>JANUYF010000012.1:55000-1255000 GCA_026167975.1 Phrynosoma blainvillii
TATACATTATAGATACATATATATATATTATACACACACACACCCATATATATAAACATGTATTTGGGCCTTTACAGACTACTACAAGTAATGCAGCTTAAGAACACTTTAACGGTCCTGGCTGAGTGCTAGGGAATCCTGGGAACTGTAGTTTATTGTGGCAACAGAGATCTGATACAGAAGGCTCAATGTCTCAGAAAAAACTTCAGTTCCCATGATTCCCTAGAATTTAGCCAGGACCGTTAAAGTGGCCTTTATTTTATCAACTGATCTTTATTTCTCCCACAAGCATTCTGTTAAAAAAAAGGTACCGTGTGTGTGTGTGTGTCTTTCGCTCTCTCTCTCTCTATATATGTGTCGGTGCACATATTATATATATATATAATCTCACACATATACACATACACACATACTGTCACGTCACAGCTAATAAGGATTCTTTAAACAGGGGTAGGCAACCTTTCCCCTTTAAGGGCCGAGGGACTTCAGCTCCCAGAATCCCAGTAGCTATTGGCCAACATGGCTGAGGCTTCTGGGAGCTGAAGTCCCTTGGCCCTTAAAGGGGAAAGAAAGGTTGCCTACCTCTGCTTTAGAGAATCAAATTTCTTGAGGTTGTTTAGTATTCAAGTACACTTAATTTTGATAATAAGTACCACAGGGAAAAGGGGCAATCTGCCTCTATTGTAAGGTACAAAACTGGCACGGAGGACTCCATGAAATACAGAGATAAAATGCCATAAATTCAAATTAGCCAGGGCAAGGAGACCCTGTTCTCCCAGACAGACTTCTTAAATGAAAGCCATTACATAAAACATAGGCATTACCTGACTGCACTTTAAAAAAGTATGTGGTCAATGCTAATTTTTTTCTTTCAATTTTTCCCCCCCCTCATTTTCTAGAGCAAAATGAGTCCAAAACACACTGCAGAGACTGCTTCAACTGCCCTGGCTCCTTTCAATGGGAAAGACCCTCCCTTCCCTGAGACCCTGGGAAGCCAGAACCAGATTCTGAACCATGAGGACTAGGATCTTACTTTGCCACAGGATTCAAAGATATAGCCGAGTTAGTCTATGTGAGAGATCCAGAAGCCCCCTTTGAGAATAACTGAAAGAAAGAAATTGGCAGCATAAGTTTTCCTAGACCTCAGTCTATGTCCTCAGATGCATTTGGAAGGAGACTTGAGTCTAGGAAGGTGCTCTACATACTGATTCTACAGATGAACACGGCTATATCTTTGTAATCTAAGGAGGAAGAACATTTAACACATACATTGATTATTTTTCTGAACTGATGTGAGGAAAAGGAGCAGCATAATGAAAACAAACCTTTAAAACCTTGGAAGGCTAAAATTATGTGTTTATTTACAAGTATCTACATCTCATTCTTCAGTTGCCCAGTTTGAGTTCCCTGCCTCAGGCTTACAATCTAACGGGGAAGGGGGGCTGTCTCCTCCTTCGATCCATGGCTGGCTCTTCCTCTTCCTCCTCTATATTCGGACCGTTCCTCGCCTGCCTCTAGGCCTGGATGGGATGAAGCTGTGCCTCCCTCTTCTTCCTCATCACCTCTCAGTTGGAGGTTACATGGCGTCGGAACAAAGAGGACTATCAGAGCCAGGACACTTGGCCCACCTCCAACCCACGGGGGTCAGGGGTCCCAGGGGTGTCCATGGGGCAGGCAACGCTGGTACTTGGTATTTACAAGCATTCAGTGTGAAGGTATGGGATCACAAATAGGGGTGTCATGGCTGGTTCTCCATCAACTCCCCAAGGAGGCAATGGCTGGCCTTGGGCCCCTCTCTCTGAGCCTCTCCTAACGCTGCATGGCTTTCTGGGAGAATAAAGGGATAAAAGGAGAAGAACCAGCCCCTTCAATGGGAGGGAAGGCCCCAGGGCATTGCTGCGGAGGAGGAGGAGGATGCAGGGAACTGCACCAAGTGGGCAAGGAAACTGGACAGCAACTAAGATACTTTTTTAATTTGCCAAAAAGGAAACTTAAAAATTACCCAAGGAATGCATTTTGAAAGACTTTTCCTAACTTGGGTGGCCAAAGTAATTTCTAGTTAACAGCCATGTTAGCAAGGATTAAAAGGCTGTTTGAGATGAAAATTAGGGAATGTTGAACAGTAGAATATTGCAAGAGGCACTTTCCTAGCCATTAAAAAAGGCCTCTTCTGTCTGCAGTATTGCAGCCTCCACAAGAATTACCATAAGCTAAGCCACTGCAATGCCACACGCCTCCATCATTCCTGTGCATAAATGCCTGGGACCACTATGCCTTCTGGCCAATGGCAGGAGAGGCCTGCACCTGAGCTACAGCGGGTGGCGCATCCCTTCTAGAGATAGGCATGGAAAGTGCATTCTCTGGAGAAGAGACTAGGGAATGTCGGGTGGTGAAATGGAATTACAAGGCTCACCACCCTGCTTTTGCTATTCTCAGTCATGCATTTTGTCTCATTTCACTACAAAGGAGGGAGGAAGGGAGGGAAAGGCAGGAACATTTCTAGATCAAGGGCATGGTGCTACACTTTGCCCATTTGCAAGATGCTCTAGGCAGCGGTGGTCAATGGTAGAGATACTGAGCCCCTAGTCTTAACATCTGGCTCAGTGGGTTCCTGCCCTTTCTACAAAGGCCCCCTTGGGTGCCACTATCACAGCCTCAGACTTTGCCCTCAGTCCCTACCTGCCTCCGCCCCTTAACTTTGGCCTGGACTAGAAAGGAGGACACGAGATTTAGCTCAGCCTCCATAGGCCACCCCTGAAAGCTAACTCATGGCCCTCCCAGCTAGCTTTTAAATGAGGGAGGGTCACTGTCCTTCCAGAAGGGCAGAGAAGGAGCCAAGAGGGTGTTAAGCACCACGCTCAGAGAAGGACAAGGCTACTTCGGACTACTGCTCAGATCGGGTTTTGCCACCGGCCTCCTAACCTTTATGACCGGCCAGTGGTCTTGACCTAATTGTAACTACGATGGGAGCCTATTGGGAAATGCAGCACACCAGGAAACCAGTAATCTCTCTTCATATTTCTGCTCATGGATTTCGATTAGAGAACGCACCCCAACCCAGCTCTTTCCCTTTCCCATCTTCCTTCTTCCCATTGTTTCTCATCCAAAAGGTCCAGTTGCAGCTTAGAGAATGAATGACCAGGGAGGGCAAAAGGCTCTGCTACCAGTTTGGGGGCGCTGGAGTTGGAAGGGACACCCGGAGGAAATCCAAACCCTTCAGGCAGCAAAAGCGCTCCTGGAAGAACATGTCCAAGGTTCAAAGACCTCCTTCAAAGGAGGAGAGTCTGCAGTCAGGCTTCTGCCTGTTTGTTCTTCTGCCCAGAGAGGGTCTGTCTGCCCAATGGAGGCCCATGCAGAGAGCCATTCCTGGCAGAGGATGCCAAGGGTCACACTGGAGGGTGGGCAAGGAAATGCACCCCTGCTGTCGCGGGGAACGCCACGGAGGCCTGTCAGGTTGGTCACTAGAGGGACCAGGGTTTGAATATCTACAAGGCAAACACCTTTGAGGCTAACAGAGAGCAAGAGGCATCTTCCAGTTAGTCCCAAAGGTGCCCTTCTGCAAAGGGACACAAAACAGTATTTTTGGTTTAAGCCGGCTTTTAACGTTTAATTAGGGAACCTATTTATTGGGATATTTTATATTTTGGGGTCTTTTAAGCTTTTATTTATTATTTTATTTTGTTGTTTTATCTGGGAATTTTACATTGTTTTAGGGGTTAAAAGAAATGATTTGCAGGCAGAATTGACTTCTGGGTCTGCAGCAGGGTCTGGCCCTTGCACCAAGACCCTGCTGTGAACCCAGAGGCAGCTCTGTCTGCAGATCTAGGCTGGGAGCAAGATGGCAGGTCCCCACAGCGTCCCCCACGGCAGCAGGGGTGCACCCCCTTGCTCACCCTCCGATGGGACCAAGCATGCTCTGCCAGGGATGGCCCTCTGCGCTCTCTCTGCATTGGGCAAACAGGATCGTCTCTGCCCAGAAGGCAAAGGGGACAGAAGTGACTGGAGCACCCCGAAACGGGAGGCAGAGTGTTTCGCCCCCCCGGGGGATTCACCCTCTAAGCTGCAAGGAGATCTTTTAGAAGAGAAGAAATGGAAAGGAAACCCAAATCCTTGGCCAGACCTATGAACAGAGAAAATGGCTTCTTGGTGTCTGCATTTCCTCACAGAAGTACCATGGCAGTTAGAATTCCCTTCCTGTCACTCCTTTCAAGGGATAAGCAAAAGGCACTGTTTTACCTTCAGCTGATGCAGCTCTTGCAAAAATTACGTTCCAAGCTGCAATTTCCTGGATTTAGAAAGATAGAGACCATGAAGTTCCCCCAGGAATAGGCTAGTGGAGAGACCAGTTCCTTCTTAAAATGTTCAGGAAGAATGGGATTACCAAAATTTCCATGGATAGGATAGAAAAACCAAACAGAACAAACATAAAGCCACATCAGACTGAAGAAAAGCCTCTGGTACTGTTGCCATTCATTCCTATGGCTTTAAGTTTAAGGCAACAAGTACAACTTACTCATCCGTTAAATACTCATTCTGACATTTATTCTAAGAGTGGCCTTGCTAAATTTCTCAGTTTTGCATTGGCCAGTAGGCCTATCCCAAGGCTGCTGTCTAGATGTAGGCAAAGGAAAGAAACTGAGGGTCTCTAAGCTCTTCACTTGCTCTGTGGAACACTATGTAAAAGCGTGGCAGTCTCTGGCAGTGGCCCCTTTGAACCTCTTTCCAAGAACTCTTAAACAGGTTCAAGGGATTTTGAACAGATCTAATCTATGCCCAATCTAGGGATGCTAGCTACTGTGTCTCTGTCTCTGGGTGTCTGTATGTGTGTGCAGCAGTCTCCTCAATGCTGGAAGGCCTTACCTTATCTTCGCTCCATGGGTTGCAGTTCTTTTCAAGGAAGGGACAAACAGCCATTCCTGTAAAAGTGCAAACAAACAAGGTTATAATTCTCTGAGTCAAGAACTGACCTTTCACCCTGTTTAAATTCATACTTTTGTCAGCCTCACAAATGGTAAATCGTGGGATTTGTAATTTTGTTAGTTCTTTGGCCTTCTTGCCAGGGAGCTCTGTGCCTCACAAAAGTATGAATCCCAGGCATAGTATTGCACCATTGTAGTTAAAGCAGTCCCAAACTGCAACAATTCTGCAGTGTAGACGCAGCCCTGGTGAGAGCTGGGGCTTGGTTTGCTCTACGAGCCCTCCATCTGTCCTTTGGGCCCTCCATTGCATCCATGGCAGAATTTGCCTCCAGATCCACGTTTCCAAGGAGTGCCTTTCCCTCCTTCTGTCAGCTTTCACAGCCACAGCCATAGAAATTGGAAATACAAAGAACCAGCTGCTTTGGACTTTAATGCAATTTAATTCTATATCTTTATACTTTGGGACCTTCTCTAGTCCCTACAGGACTCTCTTTCCAAATCTTAGAGGGCATCTACACTGGAGAAAGAATGCAATTTGACACATTAAGCTCTATAGCTCCATCATCTAGAGGCCTGGCATGATCTTGGCCAGTTTTTTTTTTGCCATCCTCTGAGGCCGAGAGAGTGTGACTTGCCCAAGGTCACCCAGTGGGTTTCATAGCCCTCTCCAAAATCCCACAAACACACACAAACCCTAAGAGTCCCAAAGTTTAAAAGAGGACTCCAAGGTCCTCTAGTGTAGCTCTAAAATAGACTCAGCAGCATTGAATATTGATGCTTACTTTTCCTTTTATTACAATATTTCCGCCCAAGAAAAGTCTTAGTGCCTCTATAAGTCAGAAATGACTTAAAGGCCCACAACAAATGTAACCCACTGGGAGACCTTGGGTAAGTCACACTCTCTCAGCCTCAGAGGAAAGCAAAAGCAAACTACCTCTGAGTAAAGAAACCATCAGGCAAGTTAGCACTGACCAAAAGGCAGTAGGTAGCGTGTTGTCATGGCTTCAAGGCTGGACTCTGAAAGACCAGGATTCAAATCCTTGCTCAGGCCTGGAGTGACTTTGGGCAGGTCATACTCTCTCAGCCTCAGAAAAAAGGCAAAGGCAACAAACCCTCTTCAGAAGGAAAAAACTTGCCAAGAAAAGCCCATGATAGATTCGCCTTTGGGTCGACATAGGTCGGAAGTGCCTGGAAGGCACACAATAACAACATCATCATCATGGTGGTGTGCTGGTTACAGTATGTTTCAATCTACACTGCAGAAATGATCCAGTCTGAGACCACTTTAACTGCCCTGGCTCCATCCTAGGGAATGCTGGGAACTGTAGTTTTTTTTTTAAAGACATTTCAACTTCTCTTTCAGAAAACTCCAAGGCCACAATAAACTACAATTTCCAGGGTTCCATAACATGGAACCTTGGAAGTTAAAGCAGCCTCAAACTGAATTATTTCTGCATTGTGGATTGGACTAATGCAGACCTAGGTCTCCAAGCTCCTGAACTGGAGATCTAAAATAAACTCAGCAGCATTGATTATTTATGTTTACTTACCTATTTATCACAATATTTCCCTTACTCCCTTCAAGAAAAGTATTTGGGTCTTTAAAAGTCCCTAGGCCCTTTAGACCAGATAAAAGGTCAATAGAAGATGGGCTCTAAGGTGTATTTACTGAGCAGTACTTGCCTCTCGCTCTTAGGGCAAGAACTTCTTAACTTGGAAGTTCCCTCTTCCTCCTCCTCTTCTTCTTTTCTAACTCCATGGTCAGAGAAGGGCCAGTCCGGCAGAGGCAGGCCTTTCCTTGGATGCTTCTGAGCCTGGACAGGATGGAGCTGTGCCTGACGCTTCTTCCTCTCTTCCTCTGAGGTGGAAGTTACACAGCACTGGAACAAAGAAAGCAATCAGAGCCTGGACTCATGGCCCACCTCCAACCCCCGGGGGTCAGGGGTCCCAGGGGTTTCCATGGGGCGGGCAATGCTGGCATTTGGGGGCTGCCATTCCCCCCCCCCCCGCCCACGTCAGGGTCTCCTCCTGGGGCTAAGCTGCTCTTTGGGGCTCTCTGTGGGGAAGGAGAGGCCAAGAAGATCCAGAAGGACTGGATGCTGCAATGGAGGGTCTCTGGGGGAGAGGCAGGGGACAAAGAGTGGTACTCTGTCCTTCAACCAAACTCCTGCCATCTATCATCAAGGACCATAGAGAACAAACCACAGAACAAGCTCACTTTTTAGCAGATATGTCTAAGCGCCATGCTATAAAGTGAGCCCACCAATCGCTACACAAAGACTTCGCTACCACACTCTACAAACCTTCCTATACAACTCTATTTTTTAAAAGAAAGAAGAGACAATGCAGCATTTCTGTCAGTGTGGTGTTAGTATTAGTATTAGTGTTACTGAATTAGTGTGAGAGAAAATGGGAGCATCACCAGTTGTCCCCTGCCTCTTCCCAGCTGAGGAAAAAATCAAGAATGGCTGGGAAGAGAGGCCCTGATACAGCAACCATGGCACCAGGAGGGAAGGAGGGAGGGAGGAAGGTGGCACTGCCTTCGGAGGAACAGGGGCCTCCCTCTGTCAGCAAGGCCTCTGAGGAAGAAAACGTACCTGAAAGCCGGCCATATCCACGAAGCCCTACCTGCTGAAGCTGAGGCTCCCTCCATCCTAAAACCACATCCCTACTGGACTAAAACCTCAGGAGAAAGGAAGAACATTTAAAGTGGCCCATATCAACTGGGAAACCTGACTGAAACAAAGAAAAGGAGTTAATCACAAGCATGGAGACCAAGAACAGAAGTGGGGAAAAAGAAGCATTTGGTGTGATGGTGTGGGATGCCAAACGGGGGTGTCATGGCTGGTTCCCCATCAACTCCCCAATGAGCCAATGGCTGGCCTTGGGCCCCTCTCTCACTGAGCCTCTCCTAACGCTCCATGGCTTTCTGGGAGGATAAAGGGATAAAAGGAGGAGAACCAGTCCTTTCAATGGGAGGGAAGGCCCCAGGGCATTGCTGCTGCTGAGACTGCTGCAGAGAACTGCACCAAGTGGGCAGGGGAACTGAAGAGCAACTGAGATACTTTTTGAACTGGAAAAAAAAGAAACCTCCAAATTACCCGGGTGGCCTGAGTAATGTCTAGTGAACGACCCCATTAACAAAGATTAAAAGCCATTCTGATATCAAAATTAGGGAATAGTTAGCAGCAGGAGATTGGAAGAGGCACTTTCCTAGCCATTAAAAATGGCCTCTTCTATCTGCAGTATCACAGCCTCCACAAGAACTACCATAAGCTAAGCCACTGCTATGCCACACGCCTCCATCATTCCTATGCATAAATCCAGAGCGCCTGGGACCACTATGCCTTCTGGCCAATGGCAGGAGAGGCCTGCACCTGAGCTACAGCGCGAGGTGCATCCCTTCTAGAGATAAAGGCATGCAAACTAGATTCTCGGGGGGGGGGGGGGGGGGGAAGAAAATAGGAAATGTCAGGTGGTGAAATGGAATTACAAGGCTCACCACCCTGGTCTTGCTATTCTGAGAATCATTAACTTTGTCTCATTTCCATAAAAAGGAAGGAAGGGCGGGGAAGACAGGAAAGTTTCTAGATCAAGGGCATGGTGCTACACTTTGTCCGTTTGCAGGATGCTCTCGGCAGCAAGGGTCAATGCTAGAGATACTGAGCCCCTAGTCTTAACGTCTGCTCAGCAAGTTCCTGCCATTTCTACAAAGGCCCCCTTGGGTGCCACTATCACAGCCTCAGGCTTTACCTTCAGTCCCTGCCTGCCTCTGCCCCTTAACTTTGGCCTGGACTAGAGAGGAGGGCAAGAGATTTAGCTCAGCCTCCATAGGCCACCCCTGAAATCTAGAATCATCGAATCATAGACTTGGAAGAGACCACAAGGGCCATCCAGTCCAACCCCCTGCCAACTCATAGCCCTTCCAGCTAACTTTAAAAATGAGGAAGAGTGCCATGATCCTTCCAGAAGGGCATAGAAAGAGCCAAGTGGGCGTTAAGCACCACACTCGGAAAAGGACAAAGATAGTTTGGACTACTGTTCAGATCGGGTTTTGCCACTGGCCTCCTAACCTTTATGACCGGCCAGTGGTCTTAACCTAATTGTAACTACGATGGGAGCCCATGGGGAAATGCAGCGCACCAGGAAACCAATGATCTCTCTTCATATTTCTGCTCATGGATTTCGATTAGAGAACGCACCCCAACCCAGCTGTTTCCCTTTCCCATCTTCCTTCTTCCCATTGTTTCTCATCCAAAAGGTCTCGTTGCAGCTTAGAGAATGAATGACCAGGGAGGGCAAAAGGCTCTGCTACCAGTTTGGGGGCGCTGGAGTTGGAAGGGACCCCCCAAAGGAAATCCAGTCCAAATCCCTCCTGCTAGGCAGCAAAAGCGCTTCTGGAAAATGTTGGCCTTCGGAAATCCAAATGTCAAAGAACTCCTTCAAGGGAGGAGTGTCTGCAGTCAGGCTTCTTCCCGTTTATTTTTCTGCCCAGAGAGGGTCCAGTCTGCCCAATGGAGGCCCATGCAGAGAGCCATTCCTGGCGGAGGGTGCCAAGGGTCACACTGGAGGATGGGCAAGGAAATGCACCCCTGCTGTCGCGGGGAACGCCATGGAGGCCTGTCAGGTTGGTCACCAGAGGGACCAGGGTTGAAAAATCTATAAGGCAAAGGGGGATTGTAGCACCTTTGAGGCTAACTTAGAGCAAGGGGCATCTTCCAGTTAGTCCCAAAGGTGCCCTTCTGCAAAGGGACGCTAAAAGGTATTTTTGGTTTAAGCCGGCTCTTAACGTTGGGATATTTTATATTTCAGGGTCTTTAAAGCTATTTTTGGGGTGTTTTATGCTTTTTTTTTAAAGTCTGGGGGTCTTTAAAGTTATTTTATTATGCTGTTTTATCTGGGAATTTTAAATTTATATTATTTTAGGGAGTTTTAAGAAATAATTTGCAGGCAGAGCTGAAATCTGGGTCTGCAGCAGGGTCTGCCCCTTCCACCAAAACCCTGCTGTGAACCCAGAGGCAGCTCTGTCTGCAGATCTAGGCTGGGAGCAAGATGGCAGGTCCCCACAGCGTCCCCCATGGCAGCAGGGGTGCACCCCCTTGCTCACCCTCCGATGGGACCCAGCATGCTCTGCCAGGGATGGCTCTCTGGGCTCTCTCTGCATTGGGCAAACAGGATCGTCTCTGCCCAGAAGGCAAAGGGGACAGAAGTGACTGGAGCACCCCAAAACGGGAGGCAGAGTGTTTCGCCCCCCCGGGGGATTCACCATCTAAGCTGCAAGTAGATGTTTTAGAAGAGAAAAAATGGGAAAGAAGATTGGAAAAAGAAACAGCTGAATTGAGCCACCCTCTCAAACCCAAATCCATGGATAGACATATGAACAGAGAAAATGGCTTCTTGGTGTCTGCATTTCCTCACAGAGGTACCATGGCAGTTAGAATTCCCCTTCCTGTCACTCCTTTCACGGGATAAGCAAAAGGCACTGTTTTACCCTCAGCTGATGCAGCTGTTGCAGAAATTACATTCCAAGCTGCTAGTCCCTAGATTCGGGAATATGAAGACCATTAAGGCCCCCTAGAACTAGCCTGGAAGAGAGACCGAGTCCTTCGTAAAACGTTCAGGAAGATTACCAAGCCCTCCATGGATAGGAGAGAATTTTGTCTGTGGCAGACATTCCCACCTCTAGCTTAGGGCAAATCCAAATTAAAAAGGCCTTTTAACTCAGTCCTCATCCTTAAATAAGCAGCATCCATAAAGAATGCAGTTTCTATCATTTGTGAGTGTACTCTGGAGCTAGTCTCTCTCAACTGATGGCTCAGACTGTGACTTTGGATCAAGAAAGCTAGAGGGGACCTCAGAGGTCATAAAGACCTACCCTGACAGAGAGTGCAGGAATCCACATTAAAGGATCCCTAACAGATGACAGAACCTCTGCTCTCAAATCTCCAATGAAGGAGAGTCCGCTAGCCTCCAAGGCCTGAGGCATCTTATGAGGCATAGCTCAGACTGAGAGTGTCTTTTGCTTTTCTACTGGTCTATGAAACTAGTAAAGGTTCTCTTTTATTCTTGTCTTGTATTTAAAATGTTAATTCCTAGGCTCTATGCATCTCTCTCCCTTCAAAAATCCCTTTTCGGTTCTGTCATCCTCTCCAACTACTCTAAGAGGGACTGCAGGTAAAGTCAGCAAGGCTTTGCATTAATATGCAACCCAAGTGTAGAGAGGCCACCCTCCTCCATTTTACCTGGGCCTGCTTTACAAATTTTCTTTCTTCTTTAATTTTTTGTAGAGAGAAGTCTTCTTTTTGCCTCAACTAAAAAGAGGCCTTTGCAATGGCCAATGCTGGGCCACTTCATTACCTGTATTTTTCCAATTCTGATTTTTCTATTCAGAGATTTCTTTTAGAAGAACTTCAAAAAAACCTCTTTGGTTCTTCCTCTCTTGGGCTGATTAAGCACAGAAGAACCATTAAGCTACATCAGACTAAAGAAAAGCCTCTGGTACTGCTGCCATTCCTATGGCTTTAAGTTTAAGGCAAACAGTACACTCATTAGTCTGTAAAATACTCATGCCATCACGTATTCTTGGAGTGGCCTGATAAATTTCTCAGTTTTGCATTGGCAAGTAGGCAAGTCTTAAGGCTGCCATCTGGATTTAGGGCACAGGAAGAAAAATGAGGCTGTCTAAGCTCTTCTCCTGCTCTGTGGAACCTAAAAACTAGCAAAAACTGTAGCAGACTCTAGCAATGGCTCCTGGGAACCTCTTTCCAAGAACCCCAAAGTGGTCCAAGGTATTTTTACAACAGGTTCCTGGAGTGAGATCTAATCTAGGCCCAATCTAAGGATGGGAGTTGCTGTGTCTATGTGTGTATGTGCATCATTTTCCTTCACGATGGAAGGCCTTACCTTATCTTCACTGAGTGGGCTGCAATTCATCCTCACCTCAGTATTGTTTTATCTTCCTTTCCCTCCTTCCTTCCTTCCTTCCTTCCGTCCGTCTTCTTCCATCTTCACAGGCCTTTGGCACACCACCCTTTCCTTTCCTTCCTTCTCTCTTCCATCCTTCTCTCTTCTTCCATGTAGAAAGACCTTCACATTTCATCCTGCCTTAAGCCCTGGGTTGGGAGAAAAATAGAGCATAAACTAAATAAACAGAAACAAATTAACATAATAGATATTTATTTATTTCCTTCCTTCTTTCCTCCCCCCCCCTTTTTTTTTTGCCTGGCTCAAAAAGCTATAAACATGGCTGCTAATCCCCCACCCCCTTCTCAACTGGAGGCTCCCATTGGCTGCCCTTCCTGCCTGTCAGGAGCTTGTCAAAAACTGGAAAAAAAGGTGGGACAATGACTTCTCAATGGCACCTGTCCAACTTCAGAAAATGGCTCTTTTTGGTCCAAACTGCAAAGTAAAAAAAATAATAAATGGTTCCCAAAACACATCTCTCCCCATCCACAGCAGCAAACAGAGGATAGCAACGTATTTTAAATGTTAGGGCGTATTGCAAAACAATTAGGGAGTCAATAAAAATAGAGTTTTACTCAGCAGAGCGTGAGACAGAAGTAGACAAGGCAAAAATAGGGCAACATGGCCAATTACAAACATATACAATACAAAAAAGAATCAGCATAGTATAACTTCTTGCACGCCTGCAATACTACAACTCAAATTTGAGTAAAGCAAAGAGAAAAACTTACTTCCCATCCCTATGGAGAGCAAGAGGCTCCTGGCCAGCATAGAGTAAAACGCTCTGTGAAACCCAAGAAGACTCCTAATGCAGTTGTTATATACTCTGTTAATTGGCTATCAACACCACCTGGCCTAATTGGCTGACTGCATCACTAATTGCCAGAGCTAGCTTACTATCATGGACTCCACCTGCCCCTTTGCTATGCCTTCATCCCTCACAACTTAGTATGCAAACTGGCAGAGCCTGACATAACACAATAATAACCACAAAGCTTGTCAAGGGCTGTGGAAAAAAGGCAGGTTCTCAATGGCACCTCTCCAAGTTTACCTCACAAAATGGCTGCCTTTTGACCAAAGCGCAAAGTGGAAAATAATAATGGTCTCTCCTAATCAATAACAGGAAACAGAACTGCAAAATATTGAAAATCTTATTCTGATAAATTACCACAAATTAACAAGCCACCAACTAAAAGCCCTGAGGGGGCCCAAAAGTTACAATTGAGACTTAAGGTGCATCTGCACTGCAGAAATAATGCAGTTTTACACTACTTCAGGCAAATAAGCATTGATTGAAAGGCTGGACTCTGGTAGACCAGGGTTCGAATCCCTGCTCAGCCCTGGAGTGACTTTGGGCAAGTCACACTCTCTCAGCCTCAGAGGAAGGGAAAAGGCAAACCCTCTTCTGAGGAAACTTGGCAAGAAAACCCCACAAGAGGTCCGCCTTAGGGTTTCCATAAGCCACAAGCGACCTTAAGGCACACAACAACAACGACAGGAGTGCTGTGTTCTGGTTAGAGCATTGTATCAATAAAGAAGGCATTAGAAAGCAATTAAAGGCTTCCTTTCCTCCCCTCCCCCTCGACCCCCCCCTTCAGCCAGGCCACAAAATAAACCATTTTAAGCCAAAGGCGGCGGCTTCTTCCTTCCTTTCTTTCTCTGAGGAGAAGCTCACACTTCGCTTCTTCTTTTTCTTGGCTCCTTTTCTTCCTTCCTCCGCCTCCAGAACAATCTTCTCCGCTTCGACCGAAAGCTCCTTTTTACCTCACGAAGCCGGCCATTTTGTAGTGCCCCGCCCCTTCTGCGCTCGCGGCTCCCATTGGCCACGGCGCCGCACGTCACGTGGCAACAGCCAACCAGCGAAAAGGGCGGGAAGAAAGGTGAGCTGCCTTATTTCAAAAAGAAGTCCCTGGTTTCCCTCAGAGTCGCTTCGGCGCCATTTTCTCCCACGAAGGAGCCCGCCTTTTTCCCCAGTCCCGCCTCCAGCTCCCAATTGGCCGCCTCACCTGCCTGTCAGGAGCCTCTCAAGCGCATTGGGAAAACTACAGTTTCCTAGCTTTGGAAGGGACCCCCAAGGGCCATCTAGTCCAACCCTCTCCTGCCATGAGGGAATATATAGAATCCTAGAGTTGGAAGGGACCCCCAAGGGCCATCTAGTCCAACCCTCTACTGCCATGAGGGAATGTATAGAATCCTAGAGTTGAAAGGGACCCCGAAGGGCCATCTAGTCCAACCCTCTACTGCCATGAGGGAATGTATAGAATCCTAGAGTTGGAAGGGACCCCCAAGGGACATCTAGTCCAACCCTCTACTGCCATGAGGGAATGTATAGAATCCTAGAGTTGAAAGGGACCCCAAGGGACATCTAGTCCAACCCTCTACTGCCATGAGGGAATGTATAGAATCCTAGAGTTGAAAGGGACCCCGAAGGGCCATCTAGTCCAACCCTCTACTGCCATGAGGGAATATATAGAATCCTAGAGTTGAAAGGGACCCCGAAGGGCCATCTAGTCCAACCCTCTCCTGCCATGAGGGAATATATAGAATCCTAGAGTTGGAAGGGACCCCAAGGGACATCTAGTCCAACCCTCTACTGCCATGAGGGAATGTATAGAATCCTAGAGTTGAAAGGGACCCCGAAGGGCCATCTAGTCCAACCCTCTACTGCCATGAGGGAATGTATAGAATCCTAGAGTTGGAAGGGACCCCCAAGGGACATCTAGTCCAACCCTCTACTGCCATGAGGGAATGTATAGAATCCTAGAGTTGAAAGGGACCCCAAGGGACATCTAGTCCAACCCTCTACTGCCATGAGGGAATGTATAGAATCCTAGAGTTGAAAGGGACCCCGAAGGGCCATCTAGTCCAACCCTCTACTGCCATGAGGGAATATATAGAATCCTAGAGTTGAAAGGGACCCCGAAGGGCCATCTAGTCCAACCCTCTCCTGCCATGAGGGAATATATAGAATCCTAGAGTTGGAAGGGACCCCCAAGGGACATCTAGTCCAACCCTCTACTGCCATGAGGGAATGTATAGAATCCTAGAGTTGAAAGGGACCCCGAAGGGCCATCTAGTCCAACCCTCTACTGCCATGAGGGAATGTATAGAATCCTAGAGTTGGAAGGGACCCCCAAGGGACATCTAGTCCAACCCTCTACTGCCATGAGGGAATGTATAGAATCCTAGAGTTGAAAGGGACCCCGAAGGGCCATCTAATCCAACCCTCTACTGCCATGAGGGAATGTATAGAATCCTAGAGTTGGAAGGGACCCCAAGGGACATCTAGTCTAACCCTCTACTGCCATGAGGGAATGTATAGAATCCTAGAGTTGGAAAGCACCCCCAAGGGCCATCTAGTCCAACCCTCTTCAACCGTGCAGGAATACACAGGATCCTAAGGTTTGAAGGGACCTCCAACCCTCTTCTTCTGCCATGCAGGAACTCACAATCTAAGCACCGTAATGGCAAGGGGCAAGGAATACGAGTGGCTTGTAGCTCCTCTCCACACACACAAACACATCTGGCAGAAGGGATACATAGGATCCTAGGGTCGGAAGACATCCCAAGGGCCATCTAGTCCAGCCCCTCCCTTTCTGCCATGCAGGAATTCACAATCTAAACACCCCAGTGGGATGGGGCCAGGCTTATAGTTCCCCTTGACCAGGGGTAGGCAACCTTTTTGAGCCGGGGACCAGGTTGCTGTCTCTCAGACAATTGGGGGGGCCGAAGCACCAAAAATAAATAAATAAATAAATAAATTGATTTTTTTTTTTAAATTAAAAATGAAAAAATATGCATGCACACTCTCTCAGCCCCAGAAAAGCCATGGCAAAGCCTCTGTGGGGATTTTGCCATGGAAACCCCAAGAACAAGGAATAACAACAATAATCAATATCATGGTGGGTGGCCTGGGGCCGGTTCAAAAGCCTCGGGGGGGGGGGGGGGGCTTAGGTTGCCTACCCCTGCTCTTGACAAACACAAACACATCTGCCAGAAGGGATATATAAGGATCCTAGACTTGAATTATACCCCCAAAGGCCATCCAGTCCAACCCCGTTCCACCATGCAATAACTCACTATCTAAGCACCCTAGTGGAAGGGGGCAGGAAAGCAACTGGCTTGCAGCTCCTCTATAGAGTTACAAACATACATGCCAGGAGGGATACATGGGTTCCTAGACTAGGAAGGGAACCCCAAGGGGCATCTACTCGAACCGTATTCTGGCATGCAGGAACTCACAATCTAAGCACCCCAGTGGAAGTGGGCCAGGAAAGCATCTGTGTTGTAGCTCCTCTCGAGAGACACAAACACATCTGGCAGAAGGAATACATAAAGATCCTAGGGTTGGAAGGGGTCCTCAAAGGCCATCCTGCCTGTCCCACTTCTGTCATGGGGGGAACACTCCGTTTCCTAGAGTTGGAAGGCACTCCCAAGGGCCGTCTATTCCAACCCTCTATTCCATGGAGGAATATATAGAATCCTAGAGTTGGAAAGGACCCCCAAGGGCCATCCAGTCCAACCCTTTTCTTCTGCCATGCAGGAACTCACAATCTTAGCACCCCAGTATCAAGGGCAAGGAAAAGCAACTGGTTTGTAGCTCCTCTCCACACACACACACACAAACATCTGCCAGAAGGGATAGATAGGATCCTAGGGGTGGAAGACACCCCAATGGCCATCTAGTCAACTACATTCCGCCATGCAGGAACTCACAATCTAAGCACCGTAGTGGCAGGGGGCAAGGAAAATGACTGGCATGTACTTCCTCTAAACAGACACAGTGATTTATTTATATCCCACCCCTCTGTCAAACCTGTCTATCTATATCTATATCCGTTATAAATTATAATACATTAAAATTAAAATAAAAAATATTTTATGTCAATTGAAATATGTAATAAGTAAAATATAAAATATGCTCTAGTTACATAAATTTAAAATATAAATCATAATTCTTTTGCTTAAAAATATTTATTTTATTTTATTTTCTCTCCCTTTTTTCTATGCTGTTGTTTAACATTAATCCTTTTTATTTTATTATTTTATTTCGTTTTCATTTTTAATTCTCATTTCATTTTATATTTACGTGGAAAATATTTTTTATTTCCTTCTACTTTTAAATTAAATTGATTAACTTTATTTTATTTTCTTATATTTTATTTATTTGTTACATTTAATTGTTAACGTTTTGTATTTCTATTTTACTTGTTGTTTCCTCTGTTTGTTTTTATTTCTTTTTTCCTCTTTCAGTTAAATAATAATCTCTCTCTCTTAGAGGTCCAATCTTTAAATTATAATTATAAAATAAAATGATAGACAAATGATAAAATAACTTTGAAAGAAATAAAACCAAAATGAAATAAGACGTAAAATAAATATAGGAATTAAAACAAAATGAAACATGAAATGCAAATAAAACAGCAAAATTAAGCAAAACTGGTAACGATTGAAAACAACAAAAAACGGAATGCAAAATGTAATATTTAAAATTAAACAAAGATTATTTTTAAATAAAAAATGAAATAAAAATCTCTAAATTCCTTCCTGCTCCTGGCCTTCTTTCTGCAAAGGAAGCCATTGGGCAGCGGCGCCTTTTATTCCTTCTCAGTGTGTCATGTCCCGTCGCAGCCACAGGAGGGCGCAGAGGCCCTTGGCCCTTTAATTCCAACCGCTACTGCGCATGCTCAAAGGGCCGGCCCTCCAAGTGCACAGGCCCAGAGCGCCGCCATGGGGGACACTCTAGGAGTGAAACATCTCAGAGGGCCGTCCTGCCTGCCACAGAGTGCGAGAGCCAGAGTGTCACAACTATACACTCTAGGAATCAGTCTTAGAGGGCCAGCCCTATGACGTCAGAGGCCCAGAACGCCATTATGGAGCCGTTCTAGGCAAGGGCTGGGAGAGAGAGTTGCGGAAGAAGTCCGTCCGCTTTCCCGTCCCCCAAAGAAACATGCACCCAGGACCAAGTTCCCTTCCCTCCCCGTTCCCCCTCCTCACAACAGGAATATTCCATCGCCTGCTTCCCACTGGGGCTGAGAGAGTGTGACCCTTTCTTCCAGAATTTCCGCTCTCTTCCTCTCCCTGCCCACGGCTTCTCCGCTTTTACTTTCCTTCTCTAAAAATCCAACCCACTTCTGCCATTGAGTGATATGCAGCAGCCTAGAACTGGAAGAGACCCTCAAAGGCCATCTAGTCTAGCCCCCTTTTGCCACTAAGAGATGTATAGCACCCTAGAACTGGAAGGGACCCTCAAAGGCCATCTAGTCTAGCCCCCTTTTGCCACTAAGGGATGTATAGCACCGTAGAACTGGAAGGGACCGTCAAAGGACATCTAGTCTAGCCCCCTTTTGCCACTAAGAGATGTATAGCACCCTAGAACTGGAAGGGACCCTCAAAGGCCATCTAGTCTAGCCCCCTTTTGCCACTAAGAGATGTATAGCACCCTAGAACTGGAAGGGACCCTCAAAGGCCATCTAGTCTAGCCCCCTTTTGCCACTAAGGGATGTATAGCACCCTAGAACTGGAAGGGACCGTCAAAGGACATCTAGTCTAGCCCCCTTTTGCCACTAAGAGATGTATAGCACCCTAGAACTGGAAGGGACCCTCAGAGGCCATCTAGTCTAGCCCCCTTTTGCCACTAAGAGATGTAAAGCACCCTAGAACTGGAAGGGACCCTGAGAGGCCATCTAGTCAAGACCCCTTTGCCACTAAGAAATAAAGCACCCTAGACCTAGAAGGGACCCTCAGAGGCCATCTAGTCAAAGCCTCCTTTGCCATCACAATCAGTTTAATAGCAATTGGTCATGGCAACACAAATAAAAAAAAAAATCAAGTGTGCGCTTTGTTTTTTACACAGGTATTGGGTTTAAAATGCATCACATGCGCGGAGGGGGCACCCTCTCTCCTATGATAGAATGGATGGCAAACGGGGCCCGTCCCTCGGTAGAGCAGACAGGGGGTTCCCTGTGTAGGGCGGCCCCTCTTTAGGTAGACCGGGACCCCCGGAAAACTGGCTGGCCGTATTAAGAGGGTTTTTTGGTACTTTCACCCCTTTCCTATATAGTACCGGCTCTACACTCCATCGGGGGGGAGGAGAACCTACCTGCCCATCCCCAAGGGCAGGGCAGGCCCCCTCGCTCCACTAAATTAGCGGAGAGCAAAAAGGCACCATCTGTCATTCTGGTAGACCGGGGACTCCCTGGGTACAGGGTCCCCTTTTGTGGTTGACCGGGACGCCCGAAATACTGGATAGCCAGATTATGGGGATTTTCTATACATCTCACAATTTATGGAACTATGGTGGCCCTTCACACTCCCCGGTGGAAACCTACTCGCCCATCCCGTGACAAAGTGGGCCCCCTCGCTCCTACAAAACAGTAAAGGCGAATGGGGGGGGGGGGGGGGGGCGACCATCTTTCAGGTAGACCGGGGGTTTCCTAGGTACAGCAGCCCCTTTTTGGTAAACCGGGACCCCCGAAAAAATGGCTGCTGAATTAAAGAGGATTTACTTGCTTCTTAACATTTAATTACCATCTCGGCCATTCACACTCCCCAGCGGAAACCCATTGCCAGGCGGGAAACAGGCCCCCTCGCACCTCAAAGTGGCGGGCAAACACCCCAGCTGTGCTTAGGGTAGACCGGGGGCTCTCTGGATGAGGCAGTCCCTTATACGTAGATCGGAACCCCCAAAAAATCGGGAATCCAGTTTGAGAGGACTTTTTATGTCGCTTCTTGTTACGGACGGCTCTGGCTTTTCGCAGGGCCCCTCGCTCCTCCAATGAGAAGGCAAAGGGGACCCATCTGTCATAAAGATAGACCGGGGGGGTCCATGTGTGAGGCTGCCCTCCTTTTGATAGACTGGGACCCCCGAAAAACTGGCTGGGTTAAGGGGATCTTTTTCTCAAATTCACGGCTCCTCTCCAGCGGAAGCCAACCTGCCCAGCCACAGGCACAGAGCGGACTCCTCTCTCCTCTGAAGAGCGGCAGGCAAACAAAGCCCATCGCAGTTAAACCCAAGGCTCCCTTGGTACAGGGGTTCCTTTTCTGGTAGATCAGGACCCCCAAAAACTTGCGAGCTGGATTTAATGGGTTTTTATATTTTCTGAGGGAAATGTGCACTCCCAGCCTCATGCAAAGAGCAGGAACCCCTTGCTCCTACAAAAGGAAGGCAAGCAAAATGGCCCCTTCATTGCACAGGTAGACCAGGGGCTCCTTGGGTATGGCAGCCCCTTTCTGAGTAGATCGGGACCCCCAGGGAAAGTGGATTGATTAAGGCAACTCCATATCCTTTTCATAACCAGGTGTGTGGAACAGGCACCCTCGTTCCTGCATTGGAAAAGAAAGCAAACGTGGCCCATCCGTTAGACAGGAGGGTCCCTATGTAAGGCATCCCCACCTTTATGTTGACCGGGACCCCCAGAAAACTGGCTGGCCATATTGAGACTTTTTTGTATTTTCACCCTGTGTATGGTCCTAGCTCTTTTCACTCCAAAAGCGGAGACCTACCTGCCCATCCGCAGGGGCAAAGTGTGCCCCCTCGCTCTGCTAAAATAGCGGAGGGCAAACGGGGACCATATCTAGCTTGGGTAGACTGGGGGCTCCCTGGAAACAGTTCCTCCTATAAGTAGACCGGGACCCCCGAAAAATTGGGAATCCAATTTAAGGGGGCTTTTTATGTCTGTTCCCTGTTCTGGATGGCTCCCCGTTTTCACACTTCTCAGCTGAGGTCTACTCCTCCGATAGAGCAGAAGGCAAATGAGACCCAGCCGTCCTTCAGGTAGACCGGGGCTCCAAGTGTGAGGTGGACCCCCTTTTTGATAGACCGGGACCCCCGGAAAACTGGCTGGTGGCATCAAGGGAATTTTTTTATCCTTTTCACTCCATCCTGAACTGTCCCAGGTCCACACTCCCCGGGGGAGACATACGCCCATTCCCCGGGCACAGAGCAGGCACACTCGATCCTCCAAAACAATGGAGGGCAAACAGGGCCAGTCTATCGTTATGGTAGACCGGGAGTTCCCTGGGTATGGCACCCCCCTTTTCTGGTAGCTCGGGACCCCCAAAATACTGGCTGGCTGTGTTAGATTTTTTTTCTTTCCCACCCACTTCTTCCTAACTATCCCCTCTCTACACACTCCCCAGGCAGAAACCTACCAGCCATTCCTGGACACAAAGCGGGTCGCCTCTATTCTCCAAAATCATTAAAAGCAAATGGAGACCATCATTCAGGTCAACCGGGGGCTCCCAGGCTACGGTGGTCCCCTTTTATGGTAGATCGGGACCCCCGGAAAAGAGGCCAGACAACTTTCATAGCTTTGTGAAATATGGAGGCCTGCACACTCCCCGGTAGAAACAAATGCCCATCCGGGAAAGCTAAGCGGACCCTCCCGCTCCTCCAAGAGAACTTAGTGCAAACGGGGCCCGTTCGTCATTCGGGTAGACCAGGGCTCCCTCGCTACAGTGGCCCCCTTTTCTGGTAGATCTGGACCCGAAGCAGGCCCCCTCGCTCCTCCAAAAGGAGCAAGCAAACGAGGCCCGCTGTTCTGGTAGACCCTAGGATGCCTGGATACAGGGATTCCTTTTTGGTAGGTCGGGACCCCTTTATTTGTAGATCGGGACCCCCGAGGGGGCATCCGTGGTACAGATGGACCGGGGCCCCCCTGGATACGGTAGTCTCCCTTTAAGGTAGATCGAGGCCCCAGAAAAACTATCCATAAACCCAGAAAAAGTGACGACAATCCCCAATTAAGGGGACTTTTTTATTTCCCTTCTTTCCCTTTCAGAATGGCTCCGGCTTTTCTGACTCCCCGGCTGAAATCTACCTGCCCAGCCATCCCCGGGAGCAAAACAAGTTCCCTCGCTCCTCCAATAGAGCGCAAGGCAAAGGGGACACATTCGCTGTTCAGGTACACCGGGGCCCCCTGGATAAGGTAGACCCCCTCTCCCTTCTGGGTAGATTGGGGCCTCAGAGAAATTAGCTGAGCAGTTTAAGTGCTTTTAATCCCTCTTCTCTCTTCCCAAACGGCTCTAGCTTTTCACACTCCCCAGCCCCGGGCGCGAAAAAAGGCCCCTGGCTCCTCCAAAGAGCAGAGGGCCACTGGAGCCTGTCCGTCGTACGGATAGACCATGGGCTCCCGAAATAATGTGGCCTCCCTTTATAGTAGATCGGGACCCCCGAAAAAATGGCTGGCTTGATAAGAATTTCTCTCTCTCTTACCTTCTCCCGAACGATCCCTGCTCTTAAAACACCCCGGGAAAACCTACCCGCCCATCCCCCGGCGCGGAGCCGGCCCTTTCCGTCCTCCAATGAGGGCGAATGGGAATCGTATGTGGTTCGGGTAGACCAGGGCCTCCCTGGGTACAGGAGTCCCTTTTCAGTAGATTGGGACCTCCAAAAAACTCATGCAAGCCCATCCGCTGGGGCAAAGTGCGCCCCCTCGCTCTGCTGAAATAGCGGAGGGCAAACGGGGACTATATGAAGTTTGGGTAGACTGGGAGCTCCCTGAAAACAGCCCCCCCCCCTATAAGTAGATTGGAACCCCCCAAAAATTGGGAATCCAGTTTACGGGAGCTTTTTATGTCTGTTCCCTGTTCTGGATGGCTCCCACTTTTCACACTTCTCAGCTGATGTCTGCTCCTCTGATAGAACAGAAGGCAAATAAGACCCATCCGTCCTTCAGGTAGACCGGGGCTCCAAGTGTAAGGTGGACCCCTTTTTGATAGACCGGGACCCCCGGAAAACTGGCTGGTGGCATCAAGGGAATTTTTTTTATCCCTTTCACTCCATCCTGAACTGTCCCAGGTCCACACTCCCCGGGGGAGACATACGCCCATGCACAGGCGCAGAGCAGGCACGCTCGATCCTACAAAATAATGGACAGCAAACATGGCCAGTCTACCATTAGGGTAGACCGGGAGTTCCCTGGGTATGGCGGCCCCCTTTTCTGGTAGATTGGGACCCCCAAAATACTGGCTGGCTGTGTTAGATTTTTTTTCTTTCCCACCCACTTCTTCCTAACTATCCCCTCTCTACACACTCCCCAGGCAGAAACCTACCAGCCATTCCTGGACACAAAGCGGGTCGCCTCTATTCTCCAAAATCATTAAAAGCAAATGGAGACCGTCATTTAGGTAAACCGGGGGGCTCCCTGGCTACGGCGGTCCCCTTTTATGGTAGATCGGGACCCCCGGAAAAGAGGCCCTACGTTTCATGGCTTTTTGAAACATGACAGCCCTGCACACTCTGGAAACAAACGCCCATCCCGGATACCTAAGCGGACCCCCTTGCTCCTCCGAGAGAGCTTAGTGCAAACGGGGCCCATTCGTCATTCGGGTAGACCAGGGCTCTCTGGGTACAGTGGTCCCCTTTCCTGGTAGAGCTGGACCCCCGTAAAAATGACTTTCTAGGCTCGTTTCACACTATAATCTTAATTATTCACACCCATCAGTGAAAACCTAACACACACACCCCATTCCCGGGGACAAAGCAGGCCCCCTCGCTCCTCCAAAAGGAGCAGGCAAACAAGGCCCCCCCATTCTGGTAGACCCTAGGGTGCCTTGATACAGGGGTTCCTTTCTTGGTAGATCGGGACCCTCGAAAATCTCGGGGCCAGATGCACTATTTTTTCATATCTTCCGATAGAAAGCTACTCTCCCAGCACAGGCGAACAACAGGAACCCTCGCTCCTATGAAAGGGCGATAGGCAAATGGGCCCCGTCCTTCCTTCGGATAAACCAGGGGCTCCCTGCGTACATAGCCCCCTTTATTTGTAGATCGGGACCCCCGAAAACCAAATCGCTTTCAACATCTCCTGAGCTGTTGTGGACCTTCACACTCCCCGGGGGAAACCTACACGCCCATTGCAGATGCGAAGTGGGCCCCCGCGCTCCTACGAAAGTGGGCAAAAGGGGTGGCATCCGTGGTTCAGATAGACCGGGGGCTCCCTGGATACGGCTGTCCCCCTTTAAGGTAGATCGAGGACCCAGGAAAAACTGTCCATAAACCTAGAAAAAGTGGCAATCCCCAATTAAGAGGACTTTTTATGTCCCTTCTTTCCCCCTTTCAGGCTTTCCTGACTCCCCCGGCTGAAATCTACCTGCCCAGCCATCCCCGGGAGCAAAACAGGGCCCCTCGCTCCTCCAATAGAGCGCAAGGTAAAGGGGACACATTCGCTGTTCAGGTACACCGGGGCCCCCTGGATAAGGTAGACCCCCCCTCCCTTCTGGGTAGATTGGGGCCTCAGAGAAATTAGCTGAGCAGTTTAAGTGCTTTTAATCCCTCTTCTCTCTTCCCAAACGGCTCTAGCTTTTCACACTCCCCAGCCCCGGGCGCGAAAAAAGGCCCCTGGCTCCTCCAAAGAGCAGAGGGCCACTGGAGCCTGTCCGTCGTACGGATAGACCATGGGCTCCCGAAATAATGTGGCCTCCCTTTATAGTAGATCGGGACCCCCGAAAAAATGGCTGGATTGATGGGAATTTCTATCTCTCTTACCTTTTCCCGAACGATCCCTGCTCTTAAAACTCCACGGGAAAACCTACCCGCCCATCCCCAGGCGCGGAGCCGGCCCTTTCCGTCCTCCTATGAGGGCAACGTATGTGGTTCGGGTAGACCAGGGCCTCCCTTGGTACAGGAGTCCCTTTTCGGTAGATTGGGACCTCCGAAAAATTCGCAGGCCAGGTTAGGGAAAGACTGTCACGCCCTTCACCTGACGCCAACAGAAACTCGTGTCCCCCCCTCACTCAGAGAATGGAGGGCAAAAGGGGAGGGGGATCCTTGGTTTGGGTAGACCGGAGGCTCCCTGGATACGGGTTCCCCCTTTAACGTAAATCAGGGCCCCAGAAAAACTGGCATTCCAGTCTTAATAGAACTTTTTCTGTCTCTTCTTTCCCCCTCACGATCGGCTCCGGATTTTCACACTCCCCGGCTGAAATCTACCCGCCCAAACAGCTCCGGGCGCGAAACAGGGCCCCTCGCTCGTATGCCCCTTGTTCCGGTAGACCGGGGACTCCCTGGGTAAGGCTGACCCCCTTTTTTGGGTAGATCGGGACCTTAGAGAAATTAGGCAGTTCAAGGACTTCTTATCCCTCTCATCTTTTCCCGAACGGCTCCGGATTTTCACACTCCCCCCGCCCAGACGGAAGGCAAAGGGGACCCGTCCGCCGTACAGGGAGACCGGGGGCTCCCTGGATATGGGAATCCCTTTTGTGGAAAATTGGGACCCCTGAAAACCTCACGGGCCAGACTAAGGTAAATTAGTTAATTGCCAGGACCCTCAAAGGCCATCTAGTCAAGCCCCCTTTGCCACTAAGAGATATAAAGCACCCTAGAACTGGAAGGGACCCTAAAAGGCCATCTAGTCAAGCCCCCTTTGCCACTAAGAGATATACAGCACCCTAGAAATGGAAGGGACTCTCAAAGGCCATCTAGTCAAGGCCCTTTTAGCACATAGGGATACATAGGTACCAAGATTCATTCTCTTTCCATCGCCTGAGGCTAAGACAGTGTGACCCCTTCAACACTCTTACAGATTTCCAGCTAAGGAGCCTGCCGCTCTCCTACCCATATTTTATTTAACATAAAATCAAGTAGGAAATAAGATTACTAAAAATACAAACAACATAAAAATATGAAATTAAGCAAAGTTTCTCTCTCTCTCTCTCTCTCTATATATAAATATAGTATAGCATAAATGCATAAAATGAAATATGGTCATCTAATCAGCACCCTTTTGTTGTGCTGGGATACATAGGATGCTAGAATTGGAAGACACCCTTGAAAGGACATCTAGTCTTTTTGCCACGCAGAAATATATAGATGCCAAGAATTATAAAAATATCAAATTAAGCAAACTATTTTACAATATATATCTGTAATAGATTGAAAGGTAATAGAGTATAACATATATGCATAATATGAAATATGGTCATCTGGTCAAACCCCCTTTGCCATGAAGGGATACAACGGATACGAGAATTGGAAGGGAGCTCTCAAAGGACATCTAGTCAAACCCCCTTTGCCATAAAGTGATACATAGTTTCCTAGTGTTGCTAGGAACCACTCAAAAGCCTCCCACTCCAACCTCCTTCTGCCATGGAAGAAGGATTCATAGTTTGGGATGGCACCCTCAAAGGCCATCCAGTCCAACCCACTTCCGCCATGGGGGGGGGGGACACTTAGAGCCTTTACAGTCTGCCAGAAATAGCGCAAATTGAGGGCACTTTAACTGTCCTGCCTCAGTGCTAGGGAATTATGGGAACTGTATATTTCTCTGAGTCATTGAGCCTTCTCTGTCAGAGAGCTCTGGTGCCACAATAAAATACAGTTCCCATGATTCCCTAGCACTGAGCCAGGGCAGTGCCTCAATTTAATGTGCACTATTTTTGGCAGTCTGTAAAAGCCCATAGTTTCCCAGAGTTGGAAGGCACCTCCAAGGTCCATCCAGTCCAACCCTTCTTCTGCCATGGAGGAATACATAGGATCCTAGGGTTGGAAGAGACCCCAAAGTCCATATAGTCCAACTCTCTTCTTCTGCCATGCAGGAACTCACAATCTAAGCACGCCAGTGGCAAGGGGGCCAGGAAAACAACTGGCTTGTAGCTCCTCTTGAAACACACCTGCCAAAAGGGATACATAGTATCCTAGAATTGGAAGAGACTCCAAAGGCCATCTAGTCCAACCCTATTCCACCATGCAGGAACTCACAATCTAAGCCCTTATGTGGAAGGGGGTCAGGAAAGCAACTGGCTTGTAGCTCCTCTCGACACACACAAACACATCTGCCAGAAGGGATACATAGGATCCTTGAGTTGGAATACACCCCAAACGCCATACAGTCAAGTCCCCCCGACTCAGCCACAGAAACCCACTGGCTGGCCTTGGGCAGGTCACACTCTCTCAGCAGCCTCAGTGGAAAGCAATGGCAAACTTCCTCTGAAGAAATCCTCCCAAGAAAGCCCTGTGAAAACCTTTGTTGCTGGGGGCCTTCAAGCCATTTCTGACTTATAGAGACCCCAAGGCAAACCAATCAGCGGGTTTTCTTGGCAAGTTTCTTCAGCGGGGGTTTGGCATGGCCTTCCACTGAGGCTGAGAGAGTGTGACTTGCCTAGGATCAGCCAGCAGTTTTCATAGACGAGACATAGCCCAGGGTTCAAACTACTCCACCACACTGGCTCTCTACTGGAAGCTAATCCGGGAGAATCGTAGAACCACAGAACTGGAAGGGACCTTCAGAGGACAACTATTCTGACCCCATTAAACGCCGTGTGGGAATTCGCAGCAGAAGCGGTCCTGAAAGATGACTGTCCATCCTCTTATTTCGAGACCTCTAAATATTATCAGGAGAGCTGGGAAAAACTGATGACATTTATGGTACAAAAATCAGGCAAACTGGGCAAATATAGAAACAAAATTAGATTTCTAATTTTCAACGGTATGAAGTCAAGTTTAAACACATATGTAATATTTATGCAAGGAATAAATCTACAAAGGGATTAAATCCTTTAAATTTGCTCACATCTAGGTAGTTAAATATGCTTTTGTCCTCATATATATTAGCGGATAAGAAAGAAAGAAAGAAATAGAAAAAGAGATATATTGGTAAATTATATTTTACAAAGATGTAAATTTTTATTTTAGAAATAATTGTTTTTTTGAATTGCTTGTTTTTTAAATGTTGTATTTTTAATGTTTTGTCCTGTTTTAATTTGTTAGCTGCCTTGAATCCCTGTACTGGGAGGAAAGTGGAATATAAACAAACAGAATGATAATGATAATAATAATCCACTCCCCTGGACCATAGCATCAGGGCTCTCACCAAACTACGCATCCCAAGTTCCTACAGGAGGGAACCACAGCAGGGAAAGTAGGAGCAAAGGGATGCACTATATATATGTGTGTGTGTGTGTTCGTTCATGAACTACAGGTGCCCTCCACATTTGCTGGCATTAGCAGTGCAGGACCCCCATAAATTTTTCAGTTTGAGGTTGCTATAACTGTCCTGGTCAGTGCTAGGGAACCCCGGGAACTGTAGTTTATTTGTCACTGAAGTTCTCTGACAGAGAAGGCTCAATGTCTCACAGAACTACAGCTCCCAGAATTCCCTAGCACCGAGGCAAGGCAGTCAAAGTGGTCTCAAACTGGACTATTTTTGCAGTGTGTTTTGGACCTAAGAAGGAAAAGGATGGCACAAAAGAAACACCTTTCTCTGCCTCTCTCTGAGTCTGAGCATTTGGGGCTGTATCCATCCTCTGCCTTCAGACTGTCATAAACAATAATGTCCTGCTGCCTCAGAGAGTTGTAGACTTAGGTCCTTCACAGACTTCCAGAAATAATGCAGCTTGAGGCCACTTTAATTGTCCTGA
Organism: Phrynosoma blainvillii; assembly: GCA_026167975.1. Taxonomy (NCBI): domain Eukaryota; kingdom Metazoa; phylum Chordata; class Lepidosauria; order Squamata; family Phrynosomatidae; genus Phrynosoma; species Phrynosoma blainvillii. The sequence continues at coordinate 83,242 of JANUYF010000012.1, forward strand.
CTCAGTGCTATGGAATCATGGGAACTGTAGTTTATTGTGGCACCAGAGCTTTTTGAGAGAGAAGGCACAATGTTCCAGAAAAAAAATACAATTCCCATGATTCCCTAGCACTGAAGCAGGGCAGTTAAAGTGGTCTCAAGGGGCATTATGTCTGGCTGTCTGTGAAGGCTCTTAATCGAGATGAGATAAAATATATACAGTATATATATATATATATATATATATATATTTCCCTTACTTTGTGTATTCTTCCTTCCTTGAGGGCTGTTTCTTCTTCTTCTTCTTCTTCCATCTTCTGGGAACCCCAGGCTCCTCTCTTCCTCCTCCTTCCTGCCGCCTCCATTCCTTTGGAGGAAAACAGAGAAATTAGGAACGAAGGAAATAAAGGACCCTCCCTCAGGACAGCTCTGGAGGACACCCAATCCTTCACCCCAGAAAAGCCTCCCTCCTTCTCTCTGCCTCTCCCTCAGCCCCCAAAATGGCGGCCCTCCTTCGCCTCAGAAAGAGAGGAAGAGGCTCCTCGCCAGCCTTCGACGCCTCAAAGGCCCTCAAGTCAAAGGCTCCCTCAGGAGAAGAAGGACCCCAACCCTCCCTTTTCCTTCCTTAATGTCGTTCGGCCATTGAAGCATCTCCACACAAACACATACCGCCTGCGCGCGCTCGCTCGCTCTTTCTCTCTCTGAGGCGCCGCCATTTTTTCTCTCGCGGCCGCCGCCGTCGCCGCTTGATTTGATTTTCCCGCCTTTTATTCCCTCCCCACGCTAGCCCCGCCCTTCGCTCGGTCTCACAGAGAGCCCCGCCCATATGGCAGCCAGATAAGGGGCGGGGCGAAAGGGCGGGGGAGGAGCCAAGGGGCGGGCAGAGAGAGGTGCACAGGCCCAGAGCGTCGGCATGGAGACACTCTAGGAGTGAAATTACTCAGAGGGCCTGCTACAGAATTGTGGAAGGCTAGAGTGTCCCCATGTGTCTCTCTAGGAATCCCATCTTAGAGGGTAGGCTCATCGAGTGGAGTTGGCTAGAGCGTCACCATGGAGACGTTCTAGGAGCTTCAGTCTTAGAGGGCCGGCACCAATGTGCGGAACCCTAGAGCGTCATTACACGACGCTCTAGGAATCTTACTTAGAGGGCCGGCCCTCCGAGTGCAGATGACTAGAGCGCCGCCATGGAGACTTTCTAGGAGTTTCATTCTCACAGATCCGGCAACAGTGTGCGGAAGCCTAGAGCGTCCACACACGACGCTCTAGGAATCACATCTTAGAGGGCCGGACCTCCGAGTGCCAATGACTAGAGCGTCGCCATGGAGACGTTCTAGGAACCATAATTTCGGAGGGCCTGCAACAGAGAGCCAAGCCTAGAGCGTCACCACTGTACGCTCTAGGAATCCCTCTTAGAGGCCCAGACCGCCTTTATGGAGCCGTTCTAGGCAACGGCTGATCAATAGAGCTGCGGCAAGAGTCCTTCTGCTCTCCCGTCCCCCACGGAAACATGCACCCCGAGAAAGTTCCGTGTCGTCACAGTTCCCACGGAAACATGTCTAGGAGCACCTCCCGACGAGAGTTCCTTTTCCTCACCGTTCCCGCCCCCCGCCGAACAACATTTGATCGCCTGCTTCTCTCTGGGGCTGAGAGAGTGTGAACCCCCCTATCTCCTAGAGAGTCCGGTATCTTCCTCCCCCTCCCTGGGTTCTCCTGTTTCTCCCTCCTAAAAATCCAACCCACTTCTGCCATGCAGGGATACATGGGACCCTAGAATTGGAGGGGACCCTCAAAGAATATCTAGTCAACCCCTTTTGCCATGCAGGGATAGATAGGACCCTAGAATTGGAATGGACCTCTCAAAGGTCATCTAGTCAACCCCTTTTCCCATACATGGATACATAGGACCCTAGAATTGTAAGGGACCCCTCAAAGGCCATCTAATCAAACCCTCTTCTGCCAGCTCAGTCAGTGTAATGAAGTGCACAGAATAGGAATCGGTCATGTCAAGAAAAATAAAACTTTTTTTTTATCAAGTGATCGTAATTGCTCCCACAGGTGTTCAGTTAAAGGGCACCATATATATAACCTCTATGTAAAAAAAACCAGAGGGACATCTAGTCTGACCCCTATGTAAAAAAAAACCGGAGGGACATCTAGTCTGTCCCCTATGTAAAAAAACCGGAGGGATATCTAGTCTGACCCCTATTTGTAAAGACCTGAAGGGTCATCAACCGTGACTTGATGTGACTTGTTTTGATATTTTGAATACTGTACGCCGCCCCGATTGCTTGGCAGAGGGGCGGGATATAAATAAAAATTATTATTATTAGTAGTAGTAGTATTAGTCTGACCCCTATGTAAAAAAACCCAGAGGGACATCTAGTCTGACCCCTATATAAAAAAACCGGAGGGACATCTAGTCTGAGCCCTATGTAAAAAAAAACTGGAGGGACATCTAGTCTGACCCCTATGTAAAAAAAAACCCAGAGGGACATCTAGTCTGACCCCTATATAAAAAACCCCGGAGGGACATCTAGTCTGACCCCTATACAAAAAAAAAACAAACCAGAGGGACATCTAGTCTGATCTGTATATAAAAAAAACCAGAGGGACATCTAGTCTGACCTCTATGTAAAAAAACCCGGAGGGACATCTAGTCTGACCCCTATGTAAAAAAACTGGAGTGACATCTAGTCTGACCCCTATATAAAAAAAAACAGAGGGACATCTAGTCTGACCCCTATGTAAAAAAAAACCAGAGGGACATCTAGTCTGACCCCTATGTAAAAAAAACCAGAGGGACATCTAGTCTGACCCCTATGAAAAAAAAACACCTGGAGGGACATCTAGTCTGACCCCTATGTAAAAACAAACAAACCGGAAGAACATCTAGTCTGACCCCTATGGGAAAAAAAAATTGGAGGGACATCTAGTCCAACCTATGTCTGCCATGGAGGGATACATAGCTTCCTAGGGTTGGATGGGACCCTCAAAGGCCTCCCAGTCCAACCTCCTTCTGACATGGGGGAATGCTCAGTTTCCTAGATTTGGAAGGTACCCCCAAGGGCCATCTAGTCCAACCCTCTTCTGACATGGAGGAATATATAGGATCCTAGAGTTGAAAGGGACCCCCAAGGGCCACCCAGTCCAACCCTTTCTTCTGCCATGCAGGAACTCACAATCTAAACACCCCTGTACAGCAACTGGTTTGTAGCTCCTCTCCACATACACAAACACATCTGCCAGAAAGGATACATAGGATCCTATGGCTGGAAGAGAAACCAAATGCTTTAGTCCAACCCCATTCCGCCATGCAGGAACTCACAATCTAAGCACACCAGTGCCAAGGGGCCAGGAAAGCATCTGGGTTGTAGCTCCTCTTGACAGACACAAACACATCTGCCATAAGGGGTATATAATGATCCTAGATTTGGAAGGGACCCCCAAGGGGCATCTACTTGAACCCTATTCTGCCATGCAGGAACTCACAATCTAAGCACCCCAGTGGAAGTGGGCCAGGAAAGCATCTGGGTTGTAGCTCCTCTCGACAGACACAAACATATCTGCCAGAGGGGATACATAAGGATCCTAGGATTGGAAGAGACCCCAAGGGCTATGTAGTCCAACCCTATTCTGCCATGCAGGAACTCACAATCTAAGCACCCAAGTGGCAAGGGGGCCAGTAAAGCAATTGGCTTATAGTTCCTCTCGACAAACACAAACACAAACACATCTGCCAGAAGGTATACATAAAGATCCTAGGGTTGGAAGGGATCCCTCAAAGGCCATCCAGCCTGTCCCACTTGTGCTATACACGGATATATAGGATCGTAGAGCTATAATCCATGGGGCCTAGAGATCTGAGGAGCCAAGGGTTGAGTCCACCCCCCCCCCCCCCCACTCAGTCATAGAAACCCACTGGCTGGCCTTGGGCAGGTCACACTCTCTCAGCAGCCTCAGTGGAACACAATGGCAAACTTCCATTGAAAAAAACCCACCAAGAAAACCCTGAGAGGTCCACCTTTGTTGCTGGGCACCTTCAAGGCATTTCCCAAGGCAAACCTATCAGCGGGTTTTCTTGACAAGTTTCTTCAGTGGGAGATTGGCATGCCCTTCCATCAAGGCCCAGAGAGTGTGACTTGCCTAGGATCAGCCTGTGGGTTTCATGGTTGAGCCGGGACTTGAACCTGGTTCTCCAGAGATATAGCCCAGCATTCAAATTACTCCACCGCACTGGCTCTCTATTAGAAACATAGAGTACTTGAGCTAATATGGGAGAATCATGGAACCACAGAGCTGGAAGGGACCCTCAGGGGTCAACTATTCTGACCCCCTCAAACGCCGTATGGGAATTCGCAACGGAAGCGGTCCTGAAAGATGACTGTCCATCCTCTTATTTTAAGACCTCCAAGGATTATATGAAGAACTGGGGGAAAATGATGACCTTTATGGTAAAAAAATGGGGCAAACCGAGCAAATATGGGAACAAACTTAGATTTCTACAAAGTACAAAGTCAAGTTTAAACACATAAACAATGTTTGTGCACGGTAATAAATCTACAAGGTGATTACATCCTTTAAATTAGCTGACATCAAAGTAGTTAAATATGCTTTTATCCTCATATATATTAGTAGATAAGAAGAAAGATGAAATGAAAAAAGAAATATATTGGTAAATAGTATATACTGTATAAAGGTATAAATATTATATAAAGAATTGTGTTCTAAATCGCTTAATTGTTTTTTAAACTATCTCTGTAGTGGGAGGCAGGCGGGATATAAACAGAATAATAGTAATAATAACCATCATAATCATCATCATCTCTTCCCCTGGGAAAACTACATAAACTACAAAGGGCATCTAGTCTCACCAAACTACACATCCCAAGTTTCTACAAGAGGAAAGCATGGCAGGGAAAGGGAGAGCAAAAGGATGTGCTATATCTATATAGAGAGAGGTAGATATATCAACTACAGGGGCCCTCCACATTTGCTGGCGATAGTGGTGCAGGGCCCCATAAAAATTTGAGGTTGCTTTATCTGTCCTGGCTCAGTGCTAGGGAACCCTGGGAACTGTAGGTAATTGTGGCACCAGAGCTCTCTGACAGAGAAGGCGAAATGTCTCACAAAACTACAGTTCCCAGGATTCCCCAGCAGTGAGCCAAGGCAGTCAAAGCAGTCTCAAACTGGACTATTTGTGCAGTGTGTTTTAGTACCTGAGCAATGTATGCCTCCATTTTCTGACTGAACCCACCTTGTTCCCACTTTTCCTCCTCCACCTCCTCCTCCTCAGGAGAAAATATTCCCCTTTTGGGACACTCCTCCAGGCCTCTGGGAGGCCCTTTACACACTCCCAAAGGGAAAGGTACAAAACACACTTATTGAAGATGAGATAAAACACATAGAACATATTTCCCTCACCTTGCGTATTATTCTTCTCCTTCTCATCCCTTCCTTCGTTCCTTCCTTGAGGGCTGTTTCTTCTTCCACCTTCTTTCTGGGAACCCCAGGCTCCTCTCTTCTCTTCCTCCTTCCTGCCGCCTCCGTTCCTTTGGAGGAAAAGAGAGAAATTAGGCCAACAAACAAAGGAAATAAAGGACACCCCCCGCCCTCAGGAGAGCTCTGGAGGACCCCCATTTCCCCCCCCCCACAGAAAAGCCTCCCTCCCTCCCTCTGCCTCTGCCTCTGCCTCTGCGGCCCCAAAATGGCGGCCCTCCTTCGCCTCAGAAAGAGAGGAAGAGGCGCCTCGCCCGCCTTCGACGCCTCAAAGTCCCTCAAGTCAAACGCTCCCTCAGAAGAAGGAGGAGGAGGAGGAAGCCCCGGACCCTCAATGTCTGCCCTTGAAGCCGTCCACACCAACAAACAAACGCACCCTGAGCGCTCTCTTTCTCTTTCTCTCAGGCGCCGCCATTCCTTCTCTTCTGCTTGGCTATTCCCGCCTTTTCTTCCCTCCTCAGACTTGCCCCGCCCACCTGGCAGGCGCTGAGGGGCGGGGCGAAGGGACGGGGGAGGAGCCAAAGGAGGCGGCGATGAGAGGGGGGCTGCGCGCGCACCTTTCTGGGCCGCTCTTCCTCCCCTTTATGGGCTCCTTCTTCTTTATATAAAACAGGGGTAGCCCGCCATTACGATATTGATTATTGTTATTATTACTTGTTATTGGGTTGAGATACACTAGACCCTAGAATTGGAAGGGGCCAACAAAGGGCATCTAGTCAAACCCCTTTTGCCATGAAGATACACACAGGAACCTAGAATTGGAAGGGAGCCCTCAAAGGGCATCTAGTCAAACCCCTTTTGCTATGAAGATATACAGGACCCTAGAATTGGAAGGGGACCCTCAAAGGACATACAGACAAACTCTTTTTGCCATTGAGAGATACAGAGGACCCTAGAATAGAAAGGGACCCCTCAAAGGACATCTAGTCAAACCTACTTCTACTATGCAGGGATACATAGTTTCCTCAAAGGACATCTAATCAAAACACACAAAACACTAAAGAACATCAACTATGTCCCTCACCTTGCCGCCGCTTCCTTCTCTTTTTCTTCTTCTTCTTCTTCTTCTTCTTCCTTCCTTCCTTCCCTTCCTTCCTGCAGCGTTGTTTCTTCCATCTTCCAGGAACTCCAGGCTCCTCTCTTCCTCCCTGCTGCCTGCATTCCTTTGGTGAGAAAAGAGAGAAATTAGACCAATGGATGAAGAAAATAAAAGTTCCCCCCACGCCCTCAGGACAGCAGTGGAGGACCCCAAATTCCCCCCACAAACCCTCCCTCTACCCTGTTTCTTGTTTCATTTTAAATTTGTTTTTATTTGTTTTAAAAATATTTTTACTTTATTTAATTTCATTTTATAACTTCATTCATTTTTATTTTGTTTTCTTTTATTATATTTTGCTTATTAATTCCATTTTATTTGTAATGTTTACTATTCTTTATTTTCTGTAGATATTTATACTGTTTAATTTTTTGTATCTTTTTTTCCTCTTTCAGTTAAATATGAATCCCTCTCAAAGGGCCAGCTTTTAAATTTAAAGTATTAAACACGAAGGCATAATAATGAGAGCAATATGGATCTCTTTGTAGCTGAGGCCTACAAGCTGGCATTTGCCCTCCATCCCTCTTTATTGCCCCAATTGCCGCACCCCAGACACAAGCCCTGAGAAACAGAGCTGCTTTGGCAGGATGCCTTTGGAAGAGGTTTCGCACTCCCACCCTCCTCCTCTGAGACAGTGTGACCCTAGAGCCCCAACCAGGCCAAGACCCAGGTCCCACCCCACTCCACCCCATATACAAAGGCAAAGAAAAATAGGCCCACCCTGCCCTAAGTTATTAAATTTTTCATTTTATGTTATTTTTCATTTATTATTAAATTTAAACTTCTTTTATGTTTGAATAATTTTACTTACATTATTTTCTATTTCTGTTTTATTTATTTTCTATTTTATTGTACAATCTTTTAATTTTTAAATATTTTATTTTATTTTATATTTCATTTTTGTTATTTTCATTCCTCTTTAGTTATTCTTTTTGCTTAATTTCATTCTTTGATTTTATTTTTATTACATTTCGTTTAGTTCTACTGACTTCTTTTTTATTTTGTTATTTTAATTTATTTTTATTTTATTTCTTATTGCTTATTTTATTTTTACTTCTAGAATTAATAATAAAACTTTTATTTATATCCCATTTTTTGTAAAATCAATCAAAGCAGCATACAACAATTTAAAAGAATAGAAAATATATACAGTATCCCCCTCCCCTTAAAAAGAGAATAAACAGTGCTAAGATTAAGGGGAAAAAATCATTATTTATTTCATTTTATCTAAGAGTTGGAATTATTATTATTATTTCTTCTATTCTTTTGTTACATTTATTAATTGCATTTTATTTTCTTTCTGTTTTATTTTTAATTTTTGATATTTTATTTTATTTAGTTATGTTTATTCTGTTTTAATTTATTTTTGCTTCTTCTTTTTCCATTCAATGAAATAGGAATCCCTCTCAGAGGGCCAGCCTTTAAATTATAACTGCAAAATAAAATGAAGTTAAAAAAAATGAAAAAATAATTTTAAAGGAAACAAAAATAAAATAAGACATAAAATAAAACCAAAAACCAATATCATAATAACTAAGAATTAATACGAAATGAAACCTAAAATACGAATAAAAGAATAAAATTAAGCAAAAATAAGTAACAATTGAATGTAACAAAACATGGAATTTAAAATAAAACATTTTAAAAATTAATATATTTTTTAAAATGATAAATACAATAACATACAAATTGAATAAGGTCAATATAAGTAATAAGAATGAAATACTAGACCGTCGCCATGGTGACACCGAAGCCCGCGACTTTCCCTCTCATGAAAAATGGCGGCAGCGGCGTCTCCTTTCAGGGCCAATCCCTTCCTTCCGCCTCTTCAACTTCTTCTCCCAAAGCATTCGAAATAGCCGCCTTTTATTTCATTGCATATGTCATACCTCTTGGAGCCACATGAGGGCGCTCCGGAACTACAATGTACTGTCCTTGGCCGCTTAATTCCAATATCGGCTGTGCCAGTCTCAAAGGGCCGGCCCTGCAGAGGCACAGAGCGTCCTCATGTAGACGCTCTAGGAGATAACATCTCAGAGGGCCTGCCACAGAGGGCCTAGCCTAGAGCGTCACCATGATAAGTTCTAGGAATCCCTCTTAGAGGGCCTCCAAGTGCAGGCGGCTAGAGCGTCACAACAGAGATGTTCTAGGAGTTAGTCTCAGAGAGTCTGCTACAGAGCGCAAAAGCCTAGAGCGTCACCATGGTACTTTCTAGGAATCTCTCTTAGAGGGCCGGCCCTCCGAGCGCAAAAGGCTAGAGCGCCCAAACGAAGACGGTCTAGGAGCTAGTCTCGGAGAGCCTGCAACAGAGAGCGAAAATCTAGAGCGTCGCCACGGTACTTTCTAGGAATGTCTCTTAGAGGTTCGGCCAGAACTTCGCTATAGAGACTCTCTAGGAGAAAACGTCTCAGAGGGCCAAGGGACAGGATATAAGGACGGACTTCTGGGGGAAGGGGAAGGACTTTCGGGGGTGACTTGATCGAATGACGGATTTCCGGGGGGAAGGGAAAACGGAACGGACTTCTGAGAGGGACGGGAGGGCGTAACTGACTTCCGGGATCGACCCTTTGAGGCCGGCTCCTAGAACGTCTCCCTTTCGACGCTCTAGCTCTGATCCCTCTGTGATCCGGCCCTCTAAGCCGACCCTGCGTAGACCGTCTCTACAGCGACGCTCTAGCCCTCACCTATCGGAGAGCCGGTCCTCCCTGGCCTTCCCCGCCCTCTGGCGGCCGCACAGGAGCAACGCAACCGGCTCTTTCGCCCCATAAGAGTCCCGGCGCTGGGACAGGCTGTGGTCCTTGCGACGCAGAAGGGGGCGGCCTCTACTTCCCTTTCGGCCTCCAGCGAGCGAAGGGGTCACAGCCCGGCTCTCCTCCTCCTCCTGGCAGGCCCTGCGATGGACCCCGGCCAGGGGGCTTCTGTGGGGCTGGAAGGAGGCGTCTAAGGGCGCAGGAAGGGACCCTCCGGCGCCCCCAAAACCCCGTTCTTTCTGGCCAGTTCGGGGAGGGGGCGATGCGGATCTGCCCTTCCGGAGATTTGCGCATTACTCGTTCTGGGCAGCTGCGCCCCTCTTTGTCCTGCCCTCGAATCGCCCTTTCAAGGTGGCTGGCTCCGGCTCTGACTCTGCATCCCTGGCTTCCTCCCCTTCCCCCGGCCTAATTCATCCGTCCATCCATCTGGATGCCGGCTTTTAATTCCAAATTTAAAATCCAAAAGATACACATAAGGCTATCAACTCCCATTAAAGCAACCTCAAGTTTATCGCTAGGAATTCACAGTCTCAGCAAGGCAGGCTCATGTGAACAAGTCTTTTAACCACTAGATCAGGGGTAGGCAACCTAAGGCCCGGGGGGCCGGATGCGGCCCCCCGAGGCCTTTGGACCGGCCCCAGGCTGGTCCTGCCGCTGCTGCCGCCGCCGCCCGCCATGATGATATTATTGTTGTTATTACTTGTTCTTGGGGTTTTCTTGGCAAAATCTCCACAGGGGTTTTGCCATGGCTTTTCTGGGGCTGAGAGAGTGTGCATGCATATTTTTTTAATTTTTTAAAATATATATATAGATTATTTATTTATTTATTTTTGGTGCTTCGGCCCCCTCAATTGTCTGAGGGACAGCAACCCGGCCCCCAGCTCAAAAAGGTTGCCTACCCCTGCACTAGATAGTAGCAAGTAGGTCAACCTGCCGGCTGTCCATCGTTTCCTGGGAAATAACTTTTGGAGGGTCCGATTCGCTATCAGGCTAAAAGAAACCTAAGTTCACCTCTGGGGATTTGAGTCCCCAACCAGAAGACTCAGGAGGATTACCAATCCTCTTAACTGCTGAGCCAGGTTCCTCGTAGGTAATCTCACTTTTTACAATCTTACCTGGCTAGAACAAATAATTGGAGCCTATTGCTAAATTATCTTATTTAGTGAGATGTACAGCAACATTTCTTATAAAAGCTGCTCATTTGAAAGAGCAATGCATTATTCATCATGGAGTGTCGTGTTATGGTGATGAGCTATTTAAACTTCTTAGTTTTTCAGTTGTTTCCCCCAGTTTAGCTTGTTATATTTTATATTGTATTGGTAGTTTATTTTGTAGACCATTTTATTTATCTAGCTGTTTATTTGAACAAATATGTTTTAACCCCATTTAATCTTACATTTGTTTTAGGACTGAGCTATTTTACTATTTGTTTGTATTTTGATATGCTGTATTTTGTATTTGAAATACTGTATTCTATTGTTGATACAGTCAGACAACTAATCAATAAAACTTGTTCTGTTCTGTTCATAGGTAATTTTGAGGCTCCAATTAAATCTCAAAACTAAAGGGGGGGGGGAGTGCAAGATTCATTTTCTGTCCTGGGACAGAGTTTTCGATAAAGGAAAAAGAGGTTTACAATTGCTTTGTCCTTGGAGGACCCAAAGAGCAGGAAGACATATTTTCACAACTCAGTAAGCAACAGACTCCAGAGTCTCCACCACATAGCAAAGTGGCTTGGAAATAGTAAGAAATTAGGACAGCATCTTACATTTCTTTCAATTTAAAGACACATCAATGTTTCTTACATCAACCAATGCATTTTATAGGATAACATTCCATCAACCAGCAATGTAGCCCACAAGCAAGGGGCAGAAAGACATTGAAGGCAAAGTCATGGTGCCTTCTCAGAATGGGTTATAAAACCTGAAACAAGCAACAAGGCATTGTCCTTTTCAAATGGATGTATGATAATACAGAATGGGGAGCCACAGAGAGTGTTAACAAAATGTTCTGGGATGATAATAGTATCAGGACCTGCAGTAGCAGAGTGGATCATTCAGCAGCAGAAAGAGTGTAAAAATCATGGCCAAGAAGTGCCTCAGATGTAGCATTCTGGCACAAAGCCATCTATGGCCCTGCTCACTCGCCAACACAGCAACAGAGGCACAGTCAGAAGAGCCCCCATCGGGTAGCAAGCCCTGAAGCCTCTGCCTTTTGAGGAAACAGTCCATGCACACTCTCTCCTTTAACAGTGCCATATGGATGGTGAATGACTGACAGACGCTGACCAAGCCTTCCAGCTCAGTTCCTTTGTAGGGAGCTGTTCCAGGTTCCCGCATCTCCATGCAGGTGCCGATAAGCCTTTGACAAAACAGTAGGAGCTGACTTTTCCACCACAAGCCTTTGTGTAACGTGCTTTTCATCGTCACTGCTTACAGCTATAACAGAGAAAAACAATGGAACAGGTCTATTGAGGTCCACACAGTCTATTGGCAGAGTAGCTCCTGAGGGCTTTAGATGAGAGACCTTTCCCAATCCCACCTGGAGATAACTAGCCATCACTAGCATTCGCCTAATTAGCAATTATTTGATGAGGAAAGCTCCATTCAGTGTTCATGCCCTGCATATTTAAAAAGGTGGACATAAAGACAGATGTAACAACCACTTTAGTAAGCCAATCCCCTCAAAGTGAAGAACCCAAACCAGCAAGTGTTTGGAAGCTGGTGTGGTTCCCTGCAGTATCTCCTACTCCATTCCTACTTTTATTCTCAACATTTTATACGTTCTTAAGACTGCAACTATAGAGAAAAAAACCCCACATGTCAGACATACTTAGGATAGTTTCATATGCAACGCCATGCTGAGTTAATACATTTTTAAGTTTCTGCACATCTTCAGAAAGTTTCTTGTAATCCTAGAAAAAGGGAGGAATGTTTAATCTCAGATGAATTCTCCACAAGCATAGACATCAATGTAATGATATGCAAAACACCCACGTAGAGAGGCCTTGTAAACAAAAGCAAACAGCATGAAATATTGGCATCCTTCACATTAAGACAGTGATTCCCTCTGGGAAACATATTTAAATTCTGCAAACAGCAGGGCCTGAGGCACAAAGTCTTGCAAATAAGCCATGGAGCATTTCCAATGCTACTTATTCACCCCACTTTTAGCTGCGGGACAAATATTCATTGAAAGCAGGGGATGGTTTATTTGGTGACCTGTTACAACATCCCTCCCCCTGCCCCATCCCCTTTCATTTGATAAGAACTACACAGACCAACTATGACAACCCCAAGGTTCCCAGCCAAGCAAGGATTTGACCACCACTTCATGTACCTTATTGCACTTTTCCAAGGAGTCAAAAGTCTGCTGTGGGGATTTTGTTCTCTTCTCTTCTGATTCTCTTCTGGATTTAAAAAAGCTAGCTTCTTCATATATCTCTCTCAACTTTTTCTTGTATCCCTGGTGGGGAGGGGTACCAAAACAAATCCAGTTTTAAATCAAGTTCTCCATTCAAAATCCATGTACAGTCCAATCCTCATATGTAGTGCAGTGTATCCAGAGGAAGGTAACCGAGATGGGACCAGGTCTGGGTACACAAAATCCTATGAAGAACAGCTCAGGGAGCTATGTATATTTGCTGAGCCACCTTGGGTCCCTTCTGGGAGAAAGGTAGCATAGAAAGACATCAATAAATAAAATAAAAATGAAATGTATGCTTAGCTTGGAAAAGAGAAGATCCACATATGACAGACTGCCACCTTTAAATAACAGAAGGGATGGCATGTAGAAGATGGAACAAGCTTGTTTTCTGCTGCTCCAGACTGGAACATGAACCAAGAAATTCCAGTTATAAGAATTACAAGAAAAAAGATTCCAGATAAACATTATGAAGCACTTTTGGATGGTAAGAGCTGATCAACAGTGGGATTAATACTCAGTAGTAAATATAAAATAAAGGTGTCAAGTATAACTCAAATAATTGTTCAGTTTTGTATAACAGCAATATTTAAAAGTGTATGTTGTTGTTATACAAAACTGAACAATTATTTGAGTTATTTCTTTGCTGCTGTATGCCTTCAAGTCATTTCCAACTTAGGGCCTGTACAGACTGCCAGAAATAACCCAGGTTAAGACCACTTTAACTGTCCTGGCTCAATGCTAGGGAATCATGGGAACTGTACTGTGGCACCAGAACTCTCTGATAGAGAAAGCTCAATGTCTCAGAAAAAACTACAACTCTCAACCCTAAGGCAAAGCTATCACAGGGTTTTCTGGGCAAGATTTCTTCAATGAGGGTTTGCCTTTGCCTTCTGAGGCTGAGAGCATGTAACTTTCCCAGGTCACCCAGGGGGTTTCCATAGCTGAGCCTGGATTTGAAATCCACCATTCAAACCTGGCTCCTCAGTTACTTCTACATAATGCATCCTTTTGAATACTGACAATTCCTTTGAGACCCTCATAGGAAATGAGTTTAAATTAATTTACTTTGTCAGTTTTTTTGTCCAATATGCTGTAAACTACGCAATACAACCATCTGTTGAACAAGTACCGTACACCCTTCCTATTGGTGGGCTAATGACCCATGGATTCAACCACCCAAGGATCACCACATTTTATATTATTCAACGGCAGTACGTGCACCTGGATGCGTCGATAAATCCCACTGATTAATATGGGGTGCAACCTTCCCCATTTTCCCCATCCACTGGGGACCCCAGAACTGAACCGCCATGCATGGGAAGAGTCCATGGCTAGGTATGGAGGCCAGGCCATCCCTGCAGATATTCAAGAGCTCTAAAACAGCTACTGCTTGGACAGGAGACCCACTAGCACACCCTGAATGGGAGACTAAGAGAAATGGGAAATTTACCTGTTCTGTGATAAGCTCATCATAAAGCAACTGCTCCACTGCATCCCATTTTCTCTGGAGAGCTTCAGGTAGGGCTGGATACACTGCAACAAGAAAGCATCTCTTTCTTTACCTGGGCTGCTTTGCTCAAAGGTAACATTTGATCTGCTTCCAGAAAGAGGGTGAAGGCTGGAGCCTTACAGTATCCTAAAGTTAAACTAACTGGAACAATCCCTGATGCAGAACCAAGATTAACAACACAAAAGACTAACACCACAAGAAACCACCTGAGCCAGTAGCTAATGTGGTCAAAGCGGGAGATGAAATGGGGTGCTACAGAAAAAGCCTACACTCACATAAATGCAGCCCAGCCTCTAACAGAATGCCTGAAAAGGGGGTGGTACAAGAGAACCCTTGAAAAGAGAGCTTCATATGGACACCCCCTTTCCTTTCCCATCCATGGAAAAGGCAGGAGAGCTGGGAAACATAAGTGACGAAGAAGTCAAACTGGTGAGACTGTGCAAGGGAATGACACAGAGCGCCTCATCTCATAACTAATAAGGACTCGGGCTCTATTCCAGCAGCCTTCACCCTCTCTTCCACTTCCCTTATCCAGTTGCCACTCACTACACTTGTGGAGGGAATTCTCCCATAATTTTGTTAGTACTTATGTTTTGTACTTCTGCAAATTTACTGAGGATTCTACTTAATATGGTGGTCTCTCCCTTATGTTCCCAACAGCCACTTTGACTCTGATCCTAGCAGCAACCACCATCTGAATCTGCTATTAATGGAAGATTCATTTATTTGCATTGTACTGGGGCTTTTTTTGCATTTATCTAGCAAAAGTTCTCAGTACCGCTGTGATCCCAAAATAATCAATCTCAAAATGCAAAAATCTTAACAGTTCAGACATCTCTGAGTAACATCAACACAGCAGATCAGAAAGCTGATAAAATATTTACAGTTGAACAACCAAGAAGAAATCCTTTTGGTCTTCCTCCTTTTTGCAGCCAGCTGTTCCTCACAGATAGACAGAGGTCTTGGGTGGGCTCAATCCAGCCCCAGGAAGTTACAGTGGCAGATATGGAAGTGCTGACTTATCATTCAGCACCTGATCCAACAGGTCTATTCCAGCAGGGACTGGGCTTGGAGGGGCCTAATTTGAAGTGGCTTTGCACCAGAGTCCCACCCCGTAAAGATTTATCATACCTAAGAGAGAATGTGGGTGGCACACAAGCGGGGTTTCAAAGGTAAGAGAATAAACACAAGTGCTCGGTTCAGACACGTGAGCCAATCTGTTCTTCTTTCCGCACACAAGAAGTACCTAAAAAGCAGACAAACTAAAGAAGTGAAGCAAGCCTAACACACAGGCACCTTTTTGCAAAGTCTTGGAAACATTTTTAAAGATTCAGAGAGCAAAACTACGAGAAAGCCAGTTCCCTTACCATGTCCTCTTACCTTTGTCTGCCTATTCTTGGTTTCACATGAATCGCCATCTCTCATCCACATACCTACAAATGTCTTGTTTTCAATTTCCCATTCATGCCAGATTCTAGATGGAAACAAAGTATCTTAGAGAGGATTGTGTGGCAAACAATCATGAAACTGATTGCAAATATATATTTACAAAAGCTAACATTTGCAGATCTAAAGGTTCAAAAAAGTTAAATCTGCAATAATTTAATCTACAACAATTAACAGCATTCCAGTTTGGTTCCTGCTTTGGTCACTCTGCTGCTAGGGGAGATATGGGATGTCTCTTCTCTTTCCTCTGGACATCTAAGTGGATTTTGATACCTTCACACACAGTATCCTCATGAGTTGGCTACCTGAATTGTATATAAGAAGGTGGATGGTTAATTCAAAGAACCATCTAGAACTGGTTCCCAAAGGCAGGATTGAGATACCACTGACCAGAGCACTGGCTCTTATGTAATGGGGTCCGAGTTCTCTCTTCTCCTAGACACAAAACTTCAGGAAATTCCCTTTTCATTAGGTTCAGAGGTCATGGAAAGCAGTATTTAGGAACTGCACCAACAAGCCTATGATCCAGTCCTCCCCCATTCCCCAGCTCCACTGAGTTAAAAAACAATAAAATTAAAAGAAGACACACAAACACACCCCTCCAAGTTACACATAGGATGTCTTGAAACCGAGTGATGACTTGTGCTTGGGTGGGATGGCTGTTGACATCAACATGGCTATTTTTAATATTTCCCCCCTTCTGGTAAACACAATGGGGGGAAAAATAACACTGGGTTTTCAGCCCATGATCTGGTCCAGACAGTACATGTGCTTTCAGCCATTTTGCCAGCCAAGATGAGGTGTTCCCTCAGCGTGCCTTTAAAGCAAGCAAGGTGTAGACAATACATCTTAGGCTGCATGTGATCAGGGCTCCAACTAAGGGGCTTAACAGACAGCAGGAAAGAGGTGGCTTGCCGCCGTCCTTTTGAGGGCCAGAATGGGGCCACAGCAACCACACACTGCGGCCCCAATCTGGGACTTTTTCGCCCCCAAAAGGAGTGGCAAAAGCCGCTTTTGGCATCATCTGGGCGGCCATCCAGCCAGAGTGACGCTGGCATGGGGATGGAGTCGGGGCGGCAGCATGCAGAGGCCATGCCCCCACGCCACCCCCAAGCCGGCTCTTTATGCCGGTCTGTTTTGGCCCTAAGTCTTCCAAGGTGAAATCTCCCTCCCAAAAGTGAAATAACAATTTTGTGACTGGACAAGGAAACCTTTAGAAGTGACTTTCAGCAAAAGTGTTCACAGCACAACACTGCTGAGTCCTCTAGTTACTGTTTGATAATCGGTGGAAGATGAGTGTGGAAGAATTTTAAAAACTGCTGCTGTTGCTGCTGCTTGTGAAAAGTAAGAGCTGATACTCAACAAGTCACCTCTTTATCAGTAAGAATGAAAATGCCTTCTACATGATAATTTGACTATGCAATCTGTATTGTGACTTCAGTTAAGTCTGTGGTTTGACATCCGCAAACAATCTCTTTGGTATGTGTTTTGCTATTTCTGCCATGCTCAGTGAGTGGTCATTTTGACAATAATACAGTTTAGCCTCTCCCATGAAGGCAACAAAAAGAGAGGAACAACCAGCAAAGCTGGATGTCTGAAACACTTCCTCATCACTGGGCAATCATAGCGACAGGGACAGCAGAGAAATGAGGCCAATAAGAACAGCCTGGAAAACTCAATTCTGGGTGTCCCCCCCCCCCCCCAGCTTGCTTAAGACAAGTAACGTTAGTAAGCCATTGTTTTTTGTTTTGACTTTTTTGTCCATTCATACCATTAGTCCTTTAATTCCTTCTCTGTTTATTGACTGCATCTCATTCCCTTGCACATACAAAATACTGTGTCTTAGCCAAAAGTAAGAACAAAGACAAAGCTTGAAGTTACTCCATCTTCTGAAGTTTAGCACTCCCATACTGTAGGCAACAAAGAATTCATCAAAGAACTGGGGCTAAATATACTTTGGGCTCATGGAGACTAAACTGTACATAAACAAACTAGATGAAATTATGAAACACACTGATGATGAGGAGAAACTGGTGCATTTGTAGGCATACAGAGGTACTCCCGCCTCCCATGAAGTCCAGAGCACAAACAGAGCCTTTGAATACTTTCTTTAACTGAGGATTTCTGAGCCTGAATCTTCTTACCCGAGAATCCCGCTGTAGGCGTTCCACCGGAAGGTCTGTTCATGTTGGGTGACGTTGTGGAAGGGGCAGAACTCGTACTTGTACCTGGACAGCAAAGACAGCTTAAGTGCCTGTCTCTGTGGGCGGCGGGGTCCGTCCTGTCGGGATCTAGCCTCCAGGAGAAATACTTACATGGACTCCACAAAGCTGAAGCACTTCCCTGCCAGCCAAAGGAGATGCGCTGGGCCTGGAAAGAAGAGGGCAGGAGGCAAAGGCAGTTGCAGGGCCCAGAGGGAGGGAAGGAGGGAGGGAAGGAAGGAAGGAAGGAAGGAAGGAAGGAAGGAAGGAGGGAAGGAAGAGGGAAGGAAGAGGGCAGGAGGCAAAGGCAGTTGCAGGGCCCACAGGGAGGGAGGGAGGGAGGGAGGGAGGGAGGAAGAGGGAAGGAAGGAAGGAAGGAGGGAAGGAAGGAGGGAAGGAAGGAAGAGGGAAGGAAGGAGGGAAGGAAGGAGGGAAGGAAGGAAGAGGGAAGGAAGAGGGCAGGAGGCAAAGGCAGTTGCAGGGCCCAGAGAGAGGGAGGGAGGGAGGGAGGGAGGGAAGCCACCTGGACTCCTAAATCCGCGGGGTCCCCCTTCCCTTCCCTTCTCTCCCTTCCCTTGGCTAAGCCTAACGGAGCTCACCTGCGGGGTCGGAGGGGGCGGCCTTGGGCTGGAGGCGATGCGGCGGCGATGGCGGAAGGAAGGGGTTGTTCAGCCTGGGAAGAGGAGGGGAGCGAGCGGCTTGATGGCTGCCTGCTGCCCGCTTCTCCGCTGCCGGCGAAGGCGAAGGCGGAGGCGGAGGCGGAGGAGGAGTCCCGTCCCGTCCTTCCCGGCCCTAACCCTGGCCCTGGCTCCCGAGTCCCGCTGACTCACCCGAAGCTGTTGGGCTCCTCCACGACCTTCATCTTCCCTGCGGCAGCCGGCCCTGGAAGAGAGAGAGAGAGGGAGGGAGGGAGCGAAGTCCGGGGACCCGAGGAGGACGAGGAGGGCGGCGCTCTTACCCGAAGCCAGCAGCAGCAGCAGCAGCAGCAGCAAGAGCGGCGGCAGAGGCGCCGGCATCCGGAGGGAACAGAGGAGGACAGGAGGCTGCGGCGGCGGCGGCTCTCCCCGCTGCCTCCCGCTCCTGGCCGCCGCCATCTTGCTCCTCCGCCGGAAGTGGCTGAGGGTTCTCTTCCGGTGCGCCTTCCCGGAAGCGAAAGGGGGCGAGGCGATGGGGCGGCCGAGGAGGAGCAGGCCGAGGCCGAGGCCGAGGCCGAGGCCGGGGCCCGGAGGACCACCGGGGGCTCCTCTGGACACCTTCGCGGCGGCGCTGGGCGGTGAGCCGGAGGGAAGGAGGCGGGGCGGGGTGGGGTGGGGTGGGGGGCCGAGGAACGAACGAACGAACGAACGAACGAACGGCTGACGCGCCTTCCGTCTCTCTCTCTCTCTCTCTCTCTCTCTCTCCCCGCAGCCTCCCTTCAGGAGCACCGGCAGGAGGAGGAGGAGGAGAAGGAGCAGCCCCGGCCCCGGCCCCAGGGCGTTCACGGCGGAGGCGGAGGCGGCCCGTTGCCGGTGCTGGGCCTGTGGGAGCTGGGCCAGTGCGACCGGCGGCGGTGCACCGGGCGGAGGCTGGCGCGGAAGGGGCTGGTGCGGCCGCTGCGGATCGGGAGGCGCTTCGGGGGCCTGGTCCTCAGCCCCGCCGCCCAGCGCCGCCTCTCCCCGGCCGACAGGTGAGCAGGGAAGGAAGGAAGGAAGGAAGGAGGGAGGCCGGGCCCCGGGGCCCTCCCCGCGCGGTCGGAGGCCCTCCCTTCGGCCGGTTGCCCTGGACTCCAGCGCCCATCGTCATCCCCCTCCGTCCCTCCGGAGAGGCCTTCGGGAAAGGGGCTGCTTCCGCCTCCGCTTCCTCTTCCTCTTCCTCTTCCTGGGGGGAGCCAAGGGCGCCTCGGCTGAGGAAGGGCCTTGGGCTCTGGCCTTCTAGAGGAGGAGGAGGAGAAGGAGGAGGAATACGCCAATTCCCTTCCTGCCTCCCCCTGGATCCAGGCAAGGCACAGAAACAGGGTCTTCAAATAGTACCTAAGATCAGTTGAAAACATACAGCATCAGCTTAAAAGGGCCCAAAATAACGCTAATAGAAATTAATGCAACCAGTCCACAGATGATTAAGCTCATAATTTTAAAAATCACCTGGATAGGCCTGCCACAAAAGACCCATTCTGACTTCTGAGTGTGCAGAGCTCTTTCCTGGTAAAATCTCTCGGATCCTCTCTGGCGCAGACAATGCTGTAGATCAGGGGTAGGCAACCTTTTTTCCCCTTTAAGGGCCAAGGAGGGACTTCAGCTCCCAGAAGCCTCAGCCATGTTGGCCTATAATAGTCCCATGTTGGCCTATAATAGCTCCTGGGATTCTGGGAGCTGAAGTCCCTCCTTGGCCCTTAAAGGGGAAAAAAGGTTGCCTACCCCTGCTGCAGATGGCCTGGGCTCCCTCTGGTCTTAAGTTTAAGGGAGGTCTCTTTTAGAAGTGGCCATACCATCATTTCTTTTAAACAGGTTGGAATATTTCTCTCCCTGAGCAATGCAGGGATGTAACTGCATCTTCTACCTGGACAGCCAGCCAAGAAGGACAGGGATCCAGAGGACAACTTGTCCACATCTCTGGTACTCACCAACTGAAACTAATCCTGTGTAATGCTACTCATAAAGTTGCTGGAAACCTTATGGCCAACTTCTGCTATATTACCGGCATCTAAGTCAGCTCTTATCCCAGAGATTTTATCTGCAATTATCATTAAAGGCATCACAGTGAATATTATTGGGTGACAGTGCTATGCTAGTTTAATTTCATGACTAATGGAAAGGTTTAAAGCATCTTTTTATTGACAGAACATTTAGTTATATTTCAGCATTGTATTTTTAGTTTATACATCTTTTTCTGTATCTGTTTTAATAGTTGTAAGTTGCCCTGAGGCTCAATTTGGGGGAAAATATAGGATAGTAATGTAGTTACCGCAGCAGGAGTGGTGGTGTTGATGGGATGAATACTGGGAATTTCAGTCCAACAATATATGGGGAGCCACAGCTCCCTGTCCAGAGTGAAAGTGATGGCTGGTTGTCCATCGGATCCTTTCTGACGCAAGCAATGGTGTAGATGGACGATGCCAGGGAAAACCAGGAATAAAGACTGTTTACCCTGGGGTCAAGCCGGATCCTCCAAATCCACATCTGAACAGGCAGGATCAATCCCCATCCTGCCCCCAGGGTTTTGGCCTGGGTCATCTGAAGCAGACAACGCAAGGCCAGGGGGAAGCCTGGCCTTTTGGCCCATGCGGACAACTCCACAGCTCCCTACCTCCAAAGGTTTTCTTAAAAACAAACAAGTGCATGCAAAATGTTGCACATTGGCAAAAATGCAAGAATTGGGTCCCAACTGACTTCAGGCATGTTTGGCTTCTTTAGTTTGACATTTCCAGTGTCTTGGTGAGAAAACTGACTTTGGGCAACACTTCTTCCTTGTCTAAAAGAGGGTGGGTGGGCATGATCTCGACTTGAGCATGTGCCTGTTTTTTCAGGCAGGTGGTGGCCCAGAATGGTGTTGCCGTGATAGACTGCTCATGGGCCAAGCTGGATGAGACACCATTTAGCAAGATGAAGGGAGGCTGCCTCCGACTTTTACCCTACTTGGTGGCTGCAAATCCTGTGAATTATGGCCGGCCATGGAAGCTCTCCTGCGTGGAAGCTTTTGCTGCCACTCTCTGCATTGTGGGTGAGGATGGAGAAGAGGTGGTCATTCTGATTTTTCTTGTTACTGGAAAAGCGTTGAAGATATTCTTGTAAAATCAGTAGGGTCCTGATCTTGCAGGAATTCCTGATGTGGAGGATCATTGGCTTTGGTTTCCCGCTGTTCCTTCTCCTTCCCTAGAGCACCACCTGGCCTACTGATTTGTCTGCTGAGCTGAAGAAAAGGAAGAGCAACCTATGGCTGCCATCCTGTATGGCTCAGCATAGTGCTTCAGCAGTTCCGCATGTGGAATGACACTGCATCCCCCAGATGTTGAGCCACTGAGCCGTCCCCCCCCCCCAACTGCCTGTTATGTCTGGAGGAGAGCAGAGGGGTGATGGATGCATCTGGCTATGACCATTATCCAGAGACAAAGCAGTTACATTGTTCACTGAAGGTGACCAGGGTCCTCCATGAGTGGGGGGCTTCTGTGGCTGTACAGTCAGTCTAGCATGGGGGGGGGGGCTTTGGTCACTCAGAGGCAGGAAGGGAGTACTAACTGCTGCAGCGATCAAGAGCAGGCATAGGTAGGCTCAGAGTTAACTTAAATCTGTGGAGGTCCCTAAAGGTATGCCAGGTTGTATTTCCTTAGTGGCATATACTACTTTGTAGGCAGAAGTCTTTCTTTTCTTTCTGTTTTGACTAGCTGATCTCAGCTCAGAATTTGGAGACCTCCACCATCAGAGTTCCCTAATGTGTAATTAAAATGTATGTAACATTGCAGCCAGAGCCCTAGCTGCAGTGAGGTGAAGGATTGGGTTTTAGACAATAAATTGTCTTTTTTAGAAGTTTGAGAACGGATGCCCATCTCTTTCTTGCTTTAGGATTCTCTGATCTTGCTACAATTCTTTTGCACAAATTTAAGTGGGGAAAAGTGTTCCTTGACCTGAATAGAGATCTCCTGGAGAAATATGCTGCCTGTGCCAGTGAAGAGGAAGTGCTGAAAGTAGAGATAGAATTTCTGGCTCATGCGCAAGAAAAGGAAGAATTGGAAATAGGTAAGGACTACTCAGTTTGTTGCTTTCTGGAGACTTAAGGCCTAGGCACATGCAGCATCCTTGTTGTGGGGACCAAATGGGGCACATTGCACAGACGCTTTGCCTATCTTGGAGAAAATCTTGGCACCAGTCTGCCTCACAAACACCCAGCAGAACAGACCCTGTGCTCTCCCCCAATCTAAGACAAGGTGACAAGCTGTCTGTCCAAAAGTAAGTTCCAGCTTCTCTTTCCTAAACTGAAGAAACCCAATACTATGTCTAGGCATTTGTTCTGGAGTTCCATCATCTGCCCCATTGTGCAGCAAGGAAAGGGAGGTGAAGTTAATGTCATCCTCACATTCATGACAATGACTCGCAAATCCCTAAGGGTCTTTACCCAGCAGCTCCTCATAGATGTCGGAAGGGCCTTTAGGTTTAGGACAGAGCTCTGTGGCAGCTTCCTTCCATAGTCCTTTAATTTCATTGTTGGCCAGTGGTACAATTTCCTTCCAGATTGCTTTTCTGCTCCTACTGTATTTAAATAATTATTTAGTGTCATTCTTGCTGGTGTTAGCAATATACTCTTCAAAATCCTTTTTTGCATCCCTGATACTCTGCTTCCATTCTCTTGGCTCAAGTATGTGGAAGCCTTTTCATATCCAGTAGCTTGTGTCACACTATTCATTAGACGGACAGGTATCTTTTAGCTCTTTCCTGTCTTGTAATGTACATTCCAGAAGATTTTCTATTAACACAATTTTAGGCACACCTCAGGAATGCTGCAAAGATTTTTCTTTTATAACATTTCCTATCTGCTTCCTTTTTCCTCTCTCTGCCACTTTTCTGCCTACATCTGAATTAAATCTGTTAGATTGTGGTCATTTTATCTCTTTATTTCATCCAGTCGGTCGAGGGTAGTAAAGATACCCATTGTTGCCACATTGGCTGGGGTCTGCAGTGCACTGGCAGGATGCAAACCTGGGGAATTCTCTTTCCTTTTTACAAGTTTGCCCTACAGTGCCCTCTTGGCCATTCAGAGGCATGGGAAAATGATTGTGGGGCAGGGGAAACAGCCCAGCAGTGGTTGCTGCTGCTGCTGCTGCAAAAAGGTACTATCACCCTGCTGGACCTCTGGGTGATATCCCCCCCCCCATGGCCACTCAAGGACACCTTCCTACTTGCTGCTGCTGTCGTCTTTTCTTTTCTTTCCCCCATCCTTCTCTCCTCCCCAGACCAGTAAATAGCACGGAGCAGGGAAGCTCCTAGCTTGCAGGCAGGTAGGTGGCTGTGGTGGATCTGTCAAGATAAAACTCTGGCACGGAGGGGCATAATGTTCACTTGGAAGATCCAGGCCGGTCTCCTTCGGTTGCCTCCCTCCTTTTGTTACCTATTCAAGACCACCATGAGAATTTTTGTCAGGACAATGGCATGTCACCAGTTCTAGTTCATTTTTTGAATTTACTGTTGCCACCCATAAATCCTGTGAAAAAAATCTGACCCTTTTCAGGTTTATTGCTTGCTTGGCATGGCATCCTCCCTAACAGTCGGCATAGTGCCATCTTCAGGATAACACTTTTTTGCTGTTCCTATATAGGTGGTGTCTACTATTAATTATATCCTCCTGTAAATCCATTGACTGTTTCTTGTGTTTTGCTTCTGACACTCCCAATAAAAACCCGTAAATAACCCCTTTAAATTCATGTGCCAGGTTTCTGGCACATGAATTTTTCACTTTGGCCTTTCGGCCTCTCTGACAGGCTGCTGTATTTTCTTGTATGCTCAACACTGGCTTACATCTTGCCCTCAGTTAAACAGCTGGAAACATCTTCCCTTTCAGCCCAAACCTGATGCTTCCCAGATTTCTTTGGATTTCTCCTGGAGTTCAGTTTAAACCAGGCAAAACAGGTGCAGGGATGCCCTGCCTCTGGGGCATGCATACACATCCCTCTGACTGCAGATGCAATGCCTCGGGCCCTTATGGATCGTTGCGCATTAATCCTACCCTGCTGGGACTTTATTGTATTTTTTGTTTTATTTACAAGTTACATCTTAAGGATTTGTATCTTGTACAGTGAGAGTTACATAAATGTTTTTCTTGCTGACATTTCAAGAAAGAAAAAAGAAAAGGAAGAGCATAACAGTCCTGATTTTTTTTTTTTTTGTCTCTATTTCCAGACCCCTTTGATGTTGACTCTGGAATGGAATTTTCTAATCTCAACAGGCCAACCGGTGTTTCACAGTAAGTCCTCTAAGGTTCTCCTTTCAGTGTCTTCTGGAGTTATTACTGGCTTGCATTAATGGTGGTCTCTGCTTGCAGACTGATTAATGAAGATGAAAGTTCTGAGGAAGAAACATCAGATGATGATGATGAAAAGAGCAGCAGCAGCAGCAGCAGCAGCATTGACAGCAGCGTTCCTGAAGATTCGAATGCCCCCAGTGCTGTTCCCAGCAAACCAGCTGTACAGGAGGCCATGGAAGAAATAGTCACTCTCCAGCCCTAAGCATTGTCAGTGAGCTGGGTGATGGGATTTGCTTTGGCAAAAACACTTAGAATTAAGCTTGTTTCCACTCCCTATGACCGAACATTTGCAGGAGCCACAGAGAGTGGTCATTCATAGGCTATGGTGCTTTTGTCAGTCACCTTCCCTATCCAGTGAGTGGCTACTTGGTTCACACTTGCATTGGCCTTGCCTAGTAAATTCCTCTCAACCGCAGCAGCCTCCCTGTTTTCTTTTTCTTATCAGTTTAGTGTCTTGATTGGTTATTGCTATAAAGAAAATGTGTTAAGATGTTTAAAGGAAAGAAATAGTGAAGGGCTCTTACTTGTGTTTCTGGAAATCCTGCCATTGCCTCTCTGTTCTGTCTGTGAGAATCTACCTAGGAGAGGCTGTAAGTGGCTAGCAGGCACTGAATAGGGCATTTCCTGCTGACCAGTAAAGTGCCAGGCAAATGGGCAAGCCCTCTGGCTTGCTTCTCCTTTGTTCCTTTGAGCTTGAGGGTCAGCTGCATTGTTGGAACGAGGCAAGGTGATCCAGTTCATGGTTTTGCTTTCAGTCCCACTAGGGAACTGACAGCAAAGAAAGAAGAAGGGATAAAATCTCTGATGTCCCTGGTCCCCTCTTCTGGACAGATAATATGAAAAGCGGTGACAGAAAGCTTACCTTGGCAAGGTGCCATGCAAGAAAGGTTCACTGGTCTTTTATCAGATGAGAAAAAAGGCGGATGTTTCAGTGGGGAGAGAATTAACTTAGTATATGTGTCCAACTTTAAAAATGCATCTGAGGAAGTAGTCGGCTACGGAAGCTCATTCTGCCAACTTCTTTCTTTCAGTCTCAAAGGTGCTACAAGATCTCTCTACATAACTTGTACACAAAGTGTCGTGTAAAATGGAGGCTTTAGTCCTAAGGAATGGAGAACCTTAAGCACCATGCTAATTGCATTTCTGCCCCTTGTAAACTTTCAGAGGCTTTAACTGTAGTGTTTGGAAGTTGGGGTAGTGGGATGAGTTAAGAGTGGAGGAACTCTACGCAGTCTGTCATACCAAACAGTTTCCATTATAAAGTACCTTGAAACTCAAAAGATGGGGATGGGAGCACCAGGGAGACCAATGGGTTGAGCCAGTAGAGAGGATCAGTCCTTCCTCTTGACAATGAACGTCTTAACCCTGGTTCTGCCACCCAAGAGGCGGCTACTCATCCTACCAGTCCTGAGAGCTCAGAAATTCTTCCTTGCAGAGGAAGCCTCCAATGTTCCCTTCCCTGTTTTGAGAAGTTAAAACCCACTTATATCTTTTAGAATGATTGTGTATATTGTCCACTTCTAAGAAACAAACTTTTAAAATAATTACAATTATAGTTTGCAGTTGTTTTCAGGCTGGCAAAAGTATGCACTTGGTAATGTTCCATATTTATTCACTTCAATTTTTGTAGCTACCCAGCTGACACAGGTTCTCTTAATTACTTATATAAGAGCATTTTCTGCCATGGAGGTTGCTTGACTGGTCAGCCCCCTTCATGAAGGACAAGAGGGCTTTGGTGAAAAGGAGAAAATGTGTTTGACAATCACACAAGCAGGAGTATGGTGTCTAAGCTATAAACCTCTCTCTGATGTTGGGCATGTTATTCTCACAGGATTAGTAAGATGACTACAGCAGCAGCCATGTTAATAATACAGTTTCCAAATCCACGTAGTAGGGTTAGAAATTTTCCACAATAACTTTCAGTACAGCACTGAAAAATCTGCAGCTTTCTTTACCGCAAGTGGGACTAAAGGCAGTGGTAAGGCTCTTCTCTACCAGAGCTGTGGGCTCAACAAAAGCAAGGAGTTTGGCGATACTGCCAACTGACCACTCCATCCAGACAGCATTGTCCTGGCTGTGCAGACATTTTGCTGCCTGGATTGAATGTGGCATGTGCTTGGTATAGGGGCTTCTAGGGAAGTGACAAAGAAATATTAAAGTCTATATGGGAAAAAAGAGACGACAAGCTTTATAGAAACAGTTTATTTACTCTAAACAGCAACACAGACAAAACGCCATAAACACAAAGGAAGTGATGCAGAATCAAGATGCTGGCTGACTGAATCTGAGGCTTCTAAGCAACAACAACCTAATTCCTTACTGATAGAAGACAAAAAGGGGTAGAGGGTTTGTTTTATTCTTACAGCCAAGTAGAGGCAAAGTATTCTTCTAAACAGTTTAAAGCATGCCTGCATCACAGAGCAAAGAAACTAGAGATACTAGTGAATTTATAGAAGTATAAAAGTTTATAGTTTTACAGCAGTTGAAATACTGACATCAATATTAAAATAAAAGCAAGTTTTACATAACAATCAAAAATACAAAAGACTGAAGGAAGAGACCCTGTATGAAAAAACGGGGGGCAATTCAGCAAATTTAGAACTGTATACAAGTGGCGAATATGGAAAATGGCACACAGACAACCCCCTCCCCTAAGTGACTATTAATTGTACATAGCGACATTAGATTTGCAAAAGTTTTGTAAACAAGTTCTTGCCAATTAATCCCTTCCTTTAAAGATGCTGGATGACAGAAGCTTATGATGGTGCAAACTTCTTGGCTTGTGCTCGAACCCTCTTTTCATATTCCACTCTGTTTTGGCTACATAAAGGGGGGAAAAAAGGAACTTGGTTTCCAAAGAACAGGGTTGCATAAGGAGTTCACTACTAAGTGTCTGCCTAGCACAGAGCTGAGAGAAATCAAAAGTGAGAAGACTTGAGCACCCTGGCATCTGGAGCTGACCCTCACCAGCCAGTCACCGTGCCTCTGACAGGACAAGGTTAGAGGAATCCCTTCTTTATGACAACTGTCATCTGCCAGCCATAGGAGCCCCATTCCATCAGGACAAGAGCTCCAGAAAATGGCTATGAGTTTCAGAGACATGAGTGTTTCACAAAAACCAAGCCACCAGCGCCTCCAGACTGCACATATCCAGCCAGAACTCCCCCCCCCCCCAGAAGAAACCATCAAATATGAGGGCAAAAGCACTCCTTCCTTCAGCCACACTTGCAGGGACACACACACAAAAGTTAATGATTTTTTTGGCTGTGCATACACTGGTCTTTTTTGCATAGGAGAAAGAAAGCAGACGTCTAACCTTAACTCAGCATCAATTTATTTTTATGTTGCTTTTCCACAGACGACCATACTCAAAGATACTCAGAAAAGAAGAATCTATCCACAAAATGCAGCAGCATTTCAAGAGAATTAATAAGCCACTCTGCAACACAATAATCTTTTAAAAATGCAACCTGTGACTGAGCCAAGAACTTTTGTGACAGAGACATGGTCTGGGAGAGCTAAGCTTGGGTCGGCGTGGATGGGGAAGCAGGAAGCTCCTCAGGCACACCACTTCCACCACACATTGATACTCTTTCCACCTCAGCTGCCTCTCCTTTATCTGCAATACAATCACCACTGTCCCAAAAATGGCCAAGACCTTGCATGGGATGCAGAGTTATTAAACCCTCTACACACACGCCTCCGGGTCTTTGCTCTCCCTTCAGCAGCCAACCCCCAATGGTTTGTGTGTGTGTGTGTGGGGGGGGGGGCTCCCTCAATGTCCAGGATTTTGCTACAAAGGCAGGCGCGGAATCAAATTGGGGGGGGGGGGGAGGGATGGAGAGGGGGTCCCCACTGCCCAGGTGCCTCCTCCCTTTCCTGCACCTGTGTGAGGAGAAGAGTTCTAGATGGTGGACAAGAGGCTACAGAATAACCTCTTGCCTCATTCAGAAAGCTGGACACATGATATATGCACCTCTGTCACTAAGAATTCCAGCACTATGCCTCAAGCACTTTGACGACTAAGGGTCACATTGATGTGCACAGGGTTTTCTATGGAAATCCACTGGATGACCCTGGGCAAGTCACACACTCTCAACCTCAGAGGAAGGCAAAGGCAAGAAACCCCAATGATCGGGTCTTGCCTTAGGTTGCTGTGAGACAGAATCAAACTGAAGATTCAAAACAACTAATGATCTGCAAACATCTGGTATGCTCAGGTGATTAGCAAGGGAAGTGTTCTATAGAGAACCACGGAGTAAGAGCTGTTACTACAGGTGGGCATCTAATTTCTGCTTTAAAACTTCCCACTACTTTCTGAGGCAACCTGCTCCATCACCAAGTGGCCCACAATACCAGAAGGTTCTTCCTCATGTTCACTATTTTGAATATACCATCCTCTCTCTGACAGCCCATCCGACCTGTGAAAGTTGCTATTGTTTCTCTTCATCCTTAATTCTCCAGGCTAAATTACCCAACTACAGCATTTGGTACAAGAGCAGATGAAGCTACTATTCTCTGAACTGCTTTGACTGAGAAGAAAACCAGTCATGAAAGACCCTGGTTTGACAGGCTACTTACCAGTAGATTGTGTAAGCCTCTGCTTGAGCTGGGTCTTGAATATTTGGTTCATTTAGCAGTTCTTGGATTCCTAACAAGATCTGTAAACACAGAAGAAAAGAAGGCTACAGTTGGGGTTGCCAACATGGGCCAAGATTGGAAAGACACAGTGCTAAAGTTCCTCATGAAGAACTATGCTGTCTGCCCTCCCACCTTTTATCTGGAGAAGCCCCATGCCACCGTCTCCACAGCTATTTAGGTGACTGGTGAAGAGCAAACAGCCTGAGAGGCGTCTTGGCTGTGCCTCAGTAGCCAGACACAGAAAAGCAGCACCAGCCTCTGGAGGATCCTGGCAGTATTAGCAGAGAATGTCATCGTTCTGTACAGAGACACAGCCGGACGTTTCTCAGAGGCTGCCTGCTTTCCTCATTACCTAAATGGCTTTGGGGGGAGAGGTCCTGCAGCTGACAGGGATTTTGAATACGGTTGATTTTGGGTTCAGCTGAGAATTCCGACCCCTTCAGTGACCAAGAAGTGACTTACAATGGCATTAAGCCAGACTTACACCATGGTACATCACTAGAGTCTAATAACACTGTAAAAACTGAATCCCTGACTTTAAATCAAATACACTGAATTGAACTCAGCTTTTCCAATCAGAGCACTCAGGTCGCTTTTCACATCAGAGTGTGACATTATTCTACCAAATAATAAAATGTTGGTTCTGGAACTATCTGGCTGCAACATAACCCTGTGCATATTTGTTCAGAAGTCAAGTAGCCTTGGTCTCTAATCCAGTCCTGACAACTGTAGCATGTTGACAGGCAGAAGGACTTGATTTCCCACTTGGTTCCCAAAGCAGAAGGTGAAAAATACAACTGTTACAAGCCCTTAGCTCTCCAGGGTTTTGCATGATTTTTCTGGGGAACAGAAGGACTCCATCCAGTTGCCTGTAACCTGATTAATTTTATTTGCTGTACAGTAACCTCTTAATAAGCACACCTACTCATGGACTATGTGATTTTTACAGTCTGTTGGAAAGGGAAAGGACACAGAGGGTCAGTTTAACTCAGGGGTCAGCAATCTACAGCCCCGCACGCGAGCGCCATTTTGGGTTCCAAAATGGCGCCCGCGCTAGCATGTGCATGCGCACAGTGGCAGGCGCCGTTTTGGAAGGTCCCACGACGGCTGCGCAGCAAAAAGGCCCCACAGCGGCTGCGCAGCACCTACCTTTCCAAGGCCCAGGGAAGCCCCCCCCCCGCGCCTGCGCCAGGCAAATTCGCCCACCGCAGGAGTGCCTTCCAAAATGGTGCCTGCATTGCGCACGCATGTGCGCGTGCGGGGGAGCAAGTGCGCACGTGCGCGCAAGCGCGCCTGCCCACCCCCCGCGCCATTCCCCCTCCCCCCAGCCCCCTGGCAACAAAGGGCCTTTGCAGACTGCCAGAAATAGTGCACATTAAATTGAGGCACTGCCCTGGCTCAGTGCTAGGGAGTCATGGGAATTGTATTTTTTTCTGGGACATTGAGCCTTCTCTGTCAGAGAGCTCTGGTGCCACAATACATTACAGTTCCCGTGATTCCCTAGCACTGAGCCAGGGCAGTGTCTCAATTTAATGTGCACTATTTCTGGCAGTCTGCAAAGGCCCAAAGGTTGCTGGCCCCTGGTTTAACTGGATGGTTCCATCTCCATTTAAAATAACAAGGTAGCGAGCAACAGAAAAGATGTTTAAAGAATATGGCTAACATCCCGAACTCCCACTGCCAGTCCGAAGACAATATTGAATATTTGTAAAACCAGTCTGACTTGTTACCAAGTGATTTCCTATGCTCTTACATTTTAAACCTGTAAGAAATGGCCAGGCAAAAACCCCAGTTCAGGTTGATAGCCTTCCCAAGCAAGAAACTTTTCCACCTTCAACCAAGGCAATGGACTGTTGAATGGATCGGGGATGCAGAGCATGGCATCTAATAGTGAGAAACATGCTTACCTGTTTAATTGTGATGGCAGGCCTCCAATCTTTATCCTCTTCTAGGATGGACAGGCACACTGTGCCTGAAGGGTAGACATTTGGATGGAATAAAGGAGGCTCAAATTTGCCTGCAGAAAAAGAGACTGGGTTGACACACAACACGCAAAATGAAACATTTCCAGTAGGAAGCGCTTGTGCAAAAGGACTTCATCCATCAGTCAAAGAACTAGTTACAGGTAAGCAACCTGTTCTTGACCACCCAATCTGACCTCCAGGGTTGAAAAGAAAGAGCAATCAGTCACACTGGACAAATTCCATTGGGATCATACCAGCAACATGCCATTGTCTTAAATCTGGAGGAGGAGGAGGACCTTCCTTTCTGAAGAACTGGTGCTTGAGGGAACCACCACAGACGGACTGCTGCCTTAAGGCCGGGGGGGGGGGGGGGCGGGGGGGGGCAGAAAGAGCAAGAGGAGAGCGCTGTGCAGTAAGACCCAAGTCTTCCTTTGTTAAAGTGCTTGCGCTCACAAAGGAGGCTACTGAAGGAATGCCTGAAAAGAAGCTGCATCTAGACACTCCTAGAAAGAAATGGAGCATTTGTTTGGGAAATAAAAAATATTCCTATGCTTTGTATTTTTCCACCAGACTTACATTTTGGAGGTGAGGAGGGATAGTCATCCTTGAAAAGCATCCGTAGTTTAAATAAGCCTCCTTCCCAAGGTGTCTGCAAGGGAAGCACAGAACAAAGGCGGAGGGAGGAGGCAGGTCATCCTCAAGCCCACTTTTCCCAGAAGAGGAGAGAAAAGCAAGC
Organism: Phrynosoma blainvillii; assembly: GCA_026167975.1. Classification (NCBI taxonomy): domain Eukaryota; kingdom Metazoa; phylum Chordata; class Lepidosauria; order Squamata; family Phrynosomatidae; genus Phrynosoma; species Phrynosoma blainvillii. The sequence goes on from JANUYF010000012.1 coordinate 115,473, forward strand.
ACCCAAAGGCAGGAGCCCCTCCAGGCTGACCATCGCAAGCTCCCAGGCCTGCTTTTAACAACAACAACAACAACCCCCAAAAAGTATGGCGGACCTTAGGAGGAACTTCCTGACAGCGAGAGCTGTTCTGACAGTGGAACACACTCCTCCCTCAATGGAGATTTTGGTGGAGTCTCCTTCTTTGGAGGCTGTCTTTAAACAGAGGCTGGATGGCCATCTGTCACAGGGGGTGCTTTGATTGTGATTTCCTGCATGGCAGATTGGGGTTGGACTGGATGGCCCTTGGGGTCCCTTCCAACTCTATGACTCTGTGCTGCTTTCTGGGTATCTTAAAAAGCCCTTCGGCAGAGAGCCCTCGGGATCCAAGGGCTTCCTATTAAAAGGCTGAGCAGAGATGGCCCCTAGAGGAGTGGGAAGGGGCCCGGGCCCCGAGTTTCCTTCCTTCCTTCCTTCTTTCTTTCCTTGCTTACCCCTTTCTTTCCCGGAATGGCGCACTCCCAGTTCATGAGGTTCATGGTGCCGTCGGGGTTCTTGGTCGGGACGGCTACGAAGCCCTGCGGCCGAAAGAGAGAGAGAGAGATGGAGGGAGGGAGGGAAGAAAGAGGAGGAGGAGGAGGAGGAGGAGGAGGTGAGGGCCCCTCTGCCAGAAGCAGCCTACTCCGCCGCCGCCCCACAGAGGCCTTTCTCCTCGGCCTTTCTACTTACGAAGGGGTGGTCCTTCCTCCAGGCCTTCCTCTCCTGCGCCAGTCGGCTCAGCGCGATCCCAGACATCCTCTGCTCCGGAGCTCTGACGGGAGGAGGAAGAGGAAGAGGAAGAGGAAGAGGGAGCGCCTCAGGGGGAAGGGGAAGGGGAAGGGGACGCCTCCACCGGGACGGACGCCACGCCACGCCACCCGACCCTCCTCCTCCTCCTCCTCCTCCTCCTCCGCCGCCGCCGCCGCCGCCGCCCTGACCTTGACGGGGCCCTTCCTCGCCCTCCGGCCCACAGAGACAGAGGCAGAGAGAGCGGCGCGCGGCCCACCTCCGACCGGGGCTTCCCCTCCCCTCCCCTCCCCTCCCCTCCCCTCCCCCGGCGGAGGCCTCACCGCGGAGACGACGACGACGACGACGACGACGCGACAAGGAGGCGGCGGAGGCACCGGCGCGTGTCCCGGATGCAGGCGGCGGCGGCGGCGGCGGCGGCGGCCAATGACCCGGATGTTTCCCACACACTCACCTCCCCCCTTTTGTCTCGAGCTTGGACTTTCCCTCGCAGGAAGCGCAGCACAGCGCGTCGCTTCAGAAGGTCCCTCGGCGCGACCCGTCCGCCCGATCGCGCCTGCGCAGTGCGTGCCTGGCCGCTTAGACGCTACTGCGCGCGCGGGAGGCCGGAGCGGGCTCAGGGAGGCACCGCCCCCGGCCCGCGGCCAATCAGGCGGCGCGGAGAGGGCGGGTTACCATAGAGACCGGGCGGGGGGCGGTGCTCCGGGGAGACCCGGATGGGGTTCCCGGCCCATTCGATTGGCTCTGCGGCACCACGGGGGGCGGGATCTGACATGCTGCCCGGAAAGTACGGAGGCCGCGGAGTGCCGCTTGCTTTCCTGTCACCGCCTCCTAGGCGTTGACTCCGAGGGGGGAGGGAGGGGGAGGGAGGCCGGCCGGCCGTCTGTCTGTCTGTCTGTCTGTCGGTGGTCGGCAGCATCAGAGTCCTCCGGCGGAGGGAGGGGGAGCGGAGTGTCTGGCGGGGCGCCCTCTCCTCCTCCTCTTCCTCAGCGGCGACGGACGGGTCCTGCTTCCCTCGGCCCCGAGAAGAGAAGGGGCGCCCCTTGCCCTCCTCCGCTTCCCAACCGAAAGAGGGAGGGAGGGAAGGCCTCGACGCCACCGAGGGTCCCGCTCGCTTCGTCTCCTCGCGGTCCGTCCGAGGGCGACCTGGAGCAGGGTCCGAAACGCCTCTTACGGAAAGGCCGGCTTCGTGCCAGGAAGGAGGGAGGGAGGGAGGGAGAGAAGGGCCCAGCAAGAGAGAGCCCCGTCGTCCGTCCTTCCATGCCTCCCTGCTTGCGTCCCCTGTCCTTTGGGCTGAAGAAACCGACCCTCCTCCTCCTCCTCCTCCTCCATGGAACAAGGAGCCAAATGGCAATGGCCGCAGCAGAGGGAAAGCAGCCAGCCGCAAAAGCTCGCTCCCATTCGGCCAAAGGCGCTCGGCAGCCTAGCGATGCTTCTGCTTCTGCTTCTGCCCGCCTTCGCCTTCGCCATCGCCCTCCTCCTCCTCCTCCTCCTCCTCCGTCCCAAGGCCTGCTGCCCAGAAAGACGGCCCTCCCTCCATAGACTCCCCCTTCTCTTCCCACAGCTCTCCTCAAAGCAGTGAAGGCATGATTTGCTGGTTGCCAGTGCAAACGATTCTGCACCGGTCCCGGAGAAGGAAGGAAGGAAGGAGCGAGGGGCCCCGCCCGCCTGCCTGCCTGCCTGCCTTTTGGGAAAGCAGCAGAGACCTTTTCAATACGTATCAGATAAGACACACTACTCTTCTGAGGAAACATTGACATTCCTTTTAAGGTAATCAAACATAGATGCCTAGAAAAGTATAAAAGTAGAAACATTTCACTCTCCAGAATAAGAACATTTTAGTGAATGCAATTCAGTTCTAGCACTTTTTAAAAAGGCAAGCTACTCAGCATTGAGGAGAACCCTCCAGCCTTCTCTGCAGACCAATTTAAACGGGAAAATACAACAAAAAGGATTGGAGAGGCAGCCAGTTTGTTGACTGGATGGACATCCAATAAATGCTCCAGACAGCAAGCCCTCTACACCTCTAAGGAATAAAACTGTGTATCTTCACAACTTTTATAAGTTGTTTAACTAAATAGTTTAAAATATGGGTAGAGTGCAAGAAAGCCTCAAGCAAGGCATGGACTCTTCTCTGGAGCAGAGAGTTTTGAAGTATATATTCTATTTTAAAAACATGCTATGAAGTTTCCTTTAAACACAGTGCACTAAAAAGCTCCAGTTGTGTTTCTTCACATTGACCACAAACCTCTCTTAATGAAACCACAAATGTTTTTGGCAGTGCTTGCCAAAACACAACAAAGAAATGCATAGATAAGAGAATAGAAATGACTGTAAACATCCGGTCAAGAATTGTAAGAACTCCTACTTTCAGCAGCGGCATCAACGAACGGCTCCTTGGCTTATTTCCCCCCTCCCAACCATCTGGACCAGTCTGAAGACTGGGACGCCAGGCTGCCTTCCAAGCTCTCACAGTCCATGGAGGCATCAATACTTGCAGGTGGTGCTCCTAAAGCCACTTAATGCAACTCTGGGTCCTTGCATCTGAAAGACAAGACATCGTGCCATTTCTTGTCCGATCCTACAGTGCCTCTCAGGCTGAAGGCTGACATTTGCAAGAGCAGTTACTCAGCGAGGAAGGCTGTCCCTAGAGATAAAGGCCAAAAGCAGGGGGTGCAGGTGCATGACTGAGAGACCAGGGAGAGGCCCCTCATCGCTGCTTGTGTCTGGGTCATTGTCAGTCTTCCTGTGCCCCAACTGGGGACCCTCAGAGAGACAGCCCCCCCCCCCAAGAGGAGGGCTGATTTAGATGTAGCACCAAGTAGGTTCTCAAAACCCAAGCCAGTTTCTAGCAGTGAACAAAACTTTGTTCAGAGAGTCCTGGGCCAAGTGTCAAGTTCCTCTGATGGGAAAGCACAGAGGCAGCCATGGCAGCAAGGGCCACTTGATTCCTTCTGTGGGGCCAGGATTAGCACAATGGCCAGCAGGCACCAGAGCCCAGGAGGGGCAGGCAGGTGGCACCATCCGCGCATTCCCCACTCCAGCTGCTCTACCAAAGAAGGCCCAAAATCCAGATCAACAAGAATGGTGAAGGAAGGAGTGGCTTCCTCATGGTGCCATATGCTTCTTTGTGCGGCAATTCAAAAGAAAGGTCTTCATCATTCTGTACTGGAGCACAGCTACATCCTCGAACCTCGCTCCTGAAGGATCTGAAAATGAGAAACATAGTGACCAACCAGGCATAATCAAATGCTCTAACAGCAGGATTGGTACCTTGGAAGAGCTCTCTTGACTGAATCCAGCCCTCTCTCAACACCATCCAGGGCTTCAGTGAGAACCAAGTAAAAGGAAAGAACCCTTCTGGAAGTGCAGTTGGCAAAAACCCACTCTGCATTCATGGATGACACAATCCAAGTCAGTGGCTGCCAGATCCTGGAAGGAAGCCAGCAATTCTGAGGGAGACAAGATGACTATACTGTCAAACCATACCAGGCACCTCCAACCCGTCCCTGCAAAACTAACTGAACAGGTTATTTACTGTCATGAACTCTGCATTTTGTGAGTCCCACCTCTTTCAGACTGATTCAGGTGTACAAAATAGCAATCAAAGTTCAACCCAGAGCTCCATCCACAGCTGCCACCTGAACACATGGCTCTGTTTCTGCAGCCCACCTTCAGCAATTATGCTATTCCCCCGGGTAATACTTGTCCCTTTCCCTCTCTCCCTTTCTAAAACTGCAGAGAAGGCATTCAGGGCCACAAGGATGGAAGGAACTAAACCACTGATCTGAGGAGGATGTTACTAAGGTACCGTTTTGGCAAGTCTGACACTCTGGAAACAAGACTTGTGGGCTTGGGTTTTTTTTAACAGCATTCCCCTCTGCCTGAAGGCAGGTAAGGCAGCCCTCTTGGTCCCCTGAGGTTTGGAAAAGAGGCTCACAGCAAAGATTGTCACCCTTCTGGTGGCTGGTCTCTGTTGTGGGCAGGTGTGACAAAGATGCAGCCACCAGCCAGCGTACCTGTCCAGCAGAGTGGCCTTGCCAGCTGCTGCCCTCTCTTGCGGCTCGGCGAGCCATCCTTCGCCAAGATCTCCTGCCCACCCAAGGGAGCCTCTACCCTGTTGCTGAGGGTCCTGCACTGCTTGTTTGAAGAGTTGAGGCTTAGCATCCCATTCTAGAAGCAAGTGCATTTCAGGCAGGTGGCTCTTTCCTTCAAAAGGCAGGTCTCAAGGCAACCTGCAGCCTTTTGCAGTTCATTCCCAAACTCAGACTTGTGGGTTCCAGAGGGGCACCAGTGTACCACAGCCATCTCTGTGCAACAACCACTTACAGACCACTCATCTTTGTATCACAAGTGTTGGCTTGCACTTTGGTCCAATGCCACCTGACGGGACAGGAGGCGGGAGCCCTCAGAGGATGCATGGCTGTGGCCAGGCAAAGGGCCGGCAAGCCAGGCACCTGGACTCACGTCAGCCCCCCCTCCAATGTGGCCCCCAGAAGGGACCCTGCAGCTACTTCATGGCACAGTTGGTCCTCCTGAACACAACAGCCAGACTCCCCACCACCACACACACCTCAGTCCAATCAGCCACTGCAGACGCAAGGCCGAGAACCACAGGCCTTCATGCCTGGGATGGAGACGAGACCATTTCTACAGACTGAAACCAGAAGAATAGGAGAGCATGACCTACAAGTAAACTGTTCATGTCAAGCTCAGAGAAGGCCCTGCTGTCTATGAGACGTGTGTCCAAGCTGTCACACCTGTCTCTTGTCTATTCACATCTGTGGCTTTTTTGCTTTTCCATCAGTGCTGAACAGGGCAGGGAGGGTTGCTCCACAAGTGAAAGCACTCTCTAGCCTCTGCTGAAGAGACTCTCTCCCGTGCACAGTAGAATTAGCCACAACACACATTTCTGCTAAAAGAGGCCAAACACAGCAGGGGACTGGCACACAGTTGAGAGGACTCCCAGGCAGACAAAGGGCAGGCCTATGAACACGTTTCCATACAGCGTGAGGGGTATAGCCAGCTACAAACACAAAGACAAAATGCACTACTGGGAGAGGAAGGTGGGGTGGATTCCTAGTGCTCACCATGGCACCCACACTTAATCTGAGTCATTCACATCGTAATCCGTCTCCTCGTCTTCACTCTGAGTGGCATGCAACAAGTGTAAAGAAAGGGAAGGAAAAGAAAAGAAAAGAAGTGAGAGTTGAGCGAAGCCAAAGCAAGTGCACACACTCTCTGCACAACCCTCCAGCCGTTTGCTGTGGGGAGGGAAGGCAGAGGGCAACTCAGCTGCCAAGGCGGACGCCAAACGCTGAGGAAGCAGCCAGAGGATCACCATATCGGGTCTGAAGAAAGAGTGCAAACCAAATGAAAGCCCTGCCAGCAAGTTTATGGGTTGTTTTGGGAAGGCAGTGGTGCTGGGGTAAGGCCCCACTGCACACAGCATGACAAACCCTTTAGTTCAGCACAGCCTGGGAAAATGAGACAATAGCAAAGCAAAGCAGCTTCATTTATATACTGCTTCATATCGTGCTATGGGATGTTGAAGCGGTTTACAACTGTAAGCTCATTGCCCCCCAACAGCTGGGTACTCATTTTAGCGACCTCGGAAGGATGCAGGCCTGAGTCTAGCCTGAGCCCTGGCTAGTATTGAACTCACAACCTTGTGGCTCTCTATGAGTGAGTGGCTGCAGTACAGGCATTTAACCAATAACAATAAGCCTTTGTTGTCTGCTGAGGATACCCTACAGAATAATTCTACATTCCTTTCCCCTCCCCTTGTGCTGGAAAAAGGGTTAACTTACAGTAAGAGAAGAGACCTGGTTGTTTTATGTTGAAATAAAAACAAAAAAACAAAAAACACAAACCTGCCTTTAAAAGCAGCATTTTTTTAAAAAGGACAAGAAGAGCATGCATAAATGTAGTCAGTCTTTTTAAAAATGTCTGCTTCAGTCTCCTCGCAGTCTCCTCCTCCTTGCCCAATTGGGGACAATTGAGGCTAGCTCTCCTTTGGGGAAAGGATACCTAGTACAGACAAAGCAATTTGCCACCTGCTATGATCAGGGAGTTATTTTGGCATTCATATCTAAAAGCTAATTTCCAATTAACCACACAGTTATCTCTGGCCAAAATTCACATCTGGGTGTAGCATGAGGTCCGATGGTGTCAGACCTCTGCCCTCCAACAAAAAGCTGAGCCATTAATTCAAGGAAGGGGCTACAGCAGGCACACACCAACCAGAATGAAGAGAGGACCCTTCAGGCAGGCTGTGCTTTCAGCAGCGGCCATGCTAGGAGCCTTTTCCCACCAACTCACCTTTGCTTTCTCACTGGGCTCACTGGCTGTGCCATATGGAGTATTGTGCAGTTCCTTGGAGACGACACATAGAAATTCAGCCTGGTCTTCATTTCCGTAGTTGTAAGAGGATCCAATGCTGACCAGCTGGAAGAGAAAGGCAAAGGCTCAGAGCTGTTTACCCACCCACCCCCAGCCTGGAACATGGCCTCCAACACGATGTTATGGAAAACTCCAACATATTGTTATGGAGGCTGTTCTAGCTGTACAGTAGAAAAAAGCTAGTTTAAATAAACATTGCTCCGGGTCCTAATAGCTCAAAGCTGCCAAAGAAAAGTGTGTGTGAGGGGGGGGGGAGGATTCCTGTCTGTTCCCTCCCCAATCACACACATTATGCCTCTACAACAGCAATCAGAAGGGAAGATGTGCCTGGGGCGGCTGGTGGTCTTCCCCATGGCATATGACTGGCCATGCTGGGAAAAGAGAGGCCTTGGGGACCTGACTCAGGAATCTTCTAGTGCTCTTATTTCCCTCCCCACCCCACCTGCTGTGTCTCTCCCCACAGGAAGATGTTGCCTTAGACAGTGGTCCTCAAGAGCCTGGAGATACCAAGGAAATTATAAGTCAGATCCAGGTTTGAGAAACTTATAGCACATCAGGAATATCCCAAATAAAGAGGCTCAGACATCAAGAGGTCTAGCACAGAGCAACCAAGGGGTTAAACAGACCACCCCTTTCAGTGCTGGGTCGGGGCTGCAGCAACCACACGGCGTGGCCCCAATCCAGCATTTTTTGCACCCCAAAAGGGAAAAGTGCGCCTTTGCCATGGCACTTTCCCCCCCGATTCTTCAGCACAGTGCGTCTAAACGCTGCGCTGAAGAAGCAGTGTGATGTCACCCGCTGTCTGGTCAGGCAGGTGGCATGATGCCAGTATTGGGGTGTGTGGTTGCCACACCCCCACCCTGTCCCAATGCCGGTGTTTAGTGCCGGCTTGTTTAGGGCCCGAGTGATCTGAACCTCACACACTGGAGTTTACAACTTGTTTAAAAGCACCAAAGAGAGGTGACATAACTGCACATGCCACTTGTGAAATGCTATATCTAAACTTTCTCAACGTAACAAGGCATGATATTAATTGACTTTTCTGCCTTCAGTTTGACATCCAAACTATCCTGGCTGCAAATCAGGTCCTTGGAATGTGCGCTTGTTAGCGCCCCCAGGTGTGCCGGTACCATGAATGGGCAGTTGATCAGTTCTCTGACCCACTTTCCAACTGAAGGAAACAAACACTTATTTAAGCCTCGTGTTAAAGGAAACATACACCTGCCAGGCCATATGTAAGGACTGAAAACAGAACCCAGGAGGAGCTACAACAGAAAGAGAAGACACACCCGGCCACCACAACCTTGGAAGACCTGGGTTCAAGACTCAAGAACAAACCCCCGGGATGGCCTTAGGCATGTGCTACTCCATTCCCAAACATTGAAATGATACTGATGACTTTTCTTGCAGTTAGGGGGGTTGCAGACTGCCAGAAATAGTGCAAACTGAGTCCACTTTTAGGGAATCATGGGAACTGTATTTTATTGTGGCACCAGAGCTCTCTGACAGAGAAGGCTCAATGTCTCAGAAAAAAAACAATTCCCATGATTCCCTAGCACTAGCCCTAACCCTAAAAGTGGACTCAATTTGCACTATTTCTGGCAGTCTGCAACCCCTCTTAGTGTAAGGATGACTAAGGTGTTCCTATAAGACTCTGAGACTCTACTGTGCCAGGGGTGAGGATCGCATGGCCAACAACTGCAGGGTCAGGATCCCCCAGCCAAAAAAGCCTTTCCTGACTTCTTCCTCATTTGCACAGCCTTCTGCCTGCCCAGCCCCATACCTGTTCAAACTTCCAGCCATCAGACATGGTGGAGACCATCTGAGTCAGCTCTTCCTCCTGGCACTGCAACACCCGGTAAACGTGTTTGATGGGCACCTATGGGGAAAAACACCAGGTGGAAGAGGAGCAAGAGGGAGCAACAGTCCCAGCTGCTTCTTGCCCCTTTGAAGATGCTCCATTAACTACAAAACCAGAAATTCAACATCCCCACAAAACCTATGAATCACTTTTTATAGTGTGACCCAAAACTACTCAAACAGGCAGAGGTGCTGCAAGGTCCCACCAACAACCCCCAAACCACCCCTATTACTTTCACTTGAAATGAAGGCCAATATTTTGCAGTTTTCTGCACTATCCACCCTTCCAGGTTTTGGAGGATCACACCTGAGCCAGCATGGCACAGCGGCTATCCTAGGAGATCCAGGCTCGAGTCCACTCAGTCACAAAATTCACTTGGTGACCATGGCTTAGGGCAGGGTGAGTGGCCACCAGATTAATTTCCAGCTGCTAGGACCCTTTTGAAAAGAGACCCCCTCAACGGTTGCACTTTCTGAGAGTTTCTTTACTCTCAGGAAGCCTCTCTCTCCCACAGTGAGTGGTGCAAAGATTTTCCTCTAGCGTTGAACTGTCCGGCTGATGGCAGGGCTTCAAGATGTGAGCTTCACTTCTTTACTCTTCCCTTTTCCCATTTGGCTCTTTCTGTGATATTTCTATCCTAGTCCAATGCTCAAGCCACAACACCACACTGTCTCTCAGTATAATAATTTTTTTATAATAATAATAATTTTTATTTAATACCCCACCCCTCTGAGCACAATCGGGGCGGCTTACATCATAAAATTATCAACAACAGTTAAGAACAATTACCTCCCCCTCCCCCCCTTAAAAAGTTATTAAACCCATATATTAAAAGTATAGCCTATTTGCTGGACATCAGTAAATAAGAGGCCTTTCCTAACCTTTCCTGTCCCCCTCTTACTATTTTCTTTCTTATTTTATTCCTCTACTGACTTACACATGATGATTAGGATGTGATTTTCTGAAGAGAAACTTTGTTCATCCCAAGAGAGAAAATATTTCATTGCAATTCATCTCGACTTTTCCCCAAGGTCACTAATTCTTCTAGTGGTAAAAAAAATGAGAATTTGTCTTGGTGGGAAAGGGGCAGAAAAAGGTGTTTTTTTCCCTTCTCTCCCCAATTTTTCTTTTCTTCCTCCTCTCTCCTCCAGGCCCCGCATCTGGAAGGCAGCTCTCCTGACCACCTCCACCTTCTCACCTGGAGAGCCTGCCAAGCCCCTTCCTTCCTAACCTTCCACTGAGGCTGCCGCCAGGACTCCTGCTGCGCTCATCTTGGCAGTGGGCAAAACTGCTGGTCCATATTTCACCAACGGCAAAGGAAGGGATTCACTTTGGGCTTTTGGGTGCTCCCTCTGGGCCAAACAATGACGCAGAAATAGTTGAATTAATTAATGAACTAACGAACGAACGAACGAGGACCTCTGAAACTAGCAGGTCACATACACTGCTGGCCTAAATGAAACGTCTACGACAAAAAGAAGCAGATCTATTAAGAGAGGGCCTCACCTGCGAAATTTTGCTGTCTCTTTCCCTTATTTTGTCCTTCACAAGCTTTATTAGCGAAGTGATGTTGTAGAATTCGGCTTCTTCAAGGACTCCTGATACAAAGGGGAAACCGGGTCTCAGAGCAAAGCCCTTCTGGGCAGGCGGCCATCCTCCCACAAAGAGACCTCTTGCCTTCGTGCCCCCGCCCTGGGACCAGCCAAAGCCCCGCAGCAGGCTCTGTTTCCCGGCCAGAGCAGAGAGAGACCCAGGAGAGCAGCCGGGCCAGGCATGGGCTTCCCAGCCCTTTGAGCCGCAGGGCCCGGTCCTGAGGGAGCCCCAAGTGCAGGAGAGCCCCGAAAGGAAAGGAAAGGAAAGGAAGCCGAAGCGCAGGCGCCCTCCTGCTCCTGCTCCTGCTCCTGCTCCTGCCCCGTACCTTCCTCGGCCAGGTCCTTGTTGATGACCAGCTTCCCGTGACGGAGGTAGTTCAGCACCGGCCCGAAGTAGGTGGGGTCCCTGTCGATCAGGTAGGCGCCGCTCTCGTCCTGAGGAGGAGGAGGAGAAGGAAGGAGGGCCGCACAGAGCCCTTTGAGCCAACGACCCAGAGAAAGAGACCCCCTCCCCTCCCCAGGTCAGGGGTCAGGGGTCAGGGCCCGCAGGGGCGCACCTTGTCGGAGTCGAGGTCGGGGTCTGCCTGGCAGAGGCGGAAGAGGAAGCTCTTGGGGTCGCGGCACAGGGTCTGGCGGGTGCTCAGGAAGCACGTCCCGCCCACGTTCAGGCGGACCCACTTCCCGGGAAGCACCGACGAAGGCGCCGGAGGCGGAGGCGGAGGCGGGGACGACGAGGAGGACGACGAGGAGCCGCTGGAGCCGGAGCTGCCGCGGCGGAGGCAGCAGCAGGACGCGGAGGGGGCGGCGGCGGCGGCGGCCGACGGGGGCGAGGGGGGCCGCCCGCTGACCAGCCCAGCGCCAACCGAAGCAGCCGGCGGAGGAGGAGGAGGAGGAGGGGCCGGCGGAGGCGCCATCCTCGGCAGCTGGCAGGAGCTCTCCGCCGCCTCAGCCGCCATCATCTTCCTGGCTCCGCGCCGGAAGCTCCCTCCCGAAAGGCCGACTGGGGAGCATGCGCAGAAGCCCCTCCGCGCCCGGAAGTCCGGCGAGGCCCAGGCGCCCCTCCTCCACTTCCGGCCTTCCCTTTCGCCAGGCCCGCCCCACCCCCGCCGCCTCCTCCAGGCCCGGTCCGGGCGTTTGGGGCGGGGTCCTCCCTCCGTTCCCATTCCCATTCCCTCGGTGTGTGCGGAAGGGAAGCGCGTCGGAGGCGGCCCTTCCTGGCCCCTGGAGGCCGGCGGCGGGAGAGAAGGAAGGAAGGAAGGAAGGCAGGCAGGCAGGCAGGCAGTCCCTGGCGGGGTGACAAGAAAGTTTGACCATGAGAGTTTAATTGGAAAAAGACAAAAGAACGATATGAAACACTGGATAGATATGAGTCAAGTACCGTACATGTCCCCCTCCTTCTTCGTATCAACATTTTTACATAAACACAACAATTAGTCTGATTAGTGGAGGGGCTTAAATATATTTAAATCATGTAAAATATTTTCAAAGTTGCTAAAAGGTACGACGCTTTGCCAATGAACAATACAGGAATATTTGTACACCTCATTATACAAAGAGACAACAGATCAAGTCATCAATTGTACAAACAGCGTGTCCTCTGCCCCCAGGCAGGCTCCCCTCCCTCCCTCCGGCCGTCCCTCCGGCCGTCCCTCTGTCCACCCGCAGCCCTCTGTCCGCCCGCGGCCACTCTGGGAAGGAACCGGCTCTCTCCACTCCTCCAGAAAGAAGGCAAAGGATCTCTCCGTTGCACCAAGGCAGTTTTCATACCAACTAGTTAACCTCTTAGTTAGTTTTAGTTAAAAGCATGCTGGTAACTTCAGTGCTCCATAAACATGTAAATGTATTAAATTAAAATTCCATGTTTAAAATGCTATGAATCAAGAATGCCAGGGCTTCACGCACCATGTTCAACATTTCCCTCTTTCCACCTGCAAAGGAGTGTATTTGCAAGACATGAGAGTAAAGAAAGTACCGTCCACAGAGAACTCTACCAGGGCACCGTCCACCTTCCCGCTTGGCCGCAGCCATCACCAGCGCCAGGTGCCTACAAACTAGCTACTGAGGGTCGGGGGTGTGTGTGGCAGCAGCGGAGGAAGGACAGCAGTGCTTGCTTGCTTGCTGCTCGCTCTGGCAGAGACGCTTCAAAGCCCCCAGATACAACCCAGCTGCATGACTGATCAATCGGAAAGTCACAGGAACCATCTATTCCGCGACATGATCTGGGCTGCAATGGCAGCAACAGAAAGTCTGCAGGCAGTTGCTCACTCGCAGCAGTCAGCCAGCCATGGGGGAAGGGGAAGCGGAGGGGTGTCTGTCTGAGGAAGCCTCAACAGAAGCACAAAAGCAAGCAAAGCAACCCTGAATTCCATTGGTTTCCTCTGGAAAGGAAAGAGTTTGGCCCTGGAAATGGCTGTTGTTAACTGGGCTGGGAAGAGTCCTCTGGTGGCTCTCTAGCAGCACAGAAGGAGATGGGGAGCAGAGGAGGAGGAGGAGCCGCCGCCGCCGCCGCTGCTGCCTCATTTTGCAGCGTTCTGGTGGTATCTGTGTCGCCAAACCTCTTGAATCTTTTTGCACCATTTGTGAGCATTCCCACTAGGATCCATCAGGTAGTATGTCCTGTTAGGCTGGAAACAAACAAGGATTTAGTGCTCCTTCATTCTAGCCCCACTCGCTCCAGGAGCACAACCAAGCTATGGCCCACTGCCAACCAGCTGGACTTGGGACCAGCCATCTCAGTACAAGCCCTAGCCCATTGGCTACTCTCCCTATCCCTGGCACCAAAAAATCATCTGACCCGCCTAGGGCTGGAGAAGGCATCAAGCGTGGTCCCAAGAGCCTGCAGCCACTTCTCCCAGCTCCCATTTGTCTCAGGGGCCACAGCAACTGGCATGCAATGCTCCCTCTCCAATGGAAGCACCCCTTGGCACTGAACTAGCAGTTGAGCCAAAGGGGCATTGCTGAAATGGGCCAGAGGGGCCACTTACTGTGTGAACAAAAAAGGTCTTGAAGTTCTTGGCTTCTGGCCGCAGCTCCAGGGACCACGGGATCTCCCCTTTCAGAACCTTGTTGACTGGATCCACATAATACAAGTGGGGCCCTTCAGTGAGCAGCAGCTGGCGCCGGCGAGCAAACAGGCCCTGCAGAGGAGAGGCCAAGGAACCTGAGCTGAGCCCAGGCAAAAGTTCCTAGGCTGGCAAAGAGTGGCCCCACAGGCCAACAGCCCAGGAGACCCAAACGGTGCAAGGAGGCCAAAAGAGCCTTCTCAGCCCTGCTGACACCATGCCTGGCAGAACTAACTCAGAGGAGGGAAGAAAAAAAGAGGTCCTGGCATGACTTTTGTGGTCAGTGAGTGAACCCAGGAGGGACCCACAGATGGTCCTTTGCTTCAGAGCCAAGAACTGGAAAATTCCCTCCAGCTGGAATAGAGGATGCTGCCAGTGGGGAAGCTGCTGCTTTTAGTGGTGACAGTCAGTTGGTAAAGCCTAAAGAAGCTCTGTGGCCAGGAAGAACCAGTGCACTTGGGACCCTCCTGCCCACCTTCCACCTACAATGTCCCCATACCAGCTGATGGGTCCATGCCCCTCCTCAACTAGGAGCCGTACAGGGGGGTCCTTGGCTCCAACACCCAGTGGGTAGCCAAGTGACCCTCACTGATCCAAGAACTGCCTGTCAAGAGAATTTGCTTTTGGCTCTTCTTAATGGATTTCTTTGGTTCCCTCCCCCTTTAAAAGGGCCTTATGCGCAGCAGGAGCAAGTTACTGTGGATATAGTATATCTTGTAGATATACTATATCTTGATTTCAGTAAGGCCTTTGACAAGGTTCCCCATGACATTCTTGCAAACAAGCTGGTAAAATGTGGGCTAGACAAAGTAACTGTTACATGGATTTGTAATTGGTTGACTGGCTGAACCCAAAGGTGTTCAACAATGGCTCCTTTTCAACCTGGAAAGAAGTGACCAGTGGGGTGTCCAGTGGGGCTCTGTCCTGGGCCCAGGGCTATTCAATATCTTTATTAATGACTTGGATGACGGTATTGGGGGCATAGCTATCAAATTTGCAGACAACACCAAATTAGGAGTAGTAGTTAATACCCCAGAGGACAGGATCAAAATTCAAAATGACTTGAACAGACTAGAAAGCTGGGCCAAAGCTAACAAAATGAAATTCAACACGGAGGTACTGCACTTAGGGCAGAAAAACGAAAAGTACAGATATACGATGGGGGACACCTGGCTGAATGAGACTATGTGTGAAAGGGATCTAGAAGTCCAGGTGGACCACAAGTTGAACATGAGTCAACAGTGTGATGCAGAAGCTAAAAAGGCCAATGCAATTTTAGGCTGCATCAGTAGAAGTATAGTGTCTAGATCAAGAAAAGTAAGTGTCACTCTATTCTGCTTTGGTCAGGCCTCACCTGGAATAATCCTATGTGTAGTGTTGGGCAACACAATTCAAAAAGGATGTGGAGAAACTGGAGCGTGTCCAAAGGAGGGCAACTAAAATGGTGAAGGGTCTGGGAACCAAGCCCTATGAGGAACGACTTAGGGAGCTGGGGATGTTTAGCCTGGAGAAGGTTGAGAGATGATATGATAGCCGTGTTTAAATATTTGAAGGGATGTCATATTGAGAGGGAACAAGCTTGTTTTCTGCTGCTCCAGATACTAAGACCTGAAACAATGGATGTAAGCTCCAGGAAAAGAGATTCCACTTCAACATTAGGGGGAACTTCCTGACAGTAAGGGTGGTTCGACAGTGGAAACACTCCCTTGGAGAGTAGTGGAGTCTCCTTCCTTGGAGGTCTTTAAGCAGAGGCTGGATGGCCATCTGTCGGGGATGCTTTGATTGGGAGTTCCTACATGGCAGAATGGGGTTGGACTGGATGGCCCTTATGGTCTCTTCCAACTCTATGATTCTACACTCCTGCTCTAGAAACAAAAAGGATAGAAAAGCAGTCAGGAATCCAAAGGCACAGACAACTACTTACCTTCCTCTTGTCTACGGGACCCATTTTCAGTATTAGATTATTTTCTACGAACTGGTGCCTGAGGAGGAGAAAACTATCAGTGTGTGCTATATCCATCAGCCCAAAGCAGGACTCAGGCAGAGGGGTCATTCTAAAGGAGAGTGCAGCCGCAGCACTTGAACTACCAGCCAGGAGCCAGCTCTTGAGGGCCCAGGGGTCTGTGGGCTTGGCAGTGGAGAGGGCCCCTTCCTCCCAGGCAGTCCCAATGCCCTTGGACTACAACTCCCATCCTCCCCCTCAGCTAATATGTCCTGTGGTCAGGGACAATGGGGAGCTGAACCCATGACAGCCTCTTGCCTCCTGCCCCTTGCCACCTTTAGAGGAATCTTCCTTGACTCCTCATAGACTGCTCAGGGTGGAGGTCTTTCCTCACCAAACCAGGGGCCCAGCAACTCCAGCAGCAGGAATTCAGAGGACCACAGATCAGGGGTGGAAAGCTATCCAAAGACTTGAGAAAGGGCTTTCTGAGCAGCACACAACCCAGACCATGCAAGTCCTCTTTAAGCCCCTTTCTCATTTTGCTTTCCCAGACTCGAGAATGATTAAGATCCACCTTTCTCTTGTTGCCCAACACAGCTCTGGAGTGGAGGGAGATGGGCAGCCCAGCAAGGAGTCTTGCCACCGGCTGTTTGGACAGTTGCAACCCAATGAAGACATCATCCTCCGGAAGACCATGGGAGCCACAGGATACGGCGTCATAGGGGCCATGAGCCCCTCACTGGCTGCCCTATGGCTGTGCTAGGCCTCTGGGTGCAAACAAGTAAGGACTGCCACCACTGCAGCAGCAGGGTCCCTCCTTGCTCAGTGCTCCTCTGACCCCCATCTCAGCCATGCAGGGGGCAGGGGACTGCTGAAAGAGGATGGTGGCTGCGAGATGGACTTTATCCCCAGAAGGACTTCCTCAAATACTAAACAACAGCTGAAGATGTGGGTGCAGCAGGTGCAAAATTGATTAAATGATTTATTTTGTTCTGTAGGAATAAATAGCTGAAAGAAATATATTCCTACTCCAGGTGTTCCCAGCTGCAACTTCCAGCATCCCCTATCCAACACAGCCAATGATGAGAAATACTAGGATCTGCAGTCTGCCAACATCCAGAGTTCTGCTTGACCACCTCACCCGCCAGTTCAGTTTTCCCTTCTCTCCAAGGAATAAGCAACAGCTCCTAGGATGAGAGCAGCCTCTCCGGATGGCTAGCTCTCCTCAGACAAACTTCCAAGTAAGCAGGCCACACACACTCCCAAACCTATCAACACTGGGGAGAACCACCTCCCAGAATGTCCCCAGTGGACTGGACTCTCCTTTCTTTCAGGCCTTTAAACAGAGATCAGGCCGCCACCGCTCAGAGGTGCCTCGACTGGGGACTGGACTTGCTGACCCATGAGGCCCCTCCCAACTCTACAGTTCTGCAAGGACACCCTCCTTCCTATGCCAAGCTTGCTTGATTTTGAACGGCACCCCAGAAGTCAGGAGAGCTATGATTCCAAGGACTCTGTGGGGAAACTCTCATGCAGACGGATGGATGGCTTACCAGGGGTTTCCACCTGCCTGTTTTGCCAACAACAACCTTTTCTCCTCTTCGGAGAACTGAAGGTCCAGTTCAAAGGAGTTGCTGTCGAGGTCATGGATGTACTGCTCGATGTTGTTGCCTGAGGTCTGTGGTGGAGCCGTCTCCGGGGAAGACAGCGACTGAGAAGAGGCCGAACCGGAAACTTGCATGCAGCCAAATTGACTCAGGAGATTATCGTACTGTCAAAAAAAGGGAAGCAGCTCCGATTCCATTCAGCTGGTACACCAAAGAGCTAAGAGGGAGGACTTCCTAGGCCACTCAGTGTCCACTTAAGTGCCCCCTCCCCCCACCCATCACCCCAACATGGACAAGGGAAAGGCCATGAGGGAGCCAGGGCTGTGGCCTCCTTCCCTCTGGGAAGAGGAGAGAAGACCACTGTAGAGCTTTCAAGGCTGAGCAACAAGAGGCATGGGGGCCCCCACACAGTGGCACTCACATTGCCATAACAATCCTCATCATCTTCCGACATGGCAGGCAAGTATGCGGTGAGTTTGGGTGGCGTCTGGTGGTGCAAATCTTCCCAGGTAACGGAATCGAAAAAAGGGTGAGCCTTGAGCGGTTCGTAGCCTCTCATTTCTTCACAGCCTAATCGCTTGGTAGCATCTAGAACCTGATCAAGATGAGACACAGTTACATCTCCACAACAACAAAGAGTGATTTTAAAGCAACAATTAGAGGGTGTGGGAGGCTGAGGAGGCTGAGATCTGCTGGGTGACCTCAAAACTACTCGGGTACTGAACAGTTAGGAAATCAGTCAAGCAGGTGGCCTGTTCTCCTCCCAATGGAATAAGGTGGGTGAGGTCAGCTCAGAGAGATTGCCATCGCCATGACATGTGGGCATCAAGCCATCTGCAGTCCACACAGGGGATGTCAGGTCCTTCCCCCATTAACCTCTAGGAAGAAAAGGGCACTATCCTCCAGTGGGCAGCCCAGTCTGATTCGGGGCATGGGCAGGGACCATGGAGAGCCCAATCTGTGCTGCATGTGTTCTGGCTGGGGGCTTCCAAGACCAAGGGCTGAAGCTAAGCAAACAGGAGAGAGTCCCCAAGGACAGCTCCCATACAAGGGCAGGTATTCGAGGTGAGGAGAGGAAGGAGGAGAAAGCGAAGGAGAAAAAAGAGGGAGGCTGCCATAGCTCCAGGATAATGGATCTGAAACTGAAAACTTAGCACAAAGACAGAGGGGCAGAGAAGCACATTTCACCCAGGCTCTGACTTCTAACCTTCTCTCTGTCTCCTTAGTGAACCAAATTCACTTACCAAAAGCTTTTCTACGAGGTCTTTTGCTTTAGGAAAGAACTTCTCTGGGAATTCATATTCCAACTTGATTATCTTTTGAAATATGAGATATTCATTCCTGCAGAAAAAAATGTATGTGCGTGTATGCATATCTAGTTCTAGATACAGATACAGTCTCAATGGAGGGAATTTTTCCAAAGCTCCACCCTGAGATTCAAAGCTATACAATTCCTATGCACCAAAGAAACATGAAGCATACAAGTGCAGATCTTCCTCCCCACCCACCCGTGTTTCCTAGTAAGAGCTGCCCTTCTTTAGAGGAAGTGGATACGGGCAAGGCCAAAGTGGCTGTGACAACCTCCTCTCCACCCTGCTTCTGGTCAACAGTGCTGTCTCCCTGTCAGTGAGAGTGGGAGAAGGAGAGGCCTGGCTGGGAGGCTGGGTGGCAGCGCATGGAGAGGGACCAGGAGCCAGGCTCCCTCTGTGGCCAGCTCTTCCCCTCCCTTCCCCTTCCCTCCCTCTGGGAAATAAGAGACACGGATGGAGGCAGGGAGGCTGGCAGGGAAATCTGGGAAAGCCAACCATGGGGGTGGGGAGGGTGGTGGTGGCCCCAATTCAAAAGCTGTGAAGTGGGAGCAGAGAAGATGAAGTGTAGAGACTGTAGAGCACCAATTACACCCCCCACAATCTATTAACTGGATCAACAGGTTGAACAACACGGGAGGGCATGCGGATGCCATGGCCTACTTCATCCATAAACCATGCCTCCAATGCCCTCCAAAATCTTACCCAGCTCTAAATGGTGGAAGCCCTGCCACAAGCTGATAGACGATGCAGCCGAGCGCCCACAGGTCAGAACTTCATCCATACAGGAGGGCAGATGGAGAGACAAAGCACATTTCAAGCAGTAAGAGACTGAAATGTATGTTTTTAGTTCCAGATGTTACTGGACTGTAGAGTCTATGGGCCTTTCCAGACTGCCAGAAATAGTGCAAATTGAGTCCACTTTAAGGGTCAGGGTTAGTGCAAGGGAATCATGGGAATTGTTTTTTTTTTCTGAGACATTGAGCCTTCTCTGTCAGAGCACTCTGGTGCCACAATAAAATACAGTTCCCATGATTCCCTAACCCTAACCCTTAAAGTGGACTCAATTTGCACTATTTCTGGCAGTCTGCAAAGGCCCTATATCTCAAGTTCCAGCTGTGGATTCTTTATAATTGTGTTTTGAAAAGCTGCATGTTGATTTTTTCCTAGTTATTGGAAGTCTCCTTGATATTGTTTTACCCTTAACAGCAGACAATAAATAAAAGTAAAATGGCAGAAGAAAAAGCACTGCTTACAGCCAAACCAAAACTTAGGTTTTGCTATCATTTTATAGTTAAAAAGGTAAATACCAAACTCTGATACTTCCTCAATGCCTAGGAAGAAGCAAAGGAGAAGACAAGTTCCAAAAGCTGGGACCAAAACTGGTTAAAACCGTCTTGTGGAAGAGTGTTGGAGCACTGTGTGGCAAAGGAGGCACCTCTCAGAAGGAAGACCCCCAACTGTAAAAGATGTCTGTTTCCCCCTTCCCCCCCCCCTTCCCAGCCAAATTTCCCAAATGCTCTCCTGGGAAAGGCAGGGTACTCACCTTTTGCAGGCAGACTTCTCCGTTAAGAGTTCGGGAGATACATACTGGGCTGTCCCAACAAAGGAGTTTGCCCGGGCTGGAGGGGAAAAAACAACCACCATCAAGAGGTAACTCAGGCAGCAACTAGACAGGCAGGCCCTAGCAAACCCATCAGACATTCTCTCTGTGTGCACACAAGAAGCTCTTCCATCTTTTCCTCCTCAGCGGACTTTTTGTGGAGATTTAAAAGTATTTATTTACTTATTATTTGAATTCCACTGATTGGCCACTTTTCTCCCAAAGTGGGATTTAAGGCTAAAACAACACAAAGCTAAAACAAGATCAATTAAAAACCTGTCAATAAGAATTAAAAATCAATTTAAAAACATCACAGTAAAACCATTTTTCTTATAAACATAAAAGCATTCAAAAAGATAACAAGGTTAAAAAGAGAGGAGTCTCCACATCATAATCCTCACCCCCCCCCCCCCGGCAAGCTGTTACTCATTAAAATCTGGTTTGAACAAAAAAGGCTTTGCCTGTTCATGAAAGGACAGCAGAGAAGGGGATAACCAAGCCTCTGGTGGGAGGGATTTCCACAGGGTGGGGGCAACCACTGAGAAGGCCCTCTCCCTTGTCCTTGACAGAACAGTCTGTGATGTTCGTGGGACAAAGAGGAGACCCTTCTCTGACAGTCTCAAGACTCTAGCAGGTTCATACAAGGGGATAAAGTTAGGTTGGGAAGACAGGCAGGTTACAAATGAAGGATGACATGCTGCTAAAAGTCTGAGCAAGGCTGGGAGTTACACAACAAAAGCTTCCTTTGAAGCCTCTTGGCTTTTGGGCCTCTCAATAGTTTCAGAGTTGCATGTGTACTTGATTACAGCACCCTGCTTTCTGCTGTGCAATTCAAATTCCACCCCCTTTTATCAACTGTTTCTACAGACCTCAGATGTTAACAGGATCTTTTACTGGAATTTCCCCTCCGCAACCCAAAGCCCCACTACTGCACCACCAACCCCCTCCCTGATTTCAGTGGCATCCAGTTAGTACCCCCCCATCAGCAGCCTGAATGAAACCTTCACTGCTCCTGACTGAATCTCCAACAGACTACAACTGGAGTTTAACCTTTACTTCTCAAAAATAGCCATCAAATTCTACAGAGACTGTAACCAGCTTTCAGTAACATGACAAAGGTTGCTTTATTCATTCCCAGGTAGAGGTATGAAGCTGCACGCACCTTGCTTGCTGTCTGCAGATAATACTTTTGCTGTCCCAAAGTCTGTGATCTGAATGTGCATCTCTCCATTCAGAAGAATGTTCTCTGGTTTCAGATCCCTGCAAAAGGCACAGTTCATAGACACCTGGCTGCATGCCTGAAACCCACACCAAACAGCAGTATTTTACTCCTGTTTTCTCCCACATACAAGAAAACTCCAAACTGAGCGACATAGCACCACTCCAGGTAATATATGAAGCTCAGTTGGATGAGAAGGAGCAAGTCAGATTCAACAAGTGAGCAAAAAGATGCAGACTCTGGAGTGGAAGGCTGAAAAGGAACTGGTGATAGAGCACCAGAGCATCAGCCCAAAAGTAGCATGGCGTCCCTCGCAAGTGAGCCATACTGGGATAATGGCCCATAAAGGATGCAGAGGGAATGGTACTCCTTGCAAAGAAAAATCTTTTGCAGCTCTGCTCTAACTTCCAGCAACAAGCTCAGCATCTGCAGACATCACTCTACCTCCAAGTCTCCCCCAACAGGCATCCTATACATTTTGGTGGAGCATGGCTCAAATTAAGATAAACCATATGCAGCTGGAAATCTCCCTGTCCTTTTCTTCCACCAGCGACAGGCACATGGGGCAAGGCAAGCTGCCACCACTGCTGCCACTTCCCTGCCATCCCTCAAAGTGAAAACATCTCCACCACTTTCTACTACACGTTGCCCCCAAAATGTCCCACCACTTGCTAGATGGATATTGCCTCCCAAGGTGTACCGCTCTGAAACATGCCTTCCATGACCAACACTGAATGTAAGGGAAGCAAGAGGCAGATGCCAAAAAACTATTGTACATTCCCAGTCCCTTCAGAGATTCCCAAGAAGTTGGAATCCCATTTTTTAACAAAATACTCCTCAAAAAGCTGATCACAAAACTAACACAGTACATGAGAAAGATGTGATGTCATGTTTTAGGAAGGAGTCCAGGGGTCTCGAAGCCCCTGGAACAGAGTTCTCAAGGAGGGTCTCACAAGGGAGGCTCATGGGGTTCCACTACTTCTTACGGGACCTCCTAATCTAAGCAGAGAAACCCCACAAAGGGGGACCAAAGGCAGTTGGCAGCAACACAAATTAAGGAAGATATCAGTTTCCTCTTGTCATCTTACCTGTGAATAATTCCCTTTCCATGAAGGTATTCTAATGCAGCCACAATTTCTGCTGTGTAAAACCTCGTACATGTTTCATCAAATGAGCCAATCTTGCGGATGTATTTTAGAAGTTCCCCATTCTTCGCATAACTGAGTCCAAAATCTGAGTGTACCATTAAGAATTATTTCTGCTAGAAATCTGTAGACTTGGTAACAAAAACACAGAGATATTGGAGACAATTCTAAAATGATGCCTACAGGCCCAGAAAGAGGCAGCCATCTACATGCAGCATTGGTAACAGTAACTGGATCTTACAGCCCACACAGAGCTGGTCACAGGCATCAAACGGCCCACTTTTGTCCAGACCCACACTTTCACTACTTTAATGAGAATTATGGAAACATCATGGGGTTGGCACATCAAACAAGCACTCTATTCTGCCCACATTTCCCACTGTAAACAATATTGCCATGAAAACATTTTCATCCAAAAGGATACAGAGCTTTTCATCATCCTGAAATGTGAAGAAGAGTTTTACAAAGAAAGGGTGGTCCAAGCGGGACATGATGTCTCTCTCTCGGGTCACATAGGGCACCTTATTCTCTTTTATGATATGACGCTTCTCCAGAATTTTAACTTTTTGAAATTTGAAAAGACAAATGAGTTACAACCTGCTAGGAGTCTCAATAGAGAAGTGACAAACCACCTGGTCAGGTGGGAATTGGCTTAGAGGCCAAGTGGCCTGTGAAACCCTTGCACCCAGAGAGCAACAGCAGTGTTTCCTTTGGCTCTGGCACTGGAGCCATCAGACACCGGCCTCAGCCCACTCCCACCTTGATAGAAAGCATTACTCACTGGCATATTCTCTGGAGGTAGACAATTCTCTGGCCAAGACAACCTGTTTCAGGGGAAGGAAGGATACCATTACAATCTGAGCATGAGATCCTAGAAAGGGTCCTCGCAGACCAGGAGGGGGAATAGCTTCGCAGAAGGCCAAAATCCGGCCACAAGCAAACCTTTATTAGCTTAGCTGGCAACCTAGCCCACAACTTGCTGGGCAGTGACTTTAATTAAAGCAAGCCAAGCATGGTGTGTGTATTGGTGGCAGCACTGAGACACACCAGCCATGTGCCTGGTGCACTGTATGTTTGCAGCCAGGCAAAGTTACTTACTGTTGAGAAAGAGCCTTCACCCAGAATCTTTGTAAACTTAAAGTCCTCGGGGCGTTTTTTCCGCGGCTGGGAAGGAAGCTGCTGCAAGGACTCTGCACTCGCCCGGGGCTCCGCTGCAGCACTCTCCATGCTCAGGGCCGGTCTGCTGCCACAGGAGGCAGCAAGAGGCGGAAGGCTGGAATCTGTCTGGTTCCTCACCATGGGTGGAGATGGGCAGGAACATAAAACCACACTGGACTGGATGGGAACAGCATCATACTATGGAGGGAGGGAGAAAAGAGTGCATAAGAGTCACAAAATGGCCTTGCCCAAAATGGAAACCACCAACCCCACAAGAAAGTTACCAGAGATACCTGGTGACCACCAGCCTTGCCACAGTCCCACCCAGTCAGGCAAAGCAACTCCAGAACACTCAAGTGTGATGGACGGAGAAACTTCCCACCTCCCCCCTTTCTTTCAAACCGTTCACAAGTGGGACTTGTAAATAAAGATGGCAGCAGTGGCAGAAGTCCAGTCACTGCCACCTCTCCTCCTCCTGGTTGCCAGCAGCCATTTCTTCCACACAAGGTCCTCCTCAGACCAACCTGTCCATAGAGCCTCCATTTTCTATCTCTTCTGACAGCTAACATTCTGCCAATTACTAAAGATGCTCGGTTCTCACTGGGGTGGTTGGCAAGCACCCCCCTCCCATTTGTTTCTGGTTTCTACAAACCCTGAGGCTCTCTCTCCTGCGTATACCGATGCCTCTGTCTGGCTTCCCAGACACCCATTTTGGCTCATCATGGCACAAAGTTAGCGATAACGAAAGCAGCCAAGGCACGTGTGGTTGAGTTGTCCCTATACAGAGCTCTAAAGCCAAAGGAACAGCAGACAAGTCGGCAGGTGCCAACAAAACAACAGAGCCAGCTTCAAGAGCCCGGGAGTAACCAAGGACGAGACTGGCTTGCTTATATCTGGGGCAGGGGGCCATTCCGACCAGGACAATAGTTGACTGCAGCAAACAAGCAAAGACCAGTGGCAAAGAGAGCTGACTCCGCACCTGAGCCAAGCAAAGCCTCCCAGAGAGCCTCGCATTCTTCAGCCAGAACCAGAGCCACCATCCTCACGCTCCAAAGACTCCTATGGGGCATATCGGGTCACAGCCCAAAAGAAGCATGTCTAGGGTGAGCCTAGGTGAAAGGCAGCCCTCCTCACCTGAAAACCACCAGCAAAGGCGGGGCCAACAGAGATGCACCACGCGCGGCGGCGCTTGGTGGCAGGTGAGAGGCCCAGATGGGGGACAGCGCAAGAAACCCGAAATCCTGGCCTGAAGGCACAGTGGGTCTGCTGCCAAGCGGGGAAACTGCGGAAGAGAGGGCACCCGGCCTAGTGGTCTCAGCGCAGGAGGAAGGCTCTGGAGAGCAGGGTTCCATTCCCCACTCGGCTAAGGAAACCCACTGGGGGCCCCTGGGCGGGTCACACTCTCTCAGCCCCGTGATAAGGTCGCCATAAGTGGGGAGAGCTTGGAGGCACGCAACAACAACAACAACAACAACAACAACCGCTCAAGAGACCCACAGGCCTCTCTCTCTCTCTCTCTGCGTGTTCCTAGCACTCCGGTCCGAGAGGCCCTTCCTTCCTCCGCCGGGAAGAGAGGCTGCCCGGGGCCGAGGGAGCCAAGGGCGCGCCCAGGGCCCTCCCTCCGCCGCCGGCCGAGGAGAAGGGCTTCGGGAAGCCTCCGAGGAAAGCCCTCGGCAAAGTAGTGCGCCTTCCCTTGGGAAGGGAAGGGAAGGGAAGGGCGGAACCACCGGGGCGCGCGACGAAAGGAGGGAGGCGGAGGCGGAGGCCCTCTCCCGGGACAGAGGCCGCAGCCGGAGGCACTACGTGTCCGGCTCCCCGCTCCGCTCCGCTCCGCCTGCTGCCCCTGCCGCCCTCAGCCGCGAGGCCTCCCTCCCTCCCTCCGTCCTTGCGGCGGGGCCCTGGCGGAGGCCTAGCCTTCGCTCCCTCCCGGGGCCCTGAGGGCCTCCGCCGGGGGGCGCCCTGCCAGCCTGCCTGCCTGCCTACCGGCCTGCCTACCAGGGGGCTGCCGGTGCTGGCCATGGGCCCGGCCGACCGCGCTCCGACCCACTGGGACGCCCGCGTCCTCCGCCAGTGACGTCGGCGACAACAATACCCGCTTCCGCTGGCGGCGGGAGGGACTTCCGGGCGGCTCGCTCCGGCAGTGGCGGGAAGCTCAGCCCACCCCTCGTCGGCTCTCGCGAGACTTGCCCGAGGGGTGGGGCGGGGAAGGGAGGGGGCGGAGGCCAGCCGGCCGGCAAAGCAGCGTCACACGGGGCGGGGCGCATGACGTAGCAGGTCCGGTTGGTCCGTCGGCGAATCGGTCCGGGTTCTCCCGCGTCCTCTGCAAGGAGGTTCCGGTTGCAAAGCGATGCGGCCCGGAACGGGGTTTTTTAGTTCCGGTCGGGGGCCTCCGAAGAGTGTCCCTCAGGAAGGGCTGGACAAGATGGCCCCCCTGAAAGCCCCGCGGCCCCGACCGGCGGTAGGGCGAAGAAAGGGTTCCCCAGCGACCGCCCTCCGAAGGCCCCGGAGCGAAGAAGCGGCCGCCGGGATCCTAGCGAGAGGGAGGGCCCCCAAGGGCCGCCGTCTAGTCCGACCCCCCCCCCCGCGCCTTGCAGGGATTCTCAATCAAAATGGGCCCAAAACCTTCCTTTCTGCGAGAGCCCCAAGCCCCCCTCCCCCAAAAAGACCTTGACAGTGTTTGGGATGGCGAGGGAAGGCGAGGCCGTCTCAGGGGCCTGGAGTGCTGGCGAGGCCGCGAGGGAAGAGCGGGAGGTAAGGAGCAGGAGGCCCCTCCTGGCCTTGGAGGGGAGGGAGTGGCTCGGCGGCGTTTCCCAAAGGAAGGGGGAGAGGGGGGTCCCGACGCTGGCCATTGCCCCTGCCCTCCTCCCCCCAAAATGGCGGCTCTGCCCCTGGTCCCTGGAAGCAGCCCTTCGTCCCACACGATGAGGACGGCGTTCCTTCCAGGGCGGCAGCAGCAGCAGCAGCAGCAGAGAAGGAGTCAAATCTCAGGATTTGCTGGTGTGGATCCAGGGTGGCCAGGCCTTTTCCAGGACATGTCCTACATTCCAACCTTTTCTATTCAGGAGGAGTTTCAAAATGTCCTCCATTCTGGGCACGGCTACGAAGCATGAATTTACATTTATATGTTAGAGTTTTGAGCGTTTATTTGGTAACGTCCTACCTACATTGTTCTGGAATGCCCCACATTTTGCGGTGTCTTGTCCTCCTCTGCGGTCAGGGCATCCGGTCTCTGTTTGTGGATGAAGACAGCGGTCTGGACAGTGCAAATTGCAGGAGAAGAGATTCCACCTAAACCAGGGGTAGGCAACCTTTTTGAGCCGGGTTGCTGTCCCTCAGACAATTGGGGGGCTGAAGCACCAAAAATAATTAATTAATTAAATGAATAAATAAATTTTAAAAAAGTAAAAAATATACATGCACACTCTCTCAGCCCCAGAAAAGCCATGGCAAACCCCCTGTGGAGATTTTGCCAAGAAAACCCCAAGAACAAGCAATAACAACAATAATCAATATCATCATGGAGGGGGGGGGGTTGGCAGCGGCAGGTCCGGCCTGGGGCAGGTCCAAAGGCCTCGGGGGGGTGCGCATCCGGCCCCCGGGCCTTAGGTTGCCTACCCCTGACCTAAACATTAAGAAGAACGGAGACTGCTTCAGAGGGTGGTGGATTTTCATTCTTTGGGGCGTCTTTAAATAGGTGCGTTGGCATCTCAGGTGTGATTTAGTTGTGTATTCTAATGTGGCAGGTTGGACTATATGGCCCTTGAGGTCTCTTCCAGTTTTAAGGTTCTGTGATCCATACCAAAAGCCAGGCCAACCCGCTGCTTATCCCTGTAGCCACTTAACTGCCCCAGTGGGAAGCCCACAAGAAGGACATGCGCCACTTGTGGCCTTTGCTTCCTGGATGCAGGGAGGAGACCTTTGTTGATCCCAGCCCTTTGGGCTTCTTAGGGCCTTTGCAGACTGCTAGAAACAGTGCAAATTGAGTCCACTTTAACTGCCCTGGCTCAGTGCTAGGGAATCATGGGAATTGTATTTTTTTCTGAGACATTGAGCCTTCTCTGTCAGAGAGCTCTGGTGCCACAATAAACTACAGTTCCCATGATTCCCTAACACTGAGTCAGGGCAGTTAAAGTGGACTCAATTTGCACTGTTTCTGCACTGTTTCTTACTCTGTATCTGCAAAGGCCCTTTGTTTTCCTTTTCTGCATCTTTCCTAGCTCCACAATATCCTCCTTAAATGGCAGTGGCCAGAATTTTGCACATAGCATTCTAAGTGTGATTGTAATACAGATTTGTATTGAAGCATAGCCTGAAGTAATCTCTGTTGCTCTCAGGAAATAATTTCTTACAGTTCTTTTTTTTTTCCTCTTTCAAAAAACAAATCACATTTTCCAGAAAGCTCAAGATGGACCTCACAGCAGCGAGTGAGGTGCTCAGGTGTATGTATGCCCGTGTCTTCTCAAGTGTAAGTACCATTTGGTTCATTGAGGCTTAGTCCCATGCCAGCAGGGCTTCCCAGTGTCTGGGCAAGAGCTTGAGCCTATGGGGCGGGCCGGAAGGAAGGAGAGGAGGCGCAGGCCAAGGCCAGAGATTCAGTCTGAGAGCTCAGCAGATGGAAGGAGAGCCTCTTGGCTCAGGGGTAATGAGCAGCAGCAGACATCCCAGAGTATGTTACTTGTAAACAACTGGGCAGAGAACTAAGCTGTGTACTTTGCAAACTGTTGCATACAAAGATAAAACACATTAAAAGACTTAAAAAGAGTATAGATGGGTGAGATAAGTAAAGGAAAACTGAAACTGGTTAAAAATAAAGATTTTGGTAGAATGTACAGCAGCAAAATCATTAGTACTGTATAGTCTAGGCAGTAAATACTGGGGTGAACAAATTAACCATTAATGTTAGCAAATTCTCTTAGTCTTGTACCAAGTAAGAATTTGCAGAGCACAAGCATCAGCAAAAGTGCAGCTCATACTCAACCAGACATTAGGAGAATTTATTGATTATTTTGAAAAATGTTATTGATCAGATAGGGTGACTTAAATACGATGAAAATAAATTTCAGATTAGTAAATGTGCAAATAATCCAGTGTGGCCTCAAGCACATAAAGACATCATGAGACTTAAGGTGTTGGGTTAGGGTTGTTCTAGCTGACAGGCTCCGTGAGATTCTAGCTTTTTGTATTAATGAAGATCAAAGAGAATTTATCAAATGGTGGACAGCTAAAAGAGGAGGTGATTAATATCACTGGTGAGGTTGATAGTTATAGATCCTTTGCAGACTGCTAGAAATAGTGCATATTGAGTCCACTTTAACTGCCCTGACTCAGTGGTAGGGAATCATGGGAACTGTAGTTTATTGTGGCACCAGACTCAATGGCTTAGAAAAAAATATGGAAAAGGCTCTGTATCTGCAAAGGCCCATAGTCTTATTTGTTGCTGCATACCTTCAAGTCATTTTCAACTTATGCTGACCCAAAGGCAAACCTACCACAGTGTTTTCTGTGGCTGAGAGTGTGTGACTTGCCCAAAGTCACCCAGTGGGTTTCCATGGCTGAGCAGAGAATTGAACTCTGGTCTCCAGGATTGCAGTCCGATGCTCAAACCACTATGCTGTGGTGGCTCTCTATGCTCTTTTATGTTCAGCCAATATCCAGTGATGTACTTTTCCTCCTTCCCTGGAAGAAAAATGGCTTGGCAGAAATGAAAGCTGCCACACTGTTGCTTTCATGAGTGACTAACAGGATTACAAGAGACTACTAGTTTGCACAAGTCTCCACTGCCTAACTGGTGAGACCTGGGAGATGTAATCATGTCAGCACAAATAGTCTTGTGCAGTTGATGTAGTGGCTGGTGAAAGCACATGAGACAGTCTATTTGCTGTCTTTTTTAAACACCTTCCATATGATCAGAGAACGACCCAAGAACCCAGCACACTGTTGTGATAAGATGCAGGAAGTTGTTCTTGTGTGCCTTCAAGTTGTTCCTAACTTATGGCTACTCTATCATGAGGTGTTGTTTTTTTTTTTGCAAGATTTTAATAGGAGGGGTTTGCCTTAGCCTTCCTCTGAGGCTGAGAATGTGTGACTTGCCCCATGTCACCCAGTGGATTTCCATGGCTGAGCAGGGATTTGAACCCTGGCCTCTGGAGTTGTATTCCAACACTCAAACCACTGCACCATGCTGACTGGTTTTTCCCACCTTGGGCAGATCACACTCTCTTAGCCCGAGGGGGAGGCCATGTTGGCAAACCTTTGAATAATAAATCTTGCCAAGAAAAAAAAAAATCAAGAGTTGACTTGAAGGCTCAACATGGAAACAACAGTCAGTCCCGTAGTCCATGTCCTTTTCCTCTTTCCTGGAGGAAAAATAGCATGGCAGAAACTTTTGTGGGTGACGAGGGTTGCAGGAGACTATTCTTTGCCCATTTTGAAGCCCTCACAGGAACACCCATGTCCTGCGTTGGCACCCATCATTCAGCAGGGCTGCTCTCCTCAAGCACAAATACTTCCCAGGGTCTCCCCCCCCCCCATGAACTCTTCTGCTGCCTCCAGGGGGATAGAAGGCTTTCTTTGGGGGGATGTATTTCTGCCAGCACAGTTCCAAACTTAATTCCACAAAGGAATCCCATTTTTTGGTAGGATGGTAAAGCTTTAAGAATGGAACGGCAAGCCACATCAATATATTTTTTAAATGGTTTACTAATATAAAAGCAACTACTGCTCCCCCAAAAAACATCCTTTTCTTTTGTTAGAGTTAGACATCTGACCAGTAGCATCTGTAACACTGAGGGAGAGGTGACCGAATAGCAAGAAGGGCAAGAAGGTTTCTTAGCCACTAGTGGGGGGGGGGAGTGGAGTGGGGGGCAGCGCACCTCCCCTGGGAGGCAGTTGGAGGGGGTTCAGGCTTAACCCGGGGCACATGGGATGGGAGCTGTTCCTGGGCAGGAACCACCATCAGCACCACGTGCCCCCCCCATCCAAAACACACATCCGGGCCATGGGGCCACTGCTCCCGCCCCCTTCCCACATGCAATAATAGTCGTTGCTGCAAAAAAAGAGGGCCTCCCTCTCCCATAAGGGGCCTGGCTCTGGGAAAGAGGCTCGGCTTGGAGGGCCCCCCTTCTCTGGAGCCATTGGGGCCCCAGGCTCCTGGAGAGAGCCCCCCTGTGAGAGGAATAGTGGCTCCTTGCCCTGCCTGCTGCCGCTCTGTGGCTCCTGCATCTGCTCCATCACCAGGGCCTCTGCTTTTGCTCCCACCCCTCTGGCTGAGGGGCAACCTTCCTCTTGTGGCACAGCCTCCACCTTCAAGGGAGATGTGAGGAATTTGATCCGGGAATCAGGTGTTGCCACGGCGTGCCCTTTGCTTCCGTGGCCACTACCGGGGGGGTCCTCTTCTTCCTCTTTCGCCATCATGTTGCTGCTGAAGTAGACTGTCTTCCCTGTGAGCCCAGCCCAGCCCTGTGAAAGAACACAGGAACCCTCCATTAAGTGCTGCCATCCCTCCTGGAAGCTTTCTGCATGACAAGAAAGGATCTCAGGGCAGGGAGGGAGCTGAACCTGTGGGTCTGGGGGGAGGCCTGGCAAGGACAGTCTCCTGCTGAGGGCAGAAACCAGGCCCTGTTCCATGTGGCCCCTGGGCGTGCCTGTACGTACGTGCCGGAGGAGCCACAAGGGCCCCAGGATTCCTGAGGCCAGTCTGCCTGGAGCCTTGCCTTTCGCTCCCCCCTGCACCATACTAAACAGGGAAGCCATTGAAGACCATCTGCTGCTCCATAGCCATAGCTGAGGAGGGGGAAGTGGATGGGTAGCTGCCACTGCTCCTGCTTCTGCATTTAGCTCTTAGGGGTTTTAAAGACTTGAGCTGCCTTAAAAAGCTTTCACCACAGGAAGGAACAAGAAGTAATCCACTTCACAGTAGCTGTGTTTAGTAGTGAAAACAGGCCGTCTGCCTTTGCAGAGGCCACTTCAGCAGCTGTTGATGCAATTTCTGAGTTCTGGGATGTGCGGAAGGAGGCAGGGCAGAGAGCCAAGAAGGCTTTCCTGCGGTCGGGGGCTCATGGCAGGTGGAACTGCCTGCCATTGTCCTTCTGCTGCCTGGCAAAGTCCTTTATATTCAGGCAGGAAGGTCTAACCAATGGCTGGGGTGCTGGGGAAGGGTCTCTTAATGTGGGGAGTGACACATTTGTTTTTTTCTTGCTGTGCTTTCAGTGGTTTTTAGTTGTGTTATAGTTCTATTTATTTCATACCCCACCTATCTCCCTGTAAGGGTCCTGAGGTGGCTTTGTAATTTGAGTTAAGAGAGGATCCTCAGACTGGAGAGACTGGACTGCCTGCCATCTCCCCCTCTTCTGGGCCTGATTACCTGCCAGGAGATTCCCAGCTACAGCACAAAGTAAAAGCAACCCAAGTGCTTCATCCATCCCCATCTAGACTTGACAATACAGAGGCTTCCTGGGCCCAGCATCATTTGTCCTATGAAAGCACTTGGGCCTCCTGCCAGACAGAGGTGAGGCCAGACCTCATGGGGGGGGGGGGGCTTTGTAACTTCAGAGAAGGAAAGGAAACTCCCCTCCTGCCTTGCCTTTTTCGGTCCCCAGTCAGCTGATGGCCGCCAAGCGGTTCCATCTGCACAGGCCCTTCTTCTGTGTCCCACCTCAGAGCAAAATGGAGAAGCTGCAGCTCTTAAGACTATCTCTGTCCTTTCTGCCTGCCTGCTTTCCAGCTGGGCCTGACCAAGAAATTGGTGGGCTTTGAAAGCCAGCAGGATAGATTTTCCTCCTCTCTGTTGGCTTGATAAAGGGATCGCCAGCAAAGGTGCTTAGCGTTAACAGCATGTTCATCTTGCTGTGAGCCCCCTTGCATCCCACCCTGGGCAAGAAGGTGGAATGTAAACCAGATGGGCAAGAAGAAGAGGAGGGAGTAGAAGGCTCATGGAGCTGGGGGGGAGGGAGTCCCGCTACCAGCCAGGAAGGGGTGCAGGTTCCTTGTGGAAGCAGCTTGCGGGAGGAGGAGCGCTCAGAGCTGCTCCCCATTGCAGTGGCATCCTTGCTACACCACCGCTCCCCATCTGATGGCAGCAGTTACCTTGAAATCCCCATTGTGAGAGGTGTAGAGGGGCTGGAAGAAGGTGGCAGGTGTGGGGATGTGGGCCCCTCCTCTGTCCGTCATCCTGTAGAGAGAAAGGGAGAAAAGAAGATGCCAGCTTGTGGCTGGCAGCCCTGGGCACTCCTGCTTGGCCAAAGGGCTGGACTACCACAGAGCCCCCATTGCAAGCAGCTCACTCCCACCACAAAGCTGTGAAGCTCCCCTCAAGCCAGCCAACCCCTCTTTCTCCCAACCTTTTTTCACTTCCTTGAACCTTTTGGAGGAAGGTGGGATGGAAGGGGCTGATAGCCAGCAAAGAAGCCCTTGGCCCCTTCCTCTCAGGCCACATGCAGAGCCCCCCACCCCCCACCAGGTGCTGCCAGGCAATAGAGGGCCTTCCAAGCAGGCCTGCACCATGGGATCCTTCAGGGAGACAGAGGGCTGTAAGGGAGGGAAGGTGTCGCAGTGCAGCCATGAGTGGTGAACTGTTGGCAGATGCCCTGGCGCGCCCCGCCTCCCTCGGAGATGCCTGCTTGTACCTCCAGACAAAGGCCAGGAGCAGGAACAGCAGGGCCCCCAGGCAGAGTGGGAGGGAGGCGTGCAGAGCCCTTGGCAGGCGAGGATCCAGCTGCTTCTGCCCAGCGTCATCTCCTGAGGAAGGGAGGGAGGGAGGAAGGGTTAGCTTTCCAATCCTTCATTGGCAAAGGGACTG
Organism: Phrynosoma blainvillii; assembly: GCA_026167975.1. NCBI lineage: Eukaryota > Metazoa > Chordata > Lepidosauria > Squamata > Phrynosomatidae > Phrynosoma > Phrynosoma blainvillii. The sequence continues at coordinate 148,929 of JANUYF010000012.1, forward strand.
GCTGCAGGACTGGGCAGCAGAAGGAAGCTTCTCGCCCCTCGCCTTTGGCACTCGTGAGCAGGAGCAGCCTGGCGTGGGCTGCCATCTTTTGTTCTTCTCTGTGCCAGGAGCACCCTCTAACCAGGATGGGAAGGCTGCAGGTAGGAGACTGCAGTTGCTCCAGCAACAGACTAGTGAGGATTGTGCCTGGGAGACATTGGGAGCAAAGCAGGAGGAACCACATTCAGCCAAGATGGGCTTCCTGGGTGTCCACCATTGCTGCGTCCAGAGCCAGGTGGTCCTGGCTCTGGGGATCGGCTAAGGAGCACACAAGAGTGATGGAGGAGATGGAAGGAGGTGGAGCAGGGAATCGGGGGACACACTGGGGCAGAGGCATGTGCACTCATGCGTGTGTGTGCATCCCCCCTTGCCTCCAAGTCTTTGGTTTCTCTCTGGGAAACTCAATGCTAGATGCTGGAGGAAGTGTATGCTGGAAATGGTTTATGTTTGCATAGTTTCTTAACAGTAATTCTGCTTATTTAAAATTCTTTTAGGATATGCTTTTAAATGGCTTTTTGTCATCCTGTGTTTTATTTTTTTAACTGGAATATGAACTTTGCATGCGGGGGAAAGGGAATGGGAGGGGGACAAAGTGGGTGGGGGGACCACAGGGGTATGTGCTCATGTGCCTGAGGGGGAAGAGGCAAGGCAGCAAAGCACCAGAGGCATTGCCAAGCCAGAGGCACTCTGCAGCACACCTGGGGGGGCCGTCCAGCTGGTGGTGGCGCTCCAGGTGCTCCAGTGGCTGTGGTAGTCGTTGTTCTCCTCTGGGATTTTGCAGCGGACCCGGGCAACGTAATCCACTCCGCCCTTGAGCTCTGAGCCATCTATTTCCACCCATGAATCTTGGTTGACAAAGCTCCTGGTCTCTGCTTGCTAGGAAGGGTGAGAGTGCAAAGGATGTGACTGGATCTCTCTTTGGGAAGCGTAGCCCCCAGCGCACACACTACGGTCTCGACAAAGGTCAGAAGGCGCTGGACCTGCACAATCTGGCTACTGAAAGAGAGCCAGGCAGCTAGAAACTGTTAAGGGAGCACACCATTATGTAGTGACTGGGGGCGGAGGGTGCACTCTGATGCAAAGGTGTATGAGAGGAACTGTTGCAGCTGTGGGGTTTGTTGCTGGTGGGCAGCAGATATACAAGGAATCAAAACCAGGCCTGAGGGGTCAGGAGCCCTCCTGCTGCCGGCACGTGGCAGGAGTGAGTGCCAGGCCTGGCCCAGCCCTCCCGTTGGACGGACTAAATACCCATCTGCAGACTCACCAGCACTTTACTTGTAGGTCCAGCTCTTGGTGCCAGCCCAGAGAGCTGCAGCTGCCTCATACCTCTGCAGGCAACAGTCCTGGTGAAGGTTGAGCCCTCCCTCTCCAGGGGGATCTCCTCTCCCCCTTCCAGCTGCCCCCTTACCTCCCAGGGTTCTCCAGCAGCCTTGAATGCCAGCTGCCAGTGCCAGTCCTCTAGGTTAATGTCTTCATAGGCTTTGGGCTTTCTCCACTGGATCCGGCACTTGCTGGCGCTGGCATTGCTCTGCAGGCAAGTGGGTGGGTCGCACTGTACTGGAAGGAGAAGGGAGAGATCAGTGTGTTTGCGTGGGCCCAAGTGAAACCTCCGTCCAGGAAAGTTGCTGATCCACCTTCCATCAAGGAGGAGAAAACCACCAGTAGGACAGAAGAGGGGAGGCAGTAAGCTTGGGGTGTGGGAGTCAGAAGCCACCAGCTTTTACTGTGCCCCCCCCCACTAGTTGGCTTTTCTGTGCAGCAAGGCCACTGGTGTTACAGAGCAGAAAAACTGGTGTATGGCTCTCCCAGGTGGAGGGTGGGGCCCTTTACAGACAGGCTCCCTGGTCACTTGCCTCACTGTCCCCAGCTGTGCTGTTGGGGCACCAGGAAGATGTGTTGCTCAGGGACAGATCCACATGCTCACAACCCTCTGCTTTGAACCCGTATAGATGTGAGGCCCCCCTGACTCTGGTCTCTGAGCTGTCCTGACCTCCACCCTCATCCTGTCGGCCCCCATGGCCACCAACCCCACTGGCTCTTGAGGGACAGTAGGACTCACTGTGTAGCCTGGGCTCGTACGACGTAAAGACAGGGTAGGCCCTGTTCTTGCCTAAGGAGGCATTGGCAGCATGCAGAGAGACACTGTAGTCATCGTTCTCCGTGAACTCCCCTTCTCCCTCCACAGAGCAGCTATAATGGTCCTGGGCCTCCGGAGAGGCAGAGAGTGGGCAGAGGAGGCTTCCAGTGGGGCTGCAGCAGAAACAGGAGGAGGAGGAGGAGGAGGCTCTCTGACACAAGAGCAACATGAAACCTAGAACACGACATGCCTTCCTGAGGCTGAGAGTGCCACAGGCCATGTGGAATGTTACCCTCTGCACATGCGCTTGGGCACACACTCCAGGTCCATCTGGCAAGGAGGGACAGTTAATGGAGGCTAAATCCTGGCCCAAGGAGGTTTTGCAGCCCAAGGGTTCCTGCCCACCTGTGGGAGGCAGTCTCTTTGAGGTGAGACCATGCGTCCTCCACCGGCTCAGGTGCACAGTCAGGACCCCTTTGGGTCGTTGGCAGCTTGGCTGACTTCAGTGGCTCAGAGGGCACTTTGGCTTAATTGCCAAGCGGCTCCCTGCCCCTCTGTGGAACAGAACAGGCAACTGTCTGGTTGCTGCTTTGCTTGCAAGGCCATTGGAGCCTTTCGCTGCTGGTTTAGAAAGATCTGAGTGGCTGGGGACCTGGGAGAATGTTTCACTTGCTGCCGGCCCTGAAGGTGCTCTCTGGGCTGATCTTGAGGGGCCCCGTTGGCACCCCACACTCCTGAGGCTGGCCCTGCAGTCTTGCAGAATGGAACAGGTTTTGCTGGCGTGTTGGACCCTGATGGATCGAATGCCCTATTCTCTGTTCTCTAATGTGGTGCCACCAATTTCTTGTTTTCAGATACCAGTGACAAACTTGGTTGGTTTTGCAAGTCCTCTTTGTGAAATCCAGCTTTCCATCTGTTTCATGGGCAGTCACTATTGGGTTCTAGCTTTGAGTGTTGCATGTTTTACTGCTGCTTACAAAAATTCAAATCTGAAAGCTCTTAACTAACTATAAAGCAGTGTCATCTGCCCAGACTGGCAATTCCTGGCAGCACTGGGCAGAGGCCATTGCCAGTGGCATTGTCCAAGCTCACAGGCTCTTTGTGGATGTTGCCGGAGAGCGCACCCTCCCAGGTTGGGCAACTGGAGTTGGGTTGGCTTTAGCCGTGCTCTCTTGGGACGTTGTGCAAGAGTGCCTCTAAGCTCAGAGATGCAACTTAGAACTGCACACAGCCCTGCAAGACCTTGCCAAAGGTTGGACAGTGGGGCAGCTGGGTGTAATGCCAGTCAAGGCTGGTGCGGTTTTAGGCTGTACAGAGCATTTCCTTCCTCAGCCTTTCCCTTGGAGGGAGGTGCCTTGTCCAGTTGAAGCCCAGCCTTACACTCCTTTTTCTCGCCGGGGCACATGGCTTCCCTTTGCACATGCATGGCCACTGGTGGCTGGCACTCGGAAGGAGGATGATTGCTTGGGTGAGGGCATGGGGGCTGCTGGGGGGCAGGGCTGCCTTGCAGAGCACATGAGCCTCTGGCCCAACTGCTGAGGACAGTGCCACCTAGGGATTTTGCCATACAAGATGCCACAGGTCACGGAGGCCATCACTTTCTGCCCTGTGTGGCTGGCTGCCTCCCCCCACAGCTCATGGTTTGCATCTTTTGGCTCTGCTTTTTCTCCTGCGCCCCCCCCCCCTTTCTCTAGCAATCTAGCATCACACAAACAAGGTGGGAGTCCCCCTTCTACTGCCTGTGTGACCCCCCCCCCATGGTATGTGCATGTATGTTTTTGGGAGGGGTTAGCACCCTGCCTGTACTCACTTTGAGAAATTGAGGTAGAAGGGCCCCTCTCCCATACTCTGGTGGTGCCGCTGCCACGTGCAAGCCACCCGGCGCCCTCCGGACCCGTAGTTGTTGAGGCAGCTCACATCCTTGGTGATCTCTGCTAGGAGGAGGAGAGGCAAAGATGTGAGGGAGGTCAGGTTGGGGGATCTCTGGTTGAAGCCCCACCATCTTTCTCTCAGCTTTGCTTCCTGGTCCTCTGTGGGTCAAAGCGGCCCCTTAGGACTAGCCATTTGGCCACTTGATTTTGGTCTATAGGATGAGAACTGCCTTGCCCTAGGGTGGGGAGCCGATAAGGTAGGGGGAGAGCTTTTGTCCGGGATGGAAGGGGCAACGAAACTGGTTGGGTTTTTCATTGAGTTTTCAAGCCCACCTTCCCCATGGAGAAGAGTCCACAATCCCACTCTATCTGCCCTGTGGGGGTGCAAAAACTGCTCTGGTGCCTTCCCATACCTGCGTCATGGTACTCCCACTGCCACTGCTTTTCCTGGGCCGCAGAGAGAGGGAGGAGGAGGAGATACATCAGCAGGAGGGCAGCCCCACAGCAACCCCTCCCCATGTCCAGCACACCTAGAACAGAAGGGAGGCTCATGAGGTGCCCACAGACATGCTGGCCACACTGGCCACCCCCCCCCCCCCCCGTGGCCCCTCTGCTCTACCTGTTGAGCTGGAGAGGGATTTGCATCTGGGCTGACCTGGCGGGAGGAGAAGCTGAAGATGCTCTGAGGGTCCATGTGGCATCTTTCAAAGCAGATAGGTTGGAGGAGAGTCTGGTGATTCAACCGAGAGGCCTCGAGTGCCTTTGCAACCCACAGCTTTCTTCTCATGTGCGCCTTTGTGGGTGACTGTCCACTGCCACAGACAATGCGTGGGCAACAATCTGAGCTTTGAGTACAAGTCAGCATTGCACCCTGCATAGGATCAGAGCGATGCTGGATGCAGAAAATGGCAGGTGTTGTAACTAATACTGGCTCTGGCCAACCAGTGCTCAATTGTGGTAGGTGGGTAAGAAGGGATCCCTGCCCTGAGGCAAAATGCCCATTTGCTCAGGAGTCAGCATGCTCTGAAGCAGATAATGCTGCTTTTGAGGCAGTGTATGTTCTGTGGAGACAGAGCATGTACCTGCCACCTGTGGGATCTCTGGTGGTTAAAGTGATGGGGGAGACAATTCCCCAGACTCATTAAACAAACTCAAGCTGCTGCTTCTGCCCTTGGCTTATGGGACTTAGCTGATCCCTGAGGACTAAAATAAGCCCCAGTATGCTTCAGCAGTGTGTGTGTGTGTGTGTGTGTGTGTGTGTTGTGGGGGGACTCTATCCTCTTCCCTATTGTAATGGCTGAGGCTTCTCAAGCTTCGATCTTCTGCTCCCGGGAGCAGGCCAGCTGCCACAGCTGGACTGGCTCCTGGGTAAAGAGGCACAGCCTTGTGCTGCCAGGAAGCAATGTGGGTGGACAGAGTGAAGGGATTCTAAGTTGGCACAAAACTGTACTTGCCGAAGAATGAGATGAAGGGGTTGTCATAAGAGTTGTTATTTGTTGTGAAGTCAACTTACGGCAACTGCATGAGTGAGAGACCCAAAAACCTGTCCCCAGCCTCCCCACTCAGGCTTTGCTGACTCAGGGCAGCAGCTGTGGCTTCTTTGACTGAAGCAACCCCCCTGTGATGCATTCTTGCATAAGATTAACCAGAAGAAAGGAAAGAAAGAAAGAAAGAAAGAAAGAGCCAGGTGAGAGAAGGCAGACGACAGGGCAGCTCTTCTTTTACCTGCCTTACAGCAGTGTTGCTTTGATGGGGTGGGTGTCCTTGGTCTTAACACCCCTTATAGCTGGGTGCCAGCTGCCCCACTCCCTGAAGCAAGGACCCATCCAGGGGAGAAGGAAGACCAAGCCACATTGTTCTGGGCACATGGACCACAAGCAAACGTTACCTCTTCTTAGGAACAGGGGAATATACAAACTCTTATTTAAAATCTGGGATCCCACAGCAGTCACTTGGACAGGGAGGGACCAAACTGGTTCTTGATCTCTGCCTGGGTCTCCTGGCCAGGGGCTTCCTCCCCGCCACTCATCTGTGGCCTCTTTGCTTGTAGGTCTGACCACACTGGGCTGCCTCTGGGAGGATATGCCAGATTCAGCTGGGATTAGAGGGTGCCATGGCCAGGAGGAGGATCCAGCAACCAGACTACCGACTCCTGTTCCCCATGCAAGTAAGTGTCTGTGTGTAGGTGGGGCGGGGGTGTCTGGCATTGCTGCATGACAGCTGCATGATTCCTTCCTGTTTCTCCTAAGAAGAGTTCCTTGTGCAGATATTTTGGTTTGGATAGAATCCAGCTGTTCCCGCTGATGCTTTTATGCTCCTGATCTGATTTGGTCCCTTGGCACAAATACAGAGACCTTGGCCAAACTGCTTCCACTCCCTGTGCAGGTTTTGGGGGATTTGATGGATACTTGGGACTGATCTGGACCCCTGTGTAAACATTATGTGGAATTCTTTGCCTTTGACCCCCCCCCCCCCCCCCCCGATTCTTACTGGCATTTTCTTACCAAACAGGTCTTGTGCAGCTGCCCCTCCGCTTCAGCCCTGTACCCACTTGGTCCTGGTCTGGTGCAGCCTTAACTGGCTGGAAAGGCAAAAGGCAGCCTTTCCTGATCAAACTGATCTTGTGTCAGCTGATTGTAGTGATAGCCCCAGTTGGGCTACGGAAACTCATCTTAAGATTGTCAAACTGATCTGAGGGGCCCTGCAGATGAGCTGAAGAGTTGATGGCCCTGTGGCTTCACCCGTGAGGCCCATGGCCTAGAAGAACAAATGCCTGGGACCAGTTTGGTCAGTTCCTAGTTGCTTTATAGTTGATCCACTGCCTAGATGCCACTCTGTGAAGAGTCCCTCCTGTTCATTCTGGGATCTGGGAAAATCTCCCCTGGTGGAGGCGAGGGTCAAGAGCCTGTGAGGAAGGCAGGCCTGGCAGGGAGGGAGGAGGTGGGTGCTGGGCTGCCTTTACCATCAGAGCTATCCTTTGGCCATGGAGTTGTGCTGCAATTCCTAGCATCCTCAGCATTGTCTTTGTTGGCTAGGAGCACTGATGGGAATTGCAGTCCAGCGACATGTGGAGAGCCCTATGACTCCCTGCTTCCCTGGCTGGGTGAGTTGGAGGCTTAGCTGCGCACAGAGCAGGAGAGCTCCCTGTTTCTACTCTGGTGCAGCCACTTATGCCCCCCCCAGAAGCCCCCCCCCATCCCTCAGTGGGACATCTCCTGCTGCTGCTGCAGGGCAGCCTCCGTTGCTGGCTGCATTTCTGCCCTGGAGGAAGCAGGATTCAGGAGTGAAGCAGCCCCACTCCCTGGGAGTCAAAGAGACAGGGAAGGGTGAGATGGCCTGTTAGATTTGCCTAGAAGCCCAGGCAGCAGGGAGTGGGCAGCGGCTGTAACCCAGCAGCGTCCAAGACTTCTCTGCCCCCCTCTTTTCCTGGCCCAGAGCCCCATGTCTTCAGAAGGGGTCTCAGCAAGGGGGCTGCCCACAGGAGGGGCACTGGCTGGCCCACTGGCAGGAGCAGGAGGAGCTAGAGGTGATGGCTGTTCTAGCTGGAGGGAGACAAGTTAGGCAGGAGGGAGATGGCCACACTAGGTGGCCTACAAGAGTTGCGCCAGGGCCCAGGAGTAGGGGAAGGGTCTGTGGTGCCCCCCAGCATAAGACAGTCTCCTGAAGCAGCACAGCAGTGCTAGGCATGTGACCCCTGTTCCTCTTGCCCCCCAAATGTGAGCCTCTGTCCCTTCAAGAGCTGCCCTTTCCTCTGTGGATCCCTTCACAGTAGGGCAGATATCCCATTTTCAGGAATGGTCATGTGGAGAAGCTCTTGGCAGAAGCCACATTGTCTTTATTGATTAAGCACCCAAAACAAGGGCATTGCGGAGGCAGGGATGCCGGAGGGAAAGGGCGATGAGAATGCGCAAGAGGAAGCAGAAGCTCCAGGAAAGGAGGCTGGGGGATTGGGACCTATGTGCCATTGGCTAAGGGAGCTAAGGCAGCTACACAGAGTCCTACTTCTGGATTGTTCTTCCTCCACTGTCTAGCCTCAGGAACCACCCCAGCCCAGCTATTAAGAGTGGCAGCTGAGGGAGTTGCTCCCTCCTGGGAAGGGACAGTGGAGCCCCTCCCTGAGAAGGTTGCCTTCTAGGCAGCAGGAAGAAGGGGGGGCAGCAAGAGTTCCTAGCCTTGGCTCTTCTGCTGGTTCAGGAGTCGTGGAGGTGGCCCGGGCTCTTCCCACCTCCTTGATCTCTGGCAGGAGCCCAGCAGGGGTGTGGGGAGAGGCAGAGTCCCCCCAGCTCTTCCAGCATCCTCTTCCTGCCCCAGATCAGGACTCACTCAGGCCTTGAGCCATTGCTTGACATAACTGGGCAGGGAGTCCGCCGCAGTCGCCCCCTCCTCTCTACCCCCTGCGAGCCTTGGTTCAAATTCCGAGTCAAGGGGGCTCCCACAGTCACAGTCCACAAAGCCGCTGTCAATGGTGTCGAGGTCCAGGCCGTTGTCAGGGTCTCCCTCATCATCAGCCTCCAAGTAGAGGGACAGCAAGGTGCTGTAGAAAAGGGTCTCCTCTTCTGGAGCAGAGAGGCCCCCCAAGCTGAGGGACCAGCGCTCAGGAGAAGGAGGTGATGGCAAGAGCGGGCCAAAGAGAAATAAGGGGCCATTCCCAGGCCCCCCGCCCAGGGAGCCCCCCACTTGTTTGAAGGGAGGGAGGGTGGTGGAGGCAGCTGGGAGAGGGGGGTTCAGCCAGTAGGAGGAAGGGGGAATTGCATTCCTCTGGGGCACCCCCTCCACCATAAGCACAGTCCCAGGAACTTGTCCATCCTGTCTGCTGCCTTCGAAGTGGATCCTGCGGTAGGTGTCCCTTGCACTTGCCTCTTCTTCTTCCTCCTGGTTTTCCTCCTCTTCTTCCTCCTGATGTTGGGGCTGCTCAGCAGCACAACAGGTACTGGCACAGCGGTCACACTGCAGGCAGCAGGGGACAGCCCCCTCAGCCACTGTGACGGTGTCGATGGAGAGGTGGCCATAAGTCTGCTCTTGCGCGGCCCTCTCGGGGCCCTCAGCAGCAAGCAGGAGGGCTGTGGGAGTTGCCTGGCCAGCGACTCCAGCCTCTCTGCGTTGAGCATCTCCAGGGCTTGGCAGGAGGAGCTGGAGGCTGCCCATCCCAAATGCTTCCAGACCGGCTCCGGGGCCACTCTCGGAGACCTCCAGCGTGGCTCTGACTCCTGGGGTGCCCACCCACTTCTGCAGAGAGGAGGGAAGAGAGTCAGTGGCCAGAGAAGGTGGAGGCGCCCAGCTGGCAGACGGGGCATGGGAACACGCATTTGTGCATCATCAAAGGTGGAAAGAGTCACTCTTTCCCAGACGAGGAGGGGGGATCTTGGTGGTCAGTCTCCCCGGGAAGGCCAGGGCAGGAGGAGGCAGTAAGGGCTGCCATCACTGGGTGGTTGAGAGCCCTTCCCGCCAGACTGATCTGGCAGTGTGGGCTTCTTGGATCTTGGAAGTGGTGGCCAGTTGTCCAACTGAGAGCCCTGTCAAGGCCTGGCATCAAGCAGCCCACCAGATATCCCTGGCTTGCTGCTCCTTTCTTTGCCAGCAGGATCTTTTGCCAGCCGGTGTCCTTTGGGGCCCAACCTTAAGTGATTTTGAAGCAGCTGGAGGTTATTGCAGAGGCAAAAGCCTGTTAGGCTCTCACTCTGTCCAGAGCCCCTCTCCCCAGGAACAGATGGCCAAGGACAGTTGTGGGGGCACATCCCCTTTTGGCTGATGGGAGGCAGGCCTAGTGGTCTAAGTGGGGGAGGGTGCTGTGCTGCCCCACAGGTACCTTGAAGTCTCCTTTGTGGCCCACGTAGAGGGTTTGGAAAAAGGGTGCTGGGCTGGGGATAAACAGGTCCAGCTTCTTCCACAACCTGCCAGAGAAAGAGGGAAGGGGTTGTGGGGAGAGTGTCAGATGAGGAGCTCCATCACATTCCCAGCCTGATTGGGGGGGGGGGGTAATCCCAGGGCCCTATTGGTCAAGAGCCCCCCATCCTAACACATGCACTCACCTCTGGCCCAGGAAGGCCAGGAGGGCAGGAAAGAGGCCAAGGACCACCAGCCACTGGGAGGCCCCTCCTTCGTCTCCTTGGTGGTCGGAGACTGAGGAAAGGAAGCAAGGCAGTGGTCAGTCTCCCCAGAAGGGCCAGGGAAGGGGGCAGTAGGGCTGCCATCACTGGGTAGTCCAGAAGTCCTTCCCAGTACACTAATGCAGGAGGGTGAGCGTCTCTGGAGCTACCCTGCCATCAACAGAGGGTCTCTCCTTGAGACCCCAAGGCCTCCCCAGCTGCTCTCCTTCCTGCCTCTGAGGAGGCCAGGGAATGGGGGACCACACAGGGCCAGCTACAGGGTCGGCCCCTGGAGGCCTTCAGAAGAGGCTGAGGCCAGCCAGGGAGTAGAACTTACTTTTGGGCAGAGCTGTGAGGGAGGCTGGAGAGCTCCACATGCTCCAGGCACCCTGGTAGGGGGACCTTGGCCGAGCTCGCACCTGGACCTCATACTCTGCAGGAGGGGCCCCAAAATCCCTGGGCAAGAGCCACATGGTCCCTGTATCCTGCAGGAGGTGCTTCCGGTTCTTGCCCTACAGGAAAGGAAGGGAAGGGAGGAGGAATTTTGGGAAAGACAGCACCCCCGCCCCGAGAAATGCTATCCTGCCCCAGAAATCCTGAGTGGGACCTCTGGGGGGGATGCCTCCAAGTGCCCCCAGCCATGTCTCTCTGCTGGCATGTGGGGCAGGGCAGGGACCCCCCCACGCCACCCACAGTACCCCCTCTGCTGCTACCCTGGGCCCTTCAGGCAGGCAGGGGATCCTCTTGGTCAGGGGCTGAGGCCAGACTCCCTAAGGGGCTGAAGTCCCTGGTGTGGCCAGATGGGTCTCCATTGTAGCCCCTTGGGGTAAAATCCATGAAAGACAGAAGAAGGAGCAGCAAAATAAGAGAGGCAGAGAAGCCTCCTTTTAGTGGAATGAGTACTGGGGGGGGGGGGGTTGCACAACAAACAATGCCCCCTCCATCCCCAAGCCCCCCACCTCTTTGGCTCCTCTGGGGCCCAGAAGCCCCCCTTCCCCCTCCCCTCCCTCTCTGTGCCCCTGGGCTGCCTCCGTACCTGCCAGGTGTGCCCCCTCTGCCGGTAGCGCAGCTCATAGTGCAGCTGGCCGTTCAGAGGGTGGAACTGCCAGTGCTGGTATGGGGTCTTCCAGGAAACGTTGTAGCCTGAGGGGGAGGCATCAGCTGTCAGGTTGAAGGGTGGCTGTGGTTTAACTAGGAAGCAGGGGGAGAAGAAGGAGGGGTCATGCCTGGGCTCCAGAGAGGCAGGCCCTCCCTCTCCCCATGGGGCAACCCCTGTAGGGCCAGTAGATATGCACCGGTTGCAATCCTGCGGGCCGAAGGAGCAACAGTGTGTAGGGGGGTTAGAGGCCTCCTTGCCTGTCAAGTTGCCCTCCAAGCCCACCTTTGCATCTTCGCGTACCCCCTCCAGCCCTAAGATCCTCTCTCGCTGTATGCACCAGGGCCACAGCTCCCCCTTCCCTCCCTCCCTCCTTCAAGCACACCTGTTTTAATGCTTCAGCCCCAGTCTCCCTCTCCGCCCCCCTGGTACTCACTGTTCTCTTTAAACAGAAATGTCTTCGAGCATCCTTTGGGGACTCCAGGGGGCTTGTTCCCAGCTGCTGCTGTGGCTGTCACATAAAAGGTGTTGTCTCCGAAGCACAGCTTCTGTTCCGCCAAGCAGGTAAATTGCGCTGCAGTGGTGTTGCTGGTGGAAGGGAGGAGGTGGCAGGTGCCCCCTGCCCCACAGTTCCTTCAGGAACCAAAGGGGGCGCTCGGTCAGACCTCAGTAGCAGAGGCTACAATGAGGCGGTGCACCCGCTGGGGAGGGGGCAATGGGAGAACTAGTGGAGTCCCAGGGAGCTCAGAACACACACTTACCTGCCCACCCACTCACCCACCTAGAATTCCTGGCGGGAGCCCCTTGTTCAGGGGAGACCACTTGCATCCACCCCTTTTGCCTGTTCGGTGGATGCGGGTGTGTGTGTGTGAGGTGAGGTGAGGTGAAGCCACCCAGCAGCCCCTTGGCCATATGCATAAAGATCTGTTCTCCCCACACAGGGGCAAAGATGTAGAGGGAAAATGCACAGGGGGAGGAGGTGAGAGATCTGGTGGGTTAGCAGCCTGGGATCCCCCCTCGCCTGCCCCCACCCCAGCAGTGACCTGAGACCTCCAGTCAGCAGGCAGAAAGCTCAGTGGTCCCCAAGGGTTCCTGCCAAGGAAGGGAGGGAGGGCTGTTTTAGCCAGCTGCACCTGTGTACCAGGTGAACAAGAGAGGCTGAGGGATGGGACAGGACAAGGGAACCATTGGGTGAGAGGAAGCAAGGCAGTGGCTGGAGAAGCTCTTGTTTGCCTGGATATAGGAAGAGGAATGAGGCCAAGAAGCCCCTTCGGGAGCCACAGCAGCCCTCAAGGAGGGGTCCACCAGGAGCTCCCCTCCGCTTACCACTTTGCTGTGAGATTGTAGGGGGTGTCCCTGGAGGGCCAGAGGGACCACCCCCAGGTACACATCAGCGTCTGCAGGTAGTCGGCGAAACAGGTGAGCTCTTCACAAGCCGAGGCTGAACAGTGAGCTGAGAGAAAGAGAGGCAGTCAGGTTGGGCTTTGGGGAGGGCCAGACCGCTGTTGCCCCAGCCCCAGATTGAATCTCCTGGCCCCTTTTCTGTGTCAACTTCACCATCCTGCCATGTGTGTGTGTGTGAGAGAAGGGGCAGTTCCATTTTCCTCCAGAGCTGGGTAAGTGAGTCTTGCTTGTTGTCCCTCTGAAGGTGCTTTGGGAATTATGGGGTGGATAGGTTGTGTACTAAGGATCAAGGCATTCCCTCTCTCAGGCTCCAATGATGCACTTTGGGTGGAAATTGGGGACCATTGGAGAAGCCAGACTGGGAGCTAAGACAAAGGGTGTTTGGCCCAGGAGGGGTCCGGCAGGTGGGGTAGGGGGCTAGGTCTCTGCCTGGAAGTCCTGAGAAACACTCAGGTGGGCAGATCCTATGCAGTTGTGTGAGGGACACCTGTCAAAAGACAGCATGCAGCTCTTTGGCCTTTTCCTGATTAATGGATCCTTTGTGGAAACAACAGCAAGATCTGACGGAAGATGATGTGAGAAAACTTCTGAGGGTGACAAACGGAAGACAATGGTATACCCATCCCCCAAATTATATGAATGAATCTGGACTGAGGGACCACAATGGCAGACTCATCTGGAAGCCCCTCCGGGCAGGTGACGAGAGGGCAGAACCCCATGAGATGTGGAGACGGTTGGCACTTACTCTGCTGGAGGAGGAGAAGGAGGAGCAGGAGCGTCAGGGTCAATGGCATCTTCATCCTCCTTGGCTGGCTGGCTGATCAGAGGATGAGTCCAACCTGTGTCTGCAAGGCAAGCAGGTTGTGGGTCTGTCTGTCTGTCTCTCTCTCTTTCGGTATATCTCCCCTACCCCCTTGCATGCCCTTCTGAGCGCCTTGCCCCGGTAGTGTCAGAGGGATGCCGCCCCGGTCCAGAATGGACCTCCAGCTGTGCTGCCCTGGGTAAGGGTTACCTGCAGAGGGGTTTTAAAGAGCCTTTTGGGGGGACGGGATGGGAATGCCTTCTGCTGCCCCCCCCCTTTTTTTTTAATTTGTTTATTAGTGGCAGTCCTTAGAGGCTTGAGCAGCATGGGGGGACGTGGTGGTGGGTGGGCGAAGGGGCCTGGTGGCTGTTGCGTGGCCACAATGAGGCACGGCAGCCACCTTCACGGATTTGGAGCATCCACACCTCTTCCAGTGAACAGAGAGCTCCCAGGCTCCATCCAGAGTGGCTCCGCTGCCTTTGTCACAGAGAAAGATCCATGTCCAGAAAAGGAGGTTACTTGAGCTTCTGAAAATGTGATACTCTGGGAGAAGCCTCCTTTTTCCAAACTGATTCAGCCCTTCAAAAAATGAGGCTTGCTTGTAACTGCAGAGATAGGGGGGAAAGTCCAACCTGAGAATGATCCCAAAGGGAGGAATTGCATTTTTCCACAGTCAGCAAAGGCTTGACAGGCAAAACTGCTAATTTAGATACACTAAACAGAATGGATGGCTTTCAGAGACGTTTGGAAGGGCTCAGCAGAGAACAGAGGAGGGAGAAAGGAGCAGCAGTAAAGAGTTACAGCTAGGAGTATTTAATGCTATGTGAGATGAGAACAAAAGCCTGCTGGGTGTGTGTGTGTGGGGGGGTACATTGTCACCCAAGACAAATTGACGGTCTGTGCTAATAACATTGCTAGCTATAAATTTAGCTATAACTCTTTATTCTTTTAAAAATTAATTACTTAAAAGGGAACATAATAATTATTTTGAAATAAATGTAAAAAAATTGAATGCAGGACATTTCCCACCCATTTTGTTGGGTTGTGTGTCCCCTCCCATTGTCAGATTCTTTTTTGCTCGCTTTAACAATTTGTCGTACAGTAGAAATGATGACATTGACCTGTTTCTATATGTGTCAGAGAAGATCAGATGTATGAAGCTGTTCATTGAAAATGAAATTTATTCTTGTACTTCCAAAAAGCAATAAAAAATGGAAGTGTATCATATTTTTTGTTAACTCTTCTTTCAGTGCTGAATTATACTCAAGTCTATCCAAACACACATGCACACCCAAATATTACATGCATTTTGTGTGTGTTGTATATTCAGTTTCACTCCAAGATCCCACTTTTCTCCTAAGGCTGAGACTCAAAGTGGTTCACAGCAAGATTACAGCAGGTTGTTCAATTTTTTCTTTTTTCAAACAGTGTTATAATCCTGAAGAGAACCAGAAAAATAACATTCTCAGAACGATACCATAAATATATTGCTGATTTTTCTCATCTGATTCCTTCCTTCCTTTGCAGCCCCTCCCTCCCTCTGATTCGGCTGCTGCTCCTTAGCTGGATCCCCAAACTTTTTGGAAGAAGTGCTGCCCGGGTGTAACCCCTGTTCCCCCCCCCCCCCCCGGAGACCCTCCTGAGATGTCCAGTTGATGTGGGGGCTGGGACCTGCTCCCCAGGACAAGGTGCCTGAAATGCGGCCTGGTGGTGCGGAAGGAAGGAGGTACAGTATCTGTTGGCAGTCAATTAATGTGCTTTTTTCTGCTGTGTAGTTAGGGCCCCTTTTCAAGAAGATTAAGTAAACGGGATTCTGGATAGAAAGCATAGGTTGTTAAATCAACAGCTACTAGTTTTTCCTTCCAAAAAAACCACCCCAGCAAATTTTCTATATGCATATTTGTTTAGTGAAAGATAATTTGAGCACAAATTATTGTTGGAATTTTGAAACAGAAAATAATTTGTAACCCTACAAAAGTAAGCAGGAATATTTGCAAGGAAAAAGCTGTGGGTTCCAACAGTGGGAAGAGGTTTTGTCCTTCTGTCCATTTCATTTGGCCAAGGCAGGAGGACAGGTGTCTTTGGAGGGCTTTGGAAACTGAAACTGTGTGTACATTACAGGTTACATACAGTAAAAATGGAAGGGCTTTGCCCAAACAGAGCAGACCCACTGAATTGGCTGCTAAATGCTAAGCCAGCATGCATCTAAATCACATTGATTCAGGGGGTTGGGACTCTGCTTGGGACCAGCAGCTGCATTTAAGCCCTTGCCATTAAAAAAAATAAATAATAAATTGCCCAGGAAAACAAGAAATATGGCAGACTCATCCCAGAACATTTACTCAGAAGTAAGTCTTACTGAGCTCAGTGGGGCTTCCTCCCTAGCAAGCATGGTTAGAATTGTAGCCTTAGAGACTTTTAAAAATGTATTGCCCACCTCAGGAAAATGGTAATATCGGTTGACTTGATCTTCAAAAATGACTCAGAATTTCTAGGGAGAGCAGAGATAGGACTGAATTCAGTAGCAGCACTTGTGTGTGTTTATGACCAGATGGGTAATTTTAAGGTCGGGGGGGGGGGGGAGGCAGAGAGAGCAGGAAGCAGCACCTCCCTCCCACCCAGCGCTGGGGTCTTCATCCAACCCAGCCACCCACCTCCAGCTGCCTGGACAACACTCCCTACAATTGTGGGGAACTTTGTGTTGTTGCGCACAGAAGTAGGCCTCCCCTCCAGACCTTCTTTCCTAGATGAAGAACCTTGCAGGTGTGTGTGTGTGTGTGTGTGTGTGGGGTCCTTCTTCTCCTGCTGCTTACTTCCCTCCCCCTAACTCACAGTATTTGGCCAGGGAGCAAGAAAGGTGTGACTCTTCCTATGCCACCATTAGGCATGCAGGGGGCTTTGCCCCCTCTTCCATGGGGATGGGAGACAAATCTGCGCCAGGTGGGCCACAAATGGTGAGGTGGCTGCCAGGTGGTCTTCTCTTCCTTCTCCTCCTGCCTGGCCTCTTGGCCTCACTGACTGACTGACCTGAGGGGTATATATGTGTGTGTGTGCTGGGAAGACACGCTGCCGGGCCCAGTCTTCCTTTGAGCCACCAGCCACGGCCACATTTATGCCCTCCTCCTTTCCTGGCCACAACCCTGTGCCCGGCTAATTCCATCCCTGCCCCAGGGACCACCAGCAGAAGGCTGCCCCCGGCCTCCCCCCCGCCATTACCGTCTTCCTCCTCCTCCTGGTCAGTCGTCCGTGTGGACCAACGGGCCTTCCTCCTTCTCCTCCTCCCTCCTTCAGGCTCCCTCCGAGGCAAAGAGCCCGTGGTGAGTAATAACCAAACTCCACTCTCTGCTCCACCGGGCCTGACGTCAGCCACCCGCCTGCTAACGCAGCAGCAGGAGGAGGAGGATGTGGTGAGGAAGATGGGGGGCAGGAGCTGTGAAGGGGGCCCAGTCCTCTCTCCCTCTACAGCTGGAGGGCCCTCTGGCTTCCTGGAGCATGTGTGTGGAAATGGGGCTGCAGGTGGGCTGGCCACTGTTAGCCACGGAGCTGCTGTGGGCTGCGTTGGGTCTCAGAGGAATCCCGCTGGGACTGCGGTTCCTTCTAGAAATGGGGACTGTAGCCCAGGGGTCCTTTTTAAGGAGGGAGGACCAGGTATCCCACCCCCAGAGGCAACTGGACTGCAGCTTCCAGAGAAGCCTGTGCTGGGGGGAGCACTTCCCCAAGGGCCCCTGTGTCCCCCACCCTCCCACCCATCCTGAAAAGCAGCACAAGGTGTTGTTGTATTGTATTATGATTCTTTTTTTTTTTTGTCTTGCTTTTTTTTCTTTGAACGGATGAACGTAGATGACATGTTGTGTTTAGGATATATTTGCAATATTTTATATTTTCTAATAAAGAATTTAAAAAATATTAATTTTCTCATTTTATTTATTTGGCTGTTGCTTTCATGGTAGTCGGATTGTTTCCTGCTTCAGTTGGCAGTGTCGCTGTGATATTACTATATTTTTACTCCTTGTAAAAAAAACAGCAACAGCAAGTAGGCAAAATTAGCATTGATCTCCCTCCCTGGTCTGCAGGGGATGTTTGTGGGTGTTGGGTTCCTGAGGGGCCCCCTCCCTGTGAGGCGGCTGCTTCTTCCAGGAAACCCATAATCACAGAGCGGGGCTTTCCCCAGCTCAAGTACATGCGCACAGGGCGGGGGGAGAGATGGGCATTTTCTTTTGAGGCAGAGGAACTGCAAGGAAGGAGGAGGCACACTGTCTGGAGGAAAAAACACTTTAATGCTCTTAGAACAAAGGGCGACCATTCCCCAACCTGCAGGGGGTCACTCGAATGCTGCTCCCCTCCCCTCCCCCCAACCAAAAGGTGGCATGTGGGGGGGAGGCAGCACATGTTGGAAGCCACTGCAGGGTGGTGGTGGATGGGGTTGGGGTCCTCCATGCAATTGGGAGTTGCACTCCTCTGCTTGCTCTCTCAACTACCCCCCCCCCTTCTGGGTGGGCCTCCCCTCCCCAGCTGCCTTGGGCCATTCAGGCAATTGGGGGGCTGGAAGGGAAGGCCCCAAAACTTTCTTGGAGGAGCCACAATCACCACCCGCCCGCCCCCCCACCATTAGCAGAGTGATGCAAATCCCACCACCCTAGCCAGCTCCTTTCTTTAATGGTCCTCTCCCTTTCCCTTTGTCCCTTCCCTGCCCCATCCCATCCTCTGGCAGGACACAAGAGAGGATGGCTGGAGGAACCCCCACGTGGTGGAAGAGGAGGGGGGAGGGCCTCCAGCCCTCCTGCTTAGCCCCCCTCAAGTCCATGGCTGACTCCCCACCACCACCAGCAGCTCCATTTAAGCCTGCACAGGGTGGGAGGGGCCCTCTGGCCAGGCCACACTCTCTGCCCCTTGGCTCCCCTCAAGGGAGAAGGGGCTGCCATTGCTGCTCCCGAGAAGGCTGAGGAGGGGCCTGTAGGGGGGTGTAAGGGCTAAGGCATCGCTGCTGCTGCCGCCACCCTCCTGGGCTGGGCTGCCATCCTGAAGGGCAGAAGTGAAGGAGCGGTAGCCAGATAAGAGAGAGGCTGTGTAACAAGAAAAATCCCCCAACTTTCCTGGGGCCACCCAAGTGGGGTGTCCTGGGGTTCCCCCTTGCTTGGGAACTAAAGCAGGAGTTGCTGAGTGCCTGGACTTGCCTGGACTTGCCAGGAGAGTGTTCTGGAGCTCAAGTTGAGGACCACATGGCTGGATTTGGCCATTGTAAAGTGCATCCTCCACACAGCTGGAGGAAGCCACTGGCTGGGTCACCAAGCTGCTGATGGACCTGTAACCGAGCATGTCCAGCGAAGGAGAGGCACAATCCTGGCCCAAATGGCTCTCAGGCCCAGCAGGGCTCCTCAATGGAGGAGGCACAGCCTCTGCACTGCCAGAGCTCTGGTAGCCGGATTCGGATGAGGCCTCCAGATGAAGGTTGGGGGTGCCTGGGATTTCCCCCAGAGCCAGGCCCCCAGGACTTCCCAGATCCCCCCCATTACTGGCAGCCGGCGCCTCGAGGACCCTGGTGTCTCCGGTGCTGAAGTTTCCATTCAGAAGGTCCTGGAAGAGACCAGCCACCATGTCTTGGTGCAGAATCTGCTCCTCCTCGCCTTCCTCCTTCCAGCCCTCAGGCCTGACCTCAGCTGCGCGACTGCAGATCACCAGTGGGCATTCAACCACTGCCACCTCCGGCGTGAGGAAGACTTCTGGTTTTGGCCCAGGGTTGCCTGCACCACCAGGGACCATCTCCTGCAGCACAGACGGGGCGAAGAGAGTGGCAGTGGTAGCAGTAGTTTTGCTCAGAAAGTCCTTGTCGTCCCTATTTTGGGGAGAAAATGGACGAAGACGCATGCGCACAGCTCAAGTAGCATTCTGCATGTTTGTGTGAAATACAGAGCTCAAGTGGGCAGGAGCTCTGTGCCTCAATTCAACCACTGGACCCTTCCCTTTGTCTCACCCCACTATCGGATTTGTGTAGGCCCCCCCCCCCCCCCGCATAGCAAAGGGTCACAGGTAGTAATGGCTCCAAACTGACAAGCTACCCACCAGAGACTTTGTGCGGAGGGTGCTGTGTGGTGGAGGCACTTACCCTTGCCTTGGTCCAGGTGGGAAGGTTCTCCCTTTGCAGGGAATCCTCCTCACACGAGGAAACTGAAAAGAGGCACGGAGGTATTTTAGGATACAGCTGCCCCCTTGGCCCAACCCAAAGAGAACAGCACTGCCGCCGCCGCTGCACCTCCCCCCTCCCCCCACGTGATTCCTACCATCGTCATGCTCTGGGCCATCTTGCTCTTGGCGGGGCTTGGGATCTGGTCCCACCAGTCCCTCTTCACCCTGCAATGCAAGACAGGCTCACATCATTTGCTCTCAGGGAGGCCTGGTCCAAACGCACGCCAGGTGGTTGCCTGGACTGGTCCAGGTAACCTGCCCTCCTCGCATGGCAGCCACAGAGCATGGATCCCACCCCACCTGCCCTTCACAAATGAGCTCAGTCTGGCACACAGGTGGAGGTGGGGGGCCTGTCCTGAGGCACCATGGCCCTCCTTCTGGGCCCAAGACAAAGGTTTGCAGCCCATGAGACTCACCTGGTGAAGGACAAGTAACAGGTTAAAAGCACAACCACAAGTGGAACACAGGACCAGAGCGTCAGTTTCCAGGGTTCCTCTCCAGACCTGAACTCTGGAAAGACACACACACACACACACACACACACACCCTGTTATACGTGACACAGTCTCCTGCCCACCAGTTTAGCAGGGACACGGAGCTCCCCACCCTACCCCCAGTTGCTAAGAGGCTCCCACTGCCAATGGGCTGGAGGGGTCTGGAAGACAGTGGGGAGAAATGAGAGCAGGCCCCTGCCTGGAGGAGCTTGCAGTCTCCAGCAGGCAAGAAAGAGAAGGAAGCGAGACCAGGGCTCATGAGGGCAAATAGGTTCTCCGTGAGGGGGGGGGGGGGGGGAGACAGTGCAGCCCAATTCTCTTCACAAACCCTGGGGACCCCATCTGGCTAAATGGGGAACCCCTGCTGTCCGTGCCCCCAGCCTGCCTAGCTGGGCACTTCCCTGCAGCATGTCATCATTGTCTTGGAAGAGAGGCTGTCCTCTTCCCTGCCCCAGTTCTGAAATAGGACCTGAACGGGAAGCAGCAACAGGGGCAGAAGCACACGGGGGAGCGCTGGGCAAGCTATTTGATGCCCAGGTGTGCCACCTTCCACAAAGATCCAGGCCTGGGAAAAGAGCTCCCGCTGGTGCTAGTTCAGCCTGTGTGCAATCTCAATTCTCCCTACACTATGTGAACACATTGGGCCAGAAGTGCAAGGAGGTCCTGGGGAAGGTGTATGTTGGGGGGGGGGGGGTTCATGGCTGCACATACACATCATTTTTGCGAGGCAGGAAAAGTCCAGCAGTGCAGCCCCGAAGCCCAAGCCTGGAGCAATCCATCCCTTCCTCTGGTCGGGGCAACGCAAGCCAACAGGAGCAGCTGCCTTGTCGGGACGCTCACCGTTGTGCCATTTGAAGGGGGCGCTCCACTTGCTCCACAGATTGCCCCACTCTTCTAATCTAAACCGCACTTTGGCAATGTAGTCAGATGCTGGCATGAGGCGGTTTGTAAAGATTTCATAGGTCGCCATGGATGACGTGGACTTTATTCCCTTTAAAGAAAGAAACGGGCTTCAGCTGCGTTGCCCCCTCCACACCTTGCCTGATCCCGAGGGTCCTAGGTGGACTGGCTACTCTGACTGGTGCTCGCTGGGCCTGGCAGCCAACAGCTTCCCAGTCTGCCTCATCCGGACCAGCAAAGGCCTCCAGTGCCGATGTCCAGCTACTCCACAGCGTGCCCTTCCTCGGGTCTCCCCAGGAGGCTCAAGGCTTGGCTCTGGCGCTGGTGCCAGGGAAGCCCTTGTGGGAGGCAGCCAGCGCCAGGCACAGGAGGAGACCTCCCGACCTCTCTCTCTCTCTCTCTCGGCAGCCGTTTCATCGCTGATGGGCTGCTTTCCTTGTGGTTCTACACTTGGAAAAGCCGAAAGGGAAGGGCATCCAGGTGCTGTTCCATCATCCCGTCCTGGTCCCAGCCGGTGCTGGGAGGCCCATCCGGCTGCCTGGCTGGCCGCCATGTTCCTGCCTCCATTGCCCTGGCCTGAGGGGGTCAGAGGGGCATCCCACCACCCTCCCTCCTCTTCCCTGGGAGATGGCAACCCCGAGGGCAGGGAAGGGCCAGAGGGACCACCGGCAGACCCGGCTGGGAGCCTCTTTGGCTGAAGGGTGCGGAGAAGACACTCCAAAGGGAGGGAGGAAATGACTCTAACCTTGGCTGCCCTGGAGGCCCACCTGGCCCCCTGGGGGCTTTTGCCTGGGGGGGGGGCAGAGAGCGAATCCCCCCTCCTTCTCCTTCTCCTCCTCCGGCCAGCCGGCCTCCTACCTTCCCCTCTTGGCCTTTGGGCCAGTAGGCCACCTGGTACTCGGCCCTGGCCCCCTGCAAGAGGCTCCCAGGCAGGTAGTCCCATCTCCAGGAGAGGACGATGGAGTGGTCAGTCTTCCGTGCCACCGTCAGGTTGACCAGCGGCCGGGGCTTCACTGCCAAGGAGAGTCAGAGGAGAAGGCAATAAGCGCGGGTGGCCTCTAGAAATGCTCTGGCGATTGGGGTGGGGGCACTTCCTCCTCGCCTGGAGGCCCCCCTTCGGGCCCAGAGGGAGACCCCCCCCCCCGCCGCCGCCGCCACTTCCCTCCCTCCCTCCCTCCGTCGCCGGCAGCAGCCCCGGCCCCTTCCTTCCCCTTCCCGGACCTGCATCCTCGGCGTCCATCTCGTGGGTCCAGACGGTCCTCCACGGGCCCCCGCCTCCCTCCCTCCGCTCCAGCGCCAGACGGAACCGGGCGAGGCGGAAGTCCTGCCAGGGGAGGGCGCAGGAGCACCGCCGGAGGGGGCCCCCTTCCCTCGCCGCCTCTTCCTCTTCCTCTTCCTCTTCCTCTTCCTCGGGGCCGCAGGGCGCCTCCTCGTCCTGTTTCTCCTCTTCTTCCGGGGGTTCCCTGTCCCTGCGGGGAAGGAGGGCGGGGCGGGGGGGGGGGTCCGGGGCCACAGAGAGACAGAGATTAAGGCGGTCCCGCTGCCGGCGCGGGCTCCCGGGGGGGGGGGCTCCCTTTCCCTTTCCCTTTCCCTCCCGCCGCTGGCTGGCTGGCTGGGGGCCCCGGCCGTCTCCCCGGAACGAGGGAGGGAGGGAGGCGGTACCAGGGGTGGCGGCCTTGGCGGACTCTGAGTCGGAAGTCCCGGGCGCAGTCGGCGGCGGAGGCCTCTGCTTCTGGCTCGGGGGGCTGCTCCCAGGCGCAGCGGAGGACGGAGGCGAAGTCGGTGTGGCAGGAGGGCCGCGGGGGCGTCGCCGCGGGGAACGGGCCTGCGAAGAGAAGAAGGAAGGAACGAGAGCACGAGCCGGGAGCGGAGCGGGGCAGAGAAGAGAAGAGAAGGAACCGGAGGGAGGGAGGGGGGGAAGGGGACCCACCTGGCGCCGCGGAGCCCACAGGCACCACCAGGAGCAGGAGCGGGAGCGGGAGGAGGAAGAAGAAGAGGGCCCGCCATGCCTTCACTCCCGGCGGCAGAGAGGGAGCCGCAAACGCCGCCGCCAACGCCGCCGCCATCCTCAGCGCCTTCTTCCCCTTCCTCCTTTTCCCAGGAAGCGGAAGGGGCGGGGCCCGGGAGAGGAGGGGAGGCCCCGCCCTCCGCCCTCCGCCCTTTGCCCTTCGCCCTCCGCCCCTTCCGCCTCCGGCTGCTTCGGGTTGTTGGAGGCGCGGGGGCTCCGGGAGGGAGGGATGGCGGCCCCTTCTCCGCTGACGGAGGCCCACCGGCAGTTCTTGCAGGCCCTGCTCTCCCTCGGCGTGGTGGAGGCGGCCGGGGCGAGGAGGATCCACCGCCGCAGCTGCGAGAGGCACCACGGTCAGTCGGCTGCCCCAGGGAGGCGGGGGAGAGGGGCCCTCGGGTCAAGCCTTGGCCTGGCAGGGCCACCCCTTCCACCGTCGGAAGAGAGGCCTTCTCCCTTCGGCCTCCGCTGACCTCGGGGCCTCTCTGGAGCCCCGCGGTGACGACCGCCCCTCCATCTGCCCCCCGCCCCCCCTGCAGTGCATTATGCCCAGGAGAAGCTGGATGACTTTGTTGGGGCGGTCAACGTCCGGCTGCAGCCCTTGTTCATGGAGATCCGGAAGGGCCTGGCCGAAGCCGACGGCAGGACTTACTATGCCCTGGTGAGGAGGAGGAGGAGGAGGAGGAGGAGGGTGGCTCTGGCGGCGGCAGATTGGGGGGGCTTCCCCTTCCCCGCAGATTTCCCCAAGCATGGCATGCTTTCAAGGCAGGCGGTGGAGGCCACCAGGCACCTTCAGGGGTGGCCGCCCTCCCCAGCCCCTGGGCCGCCTGAGGCCTCCCTGACGGCGCTGCGTGCTCCTGTCCAGGTGAATCTGGCGGAAACCGAAATCACTAAAATGGCCAGCGACTACTCTGAAAACGAACTGGAGTTGTTCAAGAAGACGGTAAGTGTTGTGCCGGAGGCCATCGGACCAACACCAGGGTCAGCCATCCGCATGTGGGTGTCTCCAAGTCGGCCGCTGACCGATGGCGGCCCCCTGCGTTTCGCACTCCCTGGTGTCCCTCATCCAAGGATTAACCCATTTTATAAGGGGGAAAGAAGGCCCTCAAGAGACAATCAGGTGCAATGCTTGAAATCCACCGCCTCTGTTCACAAACCAGGGAAGATCCTCTCCTCTCCCAGGGGCTGCCCCTCAAGTCTGATGGGAGAAGGTGCCTTTCCAGAACGGCCGGTCTCTGGGTGCCACTTCCTGAGGAAGCTGATGGGAACGGGACTGTTTTCCTCAGTGCAAGACCACCCCCATCCCGCAGAGGCTTGTGGCCGTGAATTGGGGGGAGGGGGCTGTCCTGGCATGGGATGGGATGTTGGCTGAGCTTGTGGCCAAGGGCTGCCCTTGGAGGAGGCAGTTTCCTGGATTCCTCCCATCTGTAAACGAATAGAGATGAACAGGATAGAAGTGGCATGTGGGTTGCTCAACTTCATTTCCCATCATCCCTGCCATTAGTCATCCTGGCTGGGGCTGAAGAGAGGTAAGAAGCCAACACCTGGAGGGCCTCGCTTTCCCTCCCCTCCTGAGTCATCCTGGTGGTGAAAGGTGTCTGATTTGGGACAGATTTTCCTTTGGCAGCTGGACCTGATCCTCTCCTCCCACAGCGGCTTTGCCTCCTCCACCGCCATTTTGAATTTGGCTGACCAGGTGAAGCCAAAGAAGATGAAGAAAACTGAGGCAGAGCAGGTGTTGCACAGCCTGGTGCAGAGCAGGTGGCTTCAGGAGGTAAAAGGATGGCGAGGCCCCATAATGAGGGGAGGCCGGGGTGGGTGGGATAGGGAGCCCCTCTCGGGGCTTTTGTGGGTCCCTTCTGGTACGGAGTGTGTGCCAACATCAAGCCTCCCGGTCTTCCACAGAGAGAGGGGGAATACACGCTGACCATCCGCAGCATCCTGGAACTGGAGCAATACATCCTCTCCCATTACCCAGAATCAGCCCGGAAGTGCCACATCTGCCACAGCCTCTCCATTCAGGTCAGACGGACGGGGGGTTACAGGCAGGGAGGGGGCTTGGACGTTGGAAAATGGGGCCCTTGGCATGGAGCTTGCTGTGGCACTTAACCTCGGTCATCAGGTATCACTCCCTTCTTAAAAGCAGGGGGGAGACGTCAGCCCCCTACCTCCCAGGTTCCCTCTGTTCCGCCAGCTCTCCCCCCAGGCATTTCCTCCACTCTCTTCTGGCCCCACATGAGGGGCATACCCCAACCCTGCGCCTTCCCTCTTAGCCTCTCCTGAGCACATCCTGGGACAGAAACAAACCCAGAGGATTTCAGTGGGGCCCTGGGAGGGCAGTGCAGGATGGTGAGCACTGCCCAACTTCCTGCTCACAAGCTGGCCCTTTCCTGCCCCCAGAGCCAAGTGTGTGGGGACTGTGGGACTGCAATGCATCTGCCCTGCCTGGCCAAGTACTTCCATGGGCAAGCAGAACCTCGCTGTCCACATTGCAAGCAGTTTTGGCCTCACCAGGTTCCAGGTGAGTGAACTTGTCTTCTGACATCCTGTTTCCGTCTTTCTTTCACTCTCTTCCACCCCATTTTTCCTGCTTGACCCTCAGCTCCTCGCTGCGCTGGGCTTGGAGCAGGGACTTGATGGGTAGTGTTTCCTTTTGCCCAAAGAGCAAAGCTTTCCACACTGGCCCCCCCATTGAGTTCCCCAACTCCTCATCTCTGTTTCCTCCACAGACCTGAGCCTGCCAGGATCCCATCCATCCCCATCTCCCCCAGGGGAGAGCAGAAGAATCTCTACTGCGGCCTTGCGGCAGCGATAATCCTGCAGCCTCTGGGCATGCGCTGATGGACAGCTTCCACATGCCCAGCTGGACAGTGGGGACCACCATAGCTGTACGGTTTCTTAATTTTAAAGAATGAAATAAAACTCTGGTTTTGTTTTATTAATAGCCATTTTGCTTTCTCTGTTGCTCTACTTTTCTGCCTCTGAAAGGAAGCTGTTGAAATATCTCTTGGAGCGGCTGGGTCCACCCAGCTCCCTGCTCTCTTCATACGGGCAGAAGACATACAGAGCCAGTCCTGCCCTCCCACTCGCCCCCCCCCCCCCATGCTGGGAGTTGAACCCTGGAGCTTCTGAATGCAAAGGAGAATCCTCTCCTGTAGTTTCCCCACACAGAGAGAGCTGTTTACAGGTAACAAGTCTGTTTGTGCCGCTCACCCTCTGGGCCAAGGGGGTGGGCTGCTTCCCAGAAGGTGCATCCCCTTCTCTCCAGGGAGTGTCTTCCAGGGGCAGAAATTCTTGCCTTGCCTGCTGGAAGCAAAAGTGAGAAAACCACACATATAGGCCTTTTAAAAAAAACACCTGAGTGTACTTTCTAGGTATTTGGAGGTCCTTTGGTGCTTCTCTACGTTCAACTTCCAGGAGACATTGACCATAGAATTGTGGTGGGCCTACAGATGCCTTGAGGGAACAATTTTTTTGGGTGGCAGGGGCAAACAGTAATCCACAAAGAATCAATCTGCGAATGCTTAACCTGCAAATGCGGTGGGAGGACCGTAGTTTTCTTTTGTCAACAGGCAGATATATTTTGGTAGACTGACAAAGTGAACAGAACACAACTTAAAAAACATTACTGACCGCATTTGGTTTTATTCCAGTTAAAATTCAGAAAAATACCGAGAGTGACAGTGTCACCCATCTTTCCCCTCACTGCCCCCCAATCTCTTGGCTCAGCTGGACTGCTGGGCTCCCAGTAACAAGCCCCAAAAGGCTGCATCACAGTCTGTGACAAACCACACCAACCAGTACATTTTTTGTCTCTGCATACTTGAGGTGACTGAGTAGAAGGGCCTTCCACTTCTGGCAACAGCTATGACCACCAGAAGCTGACAGAGAAACTGGTGTCCAGGGCCCGGATGTAGTGCCAGTGTCCAACTGGGATGAAGAGGACTTGGCCGGGGCTCAAGATGCACTCTTGAAAGATTGCTGCCTGGAACTTGGGGAATTTCTCAAAGTCAGGATCTTCCACATCAACCTGGAAGGAAAATGGAGGGCAGTGTTGTGTTTTCCCTTAGATGGGACTACCTGACGACCTTGCCAATAAGACTTCCCTGCCTCAAGAAGGTTTATCATTTAGAAGCTAATAGGGAGGGCAGTGTGTGATTGCTGCAGTTGGGCTTTCTGCAAGGAAAAGAGGCAGACAGTCTGGCTGCCGGCCCAAGGTTCAAGGCTGAGCAGAAGGGCTGGCTGCTGAGGTCACTCACCTGGCTGGTGTTGCGGAGGAGAGTGCCTTCGTGAGGGTACAGCCAATCAGACTGCTGGGGAGAATACAGGCGGATATACTTCCGACCCATGACCTGGGAGGGAAGGGAAATTGCCCGTCAGGCTAAGCAGATTAACTTTTGTTCGCTGACTGCCAGTCCAGCATCCCCTCCCTTGGAGTCCTGCCAAGGATGAACAGCCTCAGCTTCTTGCTCCCCTTCTGCAGAGTTAAAAGCAATGCCTCCCTTCCCTGCAAACCAGGACACCGGCAGTGGCAGCACCAGGGGCATGAGGCAGGACAGAGCACTTCTGGGGGTGCTCCACAGCTCCCCTTCCTGGCTACTCTCTAGGTATGAGTATGGCAGGTGGGTCTCTGGCTAGGGGAGAGGGAGAGGGGTCTCTGTGGGTGCAGACACCTGTCTCCTGCAGGGCAAGAAGTAGCCTCTTGCCCTCTGCTCCTGTGAATGACCCAGGAGGCCCAAGGTACACCTGCCTCCCCCAAGAAGCAGCCTGTGGGGACCTACCTGCACTAGAAAGTTCTGCTGTGGGTCATGATGGAGAGGCGAAATGGTGCCAGCAGGACCAAACCAGGCATTCACAGTGATTTCGTCTTCGTCTCCTTCACCCAGGCAGCAGTAGTCAGGAATGCCAATGTCCTCCTTCAGCTCTGGGATCTGGCAAAGGGGCCATTGGGAGAACAGGGAAAGGCCAAGAGGAGGTTCTCTTTATTCCTGCCAGCTGCCAGGCTCCCTCACATACTGTCCTAGCATTTTATTTTACGCTTGGCCTTTCCTTTGTGGAAACAGAGGGAACGAACAGTGTGCGTGGCACCTGTGGTGCAAGGAATGAGGGGCAGGCCTCACTTCTGCCCCTCCTGAATGGAACCCGGTTAGGCAGCTCAGGACCCTTCCCGCCAGGGAAACCCAAGACTTTCCAGAGGGGACAGGATCCCGAGGGAGGCAGAACAGAAGCCAAAGGGGCAATAGCTCCTCCTGTTTACCTGATCAAAGAGTTGGTGCTGAGCCAGGTATCCAGTGTGGTTTGGGAACTGAAAGGAAAGAGAGTCAAAGAAGAAACAGAATCCTTATTCTTGTATAAAAATCAGTTCATATCATATTTTTAAAAACTATTACTTAGGTAAGTCTCCCACACCCTGAAAGCTTTCTGACTAAAAAGAATATGTGTATGCAGTAACAAACCCCTTTTGGCACCCTTTGTGGGTAGTGACAAGAGGGTCCTGACCTCATTCTCGATGTACCGGCCGATGAACTCCCCAATGGTCATGAGGGTCTGGGACCATTCCTCGTCTGTGTAGCGAGAACCCAGCTCCACAGGGACAGTGCGGCTACCAGCCACCTGATGGATGTAGGCCACGCTGCAAGGAAGCCAGGGCCCCCAGTGATGCCTGCATCAGCCTCGCTCGGGAATCCCCCTCCCTTTCCAAAAGGGATCTCACACAGGCAGCATGCAGGGCCCCCGCCTGCACTGTTCCCACAGCATGGAAAAGGAGGTGAAGGGTCCCCCATTTCCTCGGCCTCCTCAAGAAGCAAGGCTGCGTTCTGCTTGAGAAAAGAGGCTGGAGAAAATGGCCCTGAGAGCACAGAGCGGGGGCTTCGTCCAGTGCCTGGACTCCAAGCGCGGTGGAAACGCAAGGGGAGCAGGAGACGCCCCATCTGCGGAGTCCCCAAGGGCTGCCAAAACCCCGGTGCTCCACAGCGGAAAGGCCCTCCTGGCCACCCAGTCACTCACCTCCACTTCCTCATGCAGGGCCAGTGGTCCACAACTCCCTCTAGGACGAGGGGCTTCCGTGGGATCAGATAGTGGTCTCGGAAGTGCTCCAGCGACGGGCAGCACAGCTGTGGGATCGCCGCATCAGCGTCCACGAGGGGGATCCGGGACAGGACCCTCCGGGTTTTCTGCAGGGAGAAAAGGGTCAGCGGAAGATGGTCTATGTTTTATTAATGTGCTTCTTAGGCTGATGGGACCATCATGCAACTCTCTGCTCAGAGGAAAATGCTCTGTATTTTGTGGAACTGACTCTGACCCCAGTGAGCAGGTGCCGGCTGAAGGACGCTGGCATCTCAGCCACTGGGGAAAGAGCTGGGCAGCTGACAGGTCAATACAGACTTCTGAGGTGAGATCCACACACAAGTCCCTGCCACCTTACTCAGGGCAGAGAAACCTCTCTTCTTGGCCAGAGAAGGGGGACCCTGGCCACACGGAGGCTGCTAGGGTCCTACCTTGCAGGGGGGGCTCCCTTCTGTCGTCATCGTAGGGTTCCCCGTGGGGTCCGGGTTCAGGTGCCGTTGGAGGATGGCGGCCGCCCTGCCCAGAGCGTTGTCCAGAATGGGGGCCCCCAGGAGCAGGCCCAGGTCACAGGCGCGCAGGGCCTCGCGGGGAGAGCTCCTTCCGGGGCCGCGGCGGCAGAGGCAGAGGGCGCGGCAGAGGCAACCCCAGGCAAAGACCTTCCGCCAGGCGGGCTTCACCTCCCGCCAGGGGCCCACCTGCAGCTGCTCCCAGGCGAAGTCGCAGGCCACCTGGCTACACCTTAGGCAGGCCTCGCACTCGGGGCCCGGCCGGAGACCCCCAGGAGGCCCCCGGAAAAGCAGCGCCGCCGCCCGACGGAGAAGGCCGGCCACGCTGGGGGGCACCACCGCAGAGGAGCCCTGTTCCAGGCCCAGCACCGCCAGGACCTCCCCCTCCTTGTCCTCCTTCAGGGAGGAAGAAGGGAAAAGCGCCCACAGGGAACGCCACAGACGCTCATCCGCATCGCCATCCTCGCCATCGGCCGCAGGCGCCTCTTCTCCGCTGGAATGGCCTCCTCCTCCTCCTCCTCCTGCGGGGAAGGAAGGAAGGAAAGAAAAGATGAGGCAAGGAAGGAGGGAAGGCCCCCACAGAGCCCCGCCCCCTCCGCGGACTGACTGCAGCTCCCAGCATCCCCAGGAGCCACCCCTCCCTCTCTCCCCCTTCCCTCCTCAGGACCCACCGGGGCTCCAGGGGTTGCTGGGCCTCCACTCCTCCTCCTCCTCTTCCGGGGACTGCAGCTCCCAGCATCTGGTCAGGGGACGATGGGAGCTGCGCTCCTCCTTCCCTCCCTCCCTCCCCCCGCAGCCCCCCTTTTCCTGCGGGGACTGCAGCTCCCAGCATCCTCCTCCGCCTGCCTGCCTGCCTACCTGGGGGCTCTTTCGGGGCCTCCTTTTCCTTCTCCTTCTCCTTCTCCTGCTCTTCTTCTTCTTCTGAGGGAGCCTCCATGGCGCCGGGCGAGAGGCAGGGACACGGAATGCGCATGCGCCCGGCGCGCTCCCTCGACTGGCCTACGTAGAGGTAGGAAACGGTTAGAGCGAACGCGTGAGCGCCGCAGCCGGAGTTTCCGGGCTCTCAGGAGCGAACCGCGGGGAAATCCAGGCCTCTGGGCTCCCACCGGCTCAACGGCACGTGGCGTCTCTCCCATTCCCCGCGGGATTCGTGGGAGGAAGGCAGGAAGAAGTCCATCTGCCCAGCTGCCCGGGAGGTCAGGGTCGAGACTGCTTTCGCGAACACCGAGGGGCAATGGCGCTCCACTTTGGACTGGCGCCTGCTGTCGCTGCACGATGACGTTGCAGGCGCGTCAGAGGGAGCGAGGGAGGGGCACTGCGTTTCCAGAGGGAGAAGCCGCGCGTGTGAGCTTCTGAATGCTCTGAGGTTGGCTTGCTATCGGGGACAGTGGATGTATGCAAGAAACGTTCCTTTCCCTTATTAACAGCGAGGACGTGATTGGTCCATCAATCCAAAAAGCTCCAGGAGCCAAGCGGGGAGAGTTGGACCAGCCCCTCCCTTTCCACCACCTGAGCAGCTGGACTGGAGGCTACTCTGCCAGCACCACCCAGCAAGCGGCGGCCTCCCTGAAGCCGCGGAGGACTGCTGGCCACCCAGCAGCCCTCGGAGGACCAGTTTCACCTGCGCTGCTGGGGAGGAGCGCCGGCGGCTTTAAAATCCCCTCCAGCTTCCAGCTTTTGACTATAATTGGACTTTGATTTTCACCAACAGCACAGCTGTGGCTGGAGCACGGTTGGGGAGACCGGGAAGAGTTTAAAATCCTTCCCCAGTTATACATTTCCCAGCTACAATGCTATTATGTATTTTTATATTGTAATTGTATATTTTATATTGTATTGTATATTGTTTTTTTAATTTGTTTTGTTGAATTGTTTTGGGGGGTGAGTAGGGATGGGAATGAGGGATGGGAGTTGATTTGATGTAATCTATTTTGATGTTTTGAACTCTGTACGCCGCCCCGATTGCTTGGCAGAGGGGCGGGATATAAATAAAAATTATTATTATTATCAAATAACGTTCAGAAAAAGGAAGGCAAACAGATAGCTGTGTAAGGGCAGGTGCGTCACGAGGTTTGCTCCGCAGCAGGACCTTCGAGAAGCTGACCCAAAAAGTGCGTGGATGGGAGCATGGCGTCTCTGCAGCCCCAAGTCCAGAGGCCGCTTTCAGAACGCATGAAGATACTCGGGAGAGACGCACGCCTCAAAAGGGATCCGCTGACGGGACACACTACGGAAGATGGGAAGAAGGGGCGCAGCTGAAGGGGAGCCTCCACTTCGGGGGGCACAGAAACAGTTCCTCCACAGCATCAGAGTCTGTGCCCATGGGAAGACTGGCGGACTTCTCTGGCAGGGAGGGAGGGAGGGAGAGAGACCGCCGCACCGTCTCTGGGTCGTACCAGAAAGAACCGGGCAGCAGAGCCGAAAGAAGGCGCCGACACACACCTCTCTCCCTCCTTCGCGTGTCTCCTGGGCGGCTTGCAACTACAAATCCCAGCAGTCGGCAGAGGCTCAAACTCCACCCTTCAGATCCCTGGCCCGCATGTGTGCGTGTGCATGCACCATAGAGATCCAAAGTCGTGGGGATGCGGTGCAGAGCACAGAGATCAAGGTGTGCTTGGAGAGAGGGTCCCAGATAGCGGGGTGGCCACATCCCTGGCCGTGCGAGGCGGTGGGGGCCATGCCTGGTGCTTCTCCCTCCCTGGGTCCAGCATGTGCCCTCTGGGTTGCGTGGTGTTGGGGGCCTTGCTGCATTTCGGGGACCCCCTCAGCGTAGGCACCATGGGGCAGCAATGGGGGGGGGGGCTCCAGAAAGATACAGGTTGTGCCTCCCAGGTGGTGCATGGTGCTGAGGGGGAGGATGCAAGGAAGGGCTGCCTCTCACCGCTCGGTAGCCAGCCATGCCGAATAACTGGCCAGCCATGCCGTTCCTCCGCTGGGCACTGTGAGGTGGGGATGGTTGGGGGGCTACATTGCCACCCTCAATAAAGGGGCCAAACTGGCCGGTGCCTTTCCCCACCCCCTCTTCTTTTCCCTCTCTCTTATGGGCCAGAGGCCAAGACCTTGCAGCATGTGTGTTTGGGGGCTGCTCCTTCTCTGGGGTGGGCTGTTTCTCTGCTGCCCCTTCCCCCCCCCCCCCACTGTTCTCCCCACCGCCGCACACACACACGCACACACACACACACCCTGGATTGATCCCTGGGATCTTTCTTCCTCTCAGGCGTTTCTGACACACGCTCAGCCATTTCCCGCTCGGGCCCTAAGTGGGCCTTTTTACTAGATGGATCGATTTTTAAAATGACAACATCTGTTTACTTGTACACATTTATTTATAATTCTTCCCCCGTGAGGATCGCGGGCGCTGGGTGAGTAATAACCAGCTCTGTGAATTAGCAGGGAGAGGAAGCGGTTCCGCGATGTGTGAAGGGAGGCGGAAGCCACGGATGGATGGGAAGAAGCCGGGGGGGGGGGCAGTACCATGGATGCCACGTTGGGCCGTGCTGGGTGGGAGGCGGTACAGGTTCAGATGTTGGGCCAGGATCAGGGAAGTCCAGGCTCCAGGCCTCAGCTCAGCCGTGAAGCCCCACTGGGTGGCACTGGGCCAGTCGCTGCCTCTTCCCATGGCCTTCCTCGCAAGGCTGTGGTTGTGAGGTTGAACTAAGGAGAAAAGAGCTGCGTCCGCATCCATGAGCTCCTTAGAGGAAGGAAAGAGATGAAGGGTCCAGAAGTGGAGCACATCCTAGAGCGTGGGTCTTCCTCCTCCTCCTCCATTTTCCCCGCGTTGACTGGGTGATGTGGATTAATAGATGGGCAGCATTAACGGTTGCCCCTGGGTGATCTTCCAGAACGGGATCTGGGGGGGATCTGGGGGGCGACGGAGCCGCATGCGTTTCACTTGCGTCCCCTGCAGCAGCCGCTCTGGAGTGAGGAGCCTGTAATGACCGGGATGTCTTTATCAACCTGTTCCCGGCATTGTGTTTTTATCTCACCATCTGCTCAGAGGAGAGAGTGGCAGCTGTCAGGTCGGGCAAATCGCTCGGCTGTGTACTTTCATGTAGAACAACATATTGTCATAATTTCTCCGGTATTACTGGATGGAATAATGTTGCCCATGATAAGGTGACGTTATTCCCAGTGTTTTGCAAGGGGCGGGGGGTCGGGTGGGGTGGGGGGGTGTTTGGAGAGATCTGGCCATCTCCTCTTCCTCCATCCTCCTCTTCCTCCTCCTCTTCCTCCTCCTCTTGCTCCGCTGGCGGGTCCTTTTGGCCTCCCCTGGGGCCAGGCAGCCCGAGCCACCTCCTGGGATGGAGGGGGAACCTGAGCTGCAGCCCTTGGGACCTCCTGCCAGGTTGGGCCCCTTCCCTGCTTGGGGGCCATGCCGGTCAAGGGGGTCTTTTTCTCCTCGCTCTCTGAGGAGAATCTGTCCCCAGCTTGGACTCCGGTTTTGCTCCCGGGGCAAACCGCCACCCTGGGGGAAGGCTGGGGCTTTCGGTGGGGGGAGTCCCCAGGGGAAAGAGGCAGGCCCTGCCTCTGGGCGCAGACCTTCAGGAGCCCCCTCCAGACACAGATTCTCCCCACACTGTGCCTGACCAGTGTGTGCCCCAATGGGATGCCCTCAGGAGGATAGCGCACCCTCTTTTCTTCTGGTCAGCATGCCAAGATGGTGGAGGCTGCCAGCAGTAGCCAAGGTGTTCTGCTAGACCAGGGACCGGCAACCTACGGCCCGGGGGCCGGTTAAGGCCCCGGTCCCTGGACTTACCGGCCCAGGCCGAAGGTTGCCGCCGCCGCGCGCCGCCACTGCGGTGCGTTTTTGCCGCTCTGCGGCCGCACTCGCCGTGCCCGCCATTTTGGAAATAAAAATGGCGGTTGTGACGCGTTTGCGCGTGCGCAGTACTCTTTGCGCGTGCGCAGTACTCAAACGCATTGCGCCCACCATTTTGATTTCCAAAATGGCGGCCGCAATATGTGCCACCACGGCTGTGTGTGCTGCGGCGGCGGCGGCGGCAGCGGCAGCGTGTGGGGGGGTTGTGCGCGCGTGCGTGTGCGCACGCCGCCATTCCCCCCCCCCCCTCGGCCCAGCCGAGACCTGGGCTAAGGGAGACCGGCCCAGGTCTTAAAAAGGTTGCCTTCCCCTGTGCTAGACCCTCTTTCTCATGCAGCCCTCCCTCCGAAGCTGGAGAGAAGGTCTCTGGACAGCCCAGGGATCATCTGTCTCCATTCCCACCTTTCTTCCAGACCGTGACCCAGTCTCCATCCGTTGTGACTGGTGCGTGATCTGTGCCGTCCTGCCTAGTAGCCACTGGCTACTTCTCCATGGATCTCTCCAGCCTCCTTTTGAAGCCCTCAAGGCCTCTATAGAGTGGCCAAGACTATGGTGGGTGGCTTTGCTACAGCCAAGGAGAGCTGCACTATGTCTTTCTTTGGCTCTGCATACTCCTGTTCCTGCAGCACAATGGAACTGTGTTGGCCTTTTCTGCCACTGCATCACACTGTCTTTGACTCCTTTTTGGTGTCCCATTGCTCTTGCTTTTACAATTCAGCATCACATTTGCACAGCAAACACCTCAGAGTTACTGGGTCTGTTGACTTTGGCATTTTTTGCTTGTTTTAAAAGAGTTGCCAGCATCTGCATGTACCACAAATTAAATTAGGCTTGGATTTTATTATCCTTTTTATTTAATTTATCTTAACTGTTGCTTTCAAGCTGTGAACCAGCTGTTCTCTCTGGAAAAAAAGAATTTTAATTTGATAGCTGTATTTAAAGCGTCCCTATAAAGGAGGTAAGTAATCACCATGGCCAGCTGTGTTCTGGACTCTGGCAGGGGAGGACACTGTGGCCAGGGTTCGGCCTGCTAGCCAGGGCTTCATCAGGGTCAGGGAAGAGATGTAGCTAGGACCAGTTGCCCTTAAGAGGCAGAGGGGCACTTACTAGCCACAGCAGGCCTCTAGGGCCGCATCGCAGGGAGGGTGCTGTTTTCTGGGCAGCCTCAGACTCAGGAACCTGGCAAATGACCTGGCGGTCTGTACCAGCACCAGTGACCCAGAGTGGACGTCCGGCCTCACGGTCCCTCTTGGCTTGTGGGGAAATCCCTGTCTTGCTCCCACATTGACCGCAGGCAGATACACACAACACCCGGCTGGGGAGGAAGGGAGAGAGGCTGTGTGTTGAACTGCAGGGAGATAAGCTTCGTTGGCCTCTCCTGATACATTTTAATGCAAGAGAGAGTGATTCTTCTGGGTACAGCAAATGAGAAGCATAAAGTGTAATGCCCTTTGAAATCGCAAAGATGCATTCCCAACAGATGGGGGGGGGGGGATGATGATATAAAAATTGATAGACTCTGCCACCTTTGGTGATCCAAATATCAAGTATCCCTTTAATAATCTTGGTTGCTCTCCATAAAGTCTCTTTTTGCCCTGCAGTGTACCTGTGCGTCTTCCAGCTTAAAACGATAGACCCGGCACCATCATCCCCATTCTTCATTGGAACAAGATGGCTGGCCCTCGTCTAGCCTTGCTTTGGGTTGCGTCAGGTTGCAAGACCATTAATGGAAGAAAAGCATGCTCCTCGCCCGCTTGGCCCATCTGGATGAGGCCACTGTCCGGTTCCCCTTCGGTACCCGGGACAGAGAGTCAGGACCCCTCTTCTGCTGACCCAGAGGACTGGACGCCTTCCCCAGGACTGGCCTGTTTCTCTTCCCGTTACTCGGAGCTGCTGCCTTCTCCTCGGCCATCAGGCTTGCAAATTAATCAGGTTTGCTTCAGGAGAGCAGCAAACTCTCGGAGGCAGCAGGCCCAGCGTGTGCCCCATTCCCCAGCTTCCCCATGGCCAGCTGGAGTGGGCCACGCTCGGGTTGGGGCTCAGAGCCATCGCTTATTTAAAAGTATAACCCTCGGCTGGGGATTTTGGGAGCTGTAGTCCAAAATGTCACTTTTCCAGGCTCCAGATCGAATTGCAGCCGTGGAGTCTTCCAGCATGAGCCACGCAAATTCCCTTTTCATTAACCAAGAGAGGCCGTGCGCGTTTTAGATGCGATGCAGAGGCATCAGTAATGATAAGGCTAATAACTCTCGCGTGCATCAAAGCGTTGGAGAGGAGCTACAAGGCCTGAATCTCAATGGCGGCCCTTGCTCTGTATGTGGAACATCAAAGTCGGAAGAGGGCTGGCTCCCTTATGAAAAATAGATCAGAACCACCATCTCAAGGCGCAAGGGCCGGTGCTCAAGGAACACGCAGCGGCAGCGGCACGTCGCAGGCTCCTTGGGACGGCAAGGCCTGCGCATTTCTCTGCAGGAAAGGGCAGAGAAGAGCCAGCCCTCTGGCCGCCCCCACGAAGAAGGAAGGGGCTTCTCCTCCTCTGTCCTGAAATGGGCCCTTCCTGCAGGTTCCTCCCTTGTTTGCTGTGGGGCCAGGAGGAGAGGGCCCCCCTCATTCTCCCCACAGCCGCCGCTGGACCTTCCTCCAGCCCCAGAGGAAGACGGGGGCACTTGGGGGGCTCTGGGTGCTGAGGAATGCCAAGGGAACGCACTGCACATTGGGCACCCAAGGTATTACCTTTTTCACTTGGAAAGGAGAGAAATTAACCCCTTTCCCTTTGGGATGAGCGAGGCAGCGGGGATCCCTTTAATCCACAGAATAAACTGCTGGGGAAACAAGAGAGTTGGCCCCGGTGGGTCTCCCTCAGATCTGGGCAGAGGAGGGTCTGTCCGGTACCAGCCTCACCCGCCTGCGTTGGGAGCGCCATGCCCCCCTCCATGCGCCAGGCATCCCTCCTTGAGCCTCCTCTCCCTCTTTTCCCTAAATCGTTATTCATGGAGTCGTGCCTTTCTTTCCAGGCTGAGCAAAGGCTGGCAGGAATGGAGAAAGATGCCAGGTACATGAAGGTGCAGGCGCTCTGGGGATGGAGGCGGCCGATAGCCAGCCTGGCTAGCTAGTAGCCATGGGACCCTTACCCCCCCACCAACAGCCGGCCCCTGAGGCAAGGGGTGGCCTTTCCTGGCTTCACCTTTCCCTGCGTGAAATGCATATCTCTGGGCCTTTCCTTCCTTAGATCTGGCACTTGCAAAGATGGATGTTGACAGTGAGGCAAAAGTGAGAAATAGCTATGCAATAAAACAATGTTTACAATTTTAAAAAAGAATCAAAAACTAAATTGAAATTAAAATTAAAAATTAATTTTAAAAATTGCAAATACTGGAATTACAAGCCCTCTTGACTGCAGCATTTGAACTGCAGGAATAGAACAGCATGCTAATTAAACTCATTTTTCAGTGGGTTGGGATTTGCCTCCATCTCAGGTAAATTATTGAGGCAAAGGTGGGCGGGTGGGTGGGTGGGTGGGAGGGGGTGTGAGCCCCAGGTGGGCAGCGGAAGGGAGGGGCAGGGGCAGGGGGCCGGAGCAGGTTGGCTGGCCGGCCAGGGGCAGACAGTGGGAAGGGGGTCCCATGGCCGAGGAGGGAGGCCCAGAGCCTCCCCCCCCCCCATGGCCACAGGAATGCCTGTGGGGAGGGAGGTCAGGGCCGCTGGTGCTCTTGGGTGGGCATCCATCCGTGCCTTTGGCCTTGCAGGAGGGTGGCTCCATCCCAGGAGGGTGACTGCCTGACTTCAGAGGGAGGCCAAAGGGACGTGGGATGCAGCCATTGCCTAACACCTGATCCTGGTGAGGATGATGATGATGATGATGATGATAGTTACAATAATACTAGCAATGTGGATAGTGCTGTTAGTACTAATACTTACTTCTTTCCCTGCAAGACACACAAAACAGGCAACTAGAAAAATAACAGGCTCGTGTGCCAAAGAAATGAAGGATCAGAAGATGAAAAATTAAATAAAATTTTAATTTAAAAGGGTTTAAGGATGTAGGAGAAAAAACTGCTGGGAATGATATAATGAATATTACAGGGAAATGACTGAAGGGGGAGAAGAGAACAAGAAGAGCCAAATTCTAAATAAAATATCAATGACATAAATTTCATCTGACTTGATGGGAAAGTGGTTGAGGAGAAATAAACATCTAATATAGTTAGAAAAGACTCGCAGAAGAAGCTCGAGTGAGAAGAGCAAATCCACGGTGGGAAGGAAGGAAGGAGCAGAGGAAGAATGGAAGGTTAATTTTTGAGGGATGGAGGAAGAATGAGGGAGGAGGGGAAAGGTTAAGGAAGAATAAGTGGCTGCTCATGAAAGGCCCGTCCGTCCGTCCGTCCGTCCGTCCCTCTGGAAGCCCCTTCCCTCTGTCCCTGGTAAAGTGCGAGGCAGGATTAGAAGATGGGCCTGCCATTCCTTCAATGCCTCCCCCTCAAAAAGGGTCTGCAGACTTTGGCCAAATATGGCACACAACATCCCTGCAAGGACTACATGTTGGACTGGGCAGAAGACATCTGAGACAGAAATCCCTTGGGGCAGAGGGTGTGGGTTTTGCATTTTTATGTCCCTGTGTGAGGAAAGGTCTGATACCACTTTGCACGAGGAGTTCCCCATTTATCTCCAGTGAATGGCACTGCCTCCATGTGAGCCAAGAAGACCACTTGGACAGTCACGGGTGCCCCAGGATGGCCACTCAAACACCGGCCGGAGCGCTGCAGCCGCTTAAGCGGGACCTGGGCCTGACCCGGGAAAGGAAGGAGGACTGTCGGCCTTGGGCTCCACCCAGCGATGACCGTGGGGCTGGTCTCCAGGGTCCTCTGATCCTAAACCAGAGCTATGGGGTGGGATGCCCTCCCCAAAATGTGACCCCAGGCCAGGCTGTTCTTTCCTCTGCTGTGGGTCCCATGGGAGGATGAGGCACAGGAGCTGAGCGGGTGTTGAATGCTGTGGTCCCCTCCCCAAATGAGGCACCAGAGCCCAGGACCCTGACTTGCGCAAAGCCACACAAGCACAGACACCTGATTTTCAAAGAAAAGAGCTTAGGCAACCATTTGTTCATTTATTTTATAGGTAATTAAAAGCATGAGGTTGCAACTCTCACGTATGATTGTGTGGTTTAATGTTTCATGTCAAGGCAGCTCACAACTCAGGCACTGAAAACGTCCCTAAAACTCCCATGTAAGCTTCTGTGCAAACAAGGTCACAGAAGAATCAGGAATGTGGCATGATAAGCCCACGTCAAAGTTTATGAAGCTGGCCAAGTGGTATTTCAAAAGGTGGGGAGTGAGGGAAGAAAGATGAATGAATGTCCAACTGCAGGGTCAGTCTGTCCACAAAGGCCACAGCTTGGGCCCAGGTGCCACTTGAAGGTTTGTGGTTGAAGGGAGCCATGGGAAGAGGAGGGGTGTCCGATGGCTTACTCCTGTGAAGGAGCCCACAAGAGCTGCTCTTTCTGGGAAGGGGGAAAAGGCTGCGGAGCCGGGAGGTGCGCCCTGCACAAGCCCTCAGGGTGGCTGGGCTGCCAAGGTGTCTGCCCTCCGAGGTGGAAGGACCTTCGCCTCCGCCAGATGAGATCAGGGGCACCTCCTTGATGGAGCCAGTGCCTCTGCAGAGCCTCCTTGCAACAGAGAGTGCCATGGCACCAATAAGTCATCCTGGCTCACTTCTCTTTGCCATTGTGGGGCATCAAAGATCTTACTCGACACAGGAAAAAACAGTGGCTATGTCTGCCTCTGTAACATTATTGTTTTAATGAATTTTTATTTTAGAATGTGTGTGTGCTTCTTTTCAGGAGGTGGCTTTCAGCCAATATGAAAGCTTATGCTGTTGCCCTGAAATTAATGCATTTTTCTTGGAGAGAGAAAAACAGCCCCAATTGGGGTACTGAGATAAAATGCACATTTTGTCTTTGCAGAGTGGAAAGCTAGAGATTGGCAAATCCCATTGTCCTCAGGAATGTTGTCTTGAGTTGTCTGCATGCTCTCCTCTTTTTAGGCTGGGCAACGATAGGCCTCCGAATCTGGAGAAAAACTCAGTGCAAAGATAGTTGAATGCTCTGAAGGACAAAATAATTAAACTTTGATTTGCTGCTTTCAAATTGGAAACAGCTTTGTTACTTTGAGAACAAAGATTGGTTGCTTACAAAGTGGAAACAGGTGGCTAAGCTGTTTGATTCAGATTTGACATGCTTTGAAGTGAAGGAGAGGGTGCTTCTGCACAGGCTTCCATGCTGCAGCTGTTTGTTTGAAAACTTGCTGATAAAATGTTTGAAAATAGCACTTCCATGCCAGTTTTTTAAAAAAAAGGGAAGGGAAGAAGGAGAAATAGTGGTAGCTGCTCCAGGTACTTTGTAGTTTAGTCTTGTTTAGTGTGGGTTTTGGTTTTGTCTTATGAGCTGCCTGCACCGGTGGCCATCTTGTCCTTAGGTCTACCCCAAAGCTAATAGTTTCACTAAGATTCCTTTGCTGATCTGGAGAGGAAACAGGGGTCCCCTTGGCACTCCTCCGGCTTTAGGAAGAAGGAACACAAGGTCAGAGTCCCTCTCGGAGTCAGCAGCTGGCAAGCCCCTTGCAAAACTAGAAAGTATACCTTCTCTCCCATCCTCCGTGTCTTCCATAGAAAGTACAGTACGCACTATATTTGGATGATCTGCCTTTTAGAGGGATAACCTTTCCAGGAGCTTCAGATGGGGTCCAGCATCAATTCTGTTAGCTTTGCCTCAGGAGGCCCCCAACTCTGCTTAGACTTTGGCCAAATTTAATGCAACTGTCAACTGCAGAAGGCTGGCCGTGGGGCGCAGTCCAGGGCTCTCTTGCCAGGGCCCAGTTGGACCTCCAGGCCTGGCCCCAGCACTTTCCTCTGGGTGCAGCCCCTTGCACCCAGATCGCCTGGGACCCTGGAGCAGACCCTTAAGTGGCGTTTGGGGTTTGGGGGCCTTCGGTCGGAGCTATTGCCCCTCCTGGCTTTGCAGCTACAAACCATAGAGGAATACTCATACTTAGCAAACTGACTCATCTCATTAAATTAAAGGATAAGCCACCTTGAAGTGTATTGATGTGAACATCTACTACTGCAGGTAATGAAGAAGAAGCAGGAGAAAGCCTGGATTAAAGTGGGAATGCCCACTGTGCCATCCAAAATGAAAGCAGCCGTAAATGGTGAGACCCTGCCCCCCAAATTTGGAAGAGATGGCACAATAAATCCACATGGCAGCCTTTTCTCACCATTGGCTCTGTGGCGCTCCCCTTTTCCCCACAAAGGTACATGTTCTCTGTTCTGGATCTGGGAAGCCACATTTCTCTGAAGAGAGAGAAAGAGAAAGCCCCCAAAGTGGGCACCCAAATTAAGGGTCTCCCCATCTAGTTCCAGACCCACTGGAGAAATCTTGCCCTTCTGGCCCAGCCTCCAGGCTCTTCTCCACCGCCTGAAATGTCCCATTGCCCTGCCATGAACTCAGTGCCCCGGCCTCCTTGGAAGACGGAGGGCGCCTTGACCGCATGGAGGCAGAGCCGCTCCGGAGGGAGGGCGATGGCCGCGAAGGGCAGCGAGGCCTCAGGGTCCACTCACTGCCCCACAAGGTAGTCTGGGCCAGGGCCCTGGCGAAATCTTTTCCAGCCAAAGAGGGAAGGTGGCCTGAGGTTGGGCCAGAGGCAGCCTCTCACGCCACGGTGCAATGTGACCGCAGCGCATGGGCATATTGGGCACCCCTGGAATGCAATAGACCCTCCTATAAGTCCCCCTTCGCCACACCTGATTTCGGAAGCTAAGCCTGGTCAGGAGAGGTGAGTCCCTGGATGAGAAACCCTGGGAGAAAGAAGGCCAGTCAGGAATCTCCAGGTCCTGCCTGAAACGCTCTCTGGGCAGAGCTGGGATGGATGGACGGACGGACGGACGGACGGACGGAGACCCTCTACACATACACACACACAATCCCTGGCCCTGGCCCAGAAGCCCGAGGGCAGCGTCCGAAGCACCGGCCAGGCCAGCAGGGAACCAGGCCGGAGGCGAAGACGGAGGGGAGACCGAGGAAGAGGAGGAGGCCTTCAGCACCCTGGACAGCGGACGACGAAGAGGATGCAGGGACAGGGAGCCGCCACCAGGGGGCGCGCGAGGCCCGTGGGAATCCCTCCCTCTGGAGCCTGGGTTCAGGGCAAGCAGAGCTGGGCCTGGCTGGGACTTGGATGGGAGACCGGGGGGGGGATGGAGAGTGCCAGGGGTGTAGCCTTGGAAGGCCATGAGGGCACAGAGAGAGAAGGCAGCCCTGTGGTGGTTTCCCTGAGGGTCACCCTCAGTCAGGTGGAGGCAAAGAGCTGCAAGTGGCCGGGGAAGGGTCCTGGCCTGGAGGACACTCTGGAGGACACCCTGAAGGCCCCTCGTTGCTGCCAGTCTGAGTGGACCATGTTGGACTGGCTCCGTATCAGAGCACTCTCTCTCTCTCTCTCTCTCTCTCTGATAACTACCGTGCCCTAACATAATTTATTAATCCCACATGAAACCTGAGATATGGTACTTAATGAGTTGGGTTTCAAAGCTGCTATGCTGCTAATTAACTGTAATATTTTAATAAGCTAGGTAAAGGTATTCCCTGTTGACAAGGTTGTCTAGTCATGTCCGACTGGAGGGGTCTGTGCCAATGACCTCCATTACTCAGCCCAAGAAGAGCCAGCATTGTCCGGTGGCCATGTGGCCAGCATGATTGCGCAGAAGGCTGATTACCTTCCCACTGAGAAGTGGTACCTATTATTTATCTACTTGCATCTGCCCGCTTTTGAACTGCCAGGCTGGCAGAAGCTGGGACTAGTGATGGGAGCTGAGCCCATCATGCAGCACCTTGAACTGCCAACCTGAGATCAACAGAGTCAGCGTCTTGGCCACTTGAGCCACCGCAATCCCTTTTTATAAAAGGCCCTTAAAGTGTGGTAGGCAAACTTGGCCTAGAAGGACTTGCCCCGCTCCTGCCTCCAGTGAGGCCAGCCTTCGTCCCACGCTGAGCGCTGAGGCCTGGAGGGGTGGGATGGCGCTGGTTGGGCCCCAGGGTCTCAGCCAGACCAAACC
Source organism: Phrynosoma blainvillii (assembly GCA_026167975.1). Classification (NCBI taxonomy): domain Eukaryota; kingdom Metazoa; phylum Chordata; class Lepidosauria; order Squamata; family Phrynosomatidae; genus Phrynosoma; species Phrynosoma blainvillii. Next base: position 192,376 of record JANUYF010000012.1, read on the forward strand.
TAGGGTCAGGGCACAGGGAAATGAATGCCAGGCTTCTTGCCTTGCCTCTCTCCCCAGCCAGGGATGCTGCAAAGGCAAGGGAGGCCCACTGGACTTTGCAGAAGAGCAGGAGGTCCTGCCAGCTTCCGTTTGTGGAGCCGATCCTGGCCCTGAGCATCTCCCTTCCCTCAGAAGAAGAAGGCAGGCACCGGTTCTCTTGCAGAAGCCAAGAAGGACGTGGACGGACTCCGGGGGAGGGAGACCCATGTGCCACAGAGGCCCAAAGCCAGGCCGACTGGGCTCTGCGGGTCTCCTTCTCTGGCTGCAAGCAATACTGGGGGGGGGGGCTCAGGCCTGACTCCTGAAAAGGCATTTTAAGAAGAAGAAGAAGAAGAAGAAGAAGAAGAAGAAGAAGAAGGGGGGGGGGACAAGCTTCTCAGACTTGTTTTGCTTGTCCTTAATGACAGGTGGACGTGGTCTGTGCCTGGGTGTGTTTTCCCTCCAAAAGAGAAAATGGAAAACAGCATGAAGGGAATTAATCAGATGCTGAAACACGGAGGGTCTGTGCTTTCCAAGGCACGTCATCGTAGGCCACTTTGCAGAAATTACTGGATGAAAAGGGAGCATCCCACAAGTTAAAACTCTCCCTCTGTGTGCTTTGTTTTCTCAAGAGACTCGGCCTTTTTGATGCCGGAGAGGAAAACAAACATCTTTAGGGGAGAAGAGAGATCCTCTCTGAAGAGCTGTTCTGCCAGGGAGACCACAGAGGCGAAAGCTGGAAAAGTTACTTCTTTGCAGCACAGCTCCCACATTCCCCCAGCCCCCGTGTCTCTGTATACCTCCAGTGTGTGTGTGTGTGTCTTTGGGTGTAGGTGTGGGTGTGTTGGTGCCAAAACAAGTTGTCCCTTCCTCTGATCTGGAGTCTTCAAAGCTGACTTGAATGGAAAACAGCCAAAGAAGAAACAAGTAGTCGATGGTGCAAAAATGCTGCCAAGGGGCAGAGAGCAGCTCTCTGGGGCCGGCTGGCCGTCTCTTCTGGGGAGCCCTTCTTCTCTCATGGCTGCATCTGGCAGGAGAGGAGAGGGCCTTCTGGGTGGCTATGGGAGTCCTTTCCCTGGAGGCTGCCAGGTGGGCTCCTTTCCTGGGCAGGGGAAGGCTTTGCTCTTTGGGCCGGCAGGAAAGCCCTGCCCTCCCTCGGGAGTGATCTGACGGGGGGGGGGGGATTGGGCATGTGTGGGCTGGTGGTCAATAGAGGTGTCCTTGTGGCCCGAGTGGGCAGGTGGCGGCGGCGGCGGCGGCAGAGGAGAGGGGCACTCCCACCGCGTTCAGAGACGTCCAAAGCCGGGCGCTGGGGCCGGTGTCACAGGTGAGCAGTCCAGGTGTCAGCTTAATTGTAACACATGCTTTATATTGCTTGTAGATATTTTAACCTCCTTGATGTATGGCCCCCAGGGCAAGTGGGAGGCATTAATAATGGAGCTGATAATTATCCTCCAACACGAATAAAGTTATCGCCGGGCCCCAGTGTAAATCATCCGGCGGAGATGACAGATTCCACCCGCCGACCGACTGGCTGGCCGTTGTGAGGAGCCTGGTCTGGCCCGGCTGTGACAGCTTAATGGGAAAAGTAATAAAGGCAACAATGGAGCCATTGAGAAGACGCAGAAGGATGTGTGCGCATGGGATGCGACCGTGGCTAAGTAGAAGATAAATGTCAGATTATGAATGAGATCTGAAATTTCTATTAAAATATTTGGAAAATTTCATGGTGGATCACAGCTTTCCAGATGCAGCCAGAGAGGCAGCAGCAGCAAAAACAAGCCCAGCACCAGGAGCCTTGGTTCGGTAAAGGATGGGAAGCCAGAGACAGTTGCCTCTGCGATTCTGTGTGTCTCTGTGTGTCTCTGTGCATGATTTTGTGTGTTCGTGGCCAACTGGAAGGGTCTTTGCCAGCACCAAATGACGTATCTCAGAGTCCTCTTGAACAAAAGAGCATTCCCTGTTTCTGGTCCTATTTGCAAGTCTCCTCATCCTCACAACAGTTACAGAATCAAGGAACTGCCCAGTTGGAAGGTCTCTTTAGAGGTCATCTAGTTCATCCCATGGCTCAAGGCTCTGCTGGGCAGGCATCCCTGAGATGGCCATCCAGCCGCACTGATCCTAGAAGTAGATACACCTGAGGGGGTCAGGCCCACGGACTCAGCACAGCCACTGCTGCCCACCACCACTTGAGAGCATCTAGACTGCCCTCCAGGAGGAGGGAGGAAGAGGAGGAGGAATAGGAAGACACTGAGCCATTCATGGGCCCTCTTTGGGTAGAGCCGCCAAACCCACCTCACAGCAGCCACGGCCACCTCAGCCGGGACTTCCTCCCAGGTGGAAACGTGGCCTTTTAGGGGGGCAGTGGCAGCCCCTGTCCCGCTAAAGAGTGACGTTGCGGACAACACAGCCCCTTCGCACACACCACACACACACACACTGCCTGGTTGGGACTGGTGCTTTCTGCTTCCTGGCTTCATGCAAATCCCCCTCCGAAACTGAGGGGTTTCATCCTTCCAGGCCGACTCTGAGCTCCTCATCCAGGAGCCCATGGCATTCACCTTCTGGGGGGAGGAAGGCCCCTGGTGTCCCTCTCTCTTGCTCACTGGTCCCTGATTTCTGGAGGGCTCACCAGACCGCCATAGGTCCTCCCCAGGCAGCACGCTCCCCATTTGGGCCATTTGGTGGTTATCCTGGGCCAAGACTCTTGTCCAGGGGGAGGAGGGGGAGGGAAGGGGGGTGCTGCCCTGAGAGAGGCTGCCGACTTGCCTGGCATGGCACGGGGGTCCCTGGGCCCCTTCCCTCTGGGCAGGAAGAGGGGCTGGTGGCGAAGAGGGGGTGTTGACTGGGGCGCCCTGAAGGCTCCAGGGAAGGGGTCCTCCTTGGCAGGGAACCCAGGGAGAGGATTCCTCCTTGGCAGACACACAGACCTTCACTAGTGCCCGGTTTCTGCCCAACTGCTTCCTCCATGCCCCAGCTCTCTTGCCACGTGGCTCCATTAAGTGCTCGGCCTCTGCACTTATCTGGGCCTATTTCTGTAATGATAAACCTGAAGCCACACATTTGCTCTTGCAGCTGTCCCTGGCCTGGCATCCAAAAACCGCCCGCCAGAGAGTTGTGCCTGTCCATCTCTATCTCAAAGTCTGCCCAGAGCTGGGCGTCGCATGCCAGGTAACTTTGGGCCAGTGCAGATTGAAGGGAAGAGGTGACTCTTTGTGGCTTGGCACCGTGGCACCATCATAAAGTAATGAGGGTTGAACTGTGCTGGTCACTTGGGCCGCCACCCCACGCTCCTGGCAGTCCAGGGATGCCGCGGCGGCCCTGAGCTCCTCTCAGGAAAGCTGGAGCCAAACCAGACCAAGCCTTGCATCCAGCCCACTTTGCTGCTGCAGCTTTGCCAAAGCAGAGAAGTTTGCATTTGCTGCTGGTGCATTTCGCTGTTTCTTGTTGGATCACTCAGCGGAGCAGTGTATGTGGGGAGCCTTGCTGTGGGGCAGCTGGCAGTTTGGGCTCCTGGGAGGCCCTCAACTGATGCGGGGTGATCTGGAGGCCTCTGGCGCTGCCTTCCACATCTCCTTGTCCACCTCCTCTTTGCTGAGAATTGATCCCATGAACGTTGGGGACAAAGTGCCACCCACGGGGCGGGTGCACGAGGGGCCCTGGGCATGGCTGCGCATGGCCTGCACCCGCCCCACTGCCCAGCACCGCTGCTTCCATCCTCAGGGAGGAGGGGAATGGAATGGCTTCCCTGGGACGAAGGCATCCTTCCCATCGTCATCGTCAGCACCACCACCAGAACACATATTTACGGTAGTTTTACTAAGAAGGTCAGTCAGTGTGTGAAGGGAGGGGGGTCTTCGGAGGAACTGGATTGCCCACTGCTGCAGCCAGGAAGGTTTCTTCTGCTTTTCCTAGTTGAACTGGAGGGAGAAATCCAGAGGCTGCACCTCCTCCCCTAATTGCATTTGCCCAATTCCTCCCACCCCTGACAGAACCAGAGCAGGCACTTCTTCTGATGGGGGAGAAGCTCATGAAAAGGGCGGTGGAAAGGCAGGCCACAGGTCACATAATTCAGCGTCCACCATCTCCTTCCATCCCGGTCCTGGCCCCAGGGGTCGGTGGGGAGCAAGAAGTCCCTCCCAGGAAGCCGGTGACCTCTGATAATCTGCTGGCCGTGCTCCAGACCCACTTCTACGTATAGCCTATTGCAATTGCCGGCCACCCTCCCTGCCTCTTGCCCTCCACTGGCAGAGGAGGATGCACGGCCAGTGCCTTTCCCAGTCCCTCCGCCAGGCCTGGAAGAGCAAGAACCAGAGGCCTGGAGGCTCCTATGGCCCTTTCAGGTTGGGAAGGATGCAGGGAACCTGGAGAGAGGCGTCCAAAGGCTTGCCTTGAAAAGGCTTCATTCCCCTCCGGCCAAAGCGACCCACATAAGGCCCACAAAAGAGGCTGTGCTGACTCTTCACCGATGGATTTACCCAGAAGTAATTAAGCTCACTGGCCCTTGGGGGCTTGCTTTCCTCCTCCTCCTCTCATCCCCCTTTGGCGGAGCAGAAGGGGAATTTCACTGGGATCAGCCCCTTTTTCTTTCTGCTTTGGGGCGGATTCATGGGAACCATTCCACATAAGAACACTGTTTATTGATTCATATGTTTGAAATATTCATATGCAACCTTTCCAAGGCTAGAGGTAGCTTCCAACAGAACAACAGGAGAGCACTCAAAACACAAACTTGCGCAAAACCAATAATTATTTAATGCAGTTGGATCAACAACAGCAGCCCACTCAGCAGCTATGGCTTTCCATCCCCTCCAAAAAGATGCGAAAAGACAAACTGCACCTTGGCTGAGGAGGAGATGATGATGATGATGATGGTGGTGGTGGTGGTGGTGATGATGAGGGTTAGGCCATTCCACAAATTGCTCACCTCTCCCCACATGAAGGGAGCACTCAGCCCTGGTCCTTCTTTGGCACAATCTGGTTTAGCCTGCACAACATTTTTCTTAGCCAAGTGGGAGGAGAGTCACACTAATGGATATTTTTGCATCTTGTATGTGTATATGCAGTTATATATATAGGCTGGGATTTTACAGATATATATATATATATATATATATAGAGAGAGAGAGAGAGAGACAGAGAGACAGACACACACACAGAGAGAGAGAGTTTATTTAGGATTCTCTGCCAGACAGCTCCTCCCGAAACTCCAAAGTCCAGGCTACCATAGGATGAGGGAGCTGTGGTATGAAAGGGGAGACATAGTGCTGAAACTGTCTGGTGTGGAAGGGGCCCCCATTGACTGTGGGGGTCCCCCAGGGCCCTGCAAGCAGCCCCATCCTTCCACGCCCCATTCCCCCTCTTCCAAGGCAGCTTCTGTGCCTCCGCCATGTTTGGGTCAGCATGGCAGCAGCAGCAGCAGCACCATCATTTCCCGTGGGGCTGTGATTTTTATGCCAAGGGGGCAGGCATATGGGTAGAAATGCTGTTTCAGCTTAAGTGGGTAACTCCTGCAGCCCTGCATACAAGACAGGCATGCTTTGCAAGAGAAGGGTACCGAAGGCTTCCCCTGTAATTTTGTGCAATATTTCTCTTTAAAAAGATTTGCAAACAAACAAAACAAGCAGGTGGGAGGAGAGCATGGGTATTTGTAAATGCTCCAGCCTTAAAGAGGACAAGCATGAACCCTGCGACACACACACACACACACACACACACACACACGCCTCTGGAGAAGGGGCAGCTGTTGCTTCACATTTCACCAAGTGCGTAATAAGAAATGTAGAAAAATGTAGACGTTGTGGCTGCATAGGGACCACCCCCCATTCAAACCAAAGTTTCATTTGCACAATCTGCAGATGGGACAATGGGAACCCAGTGAGTTGCATTGCCCCCCCCCCCCCCGAAGCAACGAATGCACAAGTGAACCAAATACAGCACAACCTCTTCTCCATATAGGAGGAATGGCTGTGGAGGGATGGACTTTGGCAAGTAGCTGGTCCTCATTGAGGAGGCCTCTTCCTGCCCCAAACCCTTTACGAACGTGGGAGGCAGGGCTGGTCACGCAGCGCCTTTTACAAGCAGCACGTCTCCTGAAATATGTGTTGAATCCCATCTTCCTGAGGTGGAGGAAATCAATGGCGACTGAACCCATCGGTTATGTCTAATGGATTGTAATTAAATGCCAGCAATAGGCGCGAGGCTTTCTGCTTTATTTAAACCTTTCAGAAGAACCACAAACTGCAGACGCTGACATGACACTGAGGCTGAGCCCAATGGGTTCGTAAATGTCTTTGGCTGTCATGGAGAATGCACACCGGTGCGGTTATAGGTTTCCTCCTCCTCCTTGTTGTGCGGTCTAAAAAGCAGCATAAATATTTACATAAATAAATGAATACATTTGAATAAGAAGAACTGGAAAGAGGCACCTCCACTATTACTGCTATGTGCCTTCAAGTTGAGTCCAACTTATGGCAGACAGACCTGTCTTTCTTAGGGTTTTCTTGGCCAGATTTATTTTTCAGAGCAGCTTTGCCTTTCCCATTGTCTCAGGCTTTTAGTTTTGAGGGACTGCCAATTGCCAAAGGCCCAGCATAAGAGGCCACCATGTCTGTAACTATTTCGTTCTGTGACTTGTTATCGCACCTGACTCAGCCTGTGCTTGTTTGGGTTTCAAAAACTGTGCCTCACAACCATCCAGCAAATGCGTGGAAAGATAGATGAGCCGTAGATCGATGTCCGGAAGGAACCTGGACACACAACAACTGCTGTGCGTGTGTGTAAGCAGCACACCTTTCTGGAAGCCCTCCTCCCCCGAACTGCAAGGAAACACAGGCCTTCCTCTCCTCTCCATCTCCCAAGAGCATCTCCTTCTCATCAAGCCCCCAAAAGCCCCCCAAAAGGAGGCCTCCCCTCCCAGCCTGAGGATGATGGAGTGCCAAATGACCCCCTTAGGAAGGTTAAGGGCCAGAGGTTTCCTTCTTGCTCCGTGGTGAAGGATGCTGGGAGCTGCAATCCAGGAAGAAGAGAAAGAGGAGGAGGAAGAGGAGGAAGATTGCCCTGCTGCTCACTGCCCTTCACGCTGTCAGATTAATCAAAGTAACGGCCGTGAGTTAATTTGTCTCCCTGTAAAGTACATTCAATAAATGTAAAACAAAAGTAATTGGTTCCCTTCCATACAAATTTAATCATACCATAAAGTGTGATCAATGCCAATAAAAAGCCTTGTGGAGGGGAAGAGCTGAGAGCCGTGCAGGAGGAGACCCCTCACCTGGAGGGATGAAGCCCCCCCCCGGCCAGGGCAGAAAAAGAAGCCCCACTGACACATGGCCCCCCACTTAGACCCCCATTTCTCCAGAAGAAGAAACTCCTCCAAGAGGAGGAAGAAGAGGAAGAAGAAGGAAGAAGAAGAAGAGGAAGGAGGGCCCCTTGCCCAAGCCTTTCCCTCCCCTCCAAGCCCTCCTTTCTTGGAGTCTGGGGGGGGTTCCCCCCATTGCCCCACTGCAGCTGGGGTCTGCATCTGCCCATTTTGGCTGTTTTGGGGATGGTATGGCTCAGGCAGTGACCATCTGGAGGCCTTGGCCCAAGGGGACCGGGGCATTTCTTCAGCCTCTGCCTCCTTCCCTCCCAGCAGCTAGGGCCTCAATATGCCCAGGTGGCATTTCCATTTTTGCTTTCCATTCCTGTGGGAGTTGGCTGCGGTTGCTGGTCTTCCTCCTCCTCCTCCTCCTCCTCCTCCTCCTCCTCCTCCTCCTCCTCCTCCTCCTTTGCCAGTAGTGTTGTGGCAAATGGCAAAGCCTCCCAGAACATGGCTGGTTCCATCTGGTCAAAGGGTCCAGTGACTTGGATGCACAAAAAGGAATCTATTGGGAGGTATTTCAAAGATCAGGAAGAATAAATGGGGAGGAAGACAGAAGGGGCTGGCATGCAGGGAATCCTGTCCCATTTGAAGCCCAGGTCCTCTAACAGCAAGAGGAGGAGGAGGAGGAGGCAGGCAGGCAGGCAAGGAGGCAGGGAATGAATGCTGGACCTTTCCAACACTCTGGCCACCCCAGACCTTCCTCTGCCAGACTCTGCTGCCAGCCCCATGCCATCTTTGCTGAAAGGGATTCTGTGCAGGCGCTGAGGCCAAAGATTGCTCCTGCGACTGTTTGGCTCCTGCCATGCAGAAGAGGTGCTGGTGGTGCTGGCAGTGGAGGTGACAGATGCATCTGGGGAGGATGCATCGCAAGGTTCTCCATTTCTGCCTTTGGTCCGAGTGTCGGAAGGGCACCAAGGAGGAGCCTCCATCCCTGCTCCTCCGGGGTGAAGAGGGAAAGGCCCTTGCCTTGCTCCAGGGGCAGCCAGGCCTTGGGAGGAAGCCAGAGCGTTTCACAGCATGGGAATAACGTAGAATCATAGAGCTGGAAGAGACCCACAAGGACCATCCAGTCCAACCCATTCTGCCATGCTGGAAGACACCATCCAAACCCTCCCTGTTTAAATACCCCCACAGTGGTGCGGTGGATGTCTTCCCTTTCTGTTCCGGCACGTTCCAGATGAAGGGAAACAGGAACGAAAGCCCAGCGCGCTCATCAATAAAGCCATTGATTGAAACGCTCATTGAAAGAGAAACAGCCTGGCTGCTGTGGCGTTTGGAGCCATCGATTGTTCTGGGAAGGAAGGGAGGAAGCACCTGGGCAGCACAGAGCACCCACAAGAGAGAAGAGAGGGGCTTCTGGGGTGCGGTGTGTGGGGCAGGGCTGGCCAAGGGGAGAGCAGCCATGCCATGGGCCGCCCAGGGGTGCCGGGTGGGAGAGTTTGGGGGGGTAGGGCCTGGCCCTCCCTCCCTCCCTCCCTCCGCCGGAGACATAAATCAGGGGCTTGTTCTTCTGCCAGCCTCCTCTGTCCTGGCAGGGCTTTAATTGCATTTTGAGTGGGTTACTCTATATGTAAATACCAGCCACTGCTGGAATTGTTTAAGGCCACACGGCCTGCTTATGCAAATTGCCTCCTAGAACCACAGCCAGCTAGTTACAGAATAAAAATGTCCTTTATTGAATGCCAGCAGGGCCTTCTCTGCCTCCCTCCCTGAATCCGAGGGGAGGAGGAGGCTTAGCTGTGGAGCAGGATTATGGGGGGCTCGGTCCTTACTGGGGGGATGCTGGTGGTGCTGGCAGTGGAGGTGACAGTGGACGGTCCGGTCCCTCGCCACAGAGTGGCCACGTGGCTCCAGGGCAGAGCAGGCGTTGGGCCTGAGGGGCAGCTGGGCCTTGCAGTGCATTGGCAGGCGCAGCCCTGGACAGGAGCCCAGAGCCCCTCTTGCCCACCAGTTGAGCTGCCCTTCATGGATCTCTTGACAAAACAGTTGATGATCCATAATTTCTTCACCAGTTCAGCTCACAGATAAAATTGGTTAAAGACTTACTAATACAATTTTAAAAACATCCCTTAAATACTTGAAGGGATGTAATATCGAGGATGGAGCGAGCTTGTTTTCTGCTGCTCCTTCCTTCCTTCCTTCCTTCCTTCCTTCCTTCCTTCCTTCGTTCTCTCCCAGGTCTTTCTTCTCACTGGACCAGGTGGGGAACGGACCCTGTGGACTTCTGTCTGGGTTGGCATTCTCTCTTGCAGGGCCCTCCTTCCTCTGGGGAAATGCTTTGCCTTCCAGGCGCTGCCTTTCCATGGGGCACAGGAAGCCCAGCCACATTGTGGGGCTGCCTCACTGGGCCTGTCAGTCCTGAGGAGGAGGAGGAGGAGGAGGAGGAGGAAGTGGCAGCCTTCCCTGGTGGAGAGGAGGCTGGAAATATTCATATTGCGTTCTTTATTCAATCCCTTCTCTCCATTGATTTTAATTAAGTCCACTCTCTGCTGCAAAGCCAGGAGAGGCAGCGAAGGGGCTCCCATGAACCTGCCTTGGCGTATTTCACGTGCCGCCAGTTCATCTTCTCCTCGGCACGTAAAGGGAGAGGAGCCCACCCTGCTGCCTGGCTGGATCCTTGCCTCCAAATAATAAACATAAAATTAAAACCCTGTTTGAGCAAAGCACTGAGTCATTACGAAGTGGTGTACCAAGCGAGGGTGGCTCTGAGCCAACCTTTCATGCAATTTCACAGCATTCCAGAGGAATTGACCGCGCAGACGCCCAGGATGCTAGCGCTGGTTTTGATTTTCTGCTCTCCAGGGAAACAAAGCAAAGGGGTGGCAGAGAAAGCAACCTCTGTCTTGCCTCTCAGTTTGGGCTCCCACAGGCATCCCCAGAGGGAGGGCACCATCCTGTCCATTAAGAAAGGCTGCCAGCTCCCAGGGCCTGGGCTGCCTCCTCTGGTCCTCAGGATGGGAGGAATAATCTCAAGGCAAGAGCATTGTCTCGGGAAATGCATATATAGTCTCCTCATTGGTTAGAATGCTTGAAGAATAATGTGAGAGCATACGTTGTGCGATTCTGATTTGTGCTACATGCCTCGTGCCTAGAGACATCGCCAGGGCTGCCCGCCCCTTGGGACCTCGCCAGGGCCCTCCCTTTGTGACGTTGCAAAGAGCAGTCCTTCTGTGATGCCAGGTTGTGACCCTGAAGTCTCAAGGCCTGGGAGAGTCCTGGCCAGGCAGCCCTGCCTTGGAGCCAGGCCACTCTCATAATGGCCACCAATCAATCCTTTGAGGCATGACTTTCTTCTTCACCCAAGGGGCAAAGGTGGCAGCTCCAGGTGGGAGCAGAGGAGGTCCCTCCATTCCAGAGGATCTTGGTGGGGTAAAAAGGCTCAGGATCCATGCCAGACCTAGTATGACAACCCCTCCCCCTGACAACAACAACTATGATTATAGTGTGTAGAGAGATCTTGTAGCACCTTTGAGACCAAGTGAAATAAAGAAGTTGGCAGCATGAGCTTTCGTAGACTTCAGTCTACTTCCTCAGATGCTCGGATGCTGAGGAAGTGGACTGAAGTCCACAAAAGCTCATGCTGCCAACCTCTTTATTTCAGTTAACCTCAAAGGTGCTACAAAATCTCTCTATATACTGATTCTACAGACTAACATGGCTATGTCTTTGAATTTTGCAACTATGATGATATTGTGTTCATTTTCATCCCACCAAAACTGGGATCGAAGTTGGCTCACATAACTTAAGACAGATACAGATGAAAGCACAGGCAAAGAGATAACAAGATTCATGTAAAAAGTTATTGTTAAAATGCAATTAAGCTAGACATAGGATTTAAAGCCATTTAACATGCTAGACATCTTGTTGGTTATCTGAAGGGATGTCATGTACAAGATGGAGGAAGCCTCTTTTCTACATTAAAAGTCATTAAAAAGGCAAAAGATATACACCGCGCAAATGAACACAAGAGGCTCCTTTGAGCCAGACCTGAGTTGAACTAGGTCTCTATTCAGCCCAGAATTGCCCCAAATTTTGCCTGGTGTCACATTTGGGAGGTAAATGTGTTGGTGAATGAGGCAAAAGCCAAGGAACTGCCATTCTAATCAGGCTCAGAAAGAGTCAGAAGACCTCTGAAGCCCCCATTTCCTCCCCCCCCCAAAGACATCTTCTTGCCCATCTTACAACTCATTCCAGCATTTTGGGCCTGCGCTTTGAGCCAAGGGCAAAAGGCCTTTCTCAGGAGAATGGCCAATAACTCTGTTTCCTCTGATAAACTGAAAGGACATTGACTTCTACTTTTTCAATATTTTCAAGGTCTTCATATTATTGACATCCTTCTGATTAAATATGGATAATTATTACAACTTAAGTCTAAAGATGGAAATTGGATAGCAAATCAGTTGGTTCAGAATCTGATTTGCCAGATGGGTACTTGCAGGAAAGGAGAACAGAGAGTACAGATCTTGTACAAGAAGTGGAATTAAGTCTACAGAAAGTAGAATAACAAAGAGATGAAGAAGCAGAAGCAGAAGATGAAGCAGAAGATGAAGAAGAAGAGGAAGAAGAAGAAGAAGAGGAAGAAGAAGAAGAAGAAGAGGAGGAGGAGGAGGAGGAGGAGAAGGAGGTCCTGGATCTTCAGTAGCACAAAAGCTAAACTGTTCAGCACAGATATGAATGCGTCTATCAGTGATATTTAACATCACACCAGCTAAGCAAAATTTACTATAATAACCCAGATTTCCTCTGGAGCTGTCAGCTCTCCAAGGCACTTCTCTCTCCTTCAGTCTTTTGCACATGTCCAAATATCAAACAATTCTAGACTGAAGGTTTAAATCTAATTTAACAAATGACAAGTTAATGGCTGGCAGCACATCCTAAAACCATTCTAGGTGAAGCAGAAAAGAAGCAGGGAGGCAGCCATACCAGTCTGCCGGTGTGCCGCTTCTTCTGTCCTGACCGGTCGGCTGCTGGCTTGAGCGTCACACTAGCCTGGCAAGGGAGGAGACCCACCTGGACCCTCAGAACCTGCCCATTTCACTGACAGGACACCTGTCAACAGAAGCCATGAAAGGAAGGTTGGAGTCGTGCTGGTTTGCTCCCAGCTAGAGAGGAGCCTCTGCATCTGTGGCTGAATGTTCTTCTTCCTGCCGTTGCCTGAACCTCTCCCGCAGGATGCCAAGCACCAGGTGAGCCCCTGGCTCTCTCTCCCAGGCCCACCTGGCCAGAGAGGGACCAAGTTCTGCCCATCTCCTGCTGCTGTGATGCCACCATGCCCTGCCTTCGGCATCCCCTTCCTGATCCACAAGGTCAATGAGCAGCCCTTGGGTCTGACTGCACCAAGCAAGGGCCCCAGGAGAGCAGATGCCCCCCCCCCACCTTTTGTGGGCAAAGAGGCCCACTGGGATCAGGAAATGATGAGGAGCCTCTAATGAACCAGTGCTGGGGGGGGGAGAGGGGGGGCCTTTGGAAGCCTTTCCCTCCTCTGCCAGACCAGAGCCCCATCCCAAGCCAAGTGGCTCAGCAGGGGCATGCCTTCCTTGCCTGCTTAGCTGACCTGTCAGGATCCAAGGTCTTGGTAAAGCTGAAGATGTGCCATCTCTGTGGAATTTGCTGTGATGCATTTTCAAGTGAACTTTAGCATATGTCAGCCCTATCATGGGGTTTTATTGGTGAGAGGTTTGCCTTTAGCTTCCTCTGAGGCTGAGAGAGAGTGACTTGTCCAAGGCCAGTCAGTGGGTTTCCATGGAATTGCAGGGATTTGAATCCTCATCTCCTGGAGCCCAGCACTCAAACCATGATGCTGTGCTGGCTCTCTGAGTAAATAATGATAGTGATCTCTTGTCCTTTTTGCTGTCACTTCTTAGAGTGATTTTCAATGGAGACATCTTTAATTTGGCAGCTGAGAAGACTCTTTTGGGCCCCGAATCCCCCACTGGTTTAGACCCCTCCCTGGGGCTTTCAGTATGGCACCTCAGACCCAGGGGAAGGGAGCAATAAGACCTTTGAGCATGTGCCAAGCGCTGAGTGCCTCAGCCACACTGGGATCCCCAACGGCTACCAACCTGATACACCTAGCAGGTACCTTTGGCCTCTGGTGTACCTGTGCATGAGCACATCCGGACATGTGCATCCCTTCCCAGCTCTCCAAGTTTCCAAGTCCCCTGTTTGCCCCCTTTTTAGGAAAGACCCTCCTCCAAACCCATTGCAAGAAGAATAATGGGGGGGGCATGCTCCCTGGCTGTCCGCTGCTTCTGGAAACACTGTCATGGGTCTCTGTCTTTGGAGCCAGATGGAGAGGGATCAGGGAAGCCGCTGCCATGGGCAGCCTCAGTGGGTCCATGCCTGGGGAACCTGTGGGGTGGTGGGGGTCGGACTGGCAACCAAACATAATACAACCCAAACTGGAGCTGGTTTGAAGTCCACTTCTACTTTTGAAAAATGCCAATTTTTATTTATTATTTTAAAATCAAATCAACTAAAATCAAAATATGCTTGATTAAAATATTAACATCTCACTCAGGCAGCAGCAAACTGAAATCAATTTAAAAACAACATAGAACAATTTAAATCAATATAAAGCAACAAGACATAACTTTATGAGCACATTAAACCATCTGAAAGCAAATTAAACTTTTTATTGATGTTCAATAGCACAGAGGGGCCGTGTGGGTGACTCCAAAGCAGACTCCCCCCGCTCTCTTTCGGAGGCCGCGGCAACCTTGAGTCCGGTGGCTTCTTTCCAAGGGTTGGTCTCTTCCCCGCAGCCAGTAAATTGGCACTGATCCCCATGGCACCCCTAAGGCTGACCGGATGATCTTAACATGGGGCTGTAAGGATTGCACTCCGTTTTCTGAGCCTTGCGTGAAATAAACCTGCCAGTCCTAAAGGTACTACAAGTTTCCTTGCCTCTTGCACCTCTTGGTTTCTGGAGTAGTGATGATGGCCATGATGGGGACACTAAATCTAGCTAGAGCTGGCTTGGAGGATGTTGGTGGGCAGGAAGGCAAGGCAGATACTGGGGTCCCTGGGGCAGGACTCACAGAGCCCCAAAGCCTTCCCCAAAACAAAAGGCCCCCAGGGCCCAAGGGGGTCTCCCCACTCCCCATTCCTGGCTGCTTTGTCTCCATGAAGAAGAAGCTATTTGCACTCAGATCTGGGCCAGCTGCAAGGTCAGAGGAGGGAGGGAGGAGGATGAAGGCCTCGTGCCTGCAATCCTCTTGGTGCCCCAGAGGGCTTTAATCCAAAGGCCGGAGGGTCCTTTGGGTGCTCCGATGAAGCAAGCAGCTGTGAAGCAGGGGTGAAGAGGTGCCCCTCCACAAGGAAAGGCAGGAGCAAGGGGCAGGGCAGGGCAGGGCAGGGCAGAGGCTGGTCTTTAGCTGCCGGGGGACGGATGTCCGCCCCATTTCTATGCAGCGAAGCTCGTCTCTGGCCCCCCTTGGCTCCTCTGACCCCTTCGTGGCTGCTCTGGCCCAGATTGCGACAGAGCAAAAGAGAGAGTGAGAGAAAGGAGTTGTAAAAGAAAATATCGTGACTTGGAAATAAATGGCGCCATTAGCATAAAGGGAGTCCCTAATTAACCAGCAATCATCCATTACTGTAGCTTTCATTTCATTAAATTGTATAATTACATAAAAGCACTGTTGATGTGCTCTTCAGTGTATCTGGTATTGTCTTCTCAATAATTAGTTCCAGAATTGTCAGTTTGATAGGGCAATTAAAAATGTTGAAAGACGTTGGGCATCTTTCCCTCTTTTGCTGAATTCTGAGGAGCATTTTGAGGAACAGAAGAGGGATCCCCCCCCCCCCAATAAGTCCAGGAGAAATCGGAAGACCAGGCCAGCGAATCAAGGGCCCAACTTTATTGCAAGAAATCTCCGTTTGTCCCACATCTTGGTCAACCGGAACATGAACGGAACGTGGTACGGAAGCTTCGCCCTCTTCACCATGGCATAGCATCCGAAAAACTACCCAGTTGCACATACGTTGTGGATGTGTTGGGATAACTTTCCATCCAATCAACATTTCTAGCAGATATTTTGGTGATCTTTCCAGGGCAAGCAACTGAACTGGCCTTCCACAGACTCCTTCCATGCAAACAACCCAGTCCTCCTTCCTTGCTATCTACCTGGACACTTACAGATCAGGGAGGAACTAAATATTCTGGGTGCCACCTTCCCTGTGCTGGCTTTTCAGGAGAAAAGTCCTTAAAACTGAGGGACACAATTCCTCAGGCCAGGGGTGTGTGTTTTAACCTAAGTGAAGCCAGATTAGTGTCCAGCCCAAGCAGAGAAGCCACTTTAGCCTCTTCCCTCCCTCCCTCCCTTCCTCCTCCTCCTCCGAGAGTCAACTGGATGGTTGATCTGCTTTGTTTTCATCAACAGGATGGGAGTGTAGGGAAAGGGAGGTCCTTCTCTCTGCCCCATCTCCTTGCCTTTCCCCTCATGACTAGGGAAAGTCCAGGGGTCCCTCTCTTGCAGGCCACTCAGCCATTCAGCCTGGGCTTTGCCTCATGCCTGAGATTATAATCTCTTTGTGGAAGAGGATTAACAAGATCATAAATTCTTCTTGTGCCATCCACAACGCTTGTCCCCAAAGAATTTATTACAGAAAGCTCTCCTTTTTGCTCATAGTAACAACTCCAGCAATGCACCTTTTAGGAGGGCTGGCCCTTTTCAGAGAGAGGACGTCTGGGTGTCTGGATGGAGAAGAGCCAGCGATGGGAGCTGCCCTGTGGGGCCAGGAGGCAGGAGCTGAGATGCTGCCGCTTGCTTGACTGGTACAAATCCACACTCATGCAGATGAGCGGTGGTTGTGCGACATGACTGTTTGGCGGGATGGTGAACTGGTGCAACCACCTGCATACCTATGAATGCGCAGGGGCTGTGTAGTTATGCACCATTCAAAGGCTCCTCTGCTTGAACCACAATCTTCCTTCATGTGAGGATTCCTTCCGGGCTCCAACTCTGGCCTTTGCAAAGTTCATCCTTCAGGGACAATTTGCCCTTGCTGCAGGAAAAGGCAGAAGCCGTAAACCCTGTTGCTGCTGCACCCGGTGCCCTCCGGCGTGGCAAGCGGGACCCATGGGCACAGCTGGCAGCCCAGCACTCCCAAACACCACTCCGGGGCAAAGGGCGCGTGCGGGGATGACCATGCAGCCAGGCCTCTGCATCAGTGGCATCATGGGATTACGCACCCCCCTGCCATTGGCCTCCTCCCATCCCACACCATACAGAACCCTTAGGAATGTTTTTTTTTTTTTAATAATTGTAATTCCCATATATCACTGAATGT
Source organism: Phrynosoma blainvillii (assembly GCA_026167975.1). NCBI lineage: Eukaryota > Metazoa > Chordata > Lepidosauria > Squamata > Phrynosomatidae > Phrynosoma > Phrynosoma blainvillii. Next base: position 209,045 of record JANUYF010000012.1, read on the forward strand.
AATAGCAATAGTTATGATGTAAACAACTAGCAAAATTAAAGTTTTACCTTTAAATTACAATATCACGTGCACAGCCCAAATGTATTTACAATGACATAGTTTCATGTGGTTAAAGTGAAAATTTGGTATGATGTGATGTTTTTAAATATTTTTTTAAAAGACTAAAAAAGATTTTAAAATCCCAAGGCCTCTCCTGTCTCCCCCATGTGAGCCTCTCCCACTCATGCCTTCTCTTTGGCTGAGCTCCAGGGTTTTAAAGGGATGAAAGGCAGATGTTTGGGTCACACACACACACACACACACCCTTGGGATGCCACCTGGTGTGCTCACACTCCCTGCACCCCTCCGCCAGTGATGCCCCTGCTTCAGAGAGAGAGAGAGAGAGAGAGAGGCAAGCAGGGAATGCAGAAGTGCCATCACTGCCTTTTGAGAATGGGTGCGGACGTGGGCCTTCCCTCCCAAACTGCAGAGCCTCCAAACTGGACGGCTGGAGCAAGGTGAGGAGGGGACCAGGGGCTGAAGAGGGGCCATGGAGGGGGGTGGGCTGCTGGGCTCCCTTCTTGGTGGCTCCGGGGGTGTCTTGGGTGGAACAACAGCCCCATTCCCCCATCCCTTCTCCCCCTGGCCTTCCTTGCCAGTGAAAGGCATCTGTTCAGCCCCCGGCTGGACTTAGGAAGAGCTTGAGCCAATTAGCCAAACTGCACTTCCCCTGAAATCTTTGCAATGGACTCTGGGCCAGTCTGGGGCTATTTATAATTCTGCATCAGGAATCACGACATGTTCTCCAGCGTATGGGAAGAAAAGAGCCCCTCCACCTCCTTCTCGCTTTCACCACTAATTAAGGAGATTCCCTCCACAGTGCTAATTCCAGATGTCAAAATGAGCAGTTGAACTTGGCAGGCTGTCACCAAAACTCACGGCAGGTTTGGAGGGGGAAAGGGGGAATATATCACACAGAGAGCACCAAGCAACTCTGGCCCATGAGCAGAAAGGACAAAACTTTTGCAGCTTGATAAAACTGGAAGCCTTAGAGGTCATACAGTCCAGCCCTTGCCCCTGCCCCAGCCCCCTGCCAATGAGAGATGCAAAAAGTGCAGCCTTCCTGAGAGCCTGACAGCGAAAGTGGGTCCTCTGCTGCCACCTGAGGCACCGTGCCTTGCTTCCCATTCTCAAGGAGGCCCTCATGTGGGAAGATGCTTTAAATGTTTGAACCCTGGTCCCTGGTGTGCCTCACTTAAGAAATGCCCAAGTGCTCCACTATAGGTGTGTGTGAGTGTGAGTGTAAAAAGCTGTCCTGGCCTGCTGACCCAAGGCTTTGTCCACGATTGGATGTGCTGAACCCAGCCCAAGTTTCATTCAAAGGAACTGTCCAAGGTGCTGAAACTTTTCAGGAGTGAAAATTCAGGCCATTGTGCGGTTAGTTCATAGTCCGGAAGAAGCTCCGGCCTGGATCCATGGCACTCCACTGACCTGGAAGCCTCCAGCCTCCCCCGGCCTCCGGCCCAACTGACCGCCAGTGACTGGTAGGAATGGAGTTGGAGTGAAGGCGGAAACGTCCCAGAGAAGTTTCTACTTTGAATGACTTTAGAGCCTCTTATGCAATACCCTCATGCATACGTTGTAGCTATAGGTATAATTATTTCATTACGCTTTCCTGTGAAGTGTGAAAACTATCTTTACCAATCCTTCTAAATTAGTTAAATATAATATTCAGTGAGACAGGAGATAGAGAAATGTTAATTGAAACTGGAGAAGTGTTTATAGGGTGATATAGTCTGGCCAACTGTGACTGAAATTAATGTCGGGGGCCCTGGAAAGCCATTCCCACCCAGGAGTTTATTAAATATTTCCACCCGCAGGTTAAGCCACGGTGCCAGCCAGCCCCACGGCAAGGAGAGGATGGGGCCCAAACTCGGCCCCCGCATGAGGGAGGGGGCTGGAGGATCCCATCATTGCGCATTGCCCGCCTTTCCCACTCTTTGGAGGCTTCCTGGCAATGGCATCAAGGGGCTAAAATCTTTTTGGAATTTAAGAGGTTTATTCTCTGTTTATTTTTAGTTCCATTGTTAAACACCTAGAGCAATTTTTAAAAGTGAAACAGTTGGCTAAAAAGCAAAGCAAAGCAAAAAGCAAAGCATTTTTTGAAAGTTAAGTTGGTGTGGCTCTTGGTGGTTTCCACTCTCACCGGCTCTTGGTACAACCAGGGTCTGCAGGGGTCTCTGAGGGGGCTTGTTCCCTGGCCTATGGATGCACCCCCTCCGCATGCTGCTTTCCAGTGGATGGACTCCATCCAGGAAGCCACAATGGCTGCTGCCAGGAGTCTGCAAGGTCTGAGCAGGGCAAATGATGATGGGGGATTTGGAGGTCTCCCATTCATGGGGTTGCCATGGGTTAAAGGTGATTTGATGCCGGTTAAGAACAAAAACAATGCAGCCTGAATGGCCAGAATGGCACCAGGAAGGTCAGAGGGCTACTGTTGGCTTCTATGAGAGAGGCAGAAGGGGGGAAGGAGAGCCTGACCCCTCTTGCTCTGGACAGACCCAGGCCTCCCTCTCTTCCTGGGTAGACAAGAGGACCAGGACCCCATGAAAAATCCTGGGGCCCTTCTTCCCTTTCTCTTGCTCAGCCTTCCTGGGTAGATTCATTAGGAAAATCCCCGCTGGGCTTTTGGGAGCCCTGGACAGACAGGGGGACTGTGAGACGGATGAGGTGGCCTCTAGGCTGGTTGATGGATGTAGCCATTGCAACCTCCCTCTGGTCCTGGGGGAACTGGTGTGTGTGTGTGTGTGTGTGTGTGTGAGAGAGAGAGAGAGAGAGAGAGAGAGAGATCAAAGCCAGAGTCTCCCAGGGGGGCACTTGCTGGCCACCAGGCTGAATTTCTTCTTTGCTTCACTGGAGAGGCCATTTTAAAAAAATGTGGGGGCTCTGATCCTGGAGGGGTTCAGTGGAGAGCAAGGAGGGGAAGACCTGACCCACTGATTAAATGGGAGAAAGAAAGGTGGATCCTGGTGGGGAGGGGACAGCACTCTTAGGACCCCACATCTCACACTGCGGGGGGGGGGGGATGTGGACGGAGGATTCACAGAGCTGCCATGGGTTCCCCTCTGGGGGTCCCAGCTGTGGCACTGGCTGAAGGGCAGAGGGATTGCTTGGCACCCAGTGGTCCTGGGTTCAATACTCAGTAGCAGCAGCAGCAGCATCACCAGGCAAGGACAGGGAGGACTCCTGACCCAAAGAGGGGAGAGTCTCTGGGCTCCTGCTAGCCAGAGTGACCAGAAGCCCCATCAAGGGAGGGAGAGGATGGCCCAGTGACCCAGTGGAGCAGAAGGACAGTCCATGCTCAGCCTCTCCAGGGACCCCCTACCTGCCTGTCCCCCTCCCACAATGGTCCCAGTAGCCAGAAAGTGGAGCTCAAAGACTCCCATTCTAGCCCTGCTGGCTCTGTGTGACTTCCCAGAAAGTGGAGAGGGGTTTTTGTGTGGCCCTCTGAGTCTGAGCCAAAGCAAGTGAGTGAACCCAGAGGCAGGGCTGGATTATCCATGGTTCAAGGGCTGGAGTGGCCCCAGGCCCTCTGTTGCCCCGAAAGCAAGGAATGCCCTTGGACTCTTCTTCTTCCCCAACCTCTCCTGGAGTCTCCCAATCTCCCTGTTGTCTTCAGTTTCTCTGTGGCATCATATCTGAGTGACTGAGTACAAATGCGGTGGGATCAGGCACTTGGGGGGCTGGAAAGGATTTGATCCAGAGAGGAGGGTCTTGGGCTGTTGTCCTAAGCAAATACTGACCAGTTAGCTTGACACGATAGAGCCATTTTTAAATATCTGAAGGGATGTCATGTAGAAGATGGAGTGAAGTAGTTTCCTTCTACGCCAGAGGCTAAAACTCAAACCAATGGATTCAAATGGCATGAAAAGAGAATCCACCTAAATGTTAGGAAGAACCTCCTGACAGTTAGAGCTGTTCCACAGAGGAATAGACTGTCTGGGAGTGGGGTGGACTCTTCTTTGGCCATTAATCAGAAGGTGGATAGCCACTTCACAAGTTGTGCATCTTCCATGCATCTGACTAATAGACCAAGTCTAGGAAAACTTATGCTACAACATCTTCCCCTCAGTTAATCTCAAAGGAGTTGCAAGCTCCCTTTGCATAAGGGAGTGTTTTAGTTGTATATTCCTACATGGCAGAAGGGGGTTGGACTACATGACCCTTGAGGCCCCTTCCAACTCTGATTCTGTGATTCTATTATTTGTGTCCTTGTTTTCATCCTTTGTACTTTGTCCTCCAGCCTCTGGTTCCCGGGAGGAACGCTTTGGTGAAGGGAAGGCAGAGCGTCATGGCCGCCCAATGGGTCCAACTGAATCCCTCTTGCCCCTCTCTGTACAGACCGGTGTCGATCCTGGCACTTACTGAAGGTTAATTTCAGATGATGAACTCAGCTGCATTGTAATATCTGATTTTGCTCGGCTTTGAAACACTTTATGCTTATTGATTTTCAATAGAGTGCTTTCAGTTGAGTGGCCAAATGCCATGTAAGTGAAAGGCTAGAAGAGCAGACAACATTTGCATCGGCTGGCCTGGACACCCCAATCATACTAAACGAGTGGCTTTGCAAATGGAAAGTGGGGGGCTGAACCATAGAATCACAGAATGACCTGGGCTGAAGGGCATCCTTGAGGTCATCCAGTCCAGCCCCTTGCTCTGCAGCCCAAGAGGCAGGGCCAAGCCACCTCCTAATTGGCTTTTCAGCCTCTACCCTTGCTGTCAAACAGTTTCCTGATCCTGAGCTGAAACCACCTCTCCTCCAGTTCCTTCCATTTGGAAATGTGGCCCCTTCCCTCTGGGAAAGGCCTGCTCCACCTTCTCCCAACAACCCCCTCCCAGAGATTTAGCCAGCCCCTCTCCCCACAGCCTTCTGTTCTCCAGACAAAGGGCTTTCAGTTGAGTGCTGCCCCTTCCTCTCCTCTTCCTCCTTCCTGCTCCAGGGCCTGGTCCTCTACCCTCCTTCTCATTCTCAACCTCCTATGGGCATGACTGTGCTCCTGGGCAACCTTTGCAAAAATGGGGCACCCAGAACTGGACACGGCATGGCCAATGCAGCCCAGAGTGGACGCTCTTCCCATGGATGCTGCCTGAGCTGGTCTCGGCTTTTCCAGCATCTTCTGCTTGAGCCAACAACAGCTAAGCTCCTTGGATGGCTCCCACATGCCCTGCGCCAGGCCCAGACCCCCCCCCATCCTTGCGCCTTTGATTCTTCGGACGGATGGACAGATGGACAGCAGTGCCAGGCTCGCTGACTGGCTCTCTTGCTCAGCTTAGCTTGGCTGCATTTCATCTCATTAGTTCCAGCTTGTCAAGATCTCTTTGATTCTTGCTTCTCTCTTCTGTGATGGCCTGCGCTTCCTTCCTCCTGCCAGGCATTTGCAGAAACCCCAGGAGCCCACAGCCGGCTGGTTTACAGCCTCCCTCCAGCCAGTGCCTGGCCTTCCTCCTCCTCCTCCTCCTCTTCCAAGGCAAGGGGTCAGGCCCACCTGCTCTCCCCCCACCTCACCCCAGCAGGCCCTGAGCCAACTAAATAAGGGGCTTTCCATTTGCTAAGGAGGAGGAACAGCGGGGGGGGGGGGTTGTAAGGTTGCTCCTCTCCCCACATCTAGACATCTGACAGCAAGGAGAATCTGCATGTATTGTGCTTTGCGCTGGGAGGGGAGGCAAGTGTCCAGATGCCTGTTTCTTTGCCTGGAGAGGAGGAAGGCACTGCCCACCCTTGACAAGCCCTTTTCTTGGAGAGGACCACTGGGTTCCTGGGGGGTGATTCCCCTTCTCCTGGTGGTGCAGGGCTCAGTTTCCAGTTGTTAGCTCTGCTGGCCAGGCATGGAGTAAGGTCCAGGCGTGTGCTTCTCCTGTGGGCCAGAGTAGTGAAAACTCAGCAAGGCAAGAGGGTTGTCCTTCTTCCAGGTAATGCTCCAGCCCTGGAAATGCTCTTGGTGACCCCCCACACACAAACACACGAAGCAAGCCCTAACAAGGACGGGGTGGGGAGCCCCCTTTCCTCACTGCCCCCAACATCCTTTTTTGACCGGGGGGGGTCAGTTCTCTTCTGGGGAAGAAGCTGGATGGCACTTCCAAAAGAGAGCAAAGGGAGAGCTGAGAGCAACCAAAGCCACCAGCGCTCTGTGGAAAGACCACCTCCATTTCTCTGAAGGGTCTTCCTTCCAAGTGGATGTGATGAAAACTGTGAGGTCACTTCAAGGTCCGGTGGTCACTTGTGTTTATCCTCCTCTTTCCACCCCTCCCATTTTCCTTTCATGCCATCCTTCTTCAATTATGAGCCTGTCCTCCTGTTTTATTATTGCTTTGGGCTCCTCCTTCTCTTCCTTCTCAGCTGAAGGGGACGGTCAGGGCAGCACTGAAAAACAAAGGGAGGGAAATCCAGAGAAATTAAGACATTTTTTAAAAAAACCATTGGAAATAATGGATCGAGGCCTGTGCGTGACTTGATGAAGTCTCTCCTTGCAGTGGTGTCCATTAGCGGCTCCCTTGGACCATCCTCCAATTCCAAAGTTATGATGCTCTTTTACAGATCTAATCAAATGCAATTTTCTCTATTCCATGAATCAAAAACACCATATGTATTAAGAGCTTAGTTTGTCTTTTTGTTCCTGCCTTCTCCTGGAACATTATCTCTCTGAGTCCTTGTGTGTTATATTACTCTGGTGTCTGCTAAGGGCGCCTTGCCCTCAGAAATCCCCATTAAATAACAGAGAAATGAAGAAAGTGAAATGCTATCTAGACAGCTGGAAGTAAAAATATGAAAAGTGTTGCACTTACTGCAGAAAAAGAGCCAATTTTTATAACTTGAATAGACAGTTTGGTAGAAAGAAGAATTCTTCATCCAAGATCAGAAGCAACTGGGAGGCAGCAGTCAGGGGGCAAATTGGGCTGCCTGGAGGTGCGGCAAGGCATCGAGACACGTGTGTTCATAAATATGACATGCTCTTGAGTGTGCACTCACTCACGCGTACACACACCCATACGTCCAATTTGGCATCTCTTCAGGCCCTGAGATTTCAGGTCCAAACCTAAGACTGAGGAAAGGAAGGCTGTGGCAATGTCGCAGGGCCTGGAGAGGCCATTACGCAGGTGCCTTAAGCATCGGCCACAGTTGGTCAGCATACATCATTCAAATGAAAACAAACCCTCTGGTCTAACAAAAGAGAACCTGTAGACACACAGAGGCCTTTTGAGGCAGTGCCCTCACCCTGAGATTCCTTCCTCTCACCCATTGGCTTTTGGGCAGGCTTGGAGCAGGGGCTCAGATAGTCTTTATATCAGCAGATCTGGAGGTTAAAGTTAGGTAGTGCAGGAGGCTGGAGGAACTCAGCGGAAACCAAAATGTATTCTCTTATGGCTGGGGACAATGCAGAGGTAAAATCTTAAGACTTTGTTGACCTCTGCAGAACCAATTACAGAACGAAAACAAGCTAAAGTACAGCTTGTGGAGTGAGGCAAGCTCAGGCTAAGATAAGCAGAGGTCTTGCCTCTTGGAGGTGCTCTAAGACTCGACTTGCTAGCTGTGCCATCTCATCCTGCCCGTCATCGGCCTTTCTTCCTGCCTATTCCAGTGCTAGCCAGAGGCATTCTGGGGCCTGACATGAGGCCGATGCCCCTCACAGCCCAAGGGCCATCACAGCCTGCCTGCAAAGCCCTGGTGGAACAGGGAGGCCACATGGTTCTCCTGCGTGGCAGGTCTGACCCCCACCTTCACTGGCCACATGGCACTCCTGTGGGGGCAAGCCCTCTTAAGAAGCCCTTTGCTGCTCCTCTCAGCTGGCCATGGCAGCCCTGGGCATGAGGGTCAGGGAGCCCTTACGAAGAGAGACACCTTGAGAGCATTTACACAGAATCCCTGCCCCTCATCTAATGGGCGGAGGGGCATTGTCTTTGCACTACTCCTACTCTTGGTGCTCATGCTGAGAGAGGCAAAGGAAAATATTCATCTGCCAGCAACCAGGCACATTTAATTACAGCTCGTGGTTGTTTGGAGGATGTGACTCTGGAACATTTGCCAGAGGAACACAAGAAGCAGGAAACCAACTGTGAGAGACAGAACCTCCTGTTTTCGTGTCTGAGATGTTTATGGCTTGCTCTGCTCCGCCACTTGGAAGCTATAATTAAAGATTTAACTAGAAAACTATTAACTATGAATCAGACACAGGATATTTCTTCTCTCTGCCAGCCCTCTGTTCAGTGCGGCCATTTCCTTCCTTTCCCTGGGGGCTCCTCCAGTTTCCAGGTGGGCCTGGTGCTCCTGGCGACAGCTGAGGAAGTGTCACGGGGCTGCGCTGGCAAATGCGGAGGGGAGCCACGGAGGGGACCGGCGCTGGGAGCAAGAGGCTGCCCTTGCAGGGAGGGTTTCCCCAAGGGCCACCACGGCTGGTGTCTTTATCTCCCCCAGGACAACCCGACAACACCTTGTCCTACACATCCTAGGCTGGAATGACATTCTCCAGTTGGGTTCCACATCTGTGCTTCAAAAGAGCCCTGCTGGAGCCCTGTGCCAAGTGATGGGGAGGCAGATCCCATCCTTCTGTCCATCCATCCACATCTGCTCACTGTTCTGGAACTCGTGCTACGGTCAGTGCTAGAAGTGGTCTGAGAAATGGGTGAGGCAGAGAGGAGGAAGGGGAGGTGGGACCACCCTCCATCCCACCTACCCCTTTCATGTCTCTCCTTGGAGGCTGAAGCCAACCTGCCCACCTTCCCCTCTGAGTGAGGGGAAGCAGGAGGGTCACAAACCCACCTTGGATGTCCTGGGGGCCTCCCCCTTGGATCCCCAAGAGTAGCAAAGCCTCTAACTGGGAGATGGGACACTCTCCTTCAGCCTCCTTCTTAGGGTCTCCTCTCCGCCTGCTTGCCATCCTCTGGGCTATGATGCCACTGGAGGCAGGTGCTGTGCTCAGTGCAGATGTGCAGCAGATGTGTTGGCTCCATGCTGAGACCAAGCCACATGCAGCTCTGAACATGTGGTTTACTGTGACAGGACTGTTTTTTTAAAGAAAGCTGCAAACAGCTCCACTGGGAGGGCCAGTCAGAACCAAGACCAGGATGTGCTTGGAGCCAAGCATAATCCCTTCCCTCCCTTGCTGCACTCCACTCCTTGTGGTGCATGGATTCCATGGGGTCCCCACAACTCCCATGTGGCTAAATTTCACAAGGGAACATCCCTGGTACAGTAAGTATATCTGCAGGGTAGGGATGCAAGGAATCAGGCAACAGAATGCAGTGCCTACATCTTCGCTAGCAGCAGATGTCTGAAGAGGCACAAGATCATTACTCCTTCTTGGCTTAATTCTCAAGATCTTGAACTACCTGCCTCATGACCATGGCATTCCTGCTCAGCAGCCTTTGCCCCTGGCTGTGCCATGGGTGACAAAGAAGAGGTTCACCAACCTGGCCATAAAGCTGAGACCCCCACTCAGGGAGGGCTGAGTGAATGCTGGCTTTTTCCACGGCTCTGTAAGAGAAAGCCACCTTGTTACATGGGCAACCTGGTGTCCTGGGCCCAGCCAGTCTTCTTGGGGCCAATTTGCATCAGCCATCTTGAATGAGCAAGTCCTGGGCCTTTACAGAGGCTGATTTCCTCCCTGCTCCATCCATCTCTCTCTCCTCCCACTTCACTTGGGCTGGAGTGCAAAGAGCAAGCAAACAGGAGGAAGATGTTTGTTATGCTCTCATGGACACTGTGGCACAAGAGCAGATGGGCTTGGCTGCTTCCACTGAGCATAATTGCTCCTCGAAGTCTGGCTGGTACCCAGCCGTTGCCAGGGCCAGCTGGAATCACTATGGAAATTCATGACTCTGAGGCTGGGGGCCCCCTTGAAAGCCTTCAGGAAAAGACAGAAAGAGAGAAAGACTGAAAGAGAGAGAGAGAGAGAGAGAGAGAGGAAACAAGAACAATAACTGTTGCAGGCAAATATGGTGGAGGGCCCAGCCAGCCAGATAGCAGATGGTGTTGCAGGATGGGGCACGTTTCTGGGAAAGAGGAGAGAATTCCCACAGGGGAGAACCACAGGGGGAACTTCGGCTGTTCTGACCTTTGCTGGGTGATCGCCTCTGCCATAAACACAACCTCCAGGACACCTCTGATTGGACTTGCTGATGACTCTTTCCCTTAGAAGGTGAAAGGAGGATTGAGGACACCTCCTGTTCTGGAATTAATCCTGGCCAAGAGAGGTTTCAGCAGGAAAAGCTGGATGAAATCCCATTCAGAGGTGACTGGACAGCCTGGAAATAAATGAGGGGTGAGGGTGGCACTTACTTTGTTTTTGATGGTGACTCTGTGGTTTTAACAATACCTCTTGGGCCACCCAGGAGGTCTCCAGATGCTGAACTGATGCTGGGAAGAGGTTTCAGCACTTGGAGAGCTCCATGATGTTAAAACCAAAGGATTGCTTTGGCAACAAGTGGGTGGCTTTCCTGCCTTGCAATTTGGGAGATCTCCAAGATTAGACATTCCAAAGGAACAAAGCATTCTAGAGAGAAAGGAAAGCCTAAAAACCAATGCAGTGAAGGTGCTGTTGCCAACTATTGCCACAATGAGAAGTGAAAAAGGGAGCTGCTTGAAGGTGTTGGAGTTGGGGCCCTCCCAGACTGGAGACTCAGAGGGCACTCATAGGTCTAAGAAAACGTGTGTGTGTGTGTGTGTGTGTGTGTGTGTGTGTTCCCAGCTGGGAGTGGGGCTGGAGGGGGAGAATACAGTGGAGTCACTTGTAAGGATGGTGACAGGAAAGGAAAGATCCAGAAGGAGGGCTAGAAACCACAGAAAAGGGGGCTTTCGTTTGGGTATAGGAGAAGGGGATTGAGGGGAGGGGAGGGGAGGGGATGGGAAGGGAAGGGAAGAGGGGTCTGAATGGTCAGTGAGGAGATGGAGCTGCCCAACTCAGTCACCCCCAGGAAGGATGATGGGGGAAAGGGGAGGGGGACGCTAAGCCTGCCTGGGCCTGGATTTTGGAGGTCTGAGCAGCCCTCCTCAGCTTGTCATTAATACCAGGGCTTATTATAAGAGCACGGCTTGGCGCCTGAGTTCTCTTTATTTTCTTTCCTCCTCCAAATCTTTTCATAGCTTGTCTTCTTAGTCTATAAGCCTGAGGTCATGGACTGTCTTGTTTCTTTATTGATCTGTAAGCTGCCATGACGGTCCTTCTGGCTGGAGCAGGCGATAAACACCTCCAAACAGAGAGACAGACAGGGAGACAGATAAATAGATAGACATCTGCTTCTGCTGGCAGGATGTCCAAGACACCGAGAAGGGCAACCTGATGCATCTTACCCATCACAGACTCCATCAGGCTCTGAACTCTTCCTCTTGGGCCTGAGTTTGACCACAGAACTCAGGGCCACAACACCATCTTGACAAATTTGGGCACTTCCCGGCTTTGCCTTTCCAATATCACCTAATTTGATGAAGAAATCTGAAGAACATGGAAGCTTGCACACTGTGGTGAAATCTGAGTCAGCTGGCTAAAGCCTAATAGACTCCCCCCCGCCCGGCCGCCTTTGGATCTGGGGTGGCTTTATTTTCAAGGGCCACTATGGTTTGTGAAATCGAAGGCTTTCATGGCTGGCATCCATAGTTTTTTGTGGGTTTTTCGGGCTGTGTGGCCATGTTCTAGATGAGTTTCTTTCTAAGCACCTCTTCCGTGCTTCAGTCCATTTCCAAGTTTGAGCAAACAATATTCTTCCCTCTGTTGTCATATATTGCAGAAATAATCCATATTTACTTTCTTGTTCTTTCTCCATAATGCTTAGCAAAAGTATTTCTGGTGATGTTACGAAATCCACCTTTAACATTTTTTGGGTCAGTCTATAAATCTTAGACCAGTGACTTTTCACCTTCTTACATGTTCACCACATATGAAAAAAGGAGGCCTCTTTTTCTTGACGTCTCCAAAATTGATTTGAAACATGATGAGACATTTTTGACAGGTTATTTTGGGTTAGATACCATCTATACATCCTATTATGCAGATTTTCTTTTAAATTGCTACACAGGGCAAATTGTGTATCTTTGGACCACATTTCCCTCCATATTTCCATATGGACATTATGCCAAAGTTTTTGGCCCACCTTATTATGTCCTCTTTTACAGGCTCATCTTATATCGCTAATTTCAAAAGCCATTTATACACTTTTAAAATTACATGGTCATTGTCTTTACGCAACTCTGAATAAAATTCATTTTCTGTAGCTTCTATGACCGCACTTTACTTGTCTTGTTTGAATCTGTTCTTAAGTTTCATATAAGCAAACCAATTGATATAACTGCTTTCCTTAAAAATCATCTCTCTTGATGTGAACAAGAAGAAACAAAAGATCATAAAACAACTATCTCCAATTTTAAACTCATTCTTTCTTTTAAAAGGCTTCCTGCAGTGAGATGGTTAAAATTATCTTAGGGAAAAGTCTCTGTTGATGCTTATACCAAACTCATTGAAAAGCCTTTCTAATAAAATGATTTTTGAATGCAGCATGCCATTCTAAAGACATCCCTGCTGACCAAATCTTAAAGGATGGCCTTCAAGATCCAGGAGTCTCCCATCTCTAAGCCATACCCATACAAAACAACAGGCCTCATACTACAACCTGACATTAGGGACTCCCTAAACGCCCCTTTCCTTAGCATCACTCAGTGCTTTGCATTTTATTCTGGGTTTCTCTGCCTGCCCACCTGTGTCTGTCTTCTTGCGGAGTGCTGGTACCAGGGCTTGGCATCCACAGGGAGGCAACCAGTGCCAGGCGGTGCTTCCATGTACATTGTGGCAGACGTGACAACATATGTGCCTCCCTACACATGCCAGGAAGGCTCTGGATCCCCAGGAGGGGTGGAGGAAGAGGCTTCCCTGGGTTGCCTTGGGAAACCGAATGGATCAAGGAGGAGCCCAGTCTCTGGGCAGGAGGAATGGTCTGAGCCCCGGGGAAGCCCCCTTCGCTCGGCTCTCTTGCCCCATTGGCTCTGCTGCTGCTACTGCTGCCACCATTCCTGCCGCTGCCCTCCTGACTCCTGTGTGGCCCAGTGAATACATCTGTTGCACAAGGGCCAAAAAGATCCAGCAAGTGTAAGGGAACTTGCTCGCATGTAGGGCGCCCACAGGATCCGTCCTTCCTGCTTCCTCCTCCTGCTCCTCCATCCATCCCAAAGACCGCGCCACGTTTTCAGGATTCCACGTGGCAAGAACTCTTGTTGTCAGGGGTAGAGGGGGATCCTGCAAGACGGGGCAAGGATGCTGGAAGCCAAGATGCTTCTTTGTGGGTGAGCACAGACAGGCCGAGAGCCCCAAAACTTCTCAGGAGATTGGGGGCCACTTAAGGTCTGGGTGGGGAGGGAGAGCCAGCAGGCATCTTGGGCATTTTGCAGGAGAGCACCAGCATGCCACGATGAGAGCATCGGGCGGGGGAGAGGGAGAAAACTCCCATCAAGTAAATAAACGAATAAAGCTAAGCCCCACAGCCCTGAGCTGCTGTTTGTATTCTGCAAGAGATATTAACTGTAGAAAATCTGAGGTCAAGGCGGTGTCATATAATTTCATGGTTGAAGACTCTGGGCCTTTGCAGAGAACTGGCTGATAAGGTGTTCTGCACCAGAGGGGAAATGTCATCAGAGAGCTTCGGAGCCCAGCCAGGACCGAGGAACGATGCCGGCCCCACAGCCCTTACCCATGCCTCCTCCTCCTCCTCCTCCTCTTCCTCTTGCTCTGGGCTCCTGCTGAGGGTGATCTGGTATGCAGAGAGATGTTGTAGCACCTTTGAGACTAACTGAAGGGAGGAAGGAGGACCGGCAGAGCCAAGTCACTATGGGTGGTCGGGTGGGGGTCTTATGCAGAGAAGGACCAAGGAGGGAATGCCCCATCCATTGGCAAAGGACCCCAGTCTCCTCAGGACTAGCTTCTGTCTCTGGCACAAGGCGGACCCCAGGGCCCATGAGGAGCTTGGCCCCTGTGGGATGGTTCTCCCCAGATCCCAGAAAGGCTTTTATGGGGCACAGTGTTGGGGACCAGGAAGGAAGGAAGGAAGGGCTCTCCACCCAGAGAGGCTCAGGCCCTTGAGTGCTGCCTGATTCTTTGACCCTTTCTGTTTCGGCTGGGGCTCCTTAAACTCCAGTCAGCCCAGGCTGGTAGTCTCCCAGCAAACTCCTCCTCAGTTGGTGTTTAAACACATTTTTGTCTCCTGTGGCTCATCTGCATTCAGTTCCAGGTTGCAGAAACAGAGCTGGGCAGGTGGTGCTCATGCGAATGGTCATGCGAATGGTCATGCGAATGGAGAAGCGCAGACACCAAGACATGAGCATGCAACTGCACATTCGGTTGTGCATTCAGCCATGAATTCCATTGTACAGCACTGCCATTCAACACAGCACAATCAGTGTGTGACTCCACATGGGGGGAATTACGTTGTGCAGTTCCTGCCCTGTAGGATGGCTGCCATTGTACACATCTACAGAGAGGGAGGGAGGGAGGGAAGCTGCTTCTCCAGCAACACCGATTTTTCCCGCAAAGGGGGGCGGGAGGCAGATATTTAGGTCCTACTGTTCCCCTGGCTGGATGGCACCCTGGACCTGGCCCCTTGTGTGGCGTTGAGCCCGCGGCCCCCTCCGTCTCCCCAGAGGCCAGGAGCTTCCCCAGGAGTGGAGGCACTGAAGGATGGGTGCTGCATGGCAGGCACGGTTGCCTATTATGGAGCCGGCAGGATCAATGGTGCCACTGTCCTTTTATTGGTTTTGCTCCTGATTGGCAGCCAAGGATCCACTTCTGCTCTCTGTGCTCAGAAATGGATTTGCGCCACTTAATTCCCAGTAAGTGAAGCGCTGCCGAAGAGCGAGCCCTCCTTGCTTGAGAGGGTGGCTTCCAAATCAGAGCACATGAAAGAGCCTCTTGCTGGTTCAGCACCCGATTAGCGGCTGGGATTCCTGATGGGATTCTCTTCTCAGCCGTTTCCTTAGCAGAGACCCCTTGGCTGCAGTGGCACCACACACACACAGACACACACAGACACACACACACACACACACACACATGGACATGCACTCACGTACGCAACAGGCAGAATGACATCCCAACAGGCATCCTGGGAGATGAGGCCTTGATGGTGCAACTGCTCTGCTTGTGCAGAAGGCCAGAGATGGGGGGTGGGGGGGAGACAAGCACAACACCCTTTACCATCAGCTTTGGTAGCTAGCAGGCTGCTGGGAGATGCAGTCCAACAGTATCTGGAGGCCTATACCAGCTCACCCTGATACAAACACATTGTTGTCGTTGGGGTTTTCTTGACAAGATTTGTTCAGAGGGAGGGTTGCCACAATTGCCTTCCCAGTGGGTTTCCATGGCTAAGCAGGGATTTGAAGCCTAGGACCTTATCACATAAGCAATTAAAGCGGCTTACTTGAGCCGGCTTAAAATTAAAAATGAGCGGCATCCTGATTTTATCACAAGGATTTAGCCACTGAAATCACTGCCCGGGTGCAGCCCGGGTCCATCCCTGCTCCCAGAGCCGATCCAGCAGCCATTTCTTTAAGCCGGAAAACTCCCGGCCTCCAAAAATAGCCACGCTGAGAGCCCCTGGGAGCAAGGATGGACCCAGGCTGCACCCGGGCAGCGATTTTGGCGGCTAAATCCTTGTGATAAAATCAGGGTGCTGCCTGTTTTACATTTTAAGCCGGCTCAAGTAAGCCGGTTTAACTTGCTTATGCAATAGTGTCCCTCCCTAGTCTCCAGGATTGTAGTTCCAACACTCAAACCACTACACCATGCTGGCTCTCTTTACAAACACACACGCACATGCAAACGAAGAGAAGCCAAGATACAAAAATCTCAAGGAATGAAAGAGGGAGGAAGGAGGGAGGCAGGCACTAGAGGCATCTTGAGAAAGAAGCAGGAGAAGACAAAGGTAGGCTGGACTTTTCTTTCTAGCCACCAACCCAGGAATCCTCTGTCTGAGAGGGTGAGGTGGCACCTGCAAGGAACAAAGCCCCCAGGGCCTGCCACACGCACACTCACACAAAGTGGCCCACAAGGACCAGGCACCACTGGGGGGGGGGGACGGGGGGGGGCAGCCCTTGATTTCCCCTGGTCCAGGTCTATTGTGGTCCCCATCAGGCTCCATGGAGGATGACTCTGGAAGAGTGATGGAAACGCCAGCTCTTCTTAGCAGGAAGGTCAGGCGCTTTGGCAGGCAGCCCTCCAAGTATGGTAAACCTTTTTTCCAGATGAGATAGAATTTATTTGTCCAGGCTGCAGGCCAAAATAAAATAACAACTTAGAAACAGCATAAAATGAGACACCAAAGTGACACAGCACAAAAAGTGAGTTAGAAAGAAGAGTTTGCTGCAGTTGGCCAGCCTCCTCCCTTCTGCTCTCGCTTTCTTTCCTCCTCCTCTGAAACCTCTCCTGATTTTGTAGCAGGGATTACATTGGGGAGCTTCTCCTTCCTCCAGTTTTGACTTTCAGACTGTAAGGTGCCTGGGTCTCCCCCCCTCCTCCCCAAAGCAAGTGCTTAAATCTGTTGGGGTTTAATATTCCACTGCGTTAGCAGGAATTCAATTATCCCTGAAGATTACACAAAGATTATCAAAGTTGTAAACAGCCCAATATGCTCCATGTTCAATGAAGCACAGCAAAGACCATATTTAGCAGGGAGGAATAAAAGTACGAAGGTGCCAAACAAACTCTTCTGACAAGCCAGCTGAGTGTGGCGCCGGCCGACAGGCTGAAGGTTAGAAAGTAATTGAAATCTCAGTTCCTTGACTACACAATCCAGCCCAGTGCATGGCGTAGCCGCAGCGGCAGTTTCCCCGGCCATTTCCCTCCTTGGACTGGAGAGATTCATCTGCCTGGATCAGGAAAGAGTGTGGCTGGAAAGGAGGAGACGGCCTCTGTCTGCGATCTGGGCTGCTGAGGACCCAAAAGATGGCAGCCTCTCTGCTCAGCCCTTGCCTCCACCCAAGTAGCCCCAAGGGAAGAGTGGCATCAGCCTGGTCCTTGTGAAATCCTCTGCCAATGGCACAATGATTGCCCGGCTTTGAAAGGTCTAACCTGGAAGTGGTATGTGTGCTGTACCCAAGCCAGACTTCATCTGTGGCCAAGTGCTGACCACACACACACACACACACACACACACATCCTCCTCCTCCTTCATCCTCTTCTTTTCCTTCTCCCTGCTCTTCCTTTCTTCCTTCCCTTTCTCTGGAACTAGGAGTCTCCTTTGCTGGAACCAGAGATCTGGTGGTTGAAGCATTCCCTCTGGGGTAGCTGACTAATTCCATTTCCTTCCTTCCTTCCTTCCTTCCTTCCTTCCTTCCTTCCTTCCTTCCTTCCCCACAGCACAATAGGGCCTTCACGCATTGCTTGATGCATCTCCCCTTGGTCTCTCTCAGCTCCCTCTCCTCCCCACCCCAGTTGCGATTTTGCCCCATAGCCTCACACACACCCCACACCCCCCACACACCATTGTTTCCTCCCTCTCACTCTGAATGGGATCCAGCCTGCTGCTTTCGCTTCCCATAATATATTGCTGCTATAATGCCGAGCCTCCCAGGACAATGAACTTTACAGGGTGGAAATACCAACCTCCTGTTTTGCAAACTAAACATAATTTGTATTTGCAATCAGATTTGTGGTTGCTGCAGTTGGTGAGTGATGGTGGCAGCGGAGAGAGAGAGAGACAGAGAATGTGAGAACAAAATGGGCAGCCAGAAATTATGTGTGTGTGTGTGTGAGTGTGTGTGTGTGTGCGCGCGTGCACACACACATGCATGCACTTCTATCTGTGTGTAACTCTATGTTTCATGCAGTTGCATGGTTTTGGGGGGAGGGGACATGGTATTATTATTGGTATCATCATCATCATCATCATCATCATCATCATCATCATCAATATTGCCCCTTTCCCCCAAACTATGACTTGAGGTGGCTTCACCCTTCGTGCAGCACAACATTTTGTGGATTGCCAAGAGGAAATAAAGCAGGTAGACAGACACCTGAGCAGCGCTGAGGGAGGTGCTGGTGGATGGATGGGGCCCTCTGGCTCGCTTTCGGAGAAAATGGAGAAACAGCAGAAGCTCTGAGGAAGAGGAAGCCTTGTTCCACACCTGGAAACATTTGCTTTGCACAGTCAATTTACAAGACTGGAGGAGGGAAGAAAAGCAATGATTTTAATGTCACTAATGGGATATTTGCAGAGTTCCAGCCCAGAGCGGCTGAAATCGTTTGCATTTTACACAACATTTGCCCTCTGCCAAGTGTGCCAGATACTGTGAGATACAGTGGTGATAATCTCAAGGCCAGGACAGCCTGGGCTCTTCCCTCCCGTTGGCTCAGTGCTTTCAGCTCTCCAGGGTTTCCCGTGGCAGAGAAAGGCTCTTCCACATTCCCTGATAATGGATTCCTTTTGAACCGGAGACTCTCTCGCTCTGCGTGTGTGTGTCTATGTACGTAACAGAGAGAGTGAGATCTTCTGATGCTCTAGCTCTCAGAAAGGGTCCCAAATCCTACAGAACGCTCTGGGACTTAACTCTAGAGCAGATCTAGATGAGGGGCAGAAAAACACCTGGGGTGGGGGCTTCATGCCCCCAGGACATTTTTGCAGACTCCAGGTCTCCCACTCCCTCCTTACATGGCTGAAATTCAGCTGCAAACTGTGCTGCCTTGTTTCAACAGCAAATGGCTAAATGGGGCTGAAGCAAAGAGGAAAGCCACTTTGGTTGGGCTGTGGTGGCCTGCAGCCAAAATTTGACTGGCAAATCAGGAAAATGCCATAAACCTCAGCATTTTCTGCTTGCTGGGATGGCTCTTAATGCCTGTGTCCATGGTGGGAGGGAAGGGGGAACCAAAAATGGTCCCCTGGGCCCCGTGAAGTTGTCCATATCTTACCTAGGAAGCGTTTTCTACAGAACCAGTTGCCTGGAATATCGTTCATTTCTGGCTGTGTTTTATCAAAAGCTGTTTGTTGAGGAATGTAAAAGGCAAGGGAAAGGAGCAGGTTGACCTTCATGAGGCAACATCCCTCCATCCATCTCTCACACACAACAGCAGCAACAACAACAGCACACCCTTAAGGATGCTCCCAGGGCTGTCTCTTGCCACCTGGGTTAGGGTTAGGGCTAGGGCTAGGGTTAGGGCTAGGGCTAGGGCTAGGGCTAGGGCTAGGGCTAGGGCTAGGGCTAGGGTTACTTGGGGGACCAGGCAAGGTTGTTGCCTAAAGCTTAATCGATAACCATATGAATGAGCATTGGGGTGTAGTGTGAGACCCAAAAAGAAGACGTGATGAACTAGCCAACAGAGCCCCTGGGCAGGGAGTGCTAGCTAGTGTTGCAATGTGTGCAGTGTGTCTCCCTTTGCTTCCCTTCTGCTTCCTCGGAGTGGATCTTCTTTTTCCAGGAGAAGGGCAAGAAAGGGAAGGGAAGACCCAGGGTTGGGGCCTGGAGTCCTTGGGCTGGAAGCCCTTCCTGGACACTGTCCCTCTTGTTCCCTTGCCAGGAAGGGCGATGTGGGCAAGACTGCCTTGGCTCCATGTCCCCCTCCCCATTTCTCCCACTCACTCCCCCTATTTACCCCTTGCATTAATCTGCATATTATCAGCTGAGCAAAAGACCTCCAGAGGAAGACCTGACAAATGATGCCCATTTTTTACGAAAACCTTCCCTGCGCTTTCCTCTCCTTGCCTGGCTTCTAATTTGTGCTGGCATTATAACTATGCATCAATAGACAAGCAATATTATGTTAAGAACATGATAAAATGCCAGCAGCTTCATAATGGCACCAGCCAAATGGTAATTTCTGCTTCAGAAATTGGTCATTTATTTTGCTGGTCCATTCCTATGTTCAAATTAGATGAAGTTTAATATACTATAAAACTGAACGTATTCTATCCTTTTCAACTGCCCTGGCATGTGTGCCGTGTGATTTATGGTTTCCGCAAACCTTCAGATGTTAAATAACCTCCCTCCCTCTTGAGGTGTTGCCTCTTTGTGCCAACCAAGCGCTCTAAGTAACGGGCGGCGGTGGCGGCGGCGGCGGCAAAAGATTTGACGATCTGCCTCTACGCTCCTCGCCACTTGCCTGTGCCACATCTCAGGAGGCCGGAGCACGGCTTAACGCATTAGATGGAGTTTTAAAAGCAGCCATATTAATTGGTACATTAATTTCCTCCTATTAACTGTAATTGGTAGGGAAGAAATTCTTTCCCAGGCAAAGGGCCGTAATTTGTGATTTACATCTTTAATAGTGCCACCAAAAACAAAACAAAACACCCCCCAAAACACCCAGTTGCTTATAACAACAACCCCGGGGCACCCCTCCCTCCCTCCCTCCCTCCCTCCCTCAAAAAAAAAAACCCCTCATGAACTTGGGAATTGGGAGGAAGAGCTCAGCCTCCCCTGAGCCCCACCAGCCTCTTCGGCACTTTGGCTGGTTTGCAATGGCTCTTGCACCATTTTACTCTTGGCTTGCTTGTTCGCTTCCTGGTGTCTGTCAATCACCTTGAGTGCAATTTCTTTTCAGTGAAAGGTAGTCTAAAATGCAATGATGAATAAATTGAAAATGGGAGGCAGAAAGTGGGGGTCCTCTGCCCCTTTCTCTTACTCCAGGCAGCTCCTCTTCCAGGCAAGGAGGTCTTGCTTTTCCTTTGCAGATCTCTTGCTCTTCTTGTGGATGGGAAGCATTTGTGTAGGTGACTGGAGCGAGACTGCTTCTGCTTTGGGCAAACCTCACCTGGAATAATCCTGTGCCCAATTCTGGGCACCACAGTGCAAGAAGCATGTGGACAAGATGGAGTGTGTCCAGAGGAGGGTGACCAACAAGATGGCCTTGTGAGGAATGGCTTAGGCAGCTGGGTGTGCTTTGCCCGGAGAAGAGGAGACCAAGAGGTGACATGATGTTCCTGCTCTTTCATATTACATCTGTATTGTTTTATATAAGGTGATTGTTTTAGAGTTATTTTAATAATATGTTGTTAATTTTATAATTTCCTGCTTCTTGGTTTTAGACTATACACACCGTAGGCAGGCTTTTATCTTTATTTCAGTTGTAAAGTGCTGTGTAAACTTATGGCACTATATAAATAAACTCTAATAATAATAATAATAATAATAATAATAATAATAAATTGTATTGTATTGTATATCTTGGTCTAAGCATTAATAAAGGAAGGAAGGAAGGAAGGAAGGAAGGAAGGAAGGAAGGAAGGAAGGAAAGGAGGAGAGGTGGCATGATGAGAACCATCTTTAAATACTTGGAGGTAATGTCAGGTAGAAGATGGAGCCAGCTTGTTTTCTGCCGCTCCAGAAAGTGGGACACAAACCAGTGGATTCACATGACAAGAGAAGAGATTCCATCTAAACAACAACAGAGGAAGAACTCCTTTACTGCAGGTTGAGGCTGGTTGAGGGTGGAATAGGCAGCCTTGGAGGGTGGTGGGTCTCCCTTTTTGGCCCCTGGGCCAGGGATGCAACGGCTGTGTGTGTTATCAAGGGGGGGGGGGAGGAGAGGTGGGAGAGGAGAGACAAAGAGCCCCCTCCCCAAAGAGATGCTGTGGCTGGTTCCCCTGAGCAGGATGACCCTGGCCTCCAACTAAAGGCTGACCTTGCGCCTCAGAGAAAAATGTCCAGCCACGTCTGGACATAGGCTTCTGGACACCCAAGGCACCAATTGAATCTGATATCCTGTTGGTCCCTTGGGTGTCCAGAAGCCTATGTCCGGATTCCAGATTCAATTGGTGCCTGGTACTGCAATGTGACGGAGAAGTCAAAGGAAAAATAAGCAAACAAATCTAACAAAATAAAAGAAGGACGAAAAACGTAAAATGGAAAGTTACAAAAGCCAGCTAAGCATGGGAGTACTGTAGTGAACAATCTGATACCTGGAAAGAATCAGATTAAACACAGCTGAATTAGTGTTTCCTTAACCATATACAGTTTGTGTTGCCGCAATAATCAGGCAGCCCAAAATAAAAACAATGCGAAACCTGTGAAGAGAAGAAGAATGACAGTCAGCAAACCTCCAGCCTCCAGCCAGGCATTAATGGAAGCCCTTAGGAAGCCCTAAGCCTTGAGGGTCAACAGTCAAAGACTTGGAAGAGGAATGGAGCTCTGCAAGGTCTTTGGCTTCAGAGCACAAGGATTAGTGCAAAAGGCAGAAAAAACAGTGCACAAAAGTAGTGCAAAAGTGCCCACAGTAGCTGGTTGGCTTCATCACTCTTCTCAAGGAAGCTCCAGCAAGGAGACAAATGGTACCAAGCCCATCTTCCACCCTCTTTTTTGGAAGCTTACAATGTTTCTGAATAAAGAAAGGGGCTGGGGAGGTCCTGGAGGACACAGGGCAGAAGCTAAGGCTGAATTGGCCATGGATTATGGCAGCCAAAGAAACTCTGCAGCACTGATGAAGACGGAGGTGGTCAGCTTGGGCTGGTGCCTTCCCTGTAAGGGTCTTGCACACCAGCCCCTTCGTGTAATGAGTGACTGTTGCAACCTTCCCTTCTTGCACTGATGGTGCCTTTTAGCGGCCTCACACATTTAGTGGTGCTTTTAACATATCATTCATTTCTGTTTTGTGTTTAATTTCCCGTTTCTGTTGCCTTGCTCAATGGTGGAAGACAGCAGCAACTCAGCCTTTTGGAAGAGGAGGAGGAGGAGGAGGAGGAAATGGTGCTATGATATGCAAGCTAGATGTCAACAGTTGCTTAGGAAAAACAAGAGGGAAGAGACAAACCCATCTATTGGCATTTCAAGGGCTCCTTCTCTGTGTCAGGGTGCTCAGTTTCCATTTGCAACTTCACGAGTAAAGACCATTCCCTCCTGTCCCCTTCTCCCTGTTCTTGTCCATATGAGGACTTCTCTTACTCCGTTGTGGCTGCTCAGGAGTCTTTGGCAGGGACTTTGGTGGAAGGACAACTCAGCATTACTTTGAGTTCTCTTCTGGGGTGCGACTGGGGACCTTCTTACTCCTCTTCATGCCCTGAGTCCCCACAGTCCTGAGCATGAGTGCAGTGGCCAGGGCTGAGGCCCATATCTGGGGCCACAGAAAAGGACCTCCTCCCAGGCCAGTGGGGCTTATTGTGGCATGAAGATGAGATGGTGTGGCCCCTCCAACCAGTCAGACATGCTGTTTTTGCATGGTCAGGTAGGTAACGTAGGCTGATCTATCCTCCCCAGCAGCTGACAAGAACCACCAGTTGGAAGACAGTCATAAAAAACAGCAGGAAATGTAACTAAAGCAAAAGTTGAACAGTTGGCTGCCCTTCTGTGGAGCATTTGGGGCTGTTCCTGTGATTGTGTTCTCTGGCTCAGCACTTTGGTGGTGGCTGGGGGGGGTGGGATGGGATGGGATGGGATGGGGGCTGCACCAGAGACCCAGAGCTCAGAGGTGACCTGACTGGAGCATCTGCTTGCTTGCCTTGATTCAATTTTGCTTGCTCCTTCCCCGACCTTTCCAAGGAAGTTTGGGAGGGATTTGCATTGCATACCATCATGGGGGAAATTATTTCCTCCAGTGAAGGTCATACTCTTCTGGCAAACTGGAAGCACTTGGCAGGTCTCCCAATAGTGGCTGTGTGGCTGTGTGGCTGCCATGGTGCCTCATTTGCCCTCCCCTTACAATAATAGAAGGTTTGGGAGAGCACACAAGGACCACCTAGCCCACCACACTTTGGTCTGCAGAAAGTGCCAATGTCCATGGCCCTCCCTGCTAAGGCTGCAGGGATGTGGATGCATAGCCCACCCGGGAAAGGGGGAGAATGCCCACCACCAGCAAGCTCTGGGGGCATGGCGCCCGCCGGTCCCACAGTGCATTAAAGTCCCTTTCTTACACAGCAGCAACACCCCACTGGGGAGACCCCCAGGCTGTAGCCTCAGGTTGTACTCCTCAGCTTTACGGACTGCTTCTCTTAAGAGTGTTCCCCAACAGGATACACACAGACACACAGACACACCATGCAGGAGTGTGATTGTACACGTGTGTCCTGAGCTGAAGCCTCCCATTGCCTTTGCAGCCTTCCGCAGAAACATTTCACCTCCAGAAAGTAACATCTGCAGAGAAGCTGCATAACTGAAGAGCTGCAAGTTAATTAATTCAAGAGAGTCACTGTTCCATAACAATTTTTAAAAACTCTGCATGGAAAGACCAAACTGGAATTAGCTTGTGCCAAAAAGTGTCTCCTTGGGGAACAGGAGATAGTGCAAATGGATGGGATGTTTTACATAAAATCAGGCTTGCTCATTACAAGAGCCAACGGCACCAGAGAAAGATACCTGCATCACTCGCCAAACTAGAACTTACTCAAGTTGCTTTCTTGGATTGCAAGTCTCAGAATCCCCAAATCCCCCACCTAGCATGTTTTGTGGGCTTGTTGGCTGGGGGTTCCTTGGAGCTGCGATCCCCAAAGGCATTTTCCAGCCTCCATGTCCCTGTGTCCAGGCAAATTGCTCTGCCTGGAGGGTTTGGGGCATTCTGTTACCTGTGGCCTCCACAGACGACAATCCTCCCACCCGCACAAGAAGAAATCATTGGGAGCATGCACTCGTTTCCTTGCGACATGGCTTCTCCTAAGGCTTCTCCTCAGCATCCATCTCCAGTCAAGGTCCTACATTGTTCTTGCGCAAAGTGAAGCTACAGCCACATCACCCTCCTGCTGGATGCCAGCATTGTTCCCATGAAGGGCTTCCATCCCGATCACGCAACAGCCGCCATCTCCCCCCGTTTGCTAAGAGAATCGGGGAGAGAGGAAGAAGGAAGAGATGCAAAGAAGGGAAGCTGAGTCCAATTCAGAAAGAAAAGACTGCAGATAACAAATGAATCTGAAATTTGACTTTCAAGATAAATACCACAGTTAACCACCTCCTTGTTTTGCGAGTGATTGTTTTCCCTATCTCTTTACAAAGATGTCCCTCATTCCTGACTGGATAAGTATAATTAGTAAAGAAACTGACATGTTGTTGTCAAACAGGATCTGAAGAGAAATATTCAGAAGTAAAAATTTCAAAGGATCATTTGTAGGAAATGCATGGGCAAGTCACACTCTCTCATCCTCAGATGATGCCAATGGCAAATCCCCTCTGAAGAAATGGGCCAAGAATCCCTGTGATAGATTTGCCTTCGGGTCACTTAAGTAGGAAAGCACACAACAACGACAAAGGGACTTAATGGGTAGCTGCTTGCTGGGAGCCTTTTTATATCAGATTTGTATGCTCTGTTTTTAAATTTGTCATGTTTTAGAAAGTTTTTAGATATTTTTAAAAACTGTAATGGTTGTGTTTTAATTTTTGATTATGTTTTAATATTGACTGTCAGGTTTTGTCCTTGGTTTCTGTGAGTTACCTCAGCTCCCACTTCAGGAGAAAGGCATCATAAAAATGGAATAAAACAAATAAGTAAAATATAAGTAAAATATGCTGGAAAAGGAGGCTTCTGGGATTTGGAGTCCAAGAGCATCTGAAGGGCCCTGACCTGAAAATGGGCTCCGGTCTCTCTCAAAACCATCTGACCGAAACAGAAGGGTTTTCTGCCTCTTTCATTCAGCCATATTTTCCAATCCTTCAGTTCAGCTGCACAAATCATCCAAAGGAAAGCTTAAGGTGTAACTGAAGGTATTCACTTGGAGAGGTGGGTCTGTTTCCTACCAGAACAGGCTCAGATGTTGTTTCTTTTTTCCTGAAAAAAGAAAACAAAACCTCTATCACAATTTGCTATTTAGTGATGATTTGATGACTCTGTAAGCATCTGGCAGAGGATTTGCTGGAGAAGAACCATGAGATGATTTTTGAACAGAAAGTCCTTTTTAAAAAAACAAAATTGCCTACTGAGTCTTTCCACCCTGCCTTCGTAACACCCACCGCTAATGGTGCTTAATGGTGCCTGTAATTGGTGTCTCAACTTATTCAGAAGTAAATTTACTAGAAAATAATTAGCAATTTTATAGTTCACTACTTCTTCATTTTGTTGATTAAAAAACCCCAGTTGCTGTTATCAGATGACACAATGGCATGGGGCTGTGAGAGAAATTGTCCCATCCAAAGGGATCAGCCCAGGCCTGAAGAGCAAGGGAGGCCACCTGTGGATCCCCCCCCTTTCGCATTTTCCAAAAAGCCAAAAAGCCCAGTGAGTGTCTGAGAGAGCAAGAGCGCCGAGGCTGAGGTTCCCACGGTGCTTTCCAATGGAACAGAGCATTCAGAAGTGAAGGTGAGAAGTCCTCCATTCAGGCCAGGAGCAGAAGGCAAGACGGAAACACTGCCCTGCCTTCAGACATTGCATCAGTCTGGGGTTAGTTGGGTTTATGTCTGAACTGATGTCAGCCCACAACCTGCATTTCACGAGGGTCCCCCAAGCTGTCTCATACTGAACCCCAGTTTGTAACTGGTTTGCCAACCACCATTTGGACTTACTGGGGTCTGCCATGTTGCCTGATTTCACAAATCACAGTTGGGGAAAGAAATCTCTTTGGCTGCTCTACTCTGGAGGAATGTGGGCTGAGCAGATGAGGGGCAGGTGGCTGAGGGGACACAGCCCTAAACTGCAGAAGGAGGGGGTCAGGGGCTGAACCGCCACCCCAGAAGCTCCAGGGAGTGGCATGTTAGCAGTGGGTATGGCCATAGACCAAGATGGCCATGGCCACGATAGCCTCTCACACACCATTCACAGGCAGACTCACACGCATCTCCCCCATTCCCACACCACCACCACACACTTGCACACTCATGCCCCTGCACAGAGCATGCCCAGCCCTCTCTTTTAATCAGTTCTATAAGCATCAGGTTTTTTGCTGCTCACAGCAGAGAAAGGGACTCTCTGAATGCCAAAAATGGGGAAGCTCTTATCTCCAGAGATAAGAGATTCCCTATGTTTGGTTGAAGGGTGCAAGGCCTGAAAGAGGGGCAAATGGCCCGAGGAAGAAGGTGGTTGAGCAAACAAGGAGCTCCTGTGGGGCAAAGACCCCACATGCCACCTCCAAACCTTTGCTTGCTGGCAACTCAGTTGGGGGGAAGCTTGCTCAGAGGCAGCTGGTGCAGACCATGGCTTGGTGAAACTTCCAGCTTTGGCCTCTGAGAGGAAGACAGGTCTGCCTCACACTGAAATGAGCAAGCAAGAGGATTTTGGAGGGTGCTTCTTTGAGGACCCCCCATTAACTCGCTCCTTCCTGGGCAAAAGAGGGGAGACTCTAGACTGCTCTTGTGTGTGGTCAAATTATTCCTTCTCCTATTCCTCAATCCGGCTGGGGAGACAACTGAGCTGAGGAAGTAGCCAACCCTTACCTCGCCTTGCCCCCCACCTGACAAAGAAAAAGGAGTCTTTTTGTAGCAGCTGATGTTGGAAGGTTTTTATTGTTTCTGTGAGGTTTGGCTCCAGACTCTGACTGGCACACCTGTCTCTCCTGGTCCGAGGGCATGGATGGACAATGGCCTCCCCGGCCGAGCCTTTGTGCTTGTAGCACCAGAACTCTCTTCCACTGTCGGTTTCTGTACTATATTATCCCTGGCTTTCCAGGACAGTGACTCATCCAGTCTTTGTGTGTAGAAAATTAAATATAATTTATGCTTTGCTAATTGAAATCAAATACAAAAATTCAATCTCCTGCGTGCTGGGAGTGCTGACATTTAAAGAGGGGAGATGAAAAACAAAAAATTATCCAAATGCTTTCTGAGCTGGTGACTTCCCCCAAAGACTGATGTGCTTTTTGGAGCACAAAGGCAGGATGGGGTAGAGAGATGGGGTGGGAGAAGAAGGGACTTGCAGGTGGGGCTGGTGGAGTGGCATCTGCCCAACACTCCCCAAGGCCCCCGGGTCTTGCTATGGGGAGAACTGCCCGGTTTATACAACAGACTCCCCCATCCCCTTGGCAGAGGCAAGGAGAAGGGCCCCTATGCCCGCCAGCCAGGGAGAAAGGGGCCAGCAAACCAGCCCCACACTTTGTGCTTGGGAGGAAAACCAGGATGTAGGGATTCAGGAGCTTGGAGGGTCCTCCCGGCCAGTGAGTGGGGCCACCACTGGAGAGACCCCTTTGGCTTTTTGGTGCCTTCTTCCCATTGCTGGTAGTTCAACCTGTATCAAAAATAAACCTCTGAAAATGTGGTGCAGCAGCAGGATGGGTGAAATGGCTTGGCTCTTCTTCCTCTCCTCCTCCTCCTCTTTCCCTGCTCCCACTGATGGGGCGGCTTCCTGCCAGAGGTGTGCAGTGGGGCACAGGCCCCTGTGAAGGCTGGGGTCTCCTGGCCTCACTTGTCTCTCCTCTCATCCTCAGCTTGGCTAAAGGTGGGAAGGTGCCCACAGGGAGCTGCCCCTTGGCCAGTCTCTGCCCTCCGGCTCCGGTGGCCAAGGAAGGTGGGAGCCAGGGGGTGGGGACCAGTGTCCCTTGACCAGGTGCAAAGAAGGACCATGGCTTGGCAGCAGCTTCAGTTCCTCAGAAAAATCTCCCCCAGTCATGGCGGCAGAAGCGTGGTAGTCCTGGATCCCAGGGCAGGAGACTCAGGCTCTTTCCCTGCCTTCTCTGGGCAAATCTCTGGGAAGGAAAAGAAAAAGGCAGCTGATGGTGGGGGCCACAGCTGAGACTCCCCCAGCCCCCCATTTCTGTCACACAGCCCCCTCCCTTTGCCTTTGGCCACGTGTGTCTATGGGAGCCAGCCTGGGGGCCAGGTGTCCCCCTCCATTGGCAAAGCCCGGGGCTCCTCTCTCTCGGCTGAAGCCAGAGCTTGGAGGCATGAGGCCAGTTCTGAGGACTTCTGCTTCTCTGACACGGAGGAGATCTGGGTGGACTTGTGCACGACTGTCCGTGGCTGGGGAGAAGGCCCTATGCTCTCGCCTCAGGGCTCCTCCCAGCGAATCCTGCACAAAATGGGCACCCCAAATGATCTCTTTGCGTTTTACCAGAAGGGCTTCATTCTGTGCTCAATGGGGCACCCTTGTGCTCAATGGATCCCACTTGTGCCCCCACGGATGTGAACAATGGTCTCCCAACGGATGCTTGGAGTGGCCCTCCCCAGTCAGCCAACAAGGTGCTTTGCCATTGGCAATTTAAAGAAAGAAAAGCATCCTCCACCTGAATTCATTAATCATAGAGAATTAAACTTCATAACATGATTCTCATTTAAGCAGAGGAAATGACAGTTTAATAACATGTGAAACAATTTAAAGCCAGCCCTGGTGCATACTTCCAATTTTCATGTAGTAATAATTTTGTGGTTTGGAGGTTGAAAGGGGGGAGGGGGAGGGAGGAGGGGAGGAGGGCGTTTTATGTCAGACGCTGGTTTTCCACCTAATTGAGCTAATAGGAATTGACATTTACTTCTGCAGAAACAAATGCTCCCGTCCCGGCACCCAGCCTCCTGCCAAGATTTGACAAATGCATTTAGCACCCCTTGCCTGATCCTGAGCTCTGGTGCTTCTTGGGCGGGTGATGAACTTCTGGAGTGGCTCAAGGGGGGCAGGGGTTGCCTGAGCCAGGCTGGACATCCGTGGCAATCCAGCCTTTGGCCAGAGGGAGCAAGGAGGCCTCCTCTCCGCCTTCACCGGCACAGCCCAAGGGAAGATGGAGAAAGAGCCCTGTGGCAATGGAGATGAGGCCAGGCCAAGAGGGATGGGAACTGGTCAGCACTGTGGTTCTGGAAGGGGAAAAGGAGGGACCCAACTCTCTGAAAAGGAAGATGGTGCCCAGAACAGACAGAGGCAGCAATGGCTCTCCAGGGCTGCCTTGCGGGAAACAGAAACAGCAGCAGCAAGAAGGGCAAAGAGCTCAGCAGAGTTTGGGAAGAAGGAAGCCGGTCCAAGGCTTCAGGAATCTCTGTATCCAGCAATGCCCAGGAGGGAGGGATGAGGGGAGGCCTCCATGGCAACTCAGCTGGTTCATTTTGGGGAGCTCAAGCAGGGAGGGGGTCTGTTGAGGGCGAGGGGGTGGACGAGGCCAGCTAGCAGGGAGCATCTGCCCCATAGACTGACCCCAGGCTCAACTCCCAGGGAAAGTGAGCGTGCCGAAGAGGAGGGTCCCGGGGCCCCCAGTTCGGTCTCCAGCATCTCTGGGTGGAACTGGGAGGGGTTTAAACCACTGGAGCCCCCCAGCAGGGAGCTGAAGCTTTGCTTAACTCAACTTTAACTTAGCATAAGTGCAAAACATTCAAGTGATGGACTCCTCCTTGACAAGACAATAATATTTTTAAATTTTGTCACATTCTGAAACTTTTTTTGCAAAAAAACCCAACTCATTTTCATGAAGATTTTGTGCAAATACAACTTTTTGGTGCAAAATGCTGCATTTGGGGGGGGGGGCAAAATAATACAATTTGGGGGAGAGGGCAAGAGCAATAAATCATCAGATATTATGCAAAAATGTGTCAAGAGGCCCTTTCTGATCCAGAAAGGATGAGAAAATGTGCAAATGTTCCCCCTATCCTCAGGCAAGACTGAGCTAGAGGGATCTCTGTGGCCGGCTGTTCCATCTCCACTCAAGCCCCACAAGAAACGCCCCCAATCCACCTGGGTTTGGTGTGTCCCTTGGAAACCCTGCAGAACACCTTGGGGTGGTGGGCTGGTAAAGACCCCACATGGCTCTCTAAGGCCCTTGGGAGCCTTGCAGGGAGGGGACACTCTTCCCCCAAGGGCCTTCCTCCTTTACCTCTGGAGAGGAGGCAGTTTCTCCTTTCCTGCCCCGGTGTCACTTTTCACCATCTTCCTGCTCCCACTGGAAATCCTGGCCTGTCATTTGGTAGAACATGACGTTGAACGGCTTGTAAAACTTCTGGAGCCGCCGGATCACGTCCCGGTCGATTTGGGGGTGAGTCCGTCCCTTGGACTTGCCGAGGCACCGGGGCGTGCCAGTGCTATCCTCAGGCTTCTTGAGGCAGGGGAAGCCCTTGGTGGTGTTGAAATGGAAATACTTCTCTGTCACGACCCGCCGGAGGCCCAGGAAGTCCTGCACCTTGGCCAGCTCCCCGGCCGGGTCAGAGATGAGCCTCTCCCCACTGACAAAGTGGATCTGGGAGAGTGGGAAGTACTGGAGCCAGGTCTCCAGGTGCAGGGCGTAGATCCCGATGCGGATGGCGCTCCAGGAGGCATCGATCAGCCCCAGGGTCCGGTTCTTGAAGGCCAGCACCTCGAAGGTGGGGATCTCGGGCTTCTTGGAGAGGGTCTGGGTGTAGTCTGAGATGGCCCGGGTGACCGGGTCTCGCACCACCACGATCAGCTTGGTGTCCTTGGCCATGGCATGGATCCGCTTTGGTGCTTCGTTGGTGACAAAGTAGCTTGGGGTCTTCTCCATGGTCAGCTGCCCTTCCAGGGTCTTGGGCATCAGGTCCCTAGTGAGATGGAGAGAAAGGGGGGCAGACAGTGAGGGGGCTGGCTGATGGTTGGGAAGGGGGCAATCATCAGATCAGCGACAGAGCCAGAGGTCATGGCCCCCCTGCCCTGCCTCCTGGACTCCCTCCAAGATGTCAGTTTGGCCATGCGCCATGGGAACTCTCCAAGGGCTAGCAGGCCCCGGTTGCCACATGCCACCTGGCCTCGGGAGCCTTGCAAACCTTAAAACTGGTCCCAGGAAGCCATTATACAGCCAGTTTGGCAAAGGTATATGTAGACAAAAGTTAATTGGCAATAAACCTGTCCCATACCTGCCTGAGCAGGCAGCCATCTGCTCAATTAAGTCTATTCACTTTGGAGCCTTGTACCAAAGTGGTACATTTAGGATTACACAAGCCCTTTTTGTTATGATGACATGCTTTTAAATGTCTCCGCTAATAAAACTTAATACAGAGAGAGAGAGCGATCCCTTGCCTCTTGTCCTATAATTAAATTTATTTACTATCTTGTGCGCAAGGAGGGATGACTTTTCTTTTATCTCTAATTCGCACGCTCCGTCAGTAATTAACTGCCAGCAGGTTCTGAGGTTCCCAGGCAAGAGGACCTGCCTGATGGAGGAGACGGGAGGGAAGGAGGCACCTCTGCCACCTGGGGCCAGAAAGCCAGGTGGCCAGCGAGACCCAGGCCTCAGTAGCCACCAAGGCAAGAGCAATGCAAAGGCCAAAAACCAGGGAGAGATGGGAGGAGGGACCCATGAACCCCCAGGAGCCTCCCCCTGGCCAGGTGGAGCGGTCAAGGGAAGGGGGCTTCCTAGAGCCTTAGAAGAATACACCAGAGGTCTCCGTGGCACGCATGCTTGAGGAAATGGCTTCCACTGCTGTCCATGGCCCTCAGCCCAGCAGAGCAAATGTTGGAGGTGCAGATGGGACAAGGCCGCTGATGGCAACATGGTGGCTACCCAGATCTGGCTTCTCCACCAGGGCCATAAGCAGCCAGAGGGGACCCCAACTGCAATGGATGTGGATGCCAGCAAGGCTAAGCAGGAAGGGAAGGCCATCACAATTCCTCCTGCAATGGTCATATTGCTGTTGCTGGAGAAGGCAAGGAAGGGGAGGTGGGAAAGGGACTCTTGTGGGACCAGGAAGGGTGGGTGGGGGGCTGGGCTGGGCTGGGCTGGGGGTCAACAATTTCCACTGGGGGGCCCCCACCCATCAAGTCAGACTCTCAGCTCCCCCCATTATGCACCCACAAGCTCTTCTGCGGAGTGGGTGAGAATGTTTTGAATTTGGATATTTTTAAATAGAAAATTTCCAAAGTTCATAAGCAGTGCCTGTGTTCCTCCAGAGGAAGGGGCTGCAGGGGTCCCCCTGCCTTCTCTGAGCTGCTCACCAAGATGGAGCACCCATCTGCTCCCACCCACCGTGAGACAAGAAGGGAAGGAAGACCCCCTTCATCCCCTCTGTGGCCCCCTCCCCACCGGTTTCCCCACAACTGCCTGGGCTCTCAGCAGTGCCCTCTGAGTATCCCAGGCAGATGGGAGAGGAATTTGTGGGGACTGAGACGGCCCACCACTAAAGGCAGCAATCTGCATGAAAACCAAAGTCTATTTGCTGTAAGCCCCAGAGTCAAGTCCTATGTTGAATTTGTTCAACAGAAAGCAGAAGAAAAAAAGAAGAAAGAAAGAAAGAAAGAAAAGAAAGAAGGGGGGGAAGAACGGGAGAGAACCCACTTTCTGATGGAATTTGCATTGCTGTAATGTCTTGTAAATCTCTTTCTGGTCTCTGAATCCATATTCAAGACCGAAAGCATTAACATTGAAATGTTGTGCTTAATGCTGAAAATAATTTTAATCTCTCCAAAGCCCGCCACCAAAGCGTGGCCTCCAATCCCTTTGAATAAGCAACACGAACCCGGCAGCTGCCACTCCATAATGGGTGCATATTGCTCTAATTCCTCTGGGTTTTTTAACCAACCTTAAACACGGCTCATAAAGAGCTTTGCGAAGGAACATACTGGCTACCCATATGCTTCTCCTGGAGAGGGACCAGCTGACCCCAGGAGAAACACCGAAACCTTTCTCCTGCCAGGGCTGGGGGCACCTGGGGGTGTGGGGGGGGGCAGAGGGGTGACCCTGGGACCTAGGAGGACAAGGGGTCCTTTCTCTCCCACAGCAGTGCAGGAGGGAGGTGGTCTGTGGGCACAGCTCATCCACGCTCAGTGGGGGGGGGGGGGGGTAGAGGGTGACCCTGGGACCTAGGAGGACAAGGGGTCCTTCCTCTCCCACAGCAGTGCAGGAGGGAGGTGGTCTGTGGGCACAGCTCATCCACGCTCAGTGGGGGGGGGGGGTAGAGGGTGACCCTGGGACCTAGGAGGACAAGGGGTCCTTCCTCTCCCACAGCAGTGCAGGAGGGAGGTGGTCTGTGGGCACAGCTCATCCACGCTCAGTGGGGGGGGGGGGTAGAGGGTGACCCTGGGACCTAGGAGGACAAGGGGTCCTTCCTCTCCCACAGCAGTGCAGGAGGGAGGTGGTCTGTGGGCACAGCTCATCCACGCTCAGTGGGGGGGGGGGGCAGAGGGTGACCCTGGGACCTAGGAGGACAAGGGGTCCTTCCTCTCCCACAGCAGTGCAGGAGGTGGTCTGTGGGCACAGCTCATCCACGCTCAGTGGGGGGGGGGGGGGGCAGAGGGTGACCCTGGGACCTAGGAGGACAAGGGGTCCTTCCTCTCCCACAGCAGTGCAGGAGGTGGTCTGTGGGCACAGCTCATCCACGCTCAGTGGGGGGGGGGCAGAGGGTGACCCTGGGACCTAGGAGGACAAGGGGTCCTTCCTCTCCCACAGCAGTGCAGGAGGTGGTCTGTGGGCACAGCTCATCCACGCTCAGTGGGGGGGGGGCAGAGGGTGACCCTGGGACCTAGGAGGACAAGGGGTCCTTCCTCTCCCACAGCAGTGCAGGAGGTGGTCTGTGGGCACAGCTCATCCACACCTTCTTATTCCCACACCTACTAATTTCTCGAACCCCTTTCCTCCTTGCAGCTCACTTTGTTAATTCACTTTTAAGCTGTGGCTTCACAAGCAGGTTTGTCTGTCAGCAAAAGATATATATATATATATATATATATATATATATATATATATATATATAAAAGGAACTTACCGTAAGTGTGCAATTGTGCTTTGACATATAAATGGCCTGATCTATTACATTTTTGTTCTGCATAGAGCACCCTGTGTCAAAGACACGAGAAGGGATCCTCCACTCTCACAGCCCCTGTGTTCTGGATCAGGGGCTCTCTCTGCCCAGATCCCAAGCTGCATCTCCCACCTGTCGAGGACTTGAATTGCTGCCACAGCAATTTGTCTTTGGTTTGGCCTAAGGTCTGTCTCCCTTGGCCACCTTCCTCTCACATCAGCCCCATGATGCAGCAGCTAGAGCTCTGCATCCAGAATACAAGGGTGTCATCCAATTGGCATGGGATGCAATTGGGGTTTGTTCCCAGAAGCAAAGCTGAGGAAAAGAGATGCTCATCTAATCTGGCTTGCTAAGTGAGCCTCTGGGCTTCCAGGCGGAGAGGAGGAGGAAGAGAAGGAGAGCAGAACAGAGGTTCCTAAGGAGCCAGAGCCCTGCCATAGAAGGGCTGGAGGAGTCAAAATATTTGTACAAGACAAAGAGAAAGAGAGAGAGAAATACACAGCCCAGGCACAAAAGACCCTGGTGATCTCTTCTTCCTCCAGCCCTCCTCACAGTGCCAGCTCTTTGCATCCCCTTTTGGCCCAGCTTCTGCCTTCAACAAATGGTCAGGGGTTAAGAGAAGCCAGTGCCCAGCAGCCAGAGGAAACCTCCTCCTGAGTGAACAGCTCTTTGGTGGAAGAAATCCACCTTGGGTGCTCCCAAAGCGCCAGAGGGCAGCCATCACTTCCTACCATTAAGGCATCCCCTGAGCATCCAGAGGGTGAAACACCCTGCGGCTGTTCCTCAGAACCACCAAAGGCCAGTTTTGGGTTTGGGCCTCTGCTCAGAGACACTGGAGGGGCTTCCATTTGCAAGGCAGGCCCTTTGTGTGCTCTCCTGGAAAGGGGGCTGTTCCTGGGAGCCTGGAGGAGGAGGAGGAGGAGGAGGAGGAGGAGGAGTGCATGCCACAAAGCACAATGGCTGCTTCTCTTACACACACACACACACACACACACACACATGTCAATGGAGTACAAGGGAGAGCGTTACCATAACGACAAAGGTGCTAACATCAGCTGCAAACTGATAGGATCAGAAAATGCAGAAGCCGGAAAGGAAGGCCCAAGTTGCTACAGCAACTGCAACATGGATTTGGAAAATGGGTCTGCTGGGAGAACCTGTGTGAGCATGATGGGCCTCAGGTCTGCTGGAGCTCCAAATTTGGAGATGGAGCCTCACCACACATTCCCACCGTGGCCTCTCCACCCCCCCCCCAACAACTGCAATCCTTTCCAAATTATTGGACTCTCCATGGCACAGATCTAGCCCAAGGTTTGCTCCTCTGGCTCAGGGAATGCCTCTTCCCTCCAGTGCAGATTTGGGATGGGACGGAGTGCACTCTTCCCAGGCAATGACGCCTGCCTTCCTCCATCTCCATTTGCTCCCTCTCTGTGGCCCTCCAGCACTTGAGCACATCTGTAAATTGCTTTCTGTGGATGAAGGTTCCCCGATGCTCCACATATTCTGATGTTCTCCTCTTTGGACTTCTTGGAGTGTTGCAAAACGTGGGTTGGGCTTTGCTGTCTGGCAGGAAAATCCAGGCCCCTTTGCTTCATCTTTGACTCTGGAGAGGCCATCATGGAGCAGGCCATCCAAGGGACCCTCAAGCTCACATGGCCAGGCTCAGCAAGGGCCGGGCTCTGCACAGGCAATCCAGCCTGAGGAGAGCCTTCTGTCCACTGCGAGGCCACTCAGACCCATAGTCTAAGAGCCAGAACCAGGGAGTGATCCTGCCTGAGACCAGGAGGAAAAACAGGCATCAACCAGGAGAGTGTGTGGGGAGTGCCATGGGAATGGCCCTAGTCTGCCCCAACCGGTCCCTCCTCCCTCACAGTGCCCCCAAAGAGAGATGTCTAGCAAAAATTGGTAGTGAGTCTAGAAGGTTCTTCTCTCTTAACCCCTCAAAATGGGGAAAACCTGTCCCAGCTGTTCCACTCAACTTTCTCTGAACCTGTTGGGTTCACGAAAAAAACCCCCCACAAAAAGTGGAAAGAATCCAGCAAATTCTCGCCTGCTGTGATTGACTCAAACCATTTTGCTGCTGCACTGAAGTGTGTCCTTCAGGACAATCTTAAAACAAAAGCTCTCACAATTTTAAACAAAAGCTTTCTGAGTTGGAACGCACGTGTCAACAAATGTCTGTATATATTAGCCAAGAGGGAGCCCAGCCGTGGCCAAAGGATGGGGGAAGGTGCTATAGAAAGTGGGGCTCTGAGGGAGAGGTCTTGAAGGTCTTGAAGTGGGCAGGACAGTCTTCCCCCCCAACACACACACACACACACACACACACACTTGCATGGAGGAGGAAAGCAGAGCAGCCGTTCCCACAGTTTGTGAGCTGACAGCCATCAAAGGCAGCTGAGGCAAAGGAGGCTTCCCAAAGACATCACTCACTCTCCCCTCAGAGGAATGAGAGGCAGGAGGGAAGGCATTTTTGGGGCAGGGACATGATTGGGAGGTGGGGTGTGTATTTGTGTGTATTTGCACAATTGGAGGAATGAGAGGCAGGAGGGAAGGCATTTTTGGGGCAGGGACATAGTTGGGAGGTGGGGTGTGTGTTTGTGTGTACTTGCACAATTGGAGGAATGAGAGGCAGGAGGGAAGGCATTTTTGGGGCAGGGACATGGTTGGGAGGTGGGGTGTGTGTTTGTGTGTACTTGACCCCAAACACACTGTGTGGCTCAAGCTGCCTTGTGACCAAGAGCCTGCATGGCATTCAGGGATCCATTGTTAAGGGTTTTCAAAGCGGTTGGCTTCCTTTGCTAAATCTCTAAGAAGCTTTTGTGGGGACAGGGCGGTTTCTCTGTGATCATCTTTGGGCATTAGCTAAGGGCTGAGGGTAGAGTGGATGGGTCGGGTCTGGAAGCGCCGTCTTTCATGGGGTCCTTTCTGTGGCTTTTATTCAATGCAGTCCCCCCTTGCTTTTGGGCTGCCCTATACAGTGCTGTAGCTCCCCTCCGCAGACACCCCACTTTCTAGTCCATCTCAAATCCTCTCCCCCCCACCCCCCATTGCTCTCCCTCCCAGTGTCCACGTCTCAGCTGTGTGGAACTGGAGAGGCAGGTCTGGTGGCACTGGGAGTAAGTGGTGGGTGTGGGAGACCACCAGTAACCTCGGAGGACAGAGGACAGAGGGAAGGTACGGAAAGAAGCCAGAGGTTGGCCCACACACAGGGATGGGGCCTTTTCCTTCCCAGGGGGTGCATGAAGGCCTGCCCCCACCCCAGCCCCCAACCGGAGACCCTCCTTTCCCCGCAGATGCTGCAGGAGGCCCAGGGAGAGTCCGCACCCCGAGATGAACATTTGCAGCTTGCAGCCACAGGGGAAGCCGGTGGGAACATGTGTGAAGCTACACAGTCGGGAGACGGAGGCTCCGTGCCAAGGCAACAAGAAATATTGATTTGCCTCAATTGTGCAATTTGGGTCCCACCCCTGAGAGCCACCAATGTTTCTGAGGACTGAGAGAAAGAGAAGAAGGAGGGAGAAGAAGGGAGAGTGCCAAAATAGAAAGTTAAAAATATAATGCCGTAGATCTCTGTGGCAAAGAGCTGAGTTTCCTCTTCAGGGGAATTTACTCCCACCAAAAAGAGCGTGTGAGAACTAATGGCCTTCTGAGTGGAGCTACCCTCTCGGATCAGCCTAAAAGCTTTTAGGAGGAAATCGGTAAATACACTCAAGTGCCCGGCCGGCCGAGAGAGAGCGAGCCCTGGAAGAGGGGAGGCCACGCCGGCCCCCACCTCATTACATTTGAGCAGATTAAAAGATTGAGGCTCTCTGGGCTGGTGGGGCCCAGCTGGAAATGGGGACAGAGTGGGGGTGCAGGGGCTAGGCGTGCTTTCATTGCACAGCAAATTGCTTCAGTGCAACCCGTGGCCTCCCTGTGCCAGTTAAACAGGCAAACGCATTATCCTTGCCTTCAGAGAGAGGAGGAAGGAGCCAGGACTCTGCCTGGTTTGACTTTTGGAAGCCTCCATGCACAAGCAAAGCCAGCTCTGTGAGAATGCAATGTGAGAAGTGCCAGTGCTGCCTCCCCAACTGGCAGAGACCCTCCATCCAGGCATCCTAACAAGTCTTCCCTCCCTCCCTTCCCTGTGCCCACAGGCAGCTCTTTCCACCCCACAAGTCACCCTTGCAGCCCCTACACCCCCATCCCCACCCTTGCACCAGGTTTTGAAGCTACAGAGGGTCAGGCCTAGGCAGTCCTCCCATGGGAAGCCACTGTGTAGGAAAGGGTAGATCCTGCCTGAATGAGACCCCAAGGGAAAGTGACAGCGGCCATTCAGAACTGACAGTACTGGTCAAGAAGGAGTCCTGAGGGCCTGGTACAGTCTGTAGGGTAGCCCCCCCTCCACTCCTGCACCCAACCCAAGTGCCCTCCTCTTCTCTGTAGGACAGAGAAGTGGCCAGAAGACCAACATGGCCAAAAGCAATGAGGCATTGACAGTCTGCAGGGGGAAAAGAAAGCCTTCAGCACTCTGGACAGAGAAGCACCTTCCTCCTTCTCTCTGGAGCCCAGCAGCAGAGATGGGGATGCAGCTCCCCCGGCCCCATTACTTTTATATCTCCCTCCATTAATGGCCCATAGCAGACCTCCTCTGGGGCTTCAGCATTGCTGGGGAGTGGAGAGATAGTGTGGAAGAAGCGAGTGAAGATCCTCTTGCCTTCCATCTAAAACAAGACATGCACTTGCATGGGTCTGAGTTCAGGGTCCATCCCTTGTTTCCTAACCAGCGAGGCGAGTGCCCCACAGGTGGACACCAAAGAGCCCCCCTCCCTCTCTTGCAGGTGCCAGGGCCCAGAGTCATCCATTATGCATGCAAAACGGTAATTCTGCATTATCTGCCTGCGGAGGACCTGGCCATCCTTATTATTCTGAGCACTTCTGCCTCCCATAATTGGCCAGCTTGCCAGATGATGGGCCCTGAATCCCAGCTATCCTGGGGGGCCATAATAGCAACAGAGGGGCAGTCAAGAGGCAGTGACAATTGGCCCGGCTCTCTGCTGGATCCCTGGAACGGCCAATGCTGCAGAGCCACACGGACAGTGGCCAGAGGCAGGGCAGGGCAGGGCAGGAGGCCACATTTGCCCCCTCCCCATATCCGGGAGCAGGGAGGGGGTGTCTCCCAGCCAAACACACAGGCGTTTTGTGTTCCCCCACTGAGGGTGACAGTCTGGGCATTAACACAGACAGAGTAGTATTTGTATAAGTGTGTACATTTAATCAGTTTTTTTTTTTGCAGTTTTCAGCAAGACATGGACTCCATCCCTGTCCAAGCATTTAGTTCAAATCAGCTGAGACAGAGAATAATCAAGATTTATGACGCTCATTCAACTCTGGATCGCACACTCAGTGCAGCTGGAGCAGCTCAGCTTCCTCTCCCAGAGCTGGGCTGGCAGACTGTCCCAAGAGCCACTTCCTTTGCTTGAGCGGTTTCATGGCCCTCCTGCAAACTGTCAGCCCCCCTCCGCTGCTGCTGCTGCTGTTGCTGCTAATGGCAAGCCAGCCCCCTCCCTGTTATTTTTCAGAGCCTCCCTCCAACTGAGGAGGACACCTGTGCCCAGAGGTTGTTTATCTCTGGAGCACCTGCCCACAAAGAGGGGGTCACCAGGAAGAGGCCCAGTTCCAGGTCCACAAACCCAGATCCAGCCCAACCGGCCTCTTTGCCCATCTTGGTAAGTGAGCCACCAAACCAGAAAAACCAGCTGCTACCAAGCAAATGCCTGCCTGCCTGCCTTCTTTCCTTCCTTCCTTCCTTCCTTCCTTCCTTCCTTCCTCCGCTGTTCTCGCTCTCTTTCAGCTTCAATGCTGCAGGAAGGCTGGGCATGAGCAAGGACCAATGTGTGAACACAACCTCAGCATAAACATCAGTGGAGGAGGCAATCGGAGGCATGTTTGGTGTGCCTAGGCAATTCAACAAATCTTTCTATTGGTAAACAGCCTCTCTTTTGCCATGGTCCTTTCAATTCTTTCTCTGGGGAGCCAGAGAGGGGTCCATGAACACCGGACATCATTCAAGAAAGACACCCAGAAGGAGGTCCAGAGCTCTCTCAGTGGACCATGCTCTCTTTGCCGGGAAGATGCAGCAGAAATGACTCTGAGCCAAGAGACCACCTTGGGCAGTTCAACCACCCTCCGTTCTGAGGTGCAACAGTGGCTGCATGGAAGGAAGGCTGTGTCACCCATTTTCACCATTATTATTATTATTATTATTATTATTATTATTATTATTATTATTATTATTATTCCTTACCTGCCATTTACCCAGCTGCTTTCCTACCTGCAAGGGGAAATGGCTCCCTCCCTCCCTTCCTTTTCACTTACACCCCCACCTCTGTCTACCAGGACTGAGATTCAAGATGTTTCACAGCAAATGAACAACAGGTACAGATAAAACCCAGGTTGAGGAAGCTATTATCCAAAAATGCAACTAAACTATAGTATCAAAACACTCTGAGTTAACAAGAAACAGTTTAAAAACACATTTGTTTAAAAAGCGCAGTGCCAATCCAAGTAAAGCCCCTCCCTCAACAGCCAATCAATGCCTTAAAATCAGCCAAATTTTCTATAGAAATCTTTAATTTCTGGGGGAACGGAGAGGGAGCCCACTGAGCCTCCTTTGGCAGGAGCTCCAGCATCTGGGAGCAGCCACCCAGAAGGCCCTCTTCCATGTCCTCTTCCTTAGACATACCTCCAGTAGCAACAAGACCATAGAATCATAGAATGGTTGGAAGAGACCACAAGGGCCATCCAGTCCAACCCCATTCTGCCATGCAGGAACTCCCAATCAAAGCATCTTGGCCCAGACCCATTTCCTGGGGCTTCCTGGGGGAGAGGACTGGCCGGACGGGCAGCAGGCGGAAAGGCACTGGGGGGGGCTGGATGGTGGGCCATTCCCCACATTTGGTTGTAGAAAATAAAGCACTCAGGCCTCAGATGAACCCAGCAGAGGCACAAAAGAGCTGGGTGAATGTGCCTCTCTTCTGAGAGGCAGATGGACATGGGCACCCTTGAAAAGCACTTATCTTTCTCCCAGTGTAGATGCCGCTTGGATCATGCCCCCAAGGGGCGGTTGGGTACTTGTGGGCACTTGGGACGGAAGAAGGCTCTCCTCACCCTTTTCTCACAGCATCCCATGTTCACACTGCCCTGTGAGAGGCAGGCACAATCCCAGGCCAAGCCCGCAAGGTAAAGAGAGCTCCTCTTTGGGTAAACAGAATTAGTGGCGCCGAAGAGCTGTGGGCATTGCTGCACAGGCTTATTAGCATAAATGCTCATTGCAAACCAATTAGCACTCTCTCGTCAGCTTATCCCATGTCCCTGAGCACAAACAAGAGGCCCATATTTCCTCATAAAGTTTATTTCCCCATAAAGTCCAGCATCACGCAAATCCAAACTCAAGAAATCTACAGTCACTTTCTGTTGGGTTGGGGGCTGAGGGGAGGGGAGGGGGGTCTCCATGTGTGCTTAGCTGGTGGGGGGCATGCCATGCCCCCTAAAGCCCCTGGAATGGCAGCAGGGCCAGGGGCAAATATTTTGATGGCTGCGAGCACATATTCTGGTGTTAGGTACAAAGAGAGGAGGAGGAGGAGGAGGAGGAGGAGGAGGAGGAGGAGGAGGAGGAGGAGGAGGAGGAGGAGGAGGAGGAGGAGACACACCAGGCACAACAATGGGAGACTTGATTGGGCACAAGTACATGTGAAAGGTGTCTGGGTGCCTTGTTGAGCCCAAGATGGACCTGAGCTGGCACTGTGATGGAGCTACTGAAATGGCAAATGTGATCCAAGGCCACCTCATAAAAAGAAATCTAGTGTTCCACTCAGAAGACTGCTCTTGCCAGTCCTCAACTGGACTCCAATGTCCACATCTGAGGAAGGCTGCTAACCAGGTGGGCCACATCCATCCAGGGGAAAGTGGGCAAGATTTATTCTTTTTCTGCCATGTTTATATTTTGCATTTCCCTAGAACTGGGGAATGCAAATGCAAATGCAAATGCAAAAATGCATTCCAATGCATTGGAATGCCAATGCAAAAAACAGAGGCAAACACAAATCTGAAACAGGACAGATCAAAACATGACAAAAGACCATTGTTAAACCAGGATGTTGCCAGTCTGGAAACTGATTATTTTGAGGAGCGGCTGGTGGTGGCTTGCTCAGCCTGGAGAAGACAAAGGGGCGACAGGAGAGGAAGGCGCTTGGGCAGCCAGCGGCAGGAGGAGAAGGCCTTTGCCTCTTTCTTACCCTGTCTCTTCCCCAGAGGACAGGAGGACAACCAAGGGGTGGCAAAGGAGAGAGAGAGGGGGGGGGGGGCAGCGCCTGGAGCAGCCTGGAACCAAGGTTGCCTCCATGGGCAGCTGGCGAGGGTCATTAGCTGCACAATGCATCCCTTGAGGCCCAGGGTGTGTGTGTGTGTGTGTGTGTGTGTTCGATGTGCAAGACCACCTCCAAACCCCCTCCCCACTCTAACCTCCCATGGCTGCTTGCTGGGTGCTGCTGCTCAATTTGGGACCTGAGTAGAGGAGCCAGAAGCCCCTGTGCCATGGTCCAGGCAGTTAAGAAAAGAAGGTGCTCCCAGGTGGGTGTTTTGGGGGAAGGGCCCAGCTGCCCCCACTTGTAAGAGAGCCAGGGAAACCAGCTTGGACCTGTGTGTATGTGTGCGCCATTTGGCTCCAGCCTCCTTCTGCAAGCCTTGATTAAAAATAAGTCCCTCTCCATTGTGGAAGCTGCCAGTCAGCTCCTCTTTGTAGGTGGAATGTATTAAAAAAAAATCCGTCTTCTGCAAAGATGCTCAAGTATTTTTGACGGTTAGCAGCTTGCATCCAGCAACAAGAAAGAGCGAGAAGAAGAGAGAGAAAGATTGTGCGCAGGGCATGTGAGGGACTCAAGGGAGCTAATTGGGGCCAGGCTGCCCAGATTGTGGGTTGCCATCAATAAGCAATGCGCGGAGTCAACACAGCCGATGATGAGTCAGGCCGGCCCATTCCTGCGCCTCTCCGACGGGTGGAGGAAAAGACTTCTTACTCTTTATGCTAATGAAAGGTAATTGAAGTGCTCCAGTCATGCTCGCACTTGGCCAAACAAAGGCTGGCTGTACACTGGCCTCCTCCAGTGAGTAACAAGCGAGCAGCTACTGAGGTCTGCTCCTTGTTATCTCCACCGCTGAGCAAAAGCCATGGAGGAGGAGGAGGAGGAGGAGGAGGAGGAGGAGGAGGAGGCAGTCTCTCCGTAAAAATTAGCACTCTAACAGGGAGGAAAAGAGTGACAGCTAATGTACTTTTGAACAAAAGCTACATGTTATTCATAAGCATCAATGTCAGGCCCAAAAATAACATTATTATTTTTTATTGGACACTCTGAATGTAAACAGCCCCTGCTGACTGAAAAACAGAAAACGGCTTCAGAAAGAGGCAGCAGCTGGTTCCTTTCGAACAGGAGCAGCATTTGGAGCAGCAAATGCCCCAATAAGGAAGAGAGCCGCCTTCTTGCTCCATCCGCTTGCCTCCAAGGGAGGCCCTCAGTGGAGTGGGGCAGCCGGCCGTTCCGTCCAGGCCCCCACTGCCCCACTGCCCCACTGCCCTGCTCTGCAAAGTGCCCCACAGCGGGGCCTGGACCCACAGCCAGGTGGTGGATCTTGGCTCAGAGGGTTGCTGGACAGAGGCCATCCAGGCCACACACATCCTGCGAAATCTGACCCCCAAGGCACTTGCACCAGCCAGAGAGATGCTTCCTTTCCCTCATGTGCAGTGGGGAGACCCACCTGCCGTATTCCTTAACTTTCCTGGATTTGGATTCAGTTCCCTTCTCAGTTTAATCCCATTTCCAGCAATCAACTGGTCTGAACTGGTTAGTTTGTTATGGATCTGTCAAGAAGGTGGAACTATCTTTGCAGCAAATTTTGACTGTCAGCCTTGATTCCAATGGCCCCATTGTTTGGTGAACTTCTACTCAGCTTTATGGGAGTGATTCCTGGTTCTGTAGGAGCTCTCCGAGGTGCTGAATGCTTTTTGGGAACTGGGATCAGGACTTTGTAAAAGAAGTCGCTTCCACAAAACCAAATACTACACCTTTTCTGTCCCAAAGCAACCTGATTCCTCAGTCAGAAATGGAACTTATTTCACTACTGATCTTTCTCAAAAAGGGATCCATCTGTCCTAAATTTCCATAAATATGTGGGGTAGGATCCCAATCCCTCATGTCCTTTGGAATCACACAAGCAAATATGGTCTTTAATGCTTTCTCAGGCTGTCATTTATGCAAAGAACTCTGCAAGTGATC
This sequence comes from Phrynosoma blainvillii, assembly GCA_026167975.1. Classification (NCBI taxonomy): domain Eukaryota; kingdom Metazoa; phylum Chordata; class Lepidosauria; order Squamata; family Phrynosomatidae; genus Phrynosoma; species Phrynosoma blainvillii. The sequence continues at coordinate 253,862 of JANUYF010000012.1, forward strand.
TGAAACCCAGTATATCACAAAAACAAGCACAACACAATTAGCTAAATTAGATTCACTTTTAAATTTTTATTCTTTAAAAAACTCTGTGTGTGCGCGTGCGCATGCTTACTGCTTTCTTTTCTCTCTGTTTTGCCAGTTCAGATTCTTTCCCCAAGTAAGCTTTCTTCATATTCAGTGAGACTCGGCTGAAGGTATTTTTCTGGAATTTCTCACCACCGGTCTGGTGAGAAGAAGGTAGGAGGGCTGTCCCAGAACTTTTCAGGCTAAAGTTAGCCTGAGCGATGGCAGCTTGCTGTGATTCTTTTGGCGGGGAGAAGACTTCTTGCATAAAGGAGAGGCTCCCAAGAGCCCCCTTTCTCTGTTTTAGCCTGCTTAGCAGCCAAAGCTCTCTGTGCAGAACAGATAAAACTAAAGAAAAACCATCATGCACAATGAAGTTAAAGACACCCACATAAGAGAGGAAATGTATAGAAGCATCACTCTCCAAAAGCAAAGGTGCTTCTCCTTCCACACACACAAAATTCCACATTTTAAGGAACCGGAGCACTACATTTTGCAAACCAAGCCATCCTCCCTCCCCCAGGAACCAAGTGGGCTTGACCCAGGCTACCATCTCCCTTTTCTGGCTAGCAGAGGCCAAGTAGCCAAGAGCAGGGGTGCCCAGGCAGAATCACAGGTGTCCTCCCCTCAAAGTGGCTGGAAACGGTAGTCCAATGGCGGCTGGAGGGAGGCGTGATTCCCACCCTTGGCCCCACTGAGGCAGTGGGGAATGTGTGAAGCCAGCAGGTCCCATGGGTCAGTGGGTCAACCCTTCTAGCTGGGAGAAGCCCTTGGGCTGAGGTCCTGTGGGGGCTTCTGGCTCTTCTCTCCCCAGACCACCACCAGCCATCATCAATGCTGGGCCCCATCCAAGGCCTCAGGCGCTCTGGGGTCCCTGGCACCTTGGCTCGGTTGCCTTGGGAAGAAAGAAGGGCTTTGAGGAAAGAGAGGCTCCCTGGCCACCCTCCTCTTCCTCCAGTGCGCCTCCCCTGCGAGGTGTGACGGCGGCAAGAGGCAGAGAGGAGAGGCCCCCGGGTGCCTTCCTTCATGTCTTGTCTGTCTGTGGCACAGCCCAGGCGCAGGTGTCTTGGCGAACACGCGTCCCTCTGGCCCCGGTCTTTCCGGTGGGCTTGACAATGTCATCTCAAAGGGATCAACAGCTCCTGTTTAAAGATGAGGCCTCTGAGCCAGTTCCCTCTCCCTGCCAAGCGTGCTTTATTATCTTTTTCTCCAAAGGGAAGAAAAGGTTCAGAGGTATCAGCACTACGCAGGTAGTGCCCCTCCTCTCTTTTCCTCCCCCCCCCCCCACAAATACTGCTTGTGTTTTGCCCGGAGGGAAGGCACCGGGGCCAAAGGGGAGGAAGCCTTGTTTGCATGCAGGAACAGCCTCCGAAAACAGTCAGGAAGCAAATGGCGTCCCTACCTTTGTGTGTCAGCAACAACACAAACGCAGCAGCAGCTCTGGCCAAACAAGTGCCATGGACACTCTGCTCAGGCCAGGCTGTCCAGGAGCCCCCGCAACCCCCCACTGGCCCCTCATCCCTGGGTGTCCCCGGAGAGGCATTTGGGGGGTCAATCCTGGGCAGACGGAGCCAGAGAACCCCCCAAAATGCCAGGTGGGGTTTGCAGCAAGTGGCGGGAGGCAGATTGCCTGCGGCCTGTGCTCTCCCTTAAAGAAGCTAAAGGATTCTTTACGTCTCTCTGGAACAGGAGAGGTGGCCTCATGGCATACGGCCGGATGGCTGGCATCAATGCCAGAGGCTGGGGAGGAGGTATGGGTCACATACCTGGAAGCCCTGAAAGGAAGCTGAGGGCAAGGGGCATGTTCTGGGAAGCCCTGTGTGTGTGTGTGTGGGGGGGGGGTCTCTGTTGTGGGGCCAGCCCCCAAACCCTCCACAGCTGAAGGAGAGAGGGATCAACTACATCTGGCAAGACCACACAAGAGGGCCTTCTCCTTAAGCCACTGGTAAGGCTGTGGAACTCTCTACCACTAGAAGGCCAAAGGTCCGACTCTCTTTCGTTGCCATTCACGTATTTATTTAGTTGGGCCTTTAACTTTGAACTGGCTTTTTTGAGGGGATGGGGTCTTTTAATGGAGCGTGGGCGTGCTGCATTTTTATTTTGCTTGTGGTGCTCTTTAAAATGTTTTAATGGCTACTTTCAAGGGAGAGCTTATACAATACTTTAAAAACTTTTTTAAAACCAACAGTGTTAGGCATTTAGCTGAGTTTAGCTTTAATCTCAGTAGATCCCACACTGGGAGAAAGGTGGGGTTAATTAATTAAATGAATGAAGTAAATAATTCATTCAGCCAGACTGGGGATCCTCTGAAACCTGTGGCAAGGGAGAAGGCGCTTTGCTTCCAGCACCAACTCACCACACGCGTCACGCGGGGCACTGCTCACACTGGCCCTTGGAAAGCAGGATGCCCGTCTGGGTCCTGGGTCCTGGGTCCTGGGTCCTGGGTCCTGGGTCCTGGGTCCTGGGTCCTGGGTCCTGGGTGGGAGGCAGGCAGGCGGGGAGGGATGAATGCAGGCAAGATGTGGGTCCACTTTGCCTCTGGGTGCAAAAGGGCTCCTCTCCTCCTCGGGCTCCAGCCTTCCTGCAGGCTCCTTGTCATTGTACGTGTGTGTGTGTGTGTGTGTGTGTGTGTGGTGGGGTGGGGTGGGGTGTCCGGAAAGGGCCCCCAAGAGGCACATTCCTGAAAAGAGCATGCAGGGGAGGGGAGCCGCAAAGAGCCCGGCTAGCCTCTCCAGGCGAAGCCTCTGCCTCAGATTTACGGTTTCCTCTGCTAGGGCCTCGGCACCTCCTTCGGTGCAGTTACAGGGCCATTATCAGGGCGATTTAGCAATAAAATGTGACTGACTTCATTACAGGCAAAGAAAAAGCTCACGGCAGCTCTTAAATCATCGGCTGGGTGCATGTGGGAATGGGGGGGGGCAGGCCAGGTGCACCCCTTTGCAAGAGGAATGTGGTGATGGAGGAGAGAGGAGAGGAGAGGAGAGGAAAGGAGGGGTCACACAGGCCCTAAAGGGGGTCTCTGGCTCTCTCCTCCAGGGCCTGCAGGGTCATGACCCCAGGACTTCTTCACTAGCCAGAATCATAGCATGATATATTCCCCCCAAATACATTGGGCTGCTCTGCTCCTTCTGAATCTGACTGAAGACCTCAGGGGAGCTGGAAGGGGGTGGCCGTTCCCCTTATGAGAGTCTTGCTGTGGGACCCTGTGTTTATGGGGGGTTGGTTGGTTATATTTAGAGAGAGAGAGACATGAAGTCCACTGGCTTTGCTGAGCCCCTTCCAGCGGAAGATGAAAATGTTTAGGAGGGGTTTGTCCACATGGATGGACCCTGCTGCCTGCATCTGGGGACTTTCCTTGGAGGGGCTCTCAGAAGTGACCCCTGTGCTAAAGTTTCCTCAATACCCTTCTTCTACATTATCATATCCATATCACTATTGACTTGCTATTTTGTTATTAATAACTGTTAAGACGATTGTTGCTGTTTTTAAATGTTGACATTTCATATAATCCCTGAATTGTAATACAATAAAATTTGACCAAAATTGAAATACACTCATCCCTCTGTTTTCACGGACTTGAAGTCCATGGTCTTTATTCTTCGTGGAGGGGCAAACTCCACAAGATAAAATGGCGCATGCGCCCGTGGCGCACGTTCAGGGCCATACGCAGAGCCGCACGGCCATTTAATCCAATAGGGCTGGAATGTTAGTGAGTTTCCATTTTCTCGGTGGGGGGGGGTCCAGAATGGATACCCTACGAAAATGGCGGGGCAAGTGTAAAATAAAATAAAGAGGGGGAGAGATGGCTTGTCGCTTGCATGGGGACCAGGGCTGCTCTTCCTTGGGCTGGGCTTTGGAGTCCTCCCAGAGACATCAAGAGGCAGCAGCTTCAGGTGGAGGACAGCTAGGGATGCCATTGGCAGCTTCAGCCCAGAGGAGCATGGGGCAGGAGGACCATGGAAGCCCTGGCCTTGATCTGTTGGTGGAGGTGAGGCTGAGTTGGGTCAGGGATCTGCTCCTCCAGGGTCTTGCCCTTTCTTCCCACGCTCCGTGAGGCTTTGCTCATGGCCCAGTTCCACTCATGGAGGGTGATGAAAACTGAGGGCTTGACCAAAGCCATCTTGGGCAGGTGGCCAAACCAGGGCAGCCTTGGACCTAGGTCAGAGCCTGACAAAATGAAGATACCAACCCATGAAAGACAGATGGTTAGAGGGATTGCCCCTCAGCCTGGAAAAGATAACCCTGAGACCAAGGGAGGAAAGAAAGGCTCTAGTGGTGTCGCAAAGGTGGCTTGAAAAGGGTTTCTCCTCTGGTGATGTCCTTAAGCAAGATACCTGAGCATCAACCCGTGGGCCCATGGCCTCTTCTTGGAAGAGCTCAGCAGTCTCTCTGCCCCTGCCCTGGGCCTGGAAGGGCTGGCAATGGAGTCCCACCTACCTTGGCTGGAGGCAGACACCTGGCCACCTGGGATGGATGGAGGCCAGCTGTCTGGCACATTCCCTTTGCCCACCCACAAGCCAGGACCACCAGTCCCACTGGGCAGAGGTGAAACAGCTGGGCACTTGCTCCAGAGACGCTCCCAAGGACAGGGGACCTGGCGGCCAGAGCAACGGCAGCATGAGGAGGACACATGCCCAGGCTCTGTTTTGCAGAAGCCTGCCTCTCCCTCCGCTATTCCATTCCAGCTCCATGAACAAACAGAGCCAAGGAAATGAGAGCCTGGCTTGGCAACCGTGAAGGACTCCAGATCAAGGCTGCTCCCCCCCCCCCCCCAATGCACACAAAGAGCTCAGAATCAACAAACAAGAGCCATGTCAGGCAGCAAACACACTCAGGAGCACTCTCTCTCTCTGTCTGTGCATGTTGCTGTTGCTGTTGCTGTTGCGTGCCTTCAAGTTGTTTCTGACTAAGGCAATCCTATCATGGGGCCATCTAATGGGTTTCCATGACTGAGCAAGGATTTGAACTCTGCTCTCACCGAGTGATAGTCTAACACTCCAACCACCACACCACGCTGGCTCTCATATATGCACACACACACACATATATATGTATTTTTCATTCTTTCCTTTTGGGAGCTCACTTACACCCAGCCTCTCCTCCCTGGGCTGCAGGTTACCCAAAAGTAAGCAACCTGTGCCCCCAACTTTTCTCTCCCCCTCACACTTTCCTCCTCCTCCTTTAATATGGTCTCCATATTAAAAGCTGTGAAATCCTCCCCCCTGCGCTTGTTAAAAGGCGAAGCTTCTTTGCTGCGCTAGGGCAGCCCGGCTGTTATCTCCAATAAGTCAGAGCCAAAATCAATTTTGCTTGACAGGTGATGCACTTCGAGGCAACCTGCTCTGCAGGCCTCCCTCCAGGTGCCCTGGATAGGAGGAGGAAGAGGAGGAGGAAGAGGATGAGGAGGACAAGGAGAAGGAGGAGGAAGAGGAAGAGAGATGGGGGAAGTGGGATGGAAAAAGGCAGAGTAGGTCAAGGCAAGGCAAGGCAAGGCAAGGCAAGGGGGCAGCCCCAATCCAGGCCAGCCCCCCTGGCCACTGTGATTCCTTCCACCCTGCCACCTACACAAGCATCCCCCCAATGGGTGGAAGAGCAACACCAAGGAGATGGTCTTGGCTCCTCCTTTGAGACCTTGATGGAAGCTTCCCCAAAAGATCAAAGGTGGGGGAGGCTGCCCTTTGTCTCTCTTCTCGGCAGAGGGAGGGGAGATCTCTTGAGGCCACTTGGCCATCTCCATCTTGGAAGCTTCTCTGTATTCAGAGACAAGGCAGTTTTTGGGGGGAGGCCCTGTTCCCTCCTAAACAGGGTACCACCCAGCCTTTCTAAAACAGGCAGAACTATATGTTCCTGAATTTTTACAATTGTACTTTCCAGCCTGACAAAAGTTCCAGAAAGCTGGCCATCTTTGTGATGATCTTAGCCAAAGCCTTACAGGGCGACAACCTTCTGTACCTCAGAATCCGCTTGGCTCTGAGATCAGGCAGAATCTAGTATTTTCTGGGCCTGAGAGACAGAAGTAAATCTACTGAAGGGTGAGTCAACACTTAAAGTGGATTCCACCAATTCAAAGGATTTACTCTAGCGCAGATGAACCAAATGAATGAAGGCTTCCATACACGTTTTCTCTTTTTCTGTTTTCTTTCCACCATCCACTAAACCAGGGAGGGGAAAGTGAGGACCATGGGTCAAATTTGGACCCCAAGCCTTCTCCTCAAATATGTTTTGATTTCCCCCCCCCCCCCATTCTTTTGCCTCCAAAGTCCAGCCAACATCCCTAGGAGGCATGCAGAAACATTTTTTCTTTCTTTCAGGGGGGCAAGGGTTGGACCTCCAAAGTCTCCTCAGGAGAAAATGTAGCCTCTGACTCCTAACACTTTGCACCATCCAGCCTGATGAAGAGTTATGGAGGACCTGGAGGGTCACCATCTTTATGGCATTTAGCAATCCTAATAAAGATGTCAGAGAGCCCTTCCTTTTGTTTCCCTCAGATCAGGCAATGGGCTTGTTTCCAAGAGGAAAGACAGGCAATTCTTGTGATGCGGGTAAGGAGGTGTAAAAAAATGGAGAGTCTCAGGCTGTACACTTGCCACCTCCAGCAGGAAACAGGTGGGCACCCAAACTCTGGGACCTTAACCTCAAAGTCGATTTCACTCCTTCCATGAGGCCAGGATCCCATGCAAGGGCCATGGCCCCCTGCAGCTCCTGAATGGACTCCTTTGGGTGCAGCGGCTTCCAGCGGTGCCCCCAGAGAGAACCCCTGGCTCAGCGTTCCTGGCCCCCACCTTGTACATCTGCAGACACACATATACACATATGCATATATACATGCACACATGCGCCCACGTTGCATCCAGATAAACACTTTTCAGATCAAGGACAAAGGGAGAGGAAACCTTACAAGCCAATTTCCCAATGACAATCCCTCTCATGGGGCCATAAATCCTCCAAGCTCCCCCCGCCCCGCCACTGCCTTCGCTCTGCAGGGAACAGCTGGCTTTGCCAGTCAGATTTGTTAAGCACTTTTATAGTAGCCACAACTCTGAGGCTTCTCTTTTACTGCAGCGCCATTTGCTCTCCCTGCAAGGAGGAGGAGGAGGAGGAGGAGGAGGAGGAGGCCCTGAGTCAGCTCTTCTCTTCTCTTCCCACCTGGAAGAGCGGCTGTGGGGCTGCTCCCACTGCAAAAGGGCCCCCTTTATGGCTGGGGAATGAGGACTCCCATGGGGAGAGAAAAGAGGGAGAGCAAGAAGGGAAAGGAAAGAGGGGTGGGGATTTATAACAAAAATGTAAAAAGAGGACTGAAATGTGGGAAATCCTTGGGAAATGCGCAAACGCTCTGAGTGGGGAGGAAACTTTTTGATAGATCTTGCTCTTGCAAGCAGGAATGAAAGGAAGGCTTTAGCCTCTCCAGCCCAAGGCTGGCGCTCCTTCCAGGCTCCAGCTTGACTGGCCCTACAAAGCAAGGTCAAGGGAATGGAGATAGATAGGACCATTCCAGTCTCCTGAATTTGTGGAGTGCCTGGAACAGAGCCCACTCAGTCTTAAGCAGGGCCATGAGTGCCTCCTTGTGCCAGCAAGGCTTTGCACTTTAAAGGAGCTTTCCAAATGGCTCTACACTCTGAGAGCTCTTTTTGATAAGCAAAGCAGTTTTTCTTCCCAAGACTGGAGTCCAAGCTCTAAAGGAACTCTCCACTATTATGTCAGTCCCTTCCCCAAAATGAGTGCAGCATATTGGGTATCTCCCATAAAGTTTGGACTAAACCCTGAAACAAACTCACCAGTCCACTGACCTGGAAAGGAGCAATGCCACTGGCTGTAGGGTCTGCAGCGCCTCATGGGGCCCCTCTGCAGCTGCGGAGAGGGGAGGAGGGGGGGGGCACAGACTTTGAGGCTACCCAATGCTCAGCAGTGTTTGTTATTCTGGGTCAGGGCTGCTCCTTGTGGGTTGCTGAGGGGGTTCTGGAAGGTCAGGACCCCACCCCACCCCACCCCCCACCCCGCTTTGGCTCCAAAGTCTCTATATGTTTCCTGCCCCAAATGCAAACCCAGTCACAGACCTCCAAGAGGAAACCAAGCTGGGGGTCCCTTTCCTTCTGAGAAGTGCTGAGAAGCGCCTGCTCCCTCAAAGACCCCCTTCTGCTTTCTCAGCACTGCTGCTTCCTACCCCACAAAAAGAAGGGGCAAACCAGTGGACAGAAGAGAGAGTCCATGAATGCCTCCTTATGGAGCGTAGCCACAGTGGTGCACAGTGATGCCACAAGCTGGAGGGCGAAACCCTGAAACCACACAGAGAATGGGGTACGGAGTGGGGGACGGGGGTGTCTTGCAACAAGCTCCCCCTTTCCAAGCCCAAGGCTCCTGGGAGGAGAGCATGTGCAGAAGGTGTGTTGTCAACCCATGACCTCCTCCCCCTATTTTCTGGCCAGGAGGAGCTCACCCTACATAAAGGGGTCCTCACAGAGGGGCCTCACTCCTTCTCAGCTGCAAAAATCTCTTCCCTTCCCCCTTTGGCCAATTTCAGAAAAGCCAACCCCCCACCCATGGCCTTGTCCCCATCTCTGACCCCCTTTGTTCTCCCAGTCCTCCACCATCAACCTTGCTACTGAGGGCCAATCGCTGGCCAGGAGACCTGGCTGTGGGACCAGGACCCCCCCCAACCCTTCCAGACCCAGAGTGGGGAGGATGAGAAGCTATGGGGTGTAGGCACACATGGGGGGGGCAGGGAGTTGGGCTTCCCCTCCCTCCCTCCTAAGAAAACCTCTGGGGGCTCTCATTCTTCTTAACCACTCAGCCCCCCCCCCCATCTGTGTGTCATGGTCAGATCCATAATTTATCTGCTCTGCTCCTCTTCCCTGCCAATGAATAATGCACAGGCCTTCTCTGTAACAACTGGCAGCTGCACTGAATGAGGAAGCAGGAGAACAAGGAGGATCCAGAGCAACAGTCAAATTGGGAGCCAGACGGAGGAAAGGCTGAAGTTGGAAGCATCTTGGAGCACAATGTCACACACACACAAAGAGAGAGAGAGAGACACACCTCCCTAGCAATGGGTCTCCATTCAGAAAATGGCAACAACTGGGGGACTCTGAGGCCCAAAACCAGCCCCAGGCTCATTTTGCCCATCCCTGTCTACTCAGAAGTGGAAGAGCCTGCGCAGGGCTCCATGTAGGAGGCATGGCAGGTGCATTTGGGGCTTCAGCGCTGCCGGTGCAGGAGGCCCCACAGCTTCTTTCACCTCAAGAGTTTCAGAAGTTTAGAAAGACTGACCTACGGGGATCTCCTCAGCCTGGGAAATGTCCAGTTTGCATTCCTCGAGGAAGAAAGAGATCAGATCCACCGTGTCCTCTTTCCATGCGCAGGACTCCTTTTCAGGCCTCTTTTCCAGCTGCTTTTCTGCTCACTGAAAAGGTGCAAAATGCTGACAGACAGGGATTGCATGCAGGCTTTGGCAGAGGCTGCTGTTTTTCTCTCATATTTCAAGTGGTTTGAAAAAGAAAACCCTACAGAAATCCTAAAACTAGGAAGGAAACACTGCAGAACCTGCAAGGCATTGTGCTGCCAGCAAGGCAGGAAAAATGAGGGGGAAATCTCACCACCCCCACCTGCACTATGGTTGGTGTGTGTATATTTGTGTGTGTGTGTGTGTGTGTCTGTTTCCCTTTGCAAGTTAAGAGGGCTCAGGGTGGGATTAATTAGAATCAAAAGAAAGATTTTACTCTTCCATCTCAAAGGATGGGTTAAGCTGTGACAGTGGAAGATGGCTTCCATGGCAGTGGAGTGCTGTGTCAACGCTGGGTTTCAGTCTGAACTTGGAAAGAGCTGTCTGTGGCACTTGACCTATTTGGGGAGCTTAGGGTCCCATCCTGTAAAGTCTGGGCCAACACTTGAAAGGAATTTGGAAGGGCATGGAGGGCACCCATCTCCCGCTGCTGCCCCTGTGCCACCCCTTCTGCCAGCTTAAATGGTACCTGGTGCTCTTCTTGGCCAGATTTTGACCCAAGGCTGGGACACAATCTGTCTCAATTCCCTCCCATTTTGTGAACCCACGAAAAGAGGCCTCCCGGGGCCTCCTCCCTACTTAGATGTGGAAACGGAGCTCCAAGGGCTTGGGCCTCCTTCCTGGGAGGCTGAAGGATCTCCTGCCTCCGATGTGCCCTTTGCACAATGGGCACACAGTCTCCGGGCAAGAAGGCCTCAAGGGCTATGGGGCCGGCAGAGTGAGGTGGGCAGAGGAGAGCATGCAAGCCATCCTCCTCCTGAGAGGCAAATCCACCACACTCATGATTGCCTGGATCCAACACATACTCCCAAATGTGAAAACCACACTCACGCCCTTCGCTCACCCACACAAGCAGAGTGACCCCATTCTCTCGTGTGCACACCCCCACACTGTTCACACGTACACACATGCTTGGCAGAGCCTTCCTGTTTTAGCTCTGAGCTCCATGTGTGTGTGTGGGGGGTCCGCTCCCCACAGAGGAAGGGAATGCCCCCCCTTGTCCTTAAAGGGGGCAGATGCTGGGCTCCATAAACCCTGTGCAGGGCAGTTCCTGGGGAGCCACACTTTGGAGGGCAATTCCCATCAGGAGCCCCTGCACCCCCTCCCCCTTTTGGAGTCTGCAAACAGGGAGGGGGCTTGGCGGATGGGGAGTGACTGACAGGACAAGAGGAGTTTAAAAGGAATGCAGGCAATTTAATAAAGAAACATTTTCAACTGCATAATTTACGTGCTCAGAAGATGTATCTTGACAAGGCCAAATAGCTCGTGCCAAGCAAATCACTCGGCTGCACATGAGCTGTCATGGCTTCAAAACAGGAGATAGCAGGAGGGAGGCTGTTGCTGGGGGGGGGGGGAGAGGGCTTGTTGAAAGGCTGAGAGTGGCCTTGGTCTTCAGAGAGGGTGGGTAGGGGCCAAGGCATTGAAGAAACAAGAGCCCCCCTCCACACACACACCCAGATTGCGGACATTTTGAGATCCGATTGTGGCTACAGCTGTTTACACAAAGGCGAGATTGTGTGTCCCTCTGCCGCATGCAGCTTGGCTTACTCATTCTCTCATGGGCAGAGCTTTCGAGGGCCTTCTGGAGCTGAGCACTGGCACAGCATTTCTCCTTCTCCTGGGAAGATCGTGACCCCGGGGGGCAAGGAGTCCTGCTTGGGGGTGTTTTGTTCCTAGCCCATCCTACAGTAGCCTCAAGCCCTTTGCCTATTTTTTTAAAACATTATTTTATAAACGTGGTGTTTTGGACCTCAGCACCCAGAATTCCCAGCTGGACACCAAAGACTGAGAGCCATGGCTATGGAGATGGTTTTTCTTTGTCTTGGGAGGGTTTGGCCCTGGAAGGTGGCCTGAGAGGGTTTGCCACAAACAATGGAGAAAGAGATCTGGAGGCGAGAGCAGAATTCTCTCTCTTTCTGCGATGATGGGCGAAGGAGCCCATTTTATAAGGTGGCAACCTGGCCCAGAGCGGCTGGGGACCAAAGCACCTGGCCTCTGCCCCCAGGTCTGAATCTCTTCCCTGATCCTCTGCAGAGTGGCCTCATCCTCTCCTGTCTCAGCAAACTAGGCTCTGGGGCTCACTGAAGTAAAGCCAAGCCACTGGAGGGAAAAAAGACAAGTGGGTGGTGAACGGATGCAGCAAGAGAAACGGCAGCAAAGAAGACTCTTGGTGAAGCTCACAGGCAAGGAGAGACTTCCCCACCACCACCACCACCACCACCACCATGGAGGGTGACTCCTGGAAAAGAGGAGAAGGAAAGGTTTCTGTCTTTGGAGGAAAGGCGTTCTCATCCCAGGGAGGCTGGGATTGCCATGCACCCTTGCAGAATTTGTCCCAGGAGCCCACTTGGGAGGCTAAACCGCACACTGTGCAAACTCAGCCCAGTGCTCTCTCTGTACATGCACAGTCTAAGCCACATAGAGGCATGGATAGATGGATGGATGGACCCTGGGAGATCAGGGTTCAAATTCCTGCTCTGCCCTGGAAATCCCCTGGGTGTCCTCTTAGACATGTGGCACTCTCTCAGCCTCAGGGGTAGGCAATGGTAAATCTCCTCAATCTGGGCAAGAAAACCCTATGAGAGTAAGTGTGGTGCAGTGGTTTCAGTGTTGGGCTAGGACTTTGGAGACAAGGGATCTAATCCCTGCTCAACTATGGACATCCAAGAAAACCCTGGGAGAGGGTTGCCAGAAGCTGGTGCTGATCTGAAGGCACAGAAGGATAGCAGCGCATGATGACAGTGACAAAGGAACCCAAGAACTGCATTGTTTGGCAGTACAGTGGACCCTTTCTATATGCGGGGGATCCATTCCAGACACACAAATCCCCAGCATTTGGCAAAAAACGCGGGACCTCAAGTCCCATTTGTTTTAATGGGTGTAATGCACGGTATGGGGCGCGCACCCCACCATTCATTCTTGCAGGGCTTGCTGTCCACGTGACCTTGAGTCCACGTATGGCAAGCTCACGTATGGCACGGGCTGCTGTAAGACAACCAGCTGCAACTGATAATGACAAATAAATAACTTCAAAGTCTCAGTGACAAAGCCCAGGCCTCAGAAGACAGAGCCAGGTCTCCTTCAGTCCGATCGCTTGCCTCCTTGTTGTTTCCTTTGCAACAAACCTTGCTTCACACTTCCCTGCTCTCTACTCTTCCCATTGCCACTCTAATAAATTTCCAGCTTGTTTTTACAGTCATTAGGATGTTAAGCACCAAGTGCTCTAAAGGGATGTTAAATTGAGCTCAGCCAGTTGGCTCCAAGAAAGCAAAACCGCCCCCTTGTCTTGTGGGCTGGAGCCAGAGTGTCCAGGGAGCCAGACTCTGGATGTCTTTAGCAGAGGCAGGCAGGCTGGCAATTAGCCCCATGACCCACCTTTTGGACCTTGGAGGGGCCTCCCAGCCCCATTGAGGCCAACCAGCAGGCAGCAGAACTGGTCTGGCCCACCTCATCCTCACCCCACATAGCTGCTGCTGAGAGACACAGGGCTGGATGTGTGGGGTGTGCCCTCTTGTGCAAAACCCAAATGAGTGGGTGGAAGGTCTGGAAGGAGAAGTCAGCCTTCATAGAATCACAGAGAGCATTGGAAGGGACCCCAAAGACCATGTAGTTCGACCCCATGATGGTGGCAGGGACCCACTGTTAAAAGCATTCCTGGCAGGTGGGCATCCAAGCACTCTTTAAAAGCCTCCAGCAATGGAGAGTCCACCACCTACTTCCAAGGAATCCACTCTGTTGTTGTCCACCAGAAAGATTTTCCTAAGCTTGAATCTGAATCTCCTCCAGAAGATAATCCAGATTTCCTCTAATGCCATTGGTGGGGTGAGAGGATTATGGCCCTTGACATATGCACAGCGGCACTCTTTTCCACTTTGAAATGTCTCAGTTGCAACTTTCTTTTTACCATCATCAGGTTGTGCATTGTCCAACCTCACCCAAATATTCCCCTTGCCAGGGACTATTTCCTTGCTTTAACTGTTACAGCATACACTTGGCACCCAAGGGCAGGCATGGGGCTTTGGCGTAATGCCCACATCCACAAATTCACACATATTTGCAAATGGGAGACCTGCTGCTGCTCCAGGGAGAGGACCCAAACCAAGGGACCCAAATGACAAGAAAGGGGATTCAGACTAATCCTACGAATACCTTCCTGTGAGTAAGAGTTGTTCAGCAGTGGGATTCACTCCTTGGGAAATTCCCCTTCACTGGAAGATTTTTATACGGAGGTGATGTGGCCAGTGGGTCACAGTGCTGTAGCTGTGCCTTTCCTGCATGCAAAAGGAGTAGGACCAGTGGCACCATTAAGGGAGTTCAGGGGTGTGACCCACACCAGGTAATGCCTCAGAAGAGGGGTGACACCCGGTCGGGCCTTTCCTGCCACTGCAGGGTGAGAAGGGGCAAGCGTGCCCCTCCAGACTTCGCCATGGTGGCAGCTCCTTTCTCAGGAGGAGCCTCCGCTATGGCAAAGGAGAAGGGCAACCATACCCTTTGGGCTGCCACTGCCCCCCACCAGTTGCCCCCCGGCAACCCCCCCCCACTGGGTGACACTGGGGCACCACTGGGCTTGACTAAGAGATGCCCTCTAACTCTGCAATTCTAAGTCTGAAGGCAGACTGAGAAGGGTGTTCTTTTCTGCCGAAACAGGCCAGTGGATGAGTGGGGTTCCTCCCCGCTTGCAAATCCCTCTCCTGAGCTCTGACATCACAACAAAGCTGGGTGGTTGGGGAGATGAAAGCCCCTTGCCGCTTGAGAGCCAGGATAAAGCTTTCAGGATGCGGCCCATGTGCCTCCTGGTTTAAAGCCAAAAGCCAAATGCCACCATTCTCAGATTGCCACTGGATTTGGCAAGGAGCCTGCAGGAGTGGGGCGATTGGGGACAATGAGGGGGACCTTAAGCTTTGCAAATGCAAGCCGTGCATTAGGCAGAGAAAGGAGCCTAAGTCCCAGGAGGGAAGCTTATCCTCCCTGAGCCCCCTGGGCAAGGGGGAGCAGAGGATGGCTCCCCCAGGGAGGAAGCGTGCAACCTGAGGCAAGGCATCTGTGCAAAGACTGTTCCCAGCCCCCTAGCCCCCGTGGCAACCCTTTCAATCAACCTGGGCTCTTCAGCCCCTGAAAGGCACCCCAACTTCAAGGGCAGCATAATTATTAATCCAACGGATGGAGGGAAGCAGGAGGGGTGGGGAAGCAGTCCCACAAAAAAGCCCCCTTGGACAGTGGCCTCTTGGGATGGAGGTGTCAAGGGAGGGAGAACAAAGGTGGGCCACAGGTAGCTGCCAGGGCTCTGGCCGGCTGGAAGGAGCATGCGAGGCTGAAAAGCAGGGAGGGCTGCCTTAAGTGGCTCTTCCAGGCTGGCATTAAAGGAAGGCTGGGCACAGTTAGCCTCCACCTTCCAGAGGTAAATCATGCAGCCCAGGAAGGAAGGAAAGAAAGAAGGCAGGCCGAAAGGGATGGAAGGAGGTGGCCTACGCTCTCCTGACACCTGAGTGAGGAAGCATAGCCCACCCCTCCCTATGGCATTACAGGGACTGCTCCCACCCACACTGTACAAGGGACACCCCCTTGCCATACATTTCAGGGCAGGCCCCCACCTGGGAGCTGACATAACCTGCCTGCTTCCAAGAGGGCCCAATGTCCCCCCCCAGGTATGCTCCCCCTCAAGCAACAACGATGATCCCCAGGCCTTGCACAGCAGGGACAGACGTCATGACAAAGCAGCAACACCCGACACTTGCCAAAATACCACTTTGTTGATTGCAAGCAGCTTGTGGATAGATGTGGGGAAAGAAATAAAAGGAGGAGAAAGTTTGCTCATGTCTTGCCAGTTGAAAGATTACCTTTAGCTCTCATGCGTGGGTCGCAAACACAGCCAAATTGTGCAATATCAAAGGGGAGGAGCAGGAGGAGGCAGAGGTGATGATTATGATGATGGCGATGGTTGACTCTGAATCACTGATGGACCAAAACTCTGCACACCTGGTAGACTAGGAAACGGGTGTTACTGGTGTTGGTGGCGAAGATGATGACCATCTCCCAGCAGCCACCACGGACTGGACTGGACGGCTGCCCCAAGAGAGTATGGGCATGGAGGGAGCCAAAGCCCAAAGGAGGAGGACACCCTTCTTGAGAGCAGCCCTCCTTTAGTGGAAACTTCTCCCACTGGCTTTCCCTTTCTTCTCCCCATGGATGGCGCCAACTCAAGCCTCCTGCAACCTTGAATGCTTGCCTTTCATTATTTATTAGCAAAATGGGTGAGGATTAGTCTCTCTGCAGAAGAACAGGCACCCAGCATGCACTTCAACCACTAAACAGCTAAATATATGCTTATTTAAAAATCAATCAAAGACTCAAGGTTTCCCTTTTAAAAGGAAAAAAAATGTTTACTGTAGAAACAAGTATCCAACCCAAAGGTTAGAGTGTTGCCACCTGCTGAATGCCACCTTCACCATGAAAGAGGTTGCCATTTTAAATGGGAATTGAGGGGAGGGAGGTGAGGTGAGGTGAGGTGAGGTGAGGTGGGGCACTCAGGCGCTGAGGCAGGAGGACTCAGTGCCAGCCTTGGCATGGCACACAAACTAATGTGAGGAACTCACCAGGTCCGGTAGAGGGGTTGTACCATAGGCAGAGGAAGGAAGGAAGGAAGGAAGGAAGGGGGAGAGGCAGGAGATAGGTGGGGGGTAGATGGTACGTAGGCATGGTGACTTGTAAACAGAAAGCATTGCTATGCCCTCAATGGTGGGAGGGGGACTGGAATAACCCACCGCCAGGCCCATGTTCGGATGGGGTGACAGAGCACCTCCTTGGCAGCTGGGCCCCGGCTCCTGTGCCATTTGCTTTCGAATGGCTCCTCCTTTGCTGTACACAATGCAAAGCTCTCTGTGAAGTGTGGGCCTGGGAGGCAGGGTGGGTAGTGCTTTGCTGGCACCATGACAACTGGAGGAAATAGCCATTTAGTTGTTGTTGCTGTTATAATTATTATTTTGACACTGTCAGCCTCGCCCGCCATTGGAGGCAGCCACAAAGGGACTGGCACACCCATTAGTGAAGTGTGTCTTCCATCATCACACTGCCCTTCCTGGCTGGAGGGGAGCAGGCCTTTTCATGGAGGAAGGCAAAAGCAGGACCAGCCTTCTGCTTCAGTCCAGAAGCACAGCATTTGAGAAAGTGAATCCCAGGCAACCCCATGGGACTTGGTTCCCAGGAGTCTTGGCAGCTTTCAAAGTGTACCAGGTCCAATGTGGAGGGCGTGGGATGGGGGTCTTTCCAGGAGCCAGGTCTGCCCCAAATGCCCCCCTCCACGTATTCCCCCAAGATACCTCTGCACCCACCTCCCCTTTCTATGACTTCAGAGTCTCAATGTTGTAGACAGAGGGATCCCCCACAGGATCTAGGGGAGGCCCAGGCAGAGACTCTGAGATCTGGGTGCTTCACACTTACACCAGAATTCAAAGACATCATGTTAGTCTGGAAAATCAGTATGCAAAGAGATCTTGTAGGACTAACTGAAAGAAAGAAGCTGATAGCATGAGCTTTTGTAGACTGGAGTCTACTTCCATGCTCAAAGATGCTGCAAGGTCCCTTTGCATACACTTATAGCAGATTGACAGTGCTCTGGTCCCTCCCAAGGAAACCTGGGTTTTGTAGTTTGGGAACAGACTGGGAACTCTGCCAGGGAGCTCTAGCACAGTCCTGCACTTCAGCGCTGGAGCTGTCTAGCGAATCCCCAGGATCCCATGGGATGGAGCCCTGGCAGCCAAAGTGGGGCCACAATGCTACTGCTGGGTAGTTCACTCACTCTCTCTCTCTCTCTCTCTCTCTCACACACACACACACACACACACACTCCTGCCCTCCATCCTCGGCTTTATCCAAGACGTTTTCTCCGGCCCCACAAGCTTGCTCTCCAACTTCACAGACCCTTCCTACACTCAGGGGCTGAGACCAGTGGAGATTTTTGGGGTTCAGCACCAAAACAGCTTCTCATCCCAAACCCTGCCTTCAAACTTTCCTCGCCTAGAGGAGAGTCCTGGAGAAATGAAGATCTCAAGCACTTGCCTGATCTTTTGTGGCCACTTGCTAGTAAGGCAAGAACTGCCTGCCTCTGAATTGTGGTCTTTCTCTTGGTCTGGTTTTTAAGAACATTGTGTCTGATGGCGTTACCATGTCATAAGAACCTTGTGCAAAGAGAAATTCAGGGATTTTCTAAATCTGCCTTTGTATATAATTAGCCTATATTTGTCTGTTGAAGTAGGTGTATATTATCCCATAAAAAATCTTAAATGATAGGAGAGGGGGAAGGTGGGAAGGGAGGGGAAATGGGGGGGGGGGCAAATTGCCCATTGGCACAGGAATACGCAGCCTTGGAAAGGAACCGGCAGGTCCCTGCAGCCAAGCTGACAATCTGGAGTCTGGGGAAAAACAAGAACTAGCGCCCACGCGACAGAGGGAAGCCGGATGAACGGCAAAGGGAAGCTGGTGAAGAGCCAGAGCTCTGAGCCAAGAGCCCAGAGTGCAACAGGCCAAAAGGAAATTACTCCCGCCACAACCTATGTGCATGTGGGGCAAAGCCTGCTACCATACATGAGGGGTCCCAGAGCACCTGGAAACCCTGGAGCAGGTTGTGCCTGATGGAGGAGGAAGAGGAGGTGCTCAGAAGGAAGATCACACAGCGGAGGGCCCTATGACTGTGCCCAACAGTGAGGATAGGAAGAAGCCAGGGATGGGCGGCTGGAGGGGCCATGGCCGAAGGTCCAGCCAGAGTCAGCTCCCTGCAGAGGGGAGAAGCCCCCTGCCTCAGCCCTGGAGAGGCTTTGCTGCAGACAGTTCTGGGCTGGAAGAGCCAAAGGATGTGAGATGGCTTTCTGTCTGCCTTTCTCGTTTCAGCACTGGACGCTGTCCGGTGCTCTGTGCTTCTCAATCCATTCCTTATGCCTCTGCGGGGCTCTTCCCTTAGAAGTTGCTCAGTGATTAATATTTTATTTTAAAAGGCTTCTTCTCCAATCCTTTCCATTGCACACTACAGTTGTATGGTGGACAAACATGCTTGTCGCGCGATTGCCATACAGAGGGGTGGGCTATAAATAAAAATTTATTATTATTATATTATTATTCCTCAAAAGGCTCATTTGCACAGTTGTGTAACCAACACACACACACACACACACACACACACAGAGAGTGTAGTACTCCACAAAAGTAAACTGAAGCTAGGAATATCAAAAAATCTCACTGCTCTGAAGCCTTTATGGGAATCTGATCATCTTGCCAGGAAGAGACTGCACTGCAAGCACCCAACAACTCCCTCCCCTCCCCTCCCCTCCTCCTCCCTCCCCAGGAGAGGTGGCTGTCCTGCTGCACCTGAGGTCCTCCTGTCCTGCCCCCCCCCCCCCCCGCCAGGCCTCCTGGAAATCCCAATGCCCTCCGGAAACCCCTCTGCAGCCGGAGAAGGAAGGGGAATGCTCCCTGAAAACACTGCTGCCTCCCATCCTTCTTGCTCCTCTCGCTTGCCATCTTTCCCCTCCACCTCTGGATCTATTCAATCGCCTTATTATAGATTGCAAGTTCCCTTCAAAGGTCAGATAACACAATACAAGTGAATCATATTAGGGAGCAGAGCATATATCTCAGCTTGGTATTTTATGGCAAAACCCCATAAAGCCAGGTTGGTTGTTGGCGGTTGAACAGACGTTGTGTAATAAAGTTGGGTGTAATTGTCTCCAGAAACAAACAATCCATTTATGAGAAAAGCGTCCTGTAATTGTGGGGTCCCCAAACAGCTGCTCACCAGGCAATGTGTGTGTGTGTGTGTGTGTGTGTAAGACTTCTTCCTCTGGCAGAACTTAGGTACCAAAACATTTTGTCGAAGGACCAGACGGGAAATAAACCACTTGCCAATGCATTGTTCTGAGACAAATATTCAATACGCTGCTTAATGTATGGATTGCTGCTTGTGGTTAATCTAAGACAACAGAAAGGAAAGCGTTTGAGGGGATGTGTGGAGGAAGAAGGTGAAATGGAGAAAGAGGACAGCCTCCAAAGAGGCCGCTGCTGCTGTTGCTGCTCTTAAGGAAATGCAAAATTGATTGCCGGAGTGATCGAAGATTCCTGCAGGAGGGCTATTCCCAGGCTGGCCGGCCCCTCGTGCCACTTTTAAAAATGTGTCCGTAATCTGCTCCAGAAAATCCCTTCCATCATGTTTATTTCCTTCCTCCGTTACCACCAGTTTGATTAATTGCTCAACTTGGACGTCTTTCTCATCCCATCCTGCAGTCCAATTTTTCACCCGGCTGTTAAATGCCCTTCCGTCCTAAATGGACATCATTGCTTTGTAGTCTTTGTCACTGGGCTGCATTATTAATGGCAGCCTCCAGGATTGCCTTGTGGTGAGCATCCGAATTTAGGCTGAGGGAAAGTGTTTGGGGTGGTCATTCATTGCTGCCCGTTCAGTGGCAGGGTGGCCTCCTTCCCTCCCTCGAGGAGAATCATGGCTGGGACAATTATTACAACTTTTTCTGCACAGGAGTGTTCTTTTCTACCCACAAAAATCATGTCTTCTGCACAGGAAAGAACTTTCATGGGCACAAAATGTCATTGTCTGTGCAAACAACCATGTGGGTATTTTTTTCCCTCCAGTGGGTGGGCAAAATAGCGCCTGAAATGTGAATAGTCCTTGAAAACTGCACAGTTGTGCAAGACACTCTTGCACTAGAGAGGAAAGGAGGAAATTATTTTTCTCTGTCTGTATGAGTGGAATTAGCAGCGTTCACATTGCTCTTTTCCAGGTGTGGTCTGGCCCTAGTCGGACTCAGGTGCCCAACCCTCCAAGTTGCCGCGCCAAGAGACCGAGTCCCCCGAGTGTTTCCTGCCCAAGAAACGCAGTGGGGCGAGTGGAACAAGGGGGTAGACACACAGTGAGCAAGACACACACACCCAGCCTCACATTTCAAATCAATCATGACAGCTTTTGAGTCACACCGAACTCCTCCTCAGGCAAGACACGCATGAAAGGGAAACAGACAGGCGTCCCTCTTCACCTCTTAACCTGTGGCATTCTCAAAAGTAAGATGGAAAGAATATTTGTCATTATTCATATCCTGGCTGAGAAAGCAGTTTCCTGGCGCTTGGGAAACCCCACTGGGAGGAACAGAGACGGTCACGAGGCTGCTACGAGATCCTTCACTAAGCGTTTCTCTGCACAGAAATACAACCATTTTCTCTCTGCAGAAAACACGCGTCTATTCAGAAAACATGTTTCCTGAGCCTGGAACAGCATATCCTGCACAGAGAACCCTGTCCCTTGCATGGGAAATGTCTTTTCTATGTCAAAAAGCCACATGGATTGGTGTACAGATGAACACCTACTGAAGCATGAACTGTGAGCCAAAGCCGGGCAGGAGGGTGGCAGCGCATGGGGTGTGTGTGTGATATTATGGGAATTGTTTGCAAGGATGATGAATGAAAAGACGGGGTGGTGGTGGTCCTGCTCAAAAGGCACGTGGTGGGCTCATGCGGGGGAGGAGATGCTCCCACAAGAGGCCTCCGTCAGCCCTGGTTCCCCCGCCGGTCCACCAGCAGCCGGCCAGCGGCACGTGTCCAGTCAGTGGCATGCTTTGAAGGCCAGGCACTCATCCTGAAGGCCCCTTGGAATCACGGCCCTCGCTGTGGCATCTGAGGGGATGCCTGTTCCTCAGGCACAGTGGGGAACAGGATCGAATCCTGGGTCAGGGATCCCACCTCTCTGCACCAGAGGAGCCTCCCAAGACGCCAGGAGGAGGCGAAGCAGATGCTGCTGTTCTGCAAGCCATCCCTCACGCCAGGGAGCCACGTGGCAAGGCTTCACTTCTCTCTTCACCACAAGCTTTTGATCCCCAGGAAGGGCAATTACGGGCTCAAGGCAGAGAGTGAGCAAGAGCTCTCTCCCATTCAAATCCTTCTTGTGGCAGCCAGCACTCTCGACCCACGAGAGGAGCGTCAGTGGGATCTTGAAACACGGAGGGAGAGAAGCTGGCCCTGGCCAGTTATGCCTGGGAATGGCAGAGCTGGGCAGGGGAGGAGGAAGAGGAAGAGGAAGAGGAAGAGGAAGAAGAGGGCCTCCGCTCACCAGCAACAAAGACCAAGCGGCCCTGTTTCCTGCACTTTTCCTGTTTCATCTTCTGCCTGTAGTATCTCACTTTTTGGAGATACTGGGAGCTGAAGCCCCCAGAACAATGCTCCATTGTTGTGTGATAAAGCAGCATAGAAAGGGAGCAGGTTAAAAAGTGAATGTTTTGGAAGGCTGCTTGCCTCTCAAGAGTCTTCTGGGAGACTCCTCATTGTCTGAACCTGAGCATTTTGGGGGACAGGAAGGACTTTTGGCTGTGTTTCAAAGTTTCCACGCAAATTAGGAACCACCTTCAGCATCGCCTCCCAGAGGATACAGTAGTCCTTTTTATCCATGCTTCCCAATTTAGTTGTTTCCGCTCAACTGCTGAAGCTGAAAGGCAGCACCAGACAAATTGCTCTGAGCCTCCAGGCAGAGTTGGCTGAGAAATTTAGGTGAAGCCAAAGGAAGGCAGTGCCACCCCCGGGGGCCATGTAAAGCCCCCCCCCCCCCCGGTCCTGGCCTTTATCACACCAGGGCTGACCAGTCAGTGCTCTGCCTTCTCCGGGAAGCATCTGCAGGAGCAGCTTTCTCGCTTGGAAAATGTCCAGAGTCTGGACTCCAGACTGCAAAGCTGGTGTGTGTGTGGGGGGGGGGGGAAGGGGGCTCCTTGCTTTTACAGTTAAATTGGGGAGAGGGAACTTTCTGTGGGGTTATTTCCATGGTTTGCACTTTTGTCTGTAGCTGGCCTACATCTGCTCTCGCTCCCCAAGGGAGGTCCAGCCAACCTCCTTTCCAAAGTGATGCAGGGTGTGGGGTGTGGGGTGTGGGGTGGGGGAACAGGGCACTGCAAATGGCAAAGCCCCCCC
Organism: Phrynosoma blainvillii; assembly: GCA_026167975.1. NCBI lineage: Eukaryota > Metazoa > Chordata > Lepidosauria > Squamata > Phrynosomatidae > Phrynosoma > Phrynosoma blainvillii. The sequence continues at coordinate 276,366 of JANUYF010000012.1, forward strand.
CCCCCCAGCAAAAGGCTCCAGTGGTGCTTCTCTCTTGTCAGCATTCTGGGGAAGTTGCATTGGCATTTAAAAGAAGAAAAGAAGAGAAAAGAAAAAGAAAGCGAGATTTTCTGCAGGCTCAAGCGAGAGACAAGGAAAATGCATCACATGAATGGATGCCCCATAAAAAGAGAGCAAGCGGGTCCAGAACAAATGCCTGCCTGGAAGCAACTCCAGCAAAAAGCAAACCCACGCCAGGAGAAGAGGAGCCTCTTCTAGAGAGGCAGCCGCTGTTGCTGCTCCAAACCTCCTCCTCCCTGCTATTCCTTCTTCTGGGCCCAAAGGCTGCCGAAAGGCACCCACAAGTGGAAGGGGGGACCGGCGGGCCTGATCCTGCACCCCAAGGGCCGCCGGTGGGGCCTCTGCGTCAGGAGGGGGAGGGGGAGCCAGCATGGAAAGGCCTCGGATTGGGCCCATCCTGGTCTCCTGCAGCCTCCTTCTGCCCCCCCCCCCCCGCTTTCAAATGCCCCAAGGATGGCTGAGATCCCACACGGAGGAAACATGGAGTCAAGCACTGCCAACATGGCCTCGGCAGGGAATTGTGATGTTGCACAACCATATCTGCAGCCCAACAAGCGATGAGCACCACTGTGCCATGTTGATGCACCTCTGTGTGCGATCATGCGCAGCCTGCATGTGTTTCAGGGCACAAAGGCATCAAGGGCAAAACGCCACTCTTTGCACTGAACATGGAGGTCCTGCCTTAGAGTTAGACATAAATGCCCACCTGCTTCTGTAGGGGAGCTTACACCTGAGCAGGGCACTCACAGGATCCTAGGCAGGTGTGTGTATATGTGTGTGTGTGTGTGTTGGCATGTTCAGGACCCCCAGGATGCCACTCCCAGATGAAGTATGGCCCCTTCACCCCTCCTATTTGGGGAGAGGGCAGCAGTTGGCACCCATAACCTTCGGCTGCCTCTGGCTGCCTCCTCCTCTTTCCACTTTTTTCTTTAAAAAAGCATAACACAGAGCCAAATGAAATAATGAGAGAAACTCATTTTAATGCCACGGAGGGAATTGTTTTATTACTAAAGCAGCAAATAGAACTAATTGAATCCGCAATTTAAGAAGAAGAGGCAAAGAGAGGGAGGAGTGGGGAAAGGAATGGGTACGGCTGGGGTGTGTGTGTGTGTGTGTGTGTGTGTGTCCGTCCATGTGTGAGGAACACACACACACACACACACACACACACAGAGGCATGCTCTCCAGAGAAGGGGCAGAATGAGGCTGAATATTCATAGCCAAGAAGCGGAAAGTCTTTGGGATGCAAAGCACTTTCCCAAGTGGAGGCCCAACATCTCAGGGGAGCTCCGCAGGTGCCAATGTGTGTGTGTGTGTGTGTGTGTGTGTGTGTGTGTGTCACAGGGGAAGGTGGGGGACCCAGGGCAGAGGGGGCATCCATCTCCCTGCTTTGCTCTGCAGTTCAGGTCAGATTCAGGGAGAAGAGAGGCTCCAAAGGGGGGGGAGGATGACTAGAGAGAAAGGGGGATGCTCTGCACCCCTTGAGCACTTTGGGGGCACCCCACTGGCTAGCAGCTCCCAGAATGCCCTGTCACACATGTGGTGGCCCTGACAGTCGGCCCCTTGTCTTGCCTGCCTCCCTTTTTGGGGGTGGGTGGTTTGGAGGCCATGCCAGGGAGGGCTGCCCCCAAAGGCAGGCTGGCCAGCTGTCCCCCTTCATTCTCACTGAGGACGCTCCCCAGTTCACCCCCAGAGAAGCCCAGCCTCCCTCTTCCTCCCCGCTTCTCACCAGCCCTTTCCCCACACAGTTATAGTGTTAGGATTTCACTCCATCGGCCGTGACTCCATCATCCCACAGAATTGGGGTGGCACTGGAGCCTCCCCCCCTGTTGGGGATTCAAAAGGCCCCTCCCTGAACTGCAATTCCCAGGATTCCACAGGATGTTCCCATGGCAGCTGATGTGGAATCAAAGTGCTACAATGATTGAGTGTGAACAGGCCCCTGGCCAGTTCTCCATGGCAATAAAAATAATTTACTGAGCCAATTTCTGCATGGAGACGTACTAATAGTGCCTGTGTTTGCAAGGATGCCATGGCAGAGAACATGCCACCCCAAATGCATTCACTCTCTGCAGAAAGGGGCCTCTCTCATTGCCCACTTGTGGCTCCGCTTCCTCTGCCATGGCCGCATCATGGGCAATGCTGTTTAGTGAAGCACTAGAGCTCTCTGGCAGAGAATGCTAAGTGCCTCTCCCTCAACTGCGAACCCCAGGATTCCCTAGGATGTGGCCATGGCAGTTAAAGTGGAATCATAGTGCTTTTATAATGGTGCAAAGTGAAGGGTTTTAGGAGGAAGGAACGGGACCCCCTGCAACATGTTTGTTGTAATATATTGTTGTTAATTTGTTGTAATATATTGTTGTTCACCGCCTCGATTGGCTTGCCAGAGGGGCGGTATATAAATAAACCGTATTATTATTATTATTATTAAGAAGCAGTGGGGAGAGACATTGTGCCAGGAGGCATGGGTATCTCCTTGCACAACAAGTGTGTGTGTGTGTATATATATATATATATATGCTCACAATGCCAGGCCACCAGCAGGATTCCAGTAAATGTTTCATAAAATTCATTAGTGACACTAAATGGATGCCAGCACAATGTTAAGCATCTTCAAAGTTGTCTTGGCCGGCAAAGTCATTCTTAGATTCTTAAGCAAGACACTTGGAACCCAAACAAATTGTCCTCCAGTTGTTAGGAGATTAATGTGCTTTTTTTGTTCAGGTGATTTCATCCCTAGGAAGGATACATGACTGTGCATATATGTTTTATTGATTTGTAAAAAGGGGGACAATAAAAGCACAAGTACGCATATCAAGCCAAACCAATGTCAGGTGATGAGTTCACCTTCAATGGGCCTACTCTGGTTGAAAAAAGCAAAAGGATTTAGGTCAACGTTCCTCTCACTTTCAGCAAACACACACAGCACAAGCACAGGGCCTTGTTTCTTTTCCTCAGCATGGGAGGTTTTTATTCTCACAACACCCTGTGAACCTGCAACTACTACACCACACTGACTCTCCAGCTGAGATTCTGGATGACCCACCAATGCATTTTAGATTTGCAAGGCAGGGATGCCGACCCCTGAGGTGTTTGGCTCAAGGTCACACCATGAACCTGAACCTGGGTCCCTTGGGTCCAGTTCTAGCCTGATCACACCATTCATGCCATGCCACCCACCCCTGGCCTGGATTTGGGATGGGGGGTGCCTGATGATGCCCCTGCCAGATGCATGGTACATTTGGTACATATGGTACATTGCCACATTTCTAGGACAGGCCTTTTTGTAAACAGGAAGTGACCCAGAAGTTGCCCACCCTTCTGGGGCTGAGGGGGCAGCCAGGGTTGCCGAGAGGAAACTGGAGGGGGCTAGTGCAGAAGAAGGACCCCAGCCTATTGCCTGGCTGTGGGACAGGCAGCACCTACAGAAACTCCCTCTTCTCCACATCCTCCTCAGTGGAGGAATGGAAGCCCCTCCATTTTCACTTGGAGTCTGGCCCTGCATGCCACTTTTGGGCTGTTAGGGCAGGCACAGGCAGAAGCAGCACCTGGCATCCCGGTCCATCTTGCCAAGCCTCCCTCTTCCCTGCGCACCCCTGAGGCCCTGAGCAAGGACCAGGGCTCACGGTTTTATCTTACAGGAGGGTAGGTTTCAACCGAACACGGGAAGGACATCTTAATGGTAAGAGCAGTTCAACAATGGAACCCATTGCCTAGAGAGGTAAGTGGTGGGGTCTCTTTCTCTGGTGGTCTTCAGAAAAAGGCTGGGCAGCTCCCTGCTGCTGGGGGTGTTTTGGCTGGAGATCCTGTATTGAGCTAGATCTGTGGATCTCGGACAGGCCCCCTCCCCTCTGAACCCGAAAACAAGGAGCCCCAAATCCCTCCTCTCTCCTGCAGGTTCATAATAACCCTTCCTCCAGACCTCTTTCTCTCCACCTCTGCCTCCCAGGAGCCTGAGGACCCCCCTGCTTGGCTGCTTGGCTGCTTGGCGCTGCCTCCATGACCCCCATTACTGCTGTGGGATTAGAAATCCAGCGCTCTTTAGCTTGTTCTGGCCTCACGCCGGCTTTTCAAGCCTCACTGCTCTCAAGTGTGTCCTCTTTGGAGTTCATCTTCCTTACCATTAATGCAACTTGAGCCACGGATTGTTATTTTATACTGATTTGAGCCTGCTTTATTATTAGGTGTAGGTTTATTTGTAGTGTGCACGCTAATTAATTCCATGGTAGATGTTGTTTCCCTTTCTTCCACAAAATTGTTAAAATGTGTTACAAGCAGCTCCCATAAATAATAACAGTAATGAATAAAATTGCTGTAGTTAGGATCACAATAGCACAATTGTACCAAAGTGACACTATTGGGAAGATGCCACTTTATCCAACAATACAACATGGATTCCTAGATTCTTAGACAGAATCTGGATCATTGATAGTCTAACACTGCAGTCAATAGCATCTGGGAGATGATGAAACCGAGAATGAAGAAGGAGAGGAGGAGGAGGAGGAGGAGGAAGCACAGGAGGAGGGGAAGGCTCAGAGACAAGCTATTGTACTTTGGACACTTCATGAGACCACATAACTCTGGAAAACAAGGATAATGCTTGGGAGGCAGCTGGAAAAAAACAAGATGGCCCTACAGATGGACTGACCCAGTCAAGGCTGCCCTGAGTTTGCAAGACCCTGGGCCCTTTCCAAAACAGCCAAGTGGGATCCAAAGCAAATCTTGGTGCAGAGCCCCAGCAACTACACAACTACATACATACAGAGACAGAGAGGGGAGCAGTGTGTGTGTGTCTTGGGGAATGAAAGGGATCTTTTCAAATAGTTTTGCATGCACATCCTGCATGTTTGTCCTGCAGAAAGTTTGGTCTTTTGATTCCTAGTTGCTTGAAAAGAAAGCTCTGGAAGGGGCTGGGGAGAGGAAAGGATGCTGCCCCCTTCTCTTCCCCATTGTTGACATGGCCTTGCCATTCCTTGTCTGCAGAACTCATATCTCCCCCCCCCCAAGGCTTGGTGACACCCCTCAGGATTTTAGGGTGGCACCCCAATTACTTCCGTCCCCACAGGCCCTGGCCTTGCCTCCCACTTCATCCCCTGGTGGGTAGAAGGCCCTGCCCGGCCCCCTCCTCTCCCTGGAGCCGAGCATTTAATGGCTGGACCCTTTCAGGGCTGCACACAGCCAATTAAGCCCTCCTGCCGCTTCCGACTCGCTGCCATTTATGACCCTCCATTTCCAATGGCAACACAAATATTAATTACAACACACAAACTTGCATTAATGTAACACCAAGGTTATTCATTAAACGCCGAGGAGTCAAGCAATAAAAATGCACAGGTCTCATGCATGTTAACAAAGAGGAATCGGAGCGGTTTGTGGTTGGGTTTAGAACGGTGCCACTCAGCCGAGGCCGCCTCCGTGCCAAGAGAAAGAGTGGCGCAGGAAGAGGGGGGCTCCCAGGGACCGCGGCTGGAAAGGGGCCAAGCCAGGAGGGCCTCCCACTGGCCCCCCACCTTGCAAGGGCCAATGCGCCCGAGGGGAGCCCCCAATGTTCCCCTCTGGGGTTCCCAGCCTTGTTAATCCATGCCCTCCCTTCAGGGGGCTCTTTCTGAGAGACAAAAGACCAGAAGAGAGCAGGAACTGGGGGGGGGGCAGTGAGGTCCCCTCTTAGGCCATGTGTCCAAATGAAACTCAGCTGCTCCCCAGATGCCACCTTTGGACACACTGGTCTGGAGGCCAAACACCCACAGATTCTGTCTCAGAGGCTGGGGTGGTGCTGGTGCTGGTGCTGGTGGTACTATGGGCTTTGAAAGCAGGGGGGCAGGGGGAGCTTTGGGGGGGGCAGCCAAAATGCCAGGCTATATTGGACATGCAACCACTATCCAAATTCACTTTCCTTCACTCTGGCCCAGAATCCAGAGACAGACCTATATAAGCCATTTGTGTCTGAGAATGTCAATTCATATTCAAAATCTTGTGGGTATGTGTCAAAGGTGCTACAAGATCCCTTTGCCTACTGGTGTTCCAGACTAACACAGCCATGTCTTTGGGTCCTACCAAGTGATAAATGATGAGCCAACATGTATGTAAACTCCTGAGTCTCTTCTTGCTGGGACTAGCTATTGGATTTAAGCCATAACATTAATATTAGGGCTTCTGTTTCACTCTTTCTTTAAAAAGTGCCCCATCTCAGCAACTGGGGCCAAGTCCCCCATTGCCCCAGGAAGCTCCTGCGGAGGGAGGGGTCTCTCTCGGGACAAAGGAAAGGACGGAGGAGCCTGCGTGGGCCATGCAGCCCGTGCCGCAGAGCTCCTAATGGAGGCCCCAGCGCCGACATGTGTTCGAACACCATCCGCACCACTTAGGAGCAGCAAAGCATCGGGCCGGAGGCGTCGGCAGCCCCAATAAGCTTTCAGCTCAGGTTGCAAAGTTCAGCCATTAAACACAGCCAGCCCTCACCTCCCTACAATGAGTAATGATGCAGAATACCATTTAGAGAGATAAAAACTCTTTTTGCATAGGAATTAGCAGCGCTGGATCTCTTCGCCTCTGTTCGGTGACCGGAGGTGTTGCTCTGCCAATGAAGTTATGGCTCCAGGCGTTTCTCTCCAGCGCTTTGATTTGTTCAGGTTTCAGGAGGATTTTGAGCTGAGTAAGGAACCTTGGCTGTTCTTGATCTGTTGGCGTGCGGAGCATGCCCACAGCCTCTGACGGATCCCTTTATGCTGCCAGCAAAGGGACAGCAGCCAGGTGGATCAATGTCTCCCCCACAACTTGCCTCCCATCCAAAGGTGCCTCTTGAAAACCACAGGTGCAGGCACACAAGAACACATTCACACACACACACACACGTCTCTGAAAACAGCTCCCTGCATATTGGGCCTGATCTCGGGAGTATTGCTCTAGGTCCAGTCATGGTTGTGAGATTCTCAAAAGGGACAGTTGGGACAGGTTGGGGCCTGTGAGGAAGGACTCCATAAGCCCACCTCAAGACTTGGGAGAGTTCCAGGCTCCTGTGAGATCTCAGATCTTGAATTCCAAACAGGGACGAGTTTTACTGCTGCCAGGCCAAGTGCAGAGCTCATTCTGGAGTGCAGAGAAGGCTCGTACCTGCCCCTACCATCTCTCAAATGTTTGGTGTGCAGTTTGGGGGCTGCCTGTTTCACTAACACCTAAAAATACAGGATTTGGGGCATCCTCTTTCATGCTCAAAATGGACAAAATTTCTGGCCCTGAAATAAGGGACTGATGGGATCTCTCTCTCTGGCACAGGGGAGCTGGAAGGAAGCTCAGCACCCAACCACGCGCCTTTGGAGGCTGGACAGGATGAGGCCACTGCTTCCCATTTGGCTGGCGGGGGTCCCGTGGAGGTCCAAACACTGGAGGGGGAGGAGACAGGTGGGGGGGGGGGGCTTTCCAAATATTCCAAAAATCACTAAATCCCCCCGCCCCACAGTTCTGCCTCCTTACTCTCCAAGGAGGATGGAAGGGGCTCTCTTCGCCACCCCTTGCAGAATACCTTCTGCCAGGCAGAGAAGAAAAGCTCTAACAAACCAAGTGGCTTAGGAGTGTTAAATGCACCTGCTGAGCTGCCCTGGAAGAGGCTGGGATTCGTTTAGTCCAAATAAATAGATGGGGAATTAGCCAGGAGGGGAGAGCGCTGACTTTGCATGCAGAAAGGGAGGCGGATCAATGCCCAGGCCGGTGTCTCCTGGGCAAGAGACCTTCGTTCATCAATCACAGGGCTCCTCCTGGAAGGGGAGAGGGAACAACGCACATGCACACAAACACACAGTGAACACACACACACACACACACACACACAGCCTCTGCTTGGAGGAAAGCATGCCTGGTGCAGAGCTGAGGGTGCAGCAGGGACTCTCAGCAGGCGATGCCCCGGCCGAGTGCAGATTTGACTCTGGCTCTCCCGGAGTCCTAGTCTAACACTCAAACCACTATATACCATTCTACCTCTAAAAATAGGATTCTCTTGGCAAGATTTCCTCAAGGGAGGTTTGCCATTGCTACTTTCCTCTTGGGCTGAGACAGAGTGTGACTTGCTCCAAGGTCATCCAGCGTGTTCCTGTGTGTGTGTGGCGAGGCAGGGAGCTCAATCCCCCAAGATGCCTGGGATCCTCACCCAGCCCTCAAACCCCTCCATCATGGGGTCTCCCTGGACTCCCTACTTTGATCCAAGGGGCCACCATTAGCTGCCAGTCCTGGGAGTCATGCCAGGGCCGGTATCTCAGCCTCACAGCTATTTTGATTTCTGCTCAGCAGACCAGCCTGTGGCTTCCAGGGTGACCTTTCAAACAACACCAGAAGGCCAGTTTGATTCATCCATCTGGGGAGGAGTGTGCCCCAGTTCCCTTGCCCTGGATGGCAGCAGAGGATTCTAGGTCCTTCCAGAAACTACAGCTCCTAGGATCCCATACAATGGCTCAGGCAGGTCAAAGCAACAGGACACACTCCAAGACTCTGGGATCCTCTTGGCCCCTTACAGTCTCCCCAGATGATGGACCCCCCAACTGCACACCCCACACCCCACACTGCAGCGCCTGCCCATAGCTTTAAACCCCACCGTGAATTCTTGGTACACTCTTTTCCTATTTATATTGCCAAACAAATTCAAGGAAGCTGGCATACTTCATAGGAGAGTTTGTTGAGGTAAGTGCTTGCATTTACATAAAATGTGGCTGGCGATTGTAATGCTGAAGCCATAAAGGGCCATGGGGTTTATGATCCATCCAGGATGCTTGCAGGGATTTGATATCTGGCTGCAGGGAGTGTGTGTGTGTGTGTGTGTGAGTGTGTGTGTGTGGAAGAGGGGAGGAGAACACAGACTCTTCCAACATGATTTACCAAAGTGGTGCATATTCCTCAGGGAGAGACAACGGGAAGATTTACAAAAATAGCCATTTCTGAAGTCTCCCCCCACTTTGCTCTCTCTCAGTCTCTCCCTGTCTTCCTAAAAGCACATGCTTTCTCCAGCTTTCAAATGCTTCCCTCCTTTTAAGGGGTTTCTCTTTCTCCCACCTCCACTTTTGAGATAAAACACACAAATAAAGAGAACTGCCAGGCTTAGAGTTGGATGGAAATAAAAAAGTTGAGGGAACCAGCCAGCACATGGGCTGCTCAGAGGAAGATCCAGGCATTGTGTGTGTGTGTGTGTGTGTGTGTGTGAGAGAGAGAGAGAGAGAGAGAGAGTGGTTCTGCAACAAACATCTCAGCCTCCCGGCACCAATGTTCAGATCCTGACCCACTTCTGGCAGCAAGCCCAAAGGGGCCGTGGGGAGGTCCAGCATCCTGAGCACCAGAAGGACCCCAGTTTGGCTATGGGTTGCAAAGATACTCCAGAGATAACCCTCCCCAACACTGCAACTACGTTAGGCTATAAAAATGTACAAAATCCACATTAGTCCCCCAGGGAGCAGTTTCCTGCTCAAGGCAGAATATCCAAAGTAGCCCAAAGTCAGGGAATGAGGAAAAATCACATCTCCGCTTGGCTCTCTACAGGGGTTCCAAACAGAGACCAGTGTGGGAGCCTCAAAGGAGAAGAGCTTGGAGGTACCCAGTGCCCCAGCCCCAAAAGCAAACTGATGTTTTAACACTCTGGGGACATTATCACACCAGCGGCAAGAAAAGCGGCAAGGAATCAATCCAGAGCCATATCGGAATGATTCTGGTCGCGCAGCCGTAATTCCTCTTTGAAAGAGGAATTCAAAAGAGCTGGAATGATGCAGCGATGGTGCAAGGATGATGCAGGGATGGGCGGGGTTTGCCGCAACGTCGTCTGATCACGGAGGCAAAGGAACCGGAATGATGCAGCGATGGCGCAAGGATGATGCAGGGATGGGTGGGGTTTGCCGCGACGTCGTCTGATCACGGAGGCAAAGGAACCGGAATGATGCAGCGATGGCGCAAGGATGATGCAGGGATGGGCGGGGTTTGCCGCGACGTCGTCTGATCACGGAGGCAAAGGAACCGGAATGATGCAGCGATGGTGCAAGGATGATGCAGGGATGGGCGGGGTTTGCCGCGACGTCGTCTGATCACGGAGGCAAAGGAACCGGAATGATGCAGCGATGGCGCAAGGATGATGCAGGGATGGGCGGGGTTTGCCGCGACGTCGTCTGATCACGGAGGCAAAGGAACCGGAATGATGCAGCGATGGCGCAAGGATGATGCAGGGATGGGCGGGGTTTGCCGCGACGTCGTCTGATCACGGAGGCAAAGGAACCGGAATGATGCAGCGATGGCGCAAGGATGATGCAGGGATGGGTGGGGTTTGCCGTGACGTCATCTGATCACGGAGGCAAAGGAACCGGAATGATGCAGCGATGGCGCAAGGATGATGCAGGGATGGGTGGGGTTTGCCGCGACATCGTCTGATCACGGAGGCAAAGGAACCGGAATGATGCAGCGATGGCGAAGGGATGGGGCTGCCTTAGACCCCGTGTGATAATGTCCTGGGTGTCTCCAGTGGAAGAAGCTGGACTTTTCTTTTTGGTCTGGTACAGAAAGTTTTCTTTCAGTTCAAAGAGAGCCAGTGCCAGGAAAGGCAAATGGCCCAACAGTGGGATCCTGCGTCAGGAGTGTGGTCTTCCCAGGAGCAGATTAAATGGTCCTGGAGGATGCAGAGAGAGGCTCAGAGGCCCCATTCCTGAAGACACACACAAGAGAAGCCCATGGCCCCATATGGAGGAAGATAAAGCCACCTCTAGTAAGCTGTCCTGGAAGCAGGATGGCAGAGCCTTCAATAGGCTGATCCAGAAGTAGGGGCACCATCTTCTCCCCACTTGCTCCTCCATTTCAAGCCACCAGTTTTTTACTTAAATGGTTGGTTTGGAAGGCAAGATTAGGCATAATCTTGCAGGAACCCCCTGGACGGAGGACAGAGAGAGTAAGGGGTTGATTTGCCCTGGGCTAAAGGAAGGGGATGGATAGACAACTATCTCATGGAACGCACCTAGTTTTTATCCACCAGACCCAACAGGCTCACCTGGGTGTGTGTGTGTGTGTGTGTGTGTGTAGAGAACAGTTATCTTAATGCCCAGTGAGATGCAAAATGGGCCATACTGGTAACTGCAGGCATACCAGTGTTGCAGCATTTCAGGAAGATTCCCAGTTTCAGGATACAAAAGAGCATTTCCCTGGGGCTGAAGGCCCACCAGCACCTTCCCCATTAAGGGCTGAATGGTTGGAACTGGGCAGGGAGACTAGGCAAAGTCCACTACTAGGTGAGGGCCATGGACAGGACATTCCTGGGCAAATGCCTAGGATCCAAGGGGAAAAGTGGATTCCCATTCCTCTTCAGACACGAAGCAGCAGCGATGATAGATTAGCACTGCAGGATGAAGGTTGGAACTTGGGATTTTGGCTGGATAGTGGAATAAATTGCCAAGGAAGCTTTAGGGGTCGTTGGGGACTCTGAGTAATGCATCACAAAGAGGATAGAAAAGCAGGCTTCAAAGAAGATTGTAATATATGGTGGGCTGCTGCCTATTTATGTAGTGCCAGCAAAATTATAATACCCAGAGTGAATGCTCGAGGAAGTTTGATAATGCATTCTGCCTCAAGATTTGGTGCTAAAAGTCTCAGAGTTCATTCATGCCCAGACACCCTTCTCAATTCATTGAAACCACTTCAAGCAAAAATCATTTGAAAGAAATTACCACACACCAGACAAGCAGTGGGGAAAAAAAGAATGTCCCACATGAGCCTCCCCAGCCCCAAAAGCAATAAGAATTTCTGCTGAAGCACAAAATATAATAACTTGGGGGGGAAAAAGAAGTCCCCATGACAACAAGAGCAAGGAAAGAGAAGCCGCCATGAAACACAAAGGAGAGTCAATCTGCTCTCTGTACAAGGTATCTCCAATTTGTGTGTCTACCGCTCCTCGTTCGGAGAATCAAAGGCCTGAAGATTCAGGGGTTCACCTGAGGAGGGGGGAGGGGAGGGGAGGGGACTTCTCCCAATGGTCCCTCCCTCCCTCCCTCTGCAGAACATTAAGAGGGGAAAGGAGAGGAGGGGAACCCACCCCCCTCTCTTTGGCATGAGTTCGGCATGAGCTGGTATCCAAAGTGGCAGCCATCCCTACATCTTGTGGCAGTGATTGGACAGGTTAAAGAAGACTTCCAGGATGGCTGGTCACTCTGGAATTGTTGGGTAATGAATCCAGTTTCAGGAATCTACCTTCAGTTTTGTGGGACTAAAACACTGGGAGACAGGGTTTACATCCCCATTCAGCCCTGGAAACTCACTGGATGACCTTGGGCAAGTCACGCTCAGAGGAATGCAAATGAAAAACCCCTCTGAACAAATCTTGGCAAGAAAATCCCATGATAAGGTCACCATAATTCAAGAATGCTTGAAGGCACACTACAACTTTAGCCCCTTCTGGATGCACAGGAGCTATCCAAGTGCTGAAATCGTGTTGGGAAGAGGGTTCAGCTCTTGGACAGCTCCCATGCAACCAGGAGGGGTTGAAGCCAAAGAGCTGCCAGCAAAACTCAGCTTCATGAACCCGCAGTGCTGGAGCCATCACCTGCCTCTGGATCTCCCACCAATCAGCTTCAGTGAGTGACCTTATTAGGTTCCAGTGAAATGGAAGAGGGAGGAAGAGAGTGAAAGGAAGAGAAAGAAAGGAGAGAGAGAGAGAGAGAGAGCCTTCAGCCTTGCTTTGGCTGCCCTTCTCTGCACCTTTTCTCGCTCTGCATCCTCCTTTCTGACACGAACTTCAAGTGCAGGAACGCCACAGATTTGTGTGCGAGCATAATGATGCTGACACTTTTATTCTCAATCCGTTTCCTAATAACCCCTAGCATGAATTTACCTCTTCTGCTGGCTGTCACACACTGACCCAGCATTTTCATGTGGAGCCGCCTGCCTTGACCCCGAGCTCCTCTTGGCAATCAGTCACAGGCATTGCTGGGCCAGAGAGCAGAAAGCACAGCCATGCCAGGGCAGACTAACAAACCATCCAACAACCTGACTGGGGAGTTCATCTCTTGGCATAATCTCTGGGCCAGCTATCCATAAACCAGGCAAGGTGGGAGGAACATCCTTTCCCATGAGAGGCAAAGTCTAGCATGTCTCTTAAGGGGGCAGTAATAATGGTCTCAGCTGAGCGTGGGGATCATGTGTCTCTCCAGACATTCCTCGCCATTGGCTATGCTGACTAGTAGGGCTAATAATAATAATAATAATAATAACAACATTTATTTGTATCCCGCTTATTGAAAAAAACCAATCCAAGCGGCTTACATAAAAACCCATACAATACAACCCCAAAGACCAACCCACCCCCCTTAAAACAGTATTAAACATCTCATAATTAAAATAACAATAGACATAAAAACAATTAATATAAACAATAACAAATAAAAACATTTATAAAACAGCAAAACCCGGCCAACCTCTAAGACGTTCCTCATCCATCGAAATGATGGGGCCACGAGAGGAAGAAGGGGGCCGGAAAGCCCAAGGCCGGGGTAGTTAATCTGGAAAGGCCTGCCGGAAGAGATCCATCTTGACAGCTTTTTTAAAGCTGTCTAAAGATGTCAGCTCATGGATCTCGTCCTGCAGGTCATTCCAGAGTTTGGGGGCGACAGCAGAGAAAGCCCTCTGGGAGGTCATCGCAAGCCTTAATTTTTGAGGCTGCAGCAAGTTCCTCCCGGAGGACCGGAGAGCGCGGGGAGGATTGTATGGGAGGAGGCGGTCCCTGAGATAATAAGAATATAATAATAATAAAATTTATTTATATCCCGCCTCTGTGTTTACTACAACTGGGGCGGCTTACAGAATAAAACATACAGTCCCATCTCCCAATCGCCCCCCCCCTTAAAATACAGTTAAACAATTATTGTTTAAAACATACTGGTACTTAAAAACAAATAAAAACAAATGACAAATTTATTTAACTGTAATGGGAGTTACAGTCCAACAATATTTGGAGGAACATACAATTGTCCTCTCCCACCTGTCTAAGGCATCTGGTCAGCTTCCATGTCAGACCCTTGTCAGGCCTGGGCTTGGTCATTCCCTTGATGGATGGGAGATATCATGGGAAGGAAGGAAGGAAGGAAGGAAGGAAGGAAGGAAGTGCTCTGGCCCTGAACTTCTTCTGTGGCTGGGAGGTGGGATGCTGTCACTGGTGGCGTAGATTAAATTTGAGACCCCTCCCATGTCTACGAGTCGGTCAGCCAGCCCTTGATCTCCCACCAGAAAACATCTACAAGAGCCAAGCGCTGAAAGTTTCCTTGGGAACTTTTGGTAGCTGCTTGTTTTTCTTCTTTTGCAGCACAACAGACCCACAATGTACAAAGCACCCCTGAAAACCACTCTGTTTCAGTGACACAGAACTCTCCACATGAGCCAAGAAAATCAATAGCCCTTTGAGGAGATATGAAGAGCGTGAATGATACACAGCACAAAAGATGCATTCACCATAATATGGGGGAAGGCCCAAGGCTCTGGAGGAGCTGAGATCATCAGAAGGCGAAAACGAGTGCCCCATCCCAAACCATTTAAAAATCTCTCTTCTGAATTGAGAGGAAGGGTCTCAATAGGAACAGTCCAGTCCCACTGGCTGCTCAAAGCCAGAAGGCACTTGAGACTCTTTGGACCAACCTTTTAGAGCTGGCAACTGCAAATGGGCTCAGTTTTGCAGTCTGACCTATCAACTTCCTATATTGTTGGGACTATACCTCCAGTAATTATTTGGCAAACAAATGAATAATGAGTTTTCTGGCCAGGGTTGCACACAGAATAAGGCACTGAGCAGTGGCAACCTTTTAGGCACTAAGACAGGAGCTAACTCTCAGGTCATGCAGGATTGCTCCTCTGGATGGAAAGCGCAAGGCAATGGGGCACGCATCCTGAGAAGGAAGGCATTGCAAACAGCACCTGTAACTTTTCTTTTTTCTTCTTGAGTAAACAAGCCATTACAAGTAATGTAACAAGTAGGAACCATCTTACTCTGAGTGCGTAAAAAGCAGCAATTTTCTCTCTCGCATTTTTTTAGCTATTTATTATTAGAGGCATTTTGAATTGATTTCCCCCAAGTTTGTTCCCACTTTCTCATCAATTGCAAGTTATTGTTCTTGTCTCTAAGGACTATGAAAGTAACAAAAAGGTAACAAGTAACAGAACAAGTTATTGAAAATACTGTTAACATTCACATTAATTAGTTATTTGGCGAGAGGAGGGAAATATGCTCTGTAGCAAGTTTTAAACTTCCCAAAGCTCTGGCCAGGCATTTCCAGCGCTTGCCCGGTTCTGAAGGACAGGCATTTATTTCTCAGCCGCAAAGAGGGGGCTTTTCTCTCCACAGAGGAGGAATGGCTTTGGCTACACTAGTTCTGAATGCCTGTCTCTGGTGCCTGAGAGAAGGAGGCTGCCCGGTCCCCAGCGCATCTTCCTGGCACCTGTGAGATGCAGGAGGAACCCTTCTGGAGTCTGGAGAAAGGAGCATTGCCAGTCAGGAACGATTTGGACTTTGAGCAAGCAGGAAGCTGCGTAGGCAGCTGCGCTGGTGGCCTATTTATTATTTCACTGCTGAACAGGTCAGAATTTCCTCCTACACATACACACGCAGTCAAGATCTTTGGTTAATTCATGTGCTTACCCTGGAGGCAACTCTGAGCAACTTCCCCCCTCACTTTCCCCCTCTTTCACCAGAATCGGAGCAATATCCAAAGGGCAGGAGTGAAGACACACTGCCAGAATGGACGGTGCCAGCATCACAGATTCTGAGCGTGCAAGCCATTAAACACAGTCCATGTGCAGGCACCCACACACAGCCACACATACACATGAGCTTGGAACGATTCTGCGTACATTTTATAGCCAACAGCACAAGCAAAGAAACACCCCAGCCCTCTAGCTGACAGAGCTCTTTAAAACTGCGAGGTGGGAAGTGACTCTGGACTGAAGGTACGGATGAATGAGGGAAACCATGGACCAGCAGATTGCTCAGTGGCTGGCCGAAACCGAGGGAGGGAGGGAGGGAGGGAGACCTGGCTGCCTTTCGCCACTCTATGCAATTATGGCACTTTGATCCCACTTCAACTGCCATGGCTGCTTCCCAAGGAACCCTGGAACCTCTTGTGGTACAGAGACAATGAGCGCTCTCTGCCAGAGAATTCTCAGGTATCCCTCCCCAAACTACAGATTCCAGGATCCCATAGGGTACAGCCATGGGAGTTAAAGTGAGATCCAAGCGCCTAGGCTGAAGGAAATCTTTTACACAGAGGCTGGACGTCCACCCACCATGGGTGCTTTAACTGTCAATTTCTGCCCTGAGGTTGAGCTAGATGACCACTGAGAAACCCTTCCAATTCAACAATATTAGGCACCAGAGCAGTTCAGAGCCATTTTGGCCAAAGACACCAACAGCTTTCTGCCAAAGAATGAGTTTGGCTTCAAGCTGGAGTTATGGGGACCAGAGAGGCTTCTTGAAAAGTCTTGCTGTTTTGGGAAGCTACATGCTAGCGAGTAGGAAAAGGTATCCAGCAATGCCATTATTACCTGAGGCAGAACTGGGTAATAAATGGAACAGACAGACAGTGGGCCATCGGTGCCTGTTTTATCTGGCACTGAGAAGAAACCTTCCTCATATTGCATTGGCTGGCCTCCATGCCCCCAGCAGACCATCCAGGTGGTTTGCAATGCTAGTTGGGCCATGGGGGGGGCATGGCGGGGGGAGAAGTGGGTGGCCAGCAGCGGAGGGCAAGGTTGCGTCCAGGTGGGCAGCAGGGAAGAGAGGCCACAATCTCTCTGGAGGCTTTCCAAGCAGCCCTGCAAGGGGGGCACGTGTCCCAGGGTGGGGCTGCAAGCAAGGGCTGGAGAGGAGAGAGGATCCTGCTCTTGTCACGGATTCAGGGATGTGTCGGCCACAGACATTTCGCAGAGACCCCATCGAGGACAGCGGGCAAGCATATCTACCCTCTGCCTTGTAAAGCCAAAGTGGGGGGACCACACAACACTGTGAAAACAATATGGCCGAGATCCCCCCTCCCATTTACACTGGGGTTGCGTAATGCAGAGTTGTGCCTTCGTTGTGCTATGCAACTCTTGTGCTGAGTGGCAATGCTGCACAACTGAACAAGGACGGCAAATGGGCAGCTGAATGCACCACCAGTTATGTCCCTGTACATCCATGACCGATGTGCGTCCCCACCCGCACAACACACATTCACACGCAATGTACATATATGCACAATGGCATTGCTTGCGCAACTCTGTTTCTTCAACCTTAAATTAAACAGGATTCTGATCAATTAAAAAAAAATCAAGCCCTGCTTCTATCTGATTGCAACTGGACAGGCACGACCCTCCGCAGGGGATACTGTGCCCACAATGCCACAGAGAAAGACTGTGTGTGCAGGGGGGGGGGGGGGGCGGGAAGAGCCATTTTTGGATTTCCATGGACGGGGCGGGGGAGACACAAGCCTTGGGAATGATGAGGCAGGAGGGGCTCTGAATTGGTCTGAGCTGTGGGGCCGCTTTCCCAAACTGCCAATGGCCAGTGGCCCCTGCACCTCTTCCCCTCCTGCCTTGCCTTTGCAGCCCAGTGGCCTACCTCGCAAGGCAGCAGGTGCCCCACGGCAGAGGGAGGGGTTCCCTGGGACGCCTTTGCTCTGGGGCTTCTTCCACAGATGGAGGGAAGAAGGGTCCCTGGCTTCTCCAGTGGCTGTTCGCTTGTGGCTCCGAGGCCCATCTGTGGCTGACTTCTGTGGCTCCGTCCACAAATGGAGGCAAATGCAGCCAGCTTTTAAGTTAGGGAGAACAGTGGCTTGATTGGAATCTGTTGCAAGTTTGCCTGAGATGAACAGATGTCTCACAATTAATTACTTATTAATCAAAAGTCTCTGTATCTTGGAAACCTGGTCGGTGATATTATGGGATAGGTAAATTGTGAGAAACAGCTCCTCTACGCCGACTTCCCCTTTCCAAGATTGTGGGTCTGAATAAGCCAACAATGTTTTATCAGCACCCATCCTGCAAAATCCTTCCGGGTGCCTGCCAGGGGGGTCTCTGCCTTGTCATTCGGAGGAGTTTGGGGGATGGAGGGAATGGGGGCCGGGGGGGGGGGGCTTAGAAGAATCACGCAGTGAGGGAACGCAGCCTCTTTCCTTGTCTGCCCACATGGACCAGTAACTCCCCAGACAGAAAATACACACTCACACACACACACGCACACACACACACACAGACCCCTCTGGTGCATTCTGCTTCAGAAATCCCTGCAAACTCATGGATGCGTTTTCCCTTGAAAGACCAAAGCCACACATCCAAGCGGCCATTCCCATTTGCCTTAAACTTTGCAGATATAAAGCCACACAAAGAGCAAAGCCCAGCAGGACTGGCATTAAAGGGGGAGAGGAGAGCTCTTGGACCAGCGAGGGAGGAGGGAGGGGTGGGGGGCCCTGGGGGGGGAGAGCCAACCATTGGGGGAGAGTGGGGCCAGGTCCTCAAGGAAGCCCCTTCCTGGGATGGGATGGGATGGGATGGGATGGGATGGAAGGGGGGCTCCTTCTGCCTCCTCTTCTCAGGCTGTTGTCCTCAGGAGGAGGAGGACCACCTTCAAGGAGGGGCTCTGGGGGGGGGGCAGGCCACCCTCCCTCTTCCCCCGGGTCAGGGGTGTAGGGAATCCGCCCCAGAGATTGGGGAGGCCTGGAAGATGCTGGACCCCATCTGAAGCCAGGTTCAGCACTTTGGACAGCTCCTTTCAGAAGCCGGAGTGGGGGGCCTCTGCCCCCTCCCTCCAAGGGCCCCCTCCCCAGTTGGGGGGCTACCTTCCGCCCCCCGGAAAAAGCCCCGGGGGACACTGGATGGCCCTCGGGGTCCCCTCCAACTCTGTCCTCCTGTGATTCGGAGACTTTGCCAGAGCGGAGAGGACGCTTCCTTCTCCCGGGGGGGGGGGGTCGGAATTGGGGGGGAGAGAGAGAGAGAGAGAGAGAGAGAGAGAGAAGAGCGAGGACCCGGGAATAGAGGGAATAGGGGACCCGGGAGGGAAGGGAAGGGAAGGGAAGGGAGGGTCCCCCTCGGCCCTTGGGGGGGGGGGGTCCGGTCTCGGGGCGCTCTTGGCCGCGGGGCAAAGGCCGGCTCCGTCGGAGGGACTCGGGCGGCTCCTCTCCTCCGCCCCCCGGCCGTTCCTCCTTGTCCGCCCGGCGGAGGCTCCCTCCGACGACCCCCAGCACTCCGGGAGAAAGGCGGCGGGGCAGAAGGGGCCCCTCCAGCGCCGCGTCCGAAGCAGACGGGACCGGGAAGTCCGGCAGGGGAGAGAGACCCTCCGACCCCCCGCCCCTCCCTCCGTCCCTCCGTCCCTCCGTCCCTCCGTCCCTCCGTCCGTCCGCCCGCCGTCGGGGCTGACTGACCTGTACCAGGCGAGGCCCTTCTCGTAGTGGCGGTCGAAGAAGTGGGGCTCGTTGCCGACGGCGCGGACGTCCGGATGGGCGCGGAGAGCCTCCAGGAGGGCGCGGGTGCCCCCCTTCTTCACGCCGACGATCAGCGCCTGCGGGAGACGCTTCTCCCCGGCGGCGGCCTCCGAAGAGGACGGGCTCGGCGTCGCCTCCGCAGAGGACCAGGAGGACGAGGAGGAGGACGGCCCGGGAGCGCTCTCGCCTCCTCCTCCTCCTCCTCCGGCCTCGGGGGGGCGGGCGGGGTCCCCGGGGTCCCCGGGGTCGGGGTCGGGGTCGGGGTCCGGCCGGGAGGCTCCGGTGCCGCTGTTGCTGCTGGTGGCGGCGTTGGGGTCTGGCGCGGAGGAAGGGGCGGCCCTGGGGCTGCCGGCGTCGGGGGCGCCGGTGCGAGGCCCCCCTCCGGGGCCGGGGTCGGGGTCGGGGCGGGGGTCCCGGGTCGGGGCCGGGGCCGGGGTCGGGGTCAGGGCCGGGGCGGAGGGCCTGCTGTGGGGGGCGAGCGGGGAGCGGCGGGCGGTGGCGGCGGGGGGGCCCCCCATGAGGCTGTAGCAGACGTAGGTCAGGCAGAGAGAGAGGCTGCACATGCACAGCAGTCGCCGGCCGCTGCCCCCGCCCCCGCCCCCGCCCCCGCCCCCGGGACGACGGACCGGGGCCAGCCCCGTGGGCGCCCGCTTAGGGACCCCCGGCCCCCTTCCCCCGGCCCCCGCCCCCGCCGCCGCCGCCGCCGCCTCCCCCGGGGGGGCCATGCCTCCTGCCCGCCGCCTCGCCCAGCCCCGGCCGCATCCTGTCAGCCGCCCGACCGACGCCGCCCACGCTCCCCGGGCGGCCCCCGAGGAGGCTGAGGAGGCTGAGGATGCTCCCGGTGACGGCGGCGGCGGCGGCGGCGAAGGGGCTGGGGCTGGGGCTGGCGCCGGCGCTCCGGAGCCCTCGGCATCCGCCTCCGCCCCGCCGCCGCCTCCTCCTCCTCCTCCTCCTCCTCCTCCTCCGCCGCTGCCGCCCTCCCTGCGCCGCCCGGGGGAGGGAGCCCCGCATGGCACGGCCGACCGACCCGGCCTCCGCCTCCGCCTCCGCCTCCGCCTCGCCTCCGCCCCGCCGCCGCCCTTCCTGGCCAGGCGGCGGGGCTGGCGACCGAGCAGACAGACAGACGCCTCCTCCGCTTGGGCCCGCTCCGTCCGAGAGAGAGAGAGAGAGAGAGAGGGGGGGGGAGGGGGAGGGAGGGGGGGAGGCGGCCGCCAGACAGCGACGGACGGACGGACGGACGGAGGGACGGCTAAACTTTCCTCCGATGATGCCCAGGAAGCGGCGGCGGCGGAGGAGGGAGGGAGGCGCGCTCCCGACGCAGCCACGCCCCCAGGCATGTAGCCCCGCCCCCTCCCTGGCGATCTTAATGGGGGGCGAGGGGGCCTCTGAGCATGGGCCAAGCGCCAAGGGCCGAGGGCAGTCCCTGCCCGCCTTCAGCCAAGGGGCGATGGGCGACCCACCCTTCCTCCTCCCCCGCAGCCCTCAGGACCGGGAGCCCAGCTTCCTAGAGTTCTGTGTTCAGGCTTTCTATGGGAATGCCATCCAGGCAAGAAGCGCAGATGGGAAGGAGCTGAGGCTGAGGGTCGTGGCGGACGGTGGCTGCCTTATCCGCGGGGAGGTGTTCATACCGTAAATGGTTACTGGCTGCAGCCCTCTTTGTCCCCTTGGGCAGCAGCCCCTTTCAGGGGTCAGGGGTCCGGACCCAGAGCAGAACCACCCTTCCTACGGCAGCCACCGGCCACCAATGGCCTGGGACCCCCTCTCATGGCCGTGCTTGGGGCAGATGGACTTGCAGGAGGGAGCCCGGTGCAGGAGCTTTTCCCTAGCAGCCGGCCGGCCTGCCTTGGAGGCTCTTCCCTGGGGGCCCAGGGGCTCCTCCTCGCAGGCCAGGCCCCCTTCCTTCCCTTCCTTCCCTTCCCTTCCTTCCCTTCCCTTCTCTTCCCTTCCCTTCCCTTCCCTTCCCATCCCTTCCCTTCCCTTCCTTCCCTTCCCTTCCTTTCCTTCCCTTCCCTTCCCTTCCTTCCCTTCCTTCCCTTCCCTTCCTTCCCTTCCCTTCCTTTCCTTCCCTTCCCTTCCCTTCCCTTCCCATCCCTTCCCTTCCCTTCCTTCCCTTCCCTTCCTTTCCTTCCCTTCCCTTCCCTTCCCATCCCTTCCCTTCCCATCCCTTCCCTTCCCTTCCTTCCCTTCCCTTCCTTTCCTTCCCTTCCCTTCCCTTCCCATCCCTTCCCTTCCCATCCCTTCCCTTCCCTTCCTTCCCTTCCCTTCCTTTCCTTCCCTTCCCTTCCCTTCCTTCCCTTCCTTCCCTCCCCTTCCCTTCCCTTCCTTTCCCTTCCCTTCCCTTCCTTCCTTCCTTCCCTCCCTTCCTTCCCGCCTCCGCCCCATCCCAGGCCCCATAGCCGAAGGGAGGCAGGCAGGGCTGGGCAGAGAGAGAGGGCTGAGAGCCGATTAATTTCCTTTAATGGAGCAGCGGCAGCCGGCTGCTCCTTTTGCCACCGCCATAAATACAGCGAGGCCTTTTCCATCTGGGCAACAGGAGGGAGCCCGCTTAGTCTTGCTTCTGCCTTTGATTTACGGCAGGGCGAGTAATTTAAACATCTCCCGAGATCTCTGCCTTTGCTGAGCGATGCTGGGGTTCCTCCTGCCTTTGTGGGGAAGGGAAGGAGGCCACTTTGGCCCTGAGCCTTCCAGAGCCCAGAGCCCAGAGAGAGAGAGAGAGAGGATGGGTTAACAAGCAGCGCCACGCTTACCTTTTCCAAAAGGCAACAACATAAAAGTCAGGCTCCCCTGGGTTTCATTTACTTGGAAGGAAAGGAGCCAGAGGCCATGAGCCCATCGCTGGGGATTGGGGCCCTGGGGCTGAAAGCAGGAGGTGCCTTTTGGCCCCAGCAGGACAGCCAGGAAAGGAGGACACGAGAGGCCAAGATGGAAGGGACTCTCCTGGGCCCAGGACCATTGGGACTCAGGAGGGAGGCAGAGGAGCAGGGCCAGGGCTGCTCCATCACTTTTGGGCACCTCCTTAAAAAAACAAAAACAAAAAAGGCATATGTTGCATATCAACAGTATGCGTGATTTGCCTTTTGACTATGGGAGCATCACATCTTAGAACCACAGAATGACAGAACCATAGACATGGAAGGGACTGCAGAGGTCACCTAGTCCAACCCCAGCCATGCAGGAATCCACGGCTAATGGGCCCCTGAGTTATGGACACCCACCCTCGGTTTAAAGGCCTCCAGAAAAGGGGAGGCCACCACCTTCCAGGTAGTTCGTCCTCCAACAGCTTTTACCATCAGAACCGTCTTCCAAATGTTTACGTATATTTGCCTTTCTCACAGTTTGAATCCATTTGATCAGGTCTCACATTGGGAGCAGAAGAAAGCAAGCTCCCTCCGCCTTCTTCTTGATGGCAGCCCTTCAGATATTTAAACATGCCTGTTATAATATTATCTTCTCCAGACTGAACATTCCCAGTTTTTTCCCATTGTTCTTCATGCAGTTTGCCTTTTCCAGACCTTTCACATCCCATTCTCCCTCCTTTGGAGGGAGGTCTAGTTTCCTTTTCATTCTTCCGGCTTCTTCCATGCCTTCCATGGAGTTTCTTCAGCTCAGGCTGCCAAAGACTCCTATGTGACCCCAAAGCTGGCAATCCTGGATTTTAAACAGTGGCTGGTCTCAGCAAAGCAAAGTAGCTTCATTTATATACCGCTTCCTACCACGCTATGGAGTGTCTAAGCGGTTTACAACTGTAAGCTCATTGCCCCCCAACAGCTGGGGACTCATTTTAGCGACTTCTGAAGGATGCAAGCCTGAGTCGAGCCTGAGCCCTGGCTGGTATTGAACTCGCAACCTTGTGGCTGTCTATGAGTGAGCGGCCGCAGGACAGGCATTGAACCACTGCGCCATCAGGGCTCCTCTAAGGTGAAGTGATGCCTCACTTTCTTGATGTTTCTCTTTGGAGACCTGGCTAAGGAACTAGAGATGGCTTAGATATGGCCTCTCAAGCTTTATCTGTCAGGATCTTCGTGGTGGGCCATATTTATCAGGATTTCAAAAGAAATGCTCTCAGGTTTCTCAGTAGGAAGCAGAGGCCTCACCCCCACAACTCTGGGGAGACAGGGAAGACCCAGGGACTCATTCGGGGCAGTCCAATCCCTCTCCGGCTTTGCAAGAAGGCAAATGGCAAATCGAGGCAGGAGCTTCTGCACAGAAACTATGGAGTTTATCATCCCTCACTGCTCCTCCAAGGAAGAGATGAAGATGGAGGCACTGACACAGTTTCTGGCTTCTCTGCTGTCTTCTGCTCATCATACAGACATTCCCACCATCCCAGAAGTAGCAGCTGTTCTTGCTGCCATTTCAATTCTCTTGTGGAATGGAAATATGGAACAGGATGTGTATAATTACTTTTATGATGGCATAAAATATACAGATATAACCTGTTGAAGAAGCATTGAGTGGGAACTTTGAACGGACCATGGAGATCATCCAACCCACCTTCCAGCTCAAGGAGGGCTCTGTAATGAAGGGTTTATTGACAGTGTCCCAGGCGGGCGACTCTCCAGCCTGGCCACAAACGCCTCCCAGGAAAGGCAAGGCAAGGCAAGGCAAGGCAAGGCAAGGCAAGGCAAGGCAAGGCAAGGCAAGGCAAGGCAAGGCCACTGTCCCTTGCCAAGCTAGTCTGTCCCATTGCCCGGCCCCTTGAACCTGAGGAAGCTCTTCTCCTCCCCTGTGGCTCCCACCCTCCTTGCTTGACCATGCTGACCATCTGGAGAGAGCTGGCCACCTTCTGATAGTTCAAAAATGCCATTTTCCCTCTCTCCTTAATCCTCTCTCCTTCTGGCTAAATGCACCCCACTGTTTCCAATGCTTCTCTGTGGACCAGTTTTGGATCCTGCATTGTGGTTGTGGTTGTCTCCACAGGCAGAGCTAAGCACTCGTTGTGCTCTGTGGCCTTTGCTTTGAATGGCAGCATTGAATGGCCAAATGTTCCTCTCAGCGTGCAGAAAAATGCACCATCAAAGAGCACTATCTTCCACCAATTTCAGCAGGGCAGAGAGGGAACACATGCTGTACATACATGCAGCTTCATTGTTACAATGGCATCATCATCATCATTTTTATTTTTATTTCTATCCTGCCTTTCCCTCCAAACTAGGACTATTTAAAAACAATACAACTAAAAACACACTCAAAAAGTAAATGTTAAAATGGGATTAAATGATTGAAAACATTAAAAATGATGTAAAACTCCACTTAAGAAGATAAAATATCGTTAAAAGATATATACAAAGCAGCTAGAACAGTTTAGTCTAAAAACAACGCAGCACCCTCAGCCCATTCCTTAAAGACTTTCTGTTTTCAGGCCTGCCCTCCACCAGAAGGACAGCCGCGAAGGGGCCATTCCAGCCTCCTTGGGAAGGGAGCTCCAGAGACCAGGGCTGCTGCTGAGGAGGACCCTCTTGCTTCTCACCAAAAGGTGTTTGCAACAGCGGTGGGACTGAGAGAAAGTCCTGAAAGATCTCAGGCCTGGGCTGGCTCCTCCAGGGAGATACGGTCTGCCTACAGACAGCCTGGACCTGAGCCTTATGGGGCTTCATAGGTCATGACCAACACTTTGAATTGGTACCACATGCATAACTCTGCTTTCCACAACCTTAAAGTAAACATGGATATTATCCATTGGGCCAAAAATATTGGTTGCTTCCATAAGGGAACTGAGACACACGTAAGACACTACCTGGACGCTGGCCTGTGGCAGGACGAGGCGGAAATGTTATGGCAAACTGATTCGCAAGTGACAATGCTATTGTCACCTTAATTGC
Source organism: Phrynosoma blainvillii (assembly GCA_026167975.1). Lineage (NCBI taxonomy): Eukaryota > Metazoa > Chordata > Lepidosauria > Squamata > Phrynosomatidae > Phrynosoma > Phrynosoma blainvillii. The sequence continues at coordinate 301,687 of JANUYF010000012.1, forward strand.
CCAGCCTTTTGAGTCCCCCCCCCCACAATTGTGCAATAATGGCCAAGAATCTGCCCCACAGTCCACAAGGAATAACTTTACAAGGATGGCACTCCATCACTGACATGATAAGCAACCATTTAGAGAATTCCAACAATGCACAACAAGGCCCTGGAGAAGATGCCCCATTACGCCATGGGCTTTCCCACCACCAAAGAAGGCTTTGCAAAAGGTGGGGATGTTTTCCCAGTCAGGCACAGGGCACCCATGACTTTATGCTGCCATCCGTTCTGCAAGACCGTGCCCCATGGCTCTCCTGGGACCGTTCTGCCTCCTCTCCTTGTGTTGCCATTGTGCAAGCGCAGCCTGTCCTGAAAGGTCCTGTTGAACACCACAACCATTACACAACGGCCATGCTGCTCACTCTGCTTGTGTGATGGTCCAGGTGGTGCAGCTGTGACAACGCTACCCTCCTGGGAATACCACCATTGTGCAAGGCTGCATTTGGAAGTTGGTTTACAGCATTGTAAATTCCCAGCTGGGTGCCAGACAGCATCTCCTGGCTTCTTGCATTCATCCCCTGCTTTTCTCTTACAGAGCTGAAAGCTGCCCAGGCTGTCCCTTTCTCTGGTGTCTTCTCACAGCAGTGACCCCTTGGGAGGCAGATGAGGCTGAGAGAAAGTGACTCTCCACCAAGGGTCACCCAGGGAGCATAATGGAGCCCAGGTGCCCCAACCCTTGCCCTTGCCTGAGCCCTCCTCTTTCCTCTGCCATCGCCTGGCCTTCTTCTCTTGTGACTTGAAGGGGACGCAGCTGCAGCAAAGAGCTCTTGGGCCAGGAAAGCAAGAGTCAAAGGCAAGGCATCTGCTTGAAGACTCTTCTGCATGGAAGAAGAAATTGTGCATTCCTGAGGAGCTTCTTGCTTTCCTTAAAACGGTCCTATTATTTCAACAGTGACTACATGTGACAGCCATAGCAGAAGCGGCTGCGGCTCTGCTTAATCCTTCCAAATTAGTAGGCAACAAAGAGATTCTCTGTCATTCTCTGTCTCATATTCATATATATATATATATATATATATATATATATATATATATGATTATTTTTTTAAAGTGAGCAACATGAAATCGTGGGTTACTAAGACAGTCAGCTCGAGAGACGCCCCTACCGCTGGTGAAGGCCCATTCCATATGGTCTGACATAAAAATTATGCAAATTCATGCAAATATAACATGGTGCCAAGATGTTCTGCTAGAACCAGTGGCACCTTATGGCAGCCATTTCAGGAACGTTGATTTGCCTTGGCTCATTAAATCGCTCCTCCGGAAGCTGCTCCCATCCATCCCTTGGCTCAAGGGCCTTCCTGCCCCCAAGCCAGACTTTTCTGCTCTTTGGAGCTGCAGCAGAAGCCCAGGCCAGGCCTGACAGAGTAATGCTGGATCCGCTGCTGAGAAGCTCCTTCAAGGGTGCTGGGCGCAGGGTTGCTCATTTGCATGCTAATTATTTGCATTATCTGGCAGTGGCAAGGGTGGGGGTAGGGAGTCCTTCCTTTCCCTCCAGTTTCTCACCTCTTGGTTTTCTTGCTTTATCGGGGAGAGAGGGAGCAGAAGGTGCCAGGCCCTCTGCCCCAACCCAGATCTGAGCCTAGTCTGAGCCAAGCCATGGAGCCCCCTGGCAGGACTCTACTTTTGAGGTTTAATGTCATTTAACCCACAAAGGCTGTTTCTGTACAAATGGATTTCATTTTAAAAGAAGCCATTTGCCGATTTTTATTAGAGCTGTCTAAGGGCAAAATCCATGCCTGCTTTGCCTCTGGCACTGCTGGCTTCTTCCTCCCCAACATTTCCTCTAAGGAGGCAGGAAAGAAATGGGTAGACAGCAACAGCACCCAACATGCATCTCTTTCCCACCCTCCCCAACCACAATCTGGGGGTTCAAAGATTTCAGGACATGCTTGGCTGCCACAATGGCTCCTGGTGTTTCAGGATTTCTCTCTGCCCTGCGTGCCTCAGTGGTTTATGGCTACCTGCCCTCCTGGCTATTGCACAGATGCATCCCCTCTGCCTGGGCTGATCTGGACAACCAAATATTTGAATATATTTATGAATATAACTGCAGCACCAAATACACACCCAGGTCACATGCCTGCCAGCAAGCGGGAATCTGCAAACCCAGGAATTTAATGTGTCACCTCTTGTCATTTCCTTGTCTTACTAAGTGAGGTGGGGATATATTAGATGAGGACTGTTACACAGCTGAGAGGATGCTGAGTCCTAGTTCCCAGTTCCTTAGTTGTGCAAAGAGTGGTGGCGGGGGGGGGGGGGGCAGTGAATCCATTCCAGCCGGTGGCTAACTAGAAAGCAGCTGTCCAAGGTGCTGAAAAAGTCAGCACCTGGGTTGGCCCTGCGCCTCACCTTCCGGCCTGGCCTAACTGGCTGCCACCGTATAACAGTCTGTGTCCTTCGGCCTTAGTCCTCCTGCCTGTCCAGTGGCAGCTATTAAGTCCTGTGTTAATGGGCTGGGGAAGACCTGATAGAGCTCCAAGCTCCTGAGCCTTCTGTGGGGTTGGGGGTTTAGCACCCTGGGCAACTCCTTTAAATTTTGGACTCACACCTGGAGCTGATGGGCTGCCCCTCCAGCCTACTCCCAGTGTCCTTCTCCCAGCTGGAGGTGAACTCTGAAGGTCATCCAAAACTCCCCTGGCCCATTAGTCCTGTGGGCCCAAGGCATGGGGTGGTGTGAGGAGACTCTGTAGCCTCCCAGGAGAAGAAGGGGAGCACGTTCCCTTGGGGACAAGGCTGCTGAGAGACACTTTCTGGGACACGGGCACTGCATAGAAGAGCCAGTATGATATGCTTTGGGTATGGAAGAGGGCCAGGTGTGAGAAAACCCAGGTGTCCAGTCAGTGGGAGAGCATCCCCCTGCTGCCGCAAGACCCTCCCTCGCTTGTAGTTCCTCTGAGCACAGCTCAGAGTTCCTGCTGTCCAAGCCTCAGGTGGCTCAGAGTCCAGGGGTGCCGGAGGAGCCCCTTCCTCCCATCTGGGGCTCTGGAGCTGGAATCCCAAGGCAGAGGTTGCTTGAAGGAGCTCTCTGAGCTGGATACTCTAGAGGAAGCCTATTCAGGAGAAGGCAGCTCCTCAGAACAATGGGACCTGCTCCTCCTTAGACGGGACAGGGCATCTCTCTTTGGGGCTGGAGTCCCTTGGAAGAGGGCCGATTGCAGAGGGAAGTGGCCCCGGGGGCTTTGTGCAGCCACCCTTGTTCTCTTCTTGTTTTTACAGTGGCTTTCGTTCAGGCGGTAGGTTTATTTCTTGGTCAGTCAGCGGTTGGCTGGTTTGACTTTTCAAGGTGCTTCCATGGAAGATAAAACATCCCACTTCTGAGAATTGATACCTAGGAAAGTTGATAGGTTTCCTGTGTCTGCTTGATTTATTTTGTCTCTGTTTCCTCGATGTTAATAAAGAGGCCGGATTATTCAGAGGTGGAGGGCGAGGGGAAGCATCCGGCTTGGTGTGGCAGGGATCAATTTCTGTGAGTCAATACAAGACGCTTGCTGGCAAACAGAGGCGCACAAACAAGAGCCTCTGGTGAAAATCAGAGCAAAGGTTTGCTGGTGTGCATAACAGCCAAACACACGGCACAGAGACCCCCAACATCATGCATGGAGGAGCAGTCCTCCTGGCCAAGGCACACGAAGCAGCAAGGGTGCTCTGCAGAGCTAGGAAACAGAAAACACCCCGTGGCTCTGCATCTCCAGATTCTGGGCTGGAAAATGGCGGGATGTCAAATCACACTTGCTTGTTCACTTGCCCATTTCAGGTATTTTTAAGGCCATGCTCTTACTAATCAGTGAACAAAAGGGGATGAGAGACAAGGCACGAATAGAGGGGGTCCCATCAGAAATGTCAGGACATTGTGGAACTGCCTTTCCACTGTAAGTGGTGGTACCAAAGACAGCTGGAAGCCTCACCCCTTCCTTCCAGGTTTATGGATTAGTCTTAACATAAACTCCCAGGATGGCACAGAGTGGAAGGAAGAAAACAATGTAATAAAATCCAGTGCAAATAAAACCCTCAGCATCTTTGTGTGCTCCAACCTGCAGAATGAGGTTGCATCTGTTTGCATTTATGAAGGGAAAGAAGTGAGTCCCCTCATCTTCGGTGAGCTCAGCCTCAGTGAAACATTGCAGAATCACCAGCAAACGGCTGTCAAGGAAAAGGAATGGAGAGCAAGATGTGACAATCCAACCCAAAGTATCCTTTTCACACCTTCTGAAACTTGTTGCAAGAAAACAAACACCTTGAGCATCTGCACATTTGCGAGGTTCACAAAACAATGTCCACACTTTAATTGTGAGCATCTAAAATGTACAGAATTGGGAAAAATATACACAGAAACACACTTTTTATGGTGGCAGAAAGTGTAAAAGAGGTAAATTGTACAGATAAATGTTCAATGTAGGGGAAATGTTGATGTTGTTGTTATGATACAAATTTCCATGCAGGAGAGAAAACACAAAAGCACGAACGCCGCTAGAGAGTCCCACCTAGAGCTGAGCCATTAAATCGGTTATTGAATGGTAATTCAACATGTATGCAAAACTCATTTATTCAGTGGGTCGACTCTGGTTGGGACTAACATAATTCAGGCCAAAGTCTTGCAACCTAATATGAAAAGAAATGGGAAGAAAATGTCAGAGGGACTGGGCAAGACTTGAGGAAACTGAGATTGGGCAATTGTGACCTCCCTGGAAAGGCGCAATGGATTGGGGCCTGGATCTGTCTGCTGAAACTGAGAAGGAGGTTGAGGGAGGAGAGGGGCACAGGCAGCACCCCATAGCAAAGCAACCCTCATCCCTTTGGCAATGGGGGGGTGATAATAATAGAAGATTCAGCAGGCCAAAGTCAGCCCAGTCCCAGGCTGAGCTGAGAGGATTTTATGGGAGAGGAAACAGGCGACAGTGTTGGATTCCTGTCCTGTTCCTTCCTCTCAAGGCCTCTTCTTAATTGGGAAAGGGGCCTGTGAGGAGGAGGGTTGGCAGCCAGGCGGGCAGGGAATGAATGGATCAGCCTCCCTTGATCAGTCATGGTAGGCATGACATCCTTGCCTGGCTCTGGAGACAGCCATAGGAAAAGCCATTTATCACTCCTGCCGCCCCTCCGCCCCACGGCAGCAGCAGCAGCAGCAGAGACGCTCGGGGCACCTGCCATCACCATCACCATCACCATCACCATCATCACCATCACCATCACCATCACAAGCAGCAGCACCTGATGCTGTCGGGCTGAAGGGAAAATGATAGATACCAGGGTAATAATCAATCAATACTTTTGCTTAGGTCCTTGTCTATCAGCCTGGCATTGTGTGGACTAATTAGATGATAAAATGTGATGAATGTGTATTACAGTCAACTTCTCCCTGTTAGCACTCTGGGGACCCCTTCCATTTTCCCGCTGACCTTTTAGATCTCAGCTTTATTGTACGTGAATGCAATTAAATTCATTTGTCAGATATTTGCATTGCACTGGCTTGTTCAGAATTCAATTAGTCAGTGTCACTTCCCTGTCCTTGGGAGCCTTTGCAACAACAGGACAAGCAGCTCCTCAACCACCCCCCACACCAGCCCCTCACCCCATTCTTTTGTTGGAGCCCTGACCGAAAACATGGGCCCACCAACACCCCCTTGGAAGGGCAGCCAAGCCTCTGGCCCATCCTGCACCCTCCGCCTTGGCCTCACTGGGAGCCAGGGACAAGACAGAGAAGGAGCAAGACGAGAGCAGCTGCGTCACATTGCTGTCTTGCACACCTGCAATCTCCCTTCCCATGAGGTTCTGTCCTTTGGGCTGTTGTGCAATGGATGGATCCACTCCAGGGTTGCATGGGCAGAGTTCGACAAACATAACCATTTCACAGGGGCCCCAGTCCTGCTGTTAGCTCTGACTAGAGTAGTGCCACATAATCAGTGGGATTTACATGTGGGGTGACTCACCATCACACCCTTGATTGGAGTGGCCCACGCCTGTTGGGCCTAATCCAGCAGATCCTAGCCCTTAATCTGCCCCTTCTTGGGTAGCGCATCGGTGCTTTTGTGGTACCCCTCGATTCACCATTTCGTTGCCAAAGAAGCCCCTCTGCATTATTTCCCTTTGAAAGCGTGTTGGCAGAGATGCGGCCAGCTGCATATCATCAGCAGTCGGAGGGACAGCACAGCTACTGTGAGGCTACGTGAGTGTAGGTTTACACCGCGCAAGGCAATGGTAGGATCCCAGCCATACACTATTGGCTCTCTTTGACATAAAAGAAGGAAACTGGAAACTCCAGGGAAGAGCCAGCCTAGACTTGTAGGGTTGACACAGAGAAAAATTAAAACACAAGAACCCAGGAGTTGTCCAATTAAATTTACTGGCTGAAGAACAAAAAGAGGCAAGAAGACAGTGGCCCCGCTGCCTTATGGTGTCCCACCAAGAGGCGGTTTGTATTTACATCTGAACCTGCATCAGTTCACCCTCCAGAGTTTATGAGAGTATCAAAAAAGAGCTTGAAGTTCATTTGCAAACGGTGGTTTCATGCGAAGTGTGATCTTCTCCTGCATCTGAATTCACAAGCTGGCTGTAGGCTGTTGCTTTGTCTCCAGCAGTTGCTTCGCCACAGTTTGCTTGTTCCTCCTTTCGAAGCACAAACCCTGGTGCAGATCCCTAACTGTGGGCGGCACAGGCTGACATTTGCTGAGATGGCTGGATGGAGCCCATGTGTCAATGGTGAGGGAGAGCTCCTTTCCACGGGTCCAGAATGGTGACCCAGAGAGGGCAAAGTGGGGTCCAGGGACGGTGTCTGGCCCCCAGGGCTGTATCCGTGGCCCTCCACTGCTCCCCAGATCTCTCCCCAGATCTCCCTTTCTCTGGGAAACCTCACAGGGCATCCATTCACGTTTTAAGTAGGTGGCAGCCCCCCCCCCCAGCTCTTCTACCTAATCCAGACATATTAAACAGTGGTTTTGCTGTGTTCCTTTTTCACCATCCACATAACCCCTGGAGTGGCCCAGTGGCAGAGGAAGGGCCCTGGATCTTCCACGGTCTGGTTTTCAAAGGATGGGAGGCTCTGGCTTTTGAGGTTGCTTCAGAGAGAGAGAGAGAGAGCTGGCATGGCCCAGGAGAGTCTCCCCTGCTCTGGGTGTGAAAGAGGGATGGGCTGGCAGGGATGTGTGCCACGCTGTGTCCTCCTTGCTGGGCACAGACAGCAGGGTTTCCCTGTGGTCGCCTAGTCTCAATGCCCCTCAATGCAGCCCCAAAAGGGTCCCTTTCTCCCACCCCAAAAGCCGCCCATCTCAGCCCCTCGATGCTGCTCCTCTGCCATCACCCCCAGCTGTTCCCCAAAGGGAGAGACACCTCCTCAATTACATTGAATGGAGAGAGCATTCAGAGGCAGCCATGCAATTATTTCTCTTTCCTGCTGTTATAAAGTGATGGTTCTCTTATCCATATTCTGTCACGCAGGGAGAGGCTCAAACCGGCAAGATGCTGGGCTTGATCTGCAGCCACAGAAACCTCCACAGAATGGGAGAAGGCGGGGCGGGGGGGCGGGGGGGTACTAATGCATGCCTTCTCTGAATGGGGATGAAAGGTCAACTGACTGGAGTAGCCCCCCAGAACCCCCCCCCAAGACCCACCAGGCTGCTTCCAAGGACAGGTTGGCTCTGGATGACCAAACCCAGCTGGGGGGGGGTGTACTCTGGTCAGTTGCCCTTCCATCCAGCTATGTGTGTGGTGGGGGGGCATGCAACCTCTCCCCCAACAATCACCAGGTGGGAGCCTTGCAGTACACACTGCCCACTGAAGGTGGGCACACACAGACACAGACACAGACACAGACACCGAGTCTGGCCTGTGGTGCTGTGATGATGGCAGTGGCTGTCATTTGCAAGAGGGGAAGTTGGAGAGTTCTCCTCCTGAAGGTGTGAAGGTGTGCATACTCAAGCTTTGAAGGAGCACTGAATAGGCTCAGCATACTGAATATGGCTAATTCAAAGCATGGCTTGCCCTCCCTGTCCTCAGTCCCCCCGCCTTCACCGATCCATGGAGTCTGAGAGCCTCATGTGGAGTTAGACACTGGCTGCGTACATAATGTCTGTGCTGAACAACAGCACTGTACAACAGAACCAAGTGTGCAACCCAATGTACAATCAAATGCACATGTGCTCTATGCACAGCCCATGCACATCTTGTGCACGCACACAATTTGTTGGAAGGTACAACAGGTTCTGCACTTGTTCTTGCTGCTTTCTTGCCCACTGTGGATAAAATGGCTTAGAAAGAGAGATAAAAAAAGAAAACTTGACCTGCATCTGATCAACTCCAGCATTCCTCTCAGGCATATCTTAAGCTCCGAGTTTTCAGGAAGTTTATATGCAAGAGAGTGAACATACAGCTTAATAATAATAATAATAATAATAATAATAATAATTTTTTATTTATAACCCGCCCCTCTGCTCGGCAATTGGGGTGGCTTACAGCAAGTTAAAAGATACAACAATTAAAACATTCCAACTCCCCACGCCCTCCACCCCCACCCCAACCCTCCCACCCCTTAAAACTAAATTAAACTATCTCTTTATCTCTTTCATATATTTATTATGTGCAACCATTATAAGCCTTTGCAGCAGTTATACACACTCCTTGTGGGGGTTCATCACATCACATAATCTATGCTATCAAATGGACATAAACAGCTGTATGAAGTCTGCCAAAGCCAAAGATAAAATATTTGGTTATTTATTTAATTTATATTCCATCTTTCTCCCTGTACAGGATCCAAGGTGGAAATATAATGCTCCTTATAAGACACCATGTCTGCAGAATCAGTGTGCCCATGTTCCTTATCAGCATGAAAGATGCTCCTTATAAAACTCCATGGCTGTAGAATCAATGTGCCCATGTTCCTTATCAGCATCCTCATCCTTATTCTTATCTGTGTTGCCTGTGAGAGATGGTGTGCCTAGCCTGGAAATGTCTGTGTGAAGTAAGACAGAAGTTAGAATGTACAAACAGGGTATTGTTAAAATGTGGTTAAACCATAGATGGAATTAAAGCTATTGAGAGGAAATCCATTGGAAAGGTAAAAGATTAAAATCTTTCGAAGAAACACATGCCTCTGAATCCTGAGTCATTGTTCAGAAGAAAGGGTTGTGGGAGACGCAGCTGCATGCTGCCCTCCCATCCTGATGCTGACTGGGAGCCCCTTCCTCCTCCTCTTCCTCTTCCTCCTCCTCCTCCTCCTCCTCCTCTTCCTCTTCCTCTTTGGCTGACCCTCCCTGGAAAGAAAAGGCTGGCATCAGGTGGTCCAGAGCAGAAGGGTGTGTGTGTTTTGTGTGTTTGAGGAGCAGAGAGAGAGTGTGCAAGAGGTTTCCATTTCAGGCTTTAGATTCCCTTTCTGAGTGGAGTGGACATGTGAGACCTCATGAAATAAATGCCTCCTTCTTGGGGTGTGCTGCTCCCAAGTTGCACTGAAAGCATCGGCACCACAAATTCCTACCTAGACGTAAACTGGCAATCAGTTGAGCTGGTATAAGATGGGCCTAATATGTTCTGATTGATTTACTCCTGTCAAAACTCCAGCTGCTGGGAAGGGGCCGCTCCACTGGAGGAAGGAGGAAGAGGAGGGCTTTTCCCTCTCTGGGAAGCCCCCTTCTTTGGCTCCAACAACAAGGGTCGGGTGGGAGCATGCTCCTTCTGAGGATGGCACTGCCATTTCCGGGGCCAGAATCCCGCCGGCATCACCCGCAGGTGTGCCTTTCTTTCCAGCTGGAGTTGCACTGCTTTGGCCATTAGGCAGTGGATGCACTTGATGACCCAGAGGCAAAAGCATAACCGTCTCAGGGGAGCTTTGGGCCTCTGGCTATTCCCAACCAGAACAGTGTCTGTGAACTCCTGTGTGTCGACTCCCATTTAACAACTGGGCAATGACTGGGTCGATTCTACAGCATCCTGGCCACACAATTGTGCCTTCCTTCCCCCCCCCCCCCCGGATTTTTTAAAATTAAAACATAAAAACATAGATAAACATCTACACATACAGACTTACATACACATAACTTAAAAACAAACATAAACATTAACTTCCCTTCCTTTACTATGAATGTTAAGTTTAAATATTCATCTGACTTTCCAATTTTCTCAAAATTTCTTCTTATTGTCTAGAACAATAGATCACTGTTGAATCTATATGGTACATTAATTTTCATCTATTATATCATTTCTCTTTACCCGACCCACACTGTATACAAGACCTGGACATTTCTATCACTCAGTCCAAGATCAAGAGACATTTTTCCTACATTAGATAAAATATACCTATATCATTTTTTTCCTTTATTCTTTAAGAGCTTTCAGCAATTGTGCATTCCTGAATGGAGTATAACTATTCATTAATGCTTTCAGCTTGCCGCCTGATTCACGGCCGTTGCAGGAAGAGCCACCATGCATGATTCCCCATTGCCAAAGGGGACAAGGAGCAGCAGCGCATGGGCAGGGAAGCAATGGGTTGCACAGTGTTGGTATGTGGCTGGAAGCGGGATATTGCACAACCACTGTGTAGTTATTCACACCACTCACTCACTCAATCAATCACAATGTTGGGTCTTGGCCTGGGTCTCTCTTGTGGGGAGAGATCCCCCACCCCACCCCTCACAAGGACTGGCCAAGCTGGTCTTGGTGTTTCTGGTCTCTTTCTCCTCATTCAGGGCACATGCAAACACACACACTTTTTGGCAAGGCCCACCCTGCGCCGTCCCTGCTCCGTCCCCAACTATGGCTGGCAGGCAGAGTGCTGTGGAGCCCCCCCCCCCCCGATCGAGATCGAGATTGAGATCGAGATTGTGCCATCGGTTACAGCTGTGCTGTAATAAACAGCTGGTCCAGTCAGGCGCACCTCGCTCTTCCCAACAAGTCAATAGGAATCAATCAATGTTTGTGCCCCTTCGATGGCTCTATTAAACCTCAAGGATAGAGGCTGAGAGCAGGGCCTAGCCGGCATCGCCTCTGTCAGAAGCGAAGGTGGGGGCACCGAAGAGGCGGCACGGCCAGCCACATTAATATTGTCTCTGACAAAAGCAGCATGTCTGTATCGTGATGATGATTGGTGGCCTTCACCTGGCGCTTGCAAAGAGGCAGCCTCTCTCTCTCTCTCTCTCTCTCTCTCTCTTTCTCTCTCTCTCTCTCTCTGTGGGAGCTCCAGAGAGAGGGAGGGGGGCAGCAGGAGGAGGGAAGCCCCTCTGGATGAACCCATGGGGAAGGAAGGTACTGTGTCAGAGGGAATCCCTAGGATGCCTCCCTCGGTTCCCAAATGCTGACGCCGCTGGAAAACTCTTCTTTGCCCTGAAACACCTGCTGCCTCCTTCATTCAGCCATAAAGCTTGTTTGGTGCCAGTGTCTTGTATGCCAGTCCGGGTCACAAACCAATCTTTTGCAAAACTAGATCTGGGCCCAGTCCCAGATCAGAAGCTCACCTTCTAAAAAGTTCTGGAAGTTGTCCAGAACTCTTTGCAGAATAGGAGGCTGAGAAAAATGGGGTCAGAGGCCAGGAAGGGGGAAGGCACCCCTCAGTTTAGGTAAAAGTTTGTAATATGCACAAGTGAAAGGACAGAATTGATTGAGCAGGAGAAGCACCAGTACATCACTGATATGCTTTACTTTCACATTTCTTGGAAGGAACAAAAGCATTTACTTTGAATGCATACATACCTAAACACACCTCTTAATGCAACAAGCTAGGAACCTCTGTTACTAAAGAGGCTCTTCTCCTGCCCACTTTGTTGTTGTTTGAGCCCCAGGAGGAAGGAGCACAAGCCAGCACTGGAGCAGTGTGATATTCCTCCTCCATCACTATCTGGCAAGAATATACACCCCCTGCAGCTATAAAAGAAATGGAGGAAAGTAGCAATAGCAGCTTCATTTATATACCGCTTCCTACTGTACTAAGCAGTCTCTAAGTGGTTTATAAATGTATGTTAATTGCCCCCAACATGCTGGGTACTCATTTTAGCGACCTTGGAAGGATGCAAGGCTGAGCCCACCCTGAGCCCCTGGCTGGAATTGAACTCACAACCTTGTGGTTTAGGAGTGAGTGGCTGCAGTACTGACATTTAACCACTGTGCTACCAGGGCAAAGGGAACAAAGTCATCCTTTGTGAACTTACAATTGTTGTACTGCAAAATTACTTTTTGCAAAAAGGGACTGATTGCAAATTGATAATTATTTCTATCTAGTTACATCCTTGTTCTGAATTTTAAAAATAAACTGTTCCAAAGGGGAGGGAGATCTAGTGAAAAAAATTAATATGCATGTGTGAACACACACACACACAAACACACACACACACTTGGAAGCCAGCTACCCCTCCGCACTCCCTGCAAGCCCCCTCCTCCCCAGGGAGGCTCTTGACAATTGCCTTCTAGAGACCAAGAAAAGAACTAAAGAGAGATCCCATTTATTTTTGCAAATTAAAGATGCTCCTTTTTGATCATCAAGATTCTTATAAAACTGACGGCTAAAAATGAGATACTTAATTAAGCGTACTTCTGTTCTGCTGACGCAACTCACAAGACTTCAGCCTTGGAATGAAAAGGGAGCGTTTTGAGATAATGTGTTTGGGGAGATGCTTGTCTCCCTCCTATGAAAACCCTGAAAGGACCAGAAATGTAATTGCGCTGAGCTGATGCTGTTTCTCTTGTTTGGCTTATCGGTCAAGCAAAGGAAGGGCTCAGAACTGAGCAACTGCTGACCATTTCTTTTTATGGCCCCGGACCAGTTCCATTCCCCAGCTTGGCCAGTCAGGGGTCAAGAAGGAGGTTTTGAGGGTCAGGCGTCCATGGCCCCGGCAGCCTTGAGACCCCAGGATGGCCCTTCTCTCTGCCCCCAAATTCACTGGCACTTTGGTGGCTGTCCCCAGGCTGACGCCTGACCCTCAAAACCTCCTTCTTGACCCCTGACTGGCCAAGCTGGGGAATGGAACTGGTCCGGGGCCATAAAAGAAATGGTCAGCAGTTGCTCAGTTCTGAGCTCTTCCTTTGCTTGACCGATAAGCCACTGGAGGCTGGTCTATACTGCTGTTAAGGGTATTGTCTTTAAATGGCCTTTTAAAATTGTATATTTTAATTTTTCCTTAACATTACTGCAAGTCTGACCATTGCATTGGTTTAAATTTGTAAGCTGCCTGGGGTCCTGGTTTTGGAGGGAAATATGGGATAAATGTCATGCTTGAGCATCTCCCACTAGTCACAGGGTGGCCCCCCAATGCCCCCTCCATCCAGAGGCCTCCCCCCATTACCCCACACAAAGCACAGCCTGCTGAAGCCAGAGGATGGCAGTGCTTGCCGTGAAGTGTGTGTGAGTTGTACACTTGTCTTTGTGTACATGAGAAGGACCCTGTTGTCAACATAGTTGAGCCACCACCACCACCATTTCTATTCCACACAGATTGGCACTGGCGTCCCAGTGGGGGGTGTCATCTGGGGGGTGTGGGGGGGGGCTTGGGGGGCTCCAGAGGGAGGGGCCAAAAGGGTGTGCCTTCTCCCCCCCCCCCTGCTCAGTGCTGCTTTTCTCGTGAGTAAAATGGCTCCAGGCTGGGAAATGGGGAGCCACTTAGCCGGGTGTCATCCTTCTTCTGGGGTGTCACCCGGTGGGGTCCGCATCCCTGCACCCTCCTAGTGACACCTCTGCAGATTGGGACCCTGGTGGCATCATTTGCAGGAGAGACGAGGGCGGATTCAGCCACAACTCCCCTTGGAAGCAGCAGCGGGTGACCCTTGCCCGCCTTGTCCAGGGCATTTCCACCACATGCGTGGCCTCCACTCAGCCACCCAGCAGTCTGGCATAGGATGGACTTTTGCAGCAAAAGGTATGTGGATGATGGGCACATGGCTTCCAAAGGAGGGGAAGAGGAAGGGAGGCTCTTGCTGCCCCTTTCTCAGCCTCAGTCCCACAGTGGTGCAATGGCAATGGAAACACACTCACATCATAACCCAGCCCTCTGGTTTTGGCCAGCCATCTGGGGGGCTTTTGCAGGCAGGGCCTGTTCTCCGAACCCCCCCCCCAGAGGACTGACAGTGGGTTTGCTGCTCCGGCTTCTCATCCACACTGGGAGGGGAGGGGGGGCACCTTGCCATGGCATGCCGAGCGGTTGCTGCCTTGGCAATTAATTCTGAAGTGTTTGCTTGCCTGCCTTGCCTTGCCTTGCCTTGGAAGTCCCAGCTGTCTCTTCTGGAGCCTTTCATTAGCAAGTGAACCCTAATCAGAACAAAAACTAATTGCAGATTTGTAGGGAGAAAAGCAGGGGCTTGATGAAGCAAATGTCTAAAGGGAGCTCAGTTCCATTTATGTTGTTCCGTGTTGTGCTTTGATGTGGGATGCCAGGAGTGGGTTCGAGGGGAGGGAAGATGGCAGAAAACCCCAGAAAGGAGAGAAGGGGAGGCAAGGAAAGAGGAGGAGGAGGAGGAAAGAGAGGGCTTTCCTCTCCCACCGCACAGCCCACCCTTCCTTGGAAACTTGCTTGCAAACTCCTTCTCTCTGTTTGCACATGTATCATGATGGCCCTTGCACATGGGGAAGCAGCAAGGAGGCTGGAAAGGGGATCCCTGCCCAGCTCTGACCTGCCTGGAAGCACCAGCCCTCTTGAAACCCATGGAGTTTGCGGGTAACATGCTCTGGCTGAGGCAGGGGATGGATCCAGGCTGCTCCTCCCAAAATCCCAGCGAGGGAGGGCAGGAAGGAGCACTGCTGCCAGATGTGCCAGAAACTCCCTCTGCTTCCACTTTCCTCACTTCTTATAAATGCAACCTGTCTGCTCCCACAACCACCCACAATTGTGACTGGAGTCTGGTCAAGAGGGAGGAATCACTATGTCCACAAAGGAAGGTGGTCTGGATCCGTTCCCCTTATATATGTACTTTAATTCAACCCAAGAATCACCCGCTGGGCTCTCAGGTCAATGTGAATAGATATATCAACACAGCTACACCTTTGTTTGCAAGAGAGAGAGAGCGAGAGAGAGATGGTGGGGAGGGAGAGGTATTTGGGGGAACACCCTCCAAATTAAGGCCCTGGAGGACAGGACTGTATGCGGGAGGCTGGATGCAATGAATGATTTGCCCCTTTTCCGGCAAAGGACTTGCTCAGCATCTTGAGAGGAGGGCGAGGGCTGGATGGGGGCCTCCTCAAACGCTCTTGGAAACTTTGGTCAAAGATGGAGACTGTTGCTTAGAAACCCCCCACCCGCTCACCCACAACTCCAGGAAGGGGGCACCCTGTGAGCCTCCAGATACTTTTGGCCAGCATCACCAATGGTAAGGAATGCTGGGAGCTGAAGTCCAAAAAATCTGGAGGGACACAGGTTTCCCGGCTCTTCTGCTGGAGAAGAGAGCGAGGCTGGGGTCAAGTTGGGAGGAAAGGGCCCTTTGGTCCCCCCACTGACCACCCCCACCCTCCGGTCCCTGACCCCCCCCCCCTTTACTCCATCAGGAAAGGCCTGAGCAGCCCCTGCACCTGGACCCCTTGCAACGCAATACAACACAATGTTGCTTCTCCCCAACAATTTTCTCAATTTACCTTTGCACAAACTGACAAACTTGGATGAGGGTAATTAAGCAAGTATCTGAAAGAAAGCCATTAATTTCCTAAGACTTTTGAGTTTGTGATTTGCTATAAATAGGAGTGCCCACCCTGCGTGGCAATTAAAGGCTCGTCCTCTTTCAATTCTGGCTCTTTCCTCTTGGCTCACGGGGGCCGGGCGGGTGGGCTCTGTTGGCAGCAAGATTAGTTTGATGCCCGAGACAGATTTACAAGTTGGGTAATTAAATCCTTGGGATTGTCAAATCATTGCAAATGAAATAAAAAGCCCTAGAAAATTAGCAGAAAAGACGACGTCATAAGCCTCTCTGCTTCGCTTTTTGGAGCGTCCTCCCACGGCCAACATGGAGGGAGACGGGGGTCCTCTCTAGCCCATGGCTACTGCCCAAGATGGCAATTGATGGGTCTATTTTTAATGTATATCCTGACTTTCTCCCAGAATGGACCCCATGGTGGTTCACAGCACAGATTAAAACAAAGTACTGCTAACCCCCTTCATGGTAATAAAAAAGGGAAAAGCCTGCATTCCTTGTGGTGGGATGGAAGGAAACCTGGTTCAGGTGGAAGCTAATGCACCAGATAGACACCATCTGATCTTGGAAGCTGAGCAGGGTCAGGCCTGGTCATAAAGAAAAGGGAGACCAGAAGCCAGAGGCTCTCTATTTGAATTCCTTGCCTAGGAAAACCCTAGGAAATTTGTGGGGTCCCCATAAATTGACATGCAACCCTGTGAAGGCCCACGTCCAAATGCCAGGCGCGTGGAGACGGAGAGGGAGGGATCTGCTTGGCCGGCTCGGGTTCAAGTGCTTGTCTGATTTTCCCAAGGAGACAGATTCATTAATGTAATCGGGCTCATCTGGCCCACAGAATTGGATTCTTGCACTTTGGGGATAAGGATTGTATTAAGCTGATAAAGAAGTTACAGATACAATGAGATGCTGATTTATGGCAAAGAAAGGAGCTGTTGGGCTTTGCAGCCAAAAGGCAGCAGGGATGGAAATGTGTTGGGGGGCAGAGTATCTGGTCCCTGGAGCCCCCCAAAGCTGAGGAAGCCAAAATGAACGAAAGACACAGAGAAAGAGGGAGCAGATCAGAGAGAAAGAGTGTGAGAGTGAGACGGTTGTTGTCTTTCGGAAGGAAGGAGGGAGAGCAAGAGAGAGCCATATTGTGTGTATGGTGTGTGTATGGTGTGTGTGTGTGTGTGTGTGTGGAGGCTGTGATTCAGGCTCAAGGCAGCCAGAGAGTATCAGAGAGTTTATGGGCCTCCTGCCTGCGGAGAGAGAGGCTGCTTGTTCTCCCAAGCATGAAAAGAGATCCCAGCTGATGGCGGCAGGGCCTGGCTCCTCCAGGAGTCCACCGTGGCTGCGGCTGCTCTGAGCTTCCCAAGGGAAGGATCTGGTTCCCTGAAAGGACCCTCAGCCAGTGGACCCTGAGAAGAAGGAGGAGGAGGAGGAGGTTGTGTTGTGCCAAAAAAGTCTGCCCAAGGGGGGCCTGGCACCATTTCTGCACTGTTGGGCTCTGCTCAGAGAGGGCTCCCAGCTCCCAGAATGAATTGTCTTTGTCTCTGGGGCAGACCCCCAAGCAGGCTTGGCAGGGGAGCCTGGCTCAAACTCTCATGGTGCAAACACTAGCCATGTGCCAAAGCCTTGGGTCTGTGTCCTATTAAATAAATAATAAATGAGGGTGGGAAAGCAGCAGCCCTGCCCTTTGCAATCTGGGCCATTGTCTGGAAAGCCACCCCCCCCCCCATGGCACACTTCCCCGTAAAACAGGCTCCCCACCACCACCATCATCACCATCACCACCAGCTGGCTGGCAAACCAAGGGCAACAGTGCCAACTTTCCTGCATGTACCAGAGTTTCTGTCTCATGGTTGGCATCTGAGGCTGCAATCCTGAGAGGTCGCTCAGGCCAGGAAGGTAGGTGCCAATGGACTCTGCCCTGGTTGCTGCCGTGGCCGCTGCTTATTTAGACCCATGAGTCAAGGAGGACAGTGGCCCATGGATCAGTGCTTGGCTGCTGGTTGGCACCACTGCTGCCATCTCTGCATTCTCTGAGCATGGCAGTGCACTCCTTCCCTTCCCTCCCATCCATTCTTAATAAAATTCCTTTAAAATAATAATAATGATAATAAAAAAGAACCACTGCCCTGGGAAGTGTTCACCCCTGATACACTCTAGATCCCATTGATTTGTCTTTTTAGCAGTCCATAGTACCCACAGGACTCTCCTCAAGCCCCACATTTCAGGTGCATTGATTCTCTTCCTGTCCACTTCACTGTCCAGCTTTCACAGCTATGCACAGACTGAGACTGGAAATCCTATGGCATGGATGGCTCTGACTTTGGCATTTAGTGATGCATCTTTGCTTGTGAGGATCTTGTCTGTTCACTTCATGGCTGCCTTTCCAAGTTGTTGGAAAGTTGTTATTCTGTGCCTTCAAGTCAGCTCCAGCTTATGGAACCCACAGATGTATTCAAAGGAGGTCGGCTGATGCCTTTCTCTGAAATGAAGCCTACAGCATCTGGTCTTCCGTGGTGGTCTCCCTTCCAAGTATTAACGTAGGCCTGAACCTGATTAGCTTCTGAGGTCAGAAGGGATCTGGTGCCTTCATGGTATTGAGGCTGGCTAAGCAATCCAAGATGTTTCTTCCCCTTATGCCCATCATTCAGGCCTGCAATCCCAAACATTTCCTTCTAGCCCTCTCTTCTCTCACACATTGCACTGCTGAGATGAGATTTCGAGCTCCATGGGGCAAAGACTCTGTGTGTGTGTGTGTGTGTGTGTGATCCTCAGCCCCTTCCTTGATCTGCTTGAAGTTCTCTGTAAAGTGCCATAAAGCATGAACTAGTATTACCCCTGCCCCCTATTATGCAGACTCCAAAGTCTTCCATTCTAGAAAAAATCCTGGCTTGGCATTTGGTGAAGCTACAGATGTGTCTGGAAGGCAGAGGGACAAGACTGCTCTTTAATGGGAAGTAAATGAGGAGATAATAATAATAATAATAATAATAATAATAATAATAATAATAAAATGTATTTATATCCCGCCCCTCTGCATAGCAATCGGAGCAGCTACCAACATAAAATACAATACAATAAAACCAATCCCAAACCCCTTAAAAATTATTACACAATCATTAATTAAAACAATATTTAAATTTAAAGGAGCCAACGATTTACAATAAAAGATTAATAACAGACAAGAGAAATGGCTGTTATGGCAGCACTATGGAAGGAAGGGAAAGAAGAACAGTAGATCTGGCTCTTGCGACCGGGAAAGCTAATCAAAAAGACTAATCAGAAAGGCCTGATGGACTCGGGCACCCTGATCTCATGCCTGTGTGCAGCTGCGCCAGCAAAAGGACCCCAGGCGCAAGACGGAGACACCCCTCCTTTCCTCTCTCTCTGGCTGGCCCAGGAATTGGGGCTGAGGAAGACAAATCACATCCACCTGAAGAAGGGAAGACCCAGTCCCAGGAATCCTGGCTGGCAGACTGATCACCCTGCCAGGGCTCCTGATGGTCATGTGGATGGGAGTCTTTGTTCTCGGGCCAGAGAAGGGACAGATGCCTCCTTGCCCTTTGGAAGACCACAGAGGGATCTCCACTGCCTCTCCCATCATCTTCTCAAAGGGCTGCATGGAAAGGCCTGGCTTTCTTGGTGCTCCAGGAATTTTCCAAAGGCAGAGAAGGGGAGGAGAACTCCCCAAAATAGCCAAACCTCATCGGAGCCATGAAGGAGAACCTGGTGGAAGACTGAGAAGCCAGCCTAGATCTCAGAAAAAGCAGAGAGGCAGCCAAGTACCAGCCGGTTAATTGGGCAGCTGGGGAGATGATGGTGAGAGCCAGAGCAAGAGAGAGCTTCCTGGCCTTGAAGTCTGTGCAGCCGGTCTAATAATGCGTGGGAGCCTTGAAGCTCTTCAGGAATGAAAAGCCAGCAATGAGAAAAAGGAGCCTCCCAGGCTGCCTTTCTAGCAAGTCATGAGCTTTCTTTGGCTGGGCTTTTGAAAGAAGATTCCCTTCATTTCGTGACTCCCCCATCCCCATTTGCCCTGCTTTGGGGTTTGGGAATTGTCTCCTCTGTCCTCTGATTTAGGGTGCCAGGCATTTTGCAATGTGCCTTCTGGGGATGCCACTGAGGATTGGTCCATTTTCTTTCCCTGGCCAAGGGGACTCACACCGAAGGACCCGGTCCTGGGCAAACCTTCCTCCCTCGAATGCCAGGAGAACAGGAGAAGGAAGATGGGACCCTCCTGAAGCCGAGGGTGGCCATTTCCTCTTCTCCCAGCCCCACACTGGCTTGGCATTAGAGCCTTTGGAGAGACTGGAATGGGAGCCCACCTAAAGGATCAAGCTATAGCTAAAAGCGTATGAAACATGAAAAGAGGATTAAACCACATACTTCCTCCCCACCCTTTCTTTTAACATGATTTCTGCACAATAAAAATAATGGCGCGTTTACATGATGTTTGCAATTGCATTCATCCATTAGATTTTTCTCTTCAACAGGGTAATATTTTTATCAAGACCAAGAAAAAATTCAGCAGATTTACAGGACTCTTCTGCTTCAGGCTGGATGTTACATTTGAACAAACAAAGAAAAAATAAAAATAAAAATGAGGTGGCGGGTATATAATAGGAAAGGGAGGAAAACCACAGTGTGGGCCATGGTGAAATTTCAGAAAGGTAGACAGAGATGCAGTTTCAGAATTAAAGCATCCTTTCCCGACTTTGCAGCATTTTGCAGGCAAGGAGCGTCCTCTGCTGCGGAGACCCAGCAACTGCGAGCCTCCCTCCTGCGGCCTTTTGGGAGCAATTCAGGGAGGAAGAAGTCACACTTTCTCAGCCTCAGAGGATGGCAATGGCAAACTCCTTCTGAAGGAACTTGTCCAAGAAAACTCCGTGATAGGATTGCCTTAAGGTTGCCAAAATTCAGAAATGACTTGAAGGCACACAACAACAATAGGGAGGAAGATGTGAAGGAGGAACAGAAGAAGGAGAAAGGGGCGGGGGGGGGGCACGTCAGGAAGCAAACCAGACCATTGCTGCTTGATTTGGGTTGGAATGAATGGAAGCAAGAGATCCTCTTCGGCCGGCTGATTTCCTGGCTGCTTTCAGGCACAATTCAAGGCACTTGGCATGACCAGGCTGTCTGAAGGACTGTCTCTTCCCTTCTCTGCCATTGCACAGCCAAGAAGCAGGAGCCGGGTCTGGTGTGAGTCCTCTGGCCAAGCGTCATGTTTTCAATGCACCCTCCAAGGGGCTTGTGACCAGAACCTTGGCCCTGGAGTGAGACTCAGACCTCTCTTCTTCCTTCAGCGGAGGTTGGTGGGTATTGTGACCCCCCCCCCTTCCCAAGCAGCCAGAAACCGGTGGCTTCCATGTCAGTAGGGCAGACAATCCACTCTGGATGTGAATGTGAACTTTAGAGGAGCCATTCAAGGCTCTGTGAACTCTGTCCTCAAGCCAGGCACCATTGCCGGGAGGAAGGGTGGTCTGGACTGGGCAACCAGACACTGGAAGCTATCCTAGCAAGCCTGGATCAGAAAGTCCAGAGCCTCTGGAATCTGAGACCCAAACTTGGTGGGAAGGGAAAGCCTCAGTCCTCTCTCTCTCACACACACATTTGGACACACAACCTCTGAGGGCCATGGACCTTCCCACCTCAACAGGGATGTCATGCTCCCCAGTTCCTGGCCAACACCGCAGGCTAGAAGGCCCACAACAGACTGAGGGAACCCTGCTTCTTTGGGAAGAGGGAAGCAAGGTGTCTCTCCAAGGAGCTGGACAAATTTAGGAACAGGTCTGGAGGCAGTGGGGGGGGGGGGATATGGGTCAGCACCCCAGAGAGCTCCTTTGCAGTTCATGGAACCCTGAAATGGATCCACTGTCCTGCTGACATGATGGGAGCCAGTAGCTGCCCCTGAGGGGCCACTCAAGCCCTTCTGCAGCTGGCCAGCCCCTCAGAGGGCCAGAGCAAGGAAGGGTCACTTGCCTCTCTTGGATGATGGTGGCTTCACTCAGACCTCTGCAGTTTGGCTTCACTTGGTTGAATGCCTGCCTGCCTGCCTGCCTGCAGTCATCAGCAGAATTCTTATTAACTTGTTACTAAGTTAATGAGTACCCCACCTCTCCTTGAAAAAAAATAGGCCTCAAGGCAGCTTACAAATTAAAAGAAATGTAACCCAATTAAATACACCAAAGGTTAACAACATTTTAAAATGTAATGAAACTATCAGTAACATGAAAAACCATTCATTAAAAGCAACAAGAAGCAGTTTGAAAACAGCACAGTTCAGAGCAGTACAACATCCTGTTCATAGCCCCTTCTTTTAAAATAATTCTGCAAAGCCTGCAAGAACAGAAAAGGAGGACAAGGAGGGCTCAGTCGAGCCAGAGCCTGAGAAGGAGCCACTGGACATGCCTGCAAAGGTGGCGGGACTAAGAGAAAGAAGGGCCTCCCCAAAGAGGGCTGAGATGGGAAGGCACTGTCTTCGCACTTGTCACTGTCTGACTCCATTGCTTTGCCAAGCAGAACCGCCGTGGCTTTGGAGGTCACACACCCTGCGACCCACCTTCTCCTGCATGGATCTGCCCATTGGTGGGAATAAGTGTTGGCAGAAGCCCTCGCCCCAACTTTCTTGCATTCATTTTCTTGATTCAGGGTATTTCTGTGCTGCTTCTCACCACCATAGGTTCCCATGAAAGAGCCCCAGAAAATAAGACAAATATCCCAGAAAGTCAGGTTGATATATTAATATTGGAGAGAGCTTTCTACAGCTCCTGAGTGCAGAAAGCCAAGGTGAAAAAATATGTCTCTGATAAATGCCAAAAAACACACCTGTGGGGCACACTGTCGTACAGCATTTCCCAGGTCAGAGGCCACCAGAGAGAGGCTCAGCCTTGTTAGCCCAGCAGAGATCTCTTGGGTCCAGGAACTTCAGGAGCCTTCTGCTGGGATAGGTCTGGCAGCACAATGGCCTCTCCTCTCCTTCCCTTTCCCCACCACCATGGATGCTAGCAAGGGGCCCAGAAGGGCAGGAGGAGCAGGTGACTTCCACAGCTCCAGTCCCACTTTTTGCTGGAGCCACAAGATGGTGCTGCTTTGCCACAAACCTGCGTGGCTGAACTGAGCCCTGTCTGGGTCTGGTGGAATCTCTCCCTCGCCTTCCATCCCTCCACAGCAAGGGAGTCAATCCCTGGCATTTGGGCAGATTATGCAAAACCCATGGTGGCTGGCTTTGGGCCTGATGCACTTTTGTCTGGGTGGGTTTCCATTCACTACTACCCCTCAGGCAGCAAATTGTCTGGGGATGGCCCTGCAAAGGGGATCTTCACAGCTGGCCATGAGTGTGCTGCTGCTGGATGAGTGGTTTGAGTACTGGACTAGGACACTGGGAAACCAAGGTTCAAATCCTCACTCAGCATTGGAAACCCACTGAGTAACCTTGGGCATGTCACATACTCTCAGCCTCAGAGGAAGGCAATGGCAAACCTCCTCTGAACAAATCTTGCCAAGAAAACCCATGACAGCTTCATCTTTGAGTAGCCATAACTTGGAAACAACTTGAAACTGCAAAACAACAACAACAAAATAAAACATATTTAAAAAATTATTACTGCTATGGCTTGAGTTGTTGGTCGCCCACCCCATGCCTAGTGCCTTGCCTCTCTACCAAAAGGGGATTCCTTGGTGAAACATAAAGGCTGAAGGCTGCCTTGGTGGAAACAGCCTCACCCACAAAAACCTCTACTGGGAGGCAGCGGAGGAGTTCCTGCAGGGAGGGGGGTCAGTGCACCGTCGCAAAGGAAAGGGTGGCAGAACCCAGATTTTGGCCAGACTGGTGAGGCCAGGCTGTGGCACCCATGTCCATCCATTTGCACTTGAGCAGAGCAAAGCAAAGGGCCCGTGTCCAAATTGGCTTGGCTGTCCCCCTGAGCTGTCCGTGGTGCTGGATCTATTTCTGTGGAGAGTTCAGCACCTGGACAGCTCCTGCAATGCTGCTTCAAGCCTGGAGTGTGTTCATCCCCCAGGCATCACTGCCCTTTCCTTCATACTTTCTGCCTGCCCGCCCCCCCATTCCCTCTTCCCTCTTGCACTCCCTCCCACCCGCTGCGCCTCTTGCCCAGGGTCAATCTGTTGCTCTGGTTCTATGAGCAGCCATGCGAAGACCGAGGCCGCGTGCAGTTGGCATGGGTTTCTGCGCCTGGTGACGTCCCTGCCTTGGGAGGCGCTTGGCATGCTCCTGTCTCATGCCTCCTGCCTGCCCTGTGGCAGCACTTCACAGGCAGAGGCTGAGTTGGCTTTGTCAGAATATTTTGCAAGGAAGTGTAATTGAAATTCTCTTCCCAGCGCCTGGCGAGGATGACTCATGTCATACTGTTATTTGTCTGTATAATAAATAAGACTCAAATCTAAGACTGCAGGAGCTGGGCCTGGTGAAGGGGGCCAAGCGTTTGCATCCAGGGATGCCAAACTGTGCAAAATCTCCACTCCCAGAGGAGATGGCTTGCTTGGCACTATCCCAGCCCCTTCTGGTGGACTCCCAGGAGCATGGCAAGAAGGTGCAACTGGCATTGGGTCTGTTGTGGCCATCCCAAACAGCTTTGGCCACTGTCGGGCAAGAAAGGGCTGCTGGAACATGAGTGGAAAGCATGCTCACTGCTGTCAATTTTCCTGCAGGGTAAGGGTCTTCCTCCCAATGCTTTGGAAATTCCTGTGAGAAGAACAGAGCCCAATGACAAGGATCCTTTATGCCTTCTCCATACATCCTGCTGGGGAATTACTCTACCCACAAAGGCACCACAAAAACATGGGATTACCTTGCCAAAAATATGTTTCCTATGTGTGGCACAGTGGCTGATAACCTTCTCCATTTTAGTGTGATGTAACTGTTCTCCATCACAGTTACAATATGCAGCCCCTCTTCTGAATGCAAACACAGAACGGCGCATGTGGAGCAATGGCCAATGTGCATGTGCAATTGCAGTGCACAGTTTGCAAAGGCAGTGTCTAAAGGCATTGTGCATTCATGCTGATTTGTGCACTTTAATGTGCCACTATGTGTGCAATACTCCCACATGCACAGCTGTGCTTATACCACCATCAGCTGGATACAACTGTTGTGCATTGACCAAATAAACACTCTAATTGCATAGCACAACCCACACATGTGTATGTCGCTAACAGCTTGCTGGCCAGCGTATTTGGCACTGTTTCATGGACAATCTGTCCCCCTTCTCCAAAATTTCCAGTGCAAAATTATTCTCTCTGGAGAATAATGCCTTGAGAGCCTTTGCAAAGTGCCAACACCTCTGGAGAACTGTGGGCAGAAATCTCTGGGGGTTTTCCTGACAGGCAGACTTTTTATTGAGAACATTTGCACTTCAATCCAAGAGAAGAGAGACCCTTAAGCCAGGCTGCACATAGGTCCAGAACTGTGCCCAAGTGACGAAAGAGAAAGCAAGCAGGCGCTCACTAGAAAAAAGCACAAACATTTGCAGGCCTGGGAACATGCATGCACCCTCAGGTGCAAAGCTGTGGCACTGGGAGACACCTTTTCAAGGCCACAAAGCCTTGAGCCTTCAAGGGACAGAGGATCTGGAAACCAAGGAGTCACTTCCTGGAAACAGCCAGCGTGGAGTCATGGTTCGAGTGCTGGACTACGACTCTGGAGATCAGGGTTCAAATCCCCGCTTGAGATTGAAAACCCGCTGGGTGACCTTGGGTAAGTCACACTCTCTCAGCCTCAGGATGGCAATGGCAAATTCCTTTCTGAAAAAAACTTGCCAAGAAAACCCTATGATAGGTTTGTCTTAGGGTTGCTGTAAGTCAAAAATGATTTGAAGGCGCACAATAACAACATTTCCTTGAAACAATTAAGGCATGCCTACATTCTTATGGCCAAAGCACTGGGAGAAATGCTTGTGGGGCCCAGCTCTGCTCCCTTTCTGAACCCAGGTCACAGGTGGGTTTGCTGAGTGCCCCCTCCTGGAGGGGCTGCTGGGGGGTCAGCGGTGGCCAAAAGGGCCAGCTTGGCTGTTTCCTTCCCTGCGGCAGTGGCAGTGGCAGTGGAGGTCTCCTTGTCAGGAGGCTTGCACCCGCTTGGTGAAGCTGGGCCCCACCGGGTATCACTCCTCTTCTGGGGTGTCCCTGCATCTACCTAGTGAACCGAGAATGTTTCCTCGCTCTTAGGAAATGTCTTTGCTCAGTCCCAGTTCCTGTTTCTGGACAGACTCCTGTTCTGAGAATGGTTCACTTGTCAGGGGATTCTCCCGAGGGCACAGAGCATGGCTGCAGAGGCACCCACCCAGGAGACATTTCACTGACAGCCCTTCCTGCCCATTAGATGGGCAGTCCTCTCTTGGCAGTCAATGAAGGAATGGAGAAAGGGAATGAGAGAGAGAGTGAAGGCCTTCCTCCTCAAGGCACCTTCCAGATTGTGTTCAAGAGGAAAGACCTATAAATCCTAAGACGTTGCTTCCTCCACACCAACCCCCCAGTCAACCCTTCTCCAAAGTCCACCCTCTTAATGTGCATTGCATTGTTTAGCCAATTACTAATTTACTAGGAATTAACTTTAATGCATTAATAAATGTTGCCATTTTCCTGACAAATGGCCGTAATAATGCATTTTAATGGGGCTGCAACAGTCAGGGATAAATATCTTTTGCATATTACTTATTCAGTACATCTGTAGCTAATTACATTTGCTGAATAATTACATCGCAGCTGCCTCCACACGCACCTCTTGCCTGTGTCAGCAGCCCACCCATGATAAATCCCACCTTCATCATCTTCTCCCAAAAAAACAGTGACCCCCCCCCGCCGCCACAGCCACAGTGATTATGGAGCTTAATCAGCCTCCATGGGGGGGGGGGGGCAAGGCCCCCTGGCCACACTGTCCAGCCGGCCAGGCACTCTGCCAGCCACCAACACCGCCAACACTGCCACGGCTGTGATTTAGTTACCTCTTTGCAGGAGAAACTCATTCCAGAGATGGATGGCAGCAATGGGCAGAGCTCTGCAAGGAGCGTGAATAATTCGTTAATCATGGCCGAGGCAGGGCAAATGTCCCACTCCAACCTGTCAGGAGAGAAAGCTTTGTGGGGGGGGGGGGGGGGGGAAGAAAGATATTAAGAGAGAAAGGGGCAGAGGGGTGGGTGGGCTGCCATCACAAGGAGCCAAGGAGCCACCCTCGGCCCTCGGCCCCCTTTCACTGAGCCTAACTCAAGCTAAAGACATCCTCAAAGGCAGCTTTTGGGTGATGCAGAAGGCTTTCACATACTGAAGAATGATCTGTGACCCAAACGTGGAACAAACCGAGGGTTCAAGGGGGCAGGTAAGCCTGCTGAGTCCATATGGAGAAACTGTCAAATGACAAGGAAGGAACATCTGGCTGGCATCAGAAAGGACCTCCTGAGGGTAAGAGCCACAGGACAGAAGACCGGCCTCCTCCCAAATGTATATTCTTGCATGAAGCTGGCCTTCTGACAGTTAAGTCAGATTAGCCTCTGTGACTGTGGCTATAGAATGACCCAGGAGGACTTAGATGTCATTCATAAAATGGTCAAAGACTGCAAGAGCATTGAAAAGGCCAAAGGACACAACACTATATTCACGGTGCATGTTCTGGGTCTGAAGTGCAGTTTTCCATTCCTTGTCAGCCTGGGAGATTGCATCAGCTCCCATACAGACAATCCAAAAGTTCAGGCACTGGGGCAAAAGCATATGGTTCTGTACTGTATTTTGTTCAAGGAGTGGTAACGGCTGCAAGCACAGAGAAATCTCTCTCTCTCTGCCTCCTTCCTTCCTTCCTTCCTTGCTTGCCTGCCTGTCCACCTGCCTTTTTTTAAATGAAAATGACTGGGGCATTTTCCCAGGAGATGCAGAAGGGTACATAGCCCCCTACACACTCACACATGCACGCACATTGTGATCCAGGAACTCCTGCAAGGCTGCTGCGTCTGGTTTAGACAAGGAAAGCAAACATGGCTGGCTGGAACAGGGAGTCCGGGGCCCCAGTCGATGGCGCAGCCCAGCCATGTGGGCGATGTGGCGGAAGTGCGCCAGGCTCCTTGGCACTGAAGATGCCTGAAGGAAGAAAACCCACTGCTGCGCTTGCAATGAAGGGGCAGCAGAAGAGCAAAAGAGAGAAGGAGTCGCCAGGAGTGAAGGGGACCCAGGTTCAAGATCTCCAGGACATCCAGGAAACTCAGGAGAAATGGAGCAATATTAGAATGGGTTGCCCCTCATGCTGATGAAGGGAGGAAGCAACGCAGCCTCATGGACCCATAGGTCCCACTCAGGAGAAGCATTGCCGCATGAGAAAGACAGTGGGAACAGATGTCACCATGTCATCTTCCGTTCGGGTCCCTAGTGCCACATTGCAAATATGCTAAAATTGCATTCGTTCAGCATGGCACATGAAACGTTCCTCCTATATGGTACCAGTGGGAAGAGTGACAGCCACCATCCGCTGATCTCCCTCCTCTTCCTCCTGCTAACTGACCGGGGGTTATCTGAGAGGAAATGGCAGCAAAGGGATGGAGTAATGACAGGGTCCTCTCCCATGACAATGCTTGGCATGCCTCTGCTTAGCAAGGGAAGTATGGTATGAATGAGGACTAGCAAATACAAGGATGACTGAGAAGCAGCCATTTTGGGATCATAGGTAGCTGGCCCCTGCCTTTCTCTTCAAAGAAGCCAAAGAGGCAGAAAAGGTCGACTGAGATGTGGTTGAAAACAAGGGTGCCATCTTGGCCTTTGGAGAGTGAAAGGGAGTCTCTGTATCTGAGGGAGAAACAGCAGATGGGAGGCAAGGGCCAAGCAGAATAAGCCAAAAAAAGTTTCGCTGTAGGGAGAAAGGGTGGTCTGTCAATGTTGTGTGTGTGTGGGGAGCTTTAAGCAATGTTCAAAAACAGCAGATGTATTTCTGAGGAGGTCCTGCTTTCTTCATGGGCAGATTAAAAAAAAAAGCCCTAAAATGCCCAACAGACTTATTGTGAAGGAACCATGGTGAGGTTGGAGAGACCTCCAAGGGAAGACAGGTGACATTTGGGGTGTTCTGACACTGCCACCACCCATGACCCACAAGCTGATGGGGGCTCCTCTGGATGACCAACAGCTCCTTTCCTGCCCTGCTTCTGTCTCTGCAATCCAATCCGTGGCCCTTTCTGAGGAGAGCCAGCCACTTGCTAACATACGCTTTGAGGCAAGACATGCAGATTGGGGCTGGCTTTGCTGTACAGCCGCTTGCCAACTGAAGTGGCCCCCACCTCCCTGCCATTGCCCCCTGCCATTGAGGCTGCCCATGGGTGCTGTGGTCACCTCTGGCGTTTAGAAAGGAAGCCAGCCCCTCATCCCCCCTCTCCCACCATGGGACAGTGTGCCACCCTTCCTTGCCCAAAGGGATGGCTGCTCTTTGCTCAGGGATTGCCTCTGGCTCTCAGGGCTCAGTCTTGAGGGCTCCCTTCTTGTCGGATGCTCTGCCCCTCTTTCTTTGGAAAGGCTTAATTACATTTTATGGGGTATCAAGAAGAGGATGTTAATTAGGTTTAATCTGAAACTTGCCGGAGTTCCAGGAACTCATTTAGGAATAATTAACACCCATCTTCACATCTTCAAAGTGCTAATGTGTGTGTGATGGATCCATCGTTTCCTCTTCCTCCTCCTCCTCCTCCCCGTGTAAAAGACAGAAGCCGGCCAGGATTTCGGCAGCCTCCTACCAAAGTTGCCATCAGCATCTGCACTTCTCTGGGAGAGGAGGAGGAAGAGCAAAATGCTCCTTTGTGGTGCTGTGGCCGATCTTGTGCTTCAAGACACAGGGAACGTGGCCCCAATGCCACTTTTATCCATTGCTATGAGATAATTTCTGTTGGAAATCCAGACTGTCTGTTTCATGATTGGAATCCCTATAGGAAAAGCCCTCCCAATCGGGCCGATGGAAGCCCACCTACCCACCCCCAGCAAAGTGGAGAGGGGGGTCTTTGCTCCCCAGCCCCCCTCCCTGCCCCCTTTAGTTCCTGACTTTCTCGTTATGGGCCTTGATCTCTTTTTCCGCTTCCCTGATCTCAAAAATTGCTTTATCCACTCCTGAAGAGGTTTTTCCAATTGTTATTATTGAGGGTTTCAACATCATTGTCATGGTACTGGTTAAGGCCTTGCGTTGTTTGGAGTTCATGCATTGTCATTTTGGCCTTCTGCCACAGGCCACCCTGAGCCTACTTCTGTGCAAATGTAGGCTGTGGGGCCATGAATCCAGGAGTTAACCCAGCCTTTCCAGAGCATTTATTCTTAACTAGGCCCAGGACCTTGGACAGCTCCTTGAAGGCTAGCTCAGCCCTGGAATGGCTTCACCATCCCACAGAATGGAAATAATATAAATAACAAAGGATGGTCTGGGTGGTCCATTATTGCAGTAGGATTCCTTGTTCCCCCTCAGTTGCAGTTTTTGCAGTAGCTGGGGAGCTGCTGGTGCATTTTTCTCTGCAAAGTATTCCAGCCTTTTTAACTGAATGGGTAATGAAGGCCTCAAAGGGGCTCTGTGAGCACATGGGGTGTGTGACACAATCATTGCACAGCTCCCACAAGCAATGGGGAAGGGGCTGCTGTATTCTTGGTTGGCCACAGGTTGCAAATGGATGGGAAGGCACAGGCAGCCCCACGGGGGGGGGGGGGGGGGCAGGGGGTGTCAGTTTTGACCTCATGCTCTGAGCCCCCCGAAGCTCCATGTCTGGCCCAGAGGAAGGGGCACACACACCTTTCCCCTGCAGACTGAGCTTCTCCCTGACATGATCCCACGATTGCTTTTTCAAAACTGCGCACGAGTGGATGTGGGGGAAGGGGCCAGGATCAGCGCCATCATTCCCCGATAAGGTATCAGGTGACAGAGGGATCAGTGCCCACCGCATAACGCTGCAACTAATCCTTTTCAATCAATATTTTTCATTAAGGACCTGCACAAGTCAGGCCATTATAGCAGGAGGAAAATCTGTTTAGGTTGACACCTTGATGAAGTTATTTGGCATGTGCAGGGGGTGGGGGTGCAGTGCGGGGCTTAACTCATTGAAAGGTAATAAAGAGCCAAGAGCACCAAAGAAGCCCCATGGGGCCAGGAGAGGTTTGCTTAGGACCACAGCTCTGGGGCTGGAGAGGTCGATCAGGTTCCTTCTGGGGGTGATGCTCCTGATTTATCCAGGAATAGTGAGGCGCTCCCAGCAGCAGGGCCCCAAGGCTGGTGGGCTAGGAGAATCCAGCTCAGGAAGGCAAACAGCCCCCTGCCCTTGGATGCCCACAGTGCCCCTTGGAAACACTTGAGAAGCAGAGAGCCCAGCCTCCCTAATGGGGTGTGGGGTGCGTGCGTGCGGAGGGGGATATCCTGGTTAAAAGAATCAGAGCCGTAGTGTGAAAGCTCAGCTTCTGCAGACTCACCAGGCCAAGGCTGGCTGTTCTTTGCCATCAAGCTGACTTTGATGACTTATGGGGAAGGTCTGAATGCGGGGGGGACTTACAAGAGATCCCCTGCCCCAGTCCTCACCTGTTGCCCTGATGAAGATGGCATCTGCCACAAGCACTGCTCCTTCACCCAACAGAGACCCCAAAGCCAAAGCCAAAGCCAAGGCCAAGGCCAGGGCCAGGTTAGCTCCCTGGGGGACACAGGAAGCTGCTCCCTCTCCAGAGCCAGACCCTCAGCATTGCCAGCACAGACTGACAGCAGAAGATGAGCTTCTCCAGGACGGCAGCAGCAGGCAGGCAGGCGGGCAGGCGGGCATTTTTCCAAACGTTGGGCTGAGAATCTGGGGATCCCTGACTGAGATGGGCCTTCCTTCTCAGCAAGAGGGACTTCCAAGCAGATCTGCAAGCACTTGTGCAGGGGAAGGTGCTTAGCACCTTGGGAAAGCTATTTCCTGCTAAGCCCGCCGGCATTATTTTGGTTTTCCAAAATAAACTCACCTTTCCTTCAGTCCGTGGTGTCTCTCTGTCCTGCTACAAAGGTACTCCTTGGCCTTTCAAGGAGCGCCATCCAGAGCTGGACACACACACACACGCACACCCCAAGGCCGAATCCTCCTTGCCTAGCTGTGAAAGGAAAGGCCCCCCTTCTCCACCATCTTGGCATCACCTCCCCCTGAATGGACGCAAGAGTCCAGGACTTCCCCTCCTGTGCTTCTGCT
The DNA here is from genome assembly GCA_026167975.1 of Phrynosoma blainvillii. Classification (NCBI taxonomy): domain Eukaryota; kingdom Metazoa; phylum Chordata; class Lepidosauria; order Squamata; family Phrynosomatidae; genus Phrynosoma; species Phrynosoma blainvillii. The sequence continues at coordinate 333,461 of JANUYF010000012.1, forward strand.
TTACCAGCTGCTGAAGAGAAGGCATGAGCAGAGTATTGTTGCGATTGTGGTTGTTGCTCATTTCCTGGCACTCAAGAAACTCTATTAGGAAAAATAACACAATGGCATGACTTCTGTGCAGTTTTTGCCCTGCGTTCAGCGTGTCTCAAAGTGTCCCAAAGCATCTCATGAGAAGCCATAACTCACTAGAAAGGGCAATGATGCTTTGGAAGGCGGGAGGCAACAGGAAAAGAGGAAGACCACAACGCAGGTGGATGGACCCCCATCAAGGAAGCCACAGCTTCTGCCCTGAGTTTGCGAGACCTGAGCAGGGCTGTGGATGACTGAGGAGGGGTCTCTCATTGCAAAGGTGCCATAAGTCTAAATCGACATGATGAGAACAGCTAAAGCATCGCAGCCAAACTCTTCCATGCTGTGATGGATGTACTTTTTTCTGCATAAAAGAAAACATGTGTTTTACACAGGAACGCCATGTGTATATCTATGCAGAAATGTTTCCCCAAACTGTGAGAATATGGGAAGAATGCAATGGAGAAATATTCATTTTCTCTCAAAGCACTGGGAAGAAATCTACAAAAACGGCTTTTCTATGGTCACAGAGATGAAATACTGGGAGGTTTATATCCCTGGACCCATCTTGCTGACCATTTGCTGAGCTCCACATTTGCTCCCTCTGTCCTTTTAAAAGAAAGCCCCTTCTGCTTCCCAAATCCTGACAGCCTTGCAAGTGGAAGCGGATGGATAAAGATGCCAGAGCCACTGCCTGCCTGCCATCCTCTCTCTGTGCCCCCAAACTGCCAGGCCTGCCAATGATGGGGCTGGCTGTCGGTGGATGTGGCCCATCAATAATAGATGCTGGCAAACCTCAGAGAGGGCTAGAAATCCACACACAGAGAAAGACAGGATGAATTATGGATGCACCATAGCAATGTGCAGCTCCATCATGAAGGTGTGCCTTGGCAAGGATGCTTTTCTGAAAGCTGGCTCATCATCCTCTTCATCATCCTCTTTATTTAGGCCCCACCTTTCTCTCAAAACTGGCAACACATTCTGGCTTACATTCCGTCCCTCGTGTTTTTGTTGAGTAAAAATACCATGTCTCATGTTTTCAGTTCCCTGTCCTTGGCCACTCCATCCTGAGCTGCAAGTGAGTGGGTCTGCAAAGCTGGGAGGGCTGCCATCCACCTGCCCAGCTCTGGCAAGGCAAGGCAAGGCAAGGCAAGGCAAGGCAAGGCAAGGCAAGGCAAGGCAAGGCCAGGCCAGGCATCCCCTGCCTGCTGCAGCCCCAAAGCCATCCTGCCCATCCCTGGTTGCCCTGAAACACCCACTTTGGGGAGCAGGGAGGCTTAGAGGCAAGGATGCAGGATATTGCGTGCATGACAGCATCAACTGTTGTGCAACACACACCGTACTTATTTCCTAGGCAGAAATGCTACATACGTTTCTGTGCAGAGTAATTCCCTGGAAAACTTTGGGTTGTGTGAACACAAGCAGAAAACTGCAAAAAAAATAATCCCGCTGTGCATTCTTCCTGCTGGGTTCTCAAGCATCCGATATCCCTGTTTCTCAGTCAGGAAAGGAATGGCAGTGAACTTGGTTTCCATCTCTATCCCGGGGTGAAGTCTACAGGACCCTGGAGCTGGACTGTGCTCTCAACAAGATTCACAGAGTTGTTGGAGAAGCCTTGGCTCCTGAGCTGGCCTTGCACACGCATGTGCCATGGAGTTACAGGATCACAGAGTTGGTTCTATGGGGCCCAAGGGTCATCTTGTCCAGTCCCATGGGGATAATGTGAAAAATCTGCATCTAAAGGTCACAACTCAAGCACTCAAGAAAGATGTCCATCCAACCTCTGTTTAAAGACCCCCAAAGAGAGAGAGTCCAGCACCCTTCAAGGCAGTCCATAGTCTATTGTCTAACAGGTCTTACACTCCAGATGTTCTTCCCAATGTTCAAGCAAAATGTGTTTTCTTGAAATTTGAATCTATTTCTTTGTCTCTGGATAGATCATAAACTGATAGGGACCACAAGGGCCATCTAGACCAACCCACTTCTGCCATTGAGGAATATGCAATTAAAGTGCTCCTGAGAGATGCTCATCCAATCTCTGTTTAAATACCTTCACATCACCCTCCAAGGCAGTCCATTCCACTCTCAAACAGCTCTTACCATCAGGAGGTTGTTAGAGTCATGGAATCATAAAGTTGGAAGGGACTCCTAGAGCCATCTAGTCTAACTTCCTGCCATGCAGGAATACACATCTATAGCCCTCCTGAAAGGTGTCTATCCAACCTATGTTTAAAGACCTCCAAAGACGGAGAGCCCACCAACCTCTGAGACAGTTAATTCCACTCTCAAACAGCTCTCACAGGGAAAAAAAATCTTTCTAATGTTTAAGTGGAATCTCTTTTCCTGTAATCTGAATCCCTTGGTACATGTTCTGATCTTTGGAGCAGCAGAAAACAAGCTCACTTCATCTTCTGCATGACGTCCCTTAAGGTATTTAAAGATGGCTGTATCATGTCACCTCTCCATTTTCTCTTTTCCAAGCTAAACATTCCCATCTCCCCAAGCTGTTCCTTATAAGACTTGACTTCAAGATCGTCTTGGCCATCCTCCTCTGAAGATGTCCCAGCTTCTCAATATCCTTCTGAAATTGTGGTTCCCAGAAGCAGATGCTGCATCCCTCCAGGTGAGGCTTGACCAAGCAAAAGAAAGTGGCTCTACCTCTTTTCTCAGTCTGAATGCTAAATTCCTGCTAATGCAGCCCAGAATTGCATTGGCTTTTTGGCTGCTGCATCCAACTGATGACTCAATATTTAGCCTGTGGTTTGTAAGACCCCCTCAATCCTTTTCACATGCATTCCTTTCAAGTCAAAGTGTCACCCATCCTATATTTTTGGATTCCATTTTTCCTGCTTCAGTGTAGTCCCTGACATTTATCATTGTAGAAATGTACAGGTCCCCAATCTGTCAAGGGAAGCAAGGGGCAAGGAAGGTAGCTGAGACCTGCTGGCATGGACGCCACTTTCATTTTGTTTCTCCTTCTAGCCCTGAACCGAGGGGCCATCGCTGCCTGAGAAGTCTGGCTTTCAGGCGCTTTCCTCAGAGAACTTGGGTTCCCGGTGGGTGAAGGGGTTGGAGCATCTCCCTCAGATGGAGAACCCCACTCCTTGTGCCTCCATAGAGGCACATACCATTGTGTCGCTTGACCGGATGTGTGCCTTGACTTGCTAGTTCAGAATGTTGGGCACAGATGACATGAATCAAATAATTGTCATTCCCGGTAATGAACAGCAATTTCTAAGTGCATAGTGCAGGTCCACAGGGAACCGCAACAGTGGTACATTTCATAATTAGTCAAAAGCAAGATGAAAGGTCTTTGCAAAATTGCCTATAATTGCAAGCACCACTTGCTTTCTCCTGACTTAAAGTTAGGGGGAATAATACTGAAAACAGCACGACACGGCCGTAGACAAAGAGCAGTCCCACCTGAGGTTGCTAAGGAGCAAAGGCTCTGCTGGAGCCCCTGCCTGACCCACGTGTCGATGGACATGGAAGTCCGTCCCACCGCATTCTCTGTGGGCCTCCGTCCCACTCCCCCCTCGCCCTGCTAAGTGTCCATGAGACCGAAGCCTGACAAGCCAAGGCAACAGCCCTGTTAGGCCGCCTCAGCTGGGCCAGCAATGAAGGCAGAAACACACAAACAGCAGCTGGAAGAAGAGGCCAACACAACAACACAAACCACTAATTGTGAGGATGCTGATTGGCTGCACAAGCTCAAGTGTGGGCATAGGAGAGGTGGGCTTCTTTCCACAGGTGCCACAGGTGCTGCCAGCATGTCATGCGGTCTGGACCAAGAAGGCATTTGGGGAGGTCTCCCCAGGCATCCTCTGGCTTGGACTCCCATTAGTCTCAAGAGGGGAAAGATTTGGGGATCGTCTGGTCCTGCTCGCCCCACTCGCTTTGCACCCAGAATCATTGCTGCTGGCAGAATTTCCACAGAGTCAGCCTTGCCTCTTCATGCTCAACCCACATCTGGACTGGCCCTCATTTTTGGTTGTGCATTGCATGTACATAGGATTGGGTCATCTTGGTTTCTTTGGACATTGCCATGTCTTCATGGGCCTTTGCATGGAGCATGTGAGGCCACCATTAGTGAGCAAACCCATAAGGGAGATGTGTACGTGTGTCTCCATGTGTGTGTTTTCATAGTGGACCTTCTGTTTCTACTGTTATTGCCACCCCTGCTACTGGTGGGGCACACAATTGCAAAATAAGCCACAGGCACCCATGGCTCAGGTGCAGGCCTTCATGTGGCAGCCCAGGAGCTGGGCCGGGTTCTGGAGCTGACCCTGACACCACGGCCTTGGGCCAGTCCCTACCCCTGGTGCCCAGAGGCCAAGTGCAGAGATCTCCCTGTGTGCAACTGCTTGTGTGGGGAGGCTCAACAAGGGCCATATGACCGGGATGCCCATGCAACTCAGTCCCTCCCCATCCTGAGCCTGTTTGTGCCATATGCCGATCTGGATGCACCTCAGCAACTGATCTGGGAAAGGGTGGGGGGTGGGGGGGTGTTGTAGTAATCAAAGGCAGAAATTAGTTGAAAGTGGGTCAGTAGCAGCCGCCATTGCCTGCCTGACTCCCTTTGGTCCTCTTTGGCTGTGGAGAGAAGAGCGACTGTGGAGTTCACTCAAATCCACCTCAGTGCTTCCTATGGTTTTAGGAGACACAAACAGAGAGAGCAATACAGAGAGAAAGAGAGAGAGAGAGAGCACATGCATCCTTCTAACCCCTGATTCCCGGCTGCCTCCCTCTTCTTTCCATCTCTCCAGCTCCGTCCATTTCCCTGATAATGGAACTACTTTCTTTCTTGTTATTCTAATCTTCTTAGGGTAAAGGGTTTGTCCATCTGGCTCTGCAAATCATTCGGCCAGCCTCCCTCCCTCGTGGCCACTGAGGACAATCTCCCCCTCTCATCCCATCCCATCCCATCCCATCCCACCCTGGGATCTGCTCTGGATTTGCAGCGCTCCCAGAGGAGGATGCCAGCTACTGGCCTCAGAAGAAGGACAGACCCTCCAAAGTGAAGGCAGCCTTTACCTCCCCTTCATGGTGATGGACTCAAGAAATGGAGTAACATCATCAGGTGCCATGGAAATATGATTCATTCACTCAAGGAGCATGGAGGGGATTGGTACCTATGGGCCTGATTTTTATTAGCTAGTCCAGACTAGAGAAGACCCATTGAATAAATGGTTGTTGTTGTTGTTGTTATCATCGTCATCGTCATCTTATATCCCACCTTTCTCCCAATATAGGGATTCAAGGTGGAGAAGACCCATTGAATTAATGGTTGACTGATGAGTCAACACGTACCTAAATCTCATTGATGCATTGGGTCTACTTCAGTTTTTGTTTGTTGTTAACTGCCCTCGAGTTGATCTCAACTCATGGCAACTGTATGGATGAGACATCTCCAAGAAGACCCTCTGTCCTCCACTGCTCTACTTAACTCCTGCAAGCCCTTAATACCCAAAGTGACCTCCTTAATAATAGAGTCCATCCATCTGGCAGCATGTGGCCGTCCTCTCTTCCTCCTTCCCTCCACTTTCCCCAGCATTATTATTGTCTTTTCTAAAGAGTCCTCTCTTCTCATGATGCGTCCGAAGTACAACAGCCTCAGTTTGGCCATCTTGGCTTCTTCTAGGGAGGTTTCTGGTTTGATCTGCTCTAGGACCCATTTGGTTGTCCTTTTGGCTGTCCATGGGATCCTCAGCATCTTCTCCAGGAACACATTATCCCAAATACATTGGTTTTCTTCGTATCATCTTTCTTGACTGTCCAGCTCTCACATCCATCCATGGTAATAGGGAATATGGCTAATAGGAATGAGGCTATTACATTTTGACCATTCCTCTGAGCTTAAGTTGGTTCAGTTGACACCTGCTCACCTCTTGCTTTAAGGCTGGCCGAAATTTGAGAGGAACCAGCTGAGGCGGTCTACCTGCCTCTGAGGGCTCCTGTCTTGAGCTTCATGGAGACTGTCTTGCTCCCTCCTGCTGCTTCCACTTCTCTCTGTCAGCTGGAGCCCCAAACTCCTTCCCTCTTGTCTTTTTGGCAGGTGCCATTTTATCCTGTGAATTTTTCTAATCTCTTCATTTGCATGAAAATGGCTCACCCACTCAGTCTCTCTCTCTCTCTCTCTCTCTCTCTCTCTCTCACACACACACACACACACACACAAACACACACACACACACACAGGGACATTACTGCTTCACTAAAGCATTTCACTAAAAATCTTTTCAGAAATCACAAAGATACAGCCTCTCCATTCAGTGCTATTGTAATTATTTCACCGAGCTTTTAATTACAAATGACACACTTTTAAAATCTGATTTTTTCTTCTTCTCTTTTCAAAGCTTTAAAATAAGCGGCCAATACAGTACTGTGCTTCTAAAGTGCTTAAAGTTAAAAAAAATCATTAAAAAAAAAACCACCAAGCAAAAAGTTTGATTTTAAACCAGATGATGCTCAGAATTGTGCCCCAGCTGTATTCCTCTCTGGTCCTTTGGGAAGCAATGCACAAAGTGCCCTCAGAAACCTCTGTTGGCTCTGGGGCCAGGGGTCCATTTGGGTCCTGGGTGCGGGTCCCACACCTGCAGTGACCACAGGAGTGTCCTTGGCAGTGGGGCATTTCTGGGGCAACTCACAACACTGGCCTCAGCCCATAAAGCCCTCAGCAGCCTTGCCCTGGGTCCTAGCAGGAGGGTCTGCCTTCTTTCCTGAGGAGGGGACCCTTTACAGAGGTCATCCATACCACAGCCACCCCCTCCCTGCCAACCAAACAAAGATAGGAGGGTGACCACTAACCCTTCCTAGGGCCAACTGAACTCCAGTTATGGGATACCCTCAGAAGGGGCATCAAACTTGACTTTATGCACTGCAACTCCCATAATCCCCCAGACAGCAAGGCAAATGGCTACACTAGTTAGAGGATTCTGGGAGCTGTAGTGCAAAAAAGTAACTTCCTCAAGCTCTGCTCCCTACCTTCCTTACCATCTTCTGTTTGACTTGGATGGTAATTGGAGAGAGGCAGAAAAGAAAAACCTTTTGAACAGCATTCATTCAGTTGACTTTTTCCAACTTGTGAGGCAAGTGTCTTCTGGGTATTTCTGAGTGTGTGATGCTTTTTAGTATTTGGTTTCTGCTTTTATGCTAATTATTTTACTGAAACTACTTCATTTCTCCAGGAAATGTGTCTTCCACACCTTTGTCACTTGAAGCAGGAGGGATGCTGAGCACTACATCGGCTCTATTTACAAATCCCTCTCTCTCTCTCTCATACACACAATCTCTCATGCCTTTCTACATAAAGGTTCATGTTCTGTATCTCATAAGAACCGCAGTATGAGGTAGCCATTAATAGAGAATAAAAATATCTTGACTGCAAGGTTATGGGGGAAGTCAGTCCACCCACTTTTCCGTTGTTGTTTGGCCTTTAAAGATAAAAGAGGCTAAACAGCTCTGTGGTTTTTGCTCCCAAATGTGTGCGTCATGCGCTAGTAGGGACCAAACCGTTGTGAGGACCCCCTTTCCAAGGCCTGGACCATGACCCCAGCAACACCATCACTCAGTCTGTCACTTAACAGCACATGGTCTGTGTTGGCCTCAGATCTGCATAGGGACACCTTGGCCCATGTGCCACCGATGTTCAATATAAGATGAAACCCACCAGAAAACCTGCCAGGCCACTCATTCTGTCCTGATGATGAAAGGCATCAACATTATCTTTAGTATCTACCAGTGTAATATAGGGCATTCCCAGCTTAGACTGAGTTTTAAGGAACCCAACTCTTGCACTGAAAAACAGAGGCAGTAATACGACCCAGTTGCATTAATTTCTTAGTAATAAATAGCATCAAACTGTTGTTCAGCTCAGCTGCCTGCACAAATTTGGCAAGAGGAGAGATTCCTATATGCTAGGTGTACACTCTGCATACAGACGCATCTCCACAAGGCCTTTGTTGGATCTGTGTTTGAATGAATTATGGGGAAAAGGCAGGCTGGGTCATTTATCAAGCCCTGGTCCTCACTCCCTCTTTTAGCAAAATCATGCACCTTTGTCTTCTGAAAACAGGAGTGAAGAGTAGTGGCACCAAAAGTAAAGGGGTTGTTCTCTCTCTTTCTCTCGCTCTCTCTGTCTTGCACACTTCTCTGAGCCATGGGCAGCTTGACCATCCCTTTATGTAGGTCTGTCTGGCAAGTCATCCCAGACTTATGGCTATACCCAGCTCTGACATTCTGGGAAAATCAGGAATATTGACTGGAGAGAGGCAGAGAGAGCATCCTGTGCCAGTGAGCTCCAGCTGCAGAGTGCAGAGTTGCACCATCTCCTTTATACACACACAAAAGCACACATACACACACCAGGTTAAGCCCCCTCTGAGCAACATCTTTCTCTGCCTATAATTAATATCGATTCTGTGTAGTCAAAATATAGCAACGCGGCTTAATTTTCCTGCTGATTTTTGACATGAGTGTTCCTGAAGATTAACGCTGGGCTTAGCAATGGATTTGGAGACTTCTGCCTTGTGGATGGCATCTGAGCTTCTTGTCCTGAGTCCAGGGCCGGCCGGCCGGCTGGTGGGCCAAGCTCCTTCTGGGTGCTTCCTCTCGGGAGGGATGTGGCCATTTGTGTTTAGCCCAGTTCTCTTGCTCTGGGGACATGGCCGCGCCGGCACATACACGCACACTGCTCTCGGCAGAGGCTTGAAGTGCAACGCAGTGCATCCAGGCTAAAAATAAAGTGTCCACAACACCCTCTTCTACGTGTTTACTTGGAGGCAAGTCCTCCAGTGTTCAGCAGCACATCCTGGGTAAAAGGGCCTCAGAGGCAGCCTCCGTGAGTCCTCTGGTCTTCCGTGCCAGAGGGACCCTCAAGCGAAGGAGGGCCACTTCTGAACTGAAGGAGGGGTGCAGCAGCCTCAGCCCTTCTGGTTCAGCTGCAGGGAAGGGGATGCACACCTGTTATTGATTGTCATGGGAACTGGTTGCAAGGGGGGCAGTAGCCTTGTACGCATCTTCCCTTCCCCCTAGAAATACCTTTGTGTTCCCAGACATGTTGTTCCTGCTCCCTGGCAATTCCAGCAAGAGATGATAGCGCTCTGTTCACGCAGAGGGCCTTTATCAAATACACAAGCACCTAGAGCCGCTTTCCAATGTGAGTACAAGGGGCACGGCTCTGCTCCTTACATTTTTGCCTCTCTGCCGGTTGGTTTTTCTAAAAATAAGCTCTGCCTCAGAGTGGGAGGGTGTGTGTACATGTGTGCGAATGGCCGGTGGGGCTGAGTTTATTTCTCTTTGCTTCACCGTGAAGTTGGGACCAATCTGGCTCAGCCACGGCTGGTGCTTTCCCTGTCCCTGGCAGTGGGACAAATGGAAGCCTTGCAGGTTCTCCGGTTCAGAAGCTCTTGGTTTTTGCAACCCGGAGCTTGTGGCTGAACAAGCAGTTTGCTTCAGAAAGCAAGAGGCTGCAGGAACAGGGCTGGGGCTGGAATGAATGAATGAATGATGACTTGTGTGGGGCAGGAACCCACACTTTTGGCATGGCTTTGTGGGGAGCTCCTGCTTTCAAGACTCTTGGGGGAAGCGTGATCACAACACAAGAGAGTGGCTCAGAAATCCTAGCAAAACCCACACATTGGCCGTCCTGTTGGGATGCTTAGGGTTTGCGACGCAGGCTGTTGCAAGGGCCCACAATGCCGGCTGCAAGGACTGTCTCTGAGTGGGTCCGGATCATCCGTGGCTCCAGTGGTGCAGTTGCTCTAGGCCAGGGGTAGGCAACCTTTTTGAGCCGGGGGCCAGGTTGCTGTCCCTCAGACAATTGGGGGGCCGAAGCACCAAAAATAAATAAATAAATAAATAAATAAATAAAAATTTTAAAATTTTAAAAAAATATTTATGCACACTCTCTCAGCCCCAGAAAAGCCATGGCAAAACCCCTGTGGAGATTTTGCCAAGAAAACCCCAAGAACAAGTAATAACAACAATAATCAATATCATCATGGTGGGCAGCGGTGGCGGCGGCAGGACCGGCCTGGGGCCAGTCCAAAGGCCTTGGGGGGGCCGCATCCAGCCCCCGGGCCTTAGGTTGCCTACCCTGCTCTAGGCCTTGGGCCACCTTTTCCTCCCCAGCCTCCTAACTGTCCTCTTATTGACAGCAAAGGAGGGCATGGAATCAGGCAGTCGGCCTCAGTGATGTTGCTGGAGTGAAAATGGGTTTGCGTGAGAAGACTGAGGTGCTCAGAGGAGGTCCTATTTTTGGAACTGCTCCAGGGCTCCAACCATTTTCTAAACCTCCTCAGCTTGTCTTTCTTTCTCCAGGGTGTCTTTCTCTCAGCCTTTGATTTTGGGAACCTCCTGGACTTTGCCCTGAATATTTTCAATTCATGGTTGGTGGGATCCATGGGCTTCCCGACCGGTCAAAGTGGCTGGCCGCCAAGGGGAGCAGGATGCCAGACCAGGTAGACCACCTCTGCTCTGGCTGGACACAGGCCGACTTAGGCATGCAAATGACCAAGCAATGAGGCAAGAAACAGCGGTGGCCTCTGGGTCAAGGGCCAGCAATTCAGGTTGATTGGAAATGGCATTTTGATCCTCTCAACTTGCAAATGTTTTCAAAATGAGAGGGTTTGGATTGGAAGGAGGGTACATCTGTAATGTTTGTGCAGATTACTTCTCTCTCTCTCTCTCTCTCTCTGTATGTATGTGCACTGAATGTCCAGTGTGACCTTTTTAATCCTTTCCCAATATTACTCCTGGAGGCATGAACCTGTTGCCCCCCGCCCCCCGCGGCCAGAGAGCCAACTCCAAATGTACTTGCCCTATGCAAAAGAACAGAACCGCAGATGACCCAGAACTGCCCGGACCCCGGTCCTCAGCCGACAGTGGCCACACGTGCTCCCCTGCCCCCTCCCTGCGTGGATCCGTGGGTCCCAGCCCCTCGCTTGCCACCCTGAGACCCTCACCCTCTTGTTGCAACTGGCTAATTGGGTCCAAGCAACTGCCCCTCGCTAATTAGCGGGCCTATTGACCTCTGCTCAGCTCAGGGACACAATTAAAAGTTTGCCCTAATTAAACAGGGTAATTAAAAGAGCTGAAATTTCTTTTCCAAATTAATCAAGGAATTTGGAACAAATCAATGTGGGCAGAGAGACAGAAGCATGGAAGCGAGACCAAGCATGGACAGACACATGCAACAGAGAGAGAGAGATGCATGGGCTTCCTTGCCCTTCCCAGGACCAAGGAACATGGTTAATGTGGCTTTTCATGAGAGGCCACAGAAGAGGACCCCAAAGGGGGGGGGGGTCGCAGAGGGTCCCAGGCCTCCCCCCCCCCCCCGCACATAGATCCAATGCAGACCTGAGTGGCAACAGAGGGGCTCCCCAAAGGACACAGGAGCAGCCAGGCTCCCCATCTTTGGCCAGAGGGAGCCCTCGTGGTGGTCACTCTGGGTGGACTCTGTCTGTGGGGCCTCTGTCCTGCAGTCCTCTCTTTCCAGGTCACCTCCCCCCTTCTTTCCTTCTTTTGGAAGCCCACTTGCCAGAGAGGAGGGGGTCTTTGCTTGGAGCCCCTGCCCCTTCTGTGCCGCCCCCCCCCAAGGCTTTGGGAAGGCACAGGGTCAGCAGTGGGCCCGTGGACCGTCCTCTGGAATTATGGGAAACCTCCCCCCCCTTTCTTTTCTTTTCTCTGTTGGCAGTTGTTGTTGGGTTTTTTGCAAACGGGTTTTTTCAGTTTGCAGTTAAGTGTGGGGCGGCGGCACTAGGGCCAGAGACTGGGGGGGGGGGGGGCACCACTCCGGGCCAGGGTCAGTCGCTCCCCCCTTCCAGACCAGCCCCCCCCGGGGGGGTCCACCATCTCTTTCCCCCGAAGGAGCCAAGGGGCCGCAGGGCTTCCCGGTCACTCCTTTTTTTGCCCCCCCCCCCGCTTTGCTGCTTAAACCCTGCTCCCCTCCCCCCACTGCCCCCCCCGCCATCTTTAGCAGGGCCCAGGAGGGGGGGAGGGGGGGTCATGGGGGCCTAATTCGGCTCCGGCTTTGAGTCTGCAACTTCTGAGGTTGCTTTGTTCTCCTCCTCCGCGCTTTCTCCTTCTCCTTTCTTCCCTCTCTCTTTCTCTCTCTTTCTTTCTTTCTTTCTTTCTCTCTTTCTTTCTCTCTTTCAAGCCGAGGGAGAAGAGAGGCTGGGCGTCCATCCGTCCAAGCGCCCGGCGGGCACCGGCTGAGCAAAGCTCTGCTCCGGAGGAAGCGGGGAGGGGCGCAAAGGGGACCCCCCTTATCTCCTCCTCCCCTGAAGAGGCCAGAGGGGGCGGGGGCACTCCAAAGCTCAGCATCCCCAGGAAGACGGCGCTGGGAAATGGGGGCGTCCCCCCCCACACCCCCAGACGGCAATGAGGCAAACGGGGCCCTTGCGACCCCCCCCACGCCCCCCCCAGACAGATGCTGGTGGGGGGAGAGGGGGGAGTCAAAGGCTTTGGCCAGTCGTCGTGGTTGGACTACAACTCCCAGCACCCGTTAACCGACCTTGCCAGTGGTATGGGGATGCTGGGAGGTGGAGTCTGGCCACCTGTCCTGGACCCCTCTGCTCTCCCTCACCTGAGAGGCCTGCTCCGCTGCCTCTCCCTCTCCCTGGCAAGAGCCCTCTGTACGCGCTCAGAGGCACCCTGCCTGGGGGGGGGGGGTCAAAGCAGGGGAGGGGGAGAGGCTCCATTGGTTTCGTTAGGTGCTTTATCGCATCAGTGGCAGATAGGGGAGGATTAGGCAGGAGTAATCTCTGTAATCTACTCACAGAGAGGGATTAAGGCTCGCCCCCCGCCTCCCTTTCGTTTCATTTCAGGGCTGTGCTCAAAAGTGATTACATGGAAAGCCTTCTTCCTCTCTTGGGTGCTGGGTTCAAGGGCGCCTGCGTTTCTTGGGCCTGATGCCAGAAGGGAGGGGGGGGGGGCGAGGCTGGCTGGGCTCACTTGCACGAGCGCTCTGCAGGCCCCCTCCAGGCTCAGAAGCGGGGCCTCTAGGCTCGGGCGACTCTGCCTCTGGCCGGACACTCACGGAGTAGCCACCATACGGCCACCACCTACTCTATTCTATCGCGCCTAGGCCGCCATGGCCTGCCATGCAGGAATGCACAGCCAGGGCACCCTCTGCTCCGTCTGAGGCCCCAGGCTTCCTCCGGAGACAAGAGGCTCCCAAATAGCGGGGCGAGGAAGAGAGAGAGGGGGGCCGGCCCAAACTGCCCCCCCCCGCGGCTTCTAGGAGGGGTCCTCTCCTTGCCCCAAGGGGAGGGGAGGGGAGGGGAGGGGAGGCGGGGGGGGCTGGGAAGGGTCCTGGCCAGTTGCCCTTCCTCCCCCTTGGCTCTTGGGCCATTCGAAACAAGGGCCAAGCGCTCTCCCTCCGGACGCTGCTCCTGTCCGAGGGCCGGCAAAGAGCCCCGAAGAGCCCGCTCTCTCTCTGCCGGGGGTCAGGGGCCCTTTGACCCCGAGGGACGACGGCTGGAGGCAAGGGTCAGGGGCTGTCCGAGGTGCTGAAGGCCATTTGCGGGCGGGGGCGGGGGGCGGGGGGCCTGGAGAGCCAGAGGCCGGGGCTGGAAACCCCCCCCCCCCACTCTCTCAGTCACACTCTCTCAGCCCCAGAGGAGGGCAAGGGCGGCCGCCTCTGGAGAAACCTTGCCAAGAGCACTCTGTCTGTGCTCAGAGGCGCCCTCCCCCGAGGGCGAAGGGGCGGCCCCTGCCTGGCTCTGGGCGAGGGGCGTCTCCGCGTGTGCTGACGTCAGGCGGCCCTTAAAGAGGGTCGGCGGCGGCGGCGAGGGCGAGGGCTCCGCAGTCTCTCTCTCTCTCTCTCTCTCTGTGAGTCCGCGGGGGCCCCTTCCGCCCTCCCGGCCCCATGAGTCTCCCCCGGAGCCGGAGCCGGAGGCGGGGGCGGGGGCGGGGGCGGGGGCGGGGGGTCTGGTCGGGGGGCAGCCACCCCCGCCTCCCCCTCCCCCCCCACCGCCTTCCGGGGGAGCCTCGCTGCTGGCGATGGGGGGATGGCGCCTAGCGGGGGGCGCCGGGGGCCCCCTCCCCGCCTCCCGACCCCCGCCCGCTGGCCCTGGCCCTGGCCCTGGCTCCCCTCCTCCTCCTCCGGCGGCGGCGGGGCTGGGGTCCCTCGGCGAGGAGGGGGGCACTGCCGGGGCCGGGGTCGGGGTCGGGGCCGGGGTCGGGTCCTGGTGGTGGGCTCTCTCCTCTCGCTCTCGCTCTCGCTCTCGGCCGCCTACCTGGGCTACAGCCTGCTCCTGGCCTGCTGCGCCCCCGACCCCAGGCCACGCCACGCGCGGGCGGGAGACCCCCGGGAGACCCCCGGAGAGGCAGCACCGGAGCCCCCCGCCGCCGCCGCCGCCGAGGAAGAGGAAGAGGAAGAGGCGCCGGGAGGAAGAGCAAGAGGAAGTAGGACAAGAAGAGGAGGGGGACACGCCGCTTCCTCTTCCTCCTGGCCGGTCCCTTCGTCCGGGGCTCCGCCGAGGCCAGCCTGGTCCTCCTCGTCCTCGTCGTCCTCCTCGTCGTCCGGGAAGCGTCTCCCGCGGGCGCTGATCGTCGGCGTGAAGAAGGGGGGCACCCGCGCCGTCCTGGAGTTCATCCGCGGCCACCCGGCCGTCCGCGCCCTCGGCACCGAGCCCCACTTCTTCGACCGCCACTACCACAGGGGCCTCGAGTGGTACAGGTCAGGCCAGGGGGCAGGGGGCAAGGGGCAGGGGGCAAGGGGCAGGGGGCAGGGGGAGGAGGCACTCTGCACGCGCCCAGAGGCACACACGCGCGCGCGCGCGCGAGGAAGGCGTGAGTTCTCGGGGCATGGGCAGAGGGCCACACCGAGGGAGGGTGAACCCTCCTGGCCTCTGAGCAGGCTGGAGAAGGGGGGGGGGGTCCGGGGGGAGGGAGGGAGGCTGGGCTGAGGAGGGTTTGCCTGCCCTCTTTGTGATGACCTTCCGGGGGGCGGGGGGGGCTTGTGTGTCCGCACTGATTTATGGCCACTTCAAGGGCTTTCTTAAGCAAGGAATCCTCAGAGGTGGTTTGGCCAGTTCCTTCCAGCCTAAGAGCACCTGGTCTCTGTTGGCAGTCTCCCATCCAAGCACCGAAAAGGGCTGACCCTGCTTAGCTTCCAAAGTCTGTCTCTCGGAATCTGCTTGGCTTCCAGGATTAGGTGGAATCTAGTGCCTTCTGGGCCTAAATCCATTGACCCACTAGAGAAGAAGCAAACCCACTGAAGGACAAGCCAATGATTCAACGGATTCGCTCTAGTTCAGACTCATCCGCCGCCGAGGAAAGTGGGAGTAGATCCCATGGAGTAGATCCCATGGAGCCAGTGGCCTTTCCTTCTTTTGAGTGGGATTCTCACACAGGACTCAGAGCAGATAGCCCTTTTGAGCAGGCATTGAGTAGGCATGCGTCTTCACATAGTCTGGAGAAGAGACGGTTAAGAGGGATATGATAGCCCTCTAAATATCTGAAGGGAGGATGCCAAGTTGAGGATGGAGCAAGCTTCTTTTCTGCTGCTCCAGAGACTAGGACACAATGGGTGCAAACTATAGGAAAAGAGATTCCAGCTCAACATTAGGAAGAACTTCTTATAAAGGTTAAGAGGGGAAATGATAGCCCTGTTTAAATATTTGAAGGGATCTCATGCTGAAGATAGAGGAAGCTTGTTTTCTGCGAGAATAGGACACAATGGAGCAATGGGTTCAAACTATAGGAAAAGAGATTCCACCTCAACATTAGGAGGAACTTCCTGACAGCGAAGCGGAACACAATCCTTCAGAGAATGGTGGAATCTCCTTCTTTGGAGGTCTTTAAAAAGGCTGGATGGCCATCTGTCCCATTTGATTGTGATTTCCTGCATGGCAGAATGGGGTTGGACTGGATGGCCCTTGGGGTCTCTTCCAACTCTATGATTCTATGATATACTTCTGTGTTCCTGGAACAGTAAAACCATTTCAGATTTAATGCATATTACTTCAGTTCCCTCCAATATTTCCAGGGTTCCTACCACCAAAAAGGGGTGGGGGGGGTGAAATGGCTTTGAAACCCCCAGGCATTTAATTCCACCTACTTATATTCAGTTTATATAGCTTGATACTGGTTTAACCATCAAAAGATGCATCCGGGCAGAGAGTCCCAGAATTTTCTGTCCGCTCCTGGTACAATCAGAGACATTTTATACCTGCTCCCCCGATTGATTTGTTTTAACCCAGTGTAAAACTGGAAAGAACAAACACAGAATCTGGGACTTTTCTATTTATTGTTGATTCTTGCAGACACTTTAATTGCCAGCACAAGGAAGTTGCTTGTTCTCTTGAATCTGAACAGAGCGTTTCTGCAGGGAAGAAGGAGCATTTTTAGGCTGAAAGGCCTATTGGGGGAAAGTCAGGCCGGGGTCAAGCCCAGGGCTCAATTCCTATCCCCTGCTGCTGCTTTTCATTGCTCTCGTCAGCCATGCTTGCTGCCTTCCCTTCCTTGAAGTCTGTAGCCCCACGGCGGCGGCGGCGGCGGTCACCCTGACCAGGCAAGGCAGGAGAGATTGTGCCCCTTGGCACGCTTCCCTGCCTCCAGCCAGCCCTTTCCTTTCTGGCTCCCAAGGAATCGGGGGACCCCCCCCCCATCACCCCACCACCCCCAGACCCTTTTAAAGCCCTGCTCACAGCGACTCTGGGACCGAAGGACGGGGGAAACGGAGTGGCTGCCGCTTGCCGTGCGGGAAGTTTGCCAAGCTAAACACTTCGTTTTCCTGCCGACAAGTGACTAAAGCCCAGGATTACCCAGAGGCTGGCTGGCACTCTGCGCACAGAGAGTTCGTTGGGTTCTTGTCTGCCACACTTTCCAGAGGCAAGCCTAAACAAATATTTACAAATCCTTGGGAGGCGGGAGAGGAGGGAGGCCTGGCTCTGCGGGAAAAGGGTGCCAAGTGAAGCAAGGAGAGCCGTCTCTCCCTTAGGGATACCTGAAGACAGATGCGTTGCATGTCAGCTTAGCATCCTATTTGGAAGTGTGCACCAATCCTGTTGGCCACCACTGGAGGAGACCCATCGCCCCAGCGGCTGAATTGGACATCTGCCCGCAAGGAAGGCCTCATTCAGATGGGACTCACAAAGAGGACTTGTGCCAGTCAGTGGCATCGCAGAAGTATTGCTGTGGCACCATTAATTAGTCAGGGAGCATATGGCGGGGGGGGGGGGTTGTGGGGGAGAGGCACTACTATTAATATATTTTGGGAGAGGGAATAAATGAGAATGTCCCTTCCCCACCTCAGAGCAAGGCAGTTGCAGTCTCTCTGGAGGGGCGGGATAAAAATAAAACTGATGATGATGATGATGATGATGATGGGGGCAGAAACTGCAAGCGCCAGGGATGGTCCCCTCCGCCATTGAGCACCCAAAGAAAGAATGGGCTCTGGCGTCTTCTCACTTCTCTCCCCTTTTGAATGGTGGAGTGGGGGCAGGGGATGGATGATGGGAAATATTTGGGCAGGATCAAAACGACAGCCACACCTCCCCTCTCCTCAACCCACTACAGTGTTTCTGGGCTCTCTTTTGGTGGAGAGTGGGTCCACCTGCACTTTCGTCAAAGCCAAATTCCACGGGGGTCACGTCGGCTGGCAGAATTCCCACCCACCGCCTCTGCCGCCACCGTTGTGCCTTCTGCTTCCTTTCGGGAGAGCTGTTCTTACACCTTATGCTTCCCCCGCACACGCGTGTGCACTTTCCGTACAGGCAGCCAGCCATTTCGCACAACTAGGCCGTCCTTTGCATCTCCCCACACCCTGCAAGGCTTTTGTGGAAATGTTTTCTTGAGCCCAGCCTTCCTTCCTTCTGGGAGAAGGGCAGGTTCTCCTGCATGCTTTTGCAATGCACTGATGTGCCAGGAATGGGCTGAAGGCCTCTCTCCCAAATGTTCCTCCTCCTGGCTTTCCCTCTTCCCAGGGCAGGGGCATGGCCCTGGGAACGCGTGGCCCCAAAGTTATTCTCACAGCCCTAAAGCTAGGGATGGATGGCATGCCTCCTAACAAAGAAAGTACTTTTCTCCTCACTGTGGAGAAAACAAAAATTCCTACCTGGTACTGTCCCCATATTCAACTGTCCCAAAGCATTCCACAGACATTATTTTGCGGAGAAAAACACAAGATATTGCACCAGAAAACCCACCTTTTTGTTTTCCTGTGCATGATGCAGTGTTTTCATGTTCAGGAATCCTATCTTCAGTGCAGAAAACAGAACTTTGCACAAAAACCTTTTGTTTTTCTCTGCAGAATAATTCCTGTGCATCACTTCAGGACATCAAATACGGGCAGAAAATTGTAGAAAATTCCCTCTGGTCTATTATTTTTGCTAATAGGGTGTCCCAGCTGTCAGGAAACCTATTTTCAACCTGGCAAAGAATAATTGCAAATATTCTTTCCATACTTGCTGGAATGCCCCCAGCCTCCCCAGGGCAAAAAAAGGGAAAAGGAAACGGAGGGAAGGAGGGGAACTGGGGAATTTCCTCACCCAAAAGCTTTCAAAAGCAATGACCTGCCTTCGAAATAGCTCACAGGGGCTCCTTGGGTCAGTTTAACATTTTAAAAGCCCACCAGTTTCTCAAAACTGGAAGTGGCCCTCCATCCACTTCCTGTTTGGGGGTTTGTAGGGGCAATTTTGGCCGTCCCTGTGGCCCTCATTGGGTCCATTGGGACAGACAATTGACCCTTACCATCCTCTTCCCTCTCACTCGTCATCTGAACCCTTCTCCTTCCAATGTCATTGAAATAGAATGTAAAGAAATTGGGAATAATATATTTAAATTTTTCAAAGTACCATGAAAAATGGAAATCCAAGATAGTGTAGTGATTTGAGTGTTGGATTATGACTCTGAAGATCAGGATTTGAATCCCAGCTCAGCCATGTAAACCCATTGGGAGACCTTGGGCAAGTCACACTCTCTCAGCCTCAGAGGATGGCAATGGCAAACCTCCTCTGAAGAAATTTGTCAAGAAAACCCCATGATAGGTTTGCCTTAGGGTCGCCATAAGTCCAAAATGATGTGAAGGCACACAACAACAGCAAACCATTAAAAATAGCAGTGTAGAGTGTTAGTCCTAACTAGAGGAGACCCATTGCATCAGGGGGATTTGCCTCCCATTAGCACACCATTGAACAACTGATTCTATGAGTGTGCTCCACTGGGACATTAGAATTCAGACCAGTAAAAAGCCAAACAGTCCCAGTAAAAGCAAGGCGTTCACAGAAATGATAACCTTTTAGTATAGCTAGAGCCAGTGCAGAGTATGTACCAGGTTCAAACTCCTGCTTGGCCATGGAAACCCACTCAGAGGAAGGCAATGGAATATGGAGAGATATGGCCAAGAAAACATGATGATGATGATGATGATGATGATGATGATGATGATGATGATGGTGATGATGATGGTTTGAGTGTTGGACTAGGACTCTGGGAGGCCAGGGTTTAAATCCAGCCTCAGAAATTCCTTGCTTGGCCTTGGGGAAGTCACACTCCCTCAGCCTCAGAGGATCCTCAGAGGAAAATGTGCCCAGAAAACTGTAGGAGAGGATGATAATAATAATAATAATAATAATAATAATAATAATAATAATAATAATAATAATAATAATTTCTATCCCGTCCTGCAGACGCAAGCGGGCCAGCTTACAGCATTAAAATACAATAAAAAGACACAGAACAAGAAATCGGGAACATCATCATCATCATCATCATCTGTGAAATGTTGGCAACAAAGGCTTCCCTCCCTCTCTTTGCAAGGAGGAAGGCTTTGCATTGCTCTCTCTCTCACACAAGGGAAGGAGGGAAGGAGGCAGAAAAGCCCAAAGAGTGACATAGAAACCTCCCAGCCATCTCCTCCCGGGTTTGCTTCAGGGCTTCGAGGAGACCCCCAGAGATGCCCCACGGCTTCTTTCTCCCCCTCTGCCCTTCCGAAAGGGGAGAAGAGTGACTGGGATGTAAAAAGCACATGTGAACACCTCCTTCTCCTTGGAGACAAAGAAGATCTCAATCTGTTGGAGGAATCAGCCAACGGCTGTGAGATTTAACTTATTTAGTGATTTGGGACCTTGAAACCATAGAACCACAGAGTTGGTCATCCAATCCAGCCCCCTTCTTCCGCCATGCAGGAAGACCCCATCCAAGCCTTCCTCCCTGGGACAGATGGCCACCCGGCCTCTGCTTGAAAAGAGCCTCCAAAGAAGAAGGAGGACCCACTGCTCCATCCCACTGTCAAGAAGGTCTTCCTAATGGTGAAAACAACAACAACAACAATAACAACACAGCTTGAATGGGCAACCCAAATAGCCTAACGGCACCAGATTCCGTCTGATCTTGGAAGCCAAGCAGGGTCAGTCCCGGTTAGGACTTGGATGGATGACCACCAACAAATACCAGATGATGTAGGCGATATTTCAGAGGAAGGAACTGACCAGACCACCTCTAAGCATTCCTTGCCTAAGAAAACCCTTAGCAAGGAGGTCATCATAAGTCAACCACTAACTTGGAGGCACACACACACACACACACACACACACTGGTCTTGTAAGCTAAGCAGGGTCAGCCCTGGGTAGTACTTGGATGGGAGATCACCAGGGAATACAAGGTGCCATAGGCAATCTTTCAGAGGAAGGAACTGGCAAAATAACGTCTGAAGATTTCCTACCTAGGAAAACCCTATGGAATTCCTCTGGAACATGTCCAGAGGAGGGTGACCAAAATGGTGAAAGGTCTGGAAACCCACAAACCCTCTGAGGAGAGACTTAGGGAGCTGGGAGGGTTTAGCCTTGAGGAGAAGATTAAGAGGTGATACGATCATAGCTCTGCTTAAGTATTTGAAGGGATGCCATATTGAGGATGGAGCGAGGTTGCTTTCTGCAGCTCCAGAGAAATGGACCCAGAGTCTCAATGGACGCAAACTACAGGAAAAGAGATTCCATCTCAACATTAGGAGGAACTTCCTGACAGTAAGAGCTGTTTGACAACGGAAAATTAAGCCTTGGAGGCTGGTGGAGTTCACAAGGTGTCATGTTCTTTTTCTTTTAAAAACGAGGCAAAAAGAAGAGGAAGGAGTGGGAAGCAAGGCTCTAGTCTGGTGTCTTTGAAGCAACATCAGGAGGAATAATGGGGGACCTTTTGACTTAAATGTCTGCATTGAGGCACTTGCAGATGGATTGTTGTTGTTTTCTTAAACTCAGTTCACTTAGTTGCATGTTATTAATTATATTCCTTACATTGTTTAAACATGGGGTGAATGATTCTAATGAATAGTGGAACTGGGATAAAGTTATTAATGAACTGATCAGCCTTTGAATCTGATTAATGAATTAATCAAAGGTTTGACTTTTCATGGCAATTTGCTTATTTATTCATATTTATCATTGCACTGTATTAATTAACTTGTGCTTTCTGCATCTGGAATGGCTTTTTAATTGATGTTTTTACCCATGAGCTGCATATTGATGACCGAGGACTTGATTACTAATTAATACTTCAAAAGAGTGTAACATTTCCTCCTTTTGCACTTGAATGCTCAATCTCGCTCTCTCTTTCTAAGATATAGTTATTAGAACTGGACTTTAAGATTTAAGGAGATGTAAAATGTGTGCTGTGTTTGGGATGGTGAACGGGTACAAATAAGGATATCACACGTATTTTAGCAATAGGACAGATACTAGAGAAGCTTAAAAAATGCAAGAGTAGAAGAAGGTGAAGGACTCATCACTGGAGGTATCCAGGATTTATTTTCATCCAAATTAAGACAATTTAACTTAATGATCACAGTCTTTAAAAAAATAAATAAACCATTTTAACTGTACAGAGGAGGCGGTGCTGGGAGCCCCACAGCTCCCTCCACAAACCTTTGTTGCATCTGAAAAACCTTTGAACAGAAGATAGAGCAAGGCTGCATCCACACTGCAGAAATAACCCAGTTTGACTCCATTATAACTGCCATGGCTCAATGCTGTGAAATTCTAGGAATTGTAGTTTTGTGGGACATTAGCCTTCTCTGGCCGACAACTCCGGTGCCGCAACAGACTACAAATCCTAGAATTCCATAGCACTGAGCCATGGCAGTTAGTGTGCTGTCAAAGTGGATTATTTCTGCAGTGTGGATGCAACCCAAGTAAGAATGGGGCATGAGAAGGGGCAGCTGAGGAACTGAAACAGGGCCAGACCATTTATTGGAATGTGATTTTGGAAGACCAGAGCAGGCTTCTGCTAAAACAGGGAAATGGAGAGGAGATGGGCATTCAAATGAGGAGACACAATTTACATCTTAGAAGCTTGAATATGGTGCAGGAGGATTTTAATTTTTTTTAATGTTCAGTCTCGATAAGGATTGTACTGAACCTGAGGTAAAGGATGAGGTTGATATAAGTTCTGTTTACAAGGATCAATAGCAATTATGCCAGAAAGGAGAAAGCTTCTAGAGATGTGTTGGTTAGATTTATAGATTTGGAGTCACAGAACACAGTTGTGGGAGATTTTCAAAGAATTGTGGAGGGAACTGAGGTATCTATAGCTTTACCATCTCTCACATTAAAATGGAGGAAGGGGATGAGGTTTTTAACACAGCAATTATGCAGCATATTTGTGAAGTTTATCGTTCCATATTTGAAAGGGGGGAACGGGCTTCGGATGGGAATTGAAAGTGCCGCTGCTAAAATAAAACAGGGCCTCGATGGATAAAAGAAAAGAGAAAACAAGGATAGTCTGTTGGGGTCCATCTAAAGCCTGTGCGCAAGGACTGCTCCTTGCGGGTCTGGCCCTCCTTCCCTCCTTCCCTGGCCTTGAGAGAAGAGGCAGCGTGGCTCATCTCCTGGTTGGATTTGCTGCACAAAGAGAGAGAGGGACCTTTCCTTCCTGACGGAGAGGTAGCTGTTGTGGGGTCAGTCCTAGCGCAGCCCCAGAAGGAAAAAATACGCCCCACGCAGTGGATGGACTGGGGAAAGGATGGGGTTCTGGACACCCATCCAGCAAGTGGCAACAATTCTGGCATCTGTAACACAAAACAAAACAAAAGGTGCTTCCCAAACTCTGGAAAAGAGTGGAGAAGGCCTGGGAAGCAGGAACCCGACCTCCCCCTTGCCCCTTGCCCCTTGCCCCTTTCCTGACCCACGGGAGGAAGGAGACCGGTCTCAGTTGGTGCCTGCAGGAGCCCCTCTGAGTCCCAGCAGAGAAGCTTTGCTTTGGGGATGGAAGCACTCTCTCCATGGCTGGCTTTGCACCTTCCCCACTCAAAGCAGGAATGGGGAAGGATGGCATGTTTTCAGCCAGGCCTTCCAGTGCTTGTGGAAGTGCCAACGGAGAGCATAAGTCCAGGGGTGGGTCCCTTGCACCAAGGCAGATCTTCCCCATGGCCATCCCTCCATGCTCCAAAGCACAAAAGCCTCCCAGCCTTCCCTCCCTCCTTCCCCGGAGCCTCTTGGAGCCCAGCTCTGGGAACTTCCAGATGGGAGCAAGCGATCAGAGGCCCACGATAATAAGGCAAACTCAGAATCACAGAAGGGATTCTGCTCTCCTCTCTCAGGCAGTGCTAGGCCTTTGGAAATGGAAGGACCTGAGAGCCTTTCCATGGAATAGAGGTCCCCCTTACCTGCATTATAAGAATGTGACTGAAGCCATTAATACGCTTGAGAAAGAGAACAAAGGGACTGGAAGGCTCTGTGGAAGCCAGTGTCCTTGCCCATGGCAGAGGGCTGGCTCAGGGGGCAGGGGCTGTTATTCTGCCGCTGAATCTCTCATCCCCTTCCTCCTTGTCTCCGCTTGCAGGCGCCTGATGCCCCGCTCTCTGGAGAGCCAGATCACCATGGAGAAGACCCCCAGCTACTTCGTCACCCGGGAGGCCCCCCAGCGCATCTTCAACATGTCGCGGGAGACCAAGCTGATCGTGGTGGTGAGGAACCCGGTCACCCGGGCCATCTCGGACTACACGCAGACCCTCTCCAAGAAGCCCGACATCCCCACCTTCGAGGGCCTCTCCTTCCGCAACCGCAGCCTGGGGCTGGTGGACACCTCCTGGAGCGCCATCCGCATCGGCCTGTACGCGCTGCACCTGGAGAGCTGGCTCCGGTACTTCCCGCTCTCCCAGATCCACTTTGTCAGCGGGGAGAGGCTCATCACTGACCCCGCGGGGGAGATGGGCAAGATCCAGGACTTCCTGGGCATCAAGCGGCTGATCACCCAGAAGCACTTCTACTTCAACAAGACCAAGGGCTTCCCGTGCTTGAAGAGGGCAGATGGGGGCAGCTTGCCACGCTGCCTGGGGAAGTCCAAGGGGAGGACCCACGTCCAGATCGACCCCGAAGTGATCGAGCAGCTGCAGGAGTTCTATCGGCCCTACAACATCCGCTTCTATGAGACGGTCGGCCAGGACTTCCGATGGGAGTAGGCGCCTTGGCGGGGCAGAGCGCCTCCGTCTTCCAGGAAGGAGCAGCCATGGGCCAGGATGGCACCAGAGAGATCTCCCCTTCTTCTCCTCCGCTGCACTGCCTCCGTCTACGTTTCGGCCCCTTCTGAGCCAGCGGCCGGCTGGAATAAACGCCCCAAAGTGCCAAGAGGTGGCCCCCAAAGCCCCCTGGTTTTCTGGCACAAACTATAAGCCCCATCCCTCCATTTGGTTTGGCAAGTGGGCAACTCAGAGGGGATGCCTTTTCAGTGGTGCAATCAGGGTATGTGACAATGCCCATGAATGGATTTTATTTTTCATAACAATGATATATAAGATATAGATATATATATAAATATGAATATAGTCTATAAACATCACTGCCTAAGCACTGATTGGCACACCTGGGTCCTCCAGGCGCCTGAGTCTGGCACTCCCCGGAGCAGCCCGCCTTGCCTTGCCTTGCCTTGCCTTGCCCTGCCTTGCCCTGCCGTGTGTGTGTGTGTGTGGGGGGGGGGTGCTGGGGTGCTGGGGGTCTCCCTCCCCACATCTCTCTCAGTCCCTGCGGCCATTGGAACACATTGCAAGGAAGGTCTCCTTCTTGCTCGGAGTAGCCGGTGTGGCCCCCGAGGGCCAGGCCTCCTCGTTCCTCCTCATGTCAGGCTTTTGGCAGGAGCCCTGTGTGACCAAGGAGATGCTTCCAGAGAGGCCTCCAAAGACGCACGCACACGCTCTCCCTCTTGGTATTTCTGCCTGTGAATAAAGCACAGATCTCTGCTGTTACGGGTAACTTCAGACACACACCCCTGCACCCCTTTTCTTGTTCAGGATTGTGACTCCAATCCCCCCTCCCTCTGTATCCCCACCCTCCTCCTGTGAAATAATAATAATAATAATAATAATAATAATAATAATAATAATAATAACACAACTCCAACTGGTCTCTGATAGAGATGCTTTCTCTCACCGCCGTGGGTGTAAACGTGGAGCAGCTGACTGAGTTCCCTCCTCTGCCTCCCCCCAAACAAAAGGACTGTCCCTTGGCAGCCCTGCCTGGTCTGGTTCCCATGTCAGGGGGACACTGAATCCACCCCAGCTTTTAGTGAGAACTCCAGAAGGGCTGCCCAGGGCTCTGGGTTTGGTATGAGAGCCATGTGGTTCAGCCGTGTAGGGCGTAGGGGTCTGAGTGTTGAATGAAGACTCTGGGGAAACAGGGTTCAAATCCCTATGGAAATTCCCTGGGTGACCTTGGGCAAGTCACACTGTCTCAGCCTCAGAGGAACACTACAGTAGCAAAACCCTCTGAACAAATCTGGCCAAGAAAACCCTCTGAAAAAGCTACCTTAGAATTGCCTTATGTTGGAAATAACATAAAGGCACACAGCAACAACAACAACAAGGGTTCTTTACCTTGGAGAGCCCCAAAACCCAAAATCCACCACCTTGAGCTGATGGTAACCCCCCCAGTCTTCTGGTTTCTGCAGCCTGGGCCTCCATCCTATTTCCAGTCGCAACTCAAGAAAGAGAGCCATTGACTCCATTGCCTGTGCACCAACCCACCGGTCAACAATGGTGCCACTGAGTCCAACCCATTATTATGATGCTGGGTCATGGTTGGTTAGTTGATGGCCATCCAACATCTGCTCAAAAGCCTCCAGCGGAAGAGAGGCTGCCTCCTTCCAAGGGAGCCCTTTTCCCTTTGGTCTAATCAGAATTCCCTTTCATACATTTTTGGATCTCGCAGAGTTCAGGCACCACTCTCTGGAGGA
This sequence comes from Phrynosoma blainvillii, assembly GCA_026167975.1. Lineage (NCBI taxonomy): Eukaryota > Metazoa > Chordata > Lepidosauria > Squamata > Phrynosomatidae > Phrynosoma > Phrynosoma blainvillii. The sequence goes on from JANUYF010000012.1 coordinate 359,696, forward strand.
GCAGCAAAGGAGTTCCTTCTGCCTCCCCACAGATGAAGGGAGGGATGGAGGGATGGAGGGATGGCATCCTTCAGGCCCTTAAGGCAACTGGGGACCATCCCCTCCAGGCTGAGCATCCCCCAAGTACCCCTCAACTGTCCCCTTTACTATCTTGGTCCAGGGATGCAGCTACAAAATGAGGGCATGACCTCCCCAAATTTCTTGCATTGCAGTTACTTCAACAGAGCATCCAGATGGGCTGGACATCTCAGCACACGCACGTGCGCGCGCGCGCACACACACACACACACGTGTCCCACCAGAAATTCACCCCAACACTGGCTTCGTTTCCCACCAGCCGGGGCCCCCCTGTTAAGGAAGGTGTAACCCTCCCAGGTTTTGCTGAAGCATTAAATTGCCCTGTTGGTTCTCAGTGGCTTTCTTCATCATATTTCTTTCTCCAGATTGGCTATTGATTTATACATGGAACGTCCATTATTCTCTAAGGCACTTGGTGATTCATCTAGAGAACATCTCATTCTGTCTGACTTCTTCAAAACCAAGAGGACTGGGACTGACAATCCATTAGGAAACTGGTGCTCTGCCCTTGGCCAGAGCTGGACCTGGGTCCCAGAGTCCTCCAGCCGACATGGACGCATCCTTCACTGTTGGTAATGCCGGGTCTTCAGCTCCGGTGAAGCTTGCTCTGAGGAGGGAAGGTGGCTCCTTTCCTGGCCATTACTCTCAACCTTAAAGGAACTATCTAAAGTGCCAAAACCTCTGCCTAAAACAGGTCCTTCACCTTTAACATGTCTTCTTTCAAGTTCAGACTGAACCCCAGAGTGGCAGAGCAGGGATTCGAACCCTGATCTCCAGTCATACTCCAGTCAACACTCAAGCTTTCACAGATTTCTAGCAGTGCAATAATATAAAACTTCAGTCGAGTCTTTAGAAAGAAAGTTGAAGCAAAGGGGTAAAAGACTGAAGGAAGAAGAAGTCAGCAGATATAAGAGGAGTTCTGGAAATGAACCATTTTCACTAACTCCTTATCCATAGTGCTAGGAATTTGCAGAAGGAATGCTGAAGGAGTATTTCGTGGGCAGAGGGATGTCCTCAGAATGAATAGCATTTGGGGAGAAAGGTGGGATATAAATCCAATAAATGAATGAATGAATGAATGAATGAATAACGCCCTCCCTTCAATGGCGGCTGCTCCCATCTCCTCCTGGTTCTCTCTGGGCTCTGCCTCCAGGAGCCTTTTGCAAGATCTTGCCAGGAGAAGCCAACCCTGGTTACAGTTATAGCTGTTCTTTTATCCTCTTTCTCAAAAGCACACCATGAGTCTTGGCTTGTGGGGAATGATGTAGGATAGATAGATATACTTTAAAAGGGAGATTCTGTTTTGGGGAAAACCCTGCGTACTCCATCCATGCTGTAAACACGTTCCTTCCCCATCCATTTTGTGGTTTCATCCAGATCCACAACAGAAAAGAATGCATCTGCAGCACCAGGGCAGGCGATGTGCCCTTCTTTCTCCCCCTTTCAGCAAAACCACAGCCCCATAACTAGAAAAGTCACTGAAACTAGTTACAGACCCACTGCAAGAGGATGGCATTATCCATCATCACAGTGCAATGTGTTTTGCCTTCCCTCCTGGCCTGGCTCTGTGGCTGGAGCCCTCCCTGTTTTCTCCTGCAGCCAATTATGTTAAGCAGTCCACCAAAAAAGCAGGAGGAAAACAACCATCCCAAAGATAATTGCATTAACAATCACTACCCATAACATTCAAAAAGGAATAAACAGTTGCATCGCAAACAAAGCACATCCCTTGAATGACAACCATCTCATCATGTCCAAAAGCATCAATTAGCCGCTCATTGCTAGCAGAGCAGCCGGTGGCCAGCTCTCTCTCCATCCTCTTTGGAAACTGGCAGGGTGGCCCTTTCTGCTGGAAAGAGAGGCCAGCTCCCCACTCAGCTTGGGTTTTGTACCTTTCCTGGGAAACAGAGGGAAAACAACACCAAATCCGCCCTTCTCTCCATCTGGCTTCCCTTCTGGTTACACGCCATCCAACATTTCGCAGATGAAAACTAGGACACGCACGAGGCCAAGAAACATCAGACTGTGATCAAAATGGCAAAAGTTATTAAAGAGGAAGAACAGACAAGCTGGGAGACAAGCTGCAGCAGTTTGCTTTTGCCTGAACCAACTGGGAAGGACAAAGGCCTGTCCCCTCTGCTCCTCTGCCCCCTTTGAGTTAATGGAGCGCAAACCACTTTTGCACTTTGAATGCAATTTGCAGCCTGCACAAGCATTGCCCCCCCACTGTTTTGGGGACAGATTGGGGAATGGGGGGCAGCACCCCACTTGCTCCTACACTGAGACCCCCATTGTGGCCGCCAGCCCTACAGCTTTCCCTTGACCGGGGGAGGCCTCAGCCTATGGCCATTCCACTCTGACCCACAGAGGAACCAAGGCAGCAGCAAAAGCCAAACTCCAACAGTAGCAAAATGTTTTTGAAAAAATTATAAAACCATAAAATGGCAGTGATTTGATGTTATTAATAAGTAGCAACACTTCCTGGCCCTTTGGACTGAGAAGGGGTTGATCCTGCCATAGCAAGACACTGAATGCCTCTGAATGCCTCTCACGATGCATCCACTTAGAGGCAAATTTGGTGCTGGAATTGTGATGGATCAGGACCTCAATGTGAGCCAGGCTCAGAACCAAGAACATCACTAGGAAGGCTCCTAAGTGTGACTCTGAGCATGGGCAGAGTGTTTTCTCCACTCAGTCAGAGCTCAGCATGCCTTTGCAAAAGGGGCTTTGGGGCCTTAGGGAAGGATGGCTTCTGGCTGCCTTGAACCCAAGCTCAAACCTCTGGGTAGGACCGAATCCTCCAAAAGTGGCCAGCCAGAAAAATAACCCTCACCTACACTTGATGGGAGGACAACCTGATATCCTCAGCCCCTTCTTTCTCTCTGAATCCGGGGGCCCTTCCTCCTTGGCAGCCCCCTCCTCCAAGAGGCCTGAGGTGGGGAAAGGGGCTGGCGGGGGGCAGAGCGACAGGGGGACCCCAAGGGCACACATCTACACGCACACGCCCCCCCCCCCCACTGCGATGTCAGCCATGTTGGGCAAAATGGCCGACAACAGATGGCTGGGGGGTGCATTGGGAGTAAGTGTGTGTTGGGGGGGAGGCAATGCGCCAACCCAGAGGACTGGCAGGAAGAAGACTCATCCTTCCCTGGCAAACACAACGCAGCACTCGAAGACCTTTCGGTGCCTTCTGCCATCAGCCACAGGGTCAGAGAAGGCAGGCCAGAGGGAGAGGAAGGCGGGCAATGGAAGGACTGGCATATCATCATCACCCTTGTCTTTATTTGGAGCCCACCCTTTCCCCAAAACTGGGACTCTACAGCTTAAAAGGCAGTCATGGCCAGTGGCCATCCAACCTCTCTTCAGAAACCTCCTGTGGAAGAGGGACCGTTCTGGGGCTGATGGGTTCTTGAGTCCCTTGGGGGGGGCGGTGCAGCGTGTGCGCAGGGTCTTGGAAGCTGCCAAGCCAACCTTTGGCTCTGAGCACATGGCAGCTGTGAAGCCACCGTGGCGGACACACCTGGGGAACGGTTGCTCCAGGAGCTGGCCCTTCCTTGGTCTGCCCGACACGCGTGCTTCCGTTGGTTCACACATGCTCAGGGGTTTCCTGGGCGCCAGAAGGCTGGCTGGCTGCCTGGGGCTCTGGGTGGGCGAGTGTCTGGCCCAGGCCCCCAACTGCGATTGGCTGTGGCGGCTGTCACTCTTCCTTGAGGGACCCTTTGGGAACCCTTCCCATGGTTGGCTTTCAGGGCTTTGAGACTCCCTCCCCTCATTGGGTCCATTTAAGGGCCAGACTGCCAGTGTGCTCTGAATGGCTCTGAAACTCCTGCAACTGGCCTGTTTTGTCCTATGCATTTTTAATGGGATTTTGCGTTCTTGTTGCAAGTGTCCCTGAAAGCCTGGTTAGGGGCAGCCAGCTTTTGCTGGGGAAATCCAACTCCCCGGCTTCCAGCAAAACCTCCCCGTAGGGAAAAGGAAGCACTAATGGAGCTAAACTGGAAAGGATAAAGCGGGTTTGGTGCTGGAAAGCTGGATCCTCTGAGCACCCAGCAACTGCTGCTCTGCGGAGAGGAAATGGTGGCTGAGGCTGACAGGATGCTGCGCAGGAGGGACTTCATGTAGTCTAGTCCTCTGCCAGTGCTGGAAATCCCAGCTAAGTACCCTGAGATGTGGTCATCCAACCTCTGTTTAAAGGCCATTCATCTCCTGCACGATGCCTTCAGATATTTAGAGCTGGCTCTCATCACGTTCCCTCTCTGCCTTCTCTTCTCCAAGCTAAACATGCCTGGCTCCCTCAGTCCTTCTTCATAAGGCTTGGCTGCCAGACCTTTGACCCTCTTGGTCTCCCTCCTTTGGACAGGTCCCCGCTGGTCAGTGTCTTCTTGGGGTGTTGAGAAGCAAACTCCTCCATCCCAGCTTCATCCAATCTGTGGCAAATTCTCAAAGCCCTCTCCAGGGTGCTGAACCTCATCGCCCCCACAGTCTCTGGACAACTCCTCCAAAGTTCATATTAAACCCACAGCCCCCCTTTGCCCATCCAGAAGGACCGGCTCCCACCCCAGAGCCCCCTTCCCAGATGCAGCCCCCGCCATGGGAAAAGGCCTTCACAGGCATCAGGAACAAAGAAGCCAGGAAGAGCTTTTTTAAAACACAGGCATCAAAAAATAATTGATGCCCAATTCCTTGTTAGTGAGAAAATTTGAAAGCAGCTAATGATCTTACGCCATGATCTATAATTCATAGCCAGCTAGAGAGCTTTGAAGAGTTCCTGCCAGTTTGGCTCGATTTTGTGTCTAATTTATAAATGGGGTGTTTTATTTTGGATGGGGGTGGGTGAGGGATGGGGAAACGATGCCCCTCCGCTTCTCTTGGCCTGCAGAAATCTCCAGACGCCTCCAAAACCTCTCCGGAGACCCCTTTCCAGAACCGGATGGCAGGTTGGCCTGAGGGACCCCAAAGGGATGACCAGCAGAGCCCTTCACCATTCGTGCCAGGTGCCTTTTGTTGCCCTTCAGCTGTATGTATGTATGTACATGGGGAATGGGTTCAGAAACATTTATTCCAGGAAGCCCTTCTTGCATCCCAACTGCAAGAATGAGCCAGGATTTGCCATTTCCACCCGCTGTCTTGATTTGTCTGCTTTTTGTACCTGCTGCTTTCCTTGGCTCCATTAGGATGATGTGGTTTTATTGTTTTTATGGCATTTGCAAGGCATTTCAGATCATTCTCTTGTACTGTACTTCCTTTTTAATGTGTTTTTCAATTACTACGTACTTAATTCACCAACACTGTGATGGTAGAGCTTGCTTGATTGGTTTTTAACACAGCATCCTTTGGTACCAGTATGTGTTTTGATCTATTTTTATCTGTATCTACTTTACTTTTGTTCTAAGCTTATTGGGCCCGTTATGGGAGAAAAGGCAGGACTTAATGCACACAAATATGAACACACACAGCCCTGACTGTCAAGAATGCAGAACAGTTTTTGAAATACTTAACTAAATAAGCTCAGGGTTTGTTTGGTTTTTTTAGTAATTTCAGAGCCTTGTCACTCTGGTCTGTAAAAGACAAGGGCCAGCACCGACCCATGAACCACCATTTCCATTAGCATTGGTTTCAACCAGTTTGCTGCATTGCCTAGTGGGCATGAATTTGGAAGAGAAATTGGGGAGGAGGCAGCTCATTGCAAAATTATGAGTAGTTCACACAAACACCCCAGCCTACCAACTCCTCACAACTTACAAAGCGGCCCGCATTGGGTTCTGAGCTGGTTTGGGATCCGGCTGTACTGGTGCTGGAAGCATCACCCAAGATCCCTAGCAAACGTGGACCTGAGTGAAGCAACGGCACCGGTGTGTTCACGTGTGAGGCAGTGGGAGAGCAAACGCGTGCACCAACACCACACCACCCTCAGGCTCCCGGCCCATTGTGAGTCCCAAGTTTCCCTTTCCAGCCGCCTGTTGGGCTTGGGCTGCCCCCAAACTGGGCAGGAAGCAGAGTGTTGAACTGGTCCCACTGGTGACCAAGTTGAGAGCCAGAACATTTTCATTCCTGGTACATTTGGAAGCAGGGTAAGATTGAGAGAGAGAGAGAGACTGGCTCAGTTCATTTAAGAGGAGAAATGCCACCAGCAATCTTTTATTAATGTTGCTTTTAATGGATTCCTTTGAAGGGAAAACACGCGCGATCTGTGCTCCTTGAGAAGGGGCTGAGGAGGGGGCAGAGGCCCACTGGGAGCCCCAAACAAGGCCAGCCCCCCCCCCCCCCCCCCCGTCCTTCCCTCTCTGGGGTGGATGCACAAGTGGGGTTTATAGCCCAGCAAGCCAAAGCAGCGCTCACCGGCCAGGGCCCCGTTAGTGACTCAGGCAGGCGGATGTTGCACTAGGCGTGCAAAGTGGGTGCTTTGGACACTGTGCATGTGGGAGCATTGCACATTAAAGCATGTGGAGCAGGGCATGACTGCGTGCTGCCTCTGCCCATTGCCTTTTTGCACAGGGGGTCCCCAGCCATGGACCCAGACCCTTGACCCACATAGATTGTATTCAGCAGAGGGGCTCTATAATGTAACTCCAACAGCCATTATTTACACAGCGCTGAAGCAAGGAGTGTCAGATGGAGCTTTCTGGGGGACTGGGCCCCGGGGCATTGGTTTTTACTTGCTCTATCATTTATTAATATATTTGCACCCTACCCTACATCAAAAAGAACTTACAGTTTGTGTGTACCAGAAAGAAAGAAAGAAAGAAAGAAAGAAAGAAAGAAAGACCCAAGAGTAAGCAGGGCATTAAGAACATCAGATGACATTCCTCCTGAGAAAGACACACACACACACACACCCGGAAGCTTTGCAAATTCACTCTCTGCCGTTGGGCTGGATTTAGGTTTTACCACAAAACCCTGCTTAGAGCACACACAGAGACACACACACAGAAACCACCCTTTAATGGCTTCTGAAATCAATAGGAAGCAGAGCCCCACGGCTGTAAGAGAAGCAAACTCTTCTCCCCAGTGCCAGCCAGCAATGGGGCTCTTAAGCCCACACCTCCTTCCATCCAGAGAGCTGGCCTCATCCTGGCAATGGCTGCAAGTCCTCTTCCTCCTCTTCCTCCTGGCATCTGAGTCAAACAAGGGCCGGAGCAGCGAGCCCCATGCCATTTGGGAGACCACCACCTTCCTTGACCAGAAAAAGGAGCAAAAGAAGGCAGGTGGACAGCCTCACCGCAGCCAAGGGAAGGACTTGGGCTCAGTTGTTAAGTATTCTCCCCCAAAGCAAACCGACTAGCAAATGCTTAATTCACCATGTGAACTCCGTGCTGGAATCCAAAAATGTTGCCCAAAATAAGTGTACTGGTTGATTCCTAATTCACCAGAATGTGGTCAACTTTTTAAATGTATTGTAGTATTCCATAGTAATTTAACAAGGAAAAGGAAAAGGGGAAAAGGAAGAGGAAGGGAGAAATGCATCATGTTGAACATTCCCCTTCTATGCCAAATGAGCATCTCTGGACACTTTTTGCACAGCTATGAAGTCAAAGGTTAAGAAATGGAACTGGCAGATGGATGATCTCTATGTGTCCCCTCCACCCTTTGGCCACTCTTTAAGAGACACAAATCCCTCCACAACCCTCTCTCTCTCACAGACATATTTACACACACACACACACACACCCCTCACGGCTTCCCCCCTCCCTATCAGCAGACATTGCCAAGGAATGAATCAATGTGAGCAAACTAATGCTTGATTTTTGTTTTTATTTCAACACACACAAATGCCACCCCAGATCTCCCCCCTCCCCTCCTTTCCTTATTACTGAGTGACCTCCAGCCAGCCATTAGCCGAACGAACGGATGCTGTGAGAGTGTTTGGCATAACTAATGATGATGGACTGAAACCAGACACACACACACACAGACACACACACACACACACACCAGCCGCCCATCAGTCCATGGCCCCACGCTCTCTCTCTGGCCAGGCCGGACCTCAGAAGCTGGCACAGGATGGACGGATGGGGGCTTCTGGGGGTCAGATCCATCAGACAGTCAGTCAAGGGACTCGGCTTGGCTCAGTTCTCCTGCTGAGGATCCTCAGAGACACTTCCCAGGAGATCTGCCTCCCCTTCTCTCCCAGATCCCTAGAGTTGGAAGGAGTCCCCAAAAGCCATCTAGATGACCCCATGCTGCCAGAGGAGGTTATCTCCCATTCAAGCACTGAGGAGAGGCGGCTGCCCAACCTCTGCTGCAAAACCTCCCACCAACTGACCAACTGACCGACCGTGGGGAATCTGTTTCAAGTGGGACGGACACTCATGGCTGGCACAGAAGAAGGAGAAGAAGGAGGAGGAGAAGAAGACATTCTCCTTCATGGACAGCCCCAAGGGATCCGACCCCAAGAGCCTGGATCTGTTGCCGTGGGCAGCCTCTCGGACGTCTCTTTTGGGCCGGGTGCAAGGGGCCTTCCATTCTAGAAGCGATCCCATGGGCCATACAATCCAACCCCATTCTGCCATTTGTTGCTGTTGTGCCTTCAAGTTATTTCTGACTTATGGCAACCCTAATGCAAATCTATCATGGGGTTTTCTGGGGCTGAGAGTGTGTGACTCACCCAAGGTCACCCAGTGGTTTCTGTGGCCGAGGAAGGAATCAAGCCCTGATCTCCAGAGCTGTGGTCCAATGCAGCAACCCAACCCAAAAGCACTGCTGAAAGATTCCCATCCAACCTCTGGAGGAGAGCCCACCGCCCTCCAAAAATTGGGGCAGCAGCCCATTCCCCTCTCAAACAGCTCTTGGAGTCACAAAGTTCTTCCTCATGTCTTTCCTTGTCATTTGAACCCACTGCTTCACGTCCCAGTCTCTGGAGCAGCAGAAAACATGGCAGCAGCCCTCCAGATATCCAAAGATGGCCTTGGTTTTCTGTTTTGCTAAAATGTAGTTGGCAGGATCAGCACTCACCACCTTCCCTCCCCAAAGCAGTCCTGGTCCCTCTCCCCGGGAAGCATGGGGCTGGCGGCGGGTGTTGCGTGTGTGGGTCAGCCCTTGACCCCCACCACAACCCACAACTCCCCCCATTTGCACCCACAGAGAAATGCCTGACCCCCCCCCCCCCCCTTGGCACAGAGGCCTTGTTGTGGGGAGATTCATGAAGGCGATCAGTGGGGAGTTTCATCAGGGCAATGTGTCAGCAACAAACTCAAGGGTAGATTTATTACTCAGCAAATAAATAGAAGTGGAGGTTTATTTTGCTCACTTGGGAAGGACGGGGATGTAAGCAAAAATATTAAAAATAAAATAGATTAAATTCCACTTTAATTGACCTTTGATTCTCAGCGTAATGCGCTCCCCGCAGCCCCCCAGCCGCCATGCTGTTGCTCAGCCTTTAATTTCTTCTGGCGGAGCGGCTGTGCTCCGTGATTCATCCTGTCCTGAGGCAAAGCACACACTGTAATTGCTTTTTAACTTCCTGGAATGTCAGAGCCAGGATTGAAATTTTACGTATCACTCCTCCGCCCCCTCCGTGTCCCCCCCCCCCCCCCCCCAGCCAGCTCCACACAAATTCATCGGCGGCTTTAATAATAACATTGCACGAAAAGAGGCAGATTTACAGCTCCAGAAAAATGTAATCAAATTTCCAGTGGGAAAGCAATAAGTCCAAATGCTGGTTTTCATTTGGAAGCTTGTTAGATCTATGTGGCTTCACCTGCACAGCCAAAAAACCCCACCCCAAAATAATGCCCACCCCTCTTTGCAACATGGATGGGGAGCCCATGCTCTTGAATAAGGGCTTGTGGGGGCTGGAGTGGGCAGCCATAGGTGGGCTTCTCAGGCCCAGCCAGAGCCCTTCCCCGAGAAGGACAAGTGGCCGTGGCCGTGGCCGGTCCCTGGAGCTTTGGCCTCTCTCTGGCCACAGAGATGGCACTCGCTGGCACCCCTTTGGTGGGTGAGGCTGGCTCCAAAAGGTGTTTGGGGAATTTCGTCAGTCCAGGGGTCATGGGGATCCCTTGTTCAAAGAGCCTCACTCACTCGCTCCTGCTTTCAGGCACATTTCCGAGTGCTGGTCCTCTACAATCCAGCCATCCTACCCTAGTCTCAGGAAATGCGTTGCTGTCTCAATGGAGGGTGGTGGGCTCTCCTTCTTTGGAGGCTGTTTTCAAACAGAGGCTGGATGGCCGCCTGCCCCAGAGAGTGCCTTGATTGTGTCTTCCTGCATGGCCAAAGGGGCTTGGACTGGGGGTCTCTTCCAACTCTAGGATTCTGTGTTTCTGGGGAGGCTGGCATTCCCTCTGTCCCTGCAGCCAACTTGAGTTAGGAAAAATGGCTTGCAAATGCCCGCCATGCACAGGGGCCATCCTGAGCTTAACAGCTTGAGGGTCCACTCCAGAACGCCCACCGCTTTCATCATCCACAGACCTCTCTTTTGCAAGGCTGGGGGGTCTCTTTCAGCCAGAGAGCCAGATTTCATCCCAAGGAAGTGCTTGTGGCAGGCACAATTTGGCCACGGTCAGAGCTAAAGGCCACAAGGGGTCAGGGCCCAGAGTGGCAGCCATTTTGTAGCCCCTTGCAGGGGCATTTCAGTCCTTTAGCATGGGAGTCCAAACTAAGGAGGCCACCCAACAAAGGCATTGCAGGGAAGGGGTTATGGCTGTCTCAGGGACCACAGGAGGGCCAGGGCTTTCCCTGTCCTGCGGTCATGCTCCCCTGCAACCTATCTCTTTGAGGAAAGACCCTCAAAGAAAGCTTCCCCATCTGCCAGCCAGGGCTCTCTGAGATGGATGATGGCCCTGCTGCCAACTGCTCTCCAACGGCTTTGGAGGCCACTGACCCCTCTCCATTAAACATAATTAAATGTGTTGCTATCAGGCCGTAAGTCACCTGCAAGCCTCTTTTCTGCCCACGCTCCCTCAGCCTTAGCAGACAATCTATACTCCTGAAGAAGGAGAGTATATCATCAGCTCACGACCAAAGATAAGTCAAGGAGCAAATATTAAAAATGCTCACAGGTGGAAGGGGGCAAAGCCAGGCCTCCAAAGGCTGCTCCATTTATTGGGGGTGCCCCCAATGTGCTGGAAGCCCCTGGAAGTGCCAGCCAGAGATTTCTTTGTCCAGAAAAGCCAGTTGCTGCTTTGGTTCGTGGGGGCGGGGGGGGGGGGGGGGACACACAGCCAAGATCGGATCCTGGGCTTGTATAGCAGATCACTTTGCACATGGCATTATGCCCCAATTGCCGCCAGATGGGGATTCTCCCCTCCCATGAAATTTTCCTTCTGATCCTAAACTTCTAGCACAGCAGTCACTTAACACTTCAGTTGAGCCTTTAGAGAGAGAGTGTAAGCCTCCATAGAAAAGGGCAAAAGGCAAAACAACCCAAAGTGCCCCCCCAAGTGGGTCTCCATGGCCAAGTGGGGATTCGAATGCTGGTCTCCAGAGTCCAAGTCCAGCACTCAAACCACAACAGCTTTCCAGGCTCTAATGCGAACTTTTAAAGGTGCTATCCACATTGTCTGAACCGCCTCTTCCTCCTCCTCCAAATAGTGCCAGTAAGTCTTGCTGGGCAGCAAAGGGGTCTTCCTGTCTGTCTTCCTTCCTTCCTTCCTTCCTTCCATCCAGTGGCCTCCTGGCTTGTCTTTTCCTTCCCACAACCTCTGTCCATATCTGCTCCTCTTGGCATGGAAGAAGGGTCTTGAACATATTGAGTATTTCTTAGAACTATTTATCAGCCTTGTGACAAATGCCACTGTCGAGGCTCTGTTTTAAACACTCCTCCCTCGAGTGCAGGCAAGACGGGGGGGGGGGGGGGGCTCGAAGCAGCGGCCTCATCATTTTTTAATGCACTGCAGTCCTTTTGCCTTATGGAATATTGATGGCCCTCTCTCTTAGATATCAAGCAAGCCAAGCACCTTGCAAGGAGTTGGGTCACTCAGCCCTCCTCTGTGGGGCTGGACAAGTGGGGGGAACATGGGGGGGGGGGTGCAGGTGTGGGGAAAAAGTGCCCGGCCACCTCCCTCCTCCCTTGCTTCTCCCAAACCCACCCATCCTGCATGCCCACCCTTGGGAAGCCAGCCTGGGAATGGCAGGGCAGGTCCTTCCTGACTGAGGCCTGGGCTGCTTTTTAGGGTGTCCAGGGTATTGGTTCTCTAGGAGATGGTGGCCTTCCATCTAGGGCCCTCCAGCACTTTGGGGGCATTGTTTGAAAGGATCCATGATCCCTCCAAAACTGGCCTTTTCTCCCATGGAAGAAAAGGGCTCTGGGATGCCACTTTTCATCATGGTCCTTGGAATTTCCATACAAAGGATGCAAAATTTATCCAGGCAACTGGAGTACTCCAGGCTATTAACAGGAGCGGCTTTCCGTGACACCAGAGCCCTTTCGATGGGGGTCCAAGGCCCTGTTTGTGGACAGGAAGGAGACTTCGGCCTTGAAAACCAAGGTACAGAAATGATGGATTCCTGCCTGGCATTCCAGAATCTTGCCAGTCTTACCTTTTGGGTGATTTTCCTCTCTCCTGGCACTGCGATCCAAAGTCTTTTGACTGGAGACAAAGGTGAATGCATTGTGGGGCTTAGCGAGGGGAGCATGGGTGCAAGAGTTCCATTTCAGGGGATAAAGGGTAGGGGGGTAGAAACAGGCCCCCCTTGGCCCTCTCCAGCCCCACTTTGGGCTTTGCCAGGCCGGATGTGGCTCCACATGCACCCATGAGCATCACTGCCAGGACGGTCGCCAAAGAAAAGAAAGAGAAGATAGAAAGGCAGGATGGGGGAAGGAGGAGTGAAGAAAGAGTGGGAGAGGAAGGGAAGAAAGGAGAGTGGGAAAGAGAGAGAGGAAGGGAGAAAACTGGGGTCCGTGGCAAAGGAGGACCGGAAAAGGCTTCAGGGCTGCAGTCTGGGGAACTTTTCCCTATTTCTCACTAAGAGACCACTGAGCTTCCTCTGGAGTAACAACAGCACAGAGGTTACACAAGGCTGCCCTGTGGCTGTAGGAATAGTTGTTGTTGTTGTTGTTGTTATTGTGTGTGTGTGTACATAAAGAGCTGGCCTTCTCCAGTGAGCCAAGGCTCCTCTGCCTCTTCTCAGTTCTAGGAGCTGAAGCGCCATCTCCCCAATTCTCCTCCTGGGCTCAGTGAAAGGGCAGCCAGACCCCAAGGAGGAGAGCTCCCACCTTCCTGCCCCCCAGAGGGGTCCTGGCCCTCCTTCTGCCTCTGCCACCCTCCCAGGGATCTTCCCTTGCCCTCCGGCTTCCTTCCTTCCTTCCTTCCTTCCTTCCTTCCTTCCTTCCTTCCTTCCTTCCTTCCTTCCTTCCAAGAGGCCAGGGAAAGCCTCCTCTCCTGCAATCCCATTAGGCTGGCAGCAGCCCATTTGTTCCAAGGAGGTGCCACTTTTGCTGGAGGCAGGAGGAGGAGGGTTTTATGTTCCCATAAATTGTCAACACTTGGTCCTCCGCCTCTGGAAGAGGAATCGATAGCCAGCGGAGGAGGAAAGTGCTGAGGAAGAGAAAGAGGGGTGCTAATTAGGCCAGGATTTAAGAGTCCAGGGGTGGCTCTGACAGCCTCTAAATGGGGGATAATGGATGGGCCCCCTCCCTGGACCCCCTCCTCCCCATGGCCCTGCGGCTGAATCACAGAACAGAGATGGCAATGATGGTGCAAGCAGCAAGGCGGGAGGGAGAGATGCCAGGAAGGCCAGGAAGGGCACCAGGGGCGGCAGGGGCAGAGTGGGCACCGCCAGTCCACTGGGCAACTGGCCTCCTCCCGAGACAGAATCTGGGAATCTGAGGAATGGAAGGGACCCCCAGGGACATCCATCCAGGCCCCTTCTGCCTTGCAGGAAGACACAACCACAGCACTCCTGGGAGATGCCCATTTGCCCTCTCTTTAAAACACACGTATATACACTCACACTTACGCTCAAGTAACAAGTAGGTTTCCAGGAAGATGGTCTCAGCTCAACCTCTGGGAAGGAAGTCAGCCCACCTGCCAGCCAACAGCCCACCCACCTGTTGGATTATGTGACCTGTGGGCAACCATCCCTCATGGGTGGGCAACGTGTCTTTTCCATCAATATTGGTTATGCTGGCTGGCTGGGGCTGCTGGAAGTTGCAGTCCAACCCCGTTTGGAGGAGGGCTGGCCTGGCCTAGAAAAAGGCATTCCTGCCAATGGTCTGTTGTCCTGTTGTCCAGTCCTGCAGGGGCATGATTCCCAGGGGTCTTGCACAAAGTCCTACCAGGAAGGATGTCCTGCAAACCAGCCCAGAAACTGTGTCAGGACACCAATAAAGAGGCAATTAATTTTCATCTCTGTCTAATTAACAATTTGTAAGCTGCTCTGAGAGCCTTTGTGGCTGAAGAGTGGGGTATAAATACTCCAAATAAATAAATAAATAAGTAAATCTCCATTGGGCTATTGGAAAGAAAAAGGAGTCCTTCCAGTACTGAGGTGCCCCTGTTCTTAGGCACAATCCCAGCACTAACCTGGAAATGTTGAATGCCATCTGACACAGTTCAATCCTGATTCCGGTCCCAAATGCATCCAGTTCTTCACCTGTCCTACCGCCTGTGGATCCTTAACCTTCTCCAGTGACCTAGATTGATCCTCCACACTTCATGTCTCTCTCGCACAAACGCACCTAGAAGAGACAAGTGCCAATCCAAGACGCAATCCGGAACAGATCAATGCCCTCAGCTGCCCACTCGAAACTCTTCCTGTTCGACCCGCAGCTCCTGCTCCAATAAAGCAGCCATAAAACTCCACCAAAATTGGAAAAATATTGGCCTCTATAATAAACAATAAAACTATATTAGCTGTAATTTGGCACAGCCCAAGTCAGGATTAATATAGCTGTAATCTAATTGCCTATAAATAAATGATGGCCTTGCACTTTAATATGACATCCATCATGGCTGTTTTCCCATGATGGATAAAAGAGAGGGAGGTAGGAGGGACTGGAAATAAAATCAGGGCTGGAGGGGCTGGTCCCCATTTTGGGGTTGCAGCCAAGGTGAAGGAAGGAGCAAATTCACATTTGGAGGACTCAGTTTTGTAAGGAGCAACCTTCAGTCCACTCCTGTGAATAGACCATTACAAGAGAGAGAAAGCGGGAGCACACAAGAGTGCAAGCACACAGATGGGATCCACGCTGTTTGTGCAAGGACCTGCCATCCTTGTTCAGCTCCCTTGATAGCCATGGAAAAGTGGCATGATGTGACGACGGTGCAACCGCAGCCCCTGGCAGAAACCTCACCCACACACGCTTGCTGACTTGTAATAAATTTATTGTACTTTTATTACATTTTCCACTTTTGATCATCCAATACCTTGTATCCAAACTCCTCTTTCTGAAAGGAAATGATTCTTTTAAAACATAAAAATATAAATTCTGCATATTAAAAGTGCATACAAATAAATAAAAGGCATTGACACAGTCTCATGCACTTGCCCTCAAATAAGTTAAAACCCTCTTTATGGTACAATGGATCCACCCCAAGAAGAGACACAGCCTCCCTCCCAGAGTATTGTAGAGTTAAAAAACACTGATTTTTTGATAGTGATATCAAAGGAAGTGTGTGTGTGTGGGGGGGGGGGCAGAGGCAGGGGGAACCCAAAAACATGCAGGTCCTCCTCAGACGTCCGGCCGGGAGACTCCAGGGCTCAAGGCTCATGGTCTCAAGAAGGGGACTGGAAATTCAGTTTTAGCCAAAGGTGGGGCACAGCTGGTCAGCAGCCCCCGCAATGAATTCTCTGAAGGCTCCCAGTTCTGGCAGGCCTTCAGGGGTGGTGGGTGCTGCACTTTTGTAAGCCACCAAAATATACCAGGAAGGCTTCCCAAATTGCTTAACAAATGTGCCCCCTCCCCCAAATCAGGGCTCTGGATGCCGTCAAGCAGCAACACAGGCAAAATGCATCAGATTTCCATTTCATCCTTGGTTCTGCTAAATGCAACCCCCACTGCTAATAGCTGTTGTGTGTGTGTGCTTTTTTAATTAAGAAAACAACATACTGCTTTCATCTCACCACAGGTTAAAACCAAATTTCAGTAGCCTTTCAAATAAAGGTTGGCCCCTGACAAGTTGCTGTGGATTAACAGGCAAAGGATGGCAATAAGAGGAGGACTCCCACGGACATGCCTTGAAGTGGCCTCTGAAAGGAAAAAGGCATCCCAGATTGCAGAGCGGAGGAGCTGCCAGAATGGCCAAGCGGACACAGGGCCAGAACCAAGTGCCAAAACCTCTGTGCCTGGGAACCGTGGCTGGGAGGGCCGGCTCCTCGCCTCGTGGCCTCCAAGCATTTGGTAACTGGGCCTCCTTCCCAGAATGGGGGTTCCCAACCTCTCAAGCAAGACCCCTTTGGAGCAGGAGGCCCAAGGCCTGGGCTGAAGATATCCAGGGCAGAGGCGGCTGCAGGAGAGAAAACTCAACCAGGAGCTGCACCAAGATGTTGGGGTTCCTGCCAGAGCCACTCACCTCTGGAAGGTTTAAGAAGTCATTTGTGTGACTCAGGAAGAAAGACGCTCCTTGCATGCAAGAAGCAGAAGCCAACAGAAGGGAGAAACCGGGGCCTTCTGGGGTGGGATGGGATGGGATGGGATGGGCAGGGGGTGAGGTCCTCTGATGCCACCAGAGCCCTCTGCCCCCAACACGGATGGCTGGGAACACAAGGCCTGTTTGAGCTTTGGGAGAGCTGATTGCATAGTTAACAGGGGCATGCGCTGGGATGGAGGGGAGCAAGAGGGCAGCCCCATGCATACTGGCCTCCAGTGGTTTTTGTGGCAGCACTGGGGGGGGGGAGAGCAATGGCTGGCCATGCGTAGAAGCTGCGGCCAACAAGGAAGGGACGGCCCTACAAGGACAGGGGAACTCACCATCTAAGCAACCCATCCAAGGCAATAGTGTTGAGCCACACATACACCGGAAAGATCTAAGCTAAAGTGAGATGCTTCCTTGCTATGGTTGCAGGAGGGGCGGCTGCTGTGGGCACCATCTTGCCTGTCAAGTACAGGTGATAGAAATGCACCTCTCAGCAATATACATATATATGTGCCCTCAAGTCGCCTGTTGACTGATGGTGACCCCACAAATTTCATAGGGTTTTCTTAGGCAGGGAATCCTCAGAGGTGGTTTTGTCAGTTCCTGCCTCTGAAACAGAGCCAACAGCACCTGGGATTTGTTGGTGGTCTCCCATCCAAGGACTAACCAGGCCTGTGTCTCTGCTAAGCTTCCAAGATCAGACAGGGTCTGTTGCCTTTGGGGTATTTAGGCTGCCACTATTATTCCTAAAAAGTGTACTTTGGATTTGCATACGAAGCAAGACTCTCCAGAGAGCTAGCCCAGGTTAAGAGGGAAGCCTTCTGGAGGATAGAGCCCAACTCTCCTCTAGTCAGAAAGAGGGCTGGCCTCTGTCTGCGGAAGGAAAATACCTGGTTTTCTGCCACATTGAGGGGGAAATTGATTAGGGATGGGAGAAGGGGATGAATTGGCGACTTCCCTGCCTTCGCCCCCTCCCCAAGAATTCTACTGACTTCCAACATGGATTCATCCTGGCTAAGAAAGCATTGTACCTTTCTATCACCCGTACTTGTCTTTCGGAAGATTCAGCACCGAAGAGCATTCTGCTCAACACCAAAATGAAATGGGATCAGCTGGCCTATAGAGGCAAGTGGGCACAATGCGGACAGGCGCTGGACAAGAGCCCCTTCTTTCTGTTTGCACCTAATATGAGCACAGGCAGACCCCTGAAGCTCACCTCTCTCTGGCAAAGTCAGGTAGGCCTGAAAGGGAGCCCACCTTGTGACATAATTGGCAGCTAGGCAAATGTAGCTCCCGCTCTGGACACTGGCCAATACCTGCTCCGGCCCCCTCTCCTTGCCAAGGTGCCCACGCTGGCGGGGGCTGATAGGAACCAGAGACCACAGCACCTAGAGGGCCATGGGTCCCCCGGGATGCAGATTCTTTTGCCTTCTGCATCAAGCAGATACATGGAGACCAGAGAGACACAGCAAGGCTGTGGCTCTTGTGCAGGGAGGGGAACTGGCTGCTCCCCTCTGCCTGAGAGACCTTGGCACATCCCTGTTCAAAGAACCCCACACCCTGTGAGGATCAAGCCCAGGAGATCTCCTAACTTTAGGTTTCTTTTGGGGGTGGGGAGGCTGACCCAAAGGAGCCAAGCTGGAAGGAGGGAGGGCATTTGGCCAGCTGCCTCTCCCAAGGGGCAACCACCACCTGTGGGCACTAAGAGAGAAGAGCTTTCCCAGCTCCCTTGGGGAGACCAGGACACAGGGCAGGGGCCGTGCTGAGTCCAAGTGAAGAGAGGTGAGAGCCAGGCTGAGCATCGTGGTGAAGGGAGAGGTTGGATCCTGGAACGGCCAAGGAGGAAGACAGAGGCAAAGGCATGCCTCCTTGGGAGGGAGCACAACAGCCATTACAAGGGCAAAGCAGCAGCTTCTTGAAGGTGCTGATGTGAGACTGCCCTCCACAACCCCCTTGAGGCAGGCAGGAAGGTAGGTAGTGAGGGCTGAGGAAGGAAGGAAGGAAGGAAGGAAGGAAGGAAGGAAGGAAGGAAGGAAGGAGCAAAAGAGCTCAGAGCACCCAGAGGGACTGCAAGGGCAACAGCCCCAGGGAGGTTGCGGGGGGGGGGGGGGGGGAGGCATGTGAACACACACCACTGAGTTCAGTCAGCAAAGTGGCGCACCCTCAAAAAGTATGCCTCAGAGTGGGGGTTCACTGCCAAAGCCGCACAGCGTACATGGGAAAGTGGATGAGGATGAGCAAGAAAGAGTGAGGAGAAGACACATTGAGAAGCCTAGTTCCTGCTAGGACCCCTACGCTAGCCCCCTTCTCTCCAGGGAGGAAGACAGCCATATGGCTGGCTGAGAAGACCCACCATGGAGAAGGCGAGCTGGGCAGGTTTGTGTGCAGAGAGCCAAGCATCCCTGGGGATAGGCTGTAGAAGGCACACAACACACAACACACACACAAGGCAGGGCTCTGGACCCTCAACCTCCTGACCCCCAACTGTTGGCTGGTCCCTCCCTCCCTCCCTCCCTCCCTCCCTCCCTCCCTCCCTTAATCAGTGCAACCTTACTATGGACACTGGAACAGATAAGGAGGCAAACAGGTTCAGGCTTTTAAAAAGAAAAACAACAACAACAAAAAAAAACCAACATAAATCTGCTGGAATGAAAAAGGAAAAAAAACACCATAAGACAGACACCCCTCTATGAGAGAGAATGCACCTTTTCCCCAGCGTCTTCAGTTCCTTCCAGTACTGGCTGAGCGTTTACCTGAGAAACAACATTAGCATTGAGATATTGCCCTTTAAGAAGCTGGGGAGAAGGGGGTGGGCGCATGGTGGGGGAAGGCAGAAGGACCACCGAGGACAACGCAGCCTTGCTTTTCACAGCTAAACATGGCAGCTCAGCGCAGACCCCCAGGGAGAGCAAGATGGCCACAGCCACGTCCCAGAGTGACTCCTGGGAGAGGACTGAAGGGCTTGGCTCCCTAGAAAGGCTGCTTCTGCACAGACTGCAGTTCTGCTGTAGGGCTGGCATGGAAGCAGCAGGGGTTGCAGGGAGATGATGTACTACTGTGTTGGTGGTCCCCCACCCCACCTGAGCCCACCTCCCACCAAACCCCACTGGAGCACACGACAAGTACCAGCTGCGGCTGCCCTGCAGTTTTTTGGTATGATGGCAGAATCAAAAGGCGCTTGAATAGTAGTAAAGACTTCTCCCAACACGTTAGGCACATGAGCCAAAAATAAAGTAAGGGAACAAAAAGCCAGAAGGGGAAACCAGCCTGGCGGTGGCAGCAGATCACTGAGACTTTGAGGGGGGCCGTGCAGGCAAGGGCGTGCTGGCGGGGGGCTTGCGCAGGGCTACTCGGTCAGCAGCTGGCTGGCTGGACTGGGGGGCGGCCTCCAGCGGGGAAGACTTGGATTTCCGGTTCAGGATGTGTTTGGCAGGCGAAGCGTCTTTCGGCACAGCGGGGCTGGCGTTGGAGAGGGCAGACGTGGGCAGCTGGAACCCCCTTTTCTCTGGCTTCTCCTCAGGCAGGTTCTTCCCTGCTGCCTTGGAGGAACTGCCTGACATCTTTTTCGAGAGCATGGTGGTCTTGCCCAGGTCGGCTGACCGGCGGGTCTCCTTCTGGCGCAGGGCAGACTTGAAGAAGGAGAGTCCCTTCTCTTCTGACTTGCTGTCCCTCTTCAAGCTCGACCGGGGCCCAGGGGTGGGTGAGCGGAGGCTGGCCATGGAGGAGCTGCGCACATGCTTGCTATCCAGCACCTGACCCTCACCACGTGACTGGCCGATCCGTGGGGAGCTTGTCCGTGAGCTGGCGGTGGCGCTTGCCTTGTCCGAGCCCAGGCTCAGCTTGGAGCCCTCCCGGCTGAGGCTGCGGTCAGAAGTCCTGCTTTTGCCAGCAGGCACATGCCCCCGTGCAGACAACCCTGAGGAGTTCCTTCGTGTTGTGGTGGTGGTGGCAGAAGAGTAGGATATGGACTTCTGCTTCTGCTGAGAGACAGGGGTGGGGGACCCATCATGGGCTTTTGAGCCTGTCCCCTTCCTGCCCTGCCCAGGGGCAGGAGAGCCATGCCGCCCACTGGCCCGACTGGAATCCAGCTTGTTCCGGGACCGCGATCCCTTCGACACACTTTTGGAGGGAGGGGGCGAGACAGCTGACTGGCGAGACGTCAGAGAATCCTGGCTGGACAAGACTGCCCTTCCTTTCCTGAAGTTCCTGTCTGGCTCTGTGGTGTGTTTGGAGGGAGCTGCCTTTTGGGATGTGTCCTCTGACTTTGCGAGGGACACTGACATCCCAGTGAAACTTCTCCCTTCCTTGACTGGAGAGCTTTCGACAGAATCGCTCTGATCCACAAAAGCAATTTGATTGTTGTTATCAAAAGGATCCAGAGCAGGGCAATTCCTTTCAGTCTGCACGTCAATCTTGCCATACGGGTCAGCACCACTGCTCAATTTTTGACCCAGAGGTTCATCTCTGAAGACGCCCTCCATGACTGCCAGAGGAGCCCGGCCAAGAGTCCGGTGCTCCTGACGGCTGCCGCCACCACTACTGCTGGGTTCAAGGTGGCTACCAGAGAGACTCCTCAGGCTGCCAAAGCATGAGGTGGAGACTTTGTCATCCACGGACTCCCCAATCCGCTCCAGGGTAGAAGCTGAGCTGTGAACTGGAGAGTCCCCAGAAAACCGTGAAGGGGAGTTGGAGCGCATCTGCAGCTTGGCCGAGAGCGACCATGAGGGGCGGATCCCGTTCTCGCTCACAGCCAAGGGGCTGGTCACGGAGGATCTGGAAGACAAGCTCTGGCGCTGAACACTCCTCACAAACGGGCGCGTTGAGAAACCACCTGCGGGAAGCAAAGGGTTGTGAGACCACAAGCCCTGGCTGATGCTGGGCATCACACATTCCTCCCTCTCCCCCCAACCCCCCAAACAAAGTCACTCTTATGCTTATTATGTTTCTTCCCCAAGGAGCTGAGCAATGGGCTACTGGATCCTTCTGCCTCCCTACACCTTCCAGGGTGAGTGGCTGGGCTACCCTGGAGGAATCCAGACCCTTGAGACAAGGCAGAAGAGCTCACCACTCAGCCTGACCAGGCCTTTGCAAGCCCAGAGCCCATGTACACCAGTCCAGGGCAACCACCTCCACCCTCTCATACCCACCATCATCTTCACTCCTCTCCCCCATCAGCTCCACAGACTCCGAGAGGGAAGCCAGGGATGTTCGGCGCGATGAGGCTGCTGACGCAATGCTGGGCTGCTTGCTGCCGGGAAGCCGGCTCACCCAATGCTCACACAATGAGGAGCTTGTGGAGCCTATGGAAGGAGAAGGATGCTGGGCTCAGACAACAGATATGAGAAGAGAGGATGGCAAGGCATGCCTCAAGCCCTCACAGGACAACTGGGACAGGCAGAACATTCTGTGCAAGTAGGAAATGGCCCGAAAAAAGCAGCTACCAGAACTAAAGGGTGCTACCAATAGTGGGCAGAGGCAGCAACCAGCTAGTGTGGGCATTAGGGTCCTTTTGCAGCTTGCATCTAGCGCAGGGAGGGACATTTAGCAGTTACACACACACACACTCAACCCAGCGAAAGGCCAGCAGAACAGAGTTAAATGGGATCTGGCCGAGAGGAGGGAAGGAGAGAGAGAGAAGCTCATTGAGTTACAAGACAGAGAGAAAGAAAACTGGAATAGGAGAGAAAGTCCATCAATGACCACATAGTAAGTGTAAAACATCAAGGCAAAGAACAGACTTCTCTCGCCATGCCTTGATTTTGAAGTGAGGGGAAGAAAAAGATGGGACACACTGAGGCCATTAACTGAAAGGAAACTGAGAATGGTCTGGGCAACAAATGGGCAAGCAGGTGACCTGGGCAGCATGCCAATGAGTCCTGCGGACCTTTTCAGTAGACAGCATCAATAGGTTTCCAGAAGAGCCAGACAAAACCACTTCTTTCCATCAGGGATTTTTTTCCACAGCACAAGGTGCCTCTCTGGGCAAGAGACCCCAGTATCCTGAAGCCCCCAGCCCATCCAACCAGGAAAGCCAGAAAACGTCATGGAGGCATCGCTGGACCCTTACCTGCCACAGAGCTGTTGGCTGACCAGGAGGGAATGGCCGTTCGCCTCTGGTAGAAGAGGATGTAGGCCGTCTGCTTGCACACCTCATTCTCCGCCAGCTGCTGCACCTCACTGTCATCAAAGCAGTACCACAGGCCATCAACAGAATTCTTGCAGTAAGCTGCAAGAGAAAGCCATGGTCTGAGAAATTGGATTCCTTGCAGGAGCAGCAGCAGGCAAGGCATGCAAGAACCTCCCTCCACCAATCAGCCTGGGCCATGGTGTTCCTATTCCTGCCATCTGCCCTCCAAAAACTGGGGAGGAACAGAGTTCCCTTGCTGTCTTGAGAGAAGAGAAGTGGATGCTTCCTCCAGCATAGAGGATGTAGTCTGAGGACCACACTCCAGGCCTGCACCCCAGGGGCCTCTCTGAGCAAGGCACAGGACATCTCAATGTCCAGCTAGCCTTAACAGAGGAGGGAAGAGGTGGGGAAGGAAGGCACAGAAAAAGGCAACAGACCACATGGCAACCCCCGGCCATCACCTGTATAGTGTCCACCCTGCATGGTGCCATGGTGATTGCACACGGCATACAGGTCATAGATGAAGTCTTCTGGGTCCCTGCCCAGGCCGTAGGGGCGTCTCCAGGGGGACCAGTGAGACGGAAGGCTCCAGCTGCTCTGGCTCCGTTTGACCACGTGAGGCGTCATGTCAAGGCCAGTCAGAGGGAACTTCACCATGTTCTGAAGCTTCATCCTTCTGTCTCCTTCCTGGACAAAGTGGAGTGGGGGGAAGAAATCAGTTGTTAAAATCAGCAAAAACAAGTGCATGCTACACCACCACAGCAATTGATGGGCAAGAGAGCTGCCCTCCTCAGAAACCCATACGGGCAACTCATCCATGACATTTGTAGAGGCTGCTTGGGCAAAGGCATGAAGGAAACACAGTTGTGGGTTCCAGACCTTGGTGTCAAGAGGGGCTCAGCCTGCCAGACTACCCCTTCTCCCCAAATAAGCACCCTGTTAGCTGAATGGAAAAGTCCCCTCCAAGCAGAGACAGCCCAAACAGCCCTGCATAGGGTCATGTGGAGGTTAGTTAGGAAGGGGCCCTGCCAGCACAGCCTCAACCAAGTCCTGACTCCCTTCTTTAGGGGCTGCTCCACCAGGCCAGGCCACCCTCACCTGTCGAAAGCGCTTCAGGTGAATGATGAGGACATCCGGCAAGGTCCACAGGCTCAGCGTGATGCTTCCTTGCTGAAGTTGCTTACAGTGGGGGCAACGCCATGCATCATCTGGAGCCAGCTAAAAGCAAAGGGAGTGGCACTCTTAGGCACAAGCCAGAGAGAGAGAGAGAGGGGGAGGGAGGGAGACACAAGCTTCATGTGGAAATTATTTCACTGAAATAATAATGTAAACAGAGTAGCACATGCTTTCCTTATATTTAAGAAAAAATGACTATACCTGAAAGAACACCCTTCTTTTTAGGACACATACCTAAAGAGAGCTGGACCTGATGTATCTTGTATCAACAATTTGCCTTCTCTTTGCTGAGGCAGAACTATGGTACCTTCAGCTTCACCTGCTTTCTCCATACACTGCTTGCTAGTTCAGTTTCAAGTGCAAGGAAAACTGATTCAGTACAAGTAGGTGAACATTTTGTTCCACTAAGTGACTGGTTGCACTGCAGCACCACAGACAACAACCGGACTATTTCATTTAGTGGCAAAGCCTTCCACCTGGCATTTCCACCTTGCGCAGCCCAAGAATCCCTCCAGAGAACAGACAAGGGAAGAGGCCACTGCTGCATCCTCCTCTCACCTGCTCCTCTTTGGTGTAGAGCTGGAAACACTGCGATAAGGTGCAGGTCTGAGGCTGGTGGTGGAGCTCCCTCTGCTGGCGGACGCTCTCTGCGTCTGGGATGTATTCCTCTTCCGTACTGACGAACAGACTGCGGAAGGAAGTAGGGTATTTGGGGCATTTAGGGCTCTGTAAGGTGCCTCTCCCAGTACAACCCACATGCTGGGCCTGGCTATGCAGCTCCCTGGGGAAATGCTCCATGGGAGACCAACGCGCTGTTGCTGGGCATCCAACGTCAGCCTGTCTCAAAGTTGGGAGGCAGCAACCCTCAACTCCCTCACCCACCCTTCCACAAGGAGATCCCACCAGAGCAGTGGCTACTCAAGAGTCTGGAAAAGGAAGCTTCAAGCCCAAATCTGTGGCTGCCCCTGCCCCACCTGTGCCAAAGGCCAGGGCACTTACTAGTCTTTTGTCTCCTTGTCCCACTCTACCACCAGCTTCACATGAGGAGTCCCGCCTTGCCCACAGGACTTCAGGGCTCTGCAGGGGGAAACACCAAACTAAGCAAAAGAGGCTACACACGTCCCAGCCAGTTCCACATTTCTTTTTCTCTCTCTCTTCTCTCTCTCTCACCACACTTAGGTACAAAATACAACAAAATCCACAGAAAAGCAATACCTTTATTGGCACACCAAAAAAGCACAAAAAAGACATCACAAAAAATCACAAAAACATCATGTAAGCTTCCAAAGCTTCACTGGCCTCTTCATCAGGCAAAGATATTAAAAATCATACAGGAGAAGAAAAGTGACAATATTAGAGTCACAGGCCTACTTCTGTTGTCAGTCCAGACGGTCTAATATGGGCAGAGCCCATTCGCTTTCTTGGCCAGGTGAGGACGAAGGACAAAGAGTAGCAACAGACAGGCAATAGCTCAATCCCTTGTCCCCACAGAAAGAGGATGTCCTCTGCCTGCACTGGACTGACAACAAAAGTAACATTTGAGACAAAATGTAGGCCTGTGACTCTAACATGGTCATTTTCCTTCTTCTGCATGATTTTTAATATCTTTGCATGATGCAGAAGCAATGTTTCGGAAGGTTGCATTACGGGATTTTTTTGTTTTTGCTTTTTAGTTGGTCCCATAAAATTATTGCTGTTTTGTGGATTTTGGATTTTGTTGTATTTTGCTGCATGGCCAAGATGGCTACTCCCCAAATGTACACATTTAGGTAGGAACCCAGCTGGGGACTAAGAGCTCATTGACTCAGACCACCATGGGCAAGATACCGCAGAGGAGCCAAGGGCCAGTCCTCAGAGACAGTTTGAAAGATGCTTGAACGGACACCTTTTATTCACTCTCTCTCAGGACAAACAGAACCAAGTCAAGGATAGACAGAAGACAAGCTCCTACCCTGCTGAAGGCTGTCTGCAGGCAGTCCCAGGGTCCCCTGGGGCCCAGTTCCACAGTGGCCCTGGTGCCATATGCCCCAGCGAGGCCACCGTCAGTGGAGGTGAGATGTAACTCCCACTATGCCCTCCAGTGAGAGAAATAAACTCCCACTTCTTCCTTGCCCATCCATCACCCAAGAGGGAAGCTATGCTCACCGTTCCACCATTAAGTGGCAGAGAGGCCGTTCTTCCTGAGGCAAGAGGTACGTTATGCCCACCGCACTGACAACCCTCAAGCTGAACGGACAAACCTAGAGGGAAGTGGGGTGAAAAAGAAAGAGTGCCTCAACAGTTGACCTTCTGTGCATTTTGAGAAGCTGGAGGTGAGGTGGGGCAAAGAGGAAGATATATTTTCACCCATGGCTGGCTGGAGATTCCATGCAACCAACTCCAGTTCAGACATGTGTCCTTTGGTGCACATATGTGACATGCATTTCCACAGAGAAAGAGACAACTGGAGGGACCATAACTTAAAAAGAGAAAGCACATTGCTTGCTTCTCATTCCACATCTCCTCCTGTTTCACTTCTCCACACTCCCTCCATACACCAAACAAGAACAGCAGCCAGTTTATATGTGGCTCTTTCCTGGTTCCATCATGTTAGAACGGACTGGCCTCATGAAGAGATTGAGAGATCTCAAAATGTTGTACTGAATTTTCTGCCCATTTGCTTGGTCCTAATAAAGCTACTACCTAGCTGTGAATTTTGGAATTCTTCTAGTATATTGGGATAGATTACTTTGTTTTATGTGCAAAGCACTTTATTCAGCCTTTCTAAGGCAGGATATCAGAAGTGGATGAAAACATGTAATCCCTGAGCATGGGACAATATTCCCACCAACACATCCCCTGGCCGACACATGAAGACAGGGGCACTGAGGTGCCCAGTCCCAGACCAACTTACCTGAAGACAGGCAGAGGGCCGCAGGAAGTACTGCATCTTCTCCAAGATCTCCTTCTGCAGAAGATCCCATGGAATTGTCTTCTCTACATGCAACACAAAGGGCTGGCCAAACCTGCAGAGAAGAGGACCACTGAAAGACCAAAGGGCCCTAGCCTGCCTTCATCCCAAACCATGAAGAATCAAAATCTCCACCCCACCAAGCAGAAAGCCTGTGGTAGCAACTGTGTGATGGGTTTTTGATAAAGTTTCAAATGCCCTAAATCAGAGTACAAACTGAAGTGCAAGCCTAGACAAGCCTACTTAGTAGTAAGTCCTACCAATTTCAGTAGAGACTTGTTGTTTGCTGCTCTGTGACAAGTTGTTTCCGACTTCTAAGTTTTATATCTTATAAGGACTAATAAGAACCTATCACAGGGTTTTCTTGGCAAGATTTGTTCAGAGGAGGTTTGCCATTACTTCCTCTGAGGCTGAGAGCATGTGACTTGCCAAAGGTCACCCAGTGGGTTTCATGGCCGAGCTGGGAATTGAACCCTGGTCTCCAGAATCGTAGTCCAACACTCAAACCACTGTGCTATGCGGGATCCTGGGTAAATGTTTACAGGACTACAACTTTATCACATCTTCCATGTTTATGCAATACACTTAAAGAAGGGTTGGTCCAGACTGAGGCAGCAAGACTCCTGAATGTGCTAGCCACTGGATGCATGAAGCAACCCCAATGAAAGACCTGCACTGGTGGTCAGTTTTGTCTCCAGGGTCAATTCATGTCCTGGGCTTGACCTTTAAAACTTGGAAGAGCCTGGGATATCTTAAAGGCCCCCCTCTCCCACACACTCCCTTGCCTATGGCCAGAGTGCCTGGTCACCTTGCCTCTGGAAGTGCAAAAAGGCACGGCTGGATTTTGGCCCTTCTCTGCAGTGGCCATCCTGCCTCTCTGTTGCTCCCTTCCCAGAGAAGGACAAGTGGTGCTCCCTTGCATGTTTCAGACTGGAAAAACATACTTTTTAAGAAAGCATGCAATTGTTTGGGTTGGTGCATTATTTCTGTGTCTTTAAAGAGGTGGTTTAGTTAACTGGAATAGTCCTAATCAAGCCCTTCAGGACTCCCACTAGATGTCAATGTCCTCCTTAAAATGTGGTGCCAGATTTGGACACAGCTCTTCAAATGTCACCTGACCAGTGCAGAATGGAGCAGAATTATTATTTCCCATGAAGCTTTTGTAAAGGTAGCCTAAGATGGAATTCGCTTCCTGAGCTGCCGTTTACAACCTGCAATGATAGACAGAACACACATTCTGATACCAGGCCTCTTGCATTCTGTACCTCAGCTCTAATTGGTTTTTTTACTTTTTTAAAAATCTAAATACATGAATTATCATTTATTTCTGCTGCATTTCATCTTGTTATTTTCAGCCCAATGTCCTAGCCTGTCAAGAAGCTTTTAAACCTGCCTTCTGACTTTCATGATGACACCTTTTCCTCCCAGCTCTGTGCTATCTGCAAATCTGATAAACATACCCTCATCCAAGTCATTTTTTAAAATGACCAATAGTACAAAATGACCACTGGATGGCCACCACTTTGGCTTTGCTTCTGACATAAATTGACTTATTCCCCCTACCACCTTGACAAATCAAGTTTTGAAATTGAGATTGGTTTTTTTTAATCTTTCTGTTATAAACACACACACACAAAACTGAGAAATACTCAGTTTATTCCAAGATAGTCCAATGAAACCTTATTGCACTTCCAATTCCTCTAGCCCACTCTATGATCTTCTCAAACCCCCACCCTGAATACCTTGAAGCTGCATTTGCAGCAAACAGTGCAGCAGGGAGGACTCATTTCTCTCCCTTCCTCCCCCCCCCCCAGCAAAGAGTCTGCCTTTCCTGGAATCCAGGCCCTGGGCTCACTGCCAAGGCACTAATGGAGAGGAGATCTCGCTTCTCATCACCAAGAACATCAGCAGGAAGGGACAGCAATCTTTGGACTGGTTTAAACTCTGAACCAGAGAAGCCCCGGAAGGGTCATAATGCCCACTTCACATTCAAGACAGACATTATGAGCCACTAAGGTTCATATTCTTACAAAGCTCAATGGCCTTTCTACTGACCACCAGAACGGTGCACCTAACATCCTTCACTCTTAACTTCTTATTGGAATAGGAATGCATTTCTGGACATGTTTGTGATTCAGCTTTTGATCCATTAAAAGACTATTTGTTTGAATTTTGATACTCTGTATTTTGTATTTAAAATACTGCATTCTATTGTTGATACGGTCAGATGACTAATCAATAAAACTTGTTCTGTTCTGTTCCATTAAAAGACTGCTTTTTAAAACAACAACAACCTAAAGCAGTTTAAAAGAAAACAGAAAAAGAGAAAGAAATATAAAAATATATCAGATAGTATAAAATCCCAACATTAAAGGCCAGGATACAATCGCCACCAAAGTCCCTGCACTGCTCTCCTCTTCACCCATGAATGAAGTGACAAGTGAGGTGCCTCAGGGTGCTGCCCTGGGCCTGGCATTGTTCCACATCCTTGTCAGTTAATTGGATGATGGAACAGAGGGCGTGCTTATCAAATTTGCAGAAGGCACCAAATTAGAGGGAGGAGCTAATATCTCAGAGAGCAGGATCAGAATTCAGAATAACCTTGACAGGTTGGACAGCTGAGTCAAACCTAACAAAATGAATTTCACCACGAAGAAATGTAAGATACTATATCTAAGCAGGAAGAATGAAATGTGAAAATATGGGTGACACCTGGCTTGAAAGCAGTAGATGTAAAAAGGATGAAGGGCTTTTAGTAGACCACAAGCTAAGCTCAAGTCAACTCTGTAATGGAGCAGCCAAAAAAGCCAGTGGGGTTCTAGGCTTCAACAACAGACTGAGGGAAGTAGCAGTGCCACCCTATTCTGCTCTATTCAGCAGACCTCACCTCATCTGTGTCCAGTTCTGGGCACCACAATTCAAGAAGGATATTGAAAAGCTGAAATGTGATCAGAGAAGGGCAACCAAGATGATCCAAGGTCTGAAAACCACCAGGCTCTATGAGGAATGGCTTAGGGAGCTGTGTGTGTTCATCCTGGAGAAGAGAAGACTAAAAGGCAACATGATGAGAGCCGTCTTTGTATATCTAAAGGGATATCATGTAGGGGGCTGTGTTTCTCAGCCTCTAGTCCTCCAGATGTGTAGGGACTCCCAGAAGTCCCAGACTGCATGGCCAGGTGATAAGGAATTCTGGGAGCTGTGTCTCAAACATCTGGAGGACCCAAGTTGTGAGAACCACTGGTACAGAAGATGTGAGTTTTCTTTTCTGCTGCTCCAGGGACTAGAACACAAACCAATTGATTCAAATTACAAGAAAAATAGATTCCACCTAAAAATGTAGAAGATGTTCCTTACTGTAAAAACAGTTTGAGTGTGGAGCAGACTACCTTAGAGGGTGGTTAGATGGGCACTTTTGGGGAGTCCTTTAGTTGTGTATTCCTGCATGGCAGGGTTTGGACTGGATGGCTCTTGATGTCCCTTCCAGCTCTTATGATTTTATGAAATCATACCACCTTCCTAAAAACCTTCTGAAGTATAATTAGATTGAGGCAGTGTTCCTAAGAGAGTGGTTACCTCTTCCCCTGCTGTCCAGTGCATGCTCTGTTACACACCAACACTACAATCTTGCTGCTTGCTGCTGCTGCCGCTGCCACCGCCCTCATATTGGAGTTTTCCAGATTCCCCTGGGTATAGGGAGATGCCAGCTGATGGTCGATGCCATACTTCAAGTGGTTCAGGTTACTGTTCACATGGATTCCTGGAAGAGAGTGAAGAAGAGACTTTATGGCCAACATCCACCAAAGACAACCTCAGGGAGTCATCCAATGAAAGATGCAGCAACCCAACAACATGGTAGGTGCAGACATCTGTGGTTTGGAGGTGTTGGTTCCCCTAATCTCTGCTGAACAGAAAAGCCCTAAAGTAGGGGTAGGCAACCTTTCCCCTTTAAGGGCGGAGGGACTTCAGCTCCCAGAAGCCTCAGCCATGTTAGCCAATAGTCCCATGTTGGCCAATAGCTCCTGGGATTCTGGGAGTCCCTCGGCCCTTAAAGGGGAAAGGTTGCCTACCCCTGCCCTAAAGGAACAGGGGAAGGAGAGGAGAGGGGAAGAGCAAGTATCAAGTCACAAGATCTCTTCTTCCCTTTCTCAAACACCTCTGTGCAGCATGGGCATCTGGAGGCCAGAGGCCAACCCGTCCCAGAATTCCCTAGAGCACAGGCAGCAAACCTCCATGCAGTTGCCCTCCCCTACACACACACACACACACACACACAGTGCTTACCCCTCTGACTTAGGATCCCTTCAGGACGGAAGATCTCCGGGGTCTCGAAGGCAAAGATACAGTCGCTCTCTTGCACCGTGTCGAGGTCATCCAAGTCAGAGAAAGAGCGGTGGAACCCGTCATAGTACATCTCTGTAAGCACAATCTGGGGAAGACCAGAGGGTGTCAACCTGGCCACATGTGGTAATTTTGCCTCATCCAAGCAGCAGGGACGTGCAAGCTCAATACAATGCAACACAGAGACACACAGAGCTGTGATTAAATTAACAGAAATAGATGCCCTGAAGCTTATCAAACCAAGGGTTTTCTCCTAGTGATCCCCAAGTCTCTGGGAGCTCAGGAAGATGTCTGCCCCACCTACTCCTTAATTTGGGGTGCCAGGATTAATGTATGAGCAGTGCTGATGGATCAGATCCAACGCCTGATCTAGGCCATCATCCCAATGGCCCACATTTGGTCCCTCTCAACCCCCGCCTCCCTTTTTTTCTAAACAAAAATGTCCCGTTCCTAGATGGGATATTTAAAAATATTTGAAGGAGAGACCAATAATAATAATAATAGAATACTAGGGGGACTAGAATTTGTGACACATTTGCATTGTGGAAATCACGTGGAGGTTTTTGCACAGAAAATACTGCTTTCTACATTGAAATCCCCAAACCCACACATGTGTGTTGTTGTTTTTTTTTTTAAGCAATTAAGTCCCAATCTGTGAACTTTTTCATTCTAAGGAGAAACATGGTACAATTATTCATTCCTGTCCAGAATAAAAATCTACCAAGATCCCCATCCCTAGCCTCTTTTTCTATTACTTCCAATGGGCAAGCATGTGGCATCCATCCAGCGAGAAAACATGTGGCATTCGTTGAGCAAGCATGTGGCATCCATCCAGTGCAGTTCAATGGTGAGAGCCAATCCTGCCCCCCCTCAGCAAAACATGCTTACCTGTTTGGTGGGGATTTTGGTTTCTCGGGACACGGCTTCCCTCAGCCTGGCCACTGTCCCAGATAATGGCACAGCCACACCGATGCGCATGCAATGGGAGCATTTTCCTCGGTACACCACAGTGACGTACAGAGGCCTGCAGAGGAGGTAAAAAGCAACACCTGTTGAGGGCAAGGAGGCTGAACCAAAGCATGAGATCCTCTACCTCTCTCAAAGGAGAGCACAGGGCTCCCTGAGGAACCCAGGATATGTTGAGTGTTATGCACTGGGTGCTATGTTTTGTGTGCATTTTGCAAAAAAAATCTATATGCCTATATGCTCGCAGAAAAGAAACCATTTC
Organism: Phrynosoma blainvillii; assembly: GCA_026167975.1. Classification (NCBI taxonomy): domain Eukaryota; kingdom Metazoa; phylum Chordata; class Lepidosauria; order Squamata; family Phrynosomatidae; genus Phrynosoma; species Phrynosoma blainvillii. The sequence continues at coordinate 392,107 of JANUYF010000012.1, forward strand.
CAACCACATTAAATATCCTGAAATTCCAATGCTTAAGATTAAGATTAAGGGGAGTGTTGAGGCTAATCAGCCTAACTGGATAATACCATTGTTGACAACTTGGAAGCCAAGGTAAGCAGAAGGTGATTAAAGATAACCCCAAACAGATGCAGATTAACTGAGAAAGGGCAAAAAAACAAAAAAACAAACAAAACAAAACAAAAAACCCTCTGTCCCTCCACCAAAAGAGAAAGGGGTGGGGAACCACACTTGTTTCACAAAAGCACCTCAGATTCATCAGTCTAAAAACCACAAAGGAAGGTCTGGAGGAAAGGGAAGCCAGTCGCTCCCTCCCCAAAGCCCACAGAGCCACTTGCCCCTGATCTCCTCCCCCACCTGCTTCCTGTGCCCTTTTTTATGTGTGGGCAACTGAAGCCCCTCATCCTGCTACTGCTCCCCAGTTAAACCCAGACACATACATACCGCGTGTGAGGCAGTGGGATTGGCAGAGAGATGCACAGGAAAGGATCAAAGGTATTACTCTGTTTCTGGCAATGGGGACACGTCAGGGATGACCTAGCAAGGGCACAAGCAGGCAGAAACTTTTGTTAGGGAAAGGTACAGCAGCCCCTGCCACACCAAAGCATTAAGTGGGTGTGAGAGTGACTAATCCCCATCAGAATGGGAAGGGAGATGATTTTGGCTCCAGGATTCCCTTGCAAGAAGAGCCTGTGAAATTCAGACCCAGCAGCATGGCATCCCTGCCGCTTCCACTCCTCATCACCATTTCTTTCAAAGCACAGTCGTGAAGAGAAAGCCAGGGGACGCTCATGATACCTGTACTGGGCTTGAAAAAGCTCCTGGACAAAAGTGCTGTTGATTGGAAACACTGCTCCCTCAATCAAGATGTCTTCCTCCAGTGGTGGCTGGAAGAAAAAGCCATTTTGTAAAAGAGGTGCTCCAGTTGGGCTCTGGGTCATCATCACACACTATGGCAGGCAGAGGGCAAAGCAAAGCATAGGAAAGAGCAGCTTGGAAGCCAACCATTACAACTTATGGCTGTAGCTAATCTGTACAGAAACATCCAAGTTTCACCTCTCAACCATCCAAATCCTGTCTCCCCCCCCCCCCCCCGGAAATGTGCCCCTACCAAGTACAGTTCTCAGTAAGAGTACCATCCAGAGAACATCCAGAACAGTTCTGGGGGATACAATCACATTTCGGGGGCTGGAACGACTCAAGTCTCTCGGTTTCTGGATCCACAACACGCTCACCTCACTTGTTCACAGCAGCATCCATACCCATGCCAAGCAGTTCCTGAACCACAGACCCCTTGAGTAAAAACGAGGAAAAAGCACAACTTACCTTTAGAGAAGGTCGGCTGTTGTTTTTCACAATATTATTGAGGTCTTCGTGGACTCTGTCCAGAAGCCAGAGCAAGAACTCCTGCGCATCATGCTGTGAGCTCCCTCGGTACTGCATGGCATTCTTAGAGACGATGCTCTGGGGAGAAAAAGTACAGGAGCTAAGTTGGGATACCAAACCCCGGACACATGCCTCCCACACTCTAAACACTCTCTAGATGAAGACATAACAAGTTTATTTGGCATAAACTTCTGTGTAACGCCTCTTGCTTCAGATACAACCTCTAAGGTACCACAAGATGCTTTGCTGTTTCTGCCTCAACAACGCTTAAGCCCCGATAGGCACAAGGTGCAGGTCAATGGAGTGGTCCTTGCTATACACCTAAACCCTCTCAACTGGAACAATAGCCAACTCCAGCCAATCCCAAGGCAAACTGGGGCAGCTGCTGTGTCAGTTCTTGCTTTCAGCCACAGTGTTAAGCAGAGTCTTTGGACTGATGCTCCAGGAGAGTGATGAGGGACAAATCCTCATCAGCTCATCCATAGCACTGTCACTGAGAGTGGGATGTTGGCCTTTTCCTTGCTCAAAACCCCAGCCACTACCCATGCAGGCTGTCTTCATCTTCACAGCTGCAGAGGCCTCCCATGTTTTTATCAAAGCATTTGCCAAGGCACTTCAGGAGGGGCTCAGCAGCTTTTTCCTTGCACTATATGAGGGAAAAGTGCCCCCTTCCATGAAGACCCCAACAGCCTTGGATGGAACAGTAAAAGAGCAGAGGAAGAGAAAGAAAACCACTGGGAACTACCTCTGTGCCTCAAAAGCAAGGTCTATCACAGCATGAAGGAAAATGTTATTTGCCCCCAGATGGCATTGCTGGCCCCCAGCCCCTCCATATCCAGGCCAACGGAGCTACTGATTTCAGCACAAGCACAGTTTAAAAGCAACTTTGGTATTTCTCCCTTTCATTTACTAGATTTTAGTTTTCTTAAAACCCTTGTTCTTCTTTCTGAATCAAAGCCCAGGGTGGGGAGAGGGAAGTCGTGGGCAGGAAAATGGCAGCTGGTAAACCCACTGTCAAAGATTTGGAGGCAACAAGAAATCTCACTGGCAGGGTCCTCCCCTGCCCCTATCCCTTCCCCCAGCCAGTTTTGGGGGTAAAGCCTTCCACATTTCAGAAAAATGGATTTCATTCAAATGCACCAAGGTGAAATTCTACAGCCAGCATTTCCCAAAGGCATGTGCCTGCTGCTGAACTCTGACTTGGCTCACAACTGTCAAAGGAACAAAACAAAATCTAAAGACTTCAAGATTAACTGGATTTTCTAGAGCATGCAAACCTGCTTTCTGGAGCCCAAACTGAGTGCTATATTTCACATTATGCAGGCAAACAACATGTGTTGTTCCAGAACCCACTGGGAGGGAGCCACAATAAATCTTACCTATGGGGGGGGCAGGGGGGGGAGAGGTGGAAGCCATGTTAATCTGTTGATTAAACAAGAGCATCACATGGAACCTTAGAGTACAAGGCAAACTTTCTATGACCTTTGCTAGATAGGACACCTGCCAACTATGTGTCCGCTTCAGGTTCACAAAAGCATTGCCCCAGGTTGGCAGGTATATCCTGTCCAGCAAACTTTGGGCAAGTCATACCCTCCCGGCCTCAGAGGATGGCAATGCCAAACCCTCTCTAAAGAATCTTGCTAAGAAAACCCCTTAGGGTCGTCACAAGTCATAAACGACTTGAAGACACACAATAACAACAAAGGCTCAGACTTCTAGCAGGCCTCCTATCATCTAGCAGGTTCCCAGAGATGCTTTAGATGCAACCTCAGTCTCAGTCAGCAGCAAAAGAGGGGCTACCGCTGAGAGAGAATGACTTCTGGGGTCCCCTCCAGCCCCAAATGCAGACCTGCAATGGCCGGCCATGGACAGAAGAACCGCTGGCTCTGTTTAACAAGTGATGTGTCCAGACACACTTTTTGTGGCATGTTTATTAACATATTGACCTCCTTACCACCAGGTGAGCCCCCAACAAGCAGGTTCCTCCCGTTCTGCAAGGCACAAAACTGTCAACAAATGACTAAGATTTGGGGGAAAGACCTCCTAGTTTGAAAACAGTTCCCTGAAGGTACACACAGAAGCGGGCAGAATCATTGTAAACTTTCCCCATTTGTAAGTTGTTCTCTTTGTTTAGCCCAAGCAGAGCTGATTTCAAAGCAGTGCAAATGGACTTAGTAGGCAACCAATGCCAGTCAAGAATGTATCCATGGAATCGGAGGCCAAAAAATGGCCAGGAAGATAGAACTAAGCTCTGTAATTCTGTCTGTACCTGTTGCCCAGAAAGAGTACCTGTTGTTTTTACAGGGGAGGAACAAAAGACAGTGATGCATTTCTCCTCTCCCCATACCTCTCTGTGAGCTCTCCACCACCACCATTCCTGCAACAAGGCTATTGCCAATTCACTTTGCCATCCTGCGAAGCCAGAGGCTTTTAAATATGCTCCTTATTCCTGCGACTTACTGCTGGGGTCCTTTCCTCCTGGCTGATGGAATTAAATGGCTGGCCATCTCTGGTAGCCACAGCTGTAAACCCCTGGAGATAAACATCAACAGCTACTTTATTCTAAAAACCACCATGAATCCAGCAAACTCATTTTCAACCACAGTATCTAGACAGAACGTACATGATGCAAGCTTGAGGCAATGCAAAGTTTTAATCCACTGCTTTCGACCCACTCCGCTATGCAACCTGTGCTCTTTCTAAGGTAGATTGGCTTATACTCACCGCACACTCACTCCCCAAGAGACTCACAATGGGCCCAGTCTCCCCAGTAACCCCTCTGCTCTTAACACCTGCATCCTTCCCCCTCACTCCAATTCCCACTCACCCCAAATGAATGAGGCGTTTCCATGCACATACCCTTCACACTTAATGAGACTCCCTTTCCCCCATTGCACATGGCTCTCTCTGTGCAAGGAGCATAAAAGCTGTCATGACTAGCGGCCATCAGCATCCTGATCTCCTTTTGCGAACTTGTTTTCTCCTCTTCTCCTTCTAAAGCCTATCGCTCCATCAGGCCAGCAGCCAATTCTGTAGGTTAACAGTGCAGCGAGTGGAGTGTATCCCTGTTATCTCTCCTTAATCTCCCATCGCTCAGCTCCAGTGGATGCCCCTGGACATAACCATTAGCCCCAGTCACTTTCTCCACATCAGGCATAATCCTATGCATCTCTACCAAGTCCACACACACACACCCCAGCCATCCCCTTTTTGCTCAGCCAACAGCCCCAAAAGTTGTGAGCTTTCTTTGGAGGGCAGCAGCTCCATCCCTTTGACTGGAGATTCTGGTTCCCCTTCTCTGTACCTCCTCCAGATCTGCAATGTCCTTTTTGAGATGCAACAGGCAGAACTGTACAAACATTTCATCCAGAATCTGGAAAACAGCCCAGTTTGCCTCAGATTGATTCAGGGGCCAAACTGGAATCCCGATTCAGAAATCTCAAGTCCCCCACACCTTCTCCTATCTGCTATTACTGGAAATCAACCAATCACTGCAACAGTGCAGTCTGACGTCTGACAAAACTGGATGAACTTAGGGATGTAGCCTCCTGTCGTGAGAGATAAAACCTGCCAAAGTTCTGACAAGTAGGGCCAGAGATTTTTTCCCCTAGACCCCCCCCCCCTTATATTTTGATTTTAAATCAAAACAAATGGTGGTAACTTCTTTGGCTCTTGGCTGAATTCAATGACATTTGCAGACATTAACTGCCTGTTCTGAGAGGGAAGACACCCAACCAATGTTAGATAAATACACTCATAGGGCTTTGTGCACCAGCAGCCTTTATACTTTGGGGAGAGGTCCTTAATTGTAATCGTTTTAACTGAGTTGATTTAATAACTTTTTAAAGGGGGGGGAGGAGGGAATTATATTGTTTTAAGTTGTATGTATTTTATTGTTGTTCAGCGCCCGGATTGGCTTGCCACAGGGCGGTATATAAATAAAAATTATTATTATTATTATTATTATTATTATTATTATTATTATTATTATTAAAAAGGGAAATGCTGCTATACCCCAAGGTCCTTTGTGTACCATTTCTGTGAAAATGACTTTGAAAGCAGGCTGCTTTGGTGTGCATGCTTGAACCAGCAAAATGTGACGCTTTTCTCCAGAGTCTCTCAGTTCAAAGAAAGGGAATGTGTGTGCACACATATTCACAGAGGCTCATCATACTTTAAAGTTTATGCTTGTGCTCCCACCACCACCACAAACGCACATCTCCATTCCCCAGACAGGCCAAATATGCTTTTGTGCTACATTAGTAAAACTAATCTTCCTACGACGCAGCATTCCCTAATCAGACCCCACAATCTGGCTAGACAAGCAAAGCATCTGCAACAGAAGCTGCCTCCCACCCTACAACCCCCATCAGTAGACAGAGGCTGATACCAACCCCTTTAATGGAGGGACATGTTCCACTGCATCTCAGCCAGCTGCAAGGATGGGATCTCCTGAGCAACTGACCACCTGAAGGATTGGCATCCAATGAGTATGTGATACTCAGTTGCAGCAGCAGTACAAGGCTGCCAAAGTGGCTGGAGAGGAGAAGGCTGGGGTGGGCATGAGTGTGGCAGAGAAGGGAAGCACAGCAGAAGGGGCTGCAAGCCTTACCTGAATTCTGGCAACACCTGGAAGGGCAGGAGTGGCCGCTCACTGTGGTGGGGCTCAGGCTTCTCACTGAAAGGAGACAGGTTTAGTGAGGGCTCTCCAAAGACTGCATGACCGCAGCTCCCGCTATCCATGGTCACTGGCCACACTAGCCAGGGCTGACAGGGGTGGAGTTCAACAACACCTGGAGGACCACAGACTCCCTGCCACTGGGATAAAGAATCAACACTTTCCACAACAACAGGGGACATCTGCTTCAAGCCTAACACTTTAAAGGAATTAATTCCATTTCTGAGTCTAACAACACATCACTAGGTCTCTCCCTGCATGTCCTTCTTTCCTCTGCTTCCATCATGACCTCAAAAGGTCTGCTACTAGAAGAGAAAACAGATGTTTAATGGGGTTATCAAACATCTGGTCAAGACTTTTCTTCCTTGACCATCCTGCTTCCACCCTGACCACATTCCCCACAGGGACGTGTGCCGAGGACCCTACACACCCAAAGACCTCACACTCTTTCTTCCTGGTCCCATTCCCCGTTTCCTCCTGTACCGCCTTCCTCCAGCTGGCTCCCCACCACCACCAAGAATCTCCCCTTTGCACAGACATTCACACACACATTAATTAGCACTTTTTAAGATGTTTCCACTGGATCTCAGCTGATGCTGCAGGTCATTTTCAAGGGGGATGGTAACATCTTTACATTAGTAAAGATGCCCAGAGCCAGGGGCCTTCCCAGACAGAAACAGACATGTCTGCTTCCTCAGGTTGAAAGAAACCACTAAGAGAGAGATGCACAGGGAGAAGGTATCCAGGTGTTCAGGGAGATGTGGGACTATTGGGGCTTCCACTTGTTTCTTTCTGGTGGCTCCTTCCTCCCAACCAACCAACCAATCAACCACCCAGCTGGGGAATGAATTTTCTATGGCTGCCTTTGGAACAAAGCCTCCACAGCTCAGGGGAAAGCTCCACAGGCTTCCTCATGGGTGTGAAAAACAAAAACAAAAGGAGGTGAATTCAGAGTCTGCTTCCTGCTTCACTGGAACCAGCTCCAATTCAAATGTCTGTTCTGAAAAAGGATGTCTCCTTGGTTTGCTTTTCTTTTGGGGGGTATCACATTTTGCCCCACAAACAAGCTAGTCTCCAGATCTGAGCCCGGAACCTACCAACCGTGGCAACGGCCAGGCCTTTGTGCTGCCAGTTCATCAGCTGCAGCTCACAGCCCTTCTGTGATGGCAGAGCTCATTAGCAAAGAGGCCTTAGGCCCATTCAGCCCAGCCAAAATCACTGGCAGGTGTTGCTTTGTTTTGGATTCCTACTCCCTGGCCATCCTCACACTCTTTCAGTTGCTTCTGGAGCCCCATGGAGCAGTACCACCTCTCTCTCACAAACAGGCCTGGCACATCAACTGATGCCTCGGAAGGAACAATTATCTCCATGTTTGCTTCCCAACACTCCATGATGAGCTCCTGGAGGGAATGCGAACCCAGCAAGCCAAGGCCAGAACAACAGCTCTTGCCTAGATCAGGAAAGACACCCCCCCCCAAGCTCAAGCCCAGCCAGGCACTCAGAGGCAAAAGTGAGGATGTACACAACATTCAGTCAGTCCACAAGCAACTAGGAACCAGAGAACAAAAGGAAGCTTCAAGGAGCTGCCAGCAACTGTTTCAAGAGAGGGAATGCCTCACATGGTCTCTTTTGCTAAAAAGAGGGGTAAGGGGCATTAAACAGCCCTTCTGCCTGCATCATGGAGGCAAGGCGACTATGGGGGAAGAGTGACATAGAAGGCACAGAACACCATCCCACGCTTAAAGCTTCAGAGGGAGACACAGGACTTGAAGAAGAGAGGTTAAATGCTGATTTTAGAGTACGTTAGGAAGTTGTAACCAGGAAGTATTGAACTGAAATCCCCCCAATGCCCTCTGGAAAGTTAGCTACACCTTAGCAGTGAGGTGTTCTTGAAACAGAATACATTTAAGATCTTTGGCAGTGAATGAAAGCAGAATTTGCTTTTCACACAGTAAAGAAGCTGCTTAAAAGAACAGGATGACTAGAATCGGAACATAATGGCAATACAAGGATGGGACTACTGCAGGGACCAGCCATTCAAAGGAGGGAACCTGCAATTGGTAAAAGGAATCAAAACACCATCTCCTTTGGTGGAAAGGACTCCTGCTTCCCCAGGGGCCTCTGAAGGACAGATGGCTTTAGCAAACATGAAATTAAATGTTAGCAGCCTGGCTGGAGGGATGCTTAGGCAGGTAGAACAACAAGCCCCGATATAGGTCAGCAGAAGAGATTTAGAAAGACCACAGAGGGATTTTCCAAGCCACCAGGCAACCCAGATATTCCCTTCTTGATGTTTTGCTGTAAAATACAAATCCTCCTCGGGCAGCTTTGAAAAAGCCTGTCCTGCCCAACTGTGGCCCTCCTCGCTCAGCAAACAGGGCATGTGCCTCACATCCTGGTGGGCAAGCAAAAGCCACCATAGCAGCAGCAGCAGCAGCAGCAGCAACACTTCCCAGTCTTGACAAAAGGCATGATGGCACTCCTTGCTGTCATCCTTGTCACTGTGAGGGAAAGAAAAGTCTTGTGCTGCTAAACAGGCAGAAAATGGGGAGGGGGGAGAAGGGGAGGCAGCTCTGCTGGTGCAGAAAAATGCTGAGCAGACAGGAGCTCCAGCTGTGAGCACAGAATTGGTGGCACTCGAAGGATGGCATGGAGGCCATGGCAGCAGCGGAGCAGGTGGCTCCACATGGAAGGGCTCAGCCTTAATCCTTCTATAGGAAAACAATCTCTAGCCCAACAAACAGGAAAGGCTGTCTGGGAGAATTTCTTCGCTCATATCAGTATTAAGCAGAGCGGAATGACTGTTAATATTCACTTTGCAAATCCTGATCGCTCAACAAGAGACTGGACCTGGGAAGGCAATGATTTCCCTACCTCAAGGGAAACGTATTTTTAATCACTGGCGCTCCTGGCGTGAACGCTGAAGTATCTGTGGTATGAAGCACACATTCCTTCAACTCAGTTATTACTATCCATCCCTACCATTTAAAAATATACATAACTAGACCAATGGATTTTGTTCAATCCTTTATGCAAAGCAAGAAAGTTTGAGATCTTTTATTTATTTTTTTAAATGTTTATATCTCACCCTATAGATATTTTAATAAATAAATAGAACAACATCTTGAACTTTCATGTTTTGCATGAAGGATTCAGCCATGGAAACCCACTGAATAACTTTGAGTGAGTCACACACCCTCGGCCCCTGAAAACCCCATTACAGGGTCACCTTAGGTCATGTGGGATGCAGTGGCTCAAGCGGTTAAGACGCTGATTGGCATCTTGGCAGTTTGAGGCCTGGCTGCTGCACGATGGGCTGAGCTCCTGTCACTTTACAGAGTAACATTCTCCCACAGTGTTTGTTGTATATGTGCAGTCATGTATCTTTTCTATTATTGTTGTACTGATTAATTACATTCAGTTCTTATAATATACATATACATTGAGTTCTACATGTTGACTTGTTATTTTTTAAGGTACTTAGGGATTTATAGCATTTTCCATTTCTTGTTTGTTATTTTCTCTTCTTTTCTCCCAGTATATTAGATGTTCTTATAAGCCTCCTGTTTTGTTTGGTCTCCTGTCACTAATCCCAACTTCTGCCAACCTAGCAGTTCGAAAGCATGCAAATGCAAGTATATAAATAGGTACCACTTTGGTGGGAAAGTAAACAGCATTCTGTGCAATCATGCCGGCCACAGGATCACAGAGTAGTCTCTGTTAATTCTGGCTCTTCGGCTTAGTAACAGAGATCGGCGGCGGCCCCTACGATCAGACACAACTTTTACCTTCACCTCTCCCTTTAGGTCAGAAGCAACTTCTGGTCAAGTGGACTAGAAGAGGGCTGGACAACTGTGCCAACCAGAGGTTGCCTCACTCCAGTTCCCATCAGCCACAGCCAGCATCTTCAGTGTTGCTTTGTTCCAACCAGAAAGTCCTTACTACCAGAAAAATCAACCAGATTTTCTTGTGAACCATGATAGAGAATGCTCACACGCCGCCAGTTGTCAAGAGGCAAGAGTCAGAGGGAAAGTACATTCACTACAAGCGAGACAGAGTACAAGACACCTGTAAAAGCCTATTGCCCTAAGAAGGATTAACAACTGATGATGATGGCTTTTGTACCAGGAAGGGAAATCAGCATAAAGGGCTTTCAATATGCAAGCTGCCTGGACCCTACAGCTTTGGACAAGATATAAAACCAATCTCATCCACACTATTGTTTCCACAGTGCCTTGAATCCAAAGGGGTACTTTTGATAGCCAGGATGCAGGCATCTCCCCAACTCCAGAGGGCAAAAGGGCACACTGCTATTGACAAATATAGGGCAGGCATGAGAGTCTCTTTGCATCCAACTGAAAAAGCGAGGAAAGTGTTTAGCTAGGCAGAATTCGGCTGACGGAAACTGCTGACACGGTAAGGTGAAAGCCATCTTGTCTTGCAAAAAGCAGCACAGAATCTTTTCAGACAGCCAGTGTGTAAAGCTCACATTCTGACCATGGGCACAAATAATGGGAAAAGGCTCGTTTATTTAACAGACCAGCTCACTGGCAAGCTGTAAGTAAGCATTACACCCACCTGGCTACAGAAAACACATCTTGGCTACAGAAAAGCCAGGAAACAAGGACAGGAAACAAGAATTGAGGACACAATCAGCATGTAGACAAAGGAAGGCAAAGCAGCAGAGAGTATATCTGAAAATGCTGGAGTCCTTCCTCCCCCATTCCAACCATTCCAAGTCCTACAATAAGTGCACAAACCTCTGTACTGTATCATGGCCCACAAGGATGCTTTCCACACTCATCTTTCTTTTCCAAGAAAAATAGCATGTCACAAGAATGTGACACTCAGCTTTCAGAGACTATGGGTGTATTCATTTCAGAATTGACTCTTAAACAGTTGTTTCTTTTTGAGAGAAAAAAATTATAGCTGCAATTTGAGAATAAATTCTGGTTTAACATAAAAATTGGCAAAGGGATAATGGAGTGGATAATGTGAGATGAGATGAATGCTAAACATGCATAAAAAGCATGCATGTGTAGTGTACAGACTTTGTGACTTGTGGGATGCAGCCATATCATCTGTGGAGCAGCGGGGACAGTGCCCATTTCCTGGTCCTATACAGACTCTCCCAGAGGCCTTGTGGAATACACTTTCCTCTGTGAGGCCTCCTCTTTCTCTGGGTATTATATATAATCTCCCAATGAGACAAGCAATTTATTTCCTAAGCTTTATAGGAATCCCACCCCCACTAGCAGAGGGAGCATTTTCATCAGGGTTAAGGAGGAGGAGAGAGGGATAAACCATGCACACATCATACTCCATTGATCAGTAGGGAAAAGCTGACCCCTGGGAAAACAGAGCCATGTCCCCCAATCACAAAGATGATCAGAAAAAGGGGATGGGGCAAGCTATACTTGCATAGACAAGCTGTCTGCCTGATAGTAATGAAAACTCACCTCTGAACTAGAGATAAAAACTAAGGGCATGTTTTGTGGAGAGTATTCCAGCTCCCCAGGGAATATGGAAAAGCAGTCAAGTTATACCTATCCTCCAAGGGCCACAGGAGATGATGCACTAGGCAGGGAAGGGTACATTCCCTCCTCATGGATCCTCCAAGAGATGGTGTTAAATCATCTTTTGAATGGTGAGTCAATACTTATGTAAACCCCACTGATTCAAGGGGTCTTCTCAAATTGAAGCTGCAAATAGGATCCAGACCACCCTGTTCTTTGTTTAAACCAGACTGTAAAGATGGATCATGCATTATCATAGCAAGGTTGGGGGCCTTAATGGCTACCAGCCTGTGAATGAAAAAGGTTCCCTCCAAAGAAGGTACAGTTTCTGCATATCCCAGGGACTCTGCAAGTAGGCAGAAATGCAACAGGCTTAAAAGGCAGAAAGCATAAAACACAAGAAGCAGTCCAACAAGGAGCAGGAGATTCCAAGACTTAAGAGGATGTTGAGGGCAGCCGACCTACAGAATGCTGACCATCGCTGCTGAAATAAAAGGGGAGACGGTCTTCTTGCGTTTCAAAGAGCTCAGGGTACCTCGGATGAGGGCCAAAGGGAACATGTGGTCCCTGCTGTAGGGGCCTCCACAGAAAGGGAGAAGGGAGTAAAGAGACTCCCGTTTTGTTCCTATTCTCTGGAAACTGCCCCATCCACCTATCTCTCCAAGGAATGGGGTCTAGGGTTAGCCTACAGTGGATGGAAGCCATGCTTTCTGGCACAGCAAGAGAAAAGTCCAGAGGATGGGAAAGGAGAAAAGCAGTCCTCTTCCCATCCTGTATCCACTGTACAGAGCTAGATTATACTGAACTCCTGTCCAGACTATCTGGAATCCCAAACAGGACTTCCCTTAGCGGCTGCTCACAGCTTCTTTTATTCCAAGTTCCCACTTGGACAATTGTTATGGCCTTGATGGGAAGGGCAGAGATGGCAATTCATCACTGGCATTAGGACTTAGCCCATTGGCTCCAGGAGACATCTTGCTGTATCTTGCCACAATAACCCACTGACAGCACCTGCAGCATCTCATGCTCCTGTTTTTGTACACCTTTAATTAGCTAGGCCCAGCATTTTGCCCTGTTCTCAAATTAGGAATTTCACTACCTTCGAAACAAAGATGACATTTACTTTCAAATGCATTGAGGAGGAACATGGCTCTGTAGGATCTTGAGTTCTCAGGGAGTGAAGAGACACTATCAGGGAGACAGCTATCTTGAGAACAACATCAGATGGGCTCCTATGAAACTGCCAAGCCTTAAAATAATCTCAGCCATCATGGCCCATTTCAAACTACAGCCTGGCAACTGCAAAGACCAATAAGTAAGTCAGGCAGCATTACATCCTCTACACCTGCCTAGGCCACACGCTCTTAGTTACCTGTCCCTAAGAAAAAAATAGAATACAGGATGTAGAAAAGATCATCTTCAAACCTTCCAATATATGGTCTTGCTCTGTGCTTTAGCTTGTTAGCAGAAAACTATTCTGTTTAGTCACAATACAGTTTAGTTTATGAAACTAAACTATTCTGTTTAGTTATAAGAGTTACAATATTATTTAGCTACAATAATATCCTCTATTAAAATTGTTTCCAGAGTAATTTTATACAATTGAAATGTTGCAGCAATAAAAAGAGAAATGGCAACAATGATCATGATGAAGCTAAAGGATTGCTTGCTCACTGGATTATTGCTATTCTGTGGATGCTGGAATTTCTCTGCCAGTCCAACACAGATCTCTCCGCGTGTTATTAATTCCAGTTGTTCTTTCCTCCTTGCACCCCTAGTCTCTAGACACATATTGTAGCCCCCAAAGAATTACAAAAACCCCACTCCAGTGAGCTCCAAGTAATAGTATTAAAGCATAAATGTGAAGGAAAAATCAGATGGAAATTGCCTTTGAAACTGAAGAACACAAGGAGAGCCCTGATATCAGACCATACCAATGGCCCAAGTGGTCTACCACCAAGGGCCACAGTGGTCAAGCAGCCAGCTGCATATAGCCAGGATGGGGAATATGATTTCTCTCCACCCCACGCTGTTAAAACTGCAATTCCCCTCACCTCTCACAGTTAGCTAGGCTGGCCAGGGCTTATGGCAGCTGCATCAGAAAACATCTGGAGGGCCAGGTGTTCCCCACCCTTTGGCCTCTGGCCAGTGCACAAGTAGGACGAGAGAGCAACAGATCCCCCCAGATCCCACCCCACGAAACGTGGCCCTTCTCAGGAGCTCTTGCTGCCAATGTCCTGGAGGTAACATGCTCTTAACCACTGACAGTCAGGCTCTCCAGTAATTTATCCACGTTGGCACCTGTTTCCACATTGCCTGGCAGCAAATTCCACGCTTTAAGTGTGTGCCATGTGGAGAAGTCCTTCCTTTTGCCTGTCCCAAATCTCCCAGCATTCACCTTCACTGGATGATCCCTCTGCGTCCCAGTTTAAGGCATAAGAGGGCAAGGGGCCTTCCTAGCCACTTTTCCCACAGTAAGCGTAATTATACACACTTCCACGATGTCCCCTTTACTCACCATTTTTCCAAGTCAAAAAGCCACTCTAACCTTTCCTCATAAGGGAGCTTCCCAGCCCTGGATCACCAAGGTTGCCCCTATATAGCTTCTCCGGCTCCTCAGACAAAAAGTCTGAAGAACAGCTAACATGCAATCAGTTCTTCTTTTTTAAAAAATGTTTTAAACAAGTATTTCCCATTTGTGATAAAAGTTGCCAATTCAAGTTAATATGCTCTGGGAAGAAACACTGACAATAAATTCCTCAAACAGCTGCCTCCTTTTCAAAACAGTTGCAACCCCGCTTTCAACTTTAGCCGGGCTTGCTGTGCTACGTCTGCTCCGGAATAAAGCTGGTTTTGGGACTGCTGGGCGCTGCTGCTGTTGCTGCTTGTCAGAGGCAGACAGTAAGCATTTCGTGAGCACAAAACCACCGCTTGGGCTTGTAAACAGTGGGTGACCTTCCTCCTGGAGCTGTCTGGCATCCCCCCCTTGCTTTCTGAGGGCAGGAGATTAAAAGAGGAACGATCCCTGCACATTCTCCTGATCCAAGCGTCAGGAGCAAGCAAGCAGAAGACAATGTCCCCCTTGTCTCAACCACCAAACCATAAACTGGGCTCTGGAAGGGAGGCCCTCTCTGCGTTGCTTTCCTGCCGCTGGGGAGGAGGGAAGGCCAGAGTGCTTCAGACACTTTCTGAGCCTGAGCCTTGCTACCTGTGGCTGCCAAAATCCTAAACCAGGATCCTTGAACCCGATGGAATGTCTTTCGGAGTAGAGGTGTACTCAAGTGTGCATACATATTTGGGAGGAGGGTCTAGGAACTGGGGGCTAAGTAAAGGCTAGCTAGAAAACAACCCTCCAGGGCCAATTCACCCACAGAAACTATCCTCTACACAAAGTAATCTTGCAACACCTTTGAGACTAACTGAAAGAAAGAAGTTGGTAGCATGAGCTTTTGTAGACTTAGCCTACTTCTTCAGATGCATCAAGTCTATGAAAGCTCATGATAACAACTTTTTCTTTCAGTGAGTCTCAAAGGTGCTACAAGATCCCTTTGCATACTGGTTTTCCAGACTAATGTGGCTATATCTCTGAATTCCCTGATTTATGACAGAACAACCACACCTGGGAAGCAGCAATTCAGCACTAGAGAAGATCACTTGTTTGCAGGACTGCATCACTGTAACTGGTAATTCTGTAAGAGAGAAAAATATACCTCCCAGGGAAAAATATACCTATAAGGTGACCCAGGAACTGCCTTAGTGATCCCCCTTACCCGGGACGGTCCATCTCTGGCCCGCAGCCATGGCTCACCCCCAGGGTCTCCTTCTGAGGAAGGACCAGCCTGACCTTCTGTGGCTTCCAAAACCAGACTGGGAATGGAGGTGCTTACAGAACTGCCTTACAGGGGGCTTCCCAGTCCCTCCAATCCTGCCCCATCAAGAGTCTCCCCGGGAGTATCTTCAGACATGTTTCAGGTGGGATTCTTTCCAAGCCTTCAGTGGAGATTCCCCAAACTTCCCGCCTTGATCTCCCAGCCAAGTCCAAACCCAACCCTGCTTAGGAGGTGAGCAATCTAGGAAAATGGCCTTGTCCTGAGCGTGGCCCACGGTGGCCCACCCAGCCCAGCATTGTCCACTCTGACCAGCAGCAAGTGTGGCTCCCTTAAGGGTGCTTTTCCAGCACGTTTCCTTCTTGGCCCAAGCTAGAAATGCCACGGGATCTGAATTTGAGACCTCCTGCAAGAGGGGATACAGGAAGCCTCTTTCTCTGGGTGTCTCCCAAAAGATGCTGGAGGGCTCCCTGCAAGGGGTCATTTGGGCAGGATTCCTTCCCTAGCCTAGCCCCATGCAAAAGTGTGGAGGACCTCTGCATGAGGAGGCAGGACGCTCCCTTGGGGGCCCATCCAGCTTGGAGATGATGCCCACTCTGGCCAGCAGCACACCGGCTCAAGGGATGCTTTCAGGTGGGAAGGCTTGAACAGCTCCACCGAGTGAAGCCCCGGGGAGAGACCCCCAGGTGTGTGTGTGTGTGTGTGTGTGTGGCCAGGTGCACCTGGTGCTCACCCTTGTGGCTCTTCCCATTCAAGCAGGATCCCTTTCCTAGGGCTGGACTGGGGTCCTCTCCATGGGGATGCCCACTCTCCTCTCCTCATTGAGGCCCCACCTGGAGAAGCCCTGGGGAGGGAGGCTGGGCCCAGGTGTGTGTGGCTGGGAGGGGGTCTTTTGGGCAGGATTCCTTCGTGGCCCAGGGTCCTCTCCATGTTGGGAGCCCTTGAGAGCGTGTCCCCCGTCCCGTCCCCCCCCGTCCCCCCCGCCCCGCCCGGCTTGGCTTCCCTTCTTTCTCGGTTGCTGACCTTGAAGTCCCTGCTGAGCTGCGGGGTGTACTCGAGGGTCCAGAGGGCCCGGACCAGGTGTGCCAGGTGCTCCGTGACCTCGCCGCCCGCCTGGAAGTCCTCCTCCTCCTGCGCAGGGGGAAGGGGCTCCGAGGCCGCGGCGGTCCGGTGGGGGGCGCCCTGTCGGTCCCCGCGGGGCCCCGGCTCTCCTCCTCCTCCTCCTTCCCCGCGGAAGTGCTCGAGGGCCAGGTACTCGGCGAAGAGCTCGGTGTTGCTGAGGCACTGGAGGACGGCGTTCATGAAGCACGTGTTGCCGTGGTTCCGGAGCCCGGCCACCCCCGGGACCCCCCAGAAAGACGAGCCCGAGGCCGAGGCAGCCGCCCCCGGGGAGCACGACGACGACGACAATGGCGGCGGCGGCGGGGACGAAGACACCGCCGCAGGAGCAGGAGGAGGGAGCCCCGGGGAAGAGGACGGGGCGGCGGCAGGGGCAGGGGCAGGGGCAGGGGCCGGGGCCTCGGGCTCTGCCATGGCCTGGAAGCACCGCGCCAGGACCGGCGGCGGCGGAGCCGAGGAGGAGGAGGAGGCCGAGGAGGAGGAGGCGGCGGCGGCGGCGGCGTGAGGCCCGTGCTCGGAGCCCAGGTGCGAGAGGGTCGAGAGGGTCTTGAGGACGCGGCTCATCAGGCCCCCCAGCGACCGCGGAGACGGAGACGGAGTCGAGGCCGAGGCCGAGGCCGAGGCAGGGGTCGGGACGCCCGGCACAGAGCCCCCGCCGCCGCCCCCGCCGGCCCTTCCCCGGAAGAGCAGCCGCTTGCTGAAGGAGCGCTTCTCCTTGGACGAGGACGAGGCCGAGGCCGCCGCCGCCGCCATCGGAGCCACCGGGGCCGGAGCCCCGCTCAGCCGCCCAGACATCGCCGCCGCCGGGGCCCAAAGGGAGGGAGGGAGGGAGGAAGGGAGGGAGGAGGCCCGGCGGCGCCCCCCCCGCCCCCCGAGGCTACCGGAAACCGAGGCGCCTCAGGCCGAGCCTCATCCCCACAGACACGGCCTCCTCCTCGGCAGGGCCGCCGCCTCGCTCCTTCCTCCTCCTCCTCCTCCTCCTCCTCCTCCGCCGCCGCCGCCGCCGCTGAGGAGGAGCCGGAGCAGCAGCTTCATCCGCGGCGGCGACGGCGACGGCGAAGGAGGAGGCGGGGCCCGCGCGGAGGGAGGGCCCGCGGGAGGCCGCGCGCGCCATCTTGGGTGAGGGCAGCCCTCGGTGAGGAGGCCCCGGGGCCCCAGGAGAGAGGAAGAGAGGGCGCCATCTTGGGTACTGGCAACAGGCCTCGCGTCAGCCCTCTCCCTCCCACGGCCTTTCCCAGCGGCGGAGGCGGAGGCGGAGGCGGAGGCCCAGTGGACCCTCCCTCCGTTCCTTCGTTCCTCCCTTGCTCGCCCCCATGATTTACCTCAGCGCCTCTCCGTCGCACACGGAGCCCTTCCTCCGCCGAAGGAGCCCGAGGCCTTTCCCCTCGCGAAGGCGCCTCCTCCCCTGAGGACCCTCTGACGAGGGCTGGGGCCTGGCCTTTTAGCAGCCTCTCCTCCGGCGCCGCGCCTCAGATGGCCCTCCATCCGCACCGCACCGCACCGCACCGCAGAAATAAGCCGCCCTGGAATTCTGGGAACTGAGTTCCCAGGATCCCATAGCACTCAGCTATGGCAGTTAAAGCGGTGTCAAACCGAGTTACTTCTGCAGTGGAGATGCAGCCTGATGAGTCTCTCCCTAACTGAGGTCCAAAACGCACTGCAGAAACAATAATCCACTTTGACACCGCTCTAACTGCCCTGGCTCAGTGCTAGGGAGCTCTGGGAACTGTAGTTTTTATGAGCTATTCAGCCTTCTCTGTCAAACTACAATTCCCAGGACTCCCTAGCACTGAGCCAGGGTCTCAAAGTGGATTATTATTTCTGCAGGGTTGATTTTCTTCCTGTCTGCTTTCTTCACAGCCACACAGTACATAGAAATTGAAAATGCAATGGCCTGGGCAACCCTAACTTTAGTTCTCGGTGATATATTTATTAAACTTTAAGTATGGGCCTTTGCAGACTGATAGAAATGGTGCAAATTGAGTCCACTTTAACTGCCCTGGCTCAGTGCTAGGGAATCATGGGGGCTGTATTTTATTGTGGCACCAGAGCTCTCTGACAGAGAGGCTCAATATCTCAGAAAAAATACAGTTCCCATGATTCCCTAGCACTAACCCTAACCCTAAAAGTGGCCTCAATTTGCACTATTTCTGGCAGTCTGCAAAGGCCCTATATCTCTCATACTTCGGCCCTTCCTCCCGGCCATTGTCCCACTTCTGCGCCTCTTTCTCTATAGCTCTGGACAGTTTTCGGAGCCACTGAGCGTCAGAAAGTTGCTGAGAGGTTCTTGCAAGGAATGGGACCAGTCTGCTCCGGAGCTTAGGAAAGTTACTTTTGGAAGAGAAAACCCTCGCCCAGCCTGCAAAAGTGGGCTGAACTGGAAACTCTTGTTCCAAAAAGTAAC
Organism: Phrynosoma blainvillii; assembly: GCA_026167975.1. Lineage (NCBI taxonomy): Eukaryota > Metazoa > Chordata > Lepidosauria > Squamata > Phrynosomatidae > Phrynosoma > Phrynosoma blainvillii. The sequence continues at coordinate 411,055 of JANUYF010000012.1, forward strand.
TTTTCCAAGCTCTGGTCTGATCCAGTAAGGCAGGCTGCGGTCTTCTGGGTATGCCCTCTTGCTTTACAGGTTTAAAACAAGTGCCTGGTCGTTTATTTTCCCCACTCCAAAAGAGATAGCCTGCACAAGAGTGGCCATCTTATCACTGCTTTGTAGTGCATTGTGTCAAGAGACGGCACTGCTGGATTATCACAGCTATTTACATATTTGCATACACAGGAGATGTTTGGATCCGCATCGCAAAGGCATGGCCTGCCCATACCAGTCTGTTGCAACAAAAGCCACAAAAAGTATTATGGCATAACAAGAGGCAATCTGACAATCTAACAATCCAGGAGAGATGTGGTGATTATTGTGAACGCCTGAAAACAAGTATATCTCACAGATACACAAAGAGAGAGAGACACACACACACACACACACACTTTCCAGTCCTTCCGAAACACAAAAGCCAGAGATTGCCAGGAAGCGTGTGAACAATTCACTGCTGTATTCACTGATGTAATCTGAATTTAGAGTCATTCACAGTCTTGTCTGGCTTTTGTTAACATCCATGTGGATGCCAAACCAAATCCAATTTTATTTGCAGAAAGTCACTGCAATTTGTACAAAGCCAGTACACACCAACAAACACAACCAACATAAAGACATAAACCCATGCTGACGCGCAAACAACCGCGCAGCCAAAATGTGCATCCCTGACGCACTTGCGGATGGATATAAGCAATATAACCAAAGGGCCTTGCCAAGCAGCTAAAATCACTAAATGCATTACAGGATAAAACGGTATAATTTTTTGAGAGTGAAGACATAATTACAGCCTGGCGGGTTGGTTTTTCCACAACTTTGCCTGGCGTTTGCTTGCATCCACACGAAGGCTAATATTCGCCAAGGTTCACTCTTCCACATTACTACAGAGGAAGCCTGATCGAAACCATTAATTTCACAAACTAATGTGGTGTTGTGGTGTGTGTGTGTCCTAGCCCAACATGCACACCACAACACCACACTGTCTCATGAAATTAATCTGAGACCAGGGTTTGAATCCCTGCTCAGCCATGGAACCTCCCTGGGTGGCCTGGGCAAGTCACACTCTCTCAGCCTCAGAGGGAAGCAAAGGCAAATCGCCCCTGAAAAATTCCTTAAACACAGCATCGTATAGTGGTTTGAGTGTTGGGCTGCACCTGCACTGCAGAATTAATCCAGTCTGACACTGCTTTAATTGCCATGGCTCCGTCCTATACAGTGCTGGGATTCGTAGCTTCTTGCGGCACTAGAGCTCCCATAGAGAAGGCAAAATGTCTCACTAAACTGCAAATGCCAGGATTCCATAGGATGGAGCCATAGCAGTCAAAGCAGTGTCAAACTGCATTATTTCTGCCATGTAGATGCAGCTTTAGACTAGGACTGCATAAGACCAGGGTTCAAATCTCCTCTCAAGTCACAGAAACCCTCTGGGTGACCTTGTGCAAATCGCTCTCAGCCTCGGAGGAAGGCACTGATGGCGAACCTCCTCTGAATCCTAAACCTGGCGGAGGAGACCCATGAGAGGGGTGCGTATGTCCCTTCACGTCGCCTGTGGAATTTCAGGGGGCTTTTTCTCAGGCAAGGAATCCTCCTCAGAGGTGGTTTTGCCAGTTCCTGCCTCCGGTCTTTGCTGGCGGTCTCCCACCCAAGGACTGTCCAGGGCTGACCCTGCTTAGCTCCGAGATCAGATGTGATGGGATTTGACTGGATGACCCTTGAGGTCTCTGTGGTTCTATGATCTGGTGACTGTGGCAGTCGCCTGTGGACTTATGGGGGCTTTTTTCTCAGGCAAGGAATCCTCCTCAGAGGTGGTTTTGCCAGCCAGAAGAAATGACTGCCCCAAGGCTCTGTGTCCAATACACATTTCATCCAGACAGATGGGATTTCCTTTGTGCTGGTCAACTGGAACTCCCATCCTCCTCCTCCTCCTCCCGATGGGCTCTGCAGTGCTGGCGGGCGGCAGGGGGCGCCCCATGCCCTCCGTCCGACGGGAGGCGGGGAGGGGAGGGGAGGGGAGGGGAGGGGGAGGCCCTCCCTCCCTCCCTCCCTCTTTTGGGGCTGGCTCCTCGGGGCAGAGCCTCGGCCGGGAGGAGGGCAGCCGCGGACCACGGAGACCTCTCTCGCCTCGGCCCCGGGCTCCTGCTGCTCCGGCCAGCGCCGCGGAGGTGAGAGTCGGGGGCCAGTGGGATCCTTCCTTCCTTCCTTCCTTCCTTCCTTCCTTCCTTCCTTCCTTCCTTCCTTCTTTCCCTCCTTCTTTCCCTCCTTCCTTCCTTCCCTCCTTCCTTCCTTCCTTCTCGGGGACTCCTGGTGGAGAGAGAGAGGTGCCAATGTGAAGAAGAGAAGGAAGGGGGTGCCCAGACAGAGGGAGACCCCAGACCCACCTTCCCAGCCCGGCTCTTCTCTCTCTCTCTCTCTCTCTCTCTCTCTCTCTTTTCACTGGGAGGTCGGGGGGGGGGTCTCCGTCCACCCAAGGGCTCTGGGACCCCCCTCCCTCCCTCCCTCCCTCCCTCCCTCCTGCTGGAAGCCTTGGGGTCCCGAAGGGGGGGGGGAGAGAGTCCTCGGCAGAGCTTGGATGAACTGCCCTTCCCTTGGACTGCAATGCCCAGAATCCCCAGCCAGCCAACGGACGGACGGACGGACGGACGGACAGCCTCTCTCTCGTTTATTCTCCGTTCTTGCATTTCGTTCCCTTTTCGGCCTCTTGCCGGACTCTCTGCCTCTCCTGGGGGGGAATGCGACCGCCCTGGGGACCTCCAGGCAACTGGACTTTGGGCCGCACGCACCTCAGGCAGCAAAAGGTCCTGGGATGGCCCCCGCGGACAGGCGGAGGAGCGTTTGCGGGGGTCTTTGTGTGTGCCTTGTGTGTCGTGTGAGTTGTGTGTTGTGTTACTCGCCTTCCTGGCCCCATCCTGCCTCTCCTCTTAACCTGGGAAAGAATCAAGTGTGCCTTGGGGGGGGGGGGGCAAGGACTTTTCCTTGCCCTTTTGCAACGCTTGAGGCCAGGAGACCAGTCCGCTCTGGGTTTCAGTCTGAACTAGACAGCAGCCGCCCAAGGAAGAAGCCTTGTGCTCCCAGGAGAAGAGGAGAGCGGACCCACTTTTGGGAAGGGCCTGGCGGAGGCAGAGCAGGGAAGGGAAGGGAAGGGAAGGGAAGGGGTGGACGAAGAGCCCCAAGGGGCCCAAGAATGGCCCCTTTGAAGACCTCGGCCGGCCAGCGCAGTTGAAGTGGGCTCAGACACAAGCATCACCGCAGGGGGGTTGTGGGCTGGAGGGTCAGGCGTTGCTCTGCCTTCAGCCCACTCCAAAGTGTGTTTAAAACACTCAGAGCAAGTGTGGGCTCAGGGCAGGGAAGGCAGGAGGCCGATGCACAGGGTCATCACACAAGCGGTCAGACGGCCGGAGGGGGAACAGCCACGGAGATGGAGGCGACTCACCCCATGGGCTGCCAGTGGGGTGGGTCAACCGGCCTGAGATTGCTTTAGCCGCATGGTCAGGAGGGGCAATAACTTTCCCCCGTGGTCCTCCTCCTCCTCCTCCTCCCAGGCCCTGTGCGGCCATCATGGCTCCTGCCCAGAAGATCAAGGCCAAGATCAAGCAGACCCTTCCCGTGACGGGGCCCCAGGCGCCCACCCTGCGGGAGCTGATGCACTGGTACTGCATGAACACCAACACCCACGGATGCCGGCGCATCGTCGTCTCACGCGGGCGCCTGCGCCGCGGCCTCTGGATCCTCCTCACCCTGACCGCCGTGGGGCTGATCGTGTGGTACTGCGTCCAGCTGGTCATGAACTACTACGTGGCCTCCGTTTCGGTCACCGTCCACTTCCACAAACTGCCCTTCCCGGCCGTCACCATCTGCAACATCAACCCCTACAAGTGAGTGGCTCCGGCTTCACCTCCTTCCGCCCCTGAAGTACAGGTCAGGCTGCTTGGCTCCCTTCTCTCTCTCTGTGAATCCATTCCAGGTTTTGGTTTGAACTTTACGTAATACAGGTACACAATCCTGGAGTAAGAATCTGAAGAATTGTGGGTTCACACTGAACAGTGTTTGCTGGGAAACAGGGCTGAGATGGCTACTCTGATCACACATATCGGCACATTTACACTCTCTTGAATAATCCTGATTCTTAAATGAAGGTGGAAAAACTCTGTGCATGGTTGCCAAAAAGGCAAGAATGGAATTTAAATGCCTATTCAGCTTTCTGTTTCCTTCCTATATGATTTCAGGTGTGTGTGTGTTTCACTGTAATGCCTGGAGGGAAAGTGCAGAATGAACCCTCAGTTAACCAGGAAGCTGCCTCACACCAGACCAGGCCCATTCCTGGCTCCATGGGGTGCAATGGGTTTCAAGGCAGCGCCTGGCACTGTGCCTCTTTTGCCTGCCTCTCTGCATCCCAACGGCCGGCCGGATGTTCCCCTCTTTTCCTTTTGCAGGTACAGCGCCATAAAAGACCACCTGGCAGAACTGGACAAGGAGACCATGATGGCCCTGGAGTCCTTATATAGCTTCTCAGAAAGCAAAGCCCGGGAGCGCCGCGAAGCAGGCGATGAGGAGAGCAAGAAGGGGCAGTTCCTCAAGCGCTTTCCCCTGCTGAAGGCCAGCGACCTCCAGCCCTCGTCTGCCATCAATGTCTCCTCCGGCTACAAGCGGCGGATTGAGGCCAGCATCTTTCCCGGCAGCTCCAGCATGGTGAATGTCAAGAACCTGCAGGACATTGTGGGCTTCCGGCTGGTAAGTGCTCCTGTTGCCCCGCTCTGGCTGGGCTCCCCATTCCCTCTGGCATGGAGGCTGGCATCATATTCTTCGCCGTGTGCCTGGAGCCATCCTCCTCCTGAGCTGGAGACCGGTGGCATCTCTAACACAGGGGCCTCTGCTGACCTCCACTGGGCAAGTCAGACTCTGTAAGGCTGAGTAGCCCCAGGAAAGTCAGGATGAGGAGGCAAGGAGGAACCAGGCCAAAATGTAGGTTCCAAAGTAGGCAGTCAGGAAGAACAACGCTCGGTTCGGGAAGGAAAAAAGATAAGCTGTAGACTTTACAAGGGGACGATAGGACTTCAGGAAAGCCATAGCAGGGAGAAGGCGTTTATGAAGCTATAGATGGGCTGCCTCCAATGAGGCCTCCCTCCCTTCAGCCGTGGGCAACTTCTTGAGAGCCAGGTGGTGGCCAGTATTTCAGCCCGTGATGGAGGCCTCAGCCCCACCTCTGCCCCTGTTCGGCTCAGCATCAGTCTGCAAAGGACATCTTGGTGAAGCATCTTGCCTCTCTTCTGCACATACACCCCAGCTGTGGCTGCAGTGGGGGTCCTTGCTGAGAGAGCCTGGACAGCCCATGCCCCCTGCGCTTGGGGGTCAGCCTCTGGGGAGCGGCTGGCTCCTGGAACTGTGGCCCCTCCTGGTCTGAGCCCTCTGCAACCACAGGATGAGTTATGATGGCCCCTTCCTTCCTTCCTTCCTTCCTTCCTTCTTTCCCAGTGTGACCCCAGCAATAACAGCGACTGCGCCCTTTACACCTTCAGCTCAGGGGTCAATGCCATCCAGGAGTGGTACAAGCTGCACTACATGAACATCATGGCTCAGATTGACCCCGAGGAGAAGGAAAGGATGAGCTACTCACCGGATGAGCTCATCTTGAGCTGCTCCTTTGACGGCGTCTCCTGTGACTCCAGGTCAGTCCCGGATGGTCCTGGGAAATGCCCAGAGAGGAAGTGAGCGCATGCTCCAGAGCCACGCTGGGGAAGGGGGGTCAGTGGTCCAGAACATCTGCATTGGGTTTAGTCCCAACTTTAAAGGAGCCATTGAGGGGATCAGAGCACTTGGGTAGCTCTTTGATATTTCAGACTAAAAGTCGGAGTGAGTTCTCCAGCCCCAGTGATTTGGGGGTCACCAGCCTCCACCTCTCAGGAATAGTCAAGCAAGTGCATAGGGAGGGGACACCCCCCTGACTCAGGGGTAGTTGGGGGCAAGTTCAGTCTTGAGGTCTCTGCTCCCCACCATCTGCAAAATGAAAACAACAGAGTCCTCCTTCCTGGAGTGATGATGAAGTGAATTCCACCAGGATTGCAAAATGGATTCTAACTGAAAGTGCTGCCATTTGAGGAGGCCAAAGAGGTGCTTCTCTGGAGTGCCCTTGAGGAAGGCAGAGGGGGCTGGAGGGGGCCGCATGGCCTGGCCACAGCTGAATGTGGAGAGCAGGGAAGATCTCCAGGAGGCTGGCTTCGGTTTGTGGGTTGCTTACGCTGCCTCTGAGCCCGGGTGCTTTGCGTGGGATGGGGCGGATCTCGGCTGAGTTCCTTTTGCAGCGCGGTTCTCGGAGGCAAGGCAGCGAAGGCGCACTGGAGCTCTGCCGGGCCATTTGTTCATCAGAGTGCCAAAGCCTGTTTGCTCAGGAATCAGTCATCTTGGGTGCTGTTGGGCCTTCCTCCCAGCAAAGGAGCTCAGGGTTTCAGCCGTGGATGCCTTGGCCTGAGCACTGCCCAGTGCTTTGGACTGGGTGGTCTCTTTGTTTTTAAAGAAGTAGAGTCTTATGTGGGGAGATGCAGCCACTACAGCCAGTGAGGGCCAGTGCCTCCCATGTCTATGGGGAGGTGAATTCATACTGGGTTATAATCCAAAAACTCTTGGAGGTGGAGGGTGTTATCTGCAGAATAGGTTCAGCACCTTGGAGAGCTCCTTTCAAGTCCAACAGGTTAAAGCCTGGTATGGATTCACTGTCAGGGAAGCCACAAACCGCTACTGAGTGTGATCCAAAGCAGCAGCTGCTGCTCTTTTGGGGTCACTGGGTTGGGCTCAGGGTGGGGCAGCCCAGGGGAGCCACCCCAAAGGTGAGACCAAAGGCTGGCTTACATGCGGCGGGCAGGGCAGAGCGTCTTTCAAAATGCCCCCCGATTCAGCCTTGCTTGGTCTCCCACAGGAACTTCACTTCCTTCCACCACCCGCTGCATGGGAACTGCTACACTTTCAACAGCGGGCAGAACGGGGAGGTCCTGAGCACGTCTATGGGGGGCAGCGAAAACGGTAAGGGGGACCTGAAGGTGGGCAGATCAACTGTTGATCTTGACATGCTCAGGAGCCTTGGGGCACCAACAGAAGGCCATGGGACCACTGGGTGAAGGTTCTGTTTTCCCCCAAGCTGGAGGTGGTTCTCCACAGTTTTAAAAGTTTTATTTATCTATTAGGGATATTCTTTTTGCCTCAGCTGAGAACTTCAAAAGGACCTGTGTGCATTGGCGGTCCCAAACTGGACCTGTTGGGGATTCAAGGCATTTCCCTCTCTGTAGTAAGATGGTGCCTGGAAGGCCTCCTGGGCGGCTGGTGTTTCATGAGACGGTGGCGTTCAGCTGCCAGTTTCATCCATCAAAACCTGCTCAGAACTAAGTGCTGTTTTTCCTTCTGGCTGACAGCTTTTATCACCTTGGGAATTCTCTCCGCTCCTTCATTTATTTTTGCCGAATTTCCATTAGCACCTGAGAAACAGACTCTTTAGGTGTCCAGCAAGAACTCTCTCTTTCTCTGCTCCTTCAGCTCCTCTGTGCTGCATAGACAGCAGAGAACAGAAGCAGCATACAGATATTTTGACAAAAGAAACACAGCTGCTTTGATCAAAACTGCCAAGCTTTTACCTCTGGTCTTCATGGTTTACGTCCCCACAAACCTGGCCTGATCCTGTCTCCCTTTCTGAGCACAGGACTGCAGGTGATCCTGTACATAGAGGAAGCGGACTACAACCCCTTCCTGGTCACATCCACGGGAGCCAAGATCGTGGTCCATGGCCAAGATGAGTACCCCTTCATTGAGGACATCGGCACTGAGATTGAAACCGCCACGGCCACCTCCATCGGGATGCATTTTGTGAGTCGCCTCCTGGGGGGGCAAAACAGACCCTCCCAGCCTGCTCTGGCCACCCGGTGCCCTGGCCAGAGGCTCCCTGGGAAGCGTGCATCCCCTGCACCGTCTCCTCTGCTTTGCCCTGCTAGCCCTTGGGCCAAGGAAGATTGTTTCCCGGTGGCACTGGATCAGTGGCAGAGACCGGGCGCAGCAGGGCTGAGAAATTCCAGCTTTCCCTTGAGGCTTAGCCTTGTTAACTTAGGAAGTACTTGGAGCACTGAATGAAGCACACCTGATCGTGTGCAGAGTGCTTTTCCAGCAACCACACTTCCAGGATAAAGAGAAGGCAGAGGCTTCCATGCAGCCCTGAGCCCAAGCTCCCTCTCTGCAGATAGGAGGCACCTGGCAGTGGAACGCCTTGGGGAGGAGAGAGCCCAAGACACAAAGCAGGGGTCCAGAAAGCTCCCCCTCTCCCTCCTCCTCCACCATATACCCCTTCCCCTCCATTCCCCCACCCTCAATTCAGTGCTCTTGGATCCAGCGGATCTCTTCCCTTCTGCCTTGCAGACCACGTCCCACCGGCTCAGCAAACCCTATAGCAATTGCACGGAGGACGGCTCGGACATCCCTGTGGAAAATCTCTACAACAAAAGCTACTCTTTGCAGGTGGGTGGGTACGAGGGCCCCCAACCCCCCCCCCACTGGCCCCCAGACCTCCTCTGTAGAAGCCAAAACGTGTGGCACTAGACTGCAGAGGGTCTGGAGCCGTGGCTGATGGGTCGGCTCTGCCCTGAGGTGCTGCCTAGAATGGGGAGCTATGGCTGGAGGCCCTTCTTGGTGATTTCCTGCTCCAGGTGCCCAAAGCCCCACTTCTCCTGTGCCCAGCTAGTCAGGCCATCCCATTTTTATTTAATATTTCCCCCAAAGCTGGCTACATAATTATAACAGTATGTCAAATACAGTCATACATTATCAGATCAAATCACCTATAAGCAACATATCCATCTATCCATCTATAAATCTATCCACTGATGTGTAATGGCTATTATCTATGATTATGAATGCATTTTCCCCACCATGTGGCTGCTGGCATTTGGAGTTTGGAGCCTCAATGCCTCCCAGCTGCAGGGTCTAACCACTGCCTGGCTTCTCCACTGCAGATCTGTCTGCATTCCTGTTTCCAGAAGTCAATGGTGAAGACCTGCGGATGTGCTCAGTATGCCCAGCCTCTGCCCACTGGAGCCGAGTTCTGCAACTACAAGAAGTTTCCAAACTGGAGTAAGTGCCCTGTTGGCATCTGTTTGTTCTCTCTTTCAAACACTCACGCACACAAACGCTTGAAGTCTTTAAGGTTTGGGCTGGAAGGCCCCTGCCTCTCTCCTGACCTGAGTGGGTGGTATATTGGAAGCCTTGTGGCTCAGGGACCAAGCCCCACATCCCTGCCCCCCCTCTCTGTGCAGTTTGGAGGAGGACACTCCCTTCTCCTGGAAGCTGCAGCTCTCAACTGGGGCCAGCTTTGTGCTGAGAAGAAAAGGGAATGGCCTGCTTTTAGCTCATGACAGAGTGGCCCTTTGCATGGGGCCAGGAGGAGTCCTTTGCCCTGGGAGAGGAGCTGAAACTATTTCAAAAGAAAGCTTCCTGAGCCCCCTTTGGTTCTGGGAAATCAGTCGTGGCCACTGTTTCCCTTCTCCCTCCAACCCCAATTCTTCAGCCAAGGGGGCTTCTTCCTCCCTGTCCCCGTAGTGTCTCCTAGGGCTGGCCCAAGATGTCCTTCTGTGCTCCTGGACCCTTGCAGTGCTTCATAAGGTGCTTGGATGCTTCCTTCTGCCTCTGCACTTCTTAACTGCTCTTCCTCCCACATGCCCTCCTCCAGTGTATTGCTACTACAAGCTCCATGAGCAGTTTGTGAAGGAGCAGTTGGGCTGCCAGCAGATTTGCAAAGAAGCCTGCAGGTAAGCACCTACCCAGAACTTAGCTAGACCCCTGGGAGCTCCTCAGCCACATGCCTCCTCACCCATATGCCTTCTGGGGGCTTAAGCAGCTGCCGTTCCCCCCTTGTTTCTCCCTCTTCCTGTTGCATCTTCATGTGCAACTTCCCCTAAAGCAGTGCTTCTTGGTCTTTGGACTTGCAGATGCTGGCAACTTCAACTCCCAGAATCCCTGACCATTAGTCATGCTTTTGGGAGTCTAAATCCAAACCATCTGGAGGACCAAGATTTGGGAAGTGCAGTTTAGAAGAGGGTGGAAAATCATGTGGCCCCTTCCAGAAGTTGCCAGACATCAACCTCCCTGCTGCTTCCCTTCTAGTCTGCATTGCCCATTGTGGGGGATGCTGGGAGCTGCAATCCAGCCACCTCAGGTGGGGCCACATCACTCCCAGTCCTGCTCTCGAGGGACAAATAGACACTGTCTGAGAGCCAAACTGCTCTTGTTGGAGCCCAGGAGAATATTTCTGGGTGGCATTAGGCTCCTTTGTGCATGTGTCCAGCCCTCGTTTTGCCCCCCGTCCCTGTCCTGTGGCTTCACAGCAGACCACCGCCAATTCAGTCCCCTTCCCCAAAGGGCCAGACTTCAAACACCCATCACGACTTGAGATCTGAGTTTACTGAAGGTTCACATTTGGGGCACATTAAAACCTCCCCTGGGACTTCCACACGGGGAAACAGAGCCACTCATGAGCTATTGCCAATGTCAACATGGGCAACCTGAAAGCTTTAAGGGAGTTTGTTCTGTGAAATGCCCACTGAGGGCCCCTCAGAACATTTCTGCTTCTCGTATCTGTTTCGGATCACTGAACCCATCTGCTCCGACTCTCTTGTCAAGGAGAAGCCAGGCCTGAGAAAAAGAGGTCGTGACGACAGAAAAGGCAGGGGTCCAGCCACGGGGGAGGGTGCATCAAACGAGGGCCTTGTCAGTCCCCCAAATAATAATTCTGCCCTCTCAAAATAAAGACTTCCCTCAGTGTCCAGATTTCTAGTCTTGCAGGAACGTCTAGAAACAGAGCCAAGGCATCCAACGAAAAGGGGCAGGTGGAGCAACTTTGGGAACTAAGACAACACAGCCAACAGAAGAGGACTTCTAGATGGGAACAGTTTCCAGCTGCTCGCTGTCTCTGGAACTAAAGATTTGGAGGCTGAAGGAAAATTTAACGGGGGGGGGGGATTCTTACCAGGGACAGTATTCTCATCCCCCCCTCCGCATGGTGGGTGCTGGGGTCTTGCATCCTCAGCCTTTTGGTCCCTGCTTGCTGACTGTGCCCCCTCTGTCTCCTCAGCCTGAAGGAATGGACCCTCACCACCAGCCTGGCCCAGTGGCCCTCGACAGCCTCAGAGGTGAGCATCCCACCCACGGTTCCTGGCTCTCTTAGTGCTCCTGGGTCTCCTTTGTGCCTGAGGATGATGCTTGGCAAGATCAACAAGGAAACCTCCCTTGAGCTTAGGACTGCATTAGTCCCAGCCATGCCCTGGACAAGGCACCACAGGGGTGCAGGATACGGCCTGAGGACCTCTGAAACTCAGGAAGATGGCGGGCTGGGTTCCAGAGGTGGTTGACCCAACAGAAGACCTGGAAAGAAGGAGGAGGAGGAAGAGGAAGAAGAAAGGGGAGGGGGACTTTGGGGTGCTCAAGGCCTGGCAAGGGGAGGCTGGGTGGTGGGACCAGATCCACAGAGAAAACAAGGGGGAGCCCTGAAATGTGTGTCCAACTAACCCTGGGCTCTCTGATTTGATTTGATTTTCCTCAAAAGGAGTGGATACTTCGAGTTCTCTCTTGGGACAAAAGGATGAACAGCAACAAGACATTAAACAAGTAAGTTCCCCTCCGTCCCCTTCTCCTTCCACAAGAAGGGCAGATGCTCCTGCAGCTCTCCTGCCCAGTTTCTCTGTCCTCCTCCACCCACCTTTCCTCCTTCCCCCCAACCCCAGGACGGACCTGGCCAACCTCATGGTTTTCTACAAGGACCTCAATGAGAGATTCATCACAGAGAATCCAGCAAACAATGTGAGTTTCCTGGCTGAGTCCTGCACAGACCCTCCTGGCAGGAAACCCACCAGCTCTCCCTGTTCATCTTGGAAGGGGTGGAAGACGGGGAGGGCTCGCACACCTGTGTGTGTGTGTGTCTGTGTGTCTGTGTTTGTGTGGATGCCCCTCCATCTTTCAGGTCAATGGGCCTTTTATAGTTGGGGATGACCACAGCATTCAGAGTCCCAGTGTATTTGGCCTGGGTTGGTTTTCACAAGCTCTTTGCAAAAGCTAAGCTGCACAATCTCATTGATGTGACTCAACTGTTGGACAGTGAATTGGTACAGAGGAAAACCCCATTGATCCAGGGGGGCTGCTCTAGGCAGGACTGATGAAGGGATTGTGGCCCCTGCCTTCTCCACAGCTGGCCATCCCAGGTGGCCATGAAGTGACCCTCCCTCCTTCTATCCCTGCCAGGTGGTCCTCCTCCTGTCCAACTTTGGTGGCCAGCTGGGTCTGTGGATGAGCTGCTCGGTGGTCTGTGTCATTGAAATCGTGGAGGTCTTCTTCATCGACACCTTCTGCATCATCCTGCGCCATCACTGGCAGAAGGCCAAGAAGTGGTGGAGGACTCGGAAGGGCAGGCGAGGCCAGGAGGAGGAGGAGGAAGAGGAGGAAGAGGAGGGCAGAGGAGCAGCAGGAGCACAGGCACCAGGGCAACCCCCTCAGAGTGGCACAACGGAGGTCCAGGGCCTCGACAACCCTGCCTGCGATGAGGATGATGACCTGCCCACCTTCAACACGGCCATGCGCTTGCCCCTGCCGCCAGATCACCTGGCCCCCTGGACACCCCCACCCAACTACAGCACCTTGCAGCTCTCAGGTGCCTACGACGAGCAGCTCCCTGACACCCTGGAGGTCAGGAGCCAGTGACCCTGTTGCTGATCCATGGCTGGGATGCCCCCAACACACACACACACACACACACACACACGGAGCAGGCTGCACGGCCATGGCAGCAGATGCCAGGAATGGGAAGTAGCCCCTTCTGTATGCCATGCTGGTCTACTCACAAGACCCTCTCATCTCCCTCAGGGGGCATGGATACCATCTTTGCCCTCTGTTTTTGGGGCAGGAGAGGGCTTGGCCCAAATTCATGGGCTGCCATCCTGCATCAGAGTTGTGTAGCTTCGGTCTCTGTGTGTGCAGAGATTCATGGACCATGCTACACAGCTCTTGTGTTGAACGGTGGCATGGCACAGCTGGAGGTGCAGACCAGTGAGTGCATCCATCATGTGCAATGGCATTGCATCCATAACTCTGCCCCCACAACCTTGAACTGAACACAGCAGCTTGACTTCAGACAAAAATGTCCAGCTGCTTCTGTTGGGGAGATTACAATGGTGCAAGACATCCAAAGGATTCCAGCCAGGGTGCTTCTCTGTAAATTTCTTAGGAATGGTTCCTTCATGTGTAAGATGCCAATGGGATTCCCATGTGTATCCACAGCTGCCTGTTTGTGGCGTTTTGGGAGGTGGGTGGGGGGCAAGGAGGTGGAATCCCTTCCCAGGTGGGGGGCTGAAGAGGGGGGTCAGTCCATCACCCCATATCACTGCCAGAAGCCCCAGCCCCCCTCGCAGGGGGCAGAATAAGGTTGGTTTCTCAGGAACAGAACCTTTCAGCTGGGCCCAAATAGTGACCCAGATTGGGCTATCTGTTCCAGAAAAGCCCTTGGGAGTGTCTGAAAGCACCCTAGCCATTCAGCTGGCAGGAAAGGGACCCTTCAAGAGTGCTTAAGCCTTCATTTTCCCCAAGACAAAAAGTGTGCAGGGATTGTGGGGTGAATGGGGAAGGAAGTGACCCTGAAATCCCTCTGGCTCAGAGGAATGGTCATAAAGCAGCACCCTGCTGTGCTTTTACTCTCCTGCTCCTGTCGTAATGGGCACACACACACACACACACACACACACCCCAAACACACAAACTGCAGTGGTTGGGCTAAGGGCCCCTTCCCTTAGAGGAGCTGCAGGCCCCAATCCAAGGGCTGTTGAAAAGGTTCTCCATGGTATGCATGAACAATATCTTTTTAAAAATTCATTTGGTGCCCTGTCATCGTCGTCATTGTTCTTAAATGGGATATTTAAAAAATAGCTTTGACCAAAGGCGGGAGAAGAGATGTATTTAATAAACTTTTTCTCAGGAAGAATTATGCCTCCATGTATGTCTGAGAGAGGTCCTTCCTTGGAGGCTGTGGTGGGGTGCTGGGTGGCTCTCCCCTTCCGGGGGTCTGGTGAAACTCTTCTGGGTCCTATGCCAGCCTCTAAAGGGGTTTTCCAAGGTGCTGAACCCAGTATTTGCAAAACAGCCCCTGGAATAAAGTGCAGTGTGGATCTCCTGAAACCTGGACGGAAGCTTCTGGACTCCCTGCGGTGGAGAGAAGGCTTTGGCCCCTCAGTGACCTCAGTGACGCCCAAATTGCCTTTCCTTTGTAGTTCATGGGGGGATTTTGGCCAAGAGATCTGTAGTGCCTCATCAGGCTACAAGTCCCAGGATTCCATAGGAAGCAGCCATGGCAGTTAGAGTGGAATCATAGCATTATAATGAGGTAATATGGAAGGGTGGCCTGGCTAGCCCAGTCTAGCATGTCCTGGTCCTGGGTGGTCAATGCGTGGCCATTCAAGGCCAATCAGGGCCACTCAAGGCAAGGATTCCTGCAGAGGAAGGCTGGGGTCTTCCCTGCCTTCTCCAGTGCTGTGGATGGCTCCTTTGACAGTTTGGACGAAACCCGTGCCATGGATTTAGTGCCCCACTGACATCTGAGCCAGCAAGGCTCCCTTCTCAATGTCTCTCGGTGCTTTTAGCTTCTTCTTTGCAAGTTGCATCCATTCACAGGTTCTCAGCAGCAGGTGGTGAAGCTGGAAAATCCAATGTAAACAGCAAATCATCTATTTGAACAGATATACTTTAAGGGGAAAATGCTCAGGACACCCAGCAGCCTGTCCTAATACTGCTATGCACACAGTTGCCTTTCCCAGGCAGTTTCCTATTGATAACATTATTTCATTGTTGAAAATCACATTGCATAGCTGCAGGAGGCCTCCCTCCGCTGAAGTGAGGGGGGGGAGCAGCAGAGAAGGGGTTGTTTAACCCTCTCCTTGTTAGGCTTTTTGCAAAACCACACCTGCCCCAGCCACTTGTCATCCCAGTGCAAAAAAGAGCCTGGGGAGTGAAAAGCAGCCTGAAGGTGGCTGCTGCAGACAGGCATGGTGCGCGAATGTGCAAATCCCAAGCAGTCATTGCCAGACAGGTTGGGCGAGAGATTTAGGGAGTTGAGAGGGGCAGTGTGGTGGGGTGTACAACCTTCCCTTGACCCTTTCCTCCAAGTTCTTGGATGTTCCTTCCTTCCTCAGAGCCTGTGGGCACATGCCCCTTGAACCCCACCAAGGGGAAAGCTGTTTGAGGGAGGGCAACTTTGAACAGAAACAGGAGGAAGGGAAGGGAAGGAAGGGACCCAGCTTCCATGCACATAATCTCTCCCGCATCCGCCATCAGTTGCTGGAAGTCCTCCAACTAGTCAGAGCTACCCCTCTGCCCTGGGAGGTGCCCAGGTACATAGGTAGGCAGGTGAGGCACCCTGACCCCTGCCCACATCCAAGGAGATCCAATGCCCTGGGCCACTCTTCCCCCATCATGACCCACAAAGAATGGGGAGGTGAAAGGAAGCCCCAGGACCTCTCTTGAGATTTAGGAGGAGGAAGCAGCCCTGTTTTGCTTTTTTGTTTTCCTCCTGGTAAGGGAGGTGAAGGAAGATGTTGAGCAAGTTCTACCAGCAAGTGATGTCAAAGGTGATGACCTCGTGGCGGCTAGTTGGTTTCCACCCAGGCTGTTGTGTTAACTAGGTCAATCTGCCACCCAGCCGTTTCTTTCCAGAGGATGGAGACTGCCTAGGCCAGCATTCCTGGGTGGGAAGAGAGCCTGCCTGCCTGCCTGCCTGCTGGGTTGAGTGCAAGGGAAGGGAGGTTGTGGGGCTCCCTGCTTTTCACGTTTTGGACTTCTTGGAGCCGAGACTGGAGACGCATCAGGGACCTTCCAGGATTTGGAAACAGTGGCCCAGAGGGGGAATCCCCGGTTCTGCTCCTGGCATCTTCTGTGCTGTTTTCTCGGAGTGATGGAAGAGGAACTCAGGAAGGGCAATACGGAGGTGGGTGGCTCCAAAGAGGACCGGGAAGAAATGAAGCCACCCAGAACTGGCTTAAGGGCAGCAGCAACAAGGGAGCACAATGACGCACCCTCCCCTGGGTCACAGCTTTTGCAATGGAGGAATGGAGGCTGGAGGCAGGACAAACTAATGCCACGTGGGGGTAGATATGGCTCATGCGTGAGGCATGGAAGGTGCATGCAATCAGGGATGTTTTTGCATATAAATCTTCTGAAAATGAACTGGGAGGCTGCAAAGGGGGGTGTATTCGCTATGAACACCTGCGAAGTTCACACTGCCCACCTGTTGAGCATGGTATCCCAAACGGCACCTCAGAAGCCACACACACACACACACACACACACACACACACAGAACCTCCTCCATCAGGACCCAGTGGCCATCTGGCCCAGTGGGAGGAAATGGCAGAGGAAGGTCTCTTCCGGCCATCTTTTGATCTTGCTCATGTCCAGTCCCTAGAGACTGCAGGGGCAGACTCTGCAGTGGGGAGCTATGGGCTTTGTGTTTTGGGCAGCCCCTTCCAGATCATGAGAGGGGCAGGCAAAGACTGGAACATCGTGCCCATTTCGTGCCCTGCAGGTGCAAACACAGGTGCAGAATGGGTTGTTGTCACCCAACAATTGTGTTCATTGAATTTTTAAAATGTCTGTTGTGGAAACAGCACTCTGTCGCTCTGTCAAAGCTCTGATGGAAACATGCCTTCATCAGGTTTACTGCCAGCATTTGAAAGAATCACTTTTTCACCTGTGGGATTTTCACCGCTCCCCAGCTAGTGTCACAAAAGGGCCACGTGGGCAAAAGTATTTGCTTGAAGTGTTTGTATTCCACTTTTAAATACAAAGAACATCCAGGTGTGGCATCCATATTAAGGACAACATAAACATCATCCAAACAATTTGAAAATGAAAAACAATACAGTATGCAATGGATACTATCAATAAAACCAAGGCACTTAGTAACAGAGCAGAAAGCACGGCCATAATAAAATCATTAGGAAAAACGATCGGTGAGACGGTTCCAGTCCTGTGCAAATAAAACAATCTCCTAGGCCAGTCCCATAGTTGACACTGGTGCCCTTTGAGGCTGGATGCGTCCAACACTGCAGGGAGGAAGCACTGGAGGGAAAGGCACTTCCTCTCTTGTTGTCTGAAAAGAAAAAGAAAACCCAGAGCCATTTCCCTCCCAGTTTCAGAGCTGCCATAAAGTTTTCTCCAGGTTCAAGGCATGGATGAAATCTGGATCCTGCAAAGTCCATCCTGTTATCAGGAAATTGCAACATGGGGCACATTTGTGGCACATTGTATGGCAGGTTCTTGCCCATTTTGGCTTCCAAAAGCAAAAATCTGGCTGGACAGGACAGGACTGAACATTTGGGTTTCAGAAGTAAGAAATACCTCTCGGGAGACAAGACCTATGCTGGCCAGACGGAGGTGCTGGCCAGACGGGTACTGCTGGCCAGACGGAGGTGCTGGACTTTTGGGGTGGTGATGACCACCTTCCTGGGTCTCCCCATCCGCAGTGGCACCTCTTCACACCTAGGCTCCCTTGGATGAAAGGGATCATTTGCACCCATTCCTCTCTCCCAGGGGTTCAAGACTGGTTTTGAGATGGACAAAAGCCCTCACGCTCCCCTCTGGGCCACCAGTTCCGCTCCCTAAAAGGAGGTCTCCACAGAAGACCCTTCAGCAATTCTCTTCCCATCTGGCAAGTCAAGGGCCCCCTCAGCCTGAATCCCAAGTCAGCAGCAGAGATGGGTCTTTCACTCCATGACTGGTTTGGGATTTGGGGGAAGGACTGGCCCCTAGCCCTAGAGACCTCCAGTTCATGATCATGGTGGTGGTGGTGAGGCCGATGATGCAGAAGGGCATCTGCATTGGACTGGAAGGTCATTTTAACCATCATGGCTCCATCCTACCAAGTCCTGGGATCTGTAGTTTGGAAAGAGGGTTAGAATTCTCTGGACTACAGTTCCCAAAATAATCTGATTTAATCCTCAAAGATATCAAACTGCCACAAACTGCCCTCTTTCCTGGAAACCATCCTTTCCTGGGAGGTTTGTGAGTCAGTCCGGTTGAGGACAGGTTAAAGGACAGGAGCCATGCACTTGATGAGGTTGCACAAGGCACCCAGTTCCACCGAAAAGGGAGGCTGACTTTGGAACTGAAAACCCCAGCATTACTAAAGAGGCGGGTGGTTTGAGTCTCTTTCATCATCATCTCCCTCATTGTCGCCATCACCTCTGAAAGGCAAATCTGCCCCAGCTTCCTCCCTGTCTCTGAACCTGCCAAACCTGAGGCACCAGGAGAGCGCCCAAAGAGAGGAGTGGCAGTTTTGGGGAGAGGAAACCAAGGCTCAGGTAGCAACACCCACGGGGGGGGGGGGCAGCATCAGGCTGGAGAGCAACATCCAGCCAGGACAGGGAGGCCAAAGCAGGTCGGCGGGGGGGGGGGGGGGGAGGCAGGAAGGCCTGGAGGAGGTTGGCTGGAGGTTGGCAGCTAGGCATGGAGTCCCTCCCTGGAAGGGGTTCCTGTGCCATGGCCTGCCAGCGGTGCTTTTGGCGTGAGGCTATGTGCTAGCTGCTCTCTGCTCTTCCTTCCTCCATGTATGTTTCACAAACATACATGGACGTTTGGTAGCCATGAAATGGCTAAAGAAGGCTTTGCTACCAAACGTCCATGTATGTTTGTGAAAGATGGACAGTGAAAAAAGATACAGTACCATCCAAAATCCACAAGTCAGTGATACTGGGCCTACCAAAATGCACCATTATACATGCTGCAGTCTTCCAAAGCTCCACTGGCTTCTTCATCAGGCAAAAGTGTTAAAAGTATACAGGAGGGGGGGAAATTGATGATGTTAGTCCAAGCCCTGCATTTGGTCAAGATGTTGTGGTTGTTGTCCTCCATTTAGATGGTCAGGAGGGGTCTTCATGAAGGGGGGGGGGTTCCTGCCTCTGGCCAAGTGGATACTGGGACATTCACTCCAGTAAACAAGCTTTAAATTCCATTTGCAAGACAAAAAGCTACTGCCTTTGAGATCCAGTTTGTCTCAAGTCCTTTGTGAGGACACAAACCCTTTTGTTAGGAAGGCTGATAGGGGAAATATCAACTCATTTGAAATATGGTACTAGAGGAGACCTGCGGATACGGTGGATGGACAAAACTACCAATAATTGGGTCTGGAAGCAAACCAGGCCTGGACTGTCCCTTAAGCAAAGATAAACTCAGGCTGTCATATTTTGGGCATATCGCAAGAAGAAAGTACTCAGGAGAAAAGTCAATAATGCTTGGTAAGGTAGAAGCAGCATAGACCGATGGACGGATTCAGTCAGAGAAGCCATGGCCATGAACCTGCAAAACCTAAACAGGGCAGGTGAGGATAAGATAAGGGGGCCCTCATTCATAGGGTTCCCATTGATCGAGGCTGAAGGCAGAGAGACAGCATGGCTTAGCGGTTCGAGTTTCCAGCTTGGCCATGAAACCTGCTTGACGGCCGTGGGCAAGTCACATCCTCTCAGCCTCAGAGGAGAGCAATGCCAAAATTCCTCTGAACAAATTTTGCCAAGAAAAATGCAGAACACTTTAGGGTCACCATAAGTCAAAAATGACTTGAAAGCACACAACATCATCACCAACAAGAGCATCTTGGTGTGTTGTTGATGCAGTGAACTCCATGTTTACACAGCTTTGGATTTCCTGTGCCAAAAAAAAAGGGGGGGGGAAGTGTCCCAAGCCATTGCCATTGTGCATTGTGTGCCTCATAAATGGTTTGCTGGAAGTGATGTCTTGCCTCAGGACCTTGGGGAGGGAAATCACAATGGCCAGGACCCCCGTCCCCCCCATCCCCCGTGGGCCGGCCAGGCAGAGGGCCTGGAGGTGGTGGTGGCCACATTGGCAACTGTACACAGGAGCACAATGGGAGGGAAAACCCCACTGTCAAGATCGGTCAGCGGTTGAGGAAGATTTCCTGAAGGACAGACGGTCAGTGTAGAAGTCCGTTGGTTGATGATGACGGTGGCAGCCATAATGGTCACGGAGATGATAGATTCCCGGCAGCAATAGGTGCATCAAGGAGCAACTGCAAACAGGCTGACCCAGGATCTGAATGAAATCTCCATAGACAGGGTCCAAGAGCCCAGAGGCAAAAAGTGATGAAGCCTGGGACAGAATCTGCGTCATCCATGGTCCAACACCGGACACTCAGGCACACCTGGGAGTCTGGGAAATGCAGGAGAATAATAACATGATTACAGGAACCTGTGAAGAAGGAGTCCTCTAGGCATGTGCAGAGTGAACTTCCCTTATTTCTGAGCAACCCCAGCAGCCTCCATCCATCCATCCATCCATCCATCCATCCATCCTTCCCTCTCTCCCCTTTCAGCTTTCTGGGTTTGGCTTATGGAGGCCATGCCTTGGTGCCAAGGATGGGCTTTGGGGACCCCTCCCAGCCCATCTTCTTCTTAGAGGAGGAATGGAAAATACTGGGGGGGGGGGAGGCACAGAAGAACCCCCCTTTCCTTTAAAATGGAAAAAGGAAATGTCCTCTCTCTCTTCCAAAGAGAGGGGTACAAGGAAGGTGCTGTCAAGGTCTTTGCAGCAAGGGAAACAGAAGCCCCAAACAATTCCCGACTCTCCTCATGGGGCTCCCCCAAAATTGCTCACCCCTCGGAGGGAGGGAGGGAGGGAGGGGGGGCCTGGGGGTCTGGAGAGCTGCCATTTCTTTCTTTCCTTCAGGGCCCTTCAGGAAGACTCTCCAGACCCCCTCCCTGGGCCCTGAAGAAGGAAAGAAAGCCCCCTCCCTGGGCAGAGCCAGCCCAGAGCCGGGGGTCTTGGGGCATGGGCTGAGATCGGGGGGGGGGGATGGGGATGGGGATGGGGGCTTCCTCCTGCCCCCCACCCTCCCCACAGTCCCACCTAAGACCTCTCCGGCCAGGCAAGCACAAAGGGCCCCCACCACCAACCAAGCCCCCCCACACACACACGAGGGAGCTTGACCTGGAGGACCTCCGCCTGGGGGGCGAGGGGAAGGAAGAGCGGTGGGTCGGTCTGGGCTCGGCCTCCTCGCCTCCCTCCCTCCCTCCCTCCGTCCCGCCCCGTCCGTCCGTCCGTCTGTCCGTCCGGGAAGAGCCAGCGGCACAGGTGAGGCAGGGCAGGTGAGGCAGGTGAGGAGGGAGGGAGGGGCTGCGGGGACTGGGGGTGGGCTCCTGCTGCTAGACCCTCTCGAGAGGACCCTCCTTCTCCTCCTATTCCTCCGTCCGTCCGAGGAAGGGCCCCGATCCTCCTCCCCGAAGAGGCAGGTAAGCCAGCCCCAGGTAGGCAGGTAGGCGGCAGTGGCCCTTTCACACGCCGTCGTTGCCCCGCTCTCCTTCTACTCCAGCTGCCCTAACGTCCCCCGAGGAGGAGGAGGGCCTCGGATCCTCAGCCCGAGAGCTCTAGTGCCTCCCCAAACTGCACATCCCAGCCCCTTAGAGCTGCTCCCTCTTGGGGAGTCCCTCCGGAGGGGCTGCTGTCTGTCTGTCTGTCTGTCCGCCTGATGCTTGCCCCCTCCCCCTTCAAGCCCTTTCAAGCCCCCCGAGACCACCGACCGGACCCCTCTCCTCTCCTCTTCTCTCCTCTCTCTGCCCTTGAGGCCGGGGAGGGCTCCTTCTTGGCACGAGGGGCTCCCAAGAGAGTGGCCCCCATCCCCTGCAGGGCTCCTGGGGGAGGCCTTCGGTGTCCGGGGAGGACCCAGGAGAGAGGGCACCCGCCCTCCAGCTTCACCCACGATGGCGCCCTGGTTGGAGGGGGGGGCATTGGGTGGGAAGGCCAGCCCTGGGGGACTCACTCGGCTGCTGGAGGGGGAGATGATGATGATGATGATGATGATGATGATGATGATGATGACGGGAAGGGAAGGGGAAAACCGGCCCAAATCCTGCAGCCGCCTTCTAAGTCTCGGCTTACAAAGTTTGGGGGCTTTTAAAATAAAATAAAAAAAAGCAGGTAGCATGTCAAGAATGGCATCAGCTGCGGCAATGGTTGGCCATGTACCTGTATCTGCCTATAGGTGTAAATTATGAATGGTTATAGCTATCCTTTTGTGGTAATGCAGTCAAATATGTGTTTTCCTCTTCTATTAGTGGAGCTTCTAATACTCTCAGGTTTTCAACGGAGGCTTTAGGTATAATAATATTTTAAAGTAGGTCTCTTTCCTTGCAAGTTGACAGATTCTGTATGGTATGGTATATAAACCGCTGGACCTGCTAACCCTAACCTTTCCTAGAAGGAAAGATGTGGTGGAGAAGTCCATTGGGGAGGCATCCTCTGTGGGGGATTAACCCAGGAGAGGTCAAAGGCAGCCTTGAGGTCAAGCCAGGGACTCAGTGCCTCCTCAGGATGCATGCTCTCATGGCTGCCAAGGAGGATGGATGGATGGATGGATGGATGGATGGATGGAGGAAGGCAGGGCCATGGAGGGCACTACAGGTCAGGATGCCTCTGTGGGTCTGTTGGCGGGGCAGGGACCCCTTCCCAATGTGGCCTCTGGCCGTCCACTCTGAACCAGTTAGGCCAGCTTTGGTCTGCCCCAGCTCCAGGGCGCCTCTTCTTCTCCTTTGCTTTTGTCATGCGGGTCCGTTTTGCAAAGTGGCAGAGATTGCCCCCCGCCCCCTGCCCCCCCCCCCGGGGCAGGATTCCCACTCGCCCCCTGGCATGGGAAATCCATGGGCAAGGAGAAGAAGGGTGCATTCCTTTGTTAATTAATGACTGTGGGAAAGGTGCCATGGCTTGGGCAGAGGAGGGGCAGCAGTGCATGGGACAGGACTATGGCTGTGGTCCCAGGGGATCAACCCAGTGGACCATGGGGTGAGCTACTGGACAGTAGACAATCCTGCAGCCTCCCTGATGTGGTTGGACTGCAACTCCCATCAGCCCTACTAGGACACAGGATGATTCCCACTCTGGCACTGTCTTGTGGGGATCCCATCCAGAGAGGGAAGTTTCTCATTTCCAGCTAAATGCCAGGCCTCCATCCTTCCCTCTCTCCCCTTTCAGCTTTCTCCAGGCCTGGAGTATCCTCTTATTTAGCCCTTCAGAAAGACAGTGGTCTCTTGCCACTTAGTTTAAGCGGAGCAAAGAGTGAGGGTCAGGGGCTGATGCTGCTGGCCGGACTTTCCTTCTCCCCGGCTTGCTCCCTTTGCCAAAAGCACCCTCGACGGCCGGCCGGACGGCCGGAGGTATTGGCGATCTCTGGCACAACCTCCTTGCTCTCATTGTTTCCAGAGCAGAAGTTACGAAAGCTCCAGCGGCTCAGGAAGCAACAGCCTCTTTGAGGGGCTGAGTCTGTTTGTTCTTCCCAAATTGAAGAGTTTGGGCCCTGTGCCATTGGGCCCGTGGCCAGCAGGCAAACCAAGGAGAAGGGCTCTTCCCCCCCCCCCGGTGTGCTGGCCGGATTGGGCCCCCAGTGCCAGCCAGTCTCTGCTGGGAAAAGCCCCTCCTGGCTTGGCTGGCTTCCCCAAGGACTGCCCTGGCAGCTGGAGCATCCTTGCAAAAGGCAAATGGCAGTTGCTTCTGCTGGCCTCCTCTGAAGGATCAAGCTTCTTCTTCAAGAAGAACTGGGTAAAGCAGAAACCAGCGGGTGAAATGAGGGTGGCCAAAGCACCATGGCAGGTTCCCTCAAAATTTGGCATCTCTGCTGCACTGCCATCTTGGAGGGGCTGCCATAAGCATAAGCAAGAAAGAGGGCCTCCCATCACTATCGGCAATATCCTAAGGGATGCGGGGGGGGGGGGGGAAGGAGATTGCTCTGTGAGGCACTGCTGCTAAATTTGGCTGTTAACAGCCACCCTGGACAAGGGATCCCTGGCTCATATTTTTACTTGCCTCTACAGGAAAAGAGGTCCAAAGCTGAGGAGCTCTCCCTGCTTCCCTCTGCTCCATGCGCTTGGCTTGTGTTGGATGCTGGTGTAGAGGAAGGTCTTTGGGGGCATCCCTGGAGCTGCGCACTCTGCCCTCCTCTCTCTTGCAGGAGTCCTCCGGCAGCCTTGCATCCAGTGCCAGGAGCTACTGCCAGCTGCTCTCTGTGCCCAGGGGATGATGGTCCTTGTTGCACATGTGGATGACTGACTCTGCGCTTGCTCCATCCCTCAAAGTATTTACACTGCAGATGCTTGAGAAGTTCATCTTCTCCCACCCGGCCCACTTTGCCATGCCTGGAATCTAGTGGGTCTCCCTGCAACACAGTCCAGATCCCTGGCTAAATGGATGACGGTCCATTCTGACCTCCTGGAGCTGAAGCAGCAAAGCAGAAGGCAATTCTCAATTACTATGGACCCAGCGCTCACTCTTAGAGTGGAAGGCACAAGGTCACCAGGTAAGGCCGGTCGGGGACAGATGGGGGGGGGCGTATGGTTCCCAGATCCCAAGGACTGGCCCCATCTTTTCTGGGCCTCAAGGCAAAGGGGAGCAATCTCAGGTGAGACGTCTACATTATCCCCCTCTCCTACTTGCTTGACTTGATGATTTTGATTTGAATAGCATACTGTGCAACTGCAGTCAATGCTTAACATTTCGTGCTTATGGAGATCACACACACCCCCAACACAAACACACACCTTGGTCTCACCTCTGGCCCTGAAATCCCATGGCCTGGAAGACTCCTGCCCTGGCAAACCAGATAGCCATACAAAGAAACACTTCTTTGGAGGCAATTAGGTTTGCCAAACAAGCAAGAGACACTCTGCCTCCTCCCCACCCCAGCTGGTATCAAAGTGCTGTAACTGCGTAGTGTGGATGCACCCCACAACAGCTCCTGTTTCTGCTGTGACAGGTTGACACAGCTACTACCCCATTTGGGATCGATGCAAAGCATTATTCTTCCATAATGAAAATTCACCTGACTGTCAGGATCGCACCGGAGTGGAACGTCCCGTTTTGTTGAACTTAATTTATTCATGTATATGTCAAATGTCTTTAATAGATTATTTATAACAAAGCACTGGAGACTTTTTTATTATTATTATCTCTGCTTCATCTTTCTTGGTACCATAAAATAGCCTGAAGATCTATTGCACATAATGACTGTTCTATTAGTACTAGTTTTGTCTGGGTTGTTAATCCATTCTCTCAGCCAGCAAGCGCTTTGTGGAGTGTCATTTCACAGAGCCTTGGTCTCCTGTGGTTTTTCTTCTTTTCTTTTTCCATCTCAATACTGGAACTGGTTCAAGGGTTTGGAGGCCGATCACAGCCAGCTGTTTTCTCTGGGCTGGAAGACCCTGAAGTGCGGAGCTGGACCAGGGAACCTCTTCCCTTGGGAGTCAATAGGGCTGAGCGGGTGTTCTCTGGAGCCCTTCCCAAAAACTGAGGCTGGGCTGCGATTGGTTCAGTTTCCAGGATGAGAGGGCCCACAGAGGCACCCCACAATTCAAAATGGTCCTCCTCTTCCTCCTCCTCCCCATCCTGGGGCTTGCAAGACATTATTGGCTGCCAGGAAGGTCCTTTGCTGCTCTGGCTTTTCTTTCTCAAGAGACAATGGCCCAAAGGCAGCATCCACCCCCCACCGCCCATTGATTCCTTTGTTCTAACAATGGCTATCTATCCGTTTAGAAAAAACCCTTTTGTCACCATTTCAATGGAGGCTGGACCCTCCCGGTGCAGTAGGGAGGCCTGGCCAGGAATGTCCCAAGCCCTGAGATTTCAGAGCCGGAAACCACCACTGAGACTAAAAATGCAAGTCTAACCATTGAGGAATCTACATGCGCATGAGGCGCGCCATTCTTCAGGGATTTTTCTTCTAGAAGGGAACCATGCGGAATTTTACAATTTTCTCCCCACTGTGAGAAAATCTTCAAAAACAGTCCAGTTTTCAAAAACTATTTGCCGTTCAGAACTTATTTTGCACAAAATTTGCATGTGCTTATTTTGCACAGAAACCAGTATTTTCTGCCAAAAACAACCACGTGAGAGTTTTGCCTAGGATTCCCCCTGAGGACCAGAGGAGAGGGCCCAGGTCCTGGGGTCTGGGGACCTTAGGGGTCAAGTTGGTCCAGTTTTTGCCTCATGGGATGGCTTCGTAAGCCCTTTCCCCTCTCATGCACCCCAGCGCCATTTTGAAGAACACACACGGCCACTACACTCTCCTGTTGGGGCTTCTTCAGGGCCAAGTCATGAAGGGACTCCTTCACTACCTTCTACTGGAAAATCTTTACTTTTGTTACCTGTGAAGATACAAAACAGGAGGAGAGTAAAAAAACACACAGCAGGTCTGGGAAAAGCTGCTATTTTGGTGTAAAACTTCCAGAATCCCCCAGCCAGCATGACAAGCACAGCAACCTGGGAACTGCAGTCCAAAGTCATTTTGCAAATAGCTGAGGGAAACAAAGATTTCTGCCCAGTTGCAGCGACTGAAGCTGATCAACTATCACACACACACACACTGTGTGTCTGCATGCATCCTCTCTGCATGAAGTGACTTGCAAGCATGCATGAGGCGAATGGAGGCTGCTATTGTCATAAGGCTACGTGTGCCTTGAATACCTTTTGGGTGTACAACCTCACTGGTGTGAATGTAGGTTTTGGGTTGCTATGCACAGGACTGACTTCCTTGCTTCCTCTGGCTACCAGCTGGGTCTTCTTTCTTGCCCATGCGCAAACACCGGCCATGCGCCGACAGACCCATTGGTCTTGCAGAGCCCTCTGGCTGGGCCAGCCACAGGAGGAGTGTGCAAAATATCTTGCAAGACCCACCTTTGGCTCTTCATTCAAAGCCAACGATATCAAGATAGTGTTGGTTAGTGGAGGTGAAAAGGCATCATCCAGTCATGCCATTTCTTATTTTTTCTGGCTGGAAATTTTTGTTTGCCAGTTTTTGCAGGCCAAGAAGGTTGGGTAACTCTCGCCCTCCAGCAAAATCAGGTGATCCCTCTAACTGGGTTTTCTGCTTCTTTGCTATTATAGAGGACTTTCAACTTTTATCAGATGAAATCCAGCCCGAGAATGTATCCTTGGCATGTGTCTGTATGCATCCATGCAGGCATATATCCATGTGCGGGCACCCATTTTGCAAACACCTTGCAAAGTTCTTCTGAGTCATACAGCACTGCTCTTCTTGCATTTCAAACAGCATTTAGTTCCATAAAAAAGATCTGGCTCTGAATTTGCACATGAGAACTAAAGATACTCTGAATGAAAAGGGGGGAAAAGAAGGATATCCAGATGTGCAAAACATAATTGCTTCCTTGGCTCTAATGCAGCCAAATGCAAGAGCCATCTCTGGCGTTTTGTGTGTCACTTTGGTACAGCAACCTCTGAGGATGCAACTCGCCCCGGTTCCTTCTCTCTGGACCCCTTTTCTTTGGGGGTACCTCCTATTGTTCCAAACTTTGTTTCTTATCCCTCAAAACTCAGGAACGGCTTCCTGAATTCTTATTTCTTTCTCTTGTTTTGAAATTCCACCTGAGGATAGAAAGATTCAGAACTGTGCATTCTTGCCTTGCTGGAGGAGGACAAGGTGTACCTTTAGGTGTTCGCGAGACCCACACGAACTATGGCAGAACAAAATGTACCGATGGTATCTTAAAGACTGAAAGAATTTTTTAAGAGGCATAACCTATAGTCCTCTCCCTGCCAGGCAGGCTCTCGCCTCTGAGGAATCTTCCTCTGGCCTCCAAGGAAAGAGAAAGCAGCTGGGGAGGGTCTCTTTGGCTCCCGGCTGTAGGAAGGAAGGAAGGAAGGAAGGAAGGAAGGAAGGAAGGAAGGAAGGAAGGGCAGGGCAGGGCAGGGCAGGGCAGGGCAGGGCAGGGCAGGGCAGGGCAGGGCAGGGCAGGGCAGGGCAGGGCAGGGCAGGGCAGATAGGTCTCTTCCCGCAAGAGCCCTAAAGCGACCTCTCCAGCCGTCCATCAGGGCACCTGCAGGACACCTGAGAAGAACTGCAAAGTGCCCCAAAAGTTGCTCTGAGCCAGTTTCCCATTCACACAGCATTGCATATCGATGTCATGGTCCAGAAACTGCAACCCCAGCATGGACCTGCCCTGCCTTGGACAGCCAGGGAGGACAGCCTTAGGCCCTGGGGCCAAAACCACCCCTTTAGTTTTCCCCAAATGACTAGACGCCCCTTCCCTGTAACCCCATTGTTTAGCAGTTCCCATGCCTTTATACACCCTCCATTCTAAAAAGACTGAAGTGGCATTCCTGGGGCTGGGAATAAGGTGAGGCAGCGGTGGTGGTGGTGGTGATGGTGATGATGGTGATGATGATGATGATGGTGATGAGCATCAGAATCCCACCTCTGTTGTTGTATGGGTTCAGAGAAATGTTGTGAAATGTTGCTGGGCAATCTAGTTCTCCATTCCCTCTTTCCTCCTCCTTTCTTCTCTCTGGAGCAGACTCGCAGATGACGGTGAAGAAGTACTTTGTGAAGGCGCTCCACCGCCTCCAGAAAGGCCCCGGCTACACGTACCGGGAGCTGCTGGTCTGGTACTGTGACAACACCAACACCCACGGGCCGAAGCGCATCATCCGGGAAGGCCCCAAGAAGAAGCTCATCTGGTTCTTCCTGACCCTCCTCTTTGCCTCCCTGGTCTTCTGGCAGTGGGGCATCCTCATCAACACCTACCTCTCCTACAACGTCACGGCCGCCCTGGCCATCGGCTTCAAGACCATGACCTTCCCGGCCGTCACCATCTGCAACGCCAGCCCACTCCGGTGAGTTGCGTTCCAGGCTCAGGATTCAAGACTCAAACCCCTTTGCAAGCCATCACACCTGGGCTGCCATCCATCTGGCCGGTCATAACGCAGGCATGAGTCCCCCTCCGCAGGCAAGGCAAACCATTTGCCCAATGGACATGTTCTGCGGACGATGGCAAAAGTGGAGTTGCGTGTATTATCTATCTATTTTATTTATCTGCTGCCTTTCTCCCAGAGTGAGACCCAAGGCAGCTCACAGAAGGAAATCAGCTAAGATCTAACCAGGTAGTTTTATACAGTAATGTTGCATATTGAAGTTGTGCATTGTGTACATTGCACTTGGGCATTTGTGTATTACACTTGCACATTGCAGCTGCACATGGTGTATTGGACAATGGCCCTAGCTATATGCAATCTTTCTGTTCTACTTGGGGGATGTGTAGTGAAGCATCGCCTCATTTTGACACGTGTGCAACACTGTGAGCATCCCGGCTGCTTTTACTCTGAGCAAGAACAGCCTCAGCCCTGGAAGACCCCAAACCCAGGGTCTGTTCACACGGCTGGTCACTTCTGTTGGGGGCTGAAAGGGAATCCTTGATGGTGGTGGAGAGTCCTTGGCTTTCCTCTTCCTGTCTGGGAGAAAAGGGATTATTATGCCAGAGACAACAGCAGAGATGTTATCAGCGGTTGAGCTGGAACCAGCAGCTTCTAGAGAGAAAGATGGAAGCAGGTGAATCGGATCCGAAGGGAGTTGAGCAAGACACAGCACACCGACCGGGGGGGGGGGGGCAGAAGGGGGCAGAGGAAACATTCTGGAGGGCCCTTTGCTTTAATCTATGCATTGCTTAATGAGGCGGATGGCAAAGAACAGCACCCAAAGTCAGGCATTTCCAGGGAAAGAACCACACCAGGCACACATCTGTTTGGAAAGTTGGCCCCCTCGGTCCCTAATGTGGGGAAAACTCATTTGGGGTGAAGGCACTGCCCCCTAAATCAAGGTGTGTGTGTGTGTATGTGTGAAGATCTATCTATGCAGAGGGTGCCTGCTGTGGAGCCCTTCCCGCGGGGCACCCGCATGCCCGTGCCAGACCCTTGAGCCCCTCCTTTGGCCTTCCAGGTATTCCAAGGTGAAGCCCTACCTGAAGGACGTGGACGCCCTGATCGAGGCTGCCCTGGCACGCATCCTGCAGTCCGGCGGGGAGGACGGGGCAGCCGCCATGGGCCCCGGGGCCAACGCCAGCCACGCAGAGACCCTCAACCTGCGCCTGTGGGACCAGATCCCCCTCGTGGTCATCGACGAGAGTGACGGCGCCCACCCGGTCGTCCACAACATCCTTGGGGAAGGTGCCCTTGGCCTGGGGGGGCTCTACCAAAATTCCTCCTCTTTCGCTAACCCAGAAGGGAGGAGGTACAAGCTGGCACTCAAGCTGGTGAGTGGAGTACCCCCTTTTTTGGGGGGGGGAAGGAAGGGAGGGAGGGCAAAAACTGGGGCAATGCATGCAGCGGTGTGCAGATGCATGTGTGTGTGTGTGCAATTGCCCGCCCCCCCACACACACCCTGCCTTGTCTTTAGCACTTGCTTTTCAGCTGCCTGCCCCCCAAGGAAGGGATGCCCAGTCAGAAGTGTCCCAGGCCCTGAGAGTTCGAGCCTTGGGCAAGTCATATACTCTCAGCCCCAGAACTGTGGTAGGGTTGCCATAAGTCAACCCTCGACTTGAAGACACACACACACACACACACATTTCAAGGCAGTGCTCTCAACCTGTGACTCCTCCCCTCCCACGGATGACCAGAAAACCTGGGGCCAGGTCCTGAGATCTGGCCCCCGCTGGAGGTGTCCATTTGCCTGACCCCTGGCCAAGAGCTGTGCACGCCCCCCTGACCCCTCCAGTCTCCCGCTTTCCCTCAGTGCACCAACAATGGCTCCAGCTGCACCTACCGGAACTTCACCAGCGCCGCCCAAGCCGTGGGCGAGTGGTACGTCCTGCAGGCCACCAGCATCTTGTCTCGCGTGCCGGTCAAGAAGAGGATCGAGATGGGCTACCAGGCGGAGGACATGATCCTGGCCTGCCTGTACGGGGCCGAGCCCTGCAGTTACAGGTGAGCCGGGTCGGGGTCAGTTTTGCGGTTGGCACGAAGGGCCGGGCCACAGAAAAGGCCGGAGGGAGACGGCCGGGGGCTACAAAGGCATTGCACCAGCTGTCCCAGGGAGAAACATTTTCTCCTTCTTCGGAAAGTGAAAATCTTTCAGGACTCCTCCTTCTGGCATGGCAAATGTGGCGGGAGGTCTTTCTGAAGTTTCCAGATTTGTGTGTGTTTATTTTAAATATCCAACCATTTCCATTGTGCCCAAATATTTTCTGGCCATTCCTGGCCCCAGCTTGCAATTTTTTATTCCAATCCACAAGTGAGTTTTTTTTTTTTAGTACCAGAACAGTACCTTCCTTTCTCTTCTCCAATTTTGGGAGGAAAAAAGAGAGAGAGAGAGAGTTATAGTGCTAAAGTGCATCAGTGAAATGACATTTTTGGATTATAACTCGAAGAGCAGAACATTTGCCTTTCAGACCCTAGGACCACCGCATCCAACCATGCCCTCAGTTTAAAAACAAACCTTTGGAAGAGTTCTAATGCAGATCCAAAAAACTGCCACCAACAGCCCCAAAAAGAAGGGGAGGAGTGGATGCGGAGGCAGCAGCAGCAACAACAACAACAACGGTTGAAGCCTGGCAAAGGGCTTTTTGGGAGACCCCACACTTTCCTGCTTCAGTTTGGAGGATCCCTCCACTCAACCTTATCCAGTTCCTCCAAAATCCCTCCTCCATTTTCTTCCCTCCCTCAGTTTATTTTTGTCAACATGATTTGCACCATCTATTTTTATTTAGTAAAAGATTTCTGTCCTGTCCTATATCCAAGGATCTTAGGGCAACGTACAACCAAATCAATTTGAACAGCTAGAACAATTTAGAACAGTTAGAGTAATTTAAATAGGCTAAAAGCATTTTGTGTTTTCATCTGACACAGAAATTTGTGCACATTCATTTTGAATTTTCCCTCCATGAAATACTCATGTATTGGCATCATTCACCTAATTCAACCGGTGTGTTTTTTAGTGATGCATGTTTTAGTCATTTGCATTTTTGTACCTGCTGAGACTTGTTGCAGGAAAGCATCCTTGCCTCCAGAGTTTGCAAATGCAAATGTGCCAACTCTTGTGGCAAGGAGCACACTTTCCTGCAACAAGTCTCAGCAGGTGTAAAAATGCTACTCTCATGGAAGCAGCTGAGTTTACAAAATTTCACTCCATCCCTGCACTGTCTATATATGTATTGTTTCTTCCAATTTACATAATCATGATGAATATTATGTGCATTTCCTTGTGTAACCAACTAGTACCTGCTTGATTCTGAACTGAATAAAAATTTAGGGGGAAATATAAATCATCAACAGGAAACATGTACATTTGGATCTGCAGAACGCATGGCTGCAAGTCCAAGCTCCGATGCGTGTCAAACCTGCAGAGATCTCAAGGGGCCCCAATTCAGTCTCAGCTTCGGGGCTGTGCAGTTAATCCACAGGTGTGCTTTACTCCAGAGAAAGTGGCATTGCAGGTGGACGCAGGATCCGTGCCAGGCTGCTTTCGTCCCCTCTCCCTTTCTCCCACCCTTTTCTTTCTGGCACTGATGGCTTCATTTTGGGTTTGGTTTAATTAAATTCCTGGCCCGGCCCGGCCCGGCCCAACCTTTGGTTTGGGATGGATTACACTCTGAAAAATAACCTTCGGCATCCCAGAATCGGATTAAAGTAGACCTTAAATCCCAGATACTGAGAATCTGAAGCCTCTTCTTCCAAAGGCCTGATCTTTCAGCTTACACAAAACTCATCTTTGGGCATAGGCATTCATATCAAACATCCCAATAAAAGATAAATATAGTGTTACACACTCAGGCTCAGGTCAGCCTAGTAAAATAAGCGGAGAAGGAATTCAGCGTGAATTGTCCTAAGTGGGTTATAAAGCGCACAGGCTGAGCCTTTTCCCTTTTGCTGCGGCTCCTGCGGCCGCTTGCTGACTCACTCTGTGCCCCGTACGCAGCGGCCGACTATCCATCAGCAAACACTGGCTTATTTAATTAAACTGGGAACAGATTGGTTATCACAGCTCCAGGCTGAGCCATGACCTGGGCTTGGCACTTGGCCCGTCGCCTCCTGGGGAGCTGCCAAATTTCTGGAGCCGGCAGAAGTGCCGGACGCATCTGCTCTCCTGGTGAGCCTCAGGTGGGCTCCGGTGGAGCAGGGACCACCTCTGCGCCTGTTCGGGGAGGATTGGGGCCGTGCCAGCCCTTGTCCTCTGTCAAGCAGACAGCTGCATATTTCTACACAAGGACAAGATGTAGAGGCCCCATCTCCTCAAAGCTTCCTCTCCTCCCCTTTTTTCCAAAACTGGGGGACTGGATAATCACCTGCAGCTGGGGGTCATTGTCTCTAGGATCCAGAAGTAGACTTGAACTCCTGGAGGCCTGTGCCGGAGGGGGTGAGCCAGTATTTTAGTGGTAAGGGGCACATGGAGAGCTCACAGGGCATGAGATCAGGAGAGCTCTAAGAAGGGTGGAATAAAGTGGAGTGTTTCCTTCCCATGGCTTCTTAAAACCACGTTGCAATTCTACAAACCGGAGCCAGCGGAGGCTACTGCATTTTCTTTGCCCCTATTGCTGCCCACTCTCCCCTGACTTCCTGGCTTTGTCTTTGCCATACTTTGCATTCCTTGGTGATAAAACACTTGGATGAGAGGCATCCCCCACACTCCCCAAGGGAGGAAAGCCCAACACCAATTTCCCAACTCTCCTGTTTGCAAAACTTGACATCTTGGTCTTCAGCGCGACCGCCTTCTTCTGTCACCATCCTTCTTGAGTTCTGTTTGCCAGGCCCAAAGCCACTGAGCAAACAAGGAAGGGCCAAATGGTCCGAGCCAGAAGATGCCAGGCTGGCCTCCTTCCGCTTGAGGAGCCTTTGGGGGCTGCCTGGGGCCCTCTCCCTGCCCTCCTCTCTGCTCCGGGTGACCCTTTCCCCTTTCATCGGCCTCTTCCAGAAACTTCACCCACCTCTACCACCCAGACCATGGCAACTGCTTCATCTTCAACTGGGGCATGGATGAGAGCCCACTCATCTCCTCCAATCCTGGGGCAGAGTTTGGTAAGTACCTGAGATGGACTGGGGGCGTAGAGATCCCAAAAAGAGGGTGGGGAGAAGGACAGAGGAGCTCTTCCTTTGCCCCTTCCTCCCTGGCATGGCACCTTGGCATTGGACCCTTTTCTTCTACAGGGCTGAAGCTCATCCTGGACACTAGCCAGAAGGATTACATCCCCTTCCTGACCACCACGGCCGGGGCCCGGCTCATGCTCCACGAACAGAGGAGCTTTCCCTTCCTGAAGGACCAGGGCATCTATGCCATGTCTGGGACAGAGACCTCCATTGGGGTCATGGTGGTATGTGGGGGCCCTCCAGCCGCGCGGGTGGGTCAGTCGGGCAACGGAGCTCTTTCGGGGAGCAGGGACACCCTTTGGGAAGCAGCCCAATGCCAGCCCTTTGTCAGCTGAAGACAAAGGTTAACTAACTGCCGGCTTACCATTGATTAACTGTTAACTGTTGGTTTACCTTTGATTAACTGTTAACCATCTTTTGGCTAACTGTTAATTGACTGTTGGCGAGTCTCAACAGGAGTGGCTCCATTTAACCAATTGCTGAATGGTGAG
Organism: Phrynosoma blainvillii; assembly: GCA_026167975.1. Taxonomy (NCBI): domain Eukaryota; kingdom Metazoa; phylum Chordata; class Lepidosauria; order Squamata; family Phrynosomatidae; genus Phrynosoma; species Phrynosoma blainvillii. The sequence continues at coordinate 445,491 of JANUYF010000012.1, forward strand.
TCAATGGTTGGGTCATGCTGAGCAATTTAGTGGGTCTACCTTTAGGTAGGGGACTAAGAGTAGGAGTCAGACCATGTGTCCAGGAAAAGCGAAGGGGTGACCCCTGCAGAAGAGGAAAACGCACCTGAACCCTCCTCCCACTGCTTCCTGGAAGTGGAGGCCACAGTGGTTGTGCTTTCTGTTACTGGGAGGTTTTGGGGCTTCCTCTGCAATTGAGTTACTAGTCCTCTTTGACATTTGGATGCAATGCAAGAAGCGGAGAGACTTTGTCATGATGGGAGAGACACAAAGCCTACTTTGCAGGCAAATAGTTGCCACCCAGAGTGAGAAGAGATTAATGCTGAGCAGTGACCACTGTGTGATCCATCCCTGCCTTTAGATATACCATGCCCCTTCCTTCCTTCCTTCCTTCTTTCCTTCCTCTCCAGGATGAGCTTCAGCGGATGGGCCACCCTTACAGCGACTGCACCGCCAATGGCTCTGGCATCCTTGTCCGGAATCTGTATGAGAATTATCCTGCCTTCCAGTTCCAGGTGACCCACCTTTCCCCGCTTGCAGCCTGTAGGTTCGCTGGGGACAGGGCCATCCCAGGCCACACAGAGCAGCCAACGCCCCCCCCCCCCCGGGCCAAGGGACAGCCAAGTGTCAGCATAAGAAGGCCAAGTTACTTTGGGGCAAAAAAGTCCCCAAAGCCATACAACCCGATGAAGGTTCATGGCACCTTCTGGCATTTCAGTTACATGTACCCTAGGCTGCTCCTCTTCCTGAAAGGGAAGAAAACCATGACTTTTCCCCTGTGGAAAGTCAACAGGGCAAAACCCTGTAAAGTCTACAGTGCAAGAAAGGAGGGTAATATGGATGGACACAGAATGAAATCTGAAGCTCCAGGGCAGCAGCTCTTTGCACAGACTTCCTCCTCCTTGGGAGCTGACTAAAATCGGGGGGGCCTTTTCATCCAGAGAGAGTGCTTGGTCTCAGGAGTGGCCTGCTGGGGACAGACACAACAAAGGCAATTCAACTCCTATTCCAAATGTCCCAATTTGGCAGAGGTGGCCCCATTAATCCTCTGCCTTCCCACATTCCCAGTGGCTTTTAAAATGTCCCAGTTTCTCTCCCCACCTCCCACTTTCCTGCTCTGACTTCTGATTACTTCCATTTCTGCACACTGAGTTCAAAGGGAAAACCCAGCATAAGGAAGCCACGTTCCTCTTGTCCACAGGGCCGAGCAGAGCCACCCACGCCTTGTACCAACTGCACAGACGAAGAGGGCAGCGGTGGCAGCAGTGATGATGATGACGACGATAGTGAAAAGGGACCCTACAGAACGATGTACTCCATGCAGGTGGGTCACGTCTGGCTCTTTTCCCCTCCCTCCGCCAAGAGTCCTCCCTGGGATCCCCCTTCTTGCCAGTTGCAGTGAGTCCCCAAAATCATGCTTAGAAATGGGGCAGCCTTGTCAGGAGCTTCCCAGGGATGGTCCAAGTCAGCTTAGAAAAGGAGAAGAGTGGGTTGGGTGGAAACCCCCCCCCCAAGGGTCACCATCACCAACTCCAAAGCACTCTGTAGCAGAGCCAGCCATACACCATCATATGCAAGCAGACTATTTCCAAGGTGTTGCTCTCACCCTGAGATTCCTCCTCCTTTCCCTGAGACCCAGGACCCTGCTTATAGGCAAGCAGCTGTTGCAATTCAAATCACCTCTGGCTGCAACTATAATGGTGGCGATAGTGGCTGCTCAGTTGGCCTCCCTTTCTGGAGGGCGGGAGGGAAAGGGACTGGACCAAAGGCTTGAGCCCCGAGCCAAGAGCAGCTCTCTGGCTGTCAGCTCCCCACAAGTCTCCAACCAGGACCCCTTCCTTTCCTCTTCCACAGGCCTGCCTGCGCTCCTGCTTCCAGGCTCAGATGGTGGAGAAATGCCAGTGCGGCCATTACTCCTTCCCTCTCCCCGAAGGGGCAAAGTACTGCAACAATGAAGACTTCCCGGACTGGGGTGAGCGTGACTTCTCTTCCCAAGGGCATGGGCTCAGGCAGTGGAACTCATGGCCACAAGGCGTTGGGAGGGTGGCCAACCTGGACACCTTGGAAAGAGCGTTGGAAACATTCATGGCAATTGGGACCATTGTTGGCTGCTAGTCAGGATGGCTAGCTTGGAGACCGCCGGCCTTTTAGGAAAAGGCCTGGAGTCCGGCAGCAGCCTCCCCAACTTGATGCCCTTGGAGTGTCTGGGACTATGTCTCCCATCAAGTCAGGAGGGATACAGATTGTCCCAAACATCTGGAAGGCACCAGAGGGGCCAGAGCCATCCTCTCTAGCTAACTAGCCAATTTCTCTACCTGAGGAGCCAATAAAAGCCACGTTGCCTGGCAGACCTAAGCCGGTTTCCATGCAATCAAGGTCGCTGGGAGATTGTGGCCACTGGGCATTATTTTTTTGGCAGATTTACCAAGCAGCCTTAAAAACATTTTGCTTTTGAAATGTGTCTTGTAGGAAAATTTTATAGGTGAGACTTCAAAGCTTGTCACCTTATATTCCAACTGTGGAGATGTTACCAATTTGGCATGAAGCGAGTCCAAACCCAAATCGGCTCCCTGGCTGACCCATCCCTGGACCCTCGAGTCCCTTAGGCCCATGCCAAGCCAAGTCCCTTCTTCAAGGGTTGCAAGGGGTTCTGCTGAAGGCTCTTTATCTTTACTTCTGGAGCTGCAACAAACACTCCTCAGTATGTTGCCTGCCGCCGTCTTCCAGCACCATACTCATTTTCTCTATTGGCACTTCCAGGAATTCAGAATAATATTTTTACTACTACTGGTGTCTTCATGGCTGCAGCTCTCTGCCTTTTCTAAACCCATGTAATGGCTCAAGCCGCAGTCCTACTTAACCTCAGAGTAAACTGCTAGAAAATCAAACAGTGTGAACACAGCAATAGATAGTATTGGGAGAAACATAAAGGACGCAGAACAACAGAAGCCTGTAGGGCAGGCAATATAAAATAATTGATAAACCATATAATATAATAGGGTACAGCAGCAATGTGTATATGGGGCTAGGACAGCTGGCATGAAGGACACAGACCAGCCAAGGTTGGTGCCTGGCTTCTCCTGAGACCCCCAACAGCCCCATTGTTTCCAGATGTTGAGCTCTGCTTTCCACCCCACAGCCTACTGTTACTCTTCCCTGAAGGTCAGCTTGGAGCACCGGCAGTTCTGCATTGAATCTTGCAAGGAGACCTGCAAGTAAGTCCCAAAGGCAGAGGGGGGTGGGTTTGGGGTCTGCCCGTCCTCCAGGACCCATCTCAAGGCTTCTCCTCAGCTAATCCCGGGGGCCTTTGGGGTTCAGAGGAGCTGACTGGGGAGATATGACTCGGTTCCCTGCTCTCTTCTTCCAGCAACACCCAGTACAAGATGACCATTTCCATGGCTGACTGGCCATCCGAAGCTTCTGAGGTGGGCTGTGACTTTCATCTGGTTTCTCGGGGGGGGGGGGTTTCTGAGAGGTTTTTGTGGGTTTTTTGGGTGAAGATGCCAGCCACAGATACAGACGAAACGTCAGGAATACATTCTTCTAGAAGACGGACTCATAGCCCCAAACCCCCACAAAAACCTATGGATGCCGGCCGTGAAAGCCTTCGACGGTCTGAAAGGTGTTTGCTCCTACCCCAAATGGAGGACTTGACAGAGTCTGGAAATGTGTGGGTTTAATCTACTCAGTCCTAGAGGTTCTGCCTTGCTAAGATTAAATTTGAAAAACTGTGAGACAGCTAGATTAAAAGGAATATCACAGAGTCACCATTAAGTGGGTTAGTGTCTGGAAACCCCATTTCCAGTGCGCTAATTCTCAACATGTGCATTGCATGTCAAGGGTGATTTGCTTTTTTTATTTCCAAAAATAAAATAATAATGGATCTGAGATTAAGTATTTTCAAGTCTTGGAGCCTGTGTTTCAACGCTTTATTGTTCTGACCTCAGTTTCAGTTCAGTTTGGCTTTGTTGTTTTAGCAGAAAGGCAGAACGAACAACAAAGGCAATTCTAAAGATGTGCATTCCATCAGAAAGGCGGCTTGTAGGTTTTCCTTCCTTTTTAAAACAAACAAACATTCAAACACATTTAGGGGCTGGAGAAATTAAGAGGCGGCTGACAGCCTAAAGCCCCATCCATTTGACAGTCTGTCCCCAAACGTGGTCTTAGGGTCCCCCGGAGCAGCCAGGGAAATGCCAAGAGGGCCAGCGTGGTCCTGCTAAGCCAACCTGGAAGGAAGGTCCTGGGGGGCACAGCCGGCCCTGAGCATCCCCCCCCCCCCCGCTGACAAGGAGGCATCTATCTTTTCCCGGGGGGGGGGAGACCATGGACTTGCAGTGGGGAGTGAGAGGGTGTCCAGATGTCCAAGCTCTGTGCTCTCACTTCTTTGGCCTGTGGGCATTTGGCTCTCTTCCTCACCTGCCTCCACCCCAGTTACAATGTCATTTCATTTTCGCTTTCTAGGACTGGATTTTCCATATTTTATCCTACGAAAGGGACATGTCGACCAATGTGACTTTGGACAGGTGAGTAACAGCCAGTCCCACCAGGTCAGGAAGGAGGTCCAAGAGGGGTCTGGAAGCGAATCCTGCCTGGAACCATGGCAGAGAGCGATTGCTCCTGCCAGTCAGAGTGGGCTGGGGGGACACATGGGGGTCTTGGGCAGGGCAGAAGAGCTGCTCCCCGTGTTTCTGCGGGGAATATCCTGGGCTCAGTCCCCAGCAGCCTCTGCAGGGTACGACTAGGGAAGAATCCCACCTGAAGCCATGGCTCCTGCCAGTCAGAGTCGGCAGAAATAGGCCAGAGGGACCCCTGCAAGTGTCTGACTCTCAGAACAAGGCAGCTTCCTTTGTTGGGGTTGGAGAGTTCTTAGACTGTGCAGGGAGACCTGGGTTCACATCCCCAGAAACATTGAAGATGTGACCTTGGGCCAGTCACTATCTCTCAGCTTATCCCACCTCCCAAGGCTGTTGGGAAGATAAAAGGGCCACAGGCAAAGAAAGCAGGCCACGATTCCTGCAAAACATTGGTTAATCTTCCTGTCAAACTGCTCCCTTGTTGCTTTTAAGAAAGGGATGGAGAGATAGCTGACATTTTAAATAGCCTTGATGTTTCCCTTGCATCAGAATCCAGAGATAGCCATGCTGGTCCATTTTAGCATCAGAAGACTTAAAGGGATCCAATGGCACCTTTGAGAATTATTGTGAAGAAGAGCTGGAATTTCATGAAGCCAACCGGAGCCATGCAAGCTTTTGCTAGAAAGGTCTTCTTCCCCATCAGTCTCAAAGGTGTTGCTGGATTCCTTTATGTCTCCTGACATTTCCCAATTATTGTGACAATTTTGGTGGTTTCTTTCCACTTTTGGACCATGGGATGGGAAGCCTTGGAGGGTGGTGGGCTTCCCTTCTTTGGAGATCTCTAACCAGAGTCAGGATGGACACCTTTTAGGGGATCTTTAGCTGTGGGTAAGAGGGTTGGACTAGATTCTTTGTGGTTGGATTGGTATTTAATGAGATTTAGTAGCCACATAAGCAAAAGAGGGCACTCCCTGGCATGGAGTGGGCTCACCCATTCCCCCTTTGCCTGCTGCAGGAATGGGATCATCAAGCTGAATATCTATTTCCAGGAGTACAACTACCGAACTATCTCCGAGTCGGCGGCAACAACCGTAAGTGGCACAGCCGGGCCCCGGGAGGGTTGGGCACCCAGGCTTGGCCATCGCTAGCCCTTGGGAACTGGCCCAGGCCCCTTGTTCATCCTTGTGTCCTGTGAATTTCTGGAGGCAGAGGAAGACAAGGAGGGCTGGGAGGGGAGATGAAAGCCCACCTTCTGAACTAAGGCTCATTCCAATTTGAGGACAAAACTTTGCTTACACAAAATCCAGACTCCGCATGGGCACATTCCCATGTTTGAATCTCCACTCTTCCTTCTGCTTTCTTCAAATCTAAAACAGAGCTTGAAATCACGAGGGCCTCCAGATGTTCTTGTACTGCAAGCCTCATCAGCCTCTAGTGCACAAAACAAGGATGAGGCATCTGGAGGGCCATGCAGCAATCCTACCCCAGTCAAAAGTCTGGACAATTGGTTAAGCTGCCTTGGTTATTGGCCCTCAGATCCAAAGGAAATTTTAACTTAGCAGCGTTGCAGCACAACTGAGAAAATCCAGAGTCCTGATTTAACATTTCCAGCCCAGATTTGCTTTGGGCAATTCTTCTGTCAGCTGGCCTTCTCCCTCTGGAAAGACCCTCCAGACGGCAGTTGCCCCCCAGGACCACACAAAGGGAGTGCGTTCTTTTCTCCCTTCTCACATTTGCCTTCCTCCTCCTTGCAGATTGTCTGGCTCCTCTCCAACTTGGGCGGCCAGTTTGGCTTCTGGATGGGCGGCTCCGTCTTGTGCCTCATTGAGTTTGGCGAGATCCTCATCGACTTCCTTTGGATCACCATCTTGACGCTGGTTGGTTGGGGCCGGGGGATCCGGCGGAGGTGGCGTCCCGAGACCCCAGACCCCAAAGACCAGAGGCTCCCTTCCGTCTCTAGAAAGGTGGAGGCCCACGCCAACCTGGCCTTCCAAGCGGAGGAGAAGGAGAAGGCCATGGTGGCCGGCCGGCCAAGGAGCAATGAGGGCGTTGTGGCCATCCGAGGTGCCCCCTTACCTGAACCAGGCACCCCGCCCCCCCAGTACGACTCCCTCCGGGTTCACCCCATGGACCTTGGGGGGCCAGACAGCAACAAAGAGGCTTCTGTGGCCCATGGGAATGCCGCTTAAGCCCTGAGCTTGGGAGGAGAGGCGCCAAGGAGGCAGGAAGCCTCTCCCAGGTTCGGATCCTGTTGGCGCGCTACACCAGGGCAAGCGGTGGCAGCGGCAGCAGAAGAGGCCACGGCAGCAACACCCACAAAGAACGGAAAGGCACCAGGGAAGGAGGCTGCTTGGAGCCAGGAAATCTGCCCGCCTTTGCCACAACTGATGCACAAGATTCAGGGAAAGGTGCAGCCACGGGTGCCTTGGGATCCATTCAGCTTAAACTAATCCAACCCCTGGCCAATGGAAAACCTAAACTGAAGCACCAGTGTCCATGCCAAGCCATCCAACCGCTGTTTAAAATTCTCCAACAAAGGGAGAAGAGAAGCAGGCCATCCCTTGTCAGCATCTCTGTGCTCTGGCATGGCACAGTCCACCAAACTGCCCCTCTGCCAGTGTCATTAAAATCCAGAGAGTCCTTTCTTTCTATAGTTTGTTCTCTCCTGTCTGGACTAGGCATCCTCCCTTCCCATCCCCTCTGACATTTCAAGTGATTCTAGCTGGAGATGAAAATTTTGCACATCCAAAATCCAAAGTTCACATCTTCAAATTTCTGAGTTGAATTTTCTTACTTCTAGTTTCTTCAGAATCTAGGATCCGGATCAGGGGGGCTGGAGCTGTGGAAGAGCTGCTCCTGAAAACAAGTGCCTCTCTTAACGGTCAGACTCTTTTGGACCACCTTTGGTTGTGCAAGCATGGGTCAACATTTGCAGATCATTTGTATAATTGCTTGCTCCTTCTGCTGTGGAAAATGTGTCTCTCCAACCTCCGTGGGCCCAATAAAAACCCACCTGTCGATGCCTGGCAGCCTTTTTGTCCAAGTTGGAGTGTCTGCATCCTTCGGACTTGGCTGCAGGCACCATCTTTGGGGCAGGAGTGATAGAGCCCTCCAGGGACGACTGAACTGCAACTTCCACCATTCCTCACCATGGGCAGGAGTGATGGGAGTTGCATTTGGCCAGGCTCTCGAAGGCTGTAGGATTCCCATCCTTGCACTAGTCATGAAAGCCCCCCAGTTCTCAGGGGCATGGGCCCACATTTACAGAAATGGTCCCCATCTTTCTTTGTGCTTCCTTGGTGGTGGGTCGAACATCAGAGCTTGCTGCTTTCCCAGAGCCCTCCTGGCTTCTGGCTTCCTTCGTGGGGTTAGCAATAAAAGGGATGGGCACACAGAATATTATCTGTTTCCTAGAACTGGCTCGTGTCCCTTCCTATTCTCTTCTCCATTTCCACTTTATGGGCACCAGAGAACTTGTTAATGTGTGTTGGAAAAGAACCAATAAAGGCGGCAGCTGTTCCATTTTCAGTGCTGTTTCTTGTGATGAACCCAGCTTGGCCTGCGGGTTGAGTTGGCTCCTTGCCTCCTCTTGAGGCGTCTACATGACATTTGGTGGAGAAGGGCTCCAGTCTGCCATCCAGGCACAAGGGAGGCATCGCTGGCCCCTCACAGGTACTCTGGGATGGAGGGAGGCTCCAGGACACATGGGTCATCCAAGGGACAGGGCTTGCCCCATCTTTCCTCCCCATAAAACTTATGGATGGGGAGCTCTGAAATCCCCAATCCTCCTCTCTGTGCCCCCCTTTGCCAGGGGACAGAGAAGCTACATGTTGGCACCCAGGGAGCAGGCAAAATGCTCTCCCCCAGGACCAGAGATGGAAGAGGACCCTCTAGCCCTGAAGCCCTTCCTCTCCCTTGCCCCAAGTGTCATCTAAAATAGTCTAAAAGGACTATTTGGGGACAAAGTGTCAGAGCAGCAGGAGAAACAAGACCCCAATCCCCTATGCCTCCAGCATCAGCCAGCTTCCTCCCTCGCAGAGTATCAGGCATGGAGTGTGGGCCCAGGGTCCTCCAGCTGCTGTTGGGATCCTAGCTCTCATCACACTCAGCTGGCATTGCCCACAGGTAGGGATGATGGAAGCTGCAGTCCCTCTGGAGGGTCAGAGGACAAAAGAGACACTTGGAGCTTCCATGGAAGTTGGGTGGGAGCTCCCCTTTCTCTCTCTGGCAGGTCCAGGCTTGGGCTGAAGCCCCCTCTTCCAGGGACAGCAGGCCTTCCCCACCTCTCCAGGTGAGTCAGGAGCCAGGAGCAAGCCCATAAACACTGGCATGTCCCTGGGGAGGGCCAGGAGCACCCAGCTGGGCAGCCTGTACAGGGCAGCCAGATCCAGTCTGGGCAGCCTCCCTCCCACCCCATGCTGATTTTTCCCAGGCCGTAGAAAAGGGGCCGGTCCTGTTTGCTTGGGAAGGCAAACATGCTGCACCTCGGCCACCTGGGGCCAGGAGGGAAAGTCTATGGCTGGCCAGTGGTGGCCCCTTCTCTCAGCTGGGCATCACCCCTGAGCCTGGGACTGCGGGCACTGGATTTGGGGTAGCCTGAAAAGGCCCTCCTCCCATCCTGTCTCCCCATATTCCTAGCCAGCAGCAACCCCAGCCAGCGGCACATCACACTCACGTTGGGCACAAGGCAGCTAGGGAGGAGGAAAGGGCTCTGGACCAAATGTCATTCCCTCCCCCCTTCTTCAGTTCATGCACGCTTGGGGCAAGAGCAGGACACCTGAGGTTTCCCCAGCAGGACTGGCACTCTCCAGGTGCTGGGAGCAAGTAGGGGAGGTGGCAGGAAGGGCCCCAGGTGCTGCAAGGGGCCCTTTGCTCTCCTGCCCACCACAGGCCCTCCACCAGGAGCAACACCTGGCCAGGGCAAGCAATGCCAGCCTCATCCTTGGAGGAGAAAGGAGTACCACCACAAGTGCCTCAGGGGCTTTGGCAAGAGAGTAAGAGAAAAAGAAGAGAAAGCCCCTGCCCCCCCCCCCCCGTCCTGCCCTCTGAGCCTGAATGCCAAGCCTGAGCACAGGGTCCCAAAGGGACCCCTCAGAGACAGACAGACAGACAGACAGGCAAGGGCATGGGAAGCCACCTCCGGGAGGGCTGCCAGGTCTCAGGGCAAAGGGAAGGAATCTTAGGCTGGGACCACCACCTTGAAATGTGTGTGTTTGTGTCCAATTTTTCCTTTGTTAGACTTAGGGCCTTTACAGACTGCCAGAAATAGTGCAAATTGAGGCCACTTTAACTGTCCTGGCTCAGTGCTAGGGAATCATGGGAACTGTATTTTTTTCTGGGACATTGAGCCTCCTCTGCCAGAGAGCTCTGGTGCCACAATAAACTACAGTTCCCATGATTACTTAGCACTGAGCCAGGACAGTTGAAGTGGCCTCAATTTGCACTATTTCTGATTGATTTTTCATGTCTCATGACACCCCCTGGAGCCATTTCTTGGCCGAGGTTTGGGCCCTCAAACTCAAAGTCCTGGGAAGGTATAAACCTGGTAATGCTGGCTTTCACGCAGCTTCTTCTGTCTCTCTTCCCCACCAATCAGCATTGTCTACTGTTAACACCCTGACATTCCCCCAAAATTGGATCTTAAGGCTATTACTCTGACTGGCAGCATGCTCAGGAGAAGACAGTCTCTTCCGCTGCCTGTGACCAGATCTGTTTAAGCTTGGATCCGTCTGATCACTGAGCATTCCCCCAAACACAGCACCAAGTGGCCGGAGGGCAGAGCTCAGAAGCCCTGGGACTCACCAGCACTGGTCTGCCTCCCCATCTGCCCCACATTCAGCTGAGGCAGGACCTAGAGACATGGGGGGGGGGGCAGGTGTCTTGGTTCCTTCCCTGGAAGGAAGGAGTGCTTCCCATTCGGCTCTGCAGAATCCATGCAGCCTCTCAAGGCAGAGAACATTAATCTCATTACTGCAACCCACCAAACTGGTTTCCTTGCCGAAGCGGAAGAGAGTGGTAGTCCTCCCTGTTCTGTGAGGACAACCTTGAGCAAGAGGTGCCCACAAGGCATCCCTGGCAGACGCAATGCCCCACCATGACTGGCGCACGCCAAGCAACCTGTTCCTCCAGCATCACAAGAAGGTGGGGGAGGGAGGGAGGGAGGCGGCCTGCCATGGCCTAGCTGACCTACAGATTCATCTTTCTTTGCTAGGAAAGAGCCATGAGCCCCATCCCCATTTAAATGATTTTGAAATGCAACTGGATGATTACAGGGAGGGAGGGAGAGAGGAAGAAAAGGCAGAGGGGTGGGGGGAGTTCTGAACCTCCCTATTCATCAACAGCCCCGACTTCTAGATCCTTCTGTCCTGCACCCCAATTTCCCCCCACACCCAAGTTTGGCACTAGTACCGAGGTGGTCAGCTTAATGCAAGACCCTACACCACCCCATAAAACAGAGGCCACCTCATAGACAGCCAGTCCTTTGTGCAAATGCCCTCCCCGACAAGCAATGGACAGTTGCACTATTATGGACCTTGCTGAGTAACTTACAAATCTTAGTAATTTATTCAAATCACCAGATGACTCATGTATAAAGAACCTCTTCCGCCTGCCCCAACCAATCTGTGGAGGCACTTCAACTGAGTTCTTCTGCAGGCCAGCTCCTGGCAAGAACACAACAACCCTGCAAGGTGGGAGGGGAGGGTTTGCAGGCACAGACAATGGAGCCGCCATGCCCTAGACAATTCTGCCTCAAGGCACCCACCTGGGACCCCAGACTTTGGCACAGACGTCCAGGCCACTTCAATAGTCCAGGCCCCTCATGGCCGCGATGGTGCTGGCCAGACGTCGGGAAAAGTTCTTGGCCACCTGCTTGTAGTCTTCGGGCTTGGTCTTGAGGAGGGTGACGGTGTTCTGGAGGGCCTTGGAGGGCTGGAGACCCAGGGCGTCCATCACGTTGGCCAGGTAGTCTGAAAGAGCACAGATGACCATCTCTGGAGGAAGACCAGCCAGAAGGCCATCCCTCCCACAAGCCCAGGGGAGATGGGACCTGGTGGGGCTTGGGGTCCAACTTAGCTCCAAGACCCCCACACTGCAAGAAAGGAGGCAGGATCCCCGGGAGGAATGAAGACCTAGAATCCTATCCCTGGCAAGAGCAGCAATAATGGCAACCCCCAAGAAACTGCCCCCCCCCAACTGTTCCACTGGTAGGAGCAGGGTGAGGACAGAATTTGTGGCCTGAGCGGAGCAGAAATCCCCCCACTCACCAATATCTGTGGCCAGCTGCTTGGTGGAATGTGGAGTGAGCTCCGGGATCTGAAGGATGACCTCACAGTAGGTCTGCATGGTGGCCCTGGCCAGGGAGCCCAGCCAGTAATCTGCCATGTTGTCCAACTCTGGAAGCTCATCACCTGAAGTGGAGGGAGGAAGAGTACACCTGTGTGAGAGATGTGCTGCCTGAACCTCAGAGAGGGAAATGGCTTCTCAGCCCTCCCATCTCTTTGCCCCTAGATGTTGGAAGGGCAGCAGAAAAGGGACCCTCCTTGGGGGTCCCAGGACTTACTCTACACACCTTGTTCAGGAGGGAATGGGAGTTTCCCAGCATGCAAGGCCAGCTCCAGTGCAGAGTCCTCCTGGGTCACAAAGGGCTCCAGATGGAGAGGAAGGGAGAGGAGGTACTGGCCGATCTGGGAACAAGCAGAGGGATTTCCTTTCAGGACAGGAAGAGGCAGCAATACGTGGAATAATTCCCTATCCCCACAGCCATCTACACTACCTCTGTTATTCTAGGCACCCTCCTGCACCCAGATCCTTCCCTGTGCCAGCAACAAGAGGCACCCCCAGCCACAAAGGAGCCAAGGAGCACAGACCGTCTCCTGGGATGTGGGCAAGGCCTCTGCCCAAGGCCACAGAGGAAGGGCCCTGGTGAGGTTGCACATGGCTGGCTAGCTAGCTGGACCAGGGAAGGGGTTACCCCAAAGGCCACTCTCCATCTCTTCCAAGAGGAGCAACAGCAAAATAGGCCCTCCAAGGAGACAACCTACTGGTGGTCCTTGTATTTTACACATACACCACACCACATCCCCACTTCTCTCACATTGCTGATGTATTCCAAGGGGGTGAGGCTGAAGTTGGGCAGGTCATCTGTGAGCATTTCCCCACTGCCTCCTGTGCTCCAGCCCTAATTCAAAACAAAGCAGAGGGAGAATGATCGAGAAACTGCTTTTGCCACGGAAGGAAAATATGGTGATCGGGAGAAGCATGACCTCCAGGGAATCCCTTCTGCCCATGACTCCCAAAACAGGCTTCTACTTGGGGAGGGGTCTTGTTTCCCCCCCCCCCCCAATCTCCCAATCCATGTTCGCTCACCTCCATCTTGGCGACCAACAAGAGCTGTTGCTTGATCCGAAGGAAAACAGAGTCAAAGGCCAGCTGGTGGGCCAGCTGGTTGAGGCGAGTAAGGGCCGAGCGCGATGCTGACAGCAGGTTGTGGCTGGTCCCTTTCTCCTGAGGGTGGGCACAGGGAGCATTTCAGACATACTCTGAATTTGCCTTTCAGTCTCCACCTCTCTTTTAAATGTTTATTCTGCAGTGTTGTGTGGGCTTTTTTGTTTTGTTTTGTTGATAATCTTTTAAATCCTGCACTCTAGCATTTTGAATCAATGGCTCATAGAGAAATAGTGGAACTCACTGCCACAAGATGTAGCAAACCAGGGAGAGATTATTTAGAAACCCTTTTGTTCCCGCCAGTTAAGTAGCACATGCTTGTCTAATTCAAAAAGCCCTTTCGATGCAACCTGGAAGGCCAGAAGGGGATGGGGCTGCTCAGCCACTCCGTCCAACCCGTCCAGCCAGGAGGGTTCAAAGGGAGAGTGGCCTTGGCCCAACACCCCAGCCCAGCCCTGCCCCACCTTGAGGGTGTAGAGTGTCTCCAAGAGAGCAGCGTATTCGGCCGGGTTCTCCTGCTGGAGGTAGTTGTGCTCCTGCCAGGGGTTCTTGAGGGGACTCGGCTTCTCCGAGGGGGATTCCTGGAGCCCACTCAGGCTGCAGGGACTGTAGGAGTCCGAGAGATACCTCCCTGCTCTGGAGAGGATCCTGCAAAGAGCCCAAGGACACAAACGACGCTGGTACCAAAGAGTAGCAGACGGAGAAGAGTCTCCAACCCCTCACCGCCTTCCCCTGTGGCCTCTAGCAGGGCTCCCCAAGTGCTCCAGAGTGCCCTCCTTCCAATGTGCCAGGGACTGGCTCTGTAATTGTGCCCACTGACTACAACAGTTTCTTTCTTGCCTAGAAAGTTGCCATGGGCCAGCAGACAACCACTCTGAGTAGCACTGGCCCAGATCCAATTGATGCCTCCCATCAGAGTAGATTCATTGAAGCAATGGGATTTTCCCAAGTGGTGATTTGTTGTATCTGTATGTGGGCTAAAGGGTAGATGGTGCACAGCCATTGTGGGTGAGGTGACCTTTTAAAACCACTTCCCACCTTACATGGAGCTAAAGGACAGAATGTCAAGGGAGACCAGAGAGGAAGAGAGCTCCATCAGTGGGTCTACTTTGCTTGGGACTAACAAGTGGATTTGGGGCAGTAGGTCTTGGGCATGCTGAGCTCCCAGCCACTGTCTGGAAAAACATGAGGTGACATACAAACAACCACAGTATGTGGCCACAAATATGGCTCCATGTTGCTGCCTCCAAGGTCAAAGGAATGTCAGTTGCTGGGGAGGAGGAAGAGGCACCGGTAGTTGGGTGAGAGATTCCCACCCTGCTCAGCCCCCGGCTTCCTAATGGCTGCCACATGGATTGCAACACTGGCTGGGCTTCCTAATGGCTACCACATGGATCGCAACACTCCCCCCTCCAGCTTTCCAGAGTGAGACCTACCTGTTTGCCAGCTGCTGCTCAAAGTCTCCACACTGGCGCAGGAGCTCCCCACAGGTCCCAATGATTCTGGGGTAGGTGGAGCAGGGAGAGAAAAGTACTTGTGACAATCACTACATCCACAAAGCTCCAGAATGAGCCACAACAGAGAACACAACCCCTTCCAGAAGAGCAATGCGCTAGGTGAGGTGTGATCACCATGAAGCTTCCCCTAGGAAGGCTGAGGCAATGCACCAAGTCTAAGGCTCTGACTTCCCTGCAGCACACAACTTGGCTTGCTTGCTCGAGTTATTCGCAACTACTTGCTCCAAAAATGCTTTTGGCTATGCATCAGCTCTCTGATTGGGATGTGTGCTGTGGGGATTGGGGGGGGGGGCACCTGGATTGCTTAGGTTAATGGGGGCAGGGGGCACAGGGCAGGGAAAGAGGCCAATGGGTAGATGGTGCAGAGAAGTCATGGACTGGGTGTGCTTTCAACATGTGGTCCAACTCATGCCAAGCTAAGCAATAATATATCAAGGAAGGCTTGGAGGAAGCCGATTCCCCCACTCCTCACCGCACTGCTGTCTGGAAAGCACTCCAGTCTTCCTGGAAGAACAAATCTGAAGAGATCTCATCCAACCGACATTTCTTCCTGATGGACTGCAGGGCATTGCTAAAATCTGAGACATATCTGCAGAAAAAGGCAAAGCCAAGAAATAGAAATCAGGGTCCCCAAAAAGTGGCAAAAGTCCATGCAGAGCAGGGTTTCAAAGCAGGGCAGTTGTCACCAATTGGGGAGGGAGAAGAGAGGAAGAAGGGTCTAGGCCACAGGAAGCTAATTCGCCTCCCAACACCAGCCTGACACATCCTCTGCAGCCACAGAATCCCCCTCAGAAAAATAATTCTTAGCAGAAGAAAGTTCTGCAGCCTGAATGCATTCTTCCAGACTGAGCAGACTAGCCTAGGCCCTTTTGGACATCATTTCCCCCCCTGTTACAGCAGCCCTTGGAAGCCAACTTCTCCACCTAAGACCCCATCCTAGTGGAGAGGGAAGGTCCTGGGCTTGCGAAGAATCACAAAATATAAACAAGCCTTGCCAATTCCAGGGTGCTGAGAGAGCAGCCTTGGTCTGCCTGGCCAGTGGCCAAAGGACTCACTTGCTGAAGAGGGCTCGCAAGGCCTTGAGGAGGCCACCCACACCCAGACCATCGGTCAGCTTGAGGCAGTTGTCTACGGCCCCTGAGGCCAGACCAAAGAGCTTGTTCACTGAATGGCTTAGCTCCTGGACACAGTCGATGACCTCCCCATGCTCCTGGGGATACACAAAATCCACAATCACATTCAGCCCCTCAGTGGGCACAATTACAGAGCCAGTAACTGCAGGAGGAAAGAGAGGCACCTCAGGGTTGGGATGGGCAAACAGGCAGGATGGCCAGCACCTGGATCCCGAAGGCAAACAAGAGCCGGCATCTGAGGCTGGCCAGCAAACATGGGTTCAGTGGATAAGGTGCCACCACCAAGAGTTTCCCTCCCTCCCTGCCTCCCAAAAGTGGCCCACCTCACCTCTGAAGATCAGGGGGCCTGGAGTGGGACCTCAGCTGAAGATCTCCATCCATTCTGACTTTGCAACTGTAACAAGGGCTATCCTAGCTCATCACTTTATGAAAAGGGATGGGACCCACTGGGAAAATAGGAAAGGGGCTTCTGTTTACCAGTGGGACAGCGCTCATCTGGATGAGGAGGTTCTCTTCCTCCAGGGCTCCATACTGCAGCTGGAAGGGCTTGTAGGGACCATAGGTGGCTTCTACCAGCTCTGCCACCTTCACCAAGTTGCACTCCTCTGAAAGCCCAAGAAGAAAGAATCACACCTGGAGCAGGGGCTTTAGAGCTTACCTCTTCTCTAGCCCGCTCCCCCTTGTTCCCAAGACCACAAACAAATGGATGGGTCCAAGGAGCAAATTCTGTGCCACAATGACTGCAAAGCTGACATCTGTTGTTCCTGTACTTATGGGCCTGACCTTGGGCAACCCTATCTTCACATTTTCTTGTCAAGTTTTATTCAAAAGAGATTTGCCACCATTGCCTTCCTCTGAGGCTGAGAGAGAGAGCACCTTTCCACAGTCACCCAGTGGGCTTTCATGACTGAGCAGGGATTCGAACCCTGGTCTACCAGAATCCTAGTCCGGCACTCAAACCACTACACCATTTTGGTCCCTTCTGGTTTGTCACTGCCTTTTTCTAAGGCCAAAAGAGTATGGGTTCCCATGGCCAGGCAAGGATTTGAACTCCTGTCTCCTGGAATCCTCCAGCTCTGTCTCAAATCCAACTCAAAGTTCTTTTTGATAGCGATTAAGCCTTAGTAGGAGCAGGTCAACCTTTGAATTAGAGGAGGGACATTAAAAAGCTGGCAACCTGCCCAACAACAGTGGCAAGGGGGGGAGGGTCCCAGTCATATAGGAAAGCAGGACGGCTGGACCCCACCCCAAAGAAAAGTCTTCCCCTGCCCAACTCAGCGCTGGAAGCCTCAGGCCGCTCAGAGATGATCCTCCAAAGGATGTTCAGCCCCCCTCCTCCCATGGGGCTGGATGAGAACAGAGGGGCTGGGATCCAACCAGTGTGTGTAAGCAGCAAAAAGTGCTAAACGGTGTTTACTCAAGATAGACTCCATAATGTTCACTTCAGCAAACACCCTAAGAACTGTGTCAACAATGCTCAGGCAAGTTAAACAAAGTTTGGTACAAATGTTATGTAACCAATAAATACCATCAGTGCAAGGCTAACAAACAGCGTTCCTGTATAGGGAAAGGGAAAGACGATGTTTCTCCCATGTACAGAGAGAATTAAAAGAAACGCATGCCCCAGAGGCACTTCCTCAAGGGCTGCCATGCCAGCAGGAAAGGCGTGAGAAAGAAAACCTCCTGGCCAAGGGGCGGGCGGGCGGGCAAGGGGGCACTCACTCAGGCTGGGCAGCATGGCGGCCTCCAGGCCCCGGGCAAAATAGGCAGTGGTCTCCCGCAGGCCCAGCAGGTGGGCCAGCTTGCCTTCGGGGCTGATGCGCTCCATGGAGGTGCTGAGACAGGTGGGGAGGGAAGGCACCAGGGCCCCCAGAGCCTGAAGCAGCAGCACCGTCACAACCTGGTGGGGGTTCCTGAAAACCTGCAGGATGGACAAAAGCGGGGAGGGGGGAGAAAGGGGGAAGAGGTTGGAGCCTGAGAGCAATGGCAGAAGCACCCCACTTGGGAGGGAAGGGATGGTGGTTGGGAGACAGTTGGGTATTCCAAGTTGGTTACCCCCAAATCCCCTCCCAGTATAAATAATCTGGAGAGCCTTGGTATGAAAACTGTTGGGGTCAAAACTGTTGTTGCTGTTCTTGTGTGCGTCATCAAGTTGTTTCTGATGTATGCCAACCCTCTCATGATTTGTTCAGAGGGGGTTTGCTCTTGCTTTTCTTTTAGAGAGTGTGACTTGCCTAAGGTCACCCAGTGGGCTTCTCTGGCCAAGAAGGAATTTGAGCCCTGGTCTCCAAAGTCATAGTCCAGCACTTAAATCACTATGCCACACTGGTTCTCAGCCTGGTTTGAAAATGCTGCTAGTGAATGTCAGGCCAGTGAACAGGAAAATTACCATGATCCAGGACTGTTTCTGGCTGGGCAAGCTGACCTGGCTAGTGACACCGAGACCGGCCTGGACGAAATTGGGAGGTAGGTAGGTAGTGGGTAAGATGGCTGGGGCTGTGAATCCTTCAACAAACTCTAAGAGAAGACGGGCATTTTTTTGCCTGAGCTGTCTTTCTTGGCCTTGGTTGTGTGTGTTAGAGATGTTAGGGACATTAGGTACTTCAGCTTCCAAAAGTCCTAGCCAGGACAGTCAGCAGTCAGGAATTCTGGGAGTTGACATATGAAAGACCAAACATATAGAAGACCAAAGTGTAGAAGGACTGGGTGAATCCCAAGAGAAGCAAGCAGAGCATTTGGGTAATGGTCTTTTCTTTTCAAAGGCAGCATGGCTGATCCCCCAGGGAAGTTTTTGTTTGAGAAAGGAGGTCAGCTGATCAGTAAACCAAAAGAATGGGTTCACAACAGAGTGCCTAGATCTCATGCTGGGGGCCTCCATGACCACCTCCAGCTGTTCTGGTAGCAGAAAAATGGAAATGAATGTGCAGAGATTTTATGAGGGAGAGGAGGCTGAAGGAGGATGCTGGGCGACAGTGTTGCGAGTGCAAAACCTGCCATTTATTGGAAGCCATAAATTGGACCAAGCTTCATGATGACCTTTGGAGCTGGTGGCCTTGGAACGGTTCAAAGCAAGAGGAAGCCAGAGAGGGTTTATAGATGAAAAATGGTTACACTTGTTTGCTTTCTCCTGTGTGACTATGCAGAAAGACAGCAGCATTTCTTAACTTCCAGCTAGAATTAGCACTGGTCAAAAAGGTATCCTGGAATCTCATCTGCTTCAAGCATTTTGTTGCCTGTGGAAAGCCTGTAAAAATCTGGGGCCCATCCCAGCATCTGTGGTTCACATCTGTGAGTAAATGAATCAAAACGTCACTGAGCTAGCCCATGGACTTGCTTGCGAGTAAAAGGGAGAGAAGAGAATTCCTTCTGGGATCTGTGCTGCATAGGAACAACATCCACAAGTTACCCCATGGTTCCACCTGGACTCAAGACCATCTTGTTTTGAACTGGGAATGGTTATCACATCCTGAGAAATATATAGAACCAACTGTTTCTGAATATTAACAAAAGGAAAAGAATGACCACAGATAATTTGCATAACTTTAAAGGGGGTAATGAAGTGACACTGAAATAATTAAAGGTTTCCAATACCTTGGCCCAATCAAAATCGAGACTGTAATCAAGAAATCAGAAGATAGAATCATAGAGTTGGATGACTAAGACTTGGAAAGGCAGCTATGAAGGACCCTCAAGTGTAAAGATATATCTTCGAATGCCAATCAGAACCATCTTAGACACAGTATTTTTGATCTCTAAGTATGAAAGCTGGACAGTAAAGAAAACTGAAAGGAATAGCAACACATTTCAAACTGTGGTGCTGGAGGAGAGTTTTGCAGAAAGCATGGACTGCTAAGAGAATAAAAGAATGGGTCCAAGAGGAAATCAGGCTTGAACTCTCCCTAGAAGCTAAGCTGACTCAACTGAGGCTGTCGTACTTTGGACACATCATGAGGCAACATGACTCATTTTATGTTAATGCTCAGTCAGTTGGAAGGTAGAAGGAGAACTGTGTGACAAGTGGGTTGACTCCATCAAGGAAGGCACAGCTGCTCCTCTAAGTTTGCAAGACCTGAGCAGGGCTGTGGATGGCTAAGGGGGGTGGTCTTGGAGGTCTCTCATTCAGAGGGTCATCACAAGACAAAGCTGACTAGATGAGAAATATTACAGAACCTCATTGCAGAAGCAGAGTCTCACTGGCTTTCCTGATTGGAGAAAGTGTTCTGTCAAACACCAACAAGGCAGAGAAATTCCAAAGGGTGACTGGCTCTTATTCAAGTTTCAGAAGTCCTTTATCTTTCTTTATAATCTTGACAATACTTCTCACAAATCAATCAACCTCAAAGAGGCTGCCATAGAATAGGAGGCCATGCACCTTTGAGGGTCTGAGAGATATAGCCCCCCAAGCAAAGAATGCCTGGGACTTCCCCCCCCAATCAGGCCTGCAAGAGAAGGAGTGGGCAAAGGGTCCTGCCAAGCGGAAAGCAAAGAGTTGGTGAAACAAAGAGGAAGACCGGACATAAAGCGAAATCAAGAAGAAAGAGAAGTGGGTTTTATGGCCTTTAGCAGCCTAGCTGCTAAAATGGCCTGCTGCTTATTTATCCCATATTCATTGAGGATTTAACAGAAGATTACAGGAACCATTATTTAAGTTGGCTGATGCATTATTTTTATCCATCTGAGCTTTTCACAGAAGGCAAATATTTGCCAAGTCCCAGGCATGCTGAGGACTTGACTTTGCCTGATCACATCTGATTCAGAGTCACATCCCTGAGTGGGTAAAAATGAAATCTGGGGCAGAATCCACATGGGACCCAAGTGGAGATATCCAAGAGGCAGCAACAGAGTGAACCGATTTCATGGGAAACACAAAACGTACCAGGGGGGCATTTCCGGTTGAAAATTGACCAAGATTATCACGTTGGGATAGCTGAGCAAGGAACTCATTCCAGGCTCCCTGCCGAAGAGGCCTCCAGTGAACTTCCAGCGGTTGCCAGAGATAAAGATCAGCCTTTCCCCTTCATGGGTGAAAGCCTCCATCAACCTAATCTGATGAAGCTGGCAGCTGGCGACAAAAGCGCCTGCTACAAGAAACTAGTTTTGCCTCCAAGATGCCAATGGGGCACTCAAGGTCTTTTCTTATGCTGTGGCAGATTTAGGGCTATACTGAACAGGTATGCAGCAGTAGGTACTGCCACAGGAATTAATTCAGGACCTGTATCCAAGCACAAACCCCGAGAGACAACCTTCATGGGCATCTCACAAGTTCCTCCAATGGTTCACATCTGCTCTGTCTCTAGAGTAAATCCAGCCTCTCTCTCTGCAGAAAGAATCCGGAGCCAAAGGACTTCACTTGAATGCACTCAAGGTTCAATAACAGGGGCATAGGGTACAACCATGTGCAGAGGTGTAAGGGCACCTGGGCAGCTGTTCTTAAATCAAAGTGACTGGCTCTTTGGAACCCTCTGTCACTGCCAACGCAAAGGCCTGCAAAATTTGTTTAAAAAAAAAAAGCAAAAGCTCAGAGTGTGCAACTGTTGAGCTGTCCAGAAATGGAGGGCTGTAGGACAGCAACTGCAGGTGATCCAGTCCAAAACATGATGAAGGCCCATGGCCGATCTCTGACTCTCCAAATGTATATCCTGCTTCTCAGCTGAAAGTAAACTCCCTGCCTGCCTCACAATTAAATGCTGCCTGAGCTGCTTATACTCAGCTTTGGAAGTATCTACGCTCTGCTTTTCGAAGCATCAGTCTTGTGGTTTAAAACAAGCCTTCTTCAGTTATTCTGGCTCTACCAGGAAGCTCTAGGGAAAAGTCGGCCAGAAATCCAACCCACATGTTCTCAGCCACCTTTCTGCCTCAGAGCCAGGAACTTGCTTTAAACCTCTCATGTACACACACCTGTACAAGAGGCCTCTCAGGATGCTGAAATGTACCTGATGCATCAAAATCCCACGTGAGCACAGTGTGGTCACAGAGGTACAGAAGACATGGGTGACATCTTTATGGAAAACTACACATTCATCTGCTAGCTGCAAGAACCCAATTTATGTTCCAGCTCTTTTTTAATGAGACAGAAATGGCTAAGGATTTTGCAAGGAAAGTTTGCTCAGAAAGGTAATCCAGGAGAGCTGCATGGGCTGGTTTACCACATGCTGGAGGGGATGGACTCAGCCAGGCCAAAATTAAAAAGGGAGTTGCCAGAAATGCTGCAACCACCAGCCTGCCATTTTTGTTCAGCTGAGCAATTCAGACGCATTTCAAAGAGATGAGGGAGATAGGGCAGCCCCGCTGGCTGCTGGTTTATGGCCAAATCTTTAGCCCTGTGTGACCACCCACACGTGAGACTCCAACCCCCTCCAGGACTTTCCTTGCCCAGTAGCCCCCACCCCCTGCACCTGCATGGCCCACTGGAGCTGGGAGTGCCAAGTCCCAAGAAGCACATCGTAAAGCTCCGTCAGCTGCCGGTCCAAAGGGAGGTCGGATTGGCACAGGTCCTGCCAGATGGCCACCAGCTGCACCTGAGAGCAAGAGAAACGGCCAGGACCACCGTCAGAAAAGGGGTATCATGCCCAGGGCATTGTTTGGGTTGCCTGCAGGGACATTGTGCAGAATTGGGAGGGGAGGGAGATTTCTTCTTCCAGATTAATATGGGCAACAAAAGTAATGCATAAATAATAATAATAAATAATAATAATAATAATAATAAATATTGAATCTGAGATTTAATATTTATTTACTTTATTCTATCTTTGTAACCTGGATTTCTTTTCAATAGCATATACAGTTTTATTTGTACTGCCACCCTGAAATCTCATGAATGAGTGACACAGAAATATTTTAACAAATAAATAAATAGAATAAAGGTGGCATCCTTGGTAAAATACCAGCACTCTCCCTTTTTAAAAAAGCACATCTGTTTTTACAAATGGACACCCCCTCCCCACATATTAGAACCCACCTATCATCATCACTGGTCTTGTGCTCTGGCTTTCGATCTGTTTCCAAGCTGCCAGTTTTGACAGACAAAGCCATAAACAGCTTGGGGCACAGATACCCGAAAGACCTCCACCTCCACCACCACCACCACTTTCTGAGACTGCCTGGAGCTTGAGATCCTCAGTGGATTAAAGGGGTGTGAAAGTGCACCTCCATCAGAGGAGCTAGAGGCAGCATGCTATTAATACCAGAGGGGCAGACAGAGTTCCCACTCCAAATCTTTGCTCAGTGGATGTGCTGACCTGGGGCATGGTCTGCTTGCAGGGTTTTTGTGAGAATAGACTATTTCCACTGAATTCCTTGGAGGAAATTGGATAACTGGAGTGGGAGGAACTGCAAAGACTAACACTCAAACCAAGAACTCTGGTCTGTGTCTGCGTCTCTCACTCACACGCCTCAGGATAGAAAGGAGCCTCCTGGGGATGTGGGACTGGGCAGAGCTGCTGCTGGAGCTTTGTTGGAGTGTATCCAATCTCCATCCCTCAATTTAATTAATGTTGGTATGTTACTTATAACTGTGTATGAAACCAACACCACCACAAGTGGCAGCCACTCAAGCTCCTTGGTGCACCCCACCCCAGGGCTGCTAATCCCCCTTTATATCCCAGAAAGGGGGAGCCAGAAAGGAAAGGGGAGGGCTGGGTAGACTAGTCTGCTGTACGGAAAAACTCCTTCCCCTGGCAAGAACATGGCATAACTCACTCAAGCACAGTGGGGCAAGAAACAAGCCTCCCCAAAGGAAGTCTCTTTGCAGCGGGGGGGGGGGGGGGGGCAGGGAAGGGGAGATAGTAGTCCCGCCTTTAGCAACCCTTGTGTTATTCAAAACTGTGGCTTGTACAGTTTCAGTGCTCAAATGGAAGGTCGACAAATGAGCATCAGACAACAGAGGGACACGGGCACACACCCCTGACTTGCCAAGGTGCAGCCGGGTGGGCCCGAGCAACAAAAGAGGCTCCAACCCACCCTCAGGAGTAACTGACACACACACACACACACACACACACACACACACACACACACACATATACACACATTTGTCAGATGCTGGTTAGGAACAGGCTTAGAAGGAGTTCTGCCCTCTTCATCTCATACACATCCAGAAGCCTGAGAGCTAATCTGCAGCTGAGTAACCAACAGACATGGGCCTCCAGATGTTTTTGACATGCCAGCCCCCATCATCCTGGGCCACCAGCTTTGTTGGTTAGTAGGTTGATGGGACTTGTAGTCCAATACCACCCAGATGGCCACGTGCTTCCCACAGCCCTGGTCTAAAGCAACCGCCAGCAACTCTTTCAGTGAGAACTAGAGAGCAATGAGGTCAGGGCTTACCTTGTGACATTTGTAGTAGTAAGACAGCAGCTGTGGCATCCGGTCGATTTCTGTGAAGACTTTCACAAACACTCGGGCCTGATCTGGGAAGACACAAAAGATTGTAGGGGTTCAGAGGGACAAAATGCTCTAGGGAAAAGGGCTCGGGGATCCATCCTCCAGCCCTGGCAGAGCCCAGCCGGGTCTGTCCCTCCCAAGTGGAAGCACCAATGCCTACAGTCCTGGCTCTGGGGCTGGCAAGGCCACACACAAGGAGACCAACTCTGACCCCATCCCACTGGGGGGCTTGGGCATGGGGCACTCCACACTCCACCTCTCTGAGTGGAAACAGAAGCAGAATCCTGTCCTTTGTTCCTTTCATACAATGGGGAATTGTGAAGCACTAGGTAATATGCTTAGGCCAGATATAGCCCCAAGCATTCTGTGCAGAGTTTCAGATCCCCTTACAACATTGCTGGAAGTTAGGCTGATATGATGAACTGCATTTTATAGATAAGTGGGGTGAAAGAATAATGATTAAAACATAACTTTTTGTATGTTTTTAGCTATGTTTTACTTGTATTTCTTTTCTGTATGCCACCTTGAGTTCCACTCTTGGGGAAAAGGTGGGAGATAAATAAAGTGGTATTGCTTGGTAGAAAAATAGCCTCTTTCTGGCCCAGGGCTTGTCTATGTGCCACCCTGAGGCACAGCCACTGATGCCCGCACGCCCTTCCCATGTTGTGAGGAGCAAGAGAGCAGACAAGTCTATCTCAGATTTTACCATGTCACCAGCTGCCGAGTGTAAGGGGAATACTGCCCCAAAGTCCAAAGTGAAAGAGAGTCCAGGAGCCTGTCCCAAGGTGCTGTGTGGGCAGGCAAGACCTCAGCCCCTTCCAGAGCAGGCAAGATGAGGCCACTGAGCTCCAACATAAGCAGTCCCAGGATGCCAAGCTCAGGTCTAGGATGCCCCCTGCTGGCAGCTTCCTAACACATCTGCCATGGCCCCAGGGCTTGCTAAGAGTTGCGCAGCAGACTGATATGCAAACAGCAAACACGTATAGTCTGCCACCATCTGGAACGCTCAGGAGGAAGTAGGATGCTTGCTGTAAACTTTTCTAAGACACAGAGCTCAAAGAGAGGTGCCCTGTGGCTAAAAAGGGGGAGAAAAAATGTTCTGGCTTTCTTTAATCAATAGGAGTGTTGTGTCTAGATCAGGGGTAGGCAACCTTTCCCCTTTAAGGGCCGAGGAACTTCAGCTCCCAGAACCCCAGGAGCTATTGGCCAACATGGGACTATTGGCCAACATGGCTGAGGCTTCTGGGAGCTGAAGTCCCTTGGCCCTTAAAGGGGAAAGGTTGCCTACCCCTGGTCTAGATCGAGGGAAGTAATAGTGCCATTTTGCTTTGGTCAGACCTCACCTAGAATACTGTGTCCAGTTCTGGGCACCACAATTCTGTGGACAACTGGAGTGTGTCCAGAGGGGGGTGACCAAAATGGTGGAAGGTCTGGAAACCACCAAGCCCTCTGAGAAGAGGCTTAGGGAGCTGGGTATGTTTAGCCTTGGGAAAAGGAGGTTAAGAGGTGACATGACAGCCATGTTCAAATATTTGAAGGGATGTCCTATTGAAGACAGAGCAAGTTTGTTTTCTCCAGAGACAGAGACAGAGATACAGAGCAATGGATTCAAGCTACAGGAAAAGAGATTCCACCTCAACATTAGGAGGAACTTCCTGACAATGAGAGCTGTTCGACAGTGGAACAAACTCCTTCAGAGAGTGGTGGAATCTCCTTCTTTGGAGGTCTTTAAACAGAGGCTGGATGACCATCTGTCACAGGGAGGCTTGAATTGTGTCTTCCTGCATGGCAGAAGAAGGGGCTTGGACGAGATGGCCCTTGGCAGGGGGTCTCTTCGAACTCTGTGATTCTATTATTCTATCCACTTCTGTTCCCAGTCATCTCCAGGCCATGGCATGTGTAGTCTGACCCTTCTGTCTGCATTTACCCTCCTTCTGGAAAGATCTCAACCAAACAAGAGGTAGACCTGTGAGTTTGAGGCCATCACTTCTGCTTCCACTGCATGATTTTGAAAAAAACACCTTTGCATGATGAAGAAACCAGTGGTCTCCAAAAACAAGGGCAATGGATTTGTGTCACCACAATGGGAACTGTGCAATTCTGAATCAACTATAAACACCTCACACCTCCAGCAGCACAAACAGCCAGAATCCAACAGCCAGAATATGTTCAATATTAAGATCAGTCTACAGCCCCAGCCCAAGAGAGGAAACAGGTTGCAGCTTTTGCAGTTATTTAACATAATCAAGAGCTGGGAAAAGAAAGACAGGGGATAAATGTGGGAACATATTATGTGATGAAAATGAATGCAAAAGCAACATACAGAAAAGAGGAAAGGATGGCCCAAACTGGCTGCGGGGGGGAGAGATGGAGTATATTTTGAAAGGGAAAAGTAAGAAGGAAGAGGCAATCAGGAATATTTTGAGAGCATCTGTAGGAAGCAGGCAGCATGGTTTTCTCCATTTAGAGCCCTTGCATCAGCAAACTCTATCTGAAATGGATAAGGGGAAGCACATCCAATGTCTGGGCTCTACTCAAGAAAAGCTCGACTATGGAGGATCTGGACCTCCACAAGGGATGCTCTGCCCATTTCCTCACACCAGTGCCCCCTTGCCAAGATCACAGGACCCATGCCCCCCTCCTCACCAACAGACTGAGAGCTGAAAGCAGACACAATCTGTGGGCTGGCCAGGGCCTCCAGTCGGTTCTTGAGGGCTTCCAAGTGAACGCACTTTTCGGAGTAGTCTGGCGTGTCCACCAGCACAGCCAGACTATTCTGCATGCTGGTCAACTTGGCCGAGATGACCAATACATCCTGCAGGCAGAGAAGAAGGCCAAAGAGAAGTCACTGTCACAGACACTGAGCATGCCCAGGCCTACATGGCTGACATCTGAGCGCTGCCAGTGAGCTCCAACCTGTAGAGCTGCAAGTGCAGAGGACAGACAGATAAAGCCTCCCCCACCCAGTCAAAAACAGCAAGGTCTGTGCCAGCCATCACCCCCTTGCCTTTAGCACCTCCTTCTTTTGGGCACAGGGTGCCATACACAGGTTGCCATACCTGCGTTTTAAAAGTCTCTTCAATGTCGGCACTGAGGGTGCTCCACTTGTCTGCCTCCTGGAGAGAGTCTGCTGCCAACTGCATCCGGGATTTCACGTGGTCCAGCTGGACTAAGACCTGGAAGAGACAGAGCCACACCACCTGCCGTGAGAGACATCAGAAGCCCTCCCCTTCCCGCCACAGGTGACTTCTGCTCTTCACATCATCACCACCCACCAAGCTCCTAGCAATGCCCATGAAAGAGAGTTGGGTACCTGCATCGATTGGGCTGTGTCCTGCTCCAGCTTCTTAATATCCTCCTTCAGCAGAACCATTTGCTCCTTCAGGAAGGCCGCCTCCTGCTTCAAGGCCTCCACCTCACGCAGGACCCTGGGCATGCTCTGGAGGGCTTGGTGGCTTGTCTCTGTGGAAAGGAGAGGCAAAGTGACTCAGTGGGTCTTCTTCAGTTTGAACTAAGAAATGGATTTAGGCATTTGTTATGCAGTCCCAGACCACTAAAACATAAGACGGCCATTGAAAATGCTTGGGACCAGAAGGTTTTTTTGGCTGATTTTTTTTTTTTAAATTGCATATACATAATGAGATATCTTGGCTTTGGGGCTCAAGTCTAAACACAAAACTCAATTATATTTCAGATACATCTTAGACACATAGCCTGAAGGTAATTTTTAGATGTAGTATTTTTAATAATTTTATGCAAAAACAAAGTTTGTGTACACTGAACCATCAGAAAGCAAAAGTGTCAGTATCTCAGCCACACAAATGGATGATTTTTGAGTATTTTGGATAAAGGATACTCAACCTATACTAGATTTCCCAATTGGCTTGTAGGCAATAACGTTTGGCTGTCAGGTGCAGCAACAAATCTATTATTGGTTGCCTTGCACAAAGCACAGTTGTCTCCTCTGCCAACATGGCCACCTCTGGCTCAGGCTAGTCAGCCTTCTTCCCCCCCGCCCCGACCCCTGGGATCTAATTTTGGATGAGGAAGCCCTGCCTCACCTTCCACGGCATTGTTGACCTCTTGGATAAAGAGCTGGAGCTTCATCACCAGGGTGGCCGCGTGGGCGTCCACCTTGCCGGGGGCTTCTTGCTGCACTGACCGGAAGGCACCATTCACCCAGGCCTTCACCTCAAAATCATCGGCCAGGAACTTGGAGAAATCCATGATGGCCCACAAAAACCCTGGCCTTTCGCCAGTCAGGTCAGCGAGGGCAGTACCTGGAAGGACATGAAGAGGGACAGAGGACACAAGCTCAGGGGTGCTGCAGGAGGAAAAGCCAGGTCCAAAATAGATTGTGAGAAAGAAGGAGGGGGTTGCCAGTTATGCAAAATGGCAAAGGAGGCTGATGTGGCAAAACACTCTCCTCCGGACAGAGAAAGGCTGCACTAAGAATCCACTAAAGTAGGTTCCTTAGGGCACCCATACACTTTTAGGATGATGTGATTTACTTTTGAAGCACACTTAGAGGCAACTTTTAGGGAAAAGAGTATCAAATCCCCATTCGGCCATGAAAATCCATTGGTGATCATATAATCATAGAATCATAGAATCATAGAGTTGGAAGAGACCACAAGGGCCATCCAGTCCAACCCCCTGCCATGCAGGAACTCCCAATCAAAGCATCCCCGACAGATGGCCATCCAGCCTCTGCTTAAAGACCTCCAAGGAAGGAGACTCCACTACTCTCCGAGGGAGTGTGTTCCACTGTCGAACAGCCCTTACTGATGTTGGGCAAGTCACACTCTTTCAGCCTCAGAGGAAGGCAATGGTGGCAAACCGCCTCTGAATGAATCCCGCCAAGAAAACCCCATGACAGGTTCACCTTTGTTGATGTTGTTGTGTGCCTTCTAGTTCTTTCGACTTATGGCGACCCTAAGGCAGACTTATTGTGGGCTCTTCTTGGCAAGACTTGCTCAGAGGGTGCTTGCCTTTGCCCTCCTGTGAGGCTGAGAGTGTGTGACTGGCCCAAGGTCAGGAGTAGGAATGAGTGGCAGAGGTTAGAATAGTTAACTCTTCTGGACCCCCCACCCCCAGGGCCATCATAACTCCCAGTATCCCCCAATCAGCATGGTCACAAAGGTTACTACAGTTCCCAGAATCCCCCCTCCCAAGCAGAGCCCCCCAGGTGGCACGGGAAGGAGGATGAGAAGTATAAGGGCTCCCAGAATCCCCAGCCAGCATGGACGCAACAGCTCCCAGCATCCCCCAGCCAGCTGGACACTGCAAGTCCCAGCATCCCCCCCTCAGTTCTGGGCACTGAGTCAGTCCTCAAAAGTAACTCCCCCAAGCTCTGGGGGCTTCTCCTGCCCCCGGGGAGACCCCCCAGCCCCCTACCTGCCCACCTGCCCCGCTGGACCGGCCTCCGGAAGACACCTGCGCGCAGGCGCACTGCAGCGGCGCCGCCTCCCGTCCCTCCGCGTCAGGCCCCGTTAGCGGCGGCCATCTTGGTCACGGGACTGGCTCCCGCTAAGCCCCGCCCCCGCGGCGTCACTCTGCCCTTTCCTTCCAGGGGCTTCCGGGAAGCGCCCCGCCTTCCCAAGGTCCCTGTGCCTTTGCAGCCTTTTCCTGCCATTGAGCCTGTGAGCAGCCAGCATCCACACTGATGAGTTTAATGCGCTTTCACACCACTTTAAGTGCCATGGCTCAGTTAAGTTTGGAGTTTGTCCATGTGGGGGCCTGAGAAAGTGACACCTTTGTTTTCTGAAGGTTCAGTGTGCACAAACTTTGTTTCATGCACAGAATAATAATAAAAATAATAATATTATTATATACATAATAATACTAGCAGAAAACCTCACAGACCTGGAACACCTACTAAGGCAGATCCAAGAAGAAAGTGCAAAGGCAGGATTAATGCTGAACTCAAGAAAACCAAAATAATGACCACAGAGAACTTGCACACATTCAAACTAGACAATGAGAAAATAGAAATAGCAAAAGAGTTCTCATACCAGGGAACAAACCTTGATAGAAATGGGGGCTTCAGTCAGGAAATCAGAAAGACTAAAGGCTGCCTCGTTTTCCTTTGTGTGTGGAAGAGATGTGAAACCAAAGGATGGACGGGATCTGCATCCTTTGCATCAGGAACAGGTTTTCCCTTATATATTTGCTTTCCCTCAGAAACTGCTAACATTTTGTGGTGCTTTGGGTCACAAGCATCACATGAAGTCAAAGGAGATTCAGCAATCATTAGGAGACCGAATTTGTGTTTTTGTTCTGCAAAGGGCAACCACCACTACTTACCTTGCCTGCCATAAGATCCACGAAAAATATTATTTATAGCGTCAGCCAAGTGTCCTTATCCTATGGGGTAGAATGAATGAATCCCTTCAGGATTGGTGGAAGAAAAACGTCCAACCTAAGTTCTAAATGCCTTTAGAGAAAGGTATGTTTTTATCAAAAGTTGTACTGATTGGTTTACAGAAAGAAGGCATAGCCGTAGTCAAAAGCGTCACAAAAACACTCTGGAGTGCACATCTGGACACAAAGCCCACAGGGGAGGTCCTGATCCGATCCAAGGCGATGCTTGTGGGCGTCCAAGAGACAGCTCTGGGCAAGCGGCCACTGACTGACCCTTTCAGCTCAAAGCCCAGAGATCTTCATCGGGGAAACTGGTCACCTCCCCAAGTTTATCATGGGTCTGTCCATTCTGGGTGAAGAGCAGCCTGTATCTCAGCCGCAAAGGAGCCTAAAGGGAAGGAAAGGGGAGACAGGTTGATATTCCTAGCTGAATTATCAATAAGAGAACTGGTGCCATGGTTGACTGTCTAGGAGCCAAGGCTGAAGGGGGAAAGGGGGCTGCTTGCTCCCTCTTCTCCTCCTGAATCTCCTGGCAATTCTTTTTACCATCAACACCTTGTGTGTCACTTGGGTAACTGAAGGAAAAGGCATTGGGATCAGGCTATGATGCCATAGTGGAGTCACATGACTGGAACTGGGGGGGGGTCACCTATTGTTGTTGTTTGTTGTCGTCATCATTTCAATTTTCCACACAAATTGGGACTCAAGGTGGCTTACAATCCAACCCAGGCAGGCTTTACAAGGGGGACCCATGAATCCTTTTGCACTGCTCTCGCATTTTGCTCAGCCGTTGTTCTGTCATTTATTTAATTGCTGTGCCACCATTCCCAGATCATATTCCGTATGCACACAGGGGGGAGGGGGATATTCCTAATTTTGGAATTGCTGCCAGCATCACATGCCGGCTGCTCTTTCAGGCAGGCCTTCTCTGCAACCCAACACAGTCCTCCTATAAAGGAGGGGGCACAAGCCCCCCACTCCTGCCCCCCCAGAGTGCGGATGGAGCCAATTGCCCCCCATTGGCACGCCAGCCCACTTGCACACACACACACACCCAGCACATACCCTTTGAGGATTGTTCAGCAGCAAGACTTGAGAGATCACTGCCGGAGGCAGAAGAGGGTTGAAGGCTGGAAGCTCTGAACCCGTGGCTGGCTGAAGCTTGATGGCCATAGACTGACGTCCAGTAAACAAAAAAGGGAAAAGACAGGAGGGGTCAGCCACTCAGTTCAGGTACACAAGTTCAGCAAGGGGCAGGCTGGGGCAGGAGGGCTGGCCGGCTGTTTATTTGCCACTCTTTTTGTCCCAAGAAAAAGAGGGGCAAATGCAAATTTGTTTCCTCTGCTCTTTTCTCCAATTTGTGGTTGGAGATAAGAGCGTATGCAAGTGGCATAGGAATGAGCTGTGCTTTGCATTTTAGAAAGCTGTTGCATGGAGATGAAGCCTATTGTCCTGTGACTTCTGGCTGAGCAGATGTGCCTAGGGTTGCACTGGGCTTTGTAGGTTTGCTGGAGAAGGTGTCCAAGGAAGGGAAAAGTCCTCCTAGGCTTTGCTTTGGCCCCACCCGGCAACCCCTCAGCTGATGCTACTGATGCTGGGGACAAGGGTCTCCCTCACCTTGGGCACAGCAGCCTGGAAGACGATGCCCTGGATGGGGTGAGGAGATGTGCTAAGCAGGGAGATCACCAGCACCCTGACGAATGGGTGACCAGGAACAGGATCCCGGGAGAAGTGGAGCATGGCCTTCAGGCCACCCCACTCGAAAACAGTGATGGGTGGAATGGCGCCTGTTGGCAAGGACAAGAAACACACAGAGCAAGTGAGAATCCCCGGAGTAGACGCTGAGGCCCTGCAAGCTAAGAGGGTGCAACTTCTTTTCCATCGAGGGCCATATTCCTTTGTGGATTACCTGTTGGGGGCCGTGAGGGTGGCCTTGTTCTTCCTGTCCCCACCTCCCGCTGTCTCCTCCCTCCTGCCCAGGAAGCAGCCACGAGGGGGACCAATTTCATTATCCTCTTCCCAGCAGCCTGAGACAGTGGTTGGCCAGAAGAACACAGCTAGGAGGGCTCAGTGGCCCCAGAGCATGAGCCATCTGCTGGGTGGCAGAGCGGCCATCTTGACCAGCTCTGCTAGCGCCCCATCAAGGACCTCCCCACTGGCTTACTCAGAGTAACCGAATCCAGCGGGACGAAGAGGGCAGCCAAGGAACTGCTACAGGGTGGCCGGGGTGGTGGTGCTTCGGAGGCCCTGCTGGCCACTGGGCTGTTGGGAAGGTCTGAGAGAGAAAGAGAGAGATGGAGGCATTGTCTTCCCCTGCAAAAGATGTGTAACCCTCCATTCACTTCTGCACCCCCTTCCCCATTCTCAGGTTACATCTTGCCTGGACTGTTAGTGCATTTGCATTCCTTGTGACCTTCTCCCTCTGGCTTTTGTCACTCCTGATGCCCCAGAGACAAGATATGGGGGAACCTGAAGGCCCCCCTAGTACAAACCAACCCCCACCCCATGAGGGAGAGGAGCACCAGAGACACAGCAGGCTCCTGGATTTGATGCTCCAATGCCTCAAGCACAAATGGGGAAGGCTTGGGTCACTGCCTGGATCCCACACTGTGACTATTTAATTTCAGAGGCTAAGCAAGGTTGGCCTGGTTAGTCTTTGGATGGAGAAACATTCCAGGGAGTCTCCAGGGAAGGTGCAGAAAGAAGTCCTGTCCAAAGCCCAGATGGAGAGCCACAGCTATTGGGCTCAGGCAGACTTCCCTGGGGTTCCGGATGAAGGCAGTTTCCTATGTTCCAGAGGAGAAGGTCCCCGGCTCAATCCCCAGCAGCCTCCCCGGTCAGCACTGAGAAAGAATCCTGCCCGGAACATGGCTAGAGAGCCACAGCCGCTGCCAGTCAGTGCTGGCAATACTGGCTCTCAGTCTAAGGGCAGCTTCATAGATTTCATTAGGGAGCCAGGGCAGAGCTCACTCACAGGGTTTGCTCAGGCTTATCCATTTCAGCTCCATGACTCACCTGTTAGATCCTGGTCTTAGATCATAAAGGTGTGAAATTACACAGTGTTTGCAGTTTTACTGCCATCTTGTTGCTGGAAAGGGTTTATGAGAGAAGAGAGTCTGAGGATGGAAATGGTAAGGCCGCAGTCATGAGACCAGGGACCTTCCTCCTCCTCTCTCTCCTCCCACAGACTTTCTTGCAGCAAGGAAAAAAGCCACAGAGCTGTGCTCACATCCTCAGGGAGGGCTTGCAAACTTCCCACAGCTCCCTTGAACCCTTGCCCCCCAACTGACCTACTGACATCAGCTCCTCGTCCAGTGAACGGCCGGAAGGAGAGGACGGGACCCGGTCCCTGAAGGAGTCTGGGTTCCCCAGCGATGCTGGCACCATGGGAATTTGGGATGCTGGATCCAGTTCAGAGAAGTCGATTAACGGGAGGCTATTTGTGCCATCTGAAGGCACAGCTGAAATGGAAGCCAAAGGTTTTTCTGAAAAGTCTTTCTCCGAGGGACCTGACAGCCACTCCAGAAGGAAAGCAGAGGCAGATATGTTGCAGAGGCAGAGAAGCACCATTTAAAATTAGATAGTGTGGCATAACAGCCTTTTCTTGGGCATCTCACGGGGCAGTAGCCAAGCTGACCTTGGCAAGGGACCTACCTGTAGCCTCAGCAGAGCTGGGACCCACAACCTGCTCGCACAAAGTGAGTCCCTGAAGGAGCCGGTCATTTGCTTGGAGAATTTCAGCTATGGAAAGAGAAGGAAAGAGGATTTCCCTCAGCCTGTCACTTCCCAAAGGAGTGGGGTGGGAGCTGGAGCCTAAATGAGCTTTACCCCCCTCATCCTCCAAGACATCAGCCCTCCAAGCTACATGCAGCCCATCCTTGACCTCTGGAGAATGACCTCTGCCTGGTGCTCAGCAGTGGAGGATGGACCTTGGCATCCATTTCCCTAAGCCAGACCCAGGCACACTGCCACCAGGCTGTCTCCAGAGGGAAACCTACCATTTTCATGCACCTCAAACAAGCTTGGGCAGTGATTATATTGCAGAACATTCAGGGAAGATATGGCTGCACATAAGCAAAACTGCACAGCTACAGACTGCACAACTCATGCAACAAACTGTACATGAAAATGAATTTTGAAAAAAGATGGGCATCCTGTTTAACTGCAGCCCTGGGTAGATTGCCAGATTCCCAATATAGACCATTTCCAGGTCCCCAACCAAGTCCCAATGCACAAACCCAAATCCCGGGGCTCCCCCTGCCCTCCCCAGCCTTTCGATCAGGTGGGTTGACCTGGTCACCTACACATTACCCAAAGCCTCTTCATCCTCCACTGTCTCGCTGGCCACCCGGAACATCAGGGGCTTCAGCTTCTCACACTTGGAGCGCATGTCCTACAGGGGAAGAGGAGAGGACCCATGGCGCATGCACTCTTTTGGAGGGCTGGTTTGGAGAGGGAGCCTCTTGTGCCAAGCCACAGGTTCACACCTGCTGTGGCTCAAGGTGAGGGAGAAGCACTCTGCACATGCCCAGAGGTACTGGTCCCTTTTATTTTACTGTTTAAAGGTAAGTTGTACATTACAGGATCCAGGTGCTCGCAGCCTAGACCTGGCTTACATTCAGCTCTCCCCCTTTTCCCAATTCTACTCAGGCTGAAGAGGGAACTCTGAATCTACAACTCTCGGGTCCTGCTTATGGGCCTCTTTTGGGGCCACCAGCTGGGCAACATGTGAAGAGGATGCTGGACTGGGTGGCCACCTTTGTCTGATCTGACATTTGGGCTCCTGTGGCATTGGGTGCCTCCTTGGGACCCATGAAGTCCTGTGGAGTGCCAGATTTGACAGAAGGGACCCTCTCCCTCACCAAAAGGTCTCGCAGGTCACCCCCCATTCCTGCACCTCCTCATGCCCAGACCTCAGAGATGTTCCCAAAATGTCCCAAAGGAGAGCCCAGCTGGGAGACTCACCTGCAGAGCCTCCACGGACGGCTTGGGACAAGTACCTCCCTCCTTCGCCTTGTAGCTGCTCAGCATCTCTTCCAGGGCTTTGGCGCTGCTGTGTGCTTCCTTGATGGCACGCACACGCCTGGACACCTTGGCGGACTTCTCCTGCTCCTGCAAAGAGGCCCAAACAACTCAGGACAGCCAGCCCCTTCTCTGCCACCATTGCCAGGGCAGATGGCCGCAGGCACGGGCATCCTCCAGAGCCTGGGGAGAGTCCCATTTCAGCCGCCTCTGGCACTGCACTCCCACTATTTAGGTGACCAGAAGTGTACCCTACCTCTTTGATCAGCCCTTTGATTAATCTGTTGGCCGCCTGCAGATCTTCAGGGTTTTTGCTTTTCAAGAGCCTGGCTAAAAGCTGCAGAAAAAATAAAAGCTTTGCAGTCATTTCTGTGGCTGCCTGTGTCTGAAATCAATTGAAGCTGCGTTTTGTAGCATTAGTGGAGTTGTGTTATCCTGAACCTGCTTTGGTGAGGACCTCTTTGGCATACTTTAAAAGACAGAGAGCTCTTTTGAAAAATACGGGTTTTCCCCTGAGCCTGACAAAAGCCGCCTCTCCTCTTGGCACCCTGAGTCTGCTCTCAGAGAGAGAAAGAGAGATGATGGCGGTGATGATAATAAAGATAATAATGAGACAACTGCTGCTGCTTCCCACCCAGACAGTGATCAAAATGGAGATCAGATTACCTGGGATTTCTCATTATCAGCATCGAAAATGGACCCAGCTGGCCTTGGGGAAGGGGGAGGCAGGATTTTGTCCTCTGGTAATTTGGGGTCTTGCTTTACGATTCCTGAAAGAAAGGTTGCAATAATAATAATAATAATAATAATAATAATAATAATAATTTTTATTTATATACCGCCCTGTGGCGAACCAATCCGGGCGGTGTACATCAATAAAACATACAGCTTAAAAACAGAGTAATTCCCTCCTCCTCCCCCCCCCCCCCCCACTTAAAACATTATTAAATCAGAGTCAATATAAAACAAGCAGTAGTACTGGTGTGTGCCCATTTGTCTCTGCTGGGTGTCCAAAAGCCAGGAATGGAACTCCATTTGGACATACAACTCTTGCTTAAAAAATGCTTTGGTACAAGACCCTGCAAGTGTCCTCTGGATAAAGAACTTTTTAAAGAACTGGATAAGCACCAGGTGCCCAATTCTTGGCTAAAACCTCTCTGAAGCAGAGGAAGAGGGGAAAATGTCCTTCTGCCCCCACAATTCCCAACCAGGGACCCAAGAAGCCTCATGAGGAGGAAACAGCATTGGCCGAAACCTTGGGTCAGACGGCTTGTGGCCTGAGGCAGTTTTGTGACTTAAGATGGAGGGAGGAAATGAAACCCTGAAAACAAGTGAATGGAAACCTTGTTTCTTCAGCATCTGATAAGCGTCCCGGATTTTCACTTCCTGAGGAAACCACACGGTCCAACTGAAGAGGATCTCGATGATGCGAGACTTGACTCTCTCCGTTGACCACTCACCAAAGTACTGGAAACAAGCCCCCAAAGCAAAGAAGGTCACAACCAGAGAAAGAGAGGACGGAGGAGGAGGAAAGAGATGCTGCCCAATGGAAAAGCCTTTTTGCCCCACTGGTGGGATCTCAGTACAGATCCCCTATCCTCAAAGATATCTTGGATGCTTTTTATTTGGGGGGTGCCGGGGTGGGAAGGCTTATCAGTCACTTTTCCTCCCATTATGAATCTTCTGGCATTTCCCAAAACATCCACCATTTTGCCCAGGCTTGGTTGGTGCCAAGGCTCAACTCAGAATCCGTGAAGGGCTTAAAAATGCAAGAGGGTGTTACTGAACATACAAAGAGTGCTTTTTTTCTTTAGCAACAAACTTTGGCCTTAAGCCTCCAATGCTGTGTTTGCACTCCTCTGCATCTCCAAGTCCATCCCTGCTCTCCTTTCACTGGCAAATAAAAACATTTTTGTGCCATCAGACTTTTTCAAACTGATGAGGGTTGGGCTTTCAAATGCTGTGCAATTCAGATTTGCATAGCGTTTTAAAAATACATTTTAGTATTTTAGTGTTTTCAACTTCATACATTGTGTGTAATGGTTTACTAAAATATTATATTTGTACTTTTTAATGTTTTTGTATTGCTTTTAACTTGTATGGTTTTAAATTTGCTGTGAGCCACCATGAGTCCTGATATCAGGAGAAAGGGAGGTTGTTGTTGTTGTTGTTGATGATGATGATATTATTTATTTATTTATTTATTTTGAATGAACCATTACAGAAGGGACCCCACTCCCAGCCACCCAGTTCCCCAACCGCTTCTTCTTACCTTCGGGGAGAGGACTTTGATCAGACCATTCAAAAAGCGGAACTTCCCCATTTCATGGTGGAAACTCTCACCGCAGTTGTTCACGCACATCTCCAGGACCTGCAAGAAAGACACAAAGCCTTGAGCCACAAGTTGGGGAAGTCCAGGCAGAGGCAGAAACAGCAAGATGGGAGGCGGCAGCATCTTTGCAGCCAATGTCCACATTTGCAACAGGCTGCATCCGCACTGCGGCAGTAATACAGTTTGACACCGCTTTAAATGCTGTGGCTCAATGCTATGGAATTCTGGGAACTGCAGTTTGTTGTGGCATCGGATTGAAGCTCTGGAATTCCCAGAATAGCAATAGCAACAGCAAACATATTTCTATATCAGTACACTAGCACTCCTTATGCAGTTTACAGTGTGTAAGCCAATTCCCTAGCATTGAGCCATGGCGGTTAGAGTGGTGTCAAACCGGATCATTTCTGCAGTGCAGATGCAGCCAAGGAGGTAGGCCTTCCAAAACTATGGTCAAATGACTCCATGAGGATCCTCTCCCCCCCTCCCTGCCCTCCACTTCCCCCGGCTACTGACCCCCTCGGACGCCTGGGTCCGGAGCATGGCATTGCACACGCGTGTGGTCACACTTACAGTCAGGGCTCGGAGGGCTTCGGCCTCCTGGGGCGACTGGATCTTATGCTCCAGCAACCGGAGAGCTGTGGAGGGGCTGAGGAACAGAACAAGAGATTGGCGTCACGGGTGAGGAGCGTTGCAACGGATGAACTGTCATCTTAGAAAAACCTTCGGCTCTTCTTCTTTTAAATTACATCCCTCCAATATGAAATTTCACGCTCCTCCAATGCGAAATTTAAAAGAGTTTTTTGGGGAGCTTTGGTTTCAGAGACCATTTTTACCCATTTGAAGTGTCTGGTAGGGTATTTGAGAGAAAAGGCACCCAAACCTCACACCAGTCCTTTGAGCTCCCTTGCATCCCTCTTGGGGAAAGGAGGCATAGACTGTAAGTGAAATAAATATACAGTCGGCCCTCTGTATCCATGGACTCTGCATCCATGCCTAGAAAATATATTTTTAATTCCAAAAAGCAAACCTTGATTTTGCCATTTTACTGTGCATTTGATTTGAGCATCCACAGATTTTGGCATCCATGGGTGTGTGTGTGTGTGTTTGTCCTAGAACCAAATTCCCATGGATACCAAGGGCCCACTGTATATATACATACTTTTAAAGCTAGGTCTATGGAATCTTTTAGGGCCCATGGGCCCCCCTTTCCTACCCACCCCATGCTAATGCCCATCATCCACCTGGTGTTTCCTCACCCACCGTCCACAGTGGGCAACCGTGGGCAGCTACCTCCTCTTACCCGCCGGCCTCTGCGTTGTTGACCTGGTCACAAAACCTCTGGACGCACTGCCAGTTCTCTTCAGGGCTGCTGGGGTCGGTGGCTTTGTCTGCAAGGATCACAAAGGAGAAAAAGGGGTCCCTGCCTAGTATTGCAAGTGCAAGACGCCCCACAACCACCAATTGGAACCACAACACACACACACACACACACACACAGTTTCTGCTAGCAATGGAGGGATAAGGGAAGCAGGAAACCCACAAAGATTTTAGATTTCAATATAGTGTACCTGGTGTTTTATTTTGGAAAAGCGGAGAGACTTTTTCTACCTGTGTGACTATTACAAAGTTACCTGCGGGCGAACCTTTGGCCTGCCAGATGTTTCGGGTGATAATTCAGGTGACAATGGCCATGCTGGCCATTGGGGCTTTTGGAAGATGTAGTCCGAAACATCTGCAGGAGGACCAAAGTGGGTCCTGGGTTCAAAACAAGGGATCTGGTGGAAGGAAAGGGCAGAAATGGGGCATCTGTTGCATTGAGGGATGCCCACTGAATTCAAAGGCTGCACAAACATCACTACGAAGCATTCAAAACCACAGCAAGCGGGGGGGGGGGGGGGGGGGGAATCCGGATTTATTTGGTGTGGAGCTGCATTTGGAAAGAGGCCACAGGATGGAAATGTTAAAAATAAATATGCAAGCGCCATGGGGAAGTATAGCTAGCTTTACTAAATGGAAAAAAGAAGCACCGACTCTCACCAGGCCTTTCTTTAACTGACTAATGTGGAGTAAACTGTTTGCAGTCCCACTGCCTTTGGAGACCATGTTTATTTGCTTAATCTTGTTTTTTAGCCATTTAACCTTCGGCTGTCTGTCTGTCTGTCTGTCTGTCGGTGCTCCTTCTTTCTTTCTTTCTTTCTTTCTTTCTTTCTTTCTTATTCCCAGGCTCTCTTTCCCAAAAGCGGACCAGCCAGCCAGACCCACACTTTGGGGCCAAAGAGAGAACCGGACAAGAACCAGAAGAAGGCTTGATCGATGGGGAAGAACCACTGCGGATCCTCCTCTTTACTATTATTTATTTATTTATTTAGTAGGGGCCAAAGTCAGGGCCGGCCAGAGGCCCCTCAGCCCAGCCCAGGAGGGCAGCCCAGCGCCGGACGGAGCAGAGAACAGGGTTTTTGAAAGGGGCTCCAAAGAGGACCAGTCACGCGTCTTCCCTCCGTCCACACGTGCCTCCTTGGCCCGGCTCAAGAGTCCTTTCTGCCTCCGGCCTTCAAAGAGAGAGAGAGAGAAGGAGGGAAGGAAGGAAGGAGGGAAGGAAGGAGGGAAGGAAAGAGGGAAGGAAAGAGGGGGACCCAGGCAAAGGCAAGAAGTGGATCTCTAGTTATTCCAGCAATCTCTTGGGGCTTCCAGAGGGGGGTTGCGGGGGGCCTGCTTCGGGGAAGGAACGCCTCCTGGGTCCAGGAAGGGGCGCCCCAGAATCAAGGGAGACGGACCCCGAGGAGGAGGAGGACGAGGAGGAGGACAAGGAGGACGAGGGACCGACGGACGGAAGGACGGCCCCGGAGCGCGTGACCCGCCGGCAGAGCAGCCTGCCTCCTTCCTTCCTTCCTTCCTTCCTTCCTTCCTTCCTTCCTCCCCCGAAGGAGCAGCCTCCCTTTCCCTTCCCTTCCCTTCCCTTCCCTTCCCTTCCCTTCTTCCTTCCTTCCTTCCTTCCTTCCCGTCCATCGGGGCTCCGGACTCACGCAGGAGGCGCTCCAAGGCGCCCGGAGGAGACGCCCGAGCCATGGCCGCCTCCGTCCCGTCCCTCCGCCGTCCCCTGGGCTCAGAAGGAAGGAAGGAGGGAAGGAAGGAGGGAAGGAGGCGGGAGTCCGTCCGTCCCTCCGGCCAGCCCCCTCCCTCCCTCCCTCCCCCGCCACCCCAAAAACCCTCGGAGGAGGACCCCGCACGGACCCTTGTCCCACTTATGGCAGCCCTATCCGGAGCTTCCTCGGCTCAAGGTTTCTCAGAGGAGGCTTGACAGGGCCTCTCTGAGGCTGAGAGAGTGTGCCTTATTGATTGCCCGAGGTCGCCCACCGGCTTCCCATGGCCAGGCGGGGGGGGGGGGCGGGGGCGGTGAGGGGGGCTCCTAAAGGCTCCAGTCCAGAGGAATCCAGAAAGGAGAGGAAGGCGCCCAAGGGAACGAAAGCCTCTCTCTCTCACACCCACACACACACACCTGAGAGAAAGCCATGCACACGCACACTCACTCGCAGCTCCAATGAGGCCTTGCCACCCACCGAGGCTGCTGGCTGGCTGGCTGGCATACATACATACATACATACATACATACGGCAGAAATGATGATGCCATTTGGCACTGAGTTAAGTTGCTGCCGTGGCCTGGCTCCATCCCGTGGAACCCCAAGACGCGTACTTTGTTGTGACGGATGGAGAAGGCTAAACGGCTCACAAAACTACACATCCCAGGACTCCACAGCACTGAGCCACGGCGGTCACAACGGTGCCAAACTGCACCGGTTCCATGGTGTGGAAGCAGTCCCAGCGACAGGTCAAAGCCACCCAGAGAAAGGCAAAGTCCCGCTGCCAGACGCAAAGACTTCACGCTTTCTCATTCAACGGTCTCCAGGCTTTGCAGCTTGCTTTATTAATGCTGTGAGCACAAACATTGCATTTGAAGCGGTCACCCCTGCCGCCGTGTTACTATACTATACTATACTGTTGGGCACAGAGCCAGGAAGCCGCAGACTGCTTGCAAACGTTGCTGCTTTCCATGGGCTGCACCACGCGCCGTGCAATTCTTGTGGAAGTCCCTGCACAAGCGCCACCACCGTCCTTCCTCTCTTTCTGAAATCCCAGGATTACAAGCGATCCAGAAGAGCTCCCTCCAACCCATGGACTGCTTGTCTCTCTGCATCTCCATGGTCAGCTGCAGAGGGCCCTCTGGATCCGAGCGCAGGCCTCTCTGCGTCCCAAGGAGACCATCATTTCGGCGACTGCGGGTCCTTCCTGAAACAGATACAAATGCTACCATCAGAGGCTCTTTGCAGATCCAAAGAAGGCAACTACCACCTTCCTGAGCAGATGCTAAAGGACTTTTGGGGCCAGTGGGGGGGGGGGGGGAGGAAGGGGCGAGAGGTTTACCTGTCGGCCGCTGAGGGCCAAGCGGAGCAGCTTCATCACGCTGCTGTATGGGGTGCCTCCGATCTGCTCCGGCAGCTGCCGCAGGTCTTTGCTGAGCTCCTCCATGGTCAGAGTCGCCACTGGCCGTTCCAGCAGCCTTATTGGGGGGAAGGAATAGACATAGTCAAGCCCATCACCAGAGCCCAAAGGCCAAAGAAGGGCTTGCAACTGGCTTCCCTCCACCATGTTCTCCCCCACAAGGAACCTTAACAACAGCCATCTCCTGATGATGCCCAGAACTCTCTTGCCTCATGTGGAAAACCTCTGGGCAGCAGGAGCACTTTTGGGCTTCCCCAGATCTGCATCCCACACACACCACAGAGCAAGACTAGGAGAAATTAACTTCCCCACATTGTTGTTGTTTATGACTGATAGCAACCATAAGGCATGGGGTTTTCTCTGCAAGTTTTGATCAGAGAGAATGTCACCATGGCCTCCCTCTGAGGCTGAGAGGATGACTTGCCCAAGGTTAGCCAGTAGGTTCTCATGGCTGAGCAGAGGGGATTTGAACTCTGGTCTCCTGGAGCCCTGGTCCAACACTGAAATCACTACACCACACAAGCACAAGGGTTTCTTGGCAAGATTTGTTCAGAGGAGGTTTGCCATTGCCTTCCTTTGAGCCTGAGAGAGTGGGACTATCACCTGGTAGGTTTCCACAGCCCAGCAGGAATTTGAACCTTGAATCTCCCAGAGATCTCTGCAGCCGAACACTCAAACCACAACACCACCCTGACACTGCCCCAAAAGTCCTAGGAGAACTCCAGTATTTAGTTCTGACTTACTTGAGAACCAGTGTTCCTATCGTCTCTGCCTCAGATGAAATCGTCTGTAGCTCCTCATGAGATACAGAGGGCCTAATCCACAAGAAAGCGTATTTTGTTGACACCAAGTCCTTCAGCCGGCTGACATGGCCCTGGGAGGAAGGACAGCTGAGAGTCAGAGGGGGACAGAGTCCGTACTGAAACACACACTCTCACACACACTGCCCCGTGTGTTAACACGGCATTGGCAGACCTTCCGTACAATGGAAATGGCTAACAATCATTGTCTTCACCGCTATGTTGCCATTCAGGAGGCCAAATATGAACTGGCCAGGGCTATGGTCACTCAGCGACAGAGATGCAAATCTTGGATTGTAGTTTTCTTCCTGGTGCAGGAATAAAAGAGGTTTCTCTGTGCAGTTCTCACCTGATTTTGTACATTCTGAAGTGTTTGGGGAAATTATTCTGTGCAGAAATACATTTGGGGTTTTGCATGGAAACTGTGGGGGTTGTGTGTGTATAAAACACATTTTTCATGCTCTCCTCCCTCCCACAAAACTTCCAAACTGGGGGTTTCTGGGAAGAAAATGCCAGTTTTGCACTAAAAAACAAACAAACCCTATATGTGTTTCTCTGCAGAATGATTTCCTGAAACACTTCAGGGTGGATGAATACCTAGTAGAAACAGCAGAATCTCCCTTCTCTGTTACCCTTCCCAAAAGGCACCACAAAACTGACTTTTTGGCAGGGAAAT
The DNA here is from genome assembly GCA_026167975.1 of Phrynosoma blainvillii. Taxonomy (NCBI): domain Eukaryota; kingdom Metazoa; phylum Chordata; class Lepidosauria; order Squamata; family Phrynosomatidae; genus Phrynosoma; species Phrynosoma blainvillii. Next base: position 489,252 of record JANUYF010000012.1, read on the forward strand.
GAAGCTTCTTGCCCCCTCAACTCAGAGGTGACTGTTTGGTGGGGAAAGGCCCTCTGCTTCCCCTCTGAGTTCCTTCCGCGTCTGACTTACTTTCCTCAGGAGGAGCGCCTGCTCCAGGTAGCCCTTCTCCAGGACCGCTCTGTCCACCAGCTGATGTCCATAGGCTTCCTCCACAGCAGCCTGCAGCTCTGCCACCAACTGCTGCCTCAGCGTCTCATCCTCGATCCTCCGAGAGAGGTGGATCCTGTGCAAAAGATCTCATTAGATCCCACCTGAGAGCCAGCCACCTTCACAGAAGGAGCCCATAATGCTGCAGGTATCAGAGGGAGACTGCGAGCATCATGTACAGCCAAAGGCAACATGGGATTACCACCACCACCAGCACACAGCCACAGCCCTCATTTTGTCCTTCCACAAGAAGAAAGAAGACCTCAGTTCCAAGGAGATGGGAAGCTGGAAAGCTTTCTGTGAGGAAAAGTGGGAGGCTGAAGAGAAAAGGAGCCCATATCGGACTAGAACACTGGGAGACCAGAGTTCAAATCCCTCTTTGGCTATGGAAGCCCACTGGGTGGCCTTGGGCAAGTCGTCCTCTCTCAGCCCCAGAGGAAAGTGGGGCAAACCCCCACTGAACTCATCTTGCTAAGGAAAGCTCATGATAGGGTCCCCATAAACAACTAGAGGGCACACAACAACATCAACGAAAAGACCAGGAAGGGAGCAATTCCAAGAGGAACAAGTGGTCTGGAGCAGGATCTGCTAAGAAGCACCTACAAATGAAAGGTCCCCTCCAAATGAAAAGGGCAAGAGGGCCTCAGGAGAAGCGTCAGCCCAACCTGAGCATTCCCCACCTGTTGAATTCAGTGAGCTTCTCCAGGTCCAAGAGAGCAGAGTGCCTTTCAATTCTGCCCACATCAAACTCTTCCACCAGATCCTGCAGCTTCCTTCCTATCCTGTTTTCTGCAAAACAGAGAGCGAGGCTGCTGCACTGGCTCTGGGCAGCCATTTTGTGTATCTGCAGCAGCCTTCAACAGACAGATGCCCCGACTGCATTGTGCTACTGCATATTCACCTTCTGTTATTTTGACAGCTAGAAGACCATAGCCCATGAGCCACATGCAAATGTGTATTCCACGGATACCACCTCCAAATAAACATTTTTGGAGGCTTACATTCTGGTTTGCTTGCCTTCCTGTACACAGCCTCAATTACCTGCAAACCCAGAGCCGCAGTTTGTTATGAGGTCCAGCAGGGCCTCCGGCAGGCAGCCATCCTGAGCAAACCCCTCGACAAAGATGTCCCCCTGCCTCTTGGAGAGCTTGCTGCCATCTTTGTTGAGGAGGAGGGGGAGATGGCCAAAGCGAGGTGGGTCCCAGCCAAAGGCCCGGTAGAGGAGGAGGTGCTTGGAGGTGGAGGTCAGCCATTCCATCCCACGCAGCACATGGCTGATGTGCATCTGGTGGTCGTCCACCACATTGGCCAGGTGGTAGGTGGGGAACCCATCACTCTTCAGGATCACGGGGTCCCCTTCCACGTTGGCCACCTCGTGCCGGCTCCAGCCATATATGAGGTCACAGAAGGGCTCAGCGTTCTCCTCCAGGCGAAATCGCACCGTGTGGTCGGTGCCCTGAGACATCTTCTCAGCCACCTGATGGGGGCTTAGGTGGCGACACCTGTTGTCATACCTTTAGGGAAAAGAGAGAGAAATAGTGGAACGATAGCCAGGGAAATGGACACAGCAGGATGTTGTTACTCGAGTGTAAACACAAAGCACCACTTCCTTCTGCCAACAACAGATTCTAAGACTTTAGAAAAGTGAGGGCTTGGTGAGTAAACCAGAAAGTGAGTGAGAGAGAGAGAGAGAGATTGATATCCTGCCTTTCTCTCAACATAGGACCCATGGCAGTTCACAGCACAAATTAAAGCAAAGTACAGTTTCACAACAATGATCTAAAAGCATTAACTCAACGGTCTGTTAAACTTTTCAACGACAATCATTGTGTTTCAGCTTGGTTTTAACCTTTGCTGAGGGCTATTCTAGGACCCACGTTTAGAGAAAAGGCAGAACGTAAATAAAATATTAAACGGCACGACGTGAGACCCCCTCCCACCACCGCCAACTGCCCAGCAAGGGGTCCCATGCCAACCCACCGGGGCGTCTGCCGGTTCCTCAGGGCCTCCTTCTTCAGGAGCTCCAGGCGCCGTGGGGTGCAGAAGCAGCGGTAGGCAGCACCCTTCTCCAGGAGCGACCTGATGGCCTCCCCGTAGAGGCTGAGGCGCTGGGACTGCTGGTACGGGCCGGCCGGGCCTCCTTGGCGAGGGCTCTCATCCGGGGGAATGCCTGCAGCAGAGGAAGGGGAAACCACTCAGCACCTGCGGAAAGTCATGGCGGACGCCGGGTGGGAATCACGCAGCAGCTCTCCAGGTGGTATTTATTTGGCTGCATTTTCCTCTCTGCATCCTCACCATCTGTTATGCCGCCTTCATCAAATCTGACTTCTTTGCTGCAAAACACACCCTTATCCTATTATTGAAGCCATGGGAGAGCAGGATGTGAGGCAGCAATGGAAGGAATAGCAGGAACCAGCACTTAAAACTGTGGTCCAAAACACACTGTAGAAATAATCCACTTTGAGACCGCTTTAACTGCCTTGGCCCAGTGCTAGGGAATCCTGGGAATTGTAGTCTATTGTACCATGGCTGTCTGACAAGAGAAAGCTAAATGTCTCACAAAATGACAGTTCCCAGAATTCCCTGGCATTGAGCCAGGACAGTTAAATTGGTCTCAAAATGGATTATTTCTGCGGGGTGTTTTGGACCCCAGTTATTTTTAAGGGCTCTGAATTTATGTCTCTCCTCCCCCCCCCCCCCCCCGCCACCCCGGGAAACATGGAAGAGTTGTAGTGGATAGAGGGCAAGTCACCTGCCCACTCCAGCATGTCCTCGATGCCCTCAGCAGCTCCAGGCACCACCCGGCTCTGGTCAGTGTCCTCCAGTCGCAGGACGAAGCATCCCTCATGCTTTCTGGCAAAGATGTAGTTGTACAAGGCAGTCCGCAGGCCCCCCAGGTGCAGAAACCCTGCAAAACAGAAAGAAAGGAAGGCAGGGTGAGGGACGCCATTTGAGACCAAAGGCATGTCATTCACCAAACTCTTGCTTGCACTGCAGAAATAATCCAGTTTGGCACCGATTTAACTGCCCTGGTTCAATGCTACTTTGGAGTGACCACCTGCAGTCATGATCGCTGCAGGAAGGGATTCTGGGTCTTGGAGTCACTGTGGCTTTGGGAGGGGATTCAAGGAGCTGCTGGGGGGATCCTGAGACCTGCAGTTATGGCAACTGTGGGGGATTCTAGGAGTTGCAGTCCTGCTGGCTGTGAATGGGAGTTCTGGGAGTTGCAATCACATGGGCTTCACATTGGGGATTCTTGGAAGTGCAGTATGAGGAAGGGATTGCAAAAAAAAAAAAAAAGGGATTGCAAAAAAACAGGGCAAGTGACGGTACATGGCCTCATTTTATTCAGGAGAGGTGAGATCTTTGCAAAATGTACACCTTTTCCTTGCCATCCTGAGACAGAGATGACTCTGAAAGCTGGAGGAGGAGGAGGAGGTTGTGGTTGCATACCTTATCCACGGACATATTTGTTAGTGACTCATAAGATGGAAGAGCCTCCCTAAGCAGGGGCAGTCAACCTCTCCATCTTAACTACTGGAAATAAACAGTAGTGGGAGACCATTGGACCTCATGGCCCACTTTGACAGCTTTGGGGAAACTCTGAGCTGCAAACTGGGAGGCATCCTTCTTATACAACCCTTGCTACCATTATTCTATTTATTTTGCAAAAAATAAATTCAACTTCATCTAAATATTCAACTTCAATAAATAAATACACTTCAGTACAATTCCCAGGAAGCTTCCTCAGCTAGTGGGCCCCCGAATGGGGGATTCTGGGAGCTGTAGTCCAAAGGAAACCCCATTTAACCAACCTTCCCCCCCCCCCATAGGTTTGTCTTGTTGTTGTTGTTGTTGTTGTTGTTGTTGTTGTGTGCCTTCAAGTAATTTCCGACTTATGGCGACCCACGTAATGTAGTGGTTTGAGACACTGGAGACCAGGGTTCGAATCCAGACTCAGGCATTTAAAACTGCCACTGGGTGACCCTGAGCAAGTCACTCTCTCAGCTTCAGAGGAAGGCAAAGGCAAAAACCCCTCTGAACAAACCTTGCCACAATGAAGACCTCAAGGCTTAGGGATCTGTTAATATTTCTGACAGACTATAGAGTGCTTCATGTTAACAGGCAATTTAAACAGGTTATAAATAAAATAATAATTTATTTGCTACCCTAAGGACATTTATACACTAGAAACTCTTAGCTGGCCAGATTAATCCCTTTACCTCAGCATTTAAGATGTCAGATAGTGGCCAATATTTTCTTAATTTGACTTAAATTTGAAGTCAGGTTTCCTTAACTCTCCCTCCATTATTATTCTTTACTTCTCTTGCCTTTGTTCCCTCTTTGGCTTAATTTCTGCCCCATTCCCTCTTTTATTCTTTACATCATTGCTTATACTTCATTTGTGGGCTTGAACCTTGGATTTCTTTATTTCTGCCACATTGCTGTGGAAAACCTAAAAATCCTGAGGTAAAAGTTGCCTGAAACATGATATAAAATATTTAAATTGGTGTGCTGTGAAAGCTAGGCCTTGCTACAACAATAAAAATTGCCTCAGAAAGTTAAAAAGTTTCCCTCAGACTCATACACCGGAAACTCTTAGTTGAACAAATCCCTTTACCTCCGCATTTAAGATGCCAGATAATGGCCAATATTTCCCTAATTTGACTTAAATTTGAAGTCAGGTTTCCTTAGCTCTGCCTCCCTTCTTTATTATTCTTTACCTTGTATTGCCTTTGTTCCCTCTTTGGCTTAATTTCTGCCCCATTCCCTCTTTTATTCTTTATATCATTGCTTATACTTCATTTGTGGGCTTGAACCTTGGATTTCTTTATTTCTGTCACATTGCTATGGAGAACCTAAAAATCCTGAGGTAAAATTTGCCTGAAACATGATATAAAATGTATAAATAAGTGTGTTGTGAAAGCTAGGCCTTGCTGCAATGAGAAAAATTACCTCAGAGAGGTGAAAAGTTTCCTCAGGCTGAGGACAAGTTTGTAGAAATGAAGCCTACTCTTAAGGCAAACTTTTAACGGGGTTTTAAGATGTCGGCTAGTGGCCAATATTTTCCAGATTTGACTTTAATTTGAAGCCAGGTTTCCTTGACTCTACCTCCCTTTTTTGTTATTCTTCACTTGTCTTTTGTCACCACTTTGGCTTTATTTCTGTCCCATTCCCATTTTTTATTCTTTATATCATTTTTTATACTTCATTTGTGGGTTTGAACCTTGGCTTTCTTTATTTCTGTCACACTGCTGTGGAGAACCTAAAACTCCTGAGGTAAAAGTTGCCTGAAACATGATATAAAATGTATAAATGAGTGTGTTGTGAAAGCTAGGCCTTGCTGCAATGAGAAAAATTGCCTCAGAAAGGTTAAAAGTTTCTCTCAGACTGAGGCCAAATTACTTTGTAGAAATGAGGCCTACTCTTGACCGTGAAGCCATGACACTTGAGAGAAGAAACTGTTGCCAAAGAAACTTCCACGTCCCACCACTCCTCAATGTGTTGGATTACAACTCCCATCATCCCCATCCACCATGGGCAGCGGCCATAGCAGTTGGGTTAGTTAGTGAGAATCATTATTTGCCATATTGGACTGTTTTAATCAAACTCTGTCACTATTTATATGACTGAGGGGGATTCAAAGAGGACAACTTTTCATTGGCCAGTTTACCAACATTCCACTGGCCCTTATTGGTTCATAGCCACAGACCAATGTTTTGGCTGATTTTGGGGGGCTTGTAGGTGATTGGCTGAAGGGGCTGGGCTGGGAGTGTATAAAAGGGACCCCCAAACCCTGCCAGAGGCCACTTAGAGCTGAGCTGCTGAGAGGAGAAGAAGAGCTGACATCACTGGAGACAGAAAACAAGATGGGAAGAAAGCAGGAGACAGGAGGAAGAAGAGCTGAAATAATCACTGAAGACAGAAAATAGAAGATGGGAAGAAAGCAGAAGATAGGAAGAAGAGCTGAAATCACTGAAGACAGAAAACAGAAGATGGGAAGAAAGCAGGAGATGGGAAGAAGAATAGCTGAAATCACTGAAGGCAGAAGGTGGAAGGACAGCTGAAGGCAGAAGGTGAGAGAGGCTCAGCCAGAAGGAGATCCTGGGAAGAAGGCAGAAGATGGGAAGGAGGCCCTGGGAAGCAGATGGAAGGAAGAACATCTGGAAAGGCTGAAGGCAGATGCAGGAGGGAAGGAGGCAGGAGAAAAGGGGGCATCCATCTTTGCAGGTATTTTTTTAAAAAGTTGAAAACCATGTGCAAAAAGAACTTCAATCACAGTGTGTTTTTCTTAAGTCTTGTCAGGGATCAAAAATGGGGTGGTATATTTAGGGGGTAATGGTCACACATTAACAGGTGTGTGTGTGTGGGGGGGGGGGGGGGGTCCAACCCAGAGTCTCCTGTGTTTTTCTTGACTCTTGTCTGGTGTATTGTTTAAGGAATAGTGGTCACACTGCCAGCCTCATACCTGGGCCACTACACAACTGACTGGTGTACTTTTCTCTGTCATTACAAAGTGGTACAATGTTGTTTTTTAAAAGGGTTGGCTTTGGAAGTTTGGGTTTCAATCTCTCCCAAGGCTTGGAAATGGTGATCTTGGGCAAGTTGCCCTCGGGTAGAAGGCAAGTAAATCTGAACAAGTCTTGCCATGGCTATTCTAAATCATTGTTCAAGTGAGCACATAACAATGCTAGCATATATTACAATACTGAGGTTTAAAGAGGTATATTCCAGGCCTAACATACACTTAATATTGAAGGTACCAAAGCAATGAATGTTACTCAAAATGGTGGTCAGTTGGTTCTTGGGAGAGTTTCCAGGAAAGAGGAAAACACCATGACAACCTAAAGACACACACACACACACACAAAAGGTATTGGTTCTTGGCACACATGAAGGGGAAAAGTGTTCTCCTACGTCAAGTAATAACAAGTGGAACTGTCTTAAAGGGTTTTCGTAGGGATGAGTTCACAAAATAGGTTTAAAACTGCCTGAAGGGTATCTCTCTCCCAGTTTAGCTGGACATGACAAAACTTTTGGTTTGAAAATGCACATTTTGGTCTTCTAGTGGGAAAGTATGGCAACTCTAATAGGTAAATCTTGCCAAGCCTATTTCATAGATAATAAAGCAAGGTTGGGAACAATCAATGGCTCCCTATATACATATATATATATATATATGAGTGTCTTAAGGTTTGTGTTCCAGAGGCCTGCCAGGCTTTCTACAAGGGCTGCCTGCCTGCCATCATACACTTTTACGGGAAATAGGCCCAGCATACAAACACAAGGGCCTCATGAGGCGTGGCAATATCTAGAAAAGGCACACTTCTTCTCAGGCGGTTATTTGATCCTAATGGAGGTCTCATGGGTTATAGAGTTCAATGGATTCCTTCTGTGAGCCACTGGGGAAAAAGGTGGCCTACAAAATGGCTGTTTTAGGCCCTGTGCCGGTGTATATTCCACTAAGTATGAGGCTGCGGGAGTCCTGAAGGCACACAACAACAACAAGGAGAAACGCCAACAGCCACCCTCATGCCTCTGGGTGAGTCACACTCTCTCAGCCTCAGAGGATGGCAATGGCGAACCTCATCGCCACTCCGAATAAACCTTGCCAACGTCCCTGCGGTCTCCCTCCTCCCACGATGGGGCGGGGGGGGGGGCTGATGTTGGAAGCCGCAAAGCCTGGGGATTCTGGGCTCTGCACTCATGGCTGTGCAGGGGATCTTGGGAGCTGCAGTCCCATTCCGCCTCCCACCCGCCCGCCGGATCCGTGCCGGCTGTTACCTGTGGGGCTGGGTGCGAATCTCACCCTGACAGCAGCAGCAGCAGCGGGACCCATCCGGAGCAACGCGTGCAGGAGGGGGGCGGAGCCAGTGATTGGCTGCCCTCCGGCCAATCGGCGCCCGGCTGGGGCGGTGGGCGGGGCTTCCCTTTCCACGTGTTCCGGGGGTGGGACTGGAGCGCCCCTCCTGGGAACAGCCCCAGCCAGGGAAGAGGAGAGTTTTGAGCTGGGAGAGTGGGCGTGGCCTCTTGGATAGGCCCCTCCCTCTCCCTCCACGCGACCGGAAGGGGCGGGCTACGGCGTCCGGGGAGGGCCAATCGGGGCGGCGAGGCGCTTTTCCCGGCAGCCTCCGCGGGCGGGTTGTACACAATCATCATGGCCGCCGCCGCCGCCGCCGCCGCCGCTACTCCCGGTGAGAGTGAGAGGAAGGGAAGGGGAAGGGGAAGAGGGTGGTTCCCAGGGAGGAAGGGAAGGGAAGGGACCGGGCTCCGTTTCCCCGAGGGAGGGAGGGAGGCAGGCTTTGTTGGGGCGCTTCTCCTGCCAAGGTCCAGGCCGAGGGTCGGAGGCAGCGGCCGCCCTCCGGGGCCCTCCTTGCTTGGGCCCTCCAGAGCCCTCAGTCCCCGCAGAGCAGCGCAGGGCCCTCGAAGCGGACGGAAGGGCCTCTCCCCGCAGGGTCTCTGGGATGCCCAGTGTGGCCCCTCTGGCAGAGAAGGCCCGCTCTTGTCCTGCGGAACTACACGTCCCAGGGCATGGAAGCTGCCTCCGTCCGAAGGGAAAGAAGGGGACCCCCCCCACCCCCCAATCTCCTGCCCTTCTCTTTCTCAAGGGCCAGAGGCTCCGTGGCGCTGCAGCGGGGGATGCTGCTTGCTCCCGGCGGGAATTCCAAGCCTTGCCTCGCTGCCTCTCGTCATCCGGGTATCCCCCCGGGGTGTCTGTCCATCCCTGCAGCTTTTGCAGGAAGGAGGGCTTCCTTCCCCCTCCAAGAGCCAAGCGCCTGCCTTCCCTCCCTTGCCATGCCATGCCTTCAGAGTGTTGCCTTTGCTCCTGCCTTCCTCAGACTCAGAAGACGCCAGCATGGAAGCAGAAGCCCAGGAGCCGTCCTTAGGCTGCAGGGAAGACGGCCAAAGCGACTCCCTCTCTGCCGAGAAGCCGCTAGACGGACCCTCGGGGGAGCCGCCGGATTCTGTCAGCAACGGAGGGGAAGCCGAGATGGAGAAAGAGCTGGTCGAACTCAAAGTCATCTGGAACAAGAACAAGTACGACTTGAAGTTCCCGCTCGACAGCACCGGGGCTGACCTGAAACAGAAGATCCACTCGCTCACAGGTGAGCCTTTCCCCTCTGTCTTCCCTTGAGGCGATTCTGCCGCCTGAGCTCCCTTCTTCGCCTCTGAAGGATCCCTGCCTTAAGTCAAATCCCTCTTGATTCCTTCTTTGCTAGGCCTCCCACCCGCAATGCAAAAGGTCATGTTCAAAGGACTGGTGCCAGAGGAGAAGACCTTAAGAGAAATCAAAGTGATCAGCGGAGCAAAAATCATGGTGGTTGGCTCAACCATCAACGATGTCTTGGCCGTCAACACACCAAAAGATGCCGCACAGCAGGAAGTGAAATCGGAAGAGACCAAAAAGGAGCCTCTCTGCAGACAAAAAGTGGGTGCCTTGGTCTGAACGTGTGCCTGGTTTGCTAGATAAAATTTGGAAAATTTGGTCATAGACCTGGTTAGAGAAGGAGCCCTTGCTCTTATTTACTGCAGTGGTCAGTTGCCCTGAAGCTTTTTATCTCTTGGTCATTATTGCTGTAGACCAGTACTAGCAAATTTTGAGGTAGGCTTTCCTTAATCCGTAATGTTTCACTGTTGACAAAGCTTGGGTTATATACTATCAAATTCTGAATATATTTCCTCTCATTCATTAGTGCTTTTAGCATTTCTCTGAACTGAGTTCTAAACTGTATCTTCTTTTACTCTTTCTAAAAACTGATCTCCAGAATATCTGCATAATAAGAACCATGTTGTTGAGGAGAGTTCAGAATCTGCATGTTATCTAGAAGAGTTATTGATAGGATGAATACACTTCTGAACTGGTGTTTTAGGTTGTATGGCTGAGACATGATACAAAGCACTCTCTGATATTTACTTCTCACATCTTGAGTCACACAAGTTGAGTGTGTCTCCTGAGTTTGATAAACTTCTCATAGAAGTTATGTCAGCTGGGCAGAGGGAACAGCCTTCTGAGCTTTCATTAGATCTCAATTCTGATTTTTCCTTTTTTACAGCAACACAGGAAAGTATTAGATAAAGGAAAACCTGATGATGTGATGCCTTCTGTCAAAGGTGTCCAGGTGAGTGCATAGACAGCCGAGGCCAGCAATTGTTTCTGGGCTCTTCCTTCTCTGCCATACTCATGCAGCAGCGCAGAGGAAGACGGCTTTTCTGTTTGCAAAGCTAGCAGCCACTTGGCTTGTTCTCTGCTCTCTACCACTTTAGGAGCGACTGCCAACTGTTCCTTTATCGGGCATGTACAACAAATCTGGTGGAAAAGTCCGGCTCACCTTTAAACTTGAACAAGATCAGCTCTGGATTGGCACTAAAGGTGGGTGCTCTTTGGTGTTCCCAAAAGCATATCTTTGTGGAGAAGTGAAAACAGTATCATGTGGAAATCATCTCTGAACTTAGCCACTGTAAAGTAGGACCTCTATTGTCAGCATTTCTTTTTCCAAAATGTTCCTGTGATTTTAAACATAAAAGGAGAAGCTCACATGTATATCACAGTGATTCATTGCATATTTATTCATTTGTTTTTCTTGGTGTTTGATGTTACTTAAAGCAGAATAAATACATTTCATAGCATATAAGCATTATTTGCACAACTTTCTTTATTGATGTTTATTGGATACAAACAGTGTTAATTCCTCCTTTTTATTTGGATAATAGTGGTAACATTTGCTACTTAATCATATTTGTTAACACATGGTGAATGCTTTGTGTTTTTAGTCATGGTGGAATTTCATCTCTGGTTTTTCCTTATTTCTTACGTACCATTTGCAGTTGTTTGTAAGTTTCCAGTTTGAAACTGGACACTCTTTCTTGACTGAAGATGAATTAGCATTTATTAGCTAATTAGCTATTTCCAGCAGTTTCAGAAATGCTGTGGCCACTGTGGCTGGTGGCCAGTTTTGGCACAGATTGTTCAGGGGAAAGGCCCATGGAGAGTGAGAAGATCTGCTTCAGTCAGAGAGGAACACACAGTTGCAGAAGAACCTTGAAGTGAATGCTTTCTCTGTATGGCTCAGCTGTGGTCAGGATTTTAGCAACTGTGCAACTTGCACTTTCTGAGTACACCACACTTTCCTTGTCTACAAAGCTGGATTTGCCATAGGCATGGGCTGGGCCTGAAAAAATGCTGAGCACTTGTTTCTGAACTTTGGTTCTCAAAATGAAGAGAAGCAGACAGACCTTGCCATGCCTTGTTTTTAAATGATCCCATTTGTGTTAGGAACAGCAAAAGAATTTGCTGAATACATTAGAAGCAGGCTTTGCTTGCTGAACCTTTGGCGTCTTAGATGCCGGCTTCCTGATACTATAACTCTGCAGACAGAAGAAGGGTACCACCGTTCCATCCCCTTCCAGTAGTTGCTAACAGTGTTCTAGTCCTGATGTTTTTTGTCTTTGAAAGATGAGGCTATCAGTAGACTGTCTACTCTTCGTAGGATGTAGTGGACACAGTCGAGCCAGAGGTAGGGTATTTGACATCCTGTTGTTTCCAGTGAGTATTTCTACTCAAGTCACTCCTGACAAAAGAAGTGAAGGTGAAGTGCTTGACTTTGGCTGAGTCACAACTGTTGTGTGTACATTGTCATCATTGTTAAGTGCAGTGAATGCCCTTTAGTGATAGTCTCTTTCTTCATTTGGGGTCCCAATAACCAACAAAGCTCCTGGATACTTGGGTCCTTTTCTCCTCACAAGACTGTGGCTGGACCCTCAGAGCCAAGGCACCTGGAGAGCCAATTCTCTACCTGGCATGTTACTATCACCACCATCCCATCCAGGAGAAATGAGGGAGTTTCCCAAGGCCTGGGCATCCTATTGGGTGATCCACTCATTTCCAACAAGTGGCATTTCAGAGGCAGCCAGAAGGAAGTGGGGAATGACTCTCTTGTATGTTATTTGGGACCCAGTCTGCACATGCAGTGGGCAAATTGGTTGAAACAGGGGGAAATAAAGAAACAGAATAAAATTAGAAAGCCAAATTCTCAGAGGTATCTTTTTATTTTTCATGTCAGACTCTCATACAAAGATAGAAATGGCCTCTTGATTTGTTGCTGTGTGATATAGCAGGCCATTGGCTGATTACATTTTGTCAAATTAATTTAACAGCTCAAAGTAGATGGTAAATGTCAACTGATTTTTTTTATAGCATAATGCTAAATGTGAAGTTCACTATTTCTTTTGTCTTAGAGGTGAAATGTTACTACCTGGGTGGAGGGAATGCAGGAAAATATTGAAATATGCTGAAAATATTGTTTGTGCTGAAAATACTGGAGTGAGGGTACGGAAGACTCTGGGCCAGGGTGCTTTTTGGGAGAGAAGATCATTGGGTCCTGGTCACAGGATGGATTGGGTGCCATTTTGAGAAAATGTTTCCTGGCTTGCCATTTCCACTGAGAAGGAAAAGCTCTTAAATGAGGATCAAAGGAAAGTGTGCTGCTCAGACTGTGACATTTCTTGTTTCCTTACAGAAAGAACAGAGAAGTTGCCAATGGGATCCATCAAGAATGTGGTGAGCGAACCTATTGAAGGACATGAGGATTATCACATGATGGTAAGAAACCTTAATGAATTACAAGCCCACCTGGTCTTGCAGCCAGTCAGAACCATTATGTGTACATTAGCCATTCTGAAAGATCCAAGCTAAGGCCATTTTATTATAGGCTTTCCTGTCACTTTGCTGCATTGACCCTCTTTTGTCGTCTCCTTTTGGGGATTTGCTGAGATACCTTAGACAATATCTATCTAGTCACTAATGGCAGACTTTAGCTAGAACATCATTTCAGAACATCATCTTGGCCAATGTAGACAGAATTCACTGAGCCTGCTAAAAGGTCAGGATTGGTATTGAGAGGGAGCTATTCATCCTTGTCCTAACTGGTTTTGCTGCACCTGGGTTGAACGACGTTGGACATAGCATGTGGGCATTTAAGGCTGAGCCCCTTCTCCTCCTCCTCTGCTGCCTCTTCTTCTGCAGGCCTTCCAACTGGGACCGACGGAAGCCTCCTACTACTGGGTCTACTGGGTCCCTACTCAATACGTGGACGCGATCAAGGACACAGTCCTAGGGAAGTGGCAGTATTTTTGAAGGCACGCTCACCTCTGGCACTGGAGACTGTCTCGAACCGAAGGACACTGCCGGGAGAGGGGCCTGGACATGGCTCATCCTGGAACATCTGGATCAATTTGATCTCATAGAGGCCTGGGAGGACGCCAGAGGTGGGGATAAACTCTCGCCATTAGTTTATTTTCAACTTTAAAAGCAGCCACCACCCACCCTTGTTCTGCAGCCAGCTTCAACCATATTTAAAAACAAAAACATGATGGAAATCAATAAATCTTAATTCAGAAACCCCTGTGTGTAATACACTTTTAACTCTGCCAAGCGTACCCCTTTGGGTTTTTTAGCTTCTGCAAGGAACACGCTGTGGATTTTCTACACGATTTGGACAAGAGACAGATATTTTTTCATAATCCTTTGTTTGCAAGCATTATGATTTGGGGTACTCTTGTGACTGGGAGTTTGAGAAATAGGTTTCTCCCTCATTCTCCTTTTTATATTACTTTTAATATAGTATTAAAAGAAAAACTTTGAAACAGTATGCAACTTGGGGTTTCATAAGCCATATCTTCCAGTCTGTTTGTTTCCTTGTAGCTTTTTCTGGTAGAAAGATGGTGCAGATTTTCACTCTCTCTTCACCCAAAGACACTTAACTCCTATTAAAATTCTAGCAATGGTGCCAAGATGAAAGTTTCCTGTGGCTGAGAGGAAAGAGGGCCATAGCCTGGCTTTGGGGGAGAACGAACGTAAAGCCAAGAGACCTGTTGCTTGCTTCGTTTTGCCATTTTCTCACCATGTGACATCACTAAGGGAGTTTAGACTCCCCTAAGGAGAATCTCTTGGCCAGTTCTCTTATGGACCAGATCACCTTGCAGCCGCCTTACGGGCTTGATGCCTGACCCTTTCTCTTTTGCAAGTGGAGAGGGTATGCTTGCATCGTCCTAGCATCCTTGGCACTTCCCACAGTGCCCCTGCTGTTCTCCTCCAGTTCCTTCTGAGAACTGGCCAGTTCACCATATGCTGGAAGGGAGGCCTTCCTGGAAAAGGGAAGGGGCTGGCAAGAAGGTCTGTGTGAACATTGGCTGCTCCCCATGCATTCTAGAGCTATGGGTGGCTGGACTGTATTCTTTAGCAAAAAGGTGGCATTTTGAGAGTGCACTCTCAAGTGATGGCCAGTCTTCTTGGAGACAATGATTTGAAGAGCTGATAGATTTCCCCCCTGTGTTTAACTGGAACTCAGATTCATGGTGGTGACGAAGGATGATCCTTGTTTGTTTCACGTGGCAGTGGTGGATTTATTGACGTGTGTCTGGTGTGTTCTTGTTGAACCTCTAGGAAGTCACCTGCCTTCGTTTCCTCTGCCTGTGTACAGCGTAGTCGGAGACCATGAAAGTGGAGGCTCAAAAGGAGTGGAGTGGTGATTCTGAGTTGAGTTTGTCCTGTCGGGAAAAGAGCTGGAATATGGGCCTTTCGTTCCAGGCTTGTTCACTTGGGAGAAGCATGCTGGGATTTTTGTTCTGTTGTTTGAGAACAGCCCTGAGGAGTTAGACCCAGAGTTAAGACCTCTTTTGGTTTCCCTATTGGGCTGAGTAGGTCATTCTGCTTTCTGCTTCAGCTTTTGCATCTGTCTGGTATCTTTTGTGGAGGCAAATCTCAAGCAATGATTAACCAGAAGTGCTAGCAGAGTTCCACAAAAGAGAACCAGTTTGGCTTTGGATGAATTTTTCTTCTTATTGAAGCATCACTTGATGACTAGAAATCTAAAACATCCAGGTTTTGAAGCCATGGGAAAAACAATCCTCCATCCCTCCCTCGCTAATGAACTTTGGGAAAATTGAATGCAGTGCTTCCTTATCAAAACTGAACCTGTTCTGCTGGCTAAGGACTTTTTTTCTTGCATAGTTACCATTAAACTTATCCTCTTTTGTATAAATGCCTTAATTTGATTCACACAATTAGTTGTATACCAGATCTTAGAGGGTACTACAAGCTGGTGCAACTAATCTGACTCCTGGCCTCCGGAACCTGAGTCTGTGTCTAATGTCAAGGCAAAGCCTCAGAAAGTGGAAAGTTTGAACAAGGCACTGCCTCTGAGCATGTGCAGCGTATCTTCTCCTTAACCCAGCCAGCTCTTCTCCATGCAGCCCAGGTTTCAGGATATGATTTCAGGAGAAGAAGAGGTGAGATTTTGAGGCAGGCTTGTGCTTTGATTCTGGCTTTAGGAATTTAAAATATATAGGTTTTTAAAATATCTCTCCTTTAAAGTTTTGCATATCAGTTCTAGTTCAGAGGGATGGGAATTCTCCTATTTCAAGTATAGGTCTTCCTGCCAATTATGTTTTAAAAAGCAAAAGAAAAACCAGTTGTGCATCCATGAAATCTGGCTAATTCCTTTCCATTTTGATTCCTGTCTGACCATGTTTGTATACTTGGCCCACTTACCTTGTATGGAGCAGACTTGGAGTATATTGAGTATCTTTTCTCACTGGGGATGTCTCAGCTTAATAGTAGGAAAATCCACAGATAGACTGAAAACCTGTGCAATGTGCTGTTTTCTAAAACCCAGCATCCTTGGTAGAGGCCCTGCTATTCCTCCTGTAGATGCTCTCTTTGAGGTTAGCCGTAAGCTTTGGTTGTCCTGGCAGAAGGCTTCACTGGTGGCTCCTGGGAGCTTTTTGTTTCATGCCTCAGATGCCATTGTTTTCCTCCTGCTTTCTTCCAGCTGCAATATCTTCTCCATGAGGAGGAGCCTTCTTTCTGGTGTGTGTGTGTGTGTGTAGACTTAACAACCGACCACCATCCTTCAATTGGGACATCTCTAGATCAGCCTACTTGAGCATCTGAGAAACCTGAGATATCTTGTCCAGAAATGTCTCCTTGTGTGTATTCTTGTAAAGTCACCTCTGCTGCAAAAAGAGGCATCTCTGGCAGGAGGAAATGTGGAAAGGGGTTGTCATTTGCTGCAGGCAGGGTGTGTGGTGTGTTTGCCCCCCGTTTTTGTTATGGAACAATGCTGGTTCTACTGTCCTCCCGCCCATCTCCTTGGCCTTTTCCTTTCCTGTTGGCAGCCTCTCAAGTGGCTTTTGGTTTTGTATCTGAGAGAAACTATCAGCCATAGAAACCCCGCTGGGTGGTCTTGGGCAAGTCATACACTCTCAGCCTCATAGGAAGGCTTGCCAAGGAAACCCGTGATAGCCTTAGGTTGCCGTAGGTCAGAAATGATTTGAAGGCAAACAATAACAGTCTGGTGGGGGAGACACAAATTGGCATGTGGGGGTGTGCCTTGGACCCAGCTCATTTCTGCAAAAGGGGTGGTCTGTTGCTCCTCCAATGGCACTGAGAAATGCAACGCCTAGAAACCCAAAATTCAAGACACAAAACAGCCGCCTGTGCCTAGGACCTGGGGAGGTTTTGCCAGGCCCAATTCCCCCCACTGCCCAGTGACGTGTGGGTCCCTTTGGATTTGTTCCTTGGTGTTATCGTATCCAAAGTCTTAAAGTATGCCCTTTTTTCCATCCCAGGTACAATATTCTAATCGCATTTCCTTCTTGGAATTTGCAGCTGAGGAGGCTGCCTTCCCTACGCACCTCCTGCCTCTTTTGGGGCCCATGACTTCAGTCCCTTCTTGCCTCCCAGTGACCCCCCCCCCCCCCGTTCTAAGGACAAGGGCAGTTTGTTTGTTTTTCCCTGAGCCGTTGGCAGCAGCTAAGAGCAGCCATCCGGCTTGTTGTTGGCACTCCTTGCTGCTTCCACGTGGCTTTGGCCCTTTTCCAGGGGTGGGATGTTGGCCTTCTGTTTCAGGAAACGGTTTGCCTCTCTCTCCCAGGAGATCCCTTCCTGGGTGCACAGTGGCCTGGGGCTGGGGTGGGCGCCCCGTTGTGCCTGCAAGCCCCCCATTTTCCTCTGAATCCTTGGACGAAGCTCTTGTGTGCCCCCCCCCGAAACACACACACACACACACACACACATGGGCTGGGGAGGGGGCTGTATCCCCAGCAGTTCCTGTAGCATTGTGCTTCCTCCACAGAGCAACTGTTCCCGCTTGGAAGGAGGAATCGAATCAAGGGGGTCCGGTCCGTGGGAGAAAGGGAGGGAGCACTGCCCTGCTGGAATTGTTGAAGTGTAACCTTGCCCAGTTATTCTCCTCCTTGTTCTGTTCTGTACGATTGATCAGCCATGTCCATTAAACTTTGATAATGAACCGCTTTGCTTCTGTTGCCTGGTTCCTCAGGGACTGCCGTGACTGGAGTGTGTTGCATTTTTCCTTTTGGGAATGGGGCGCAGGGTGGATGACTTTGACAGGTCTGGGGGGCCAAAACACGAAAAACACACAAGGAAAGACAGCCAGAAGGCCAGCTGTGGGACTGAGAGAGGGGAAACTTTTTAGGAGAGACAGTGCAATGATACCACCTGCTTAAAAGGATGCATTCATTCTCCAGAAGTTTCTGCAAGTGGAAATTAATCTCATTTTGCCAGGAAGGATTCTCTGGGGCTACAGAAATAGCTGCAGGGGGGCGGGGGGGGGGGGGGGGAGAAGGCCCCAAAGCCCTACTTTGCCCACATCCAATTTTGACCATTATGTTGCTGGAACTGAAATGGAGCCAATGGGAGGGGGTGCCATTGGGCCCAGATGACCTCCAGCAAGGAGTAGTGTTGCTCGGGTTTTTCTTGGGGGGCAAGACAGCAATTAATGCGTTGGGGGAACACTTTTGCAGAATGTAGCTGGACCTTGTGCATTTTCAGTAAGGCCAGAGGAGAGGCAGATGGCAAGTCAAGAGACCCTGCTGTTGCCATTCATTTTGGGTTTTGGGGTGTCTAGGTCTCCCTCTTCCACAAAGCCCCTGGCATTCTGCTCCAGGTCCCTCCAAAAAAGGTGGTCTGGGCATGTGCGTTCTCCTAATGCCACTCTAAAGAAAAGAAGGATGCCGGACAATGGAGCAGACGAGGGCCTCCATCCGTGACTTGACCCGGCTGATGTCCTCCTGCAAGAGAGAGAGAGAGAATAAATCTGTCCTGGGAATAAAATCCCAGACTTTTAATGTTTCACCACCACCTCTTGCTCTCAAAGTGTCACACAGCAAAGAGGAGGACTATAATTCTGTTGAGGGGTGGTTAAGCCAGGGTTCAAGCTGCATATGGACAAATGAGGCTCTTCCCTTCAGGAAGTCACCCTTCAGGTGTGGAAGAGGACAGAAATAAATGCACACCAAGGGCAAGAGGCTAGCTGCGTCTTGGGTGTCCGCAGCCCACGCGCCTCGCTTCCCCTGAAAGAAAACGATGGGAAACACAGGCGAAGGTACCCACTCAGCTCTGATGGACCTAAAGGCATAGGGTTAGCTGACCTCTCTGCATTGCATGCACCACCAGAGACATACCTCTATCACAGCATAAAGTTGCCTCATGGAGAGTTTGTAGCTTGGGGATGAAGGGCCTCCTCCAATGAGGACGTTGCCGACTTTGGTGGTAGTACCCCCCTTTCCATGATGGTGACCCACAGCAAGGGTCCTCCCTGGCAACCAGAGGTGTCCAGGTGGCCCACAGGCTCCCTCCCCTCCCCTCCCCTCCCCGTCTTGCTCCCCTGCCCAAGAGGCCACAGGTGGCCACTTTCCTGCTATGCAGGTAACCTCTCCCTCTCCAAGGAGATCTCTCTTGGTCAAGTGCCGTCTACATCTTGCCAGACTGGTGTTTCAAGGAAGTTTCTCTTGTGGGAACCCTGGCCCTGACCATGCTCTGCAGAGAAAGGCAAATCATACTCAGGCCTGGGCTGGAAGAGACCCCAAGGGGCATCCAGTCCAGCCCCCTTTGCCGTGCAGGAAGACACCTGGCTTGCAGGTTTATTTGGGCAGGAGCTTTCCCAAAAAGATCTGCGTTGGACCCAAAGGTGCTGCAGAATACTCAGGCTGAGCTGGGCTGCCCCTTTGGGGTGGGGGTGGGGTGGGGGTGGGGGGGAAATGCGCCATGGGGCCAAAGAGCCAGCAGGACCTTATGGTCAAGCAGGTGGCGCTCAGAACCTGGGTCTGTGTGGCAAAGGGTCAGCTGAACACAAACTCAAACTAAGGAGCTCTTTTTGGACAGTGCCCCCTTGGCCATGATTTTCCACCTAGAGCCGGAGGGGGAAGGGAAAGCTCTGCACATGCTCAGGAGCACTTTGGACTGGCTGGAGGGAGGAGGAGGAGGAGGAGGAGGAGGAGGATGAGAGACCAGATTTTTCTCCTCCTCCTTCTCCATCATCCTGATGCACCCAGAGGCGGCATGGCAGGGAAGAGGGTCTTGCAGCGCCTTTGAGAAGAGAGAATTTGGGAGGCTGAGCTTTCCTGGACTGGAGCCTCCTAGGGAGGGTCCTCAGAGGCATTTGGGGGAAGGAAGGAAGGAAGGAAGGAAGGAAGGAAGGAGGGTCCCAGGGAGAAAGAGGAGCCTCTGCTCTGCCCCTGAGGAAGGAGGCTCAGCTCCCAGCCTCTTCGTCTTTCTTTCTTTCTTTCTTTCTTTCTTTCTTTCTTTCTTTCCATCTGCCTTGATCCCTTGAAGAGTCTCAGAGATGGATGCTGCACCTGTCCAGGCTAAGAGGGCAACTGGAGCCCCAGGATCCCTGGATCCAGCCGATCCCTCCTGGGAAGGGAAGGGCAGGGCAGGGCAGGGAAGTGAAGGGGAGGGAAGGGCAGGAGCCGGATCTCCGGAGGAGGAGGAGGAGGAGGAGGAGGAAGGCGGCTTGTGGCCAGCTCCAGCCAGGAGAGGACAGAGCAGCCTGGCCATGGGCTGGGTCCTCCGCGGACCAGGAGAAGAGCCCTTCTTCTTCCTCCTCCTCCTCCTCGGGGCGCAGGTGAGGCCAGGGGCCGGGGGCTTCTCCTGGACAGGGCTGCTAGGGACCTGCATGCGCCTTGCCTTCCTCCTCCTCCTCCTCCTCCCGAGGGATCCCTCAGAGGAGGATTGCCCGAGGGGGCTGGTTGGCTGGCTGGCTGGATGGATGGTTGGCTTGTTAGTTTGCAGGTTAGTTGGCTAGTTGGTTGGCCGGCTGGTTGACTGGGTAGTTGGCTTGTTGGTGGGCTGGTTGACTGACCAGTTGGCTGGTTGGTTGGCTGGCCCCTGTCTTTGCACTGGGGCCAAGGAGGGAGGTGGTCAAGGACCCCCGGAGCCATGGAAGCCACCCCAGCCATGCAGGAAAGGTCCTTTCCCAAGAAACACTCTTGCTACCTGGGCCAAAGTACTCTTGTTAGTCTCCCCCCTCTCTATCCTGAGAGAAAAGCAGGCTGGAAATAACATAAATCAATCCATACTCTATTAGTAGTAGTATTATTATGTGATGATGACGATGACAACAGCCTACCATGGGACCTTTATTTGTTAACTAGTTTAAAACAAATCATAGCTAAATCATTATAATTTCAAAAAAATATTAATGAGCTGACTTATTAAAAACCACAGTCTAACAAGGAACCTGCCACACATAAAATGCTCCCAGTATATCCTATTCTAATACAAGGCGCAGGAAGGAGGGGGCCAACAGAGCCCCCCTAGGAATGGGGGTGGGGGGCAAGGAGAAGAAGCCCCTGTCCCTGGGTCAAGAGCAGGGCAAGGAAAGGTCTGGACTGGAGGGATGATGGCTTGAGGGCCAGAGCTGGCCTCTCGGTTGCTTCCTGGCCTTTCCTTCCTTCCTTCCTTCTGCTGGGTCCTGAGTTCCAGAGTCCCCTCCAGCCTTACCTCTTTCACCCCCCCCCCAGTCTCTACCTGGCAGCCCCCCCATTGCCCCAGACTCCCTGGTCTTTGTCTCCACTTTGGATGGGAGCCTCCACGCCGTGAGCAGGAAGACCGGAGAGATCCAGTGGACCCTGAAGGATGGTGAGTCCAGCAAAGACGATGGGCAGGGAGGGGGCAAAGGAAGGGGGCCCTGCCGGGTCAGTGTTGCCCAAACTTTGCTCCTCCAGATGTTTTGGACTTCAGCTCCCACAATTCCTGATTGCTGGCTAGGAAGTCCAAAACACCTGGAGGACCAAAGTTAGGGAAACACTGTGCCTGCCTTCAGAGGAGAGAGTCACCTCTGGCTCTTTGGATGGCTGCAGCCGCAGATCTGCCTCTCCCACCAGGAAGGAAGGAAAGAAAGAAAGAAAGAAAGAAACCTCCTCCTCTTCCTCCTCCTCTTCCTCTCTTCCAGGACCAGAAAGGGCCAGAGACTTGGGTGCCTATCTGATTTGAGGAGTGTGTCTTGCATTTTTTTTTGGGGGGGGGGAATGCCAGGGGTTTTCCCTGGTTTTCCCATTTGAACCCACTGCACCTTTTGCCCTGGCCTGGCTGGGCTCTGAAAATACTTTATGCCTGTATGATAAAGTTATACCTCCACCTTCTCTCTCCTTCTCCCTTCAGACCCAACTCTGCAGGCTCCAGTTGACAGGGAAGCCCAGTAAGTAAAACACAACTGGAAATTCAGGTTTGGCTCCAATGAGGGGAGGGAATCCGCACCCAGGACTGGCACAGGGGGCAAGCAGGCGGGCAGGGCTTCTTCCCATTGACAGCTTGTGATCACATTCTGATACTGCTTGGCCAGATCGCTGTATGCCAGTTTGCAACTGTCAATTTTTTTGGGGGGGTGGACCCCACATCCCACCCCACATGTAATGGTCTTCCTCTCGCCCTCAGGCCAGCCTTCCTGCCGGACCCAAATGACGGCAGCCTATACGTGGTGGGGGGCCAGAACAAGGGGGGCCTGATGGTGAGTGGGCTGGGGGCTCTGGGGGCATTTGGGGCTCCCCTCATTGCAGGGTGCCCTCCCAGCTGTCGTGGGTGGCCCCTGGGGCTCCCTCCCGCAGCCATTCCTCCTTTTTCTGCAGAAGCTGCCCTTCACCATCCCAGAGCTGGTGCAGTCCTCTCCTTGCCGGAGCTCCGATGGCATCATCTACACAGGTGCAAGGTGGGGGGCAGCGGTCAGGCTTTGGGACAAGGGTGGGGGACCCCCTTTGCTCCCACAAGGGCTACTTTCCATTCCTCAAGACACAGCCTCATGCCTGCCTCCTGTAGCTCCCCGCGGACTGACTTTGGGCCACCTTCTGACATGCAAAGCCCAAGGTTGCTGTGGAGCTTGGTTCTGCAGCCAATTTCCATTTGAAACTGCAAGAGTCCCTCTGAGTATGTGCAGAGTGCCTTTCTCTCCCCACTGAGGACCGGGTGAAAAAAGGACAATTCACAAGGAATGGGAGGTCAAAATCCCAGAACTTTGTATTGTAATTCTGAGTTATTGAAAGGTGCCTTTACTTTCCCAGGGAAGAAGGAGGACACCTGGTTTGTGGTGGATCCGACCTCGGGGCAGAAGCAGACGACGCTGTCAACCGAGGCCTGGGAGGATGGCCTGTGCCCAAGCGCCCCACGCCTCTACATCGGACGCACCCGTAAGCCCCTGCTTTCCCTCCGAGACACACTTTCTCCCTTTCGGGGGTCGAGGTCAGGAGGGATGGATGGATGGATGGATGGATGGATGGAGATGCCAGGAAAATCAGGGATTCTGATTGCTGTTCTCCAAAGAAAGTAACTCTCCCAAATTCAGCAGAGAGGGAGGTGATGGGGAAGGGGTCCCCACCTCACCTCTGTCAGATTCAGGGGTCTCAGCACTTGCCTTCAAGCTTCCCTTTTGCGACAGAATAAGAGCCGTTGGCTTTCCCACCCAAGAGGGTCCGTTCTGAGGTGGACAGGCACCTGGGCAAAGGCCAGCCCTGCAGGGTCCCTGTCTCCCTTGGGGGGGGGGATATGACCCCTGCGACCTCTTTCTCTGCCCCAGAGTACGTCATCACCATGTACGACACCAAGTCCCACGCGCTGCACTGGAACGCCACCTTCCTGGACTATTCAGCCCCCCTCCAGGACCAGAGCAACGATTACCGTGAGCGAAGGGGCAAGTGGACGGAGGGGGGTGCCCGGCCGGCCACAGGGAAGGACTCCCTTTGCTCTCCTCCCTGGCACCTGGGGACATTTGGGGGGAAAGGGAGACTCTGCTCTGGCTTGGAGCGCCCGATGCCCTGCCTAGCTGCTCTTGGTGTCCCCTTTGCCTGGGCTTTCATCCTGGATCCTGAAATGACCGTCTTATCTCTCTCTGCCTCGGCTACAGCCATGGCCCACCTGGCCTCCAGCGGGGAGGGTCTGCTGGTGACGGTGGGCAAAGCCAGCGGAGAAGTGCTGTGGATGCAGGACTACGGCTCCCCTGTGGTGGGGGTCTACACCTGGCACCAGGACAGCCTCCGCCGGACCCCACACCTCAACGTCGCCGGCGAGAGCCTGCGCTACCTCATCTTGCGCTCCCACGACATTCGCCTCCTCCATTGGCACTTCCACTCCACCAAGGACTTCCCTGCTAAGACCCAGTTGCTGTGAGTGTGTGTGTGTGTGTGTGTGTGTGTGTGTGGGAAGGGGGAGGAATGGTTTGGGTGGGAATTGGCTGCTTTGCACATTCAGGCAAGGTTGTTCGTTCTAAAAGCAAACATTACAAGCATACAAATGCCCCCATTTTAAAGGAGGCCCAACAATACCAAAGGTGCATGCCTGGCTCCTTGCTTCTGTCCATGCCAGGGTTAGGGTTAGGGTTAGGCTTGCATGGGATAAATACCCTACAAGCTGGTTTTGTGCTGAAGCACACATACAGACACATTCCTGATAAAGCCACCCAGCTTCATGGCTGCTTCTGCAGCTGCCCTCAAAGTCACACCTTCCTGCTGCTGCTGCTGCTGCTGCTTTCCTGCTCTTGCTAATTCCTCCTTCCTCCGCTCCATCCTGGATGTTGCTGAAGTCCAGCTGCCATGGGTGCACCTGGTGGTTTCTAGTCCATCCCCACACTGGGCACAGAAGGCCTCTCCATCATCTGTGGCCTCTCCTATCCCAGGTGACAAGCTCTTCCCATTCAGCTCATCTTACTTGCCCCTTGCCAACAGCCATGTTGCAGGGAGTTCCACAAGGGCAATTCACAGCAGGTGGGAGGCTCTGGTCCTCCAGACGGGATGCCCATTGTGCCGCCACGTTTCCCTTCAGTGGTTCAGCGTGGCCCTGCCATTGCACACTGGGAACTCCCTGGTATCCCCCCTCCCCTCCCCCTGTGCTCTCTTTCAGGCCGACGCTCTACGTGGGCAAATCCTCCGTGGGCTTCTACGCTTTGACATCCCTGGTCCACGAAGGTGTGGCTCTTGTGGTGAGCGCCCACGTCCTCCCTGGGGAGGGGCAGTGGGTCATTTGGGGTGGGAGAGGGCCAGAAGCACCCACAGGGCCTCTTCTGCCTCCCCCTCCAGCCCCAGGGGGTCATGCTGGCACGGACGGACGGACCCACCACCCAGGACGTGACGCTGCAGAAGTCCGGCGAGTGCGAGATCACGCCCAGCACGGAGGTCAAGTACCCGCAGGGCAGCATCCCTGCTCCCCACAGCCACTGGCTCCTGATAGGTGAGTCCCCCTTGCCCTCCCTGGTTGTACTCTGGGGAGAAAAGCTTACTTGTGGGGACTGGGTGCCCAGCATGCCCTCCGCACGGGGCTGAGGGCCTCTTCCTTCTTCGTCTCCCCTTCTCCCCCAGGACATCATGAGCTGCCACCGGTGGTCCACACCACCATGCTGAGGGCCTTTCCGGAGCCCCTGCGGAGGAGCACCGAGTCGGTCGCGCCTTACAACTCCCTCTTTGATGACGTAGGTGGTGGGTCAGGAGCTGCAGGACCAACTTGTGGGGCTCAGTCAGGGCCCCAGGGGCCAAATCTGGCCCAGTCCGGGCTTGAGACCATGATCCCGTGCCCCCTTGCCCATGGTTTCTCAGGTTTTGTGCAAGTTACTTTTTGGCCACTCTGAAATGTTGGCTTCCTTCTCCCAGAACTCAGTTCCTGGCCAAAAGTGCTTTAAGCATAAATAGACAGACTTTTGGGCCCTGTCTGTCCTTGGGAACATCTAAGAACCTGAATGAGGCCCACAGCCTGAAGGGTCCCCCGTGACCCCCAAGTGCCAAGAGGTCAGCCCTGGACACTGGAGTAACAGTCTCTCCACCATAGATTCCCTTCCCCATTTGTTGCTACTTCAGCAAAACCACACAACAACATAAAGCCAAGAGTAAATCAGAATGCACCCCATTGCTTATAAATAACCACAAGCATATGAGTAGACACACACGGAGACCTATGATAATAATTACAAACTGGAGTGGAAATTAAATGTTTTGGTTGCGAACAAGTGACCCACAAATCCTCCTCCCCGCCATCAGCATCACCAACCAGCCCACGGTGCCAGGAGAAATAGGGAAACGGTCCAATTTAGGCTACCTGCCCCAGCCCGACCCCTTGCCCCATCAATGCCCCTTGTGTGTGTTTCAGCTTCTGCCCTCGCGCAGCGGCCTGGAGGAACCTGCCAGGAGTGGCGGTCACTACCGTGGGCATCTCCCCCTGGAGACGGAGCAGACGGAAGTCCACCAGGAGTTTGGCAGCTGGCAACCGATGGCGGCTGGCGTTGTGGCCGTGTTTTGGGGCGGGGGGCTCCTCTTCCTCGTGCTCTGGGTGGGTGACCTTTGTGGCCCTTTGCTGGCATCCCTTGAGGACCGCTGCTGCTGTGGGGGGTGCCTTTTCCACCCTCGGTTCCTGCGGCAAGGCTCACTTCCCTGCAGCTGTGGTCTCCCAGAGAAAAAGCACCCTGCTCCATGCGGATCGGGGCCCTCCCAGTCACAAGGACTAGGAGCCTCCCTTTTGGAAATTCTGCCAATTCGTGTCTTTTGGACCGGGGGGGGGGGCAATCCTCATGCTTTGCTGGGCCATGGGAAGATGGTGGAAAGTTTTCTGAGTAGGCTGAGGACAACTCCTCCTGTCTCTCCTCTTTCCACTTTCTTCCCCAACTCCAAAAATTGCAGCAGCAGAACCGGAAGCAGCAGCAACATCTGGAACAACAGCTGGAGGAGAGGCTGCAGCTCTTCCAGCAGCAAGGAATAGTGGGGTCCCCTCCTGGCCGCCAGTCCGGAGACCCCCTGCCCTCAGCAGCTCTGGGGAGTCCCCCCAAGCTGGCAGATCCGAGTCTGGGACCCTCCTCTGTCTCCTCTTCCTCCGAAATGGCCAACGGGGGGTCGGGTCAGAGTCCTCCCACGGGAAGCACTGGATCAGGTTGGTGTGGACCCACTGGGGCACCTCTCTGCGGTTTGGGGGGTGCGGAGGGTGGTCCAGGGTGACCAGACGTCATAAGTGCAAAGGAGCACAAGGCACCGCGAAATGCAGGAGAATCAAGAAAAAATGTAGGATATTACAAAATGAAAGCCACATGCTTCTTGGGCATGCGCCAAATGAAGGACATTTTGAACGTTCTCCTGGACAGAAGGTTGATATGGAGGACATGTCTGGTCACCCTGTCCAGATCTGCTTCCCATCTCCTTCTGTCTCTCTCTGTTTCTTCCCAGCAGGGGCTGACCCAGAGGTCATGGTGGTGGGGAAGATCTCCTTCAGCCCCAGAGAAGTCCTGGGCCGTGGGGCAGGGGGCACCTTTGTCTTCAGGTGAGCAGCAATGGGGTTGGAGGGGTCTCACTCCATGGCTGATCTTCCCTGGGGGCAGGAGGGAGCCCACCCGAATCCGAACCCTGGCCTTTTCCCCAGTGCCTCGGTCAGAGCTCAGGCGCTGATAGTGTTGACCGCAAAGGGGGCCGGAGCATTCGGGGGGGGGGCAGGTGTGGCATGAGGTGGGCAGCCGGCAGTGGGTTCATGGCTCCCTGGCAGCAGAGGGGTCCAGGCTTCAACACAAAGGAACCCTGTCCCTAAAGAGAGTCCAGCACCTTGGACAGCTCACTGGACACCTGAATCTCAACCTGGGTTCACTGCCCCACTTCCTTCCATGGGAGAGAGCAGACCCCAGAGGCAGCAGGGCTTTTGGGGGTGGGAGGAAAGAGCCAAGAGAAACAGTGTGGCCTAGTGGTTTGAGCATTGGAATATGATTCTGAGAGACCAGGGTTCGATTCCCTGCATGGCCCTGAAACCCACTGGGTGACTTTGGATGAGTCACACACTCTCAGCCTCAGGGGGAGGGAAAGGCAAACCTCCTCTGAACAAATCATGCCAAGAAACCCCTGTAATAGGTTCACCTCTTAGGATCGCCATAAGTTGCAGGCAAACAACATTAAAATATTTATATCCTGCCCTGTCTGACAAGATCACAGGGCAGCATATAAGTGAAATCAGTATAAACAAATTAAAACAAGAGAAGAATAATTTGAATATAGACTGAAAACATAATAAAACAGCTTAGAAAAGTTTCAAACAGTATAAAACCAAGTGCACACACATTTTAGAGCCTGCAAGGTCTCTCTTCTTGGCTCCTCAATGAAGGCAGGCTGGGCACCAAATGGGCCCCAAGCAAAGGGGTTTTCGCAACTGTTGGGGCCACAGCTGAGGAGGCCCTGCTCCCCCAAATCCCTGCAGTGAATTGACCCCACGGAACCCTAACCCTAAACCCCAACACTAACCCCCGGCCTAAACCCTCATCTCTAAACTCTAACCTTCCAGCACCAGAAATGTTTTCTGGGCACGTGTTGTGCTTGCTTTTGTTCCTGTTGCAATTTTGGTAGAATGTGCAGATTCTGGGTCCCACCTGCTTTATAGGATGGAGGTTTTACAAGGAAAACCAATCAGATTTTAATCTTTCCTTTTATTGTATTTCTGTTCCTGTTTGGAATGCAGTTGTTGTTGTTGCACAGTTTTCTGCTCTGAGTCGTCCGTTAAGCACCAGATGTGGGCCAGAGGCATTACTTCCATATTCCTGTATCAGTTATTAAAGTCATTACTGATTGACCCAGGGAGTTGGGCAAGGGCTAGGGAGGCTGGTTTGGGGCCTGGCATGGAGGGGAGTGGCGGGGGTCCTCCTGGCTGAGTTCTCCCCCCCATCCCAACACACACGCAGGGGCCACTTTGACGGCCGGCCGGTGGCCATCAAGCGCCTGCTGCCCGAGTGCATCCACCTTGTGGACCGAGAGGTGCAGCTGCTGCGGGAGGCAGACGAACACCCCAACGTGGTCCGCTATTTCTGCACGGAGGCTGGCCAGCAATTCCACTACATCGCCATTGAGCTCTGCTCTGCCACTTTGCAGCAGGTGAGCAGCTGGGAAGGGGAATGGGAATGGGAATGGGAGTGGGAGTGGGAATGGGAGTGGGAATGGGAGTGGGAATGGGTGTGGGAGTGGGAGTGGGAATGGGAATGGGGGGACCTGATGGGGAGATGAGGAGATGGGGCAAGGCATCATGTGCCCCCTCCCTCCCCCTCGCTGGCCTGAAGCAAGCAGGGAAGGCACCTGGGGTCAAGGGGGCAAGCGATGCATGCCCCAGTTCTTCTCTGGACACTCCTGACCCAGGGATCTAGGGGCATCTCCTCTTCTCTGGAAGAGGACAGCAGAGCCTCCATCCACTTCAAGACCAAGAACTGGCAGTGGAGCTTAGTGGCTGGAGCAGCGGGGGGGGGGGGGAAATGATGAGAATTTGCACAAACACACACCTTTGAAGAAAATCTGATTATTTATTGTACCACCTCCTGTCCTGTTCCCCCCCCCCCCCCCCCCACATTTTCCTCCTTGTCTCATCTCTTTCTGTCCACTTCTAGTATGTGGAGACTCCGGACTTTGCCCGGCAGCACCTGGATCCGGTCACTGCGCTTTATCAGACCATGTCTGGCTTGGCTCACTTGCATTCCCTCAGCATAGGTGAGGAGCAAGCGTTGGACTCTTGCAGTTCTGCTGGCTGTTATTTGTCCATCCAAGTCGGCTCCAACTTATGGCAGCCCTTTCTAGGCAAAAATAGGGTTCAAATCCTTGCTCAGCCTTGGAAACCCCTTGATGCGTCTGGGCAAGGCACCCTCTCTCAGCCTCACAGGAAGCCCAGGTGACCTTCCCTGCTGAGCTAATGGAGGGCAAATGACAGCATCAAATGAAGTAAGATGAGTAAAAAGGGGGGAAGTGGGAGGAGAAAGGAGAAACCAGGGCATTTTAAAAGCAGCTGAAAAAGTGGGATGGCAGAGGATTAATTAGGACTGTCCCAGCCCAATCAGGACATGTGGAGGCTATGCTCTTCCTGACGATCTCCCTTCCAAATACTAAACAGGCCTTATCCTGCTTAGCTTCTAATATCACCTGGTGCTCCACACCCATAATTTTTATTAAACACTCTGTGTACTCTCTCTCTCTCTTACTCCTCCAGTCCACCGTGACCTGAAGCCCTGCAACATCCTGATCTCAGCCCCCAACAGCCAGGGGCAGATCCGTGCGGTCATCTCGGACTTTGGCCTTTGCAAGAAGCTTCAGGGGGGCCGCCGGAGCTTCAGCCTCCGCTCGGGCATTCCTGGCACGGAGGGCTGGATTGCGCCAGAGGTGCTCAGAGAGGACCCCATGGAGAACCCCGTGAGTCCGGCTCCAACATCATTCCCCTCCGGGAGGCTCTTTGGTGGAAGGGCAGTGAAGCCATGGCGAGGGGCTTCTTCTTGTGGGATCCCCCAGTTGACCCACTGAGTGGTGGAAGGGGGCCGGATCCTATGCCAAGCCATGGGAACTCTAGTGGTGGGCAGTTCCACAGGAGGAAAAGGGACCCAAAAAGACCCTCAGCTTTTATCTTAATGTTCCTACTGTCCAGATCTACACCTTAGAAGAGAAACTGCAGCCTTTTCAAAATGGGCAAAATTTTTATAGGAAAACTGGGAAAAGAGGAAAAGATGGTGGCTTGAGGAAGGAGGGGTCTGGCCCCCTTGGGACCCCCCCCCCGAGGGCCAGATGGGGGACTGGCAGGGTCAGATCCAGCCCCAGGCTGCGGTTCCCCATTCCTGGGATAGAGACAATGGATTGGGGTCCTGGAAAGCAAACTCTGGCTCGTCTCTGGCAGACGTATGCGGTGGACATCTTCTCAGCCGGCTGTGTCTTTTACTACGTTGTGTCTGGCGGGCAGCATCCCTTTGGCGAGAGCTTCTGTCGCCAGGCCAACATCCTCGCTGGGACCTACAAACTGGAGTGGCTGCAGGAGGAGACCCATGGTGAGGACCGGGGAAGGCGGGGAGGGATGGCCACTCGGGAACCCACCCCCAAAAAGGATGCCTGCTAAGACAGACAGCGTATGTGCGTGAAAGGCTTTCTTCTCCCCAGCTTCAAGGGGCCTGGAGTTCCACCTTCTGTGCCGAGCATCTTGGACACAGATGAGAGATGGTGTGTCTAAGAGCGGGAGCGGTGGCCCTTTAGATGTGGTTGGACTGCAACTCCCATCAGCGGTAGCCAGAAGAACCCTAGGGATTATGGGAGCCACAACAAGATTTGGAAGGCCAGAAGTGGCCCACTGCTGGCTTAGAGGCTGAATTGTGTTTGGGGAGAGGCAGTTCAGAGATTGCCCCCTTTGCTGTCTGGTCACAGCATTGGCCTTAAGGAAACCACATTGTCTCAGCCTTCATCCCCAGGCCAACCCAGCACTGTCTATGAGTCTGATAATAATGCTGGCCTGCTTGTGAAAGGTTTTGAAACGCAACCCACTTGCCATAACCCACTCTTTATGCCACTGCAGACAACGTTGTTGGACAGGAGTTGATAGAAGCCATGCTCAGTGCGGACCCCCATTTGCGCCCGTCAGCCGCCCAGGTCCTCATGCACCCCTTCTTCTGGAATCATGGGAAGCAGCTGCAGTTCTTCCAGGTGAGCCCCCCAAAGTCACGAGGCATTCATTCACCTGCGCCTGTGAGGAATAGGAGGCATGCTGCTGGTGACACAGTTCCTGTGGTTTATCTATGAATTGGGAAGTCTTCCTCTGTACGTCTCTGACTTTAGAGCATTCTGCAACCCAGGTGCATTCCACTACGCATATTCCCCTATTCTGTCAATGGATGAGGATGCATTCCCCTTTGTATCTCTGGCTTAAAATGCACGTGTTTTGCTATTTCTCTGTGAATTCAGAGCTGCCTTTCTCCTCCGGTCCTAGGATGTCAGCGACCGCATTGAGAAGGAGCCGGCGGAGGGGCCCATCATCGCTGCCCTGGAGGCTGGGAGCCCCGCTGTGGTGAGGGGCAACTGGCGGGCCCACATCTCCATCCCACTGCAGACAGGTGAAGGCCTTGGCAACCCCAGGGATGCTGGGGCAACTGCGGCCCACTCCCCAAAACCCCCCAAAAGGGGGATCTTACCTTTTCCCTCCTCCACAGACCTCCGGAAGTTCCGGACATACAAAGGCAGCTCCGTGCGCGACCTCCTTCGGGCCATGAGGAACAAGGTAGCCTTGCAGCCCTTGACCCCAGATAGATAAATGTATGGAGAATGGGGCTAGTGGTCAGGATGGCACCTATAGATCAATAGCAGAGGCAGTACAGGCATGGAAGCATCCCCTTGGCTGCGGTGTGACCAAAAGGTTGGGCTAGCAAAGATTTTGGCTTCACCCTGTCTTTGATTTCTGTATTTGGACAGTTTGCACATTGAGGGTGTCTGCATTTATTCCTGTGCAATCCCCCCCCCAAATCGTCTGTCCAGCTCTCCTCCACTTTGGACATGCTGCCTCCCAGCCATCCTGTGGTCCTATGCCATCACTAGGACCCTGGTGCCTGCCCAGTGCTGTGGATTAGAAGCCCCATATTCCCCAAACATTGGTCATAGTGGTTTAGTCCTTTGGAAATTTGTTGTCGTGTGCCTTCAAGCCATTTCTGACTATGGAGACCCTAAGGCTACCCTATCACCAGAGTTTTCTTGGCAGGACTTTTCAAAGGCAGTTTGCCCTTGCCTGCCTCTGAGGCTGAGAGAGTGGGACTTGCCCACGGTCACCAGTGGGTTTCCGTGGCTGAGCAGGGATTCAAACCTTGGTCTTCAAGTGTCCTAGTCCAACACTCAAACCACTTACTCACGCTGGCTTTCTGACCCCAGATCTTGTAGTCCAGAGATTGTAGCCCAGAACATTTAAGACGGTGGGGAGAGCCAGGGGGCTTTGATTGCCTGCGCCTTCTTCTGTACTGGAAAAGCAACGTTTTCAGCAGGATTCCTCTTTCTCTCTCCAGAAACATCACTACCAGGAGCTGCCTGCCAGTGTGCAAGAGACCCTGGGCGAAGTCCCACACGGATTTGTCCAGTATTTCACAAGCCGCTTCCCCCGGCTGCTGCTGCACACACACCAGGCCCTGCGCACGTGCGCCAAGGAAGGGCCGCTGCAGAGGTATTACTGCCAGGCGCCGTGAGGATCTCCGGACCCAGAGGGGTTGCTGGGCTGAGAGAGAGTAGCCGGACTGTCAGGAGGAGCAGGAGGGAGGGCTAGCCAGAGCAGAAAGCACATCTGCATGGAGCTCCCTGGAGAGGATGGTTCTTCTAGGACCAAATGCTGCTCCTGGTGATGTGTGGGCTCAGACTTCTCTGGAGGCCAAAAAGACTAAACTGAGGGTATTGTACTCCGGACATGTCACGAGTAGACATGACTTACTGGAAAATGTGATAAATCTTGGAAAAGTGGGGGAAGAAGACCATGCCACAGCTGGATTGATTCCATCGGGGAAACTACAGATGTTGCCCTGGATTTGCAAGGGCAGAGCTGTTTCAGAGCTGGGCAGAGCTGTTTCAAACAGGATCATCTCTTTTGCTAAGAAGGCACCAGGAAAAGAGGAAGACTGCACCAAGGAAGCCGTCCTGAGCTTGTAAGACCTGAGCAGGGCTGTTAAAAATGAGGGTTTTCTCATTCATACTGTCCCCGTAAATCAAAGTTAACCTGGCCATAGTAATACACGGAGAGATCAGAGCAGGGCTTGCCTTCATTTCACCTGAGCAAACCTGTGTGTCATTCCTGGAGGGAGAACTTGCATTGCCTTTCCTTGACCTCCCACCACAGAGGGACAGCGCTGGCCATAGGCAGGTGACACTCCTTGGGCAAACATGGGCTGGGTCCACCCTAAAGCTCCATGCCTTTGCCACAGGTATGCATACATGCCCCATGGAACGGGAGCACTGCTGCCTTCTGCTGTGGGTAAGACCCACATCCCCCAATTGAGGGGCTCCGATCAAGCCCACCCAGGAGGAGGTTGCAAGTTGGTTGTCATTTGTTCAGCAGTTTGTCTGGGGCAGGGCAGGTGGAGGTAGCTCTCTCTCTCTCTCTCACACACACACACACAGAGAGAGAAGTCCTGAGGCCGGTCAGTTCATGAGTCCAAGGGGCTACCTCTCTGTGTATGTGTGAGAGAGCTACCTCCACCTGCCCTGCCCCAGACAAACTGCTGAGCAGAAGAAAGGGAATTCCTTCTTCCTAGACAAATGGCAAACAACTTGCAGTTTATGTGCAAATAGGGAGTAGATCTTGTTGGACCATGATTCACTGCAGTTTTGGGTGCTGCTTCTTTTATAGTACTATAAATAAAGAACTTTTTTTTAAAGGAAGTATGTGGATCTGTAAGAGAAGGGAAATAGTTACGCCATCTTCTCCCCGGGGATCTGATCTATATAGAACTGCTGCAAAGAGGCTCACTTTTTCCCAAAGTTGACCCTTCCTGCCAGGATGAGGGAGGTCTTTTTTGAGAACAGGAGGGCAGGGAGACAGGCATGGCCTAGGAGAATTTGGCCAGATGGACAGAGCAGTCATAGTTTCTGAGCAGGCAGCAGTTTGAGCTGCATTATGCTGGGAAAGGTCTGGATTCCTATCTAGCCATGGAGCTCCATGAAGCACAAAAGATGTCTCTGGTTTTCTTTCTGGCAACTCTAATTCCAGAATAATGTGGAGTGTGTGATCTTGGGGGAGATGAGGGCATTGCCCCCAAATGATTTCGTTCCTAGTGAAAGCTGAGCACCCAAGGACAGAGAGAGGTTTCGCCTTTGATTTTAAAGCAGACAGGACAAAAGCTGTGGAGAGGACCTCTGTTGGTTAGCAGTTTCCAGAGAATCCTCTTTATTCACTAGTGAGTAAGATACAAAAAGGAAAAAGGGAAAAAAGGAGATTTTAATTTGATGCAAAGTTAGTTTCAATATTAAAACGTTTGGTAACTCAAAAGACTCAGAAGAACAAAACAGGAAAGCCCAACGCTGAGTACAGGAACATTAGAAGAAGGGGTGGGGAGGGAATGACCTCTCCCGCAAAAGAACAAGGGCTCACCCAGACCACATACAAATAATTTACACAAGGTCCCACCCAGAGACGGGCCCCTAAAAACTCCTCTGCAGCAGCCCAGGGCCCCAGGCATCCCAAGGTGGAAAGTGAAGGCAGGGAAATGGGTGGGAAGGGCCCCTTTTCTCTGCCAAAAAGCAGGAGGAAGCAAATCCTTTTTTGAAAAATGAAACATGGAGGTGTGCATGCTCTGGACCTGGCTGGGTGGGCCTCACAGCCCAACGGAGAGCCTCCCAGCGGAGAGTGGCTTGCAGGCGCAGGGCCCCGGAGCAGGACGTGGCCTCGGTTGGTGGCCTGGAAACGGAAGTGGCGGCGGTGGCGGAGGCAGCCCTGGCGTAATGGAGGACCGGAAGGCAGTCCTTTGCTGCTCTGCTGCCAGGTGCTAGTTTGCAGGTTTGATGCAGGCGGCCCCCGACTTGGAGCTGAGGAGCTTCTCCACCATGGTGCGGGCGTAGCGGAGGCGGCTGGCCAGCTCCTTGCAGCAGCCAAACTCCTCGATCAGGCTCAGCTTGTAGGTCCGGAAATCCCGCTTCTCGTTGATGTAGGTGACGGCCGCCATCAGTGGGCAGAGGATGACCTTCGTGTGGTCCTAAAGGAGGAGGGAGTGGGGTGCAGAACAAGTCTCAGAGTCACTTCTGCTTGGTCTGCTCAAAAACTCTGACCTGTGTCACCTCAGCTAGTCCCAACTAGGCTCCCCAAACTGGTGGCAGAATGCCGAGTCTTTAAGAGAAATCCCACTAAATCCATGGGTCTGCTCTAGTGGGGATTAACCAAGATGACTCAGACCAGTAAGACAAAAAGGATAGGTAGAAAAGCCTTTGAATATAGGTCCCATCCAGAGCCCGGGTGGGACCTGTATGTAATATAATGAGTGTGTGTGTGTATGTGTATATGTATGTATGTGTGTGTATGCATATATATATATATATATATGTAATAAATGCACACATCAGCACTGCAGAAACATCAGTGCTGAAATTCTAACTATCAAGTAACAACTCCAGGGATATTTCCCCACAATGGTTTTATCAACTAAATACTGCAATCCCACCCTATGGAAACCTGAGATAGGTAATCTGATGCAGGTTTTAGAATTACTCTGATAGAGAAACATCTAGTTCAGCAGTTCTCAATCCTGGGTTCTTTGGAAGTGTTGGAATTCAGCTCCCAGAAGCCCCTGCTGCCAGCTTGGACAATGGTCAAGGATTCTGGAAGCTGAGACCCAATAGATCTGGAGGAGCAAAAAAGTTGGATTAGAGGTCTCTCCAGTAGAGAGACTTCTAAGTACCCCTCCCCAAACTACAAATCCCAGGGCTCCAGTTGTGCAGTGCGGATACACCCGATTGATCTGCCATCCATGAGAAGGGGTGTCCCAGGGCATCCCACCCTCCCCAAATGGACAGCAGACACCCTGAGAGAGGCAAAAGGCCCCCCTGCCCCTGCCTCCTCCATTTTGGATTTTGGCTTGCACTGCTCCACCAAGCCCCACAAGGCCAAAGGCTAGGGAGGACCTGGTCCCGGGGCGTCACCTGGAAGAAGTTGATCTGCACGGTGCCATTGCTGAGGTGGAGGATGATGGCGCTGCGGGTGCGGAACCAGGTGCGCAGGTAGGGCAGGCGCGCCAACTCGTCTCCCTCCCGAGGGGTGATGTTGGCACCGGCTTTCAGCAAGTGTTCGCTCATATAGTTTCGGAAATATTTCAGCAGCGTGATCTGCAGGGATGGGGGAAAGAGAAAAACGGGGGCCACTCCTGGGTTAGTCAGCCACCAGCAGAACCAGAACCCGACTTCCAAGTAGGACCTAGTAGGATTTTAATTCTTCTTGGAGAAGAGAAGGTGGAGAGGTGAGGTGAGGGAGCCATCTTTGTACATTTGAAGGGCTGTTGCAATAAGGTGGAAGATGGAGGGAGAGCCTGTAATTTCTGCTAGAACCGAAACATTTCAGGGAGCAACAGAATTTTTAATTTTTAAGAGGGCAACAGGCTCACCTTACAAACTCATGTGGCTGCACCGCTGAGCATGAGACACCCGCAGACTAGCAAGTGCATTCCCACATGCGCTTGCTTCTGATAAAGCAGACTTCTGACCGCTTAGCTTATGCCACTGGAACAGGATGTTACAAGAGCTCACGCCATTAGAGCACGGCTATTGTATGGGGGCAGTATAGTGAGCTGGGCTTCTGCTGCCAGGCATATGGGTTTTAGAGTCCTTGTTGGCATCATGGTGAAAGGCTGACAGTTGTCCAATGGAGTGAAAGGGTCCATTTACATTAGTGACCTTGTTGGATACTTGTTTTAGTTTGGCTGTGAATGGAGTCAATTTTCCTGTTACTCACCTGCTTGTACTGATGGGGAGGAGATGGGTCACATTTGCACATTCGATGGTTGCCTTTGTTTGGTTCCGCACTTTAACAGCCCTTAAGAGTCCCTCCTCCCTATGCCTTAGTGGTTTGGGTTTTTTTTGGGGGGGGGGGGGTTAGGTACATCCCAACCCAGGGCCCCAACATTAGCGGAACATCACTGACCTTTTTGTTGAAAGCATCCGGGTACGAGCGGACGTTGAAGTAGGACTCCGATCCGTTCTGCTCAATGTATTGCAGGTTGTCTCCGTCATTGTACATGATGAGGCGGGTGGAGTCGTTGAAGAGGACCCCCACACTGTTGTCGCACAGCTGGTACCCTGCGGGTGGGCAAGGAAGAAG
This sequence comes from Phrynosoma blainvillii, assembly GCA_026167975.1. NCBI lineage: Eukaryota > Metazoa > Chordata > Lepidosauria > Squamata > Phrynosomatidae > Phrynosoma > Phrynosoma blainvillii. The sequence continues at coordinate 526,276 of JANUYF010000012.1, forward strand.
GGGCCGGTTCAGAGGGGCCTCCCTTGGAAACTGAGAGGGGGTGCCATGCTCCTGTGCAAAGGTTGCATGAGTGGAAGCTTCTCCACTGCACAATACAATCCTGACATTCAAACTGTGTTGAATGGAATGATTTTTTTTTTGAAAGAAAAGGAGGAATTCAATACAGTTGCAAATACATAGTAGTCTTCTAGCAATTTTTGTCCACAGGGCTTGTGCCCAGTCTGGGGTAAGCTGGCGAATGTCCACACCTACCCACCTAGGCCGTACTTATCCGAGTAGTCCACCCATTTGCTGACCCAGAAGATGGGGATGCAGGCTGGGTCTTCGGCATCCTCTGGAAAAGAAATGGCCGGTCACTAAAGGGAAGCACCACCAGAAAGGAAGGCTGTTTCCCCACTTGCCACCATCACCCCGCTTCCCACCTTGTCTGATGGGGACCCTTTCTGCGGGCTTGGAGGAGTTGACCAAGGTTAGCTGCTGGAGCAGGTCAGCCAGGTGGCAGTCGATGGGCTCGCTCGCCTCCCGGAGGGCCACCTCCTCCTCCTTCTCGGCCACCTTCTCCAACGCAGGGCTCTCTGGTCCTGAGGCGGGAAGGAAACCAAGGTGAGAGGGGTCCTCGTGGGTCACTCCAGCCGCCCCTGTCCATCCAGGGTGTATCCACATACTACACAATTATCACACTGCGATCCTGCTTTTATCTCTCATGGCCCCATCCTATGCAATACCTTGGGATTTGTAGTTTGGAGAGGGTTCTTAGAAATCTAGGGCTCTCTAGTCCAGCAGCTCTCACACTTTGCTCTCCTAGGGCTTTTGGCCTCTAGCTCCCAATATCCCTGACCACTGGCCACCACTGGCTGAGGCTTCTGGGAGCTGAAGTTCAAAAACTGAAAGGACCAGAGGTCCCCCCCCGCCACATTCAGCCCCTCCAGAGTTTATACCCTTGTTGCCCACCTTTGTTGACCACCGTGAGGGGCTTCCTGCCACTGGGATCCAGGCTGTTGGGGGCCAGGGAGAACCTGGGGGGCACCGTCAGGCAGGTGGTGGGCAGCCGGGCCGGAGTGTACCCCGTGGTGAAGAACTCGTCGTTCAGCAACTCGTCGATGGTGGGCCGGGCGGCCGGGTCGGAGCGCAGCATCCTCTTGATGAGGTTGGCAGCGATGGGGTTGATGTGCTGGAGGAGGAGGAGGAAGGAAAGGGAGATGAAGGCCAAGGAGCCCTACTGAGACAGAGGCCTCTGGAGAACCCCAAAGCCAGCGTATTTCGGGGGCACTCAGCTTAGTCCCAGGAAGGGTCTCACCCAATTGTGGGCTTCCTTTTCCTTCTGTGCTGGGTTTGCTCAGCATGATCACTGCTTTAAGGGCTACTGACCGCACACAAACTGGCCACTATGTGCAGGTGGCCAAGAGGCAGCTTTAGGATGAGGGCGGTTAGAAAAACAACAACAAATCCCAGCTAGAGTCCCATTTCCCCTCACATGCCAGTTTTAGGAGTCACTAACCACTCCTCAGCCCATCGTCCTGGGCAAGGGCCATACCTGAGGGATGGTGTACTCGTTGTTTTTAATCCGAATGTATGTCTCTTTCAGACAGGAGGTTTCGAAGGGTGGCTTGCCAACCAGAAGGGTGTACCTGCGCACAGAAAATGGACGTGAAAACCCAGTACACAGAGGCAAGCAAGGGGGAAAACCACCACACCAGAAACAGAGAGACTGCCCATCCAAGCCTGCAGCCCCCAAACTGCCCAAAAGGAAAAGAATAAGAAGGATTTGCACCCGCTTTCTTTCCCAAATGGCACAAGAGGCTGGAATTACACGGCCGCTCTTGTCTCTCTCGCACACGCTTGTGCTCCTTCTTAATAACCAAGGTCCCAGCTCTTCCTTAAATGTGGAAGGAGGCTTCTCCTCCAAGGATGACCTTGCCCTCCCCAAACTGCCTCTCTGATTATATTCTGTATAAAATGCAACTTTTGTTTTGCATAGTGGGAAACAACGAGCATTGAACACAGAATATGCTGTTTCCTCTGTGTAAAATGTGTGTGTGTGTGTGTGGGGGGGGGGGTTTAATGCAGGGGGAAAAATATCCCAAAGTGCCAAAGCTCTGTAGATCCCCCCCCCTCCCCGGCCTTTTCAGCCAGTGAAATGCAAAACTGTTGGAACAGTCAACCATTTAACAAATAGCAGACAGCCCTACAAAAGCTGTGAGCAAACCTGTGTCTAGGATTTGCATTCAAGGTTGTATGGTAGGGAAAGAGGGCACCTGTGCAGGTGTGTGTTGTGCCCCCTTGCCCCCCCCCCGGAGACCCACGTACATGATGCAGCCGATGGACCAGATGTCCACCTCAAAGCTGTGGCCCTTCTTGCCCAGGACCTCGGGGGCAATGTAGTTGGGGGTCCCGCAGAGGGTCTTCTTCCGCTCCCCGTCGTACTCCACTTTGGTGGCCAGGCCAAAGTCTCCTGCAGGAAGGAAGGAAGGAAGGAAGGAAGGAAGGAAGGCCCAAGAACAAGAAGGTTAAAAGCAACAACAACCAAGAGTTTAAATTTGGGACTAAGCAGTTAGTGCTTACAAAGTCCCATTGACAAAGCCACGTTTGGTGCCACTCCAAATTTTCAACGGCAGAAATTCAAGCGCCGGGTTCTTCAGCGCCGGCCCACGCAAGGCCTCCGGTGACCCCTGGCCCTTACCTATCTTGACCTCCATGTCGTCGTTGAGGAAGAGGTTGCCCAGCTTGAGGTCCCGGTGGATGACCCGGTTGCTGTGCAGGTACTGGCAGCCCAGGATGATCTGGCGCAGGAAGTACCGGACCTCCGGCTCCGTCAGGGCTTTCCGGCGCTTGTGCAGCTCCAGCAGGGACTGGGAAAGGAAGACCAGCAAAACCTTATCAGAAGGAGATGCCACACTCCAGCAACAGCCCGGTTTGACCACGCCTCTCGGCTCAGCGCTATGGCATTCTGGGAAGTGGAGTTTGCTGTGGCCCCAGAGCGGAGAGTTCCACAGCACTGAGCCAAGAAGGCACTGAAAGCAGTGTCAAGCCGCATTGGTTCAAATGGAGGGCAGAGAGACACGTCTATGTCTGGAGAGGAAAGGCAAGGCACTCTGCTCATGCTCAGGGGCCACCCACTGCCATTATCCCACATATTCCCAAAAAGCAGGAGGAGGCGCGTAAGGGGGGGGCACCTGGAGGGCGGGCAGATGCTTCCTTGACTCTCCTCTCCTCTCCTCCCCGCTGCAAGGCCCATCATCCGCAGGGGCCCGCCCGCCCGCCCGCCCCCCCACCCGCCCCCCCACCCCTCCCGGTGGATGCTGGGCCCTGCAGTGGGCGCCTCACCCTCCTCCTGCAGAGCTCGAGGAGGACGAAGACGAAGTCGGGGTCCTCGAAGAAGCCGTGGAAGTGGACCACGTGTCGGTGGCGGAGGCTGCGGTGGATGGCGATCTCCATGGACATCTTCTCCTTCTGCGGGGCCTTCAGCAGCAGCGCCTTCGGGACCACCTTCCCGGCCAGCACCGACGAGGACGAGGAAGAGGAAGAGGAAGCGGAAGGAGGGCCGGGCTCCTCGGCCAACTCGTAGCAGCGGGCGAAGCCGCCCTTGCCCAGGAAGCGGCCCAGGCGGTACCGGCGACGGCTCCGGGGGTCCACCACCACCTCCGGCACCGAAGGGACCAGGGCCGGCTCCTTCCGCGAGGACGAAGGGGGAGGAAGCGGCTGCGGCTGCGGCTGCGGGGCCCGGCTGGCCGTCGTCCCTCCTCCTCCAACTTCGGGGGCGGCGGCGGGGGGCAACGGCAACGGCGGCGGCGGCGCCCCTCGGACCGAGCACGAGCCCCGCAGGGAAGAAGGAGCGGCGGCGGCGGAACTCATCTCCGGGAGGGACGGGCAGGGAACAGCCTTCCTTCTCCTTCACTTCGGGGCTCAGGAGGAAAAGGAAGGAAGGAGGGAGAGGGGCGGCTCTCTTCCTCTTCCTCTTCCTCTTCCCTTTTCCTTCGGAGAGATCCCCTTCCCTTCCCTTCTCTTCCCTTCCCTTTCCAGGCTTTTTCAAACGGAGCGTTAGTCCTCCCAGAGCGCGCTTCCCATTGGACAGGCGGACGTTTAAACTTCCCACCCGCGCGGGGCATCACGGGAGCAGGGAGGGAGGAGGCGGCGGCGGCGGCGTTGGCGGCTGATGCCTTGGCCCCGCCCCTCCCCTCCCCTCCCCGAGGCTGAGACGGTGTCACCTGGTTCAGCGTCCCCGGCGCCTACTGCATCGAGGGAGGCTGAGAGAGCGTGACTCTGCCCAAGGATGGCTTCCCTGGCTCTTGAGCAAGGAAGAGCCCTAGCCCAGATGGCTCCCAGAGCGGTCTCAGCCAACACGCTTTGGCACCCTCCCCTTCACTCCTTCCCCTGAGGCTGAGAGAGCGTGACTTGCCCAAGCCCACCCAGTGCCTTTGAAATCCTGGGATCTGCAGTTCGCTGTGGCACCAGAGCTCTCACACCGAGAGAAGGCCAAGAAGCGTCTCCCGAAACCAGTTCCCACAACTGCACGACATGGAGCCATGGCAGTGACGGCGGTGCCAAACTGGGTCATTTCTGCAGTGCGGACGCTTGGGTTGTTTGAACTGCCATCAGGAAGACTTCCGCTTAGGAATGTGGAATGCCTTTACATGCAAAGGGGACACTGGGCAAGATGCGATCTCTTTAAAGAACACAGTACAAGAATGCAACGTTTTTAAAATTTAAATTTTCTAATAAACCTGAGGCTTCTCCTTTCTCCTCCCAGTGAGTCTCACCCCCCCCCGCATGCCATTTCTTCAGTGTTTTCAAGGGAGGCAGGGGGACATCACCCCCCCCCCCCATTTCTGCCCAAAAGCAGACCTTTAGGGTGGCACTTGGTCTGATCTGCAGCCCCCAACCCAGTGGGTTTCCAAGGCCGAGCGGGAATTCGAACCCTGGTCTCGAGTTGTAGTAGTCATGTTCAAATCACACCACCGTCTTGCCAAAAATAAACCTGGTTTATTTTAAACCTCCACTGTCCCCCTCCCCTTGATATTTCAGATGGCACCAAGCCTATTTCTCAAGGGGCAAAGGCAATCCGTGCTGCTTGTGCATCGTAACACAACACAGCAGGCCTGTTTTCACAGGCAGCTCATGGACCAAAGGGTGTGTGTGTGTGTGTGTGCATGCTCCCATCGTTTCTCTGGTCTCCAGAGGTGTTGTCCAGCACTCAAGCCACTATGCCCCGCTGGCTCTATCTAGCCCAGACCTGTCTCCATTTCTTGCCGGAGGGAAATAACCACTTCCAAAGTACTTGACACACTTTTGGAGGATTTTAATTTGTGTACAGGAAAAAACAAAAAGACCAGACAGTGGCTGTGCAGTTAGCGGCAGAGAGTCCATAGCTGGTTCATCTGTGGCAGAGTCGTATGTGCCACGAAACACAGGAAAGAGCGTGCGTACATCCATACATCCCCCCCCCCGCCCCCCGCAGCCTGCCAGAACCCTTGGCTGGAGTCTGACATTTGGAAAAGTTGAGGACAAGGAGAGACCTCTAGAAAGGCAGGAGATGGAAGGCTTTACCTGCAGAGAGGGAAGGCCAGAAAGGCCTAAATGGGAAGAGCAGTGGCTCAGCTCCATCGCACAGGGATTTTTTTGGACCCAGCAACTGGAAGCGGGATCCCTCAGGCATGGCTTTGGCTCTTAAAGCGCCGCCTGCAGACAACCCCAAACCCTTCTGTTCCCAGCATGGGGGCCCCTCACTCCTAACCCCAGCCAAGAAGCCACTTCCCACTGCCCACCCAAGAGGACAACCCATGAGCAACTGGCTTCCATTACAACCTAAGTCTTCTGCTTGGGCCCTGTTCCCCAAAGCCCCTGCCTGTAAGGGGAAGGCGCACCTCAAACCCCAAGCAAGGTTTGGTGGCAGGTGTGTTCCTGGCTCCTCCTCATCCCTTAAGCCCTCCACAGGCCACCCGGCACTGTGCCTCTTCTCCTCACCCCATGAAAGAGCAGCAGTAGCTGCTGCCAACAAGAGAAAGAGGCTCAGGTCAAAGCACACAACTTGCAGGCCAGTGGGAGATGGCGTGGGGGTTGATTTCACCCTCTACAGCAGGGGCAGGACTGCATTGCCCAGCAGCCTCCTAGCCAGCATCTCCAAACGGCAAAGGAAGCTGGGAGTTGCAGTCCAACATCATCAGCAGGGTTGCAGGACCCTCACCTCTGCTGCAGAGGACACAATCGGGCTAAGGCCCTCCTCACTCGCACACTTCCCCTCTGCCTTCCTGGGGCAGCAAGCGTTGGTTTTGTCATGGGGGGATCTTGCAGCCCTTGAGAAACAGCCGAGAGAGAGGTGGAGGCTCCAGGCAGCCATGTTCTCCTCTGGAGGAGGGCCAGAAAGGTGGAGTCCACTGGGCAGAGAACACACCATGTTGAGGAGAAAGGAGGGAGCCTCAAAGGGACCCTTGCGCACGGCATTCCCTGGCCAGCTTTTGCCTGTCGGGAACGTTGTCTCTGAAGGGAGACACAGAACTGCTCAAGCCCTTTGCCTGGAACACGGGGTGCTCTGCCATCTTGTTTTTGCGTGCCAAGTTTGGAGTTAAATAAATAACGTATGGGAGTGCTTGCAGTGGGATTGGTCCTAGCTGGTCAATGGCAGGCCTACGCCATTCAGCAGCACAAGGGGAGGGGGGCAATTAATATGGGATGGGGGGGGATGCACAATGCTTCTGGCAGAGCCTTCCTCTCAAGTCTTTGGCCGGCTGCCAGCAGAACTCCTCTAAGGGCTAGCAGAGCTCAGTGGCACAGCCATGCCAGAGACAGGGGGTTCTTGCTGCTCTTTCGACTGCTGAGGCCCATGGGATGCAGAGTGCTAGACCTGAGTGAGGGGCAGGAACTTCTGGTAGTAGCTCTTGGTGACGTCAATCATCAGCTCCTGTGTGCACTCGGGGAGTTCTCCAGAGAAAAGGCCTGGAGATGGAAAGAGCATGTGAGCATCCTGTCAGGGCCGAAAGGAGCATCTTGTGCTTGCAGACAGGTGGGAAATGGTCCACTTGGAGGGGTACCATTATTTTATGGGTTGCTTCCTTCATACTCCACCCCTTGACTCCCCTTCCCTTTACCTGGGCAGCCTGAAAAGACAGTGAATGGCGGGACCACCGTTTCTGGGGGTAATACTGTGTTGTCAAGGATTTTGCAACAGTCCTTCAGGACACAACGACGACCCTAAAAGGACATGACACAAGTCAGCACAGAATTCAGCAACTACCCTGCACACTCACATTTCAGGGCTAAAGCACAACAGACTTTATGGCAAACACACAACAAAGGAAGGGCTCTGTGTTGCCAAGCAGATCACCAATCATGTTTGGGGGGGGAGAGCGTAAACACTTGGCATGACAGCGGTTTCCTAGTGGATCTTAGAGGGCCATACCACCTACTCACAGGAAAAAAAATTGCTGCAGAAAAAATTGCCATATTTTCCCCATTCCTGTCCAAGAGTACCCAGGCACACGCAACGAAGCTGCCACACTTACAATGACGCAGTTCTTGCCTATGTGGACGTAGGAGCCAATCTGGGCTGCGTTGACAACACAGTCCTCTTCAATGAAGACGTGGTCTCCAATGTGCAGCGGGAAGAAAGCAACCCTGCAGAAGAAATGGGGCAAACTTGTGTGAAATTCTGACAATGAGTTACTGCTTCCCCCTGGGCCCAGAACCAAGATCTACTTAGGAGAAATGCTTAGAAGTCTGGCCTGGTAAAAAGGTCTTTCTTTGGTGCCAAAAAAAGCCAGCATGTAGGTATCAGGCAAATGTCCCTGGGGAGGACACTCCACACATGCAGTGCCACCCTGAAAAAGACAATTATGTCTTCTAGCCATTTCCCTCATTTGGTGGGAACACCTCTCCAGAGGGATACCACTTGGGGGGGGGGGGGTGACCAACAAAGAAATCCAGAAGCCTGAGGATAACACTGGAATTATCAGTCTAGAATATTATATGTCTCTAGAAGAAGCCTGACTTTTGAGAATCAAAACTACCCCATTCCATAGGCGTCCTCTCACTGGACCTAAAATAACTCTTACCCCTTGCTGAATTTCTTGAAAGGTGGACGGATGACACTTCGGCTTTTCACCACACAATGGCGTCCCACCCTAACGTTGGCCAAGTCCCCTCGAATGATGCAGTCATTCATGACGATGGTCTGGAGAGGAAAGAAGGAAAGAGCAGCTGGAGGCAAAGCCCTGCTGAATCCCACACCACCGTCATCCAGAAGGGTAGTGCCTAACCGGATAGATCCAGGGCCAGGGGCACCAGATGGAGCTCAGCTTTCCAAAGGGGAGGGTTACCTGGGAAGCTCACTTTGGGGACACTTTGGAGGGATGAGGCAGTCTGTGAGGTGGCAAGCGATCCTCATCTGGCGGTAGTAAGAAATGCTTCGGCAAGCAGGGCCACCCGCCCGCCTCCTCTGCCTTGAAAGGCAATGTATGTTCTTCAATCCAAGGTGAGCCTACAGAGGTCCCCCACCCGAAATGCCACAGAAGGGCCACTCACCTTGCCATTGAGCACAATGTTCTGGCTGCCACACAGCACTGACTGCCGGCTGACTTTGTTCCCAGACGCCTGAGGAAAAAGAGAAAGGCAAGCGTGGTTAATGAGAAGGCATGTAAGGCCCCGGCATTCAAGCACCAGAGGTGGGGAGCCTTTTTGGGACACCCCCCCCCCAAAAAAAGCCCTCAAGACCCTGGTATCTACATAATCAGGAATGCTGCAGGGAAGCTTCTGCCTTTGCAAACTCCCCCAAATGGCTCAGACTCAAGTCAATAGCCTTATATACAGCCTTACAGTCAAATAAAACTATGCAATACAGTTACAGAACAAAGTTATCTCAGTAGACAAGATAAAACGAAATAACCAATACACGCAATTAAGGCTGTGTCTGCACTGCAGAAATGATCCAGGTCGACAGCACTTTAACTGCACAAAACTATGGATCTCTGGGAATAGTAGTTTTGTAGGATATTTAGCTTTTCCTCTGTCAGAGAGCTCTAGTGCCAAACAAAGTACAAATCTCAGGATCCCACAGCATGGTAGTTAAAGCGGTCTCAAACCGGATTATTTCTGCAGTGCGGATGCAGCCTAACCAGGGACTCAGGGCTGTCTTCCCAATCCCCCCCCCCCCCGCTTTCCGGTGTCATCTCCTTCACAACAGCCCTGCGAGGAAGGCCGGCTTTGGCATTCTGACGGCCCTGTCTCAATGCTACGGAATCCTGGGATGTGTAGTTGGGCCTCCCCTGTCAGACAGAGAGCAAGCTACAGATCCCAGGTCCTCAGACTGCGCGAGTGCTGCCGTGCGGAGGAGGCCCAAAGGCCCAAAGAGATGGCTGCCCCTTCTTCCCTCACCGTCTCGATGTACTCGGACTTGTTGTAGAGCATCTCGCTCAGCTCCATCGTCGCAGCGGCCCACCTCCGGCTCTTCCTCCCTCGCGTCCGGGGAACCGCCTTCTCCGCCGCAGCGGCCAATCAGGGCAGCCGGAAAGCTCTACTTCCGGTTGAGAGGGGGAAAGGCCGCTCCTTCCCGGGCGTCTCCATGGTGACGGCGCCTCTTTGGCCTGCCAGCGCGCGTGCGCCGTTGCTAAGGGGCGGGGCGTCGGCCTTGAGGCTCTGGCGGGAGTCGGCGCTGGGAAATGGAGGCTCCGCGGGGCAAAGCCCTGGACCAGGAAGAGAAGGCCCAGGTGGGTCAGGAGGGCGGCAGTGGGAGTAGTAGTAGTGACTACAACCCCCATCGTCCCAGGCTTGGCTGGGGATGCGGGGAGCTCCCTCCAAGGAGAAAGGGAGGGAATTGGGACAGGCCCTGTGGAACTCCCCGCCACAGGATGGGGTGGCAATGGCCGGGGCTGCCGGTTCAGGAGGCTCTCAAGTATTTTAATTCTTTGGGTGTAAGAGATAAGGCCCATTGTTGGCCCTGGAGTGGCAGCCCCTGGGAGGCTGTGACCCTCGCTGCCCCTCAAGGGAAGCCCTATGACCCATCGTCCCCAGTGCTTACAGGCAGTGATGGAGTCAAGCCTTTCGCTCCAAGTCTCAGGTCGAGTCTCAAGTCCTTGAAAGATAGTTTTGAGTCTCAAGCTGAACCTTAAGTCTGGGAGCCAACTTTTAATGTAGGAGCAGCAAATGCGTTAGCCAGTGGGCTTGAGGTGAGGGCTGAGGCCTGCTTGGCGTCCTGTCCCTGCGGCACATCGGAAGAGCCTTCTTAAAATTAGCCTTAGAAGGAAGGGCCTTCCGCTCAAGCCCGTCGCCCAACGCATTTGCTGTTCCCTGTGCTTTGGGTCTGGTCTTGGCAGCTCTTGGAAGTGAATGGCAACAGCAAGCGGTCACTTAAAATATACAAGTCACACAAGCCAAGCCAAGCCAAGCCAGGGCTGAGTCAGGTCACTGGCATGACTTAAGCCCAAGTCGGTTGACTCAAGTCTGCATCGCTGCTTGCAGGCCCACCGACTTAAAAGCAGCAGTGCGTGGTTATGTCATTGTGCGGTTGTGAAAGGCCTTTGGATGGACTAAGCTGAAATATCAAGGTTCACAGTGCTGCAAATGAGCCTCCCGAATCCCTCGTTTTGGTTGCTGCTTCCCTTCGGGGGTGCAAGTGGCCATGTTTCTCTTTCTCCAGGAAGAGCAGGTGGTTTGTCATCCAGCTCACACTGGCCTTGTCTGCACTGCAGAAATAGGAAGCAGAAATAGACACCACTTTAACTGTCAGGGTTCAATGCTAGGGAGTTCTGGGATCTGTAGTTTGGGGAGATGTTTAGCCTTCTTTGTTAGAAAGCTCTGGTGGCACAACAAAGTACAAATCCCAGGATTGCATAGCATTGAGCCATGGCAGTTGTCAAATGGCATTGTTTCTGCAGTGTGGATGCAGACACTGTTGCCCTCTCTAGACCAAGCATTGTTTGTGAAGTGGGTTGTGATGACTGTCTTGTAATATCTTTGTTTTTTAGCTGAAGGAAAAGCTGGCCTTCTTGAAAAGAGAGTACAGAAGGACATTCCACAGGTTGCAGGTGAGTGAGAGCAATGTATGTTTTTCTTAATTTTCTCCATTTGGTAAGTTGACGGTGTTTTCTAGGCATTTAGGCCTCATGCACAAGGTGATGCTTAAAAGGGTCCAGAAACCCCTCTTAACTGTGAATCACTGATCCTATCCCCTAACACTGTTGTTTCTTCACAGCGTGCCGAAAGAGCTGAAAGGGTAAAATCCTATGTCAAGAGAACAGTGGCAGAGCAAAATCTCTTGCTTATGCAAGAGGAAGATGAGAAGGACCGTGCAGGTAATTATCTGGGGACAGAGGTGTGGGCTTGTGGGTATCTGTCTCTTTAACATACTGTCCTTAACCACAGTTCCCCCATTATCAAATCACTCTTTCTCTCCTCCAGGGCTGAGAAGCTTTCAGGAGCTTTGCAAGAGCTGAGCTTCTTGAGCTGAACTTTGGTGCTCAGGGCAAAATAGGGGAAGGGCAGCAAATGTGTTCATTGGCTTGTGAAAACCAGCTTGCAGGCGCTTGCCTCTGAGTAAGGCTTGGCCTATTGCTCCTTCAGAGTCTGATATCCAACCTAAGCTGGAGAGTTCATGGTATTCTCCTCATGCAATTCTGTGACATTTTCTAAAATCCACTACCTAGGAGGAAAAAATCACTCTTTCTTTAAGAAATGGGATTAGGTTTCCTGTCAAAATAAACTGTTTTTAGAGTTTTGTAGTTTTCAAATTTGAGGCTAAAACATGCTTCAGGCTGGTGTGTTTTTGTGATGGGGGATGAAGCTCTTCTGTGTTTCCCTTTGTAGGATCTGTCGTCGGCCAGACGGCGCTGGTAGCCTCTGAGGGGGTCTCCTTTAATACCTGTCTGACAAGGACCCCTGCAAAGACAGCATTCATCACCTTCAAGCCCGAACCTGAGGTCTTCAGCCAAGAATTTAGTTGCTTGCTCTCAACTCCCGTTTCCAAGTGTACCAGTCAGGACTGTAGAAAAGCTCTCTTTGGTCCAGTGGAAAAACGAGCCCATCTCTCAAGAAACAGAACCAGAGCACAACGGAGGGCAACCTTGCCTTTGGAAAAGAGAGCAGAATCTGCCAGTGAGGCATTTTGGGGAGATGCTGGGTGCCAACCAGAACAGAGGGCAACTGCCAGAATTGGGGATTCTCAGTCACCAGTCTTTAAGAGGAGAATCAGCAGCATTTGGGAAGACATGCCAGAGTTATCAATGGCCACAACAGATGGTAGCAGCTGTGAATCGACTCCTTTGGTGCTACGGCCAGAATGTCCACAGGAAGCACCCGCAGAGACTGGAGAGCCCCTTCCATTTCCTTGCCCTCTATCCTGCGAGAGCCAGGTGCTCTCCCTTAGCCCTCCCTGCCACCAGAAGCCATGTGTTAACTCCAAAAACTCAGCCGGAAAGAACACCCTGTCACAAAAAGACCTACAAAGTGACAGGAAGGGGGCTGCCCTGATGGAAGAGGATCAAGCACACTCAGGAGAGGAAGACCCAGATCTGGAGAGGTTTGCAGACTCAGCAGTGAGCAGCCAGGATTTGGAAGGATGTGGCACTCCCCTTGGTATGCCTGGGGGTGGCATGCACGAAGAAGGAAGCCCAGGCAAGGAGCCTCAGGCCTCAGGCTTCTGCAGTGGAGATCCTCCCTCCAGCAAGTCAAGGGCAAAGGGTTTAGGGAAGCTGCTTGAACCTGACTCTTCCCTCCTGGAAGAGCAGCTTCCTCCTGCCACACCTGCTCAGAAGGTGCTGAGCTCTTGCACTGTGGTTGAGGGTCTCCTCTTCCCTGTGGAATATTACGTGAGGACCACGCGGCGAATGTCCAGACACCAGAGGGAGATCAACTTGGAGGCCGTCATTCAGAGCCATCTGGGAAGAAGTAAGAAAGGGCAGAAAGTCGCACAGAAGAAGAGTAACATAGAGTTGGTTTTGTCCTCCCAAGAGGCAGTAGGAAGTGCTGGCCCACCGAAGGCTGTTCCTTTCTCACCTCCTGCTGCTTCTCCTTCTCTCCAGTCCTCTTGTGAGAGCGCTGCTTCCAATGGAGGCCTGGTTCAGAGTGAGGGGCACCTGCAGACCAGGAGAAAGAGGAGACCAAGGGGGAGGGCTTGTTGCCTGGCCTTGTCCACACCTTCACAAGATCCTTTGGAGAACTCGGAGGTAGCAGATGTTTCTTTCATTTCCAGTGAAACTCCAGGAAGAGAAGAAGATGGCTCAGGTGGAGGCAAGGCCACAGAGACCCCTGTGGTGGCTGGTGGCAGTGTGGGAGCCAGACAGAGAGGCAGGAAGGGACCGGGAGAAGGCAGAAGCCATGAGGCTGAGTTAGAAACAATCCTTAGCTCACCTGTAGTTCCAGAAGCTGAGCCTGCCTCTAGCTTTGAGAGGGACCTGGAAGAAGACTGTGAGAAGCTTCTTTGGGAGAGTAACCCCTCTCAGCAGGCTGGAACTGTTCCCTGTCACAACCAGAGCAGTGAAGCATCCCATCTTCAGTGGCTGCCACCTTCTTGCCCAGACGTTCAAGAATTCTGCTTACCAGAAGATGAATTTGGTCTCCTGAAATCATTAAAACTGAAGGTCTGTGCTGTGAAAGAGCCAGAGAATTTGACTGCTGAGGGCCATTCAAGCGCCAGCAAGGCTAGTCTTAAAGAATCAGCATCAGGAGAGAATTTCAGAGACATTGGCACATCTGCTGCACAAGAGACTTCACCTGTGTCACAGCTTCCTCCTCACTTGCACAAGAGAGGTCTTTCCTCAAATGAACTGCTCTTCTCACCAGCCCTGGAGGATGTGAGCTGCCCACTGCCCACCCCAGCTTTCCCCATGGTGGGGACCACTCCAGCCTCCCCAGCTTTGCCTGCCAGCCAGGTCTCTCCAGATGCGTTCTGTGCTTCCTCTTGGCAAGCAAAAGCTGGTGATACAGGTGAACCTGGCACCTTGGCGGAGGCTTCTCCCTCCTTCCCAAGAAGTGGCATGAGGAGACAGTGGCTGCAGAGCCAGTACGGAGCCAGTTGGCTGGCTGAAGAACTAGCAAGCCTTGAAGAAAGGCAATTATTGGCTGGAAAGTCTCTGCGGGATTCCAGTGCCTCCTCCAAACAGGTAAAAGGGAGAGGGAGGGGAACCCCATCCGCTGCTGCTTCCTTCAGAAATGTGGAGGGCTATGGAGAGGCCTTTGTCTCTGTCCCAACACCTGTGTGGCTCATCACCTTAATTTTTGTTGATTTTCCATCACAGAACGAAGGGGAGATGGAGCACCTGGTGGAACCATCATTGGAAGGCATCCCAGGAGAAGGCAACTTGCAAATGACATCAAAACTCAAGGTAAAAGAAAAAAACAGTTGAATGGCAGGAAAGGGTGAAAGGATGGATTATTAGGCTGGGATTTTATGGTGGATTAGGCTGAGAAGTCTGCTACCTGTGAACTGCATGCATATTCAGAATGCCATTTTTGGATGAAAATGACTTTGAGGGACACAATTTAGCATTCATGCACTCTTCCATCCCCCTCCCCAGACCAGCAGCAAAAATTTGGCCATCACCTAGTGTCCATGTCCTTGGCTGACTCTTGGCAGTCCAGGATGACGAGAATTATCTGCAGGGCAGGTGGGTCTGCAGGTAATGGAATTAATTCCACTCCCTCCCTCAACTCCTGGTGCTTGTTTTCATCAGAGCTGCTCTGGTTTCTCCTCTGTGGACGTGGGCACTGTGTGGTGGGAAGCAGCAGACTTCACCGCTCTGTGTGTTGTGACAGCCAGTGAGACGTCCATTTCCCTCTGGAGGCACATGGACACCGGTCACTGGGCAGTCATCCATACCTGGCACTTCAACAAGGTAGAAGGAGCCCTCTTTGCTGTGGCTGAAATGGGCGTGTGTGTGTCTAAATAGTAGCAATAGCAAAGGAAAGAAAAGGTGTAGGGACTCTGGGAATAGATTAACCGGTCTTCACTCTTTCCCAGTCATTTCTATACCCGCTCCTTTTTAAATGGAGATAATGCAAATGTTCTGGCTAAAGATCTTATTGCTATGTTATCTGATGGACTTAATTCCCTCCCACATTGGCATCCCTTTTTCTTTTTGTGTCTTAATTAGATTATAAATTTGAAGGCAGGGAACCATTTTGTTGTTGTTTCACTCGTAATAACTATATAAATAGACTATATATAAATAGGCTATATAAATAGATAATGTTGATGATAAATAATATTTTTGGAGTCTGCAGTTAGAAATTATGGAGCCTTTGTGTATCCAGCTCAACTAATGCATTAAACAGCTCCACTTTCCAGAATTTATAGACTCCCTCTGTGCGAAGGAAACAGTGTCCTTTCCCAACTCCTTTCTGTCAGGTATGGGAATCATGTAGCCCTCTCAGTATTGTTAGACTGCGACGTCCACTGTTCCTTCATACTGTTAGCTGTGCTGACTCAAGAGCTGCTGGGACTGCAGTCCAACAACCTCTGGAATATCCCAGATTCCCAACCTTGTTTTATGTAGATTCTTTCTAAATTACAGACTAGGGGAGGATGGGAGAGAAGAGGAATTGCCACTGAGTTCTAATTCTGCTGTTCTGTTTCTCCAGGTCCCAGTCATTCAAATCATTCCCCTGCCGGGGGTCCATAGCCTTGTGTGTGTGGCTTTGGGATCCCTGGAGATTGCGGAGATACGGTGAGTTGCACTTGTTTAGGCTGAGGAACCTCTTTGGAGCCCCACCACACAAGGTGGCTGAGATCCTATATCTCTGTGTATCTCCGCACTGCCTTGCAATTGCCAAGCCCACCAGAGACCCTTGCTGTTATTGCTTACTGGTGGGGAGGGGAGGTGGGGGAAGGTGGTTTTTGGACAGAGTACATGGAGAAGCAGTTGGTCTCAGCCATTGAGGAAAGAGAATGAGGGTGTGCTATCAGATGGAGTGGCATTTTTACTGGTGTGTTCAGGCCATGGTTGTACCTGTGTCTACGTCAAGCAAGTGTCCTTCCAAGTAAACACTCCTGGGGTCAGAGCAAGAGGCCAGCTGATGTGAATCTTATCTTCTGCTAGGTTTTTGTTTCATTCTTCTGAGGGTGACTCTGTTACACAGTTGTCGGTCAAAGCAGGGAAGATAAAAGCTGTTCTTGGCCTGAGGAAGAGGAGGCTTGTCACCAGCTGCGGCTCCCTCGGAAACCAAGAGGTGGAAGTCGCCTCATTCTCAGAGCTGGGAAGGTGAGAAGTGAGACTGAGCAGAACTGTTTTATACTATGAGCTCTTGTGGAAAGAGAACCGAGAAATATGGTTTGAATGTTGGACTAGGATTCTGGGAGTCCAGGGTTCAATTCCCTGCTCAGCCCTGGAAACCCTCTGGGTAACCTTGGGCAAGTCACACTTTCTCAGCCTCAGCAGAAAGCAAAGGCAAGCTCCCTCCAAATAAATCTCATCAAGAAGATCCTGTGGTAGGTCACCTTATCACTGTAAGTTGGAAATGACTTGAAGGCACATAGAAACAACAAAAACAAATCTATGAAAAATACATGGAGATGTTTGCTGCACTCCTCTGTGGACAGATTGATTTTTTTTAGCTTGTGTGTGAGGCTCCTTGTAGCTCTTTCTGCTGAGTGTTGACATCCGTGGTGTCTTCTTGCAGGAGCAAAGAGAGACAGACTTTGATGCCTCCTGAAGAGACCATATTGGCTTTTGCGGACGTGGAAGAGATGCAGGAGGCTTTGGTTGGCATGACAGCCATGAACTGCCTTGTGGTCTGGTAAGACTGTCTGAAATGAAGTAACTCAGTAGCATGCCTTTGTTTTAAATTGTTAAAATTTTGAGGTGGAGGACATTTCCAGAATTATTAACATTTCTAAAAACAGTTTATTATACATTTGGACCTGCCTAATTGTTTGGGTATTGTATCCATTTATTATGTTGCTAGTTAATGTTATAAAGTAGGATATGTTTGGAAACTGAAGGTTTTTCTCCCTCCATCACTCTGTAAGAGTTTTAGTGAAAAAAACATTTTGATACAGTTGCAAAGCTGAAGGGATGCAGAACTAATTTTGCAAATTTTCTGTATCATTCTTGTTACGCTTTTATCCTCACTGTCACAACAATCCTAGGAACACAAGAATCCCTCCTATTTACAAGTGGGAAACAGAGACATAGAAAAGGCAACTTGCTATAGGTCAATGACCCAAGGTTAGACTGGAAATCAGGATTCACAGTACATGGCTAGTTCTCTCTGTTGCCTAAATACCATATATATGAGACTATAAATTAACCTCATGTATTAGTTGAAGGCAGGTCTTGGGACCAAAATTACGGATCTTGATATCACCAGTGGATAAGTTGAGGGCAAAACTTAGGGGCATGTAACAAAGGATGAAGCAAAGGAAAATGATGCCAAAGAGCTTACAAAATTAAGCTACAGCATTTATGTTGACCCATGGATAAGTCACCCACTTTTTTGGGGTCAATTTTTTATTAAAATTTATGAGTGTATACAATAAATAAGGTCCTGTTCTTGCCTGTAGTTTCTCCCTGCTGCCTCGAAGGGTGTCTGCATCTTAGAGGCAGGGATTTCTGTTTCCCAGGATGCCTTCAGTGCCTCTGCTGCTCTGGCGTTCTCTCGCCCAATGACAATGGAAACAGTGGTGTGTGTTTCTCCCTGTTCAGGAACTTGGCATCTGGGCAGCTGTTGAGGAAGATGTCTCTGGGCTGCTCCTACCCTGCCTCTGTCTGCCACAGGGCCTATGCTGACTCGGTACGTCTTCTGAAGTGGGATGGACACAGGATAGGAGAGTTGGGGCTATGAACAGAACTGGGCTCTCGCTGCCCCTCAAGCCTCTCCCTCAACTGCGGTTCATTTCCTCAGTTGCAGAATTGACCTTTCTTTGTGGATTTTCTTCCTTGGCAACAGGGCCTCCTGTTTGTGGTCCTGAGCCATCCGCATGCCAAAGAGAGCAACGCCCATGGGATCCCTGCCTTCCAGGTCATTGCCATCAACCCCAAGACAGCCAGGAGTGCAACGGTGATGTCGTTGTCCCTCCCGCTGGGCAGTGGAGGAAGGCAAGTTTTGGCTGCTTCATTGGTGGCCTGGAAGACCAGCTGTCAGAAATTTTGGCAGCTAGACTTGGGTGATGGTGGTGCTTGCGCTGTCTTTTCTACTTCTCTGTCACTTTTCTAGTCAGTTGCAGGACTCCAGGCTCTGGGGCAGTTTCCTTCCTCTCCTGCCCCCCTTCCTCCTCCTCACATCATTGGAGAAATGTCTTGCAAGCAAGGCCTGGGCTCTTCTCTCCAGTTATACTTGAAGAGCTTTGCCTTCTCCCTCTCAGATTCATTCTCCAAAGGCAAATGAGGACCTGAGGAATTTAGGGATGTCCTTGGAGTTTAGGGGTCTGCCACACTGGAGCTGGTAGTCAGATATTCCGCAGCAGCCTTTCCTTCTCCCACCCCATTCCTGATGTTGATGATGGCAACCATTTTTTTTATATATTTTTTTTGGCACCAGGTACATGGAAGGTGAAGTGAGGGATGCTTCTGCAGCGGCCGTGCTGACGTCTGGAACCATTGCTGTGTGGGATTTATTCCTGGGGCGCTGCACAGCCATGCTGCCCCCCAACTCTGAAGGGAACTGGTCTCTGGTCAGGTGGTCAGTCACAGACAGGTGTTTGCTTGCTGGGCAAAGTGATGGCAGCGTTTACGTCTACAGCTACACACCCCATCTGTGCTCTGCCTGAGGGACTTCCTCTGGCGGGTAAGAGGTCCTCAGACAGGATTTCCTGCTCTGGGAGGAAGGGCTTCTTTTTCCATGATGGATCCATTTCTTCAAGAGACTGGGAATTCCGTTATAAACCAGCTCCACAGGTGCTGGGAGCTTCTTCCACTGCCAGTTCAGCCCAGGGCAAATCGAGGAACTGATAACTAGCACAGCTCTTTTCCTGGAATGTTTCCTCTAAAGTAAATGGGAGCTGGTGTCGTATGCAAAATACACTTTTTGTGCTAAGGTTTACCTCTTTGTTCAGGGTTTGTGCCTTTGAGCTGTTTAAAAAAAACCAACCTATTTTTGCATTGTTTTAAATGTGCAGTACTATTAAAAGTCCATCTTTACAAGTTAATGATTCTGGGTGGAGGATTTTTCTGTTGGGGAAGAACCGGTGGCAAGGGAAGGACATAAAGGGGATCCCTGTTGGATCAGACAGCGAGGCCGCTCTGGCCACTGTCCTGTCCTTGCCAGCCGCCCATCAGCTGCTCCGGTGGGCTGACCTCTCACCTCCCATCTACCCACAGAGAGACGAAGGAGAACGGCCTCAAATCCAGGGTGATGCAGAGGCTCCTGGGTTGTTGGTCATTCATCGACTTCTGTAATATTCTTTGCCCGTTGCTGCAGCCATTGCTACATCTTGTGGCAGTGAGTTTCACAATTAATGTCAATTAAAAGAGCCTATCAAACCAATATGTATTATTTCATGCTTTAAAACTCACAGTTTATCAACCATCTGGATAGATCTGCTGCTCTGTTTTCAGTCTGGCTTTTAAAAGCTATTTAAATGAGATAAATCTTTCCCTCCTCCGCTTTCCCTCCTGCCAGGTGCAACTTTAAGCCCCTCCGCCATGTTCCCTTTACAACTCTGGTTTCTGTAGCTCCTCTGTGGGCTGCTCCCTATGTCGCTGCTTTAGGCTTGGAAACGCCTCTGGTGATCTTGGGCAAGTCATACTCTCTCAGCCTCAGAGGAAGGCAAAGGCAAACTCCCTCTGAAAACAACTTACCAAGAAAACTGAGGCTTGAACTCTGGACTACCGCTCTGGAGACCAGGGTTCGATTTCCAGCTGGTCCACGAAAACCCACTGGGCGACTTTGGGCAAGTCACACTCTCTCAGCCTGAGAAGAAGGCAAAGTCACAAACTCCCTCTGAGCAAATCTTGCCAAGAAACCTGCCTGGTGTGGTGGTTTGAGGGTTGGATAGGAGCCTGAGCAACCAGGGTCCAAATCCCCTTTGCTGCTCTGAGATGGAAACCCACGAGTCACACTCTCTCAGCCTCAGAGGGAGGGAAAGCTCTGAAGAATCCTGGCCAGGGAAGCTCCTGCTGCTGCTGCGGCTGCTTCCCGGGAGAGGCGGGGCCTTGATTTGCATATCCCGACCTCATTTGCATACTCTCCGCCCTCTCCGCGTCCCGACTGAGCGCGGTGGCTTGTGGGTCTCGGCCGCCTCCTCCTCCTCCTCCTCGGGCGCATGCGCAGTGGCGAGGCGGGGGGTCAAGATGGCGGCGCGTGTCCTCTTGCTCTCCTCGGCGGCCTGCCTCCGGCGCCCACCGGCCCTCGCCCGCCTCGCCTCCCGCTCCGCCTCGGCCCCAGCGGCAGCGGCAGCGTCCCTCACGGTCCCGGGCCTCGCTCGGCTCCGGACGCCGCAGGTGGGGAGAGGAAGGGCAGCTGGGGAGGGAAGCAGGCGGGCAGGCAGGCAGGCAGGCAAGGGGTGGGCTCCAGGCCTTCGGAGGCACTGAGGCGAGGGCGAGGGAAGTTGCTTTTTATTTGGAACGGAGAAGGAGGAGGAGGAGCAGCAGCAGCAGCAGCAAGGGAGCCAGGATAAGGCAGGCCTTGGGCCTGGAGCAGCAGGGGAGGTTTCTTCTTTTGAACTGCAGCTCCCATCATCCCCCTCCCTCCCTCCCTTTCTGCCATCCAGTATGGCCACTAAGATTGTGGGGACTGCAGTCCCAGCAAAGGAGCCTTCCCAGGAGAAATGGAGGCATAAGAAGCCAGGATTTGGAAAAGCTAAAACTCCTAAAGTTGCCCTCTGCTTCACAACTGAGAGACATCCCCCCCCCCCCCCAGCAAAGGACGATGCGGTTTGATTTCAAACAATTTCAGTCTTGTGGCAAGTCTCCTGACAGGTTTTTTTTGGCAGTTTGCCGTTGCCATACTCTGAGGCTGAGAGAGTGTGACTGGCCCAAGCTCAGTACATGAGGGATTCCTCCTGGGGGGGAGGGGGTATTTCTTTCCTGCAGGGGCACATTTGTTTTGCTAGAAGGCGCCATACCAAACCAAAGGGTTGCCTCCAGTTGCCATGCATTTGTGATGCGCCTCCTCATGAGCCCATCCAGGGGATTCTGGAACCCAGATCCTCTCCTGGGCATCCTTTGTCTGCAGGGAGCCTTGAGGCCAGGCAGGGCTCCCATAGACCTTGGCTAATTTACATATGCCTCCTTCTCTCACTCTCACTTGCTTTTCCTACAGGTTTCGGGGACATTCCTGCAGTTAACTCGCCATTATTCCGACTTGCCTCCTCTCACCTTGGACGGCATCCAAGAGCGGGTCCTTTACGTCTTGAAACTGTACGACAAAATAGACCCAGAAAAGGTGGGTTTGGGGGCCTTCTGTTTGTGGGGTTCTGGCAGGTTCATCTAAACACCAGCCAACAGCTTTGAAGGCCACCTAAGTGTGCCCTCTTCACCTTCCAAGTAAACTGAGAGCCAACCCAGTCATTGCTTTTTGGCTATAGTCCTTTATTGATCTCTGTGAATGATAGCCCACTGTTCTCCCCAACATGGGACCCAAGGATTTGCCGCATAAACTAAGAACAGTTTAAAAACGTAATGATAAAAAAGTTAAAAGACAAGTCGCAGGAGACAGGAAAGGAAGTGGCTTAGTAAGTCCTGTCAGCATCTTGAAACCAAGAAAAACATCAGGAAGCAAGTAGTGGGAGGCCTAACTTCTTGTATATTTATTTATGTATTTATTTCAATTCATATCCCATATTTTCCCCCATGAACAGGACTCAAGGTAGATTATGAAAAAACAAAAACAAATGTGTAGATCAGGGTTTCTCAACCAGAGTTCCTGGAACCCAAGGGATTGGCAGGAGGTCACTAGGGGTCCTGTCTGTGGGAGATTGTGATTGGGAAAAGAAACCCTGTATCATCATTTTTATGCAGACCTGACAACTACTTCAAGGGTTCCTCCAGGGTAAAAAGGCTGAAAGAGGATGTGGTAGATTGTTGTACAGTATTAGATACTGAGCAAGACACTGAGACGGCTTTGTGTGCTTGAAATGATTGTAAACACTGTTTGATACACCGCATGATGGGATTTTTTTCTTCTCCTCCTCCCCCCTCCCCCCCTTTTTTTTAGCTCACAGTAAAATCCCACTTCATGAAAGATCTGGGCTTGGACAGCCTGGACCAAGTGGAGATCATCATGGCAATGGAAGACGAATTTGGTAAAGCAAACCTTCCCTCCCTTTGATACTCCCATCCCCAGCCCACCCCATTCTTCTTAGCATTATTTTTTCAGAGTTCTTATCCATAAGGCTGTGTTTTCTTACTAGAACCTGGATTAGGGACTCTTGGGGTCCTTTTTTAACTACAGTTCTGTGAATTCCAGAAGATAATCTTGATAATTCTGTAATGCAGAATAATTCCATGAATACCATGACCCTTAAAGTCTTTATTTATTGCTTTGCCTTCTTGAATGAAATTCTGGACTACTAAATGGGCCATATTTTCCCCCCAGGGTTTGAAATTCCTGATGTGGAAGCAGAGAAGCTGATGTGTCCCCAAGAGATTGTAGATTACATTGCTGATAAGAAAGATGTATATGAATAAAGCACCTGTGTCTGTTAAGCTGAGTAAGTAGGCCTCCTCTTGGAAAGAGCACACAAAGGGTCTTGGAGTGCCAGTCGTATAAGAACTGTTGCTCTCCTCTGGGCAGCTGGGCAGTGAGCATCTAATGCAGGTTGTCTGATAAAGAAGGGCAGTGGCAGGCAAGAAAGCTTGGTTCTCCTGCCTGTCCCTCTCCACAGAAAGAGACCAGCTTCTGACCCAACAGAAGCTGAATATAGAGTGATGGGTACCTGTCTCTTAAAACCTTCTGGGTGAAGGCATTTGGGTCATCTCTGGGTCTGGGCAGGGCTTCAGGTATTTTGCTGCCTCTCTTTGCTGTATTCAGCTGATGTTGCCATGTTTGCCATGGACACCTGAAAGCTACTTCTTCAAGGAGTAAG
This sequence comes from Phrynosoma blainvillii, assembly GCA_026167975.1. Taxonomy (NCBI): domain Eukaryota; kingdom Metazoa; phylum Chordata; class Lepidosauria; order Squamata; family Phrynosomatidae; genus Phrynosoma; species Phrynosoma blainvillii. The sequence goes on from JANUYF010000012.1 coordinate 549,221, forward strand.
CCCTTGTGGCACACTGTGTTGGCCCTTCATAAAGATCTGTTGGGATGGGATTTATGGTGTCTTGCATCTCTGATCTGTGCATCTCTCCCTTCTTTGCTACAGGCAATTCTGTTCTTTCCTGAGGGCTTGGATGATGTGGGCAGGAAAAGGGTGTCTTGGCGAGCAAGCCCCCTCCCCGGTGCCACTCACTGAATCATCGTTGGCCTCAGACAATTAGTTCTGTTGGCTGCTGTATTTAATGTTGTACAAATATATGTCGGCCTTTGAAATAAACGTGAGGCTAATACTGACTCCTTTATTCTGACAATCACTGGCTCCAGGTGTGAGTGTGTTCATTTCCTGGGTTCATCGCTTACCTCTGGACATGGTGGCATTTGGATTCAGCCTTGGCTATGTGGCAGTGGCTTTCCTGTCCTGTCAGCCTCTGGGCAAGGTAGTTTCACAAGGTAGCCAAGTGGAAGAGGGACCTTTTCAGCTTGGTTCAGGGCTTGCCTCTGGTTCCCATCGACACCATCCAACCTGACCTCTGGCATGGGGTCATGGAAGGAGGAGGAAGAACTCACCAACATCTGAAAAGCTACCAGTCCCCCAGTCTTCCCCAGCAGTTCCTTGATGGGACTTTGGTCCCTTGTGTTTAGTTGCCAGTTTTGTAGCCTCAGGAGGGGGCAAGTGAGTTTCTCTGACTGGTGGCTGAGATTGGCCAGAAGGTGGCACTGCATGAGTCTGTGAGCCAGAGAAGCAAATCCTTTGGGGAACAAGGTGGTTCTGGGAAGCCTCCTCCTGTCCTTGGTACAGTGGTGGAAATGTATGTGGCCAGATTACATTTTGCTCAAATAGAATGAGTATTTTAATCGTGTAGACAAGTCCTAGGTTTTACTCCCATTTTACAAATTAGGAAATGACAAATTAAGAGAACCATGTTTGCCGTCTTTCACTGGAGGAGAGGAACTGCCTTCCCTGGTGGCTTTTAGTTCTTGGTGCAGGTACAGTGTCTGAAGGCTTCTTGCTTACATGCCTTGCAGGTTATCTAGTGCAGAAGCACTGGGAAAAGGAGGTCACAATTTAAATCAGGGCTTAAATCAGCCTCTATAGTTGTTCTTGGCCAGCATTGCACTACGGACACCAAAATACAGTGGTGCTGCACTAAGGACACCGCAATGCAATGGAATTGCACAACGGACACCACAATGCAGCGGCATTGCATGAAGGATGCCACAACACAATGGAATTTCACTATGGATATTGCAATGTAGTGCCACTGTGCTATGGACACCAGAAAACAATGAAATTGTACTACAGATAACGCTATGACACTGTGTTAAAAACACTGCAACGCAGTGGCATAGCACTACAGACACCACAACTGTACTACTGACATTGCAGTGTAGTGGAATTGTAGTACAGACACCGCAACACTGAAGCACCGCACTATGGACACTGCAACTCAGTGGCACTGCACTAAGGACACTGCACCGTAGTGGTGCTGCGCTGCAGACACCCCAATATATTGGCACAATTAGGGATGCAAATTGCTGTCCAAATCCTCCTCCTCCTCCCTGGAGAAGAGTGGGAAATATATTTACTGTTCTCCCTGCAGGTGAAGTGTAAGTAAATTAAAATGTTTCCTCTCATACACACAGCAGCGCTCACCCACTTCAACTGGAATTTCTATTTGAAATTTGGTGTTCTGGTTTTATTGCCTCAGTACTAAGATGAGCGGTTAAACAGCAGTACACCTACCCCCCCCAAAAAAGCACCAGGCAAGTTAAACCACAGAAGCCCAATGGGTGACCTTGGGCAATACACACTCTCTCAGCCTCCGAGGAAGGCCAGGCAACGTCTGACTAAACCTTGCTTGGAACAACATCCAAGAGAGAGAGATGTCCATCACCATGGACAGAGTCAACATCAAGGAGGCTCATGAGACCCAGAGAGGATGTAAGGGAAGGAAGCAGGCCTGGGCCCTGAATCAAAAGCCCCCCCCCCCCCCGCCATGCTTTCCTTGGGGCAAAAGGGTAATGCTTCTCTCTCTCTCTTGCCCCTCTGGGTGCTTCTGCCCTTCTGTGTCCTGCTGGGAAGCTGCAAGAGATGCCCTGTTCTGCCGCATGAAGGTCTGGGGGAGAGCAGCTCCAGGTGGGGTGACCTGGGGCTCAATGGCTCGGCCTTTGGGGTGCGAGGGCCCTTGTGCCCCTGGCCTCTGCTCCCCCAGCTTGGGCTCCCAAGGGCTCTCTGGCCCTGGCCCTGGCCCTGGCCTCCCCTTCTGGGCTCCTGGCAGACGTGGGCAAGATGGACCCTCCCTGGCTCGGATCATGCCCCCCCAGCCAGGAAGGGGACCCCTGCCCCTGTCCTCCGCCTGGGCCCCCATAAGAGGGGAGGGAGGGAGGGAGGGAGGGGGCTTCCCTGCCCCATCATGGAGTGTGTGTGTGTTTTGGGGGGCTCCAGCCCGTGCCCCTTGGCTCCTGGAACACTGAGGGGGGGACTTTTTTGGAAGGGGGGGTCTCCGCATTCCTTCCTGCTCTTCCTCCTGCCCAGAGGGAGTGGGCGCCAAGAGATGGTCCAGGGCAGCCAGGGTCCTCCGAGGCCAGGGCCAGGACGATGGGCTTTGTAGTGCCCCAGCCCCGCCCTCCTGGAGGCCAGAGAGAGAGAGAGGGAGGGGACCCTTCTCCGCCGGGGACAGGCCCCCTCCCCGCAATTGGGAAGCCCCCTCCCTCTTTTCCTTTTCCGCTCTGCACATGCTCCGAGGGCCTCTCTCTCCTCCTCCCTCCCTCCCTCCCTTGGCCATCGGGGGCGGCGGAGGGGCTCCCTTCTTGCCAGGAAGGAAGGAAGGAAGGGCGCCCCGAAGCCTCTGCCTGGCTCTGAGCCTGGACGGCGGCCTCCTCCTCCTCCTTCTTGTGTCCTCCCAGGAGCGGCCCCAGGTGAGGGCAGGCAGTCGGCGCCCAGGTGGGCAGCAGCAGCAGCAGCAGCAGGAGGAAGGCGCAGGTGAGGCAGGTGAGGGCAGAAGGGGCGCCCGCAGGCAGGGAGGGAGGGGGCCCAAGGGCACAGGGGGACCCCCCTTCCCTCCTTTTCCTTTCCTTTCCTTTCCTTTCCTGCTGCTGCTCCTGTTGCCTTGTCCCTGGGGAGGGAGGGAGGGAGGGATGGCTGCGAAGGCACGGATGGCCCTGGCTGGCTGGCTGGCAGCGCCCGTTCCTCCTCCCGAGCCAAGGCTGAGAGCCTCCCTGCATCCCCAAAAAGGGACCCCCCCATCCCTCCCCGAGAGTGGCTGCCAGAGGCCGCCGGTTGCCATGGAGACGCTGGGATGGCGAGGCTGAGGATGCTGGGCTCCTGGATCCTTGGCGGCGGGGGAGGATTTGGGGAGGCAGCAGCAGCACCAGCAGCCCCCTTCCTTCCTTCCTTCCTTCCTTCCTTCCTTCCTTCCTTCCTTCCTTCCTTCCTTCCTTCCCTCCAAGGCGAGCGAGGGGTCCGGAGGGGCTGGGGCTGCATGGCCTGGGGATGGGCTCTTCCAGGGGGCAGGGGCAGGGGGTCCTGGCAGACAGCTCCTGGCTCAGGTGGAGGAGGTGGAGGACCATGGGGCCTTAAGCTGGGAGGGACTGGGGAGGGGGCTCCCAGATCCCCCCCTTGGAAAGAGGATTTGGGGGACGGGATGGAGAAGGGGCCCTGGCATGCGTCTTCCGGGGAAACCCACACTCCCGACACCGGGGGCAAAGGGACCGATTGGGGGACCTTTGGGGGTCGCTGCTTGAATGCCAGAGAGCCATGCTTCTGCCTGGCTCCTTCATGGCGGCTGCCTCCTCCTCCTCCTCCTCCTCCTCCTCCTCCTCCTCCTCTTCCTCTCTGCTCAGCTCAGGGTCTTTGCTCTTTTCTCCCCACACAGGGTTGCATTTCTCTGGGCCGCAGGAGCCAAGCACCGTGAGGATGCCAAAGGGCCCCTTCCCCGGGCATCCTGGGCCCTTGGGCGGCCCTCGGCAGGACCCCCCCCCTCCGCTCGGCCCTCCCGACCCACCTGCAACTCCCACGCTTGGCAACACCCTTCGCCAGACCCACAACTGAAGCAACAAAGAGGGAACCGAGCCCAGCTCTGGGCCCCGACGTGGGGAGGACTCGAATCCCCAGCCGTGAAGCGGGAAAGATGGAGGACAGGGAGGGCCCAGGCATTTGGGGGGGAAATGGGGCACCCCGCTTGCCTCCCCCCCTGGTCCCAACCAAGTTCATGACCCTCTTGCCGTTGCTGGCATTGCTCCCCGTGCCTGTTTTCCCCAAAGACGCCATTCACCCAGCACCCAGCCCCTCACCTGCGTCCAAAAGAGACCCCAACTTGGGGGCCAGAGAGGGGGATTCTGGAGGCTGGCAGCGTGTCAGTGTGCCCCCTCCACCTCTGGCACCTCTGACCCCTCGGCCTGGCAAAGGAAGACCGGTGGGGGCTACAGCCACTCAGGACGGGAGACCCAGCGCTGTCATGGCCGAGGGCTCAGAGACTCCCCCAACTGAGCCCCCCTGGCCTACCAGAAGAGCCCGCGGCCCCACGGCCAAGCAGGCCACAGGCGGCCCCACGGAAATCAGGGCCACACTTCTTGGGTCAGCTTGGCTGCCGGTCGCAGGGGAAACAGAGCCAGGTCTTGCTTGTTTGCCAGCCAACTCTGCAACCTCAGGCCAGGCGCAGGATGTGGCCACCATCACAGCAGAGTTGGCACGGCCGGTGGCACCTGCCCAGCCCTCTGGACCAGTGGTTTTGGGAAATGAGGTGCTCTCTAAGGAACCAGGGTCCAGAGAGGCCTTCATGGAACCGTCAAGAATGCCAGGACCGCTCCTGCCAAGTGAGCCTTGGACCTCTGGGCACAGCCACGCCATCGTCCACCTGGGCACAGCCACGCCATCGTCCCCAGTGCCCTCGAGCCCCAGTGAAGGCCTGGGTCACTCTCTGAAAAGAACGGAGGAGATTGTTCTTCAAGAGAACCTGTTTGGGAGCCCAGTCGCCTCTCTGCTCCTGAGAGCAACAGCCTCATTGCAGGAGAAGAGGCCGGAGGAGGCAAAAACACTCACAGAGGCTCCAACTTCATCCCCTTCTACAGTGCTCTCAGCTGGAAGAAAGGAGGAGGCACCCCATTCCTCCTCCTCCTCCTCGTCCTCCTCGTCCTCCTCGTCCTCCTCCTCCTCCTTTGGGGCAACTTCTTCATCTCTGTATTGGGTGGTCTCCTCCAGCAGCAGCCCCCACCCCACCGCCAGCCTTCAGATGGAGCCTTCTGCCGGCACCCGGACCCCTGGGCCTGGCTTGCCCTCCTTGTCCACCAGCCTGGACTGGCTCTCCTTGGACCCCTCTGAAGGAGCAGGCTGGCATTCCAGGGGGCAGACGGACCCCTCTCAGAGCAGCCCAGGCCCTCTGGCATTTTCGGACACTACACATATTCCTGCCGAAGTGTCGCCGGAGGGTCCCTTCGCCACCTTGGCAGAAGAGAGGGGTCCCTCTGAGCCATTCATCCCCTTGGCCACAAAAGAGGGTGACCCCATATGGCTGAGCTCTTGGCCGACGCAACTCCCACCCCCACCCAGCTGGCCAGGGAAAGGGGTCCCCTCTTCTGACACAGCCCCCCAGCCAACAGAGGCCTCAGCCAGCCCTGGGGCCCCAAGAGACTCCACAAAGAGCCCTCAAGGCCTTCCATCTGTCCCTGCAAAGCAGGGAGGGGAAGGGGCTCAGGTGGGGACCCCCACCTACAGGACTCCAGATAGGGTTGGTAAGGATGCCGGCCAGACTGCCTCCTCAACCGAGTGGCCAGTGGCTTCACATGCCACGGAAGGAGACCCCTTGGGTCCCTCTCCCTCCCAGGAGCCAGAACTGCTCTCCAAAATGGCTGCATTCTCCAGTCCAGACCCCGAAAGCGCAGCTGTGCCCACAAGCGAGAAGGGAAGGACTGTGGTGCCTGACCATCTCTCAGTGACCCAACAGCCATGGACGTCTTCGGCCGGGATTCGGGGTTGGGGGGCCCACCCCAGTGGCCCTGAGAAGGAAGTCACCCTTTTGCCCCACCACTTGGGGACTTTCCAAACGGCATCACCTGGGCTTCCTGGAGGCAGTTGGCAGACTTGGCCTCCCATGGCGGCCCCTGACCCAGGCAGCATCGCAAGGGAAGAGCCACCGGTGGCCAGCACCTGGCTCTTGGCCTCCGTGCCAGAGGAGGCTGCAGAGGCCACCACCGCCAGGACTCCGCTTGCCCCGGCCAGGCCGAGAGAGGGGCACCCCAGGGCCCATCCGGTCTTCATTGCGGAGAACCAGCTGCCCCTCCTGAAAGGTGAGCAGTGCAGATAGTGACCCCCCCCCCCCAAAAAAAAAAGCTGGGAAGCCAGGAAGGGAGGAACTACCTGGATGGGGGAGACCCCAAGACTGCAATGACAACTGACTGCGGGGGGGGGGGGGGGGATGTGGTGGTGTGACTGGCAAAGGCCACATCTGCAAACACATCCTCCATTTTGGTGAAATATTCACACACAGACACAGACAGAGCAGCCGTGGCCATTGCCATTCTAAGACAAGTTTCCTGCTGATCAGGGCATCCATCAGTCAATATAATTTAGTCTGAATTTGTGCTCCCAGCAGAGTTTTCCACCCCTTTTTTAAAAAGCAGATTTTCTATGTGCAGAAATGCCCAGAAAATGCCCTCTGCTCCTTGCTGACTTCTGGTACCGGTCAGTTGCTCTTGCTGGCGATGCATCCACTGCAGACCTCAGCTGTGCATCTTCCTTCCTTCCTTCAGTCCTCCCTCTGGTCCAGACCTGGGCTACCAAAATTGCCTTTGGTCCCCCATCCCCACAGATCCACAATAACCCTTGAGTGACTTTGAAGTGTGTGGCAGGGAGGGAAATGTGTCCCTCCAGATGTGGTTGTGCTGCAACTCACGGCAGCTCCCCCTCCATCTGCATAGCCGGTGGTGAAGAATGCTGGGACTTGCAATCCAGCCCCCTCTGGAGGGCCGCACTTTGTCTACTCTTCTCTTACCACTTCTGCAGTGTTTTCTGCATGCCCCCTCCGATGCATAACATGTCCCTTCCATGCCTCGCATGTGGCACATCTATCAGCTTCCCAGCTGCAGTTTTGCTAGCTCCACAATTCCCCCAATTGCCCAATTATTTTTTGTCCGGCTGCAACGCCAAGGAGCCCCGTTGCCCCTTTTAACACATGGAAGTCCCAATGCCCCTGTGTTCCCCCCCCCCCCGAAGGTAATTCTCTCTTCTCCCCCTTCCTACCCCTTGGGCTGCTGGGGGCTTTCTTCTCTCTTTTAGCCACTCTCCTGCACATCCCTTGTGAGCTTGTCTTGGCCATGGAGTTTTCCAGAAGCTTCCGGGACCCTGAGTCGCCTGAGTATCGGAACTTAGTGCTGGGCATCAATGAAACCGTGAGTTGCTCTGTGGATCTAAGCTTGCCGTGGCCTACCTCGCAGGGCTGGGTGTGAATTGTTCATGGACTTTGTCAGCTGGTGGTCAGGAACTTGTCCTCTGTGCAATGAAAGGCAACAATGGGAGATGCAGTTTTGGCTGTCAACAGATTTTGCCCCAATATCCGGGCTATCTCCATCTGGAGGCTATTTATATCAAGAGGTTAAACTACAGATTTAGAAGGAAATATCATTTTGTGGTGACATTTCCCTGCTCAGAGAAAAAGCCCCGTCTGTTGAGTTGTAACCCAAAATTGGTCACATCCTCCAGATTGTGAGTTTGGGAGTGAGTCACACAGTACCGTTTCTGGAGTCCATGTTGTTGAGGGGGACATAAGGATATAGGTTGAGAATCTTTCTGACTTTATTGTACAGATCCATGTGCATTTTGTTTACCCTAGAATATTTTAACCTAGTGAGGAAGAACAGGAACAAAATATAAGGATTTTCTACCTGTCTGGGTGGCATGCACAGGTACTATTTGAAACCCTGGGACCTACGTTTGGCACCTGCGGATGTTTATCCGTATTGCCTCCAAAAGCAAAAAGGGAATATTTAGATGGTTCCATCTCAAGGCTGTCTCCAAGGCCACTTTGCCCATCTGTAGCATTTTGCCTCCTTCTTGGGAAGGATGAGGCTTTTGGGGATGAAGGCGTTGGTCTGAGGGAAGTTTGAGAAACTTTGGCTCTCCAGGTCCTTTGGACTACAGCTCCCAGAATCCTCTGCCGGTTGGGGCTCCTGGGGCTTGAAACCCCAAAGACCTGAGAGCGAAAGGTTCCTGACACTTGGAGATGTATAGCGCAGACCCCTGCTAGGCTCTCCAGAGAGGGCAGCCGCCTCTTCATTTCCTCCGGTGCCCACAGAAAACAGCATGAGGAGGGCATCCTCTTCCAAGTCTCCCTCTTCCTTTCCCTCTCTCTCTCGCTCTCTCGTTCTCACCCCTCTTCTCCCCTTTTCTTTCTAGGTCACCCCTCTTTTGGCCTCTTTGCCTGGGTTCCAGCGACTGGAAGTGAAGACCATCCGGTAGGGACCTTTCTCTCTTTGGGTTGCCCATGGGCTTGGGGAGGGCGAAAGAGCATTGCAGCCACAGTCCTGGCACTACGGATGCTCAGAAGGTAGCTCAGAGGGAGCAGGGGGATCCTGGGAAACCCTCCCAAACTCTCCTGGACCTGGGAGGGAGATGCATCGCATGTGAGGCTACAGGGACAGCTGCTCTTCACATGGGCTCTGGGTGCAAGCATCCCTCGGGGACCCTTAGACGCTGCACAATTAAAGCCCCACGATTCCACTTTCATAGCAACATCCCGTGGCATTCTGGGGTCTGCAATTTAGGAGAGGTACTTGGAATTCTCTGCCAGAGAGTTCTAGGGCATCCCAAACTACAAATCCAGGATTCTGTAGGATGGAACCATGGCAGTTAAAGTGGAATCATAGCACTATGTAATAGCTGTGTAATGAGAAAGGGCCGCCTTCTGGGTGCGCTTATCACTTATGGTATCTAGTTCTTAGAGTGATGAACAGACAGAACTATTTCAATATTTTAGCCAAATATTCTGGCTTCCATCTTCTCCCGTTGCTTTTATTTTGAGCTGCTGGAAGGCAGAAGTGGCCATCGTGTTTTGCTAAAATATGTAAATAGTTCTGTCTGTTCATCTTTTGCTTGTTATTTGGTTGCAAGGGAAGCATCTCCTGCCGAAATCCTCTCTGTTGTGCAGCCTTTGAGGTATGAGAGCCGCTCTAGTTTTCACCCTGGGAAGCCTAAGTCCCACTCTGCACAGTCCAAGGAGCAACTAGTCCCCAGGTCCCTTTGTGCCTTCCTTCCTTCCTTCCTTCCTTCCTTCCTTCCTTCCTTCCTTCGTGGCCTCTATGCCCACAACCCTCGCTACCACCACAATGTTTGCCAGGATCATTACATGGACGCAGCTCATTTGTGAGATCCTAGTGGCCACTTAGTGGCTGACCGTGCCCCTCTTTCCTCCCCAGGCCAGGGAGCGTGGTGGTGGGCTTTGATGCCCTCTTCCTGGCCAAGGCTCCAGGCCTATGGGCAGCTCTGAACCGGTCATCCCTGTCCGAGCGCTTGCCCCCGGGGCTGTGGGTGGCCAACGCCAGCGTGCTGCGGAGCATGACCCAGGGTAAGGTCCTGCAAAGCTTTGGGAAGGCATGGCTGGGGAAGGGGCATGGAAGGACCCTGGGAAGGGAGATGGGGCAAGCAACCCAGGCGTCCAAGTTGCACAGGTGCGGCTGCTGTGGGTTTTGGCTTTTGAGGTCAGAGATGGGGGACTGTGCCCACCTGTAGGGACCATAGATGGGGGGCTGTTGGCACAGGGCTTAATGGAGGGGGGCAGGTGGGGGGCATTTGGGCCAGGAGCTCCCCCTCCGGAAGGCAGCTCTGCCCCATTTTCCACTTTAAAAATGCAATTGGAAGAGACGCCTGGTTGTAACTTCTAGGACTTCCATGGTTAAGTGGACTTTGGGGGTTATTATTATTATTATTATTATTATTATTATTATTATTATGCTTGTAACCTGCCTTGATTCTTTTTGGAAATAGGTGGGCTAGAAATACTACTACTACTACTACTACTACTAATAATAATAATAATAATAATATAAAAACACATACAACAGGAAAACGTGGCAAAAAGTCCACATGCCATCAAACGATCAATAGAATTAAAAGCAATTTAAAAGCATACCCATGAAAAAGCAACCCATGAGGACAATGGAGGGCACTTTAAGGACATCTGCCATTCTTGGGAACAGCAATGGGCCTTTCCCAAGGTGTTTTTAACCCCCAGATCAGTTGGGGGGGTGTTTTTGGAGGTTCAGGGGCTTAGTGGGCAGCGAGCCACAGGTAGCATTGGGTGCCCCACAGTGTTCCCATCCCTGGCATAGCATGGGGTGTCAGGTCAGAGGCAGAGGGAATTTGGGGGGAAAATCCTCCCCCATCCAAAACTGCAAAAAATGCCCAGTACAGAACTTGGGGAGGGCCAGCGTTAATTAAAGTTGGATGGGCACATATAGGGAGGCAGGGTCAGTTCCTGGGTTCCCTTCTTGGCCTTCGCTGACCCTCTCTCTTCCCCTAGAAAAACACCTGGATTTGTGCACCATCCTTTTCTCCTGCCAAGCTGGCTATGAGTGTGTTGCTGAGGGCGGCATCGGCCGTGCCATCTGCATCTCCTTGTGCCACCGGGACTATTGCAAAAACCAGGGCATCTGCACCCACACGGCCAACCATACCCCCGTCTGCCAGTGAGTGCCCACGTGGGACCCCGTCCGTGGCATGCATGCTCCCTCCGCACCCACCGCCCCAATACATGTGCCATACGCTCCAACATTAACAGAGGAAAAGTGGGACACGTGTGGCCAAGCAACCTCAGAGCGTGGTCAAGATGGCAAAGGGGATTCATGAGCTGGGAGAGGCTGGAGAAGTTTGCTTTTGCCTGAGCCTACTGGGAAGGGCACGATCCCTCCTCTCTTCTCCCCCTTTACTGGGTTGAGTGCAAACGGCTTTTGCCTTTGGAACTCAATTTGCAGCAGCTGAAGTAAGTCAAGGGCAAAGGGATAAAGCGGGAGGAGGAGAAAGAACCTGGGACATTTTAGCAGCAGCTGAAACAGTGGGACGGCAGAGGATGAATCAAGGCTCTCCCTGCCAAATCAGGACCATTGGCGGGGACGGTGCACATGGGCATTGCCACTACTGAGGTCCTCTCCTTGGGTCTCCAGGTGCCCCGTGGGCAGCGATTTCTGGTTCCTGGGTGTCCGCTGCGACTACAAAGTGACCCAGCAGGGCGTCCTCGGCGTGGCCTGTGGCCTCCTGCTCAGCCTGGTGGTGGTCGGCGTGGCTGTGGCCGGCCTGGTGATCCGCAGGGTCCGGCTGCTGCTGCTGGAGGCGAGAGCAGACCAGACCAAAAGCAGGTGAGCCGGTGGGTGGCCGAGTGGCCAGGCGCAGTGGCAGTGCCTTGCACCTCACCCGGTGGCACCCTACGGCGCCAGGGCCACAGCGGTGTGGCATAAAGGGTCTCCACTTGCCTTTCTCGGCCCGGTGTCTCTGCCCCTGCCTTGCCTCCTCCCTCTGCTGCTTTCCTTGGTTCTGTTTTCTCAAAATCCTTCATGGTGTGGGAGGCAAAGGAGCCTGGCTGGGTTGATGATGTCCACGCTTCCTCCCTCCGGGGCTGCATTCGAGGGAAAAGCAAACAGCCGTCCCTTGGCCACGCTCCAGGGAAAGTGTGGGTGGGGTGCATCATATCATGGAGCAGAGGAAGGAAGGGCATGAGCCGAGAGGGATCGGGGAATTGGGGGTTGCAACGGAGCAAAGCTTCATCAGAGTTGGAGTTTGCCTGCATTTAGCTGCTTTCGGAGTGCCCCTGGCTTTAATCCCTGGGATTTATTGCAAAGGAGTGAGTGCCTCTGAGCATGTGCAGACTGCAGTCTCCTTCCTGCAGCCCGAGAATTAGGGGCAAAGAAAGGGGGCATCACTTCAGGCAGGTGTGAGACCTGAAACCTTGCTAGAAATTAAGCACGTCTCTTTAGACCTTGGAAAAGCTCTCCAAAGGCACACTTTCCATGGTGTCTTTGCCAACATGAGGGAATTTTGGGACTTTCAGCCCCAAAAGGTAAAAATTTCCAAGCTCACCCTCCATTGGGATAACCATGGCCTATCTTAATTCTTCCCCTCCCAGCCGTCATCTCTCATGTTCACTTTTGCAAATGAGTGACAATGTCCGAGTCTGTGGTTGGCGGTGCTGTGTCCATTTTTTGGAAAAGGCTGCTGAGGGCCCTTCTCTCTTGCCCTCCCTCTGCCCCGTATCCCTTCAAGGGGGCTCTCCATGTAAGAGGCCGGTGGGAGCCCCGGCCCCTTCCTTTCCAGGGAAGAGACCCTAAGAGTTTTGGGAGGATCCTCCAGGGCTTCATCCGCCTGTTTAAACCTCTCCTTGCTTTCCTCAGCTACCGGCGCTTCTGCCGCCTGGACGACGTCTCGGCACATTACTGGTCCGAACCTTGGCTGGCCTCAGCCAGTTCCTTGGACAACCCGGCCTTCAGCAACTCCGAGGAGCTGCTCCATTTGCAGATTTTGGACACCGGCTGCTACAGCTGCCAAGAGGAGCCTCTGGCCCCCGATGGCTATTGCAAGCAGCCTCACGACGGTCTTGGTCCCACGGGGCGCCCCAGGTAACCGGCCTGGCAGCTGGTGGGAAGGTGGACGGTTCGGGGGTCAAGGGGGCAGCCCTCCACGGTGCAAGAGCGTGCTATGCTTACTGCCTAAAAGACCCAGCCCTTGGCGCTCCTGAAGTGCTCTTTGAAGGGCAAAGGGACGTCCTTCTTTGCGGGCCAAGCAAGGCAGGGTTGGCCAGCAGCCAAGTCCTATCGGCCACGGTCAGCTTTCCCTTTGCTCTTGGGCTCATTTGGATGCCAATGGAAAAGGTCAACTCCCTTAACAGAAAAGGGCAGCGCATGTGTTTTGGAAAGAGGAACCCGGAGGGAAAAATCATTTTAAAGAGCCAGGCTGCAGGAAGCCGATAAAACCTCCTCCTCCTCCTCCTCCTCCTGTACTTTAAAGCCAGGAGCGGAAGGGGCGGCTGCTTCGGTTGTGGCCCTTTGTGCCTTTTGGTGGCCTCCTGTGATTCCAAGTGGGATGCTTGTACCTTCCCCCTCCCATCGATGCCCACCCAAAAAGCGCTTGGCCACAAATGCACCTCCTGCTCCCAGCTGAGGAGTTGGTTTTGCTTCGGCCATGAAGGCTCTCCACCTTCTTTGGAAAAAACGCCGAAAGGGATGTATTGTTTTAAAAAGTTGTGGAAAGAAATGACACCATTAAGAAAAAGGGAGTTGAGGTGCAAGGGCCAGGCTCAAGAGAAGCAGCCCCAGACCAAGAGGTCAGACCCAGGATGAGCCGCAGGTCCAGCAAAGATCGCGCCGCTCGGCTCTTTCTTGGCATTAGGAGAAGTTTGGATCAGGCGCAGGAGGTCCCTTCTGTCTGGAAGAGGCTGGTTGCCATGACCCCCCCCTTCCAAAAGCAACCAGAGATATTGATCCCCCCCCCCCAAAAAAGGACAGTGTGGCTGTGGGAAGGCATTGGTGCATTGTGCCCAGGAGCATCCTGATGGCCAGCATCTCCAAGGGGTTTGTTATCACAATGCAGGGTAATGGGTAATGTAGTTGATATGTCTGTGTGTGATCCCACTCAGCCCATTCCCCTAAATCTGGGCCCAGGGACACCCCCCCCCCGGCCTGGAACTGCCTTCCTTTAAAGAGAGAAAGAGGGGAGGAAAGGAAGGGATCGTTCTGTCCTGCAATGATTTTAATGACACCGGATAATTTTGATAGACTTCCAAGTGCAACAGCCTCTTTAAAATCTACTAGGATTGGTTCTTAGCTCTGCTTTCTTTTCATCTGTGTTGTGAGCTGCATTGAAGCCCCTTTTAGAAAAAGGTGGGGTCTGTCGTCGTTGTGTGCCTTCACATCATTTCCGACATACGGCGACCCTAAGGGGACCTATATTGGCCAGAATTGTTCAGAGAGGGTTTGCCTTTGTCTTCCTCTGAGGTTGAGAGAGTGAGACTTGTCCAAGGTCATTCTTCCCATGGCAGAGTAGGGATTCGAACCCTGATCTCCAGAGTCCTAGTCCAGTGTTCAAACCACTATGCCATGCTGGCTCTCAAAGGCAGGGTATGACTACTGTACACAAAACAAATGGCAGAAGGACCGGACGTCTCTCTGGATAAGTGTGCCATGGCTTCTTTTGGGAAGGGAGTGGGTTCCTGGAGGGAGGAAGGCAAAGCCACTTTCTCAGTGCAGTGATGAGAGGAGCAGTCTTCTGCAGTTCAAATAAAGAGGCCACAAAAGACCAAGTTGAGCCAGCTGGGTCTGTAAGAGAATTATACCGCTCCAAAGTCAGGAACTCATGATGTGGAAATCTGGAGATCTGAAAAGCTTGCTGGGGCTTGGCGTGCTTTTGAGCGGTCCTATCCTAGTGCAAAGTAGCCACCCAGATTTTGTGAGGAATGCTGGGAGTTGCAGTCCATCTGGAGGGCTACCCAACCCATCTCCGGTGGGCCAGATGAAGAGAGGCAGCTTGACCCACACGAATCCCTTCCTTCCTTTCCAGCTCCGGCTACCATTGGGACGAGAGCTCCAACAGCGCCAACGACCCCATGGTCGACTCCGGGAAGGCCAGCGAGGTCTCCGTCTGCAGCTGGCCCATGAAGCCCATCCAGTGGAGCCCCTTCCCCGGCTTCCACAACCCTCCCAGGGAGCAAGAGGTAAGGCAGGTCCCCGCAGGGACCATGGAGAGCCCCTGCCTCCTCGGTGGTGGGTTCCCTGGTCGGAAAAATGGGTCTCCTGAGAGCTAGAAAGGCCTTTTGGGAAGAAGGATAGAGCAGCCGAGAGCGTTGCAGGTTTCATTCAGTACTCAAATATCCTGAAGTGTTCCAGAGGAATTGTTCTGCAGAGAAATATACCCTGTAGTGTAAAAAACCCAAATCCAAGCACATTTAATGCACAGGAAGCACATTTTCTGTGCCATCCCCCCCCCCCCCATGTTTATTTCTTTGCAGAACAATTGGAATTATAGTTGGAAGAGACCCCAAGGGCCATCCAAACCAGCCCCTTCTGCCATGCAGGAAAACACAGGTAAAGCACTTGTCTTTGTCTCTGGATAGAATCACAGAACTGATAAGGGACCCCCAAGGGCCATGTAGTCCAGGCATGAGGCGTGCAAGAATGCACAGCTGGGATGCCCATCTCATTTCTGTTTAATGCCCTCCGAAGATGGAGGCTCCACTGCCCTCGGAGGCAACCTTCACACAACTCTTATCCTCAAGAGCTCGGTACTCCTCTTGTTTAGCTGGGATCACTTTCCTTGTCATCTGAACCCATTGGTTCGTGATCGAGTCTCTACGGCAGCAGAAAACAAGCTCCCTCCATCTTCTCCAAGGCACCCCTTCAGATCTGCAAAGGCAGCCATCATGTCACCCTTCCCCAAGCTAAGCATCCCTCGCTTCCTCAGCTGTTCCTCATGGCATTGCTTTCCAGACCTTTTACTGGCTTGGTCGTCATTTTCTGAACACATTCCAGCTTGTCACTTCAGGATATTCAAATACTGGGAGAATATTAGGAAGAAATGTTCATTTTATCTGACAGTGGAGGAGAAAGCAGCAGGGATTACTTGGGAATAGTGGAGGGCTTGCATCCTCACACCGGAGAGCCAGGCTCAGCTTAAAAAAACAAATAAGTCACCCAGCAGGATTGGACTGGCTTTGGGGCTGCAAGGGCTTAAGTGCCTCGGAAGAAACACGTTTTTCAGGGTTGGAAGAACTGCAAGATTCCCTCTCACTTACTCCCTGGACTGGGTAGAAGTGCTTTATGTGCACTGTTGTTGGCTTTTAAAAAATAAATAAATGGGTATTTATGTTGTGCCCTGGGACCCCAAATACCCTGACAGCACCGGATCCCATCTGATCTTGGAAGCTCAGCTGGATCAGCCCTGGAGAATACTTGGATGGGAGACAGTCAACAAATCCCAGGTGGTGTAGTGTAAGAAATATTTCAGAGAAAGGAACTGGTAAAACCACTCCGAGGATTCCTTGCCTAAGAAAACCCTGTGAAATTCGTGGGGCCGCCATAAGTCGACAGGCGACTTGAAGGCACAGACACACACATTGTGCCCTATAAAGAAGGAGATAAAATAAGCTACTTGCATCACTTGCTTGTGGGGGAGTGAGAGGAAAATGGACTTTCAAGGCTGCAAAGGGAACTGTGCAGATACGGAGGTTTCCGGCCGCCTCCAGAAGGCTGGTTTCCCAGCTCATTTCCTCTCTTCTCCCTGCTGCCTGTTTGCTTTAGGATTTTGCACAGAAACAGAAGGGTCTGAAATCACAGTCAGGGAGACCACAATTAGCAGGGAATTATGCCCTGAATGAGTGAGTTGTAGGTGTGAATACCAGCATTCCTATCATCTGTTGCTGTCAGGTGCCTTAAAGTCAGCTCTGCCTTACAGTGGCTCTATTCTGGGGTTTTCTTGGCAAGATTTATCCAGAGGAGGTTTCACTTTGCTTTCCTCTGGCTTGGCCAAAGTCACTCAGAAGGTTTGTGTGGCTGAGGGGGGTCCGAACCTTGGTCCCACACAGAAGCCCAAGTCCAGCACAACCCTTGGCCCCTGCTTCTTTAATATGTACCATCAAACTGCAATCTTGTCAAAGAAAGAGAGGAAAGATGCTGCCTTGGAAGACCCTCCCAAGGGGAGTTCTGGTGCCAGGTGTTCTCTGTGGCCGGTCCTCAATTTATTGAGCGTTAGCTTTGGCCGTTCTTCCTCAGATTGTGTACAGCCACAGGAACCCCCGAGTATCCGTCCGACTGCCGCAACCCACTTTCCTCTCCTTTTATTTTCTTTTGCGGACAGCACAAGGCCCCACCGCGACCTCATTCCTGCTGCGAGGGAATGGAGCTGGTCAACCTGGAGAGAAGCTGGACAGCCTGAATTCTTCCAAAGAGACACTCAGCAGCTGCAGCCCTAGTCAACTGCATTTTTAAAAAACAAAAACTTCCTCGGTGACAAAGCTCAGAGACGGAGCGGCTACCCTTAAACGGCGCAGATCTACTGACAATCCCTTCTGGTCGACATCGGGTCCTTGGGCATAACCCGGCCATCTGACTTCCCGGCCGGAGGGAAGGACCCTCGCGGACAGCTGGTCTCCAACAGCAAAAAGGCCAACGGAGCAGAAGACACCGGGATCTGCCTGACAGAAAGAGAGGTCTGATAAGGGACTGCCGGAAGAAAGGTCAAGCAGCAAGCGCCGATTAAATTGTTGTGTGTAAAGTAGCTGTGATAGACGTATTAAAAGGCAGTACTTTTCCAAAACGTGTTATTTGCCCCCGCAAGTGCTCTTCTGTATTTGCAAGTGGCCTTTGGGGAGAAAGAGAAAAAAACACAACCCATCAAACTGCCAATTTGGCTGGTTTGAGCTCTACTTCTTTGGTAGTAAAGCCAAACATACACAGGTAGGGAATTTCAAAGCAGTAAGTAGTACTGAGAACAAGGAGTCAAACAA
The DNA here is from genome assembly GCA_026167975.1 of Phrynosoma blainvillii. Taxonomy (NCBI): domain Eukaryota; kingdom Metazoa; phylum Chordata; class Lepidosauria; order Squamata; family Phrynosomatidae; genus Phrynosoma; species Phrynosoma blainvillii. The sequence goes on from JANUYF010000012.1 coordinate 566,691, forward strand.
GATTGCACACCACCATTAAGCAGCCAAAAAAAAAATATGTCATGATTTATTAATATCTGGAGAGACTTCATAATTTGAACACAACTCAAACTGTACATTTTACAATCACACTCTATTTGTAAACAGTTAAAAAGCCACTGACGACTTTTGCATCTTCGGACACAACAGTTAGAATCAAGGCAATGAAATGAGAGCATATTTCGGCACGGTTTAAAAGGGTTTTTTTCTTTTTTTTTTATCCTTGTTTAGTCTTTTGTCCTCCAACTAAACAAGCTTCAGGTAATAATACCATTTGTGGCACCCAAAAAAGGAGAGAGAAAATAAAAAAGGGAGTAAAATGATTTAACACTTTCACAAGAAAAGTATTTGCAAGAACTTTTCAACATTTAAAATTTATACAACAAAATTCTGTAAGCCCAAGACCTTGGTTACAGTCTGCATAGTTACTTCAGCTTTTTAAGGTTAAACATGGAATACAGTCACAAGAGCGGAGAAAGCGCCACGCAATTTGGGGGCTGGGTGGGGTGAGGGTGGGCTTCACAAAATGGCTGTGGCAATTGGGGGGGGGGTTACAGATTAAGAATGAAGCACCACCCTTCCTGCCCCCCGCGATTAAAAAGACAGGATCTGAACGCACAGAATGTCGGACTCCAGCGATTGGAAGCAGTTTTTGGCAGAAGTTTGACACAGCAAAGTATTAATCAGTGCTAAAAAGTTATTATTATTATCATCATTATTATTTTTCTGCTATAAGAAACTACAAGGAGTTTTATGGGGAACCTTGGTTTTTCTTTCTTTTTCTTCTCACTTATTTCCTGAGAGCCATGCTCTTCAATTTAGGAGTTGGGCATAGAAAAACAACGACGACGACAACAACAACAACAACACAAATGGAACATGGCCAAACACTGCTCGATATTCCCAGAGATCGAAAGCATCTTTTATCATCCATATATTTTTCTTTTTAAATCGTTCTTTAAAAAATATTTAAATGATGGAAGAGTAAACATTATTTCTCAAAAAAGAAAGATAAAGGATAAACAAAATCTGTAAACAAGGCAGTGCCCCTGACAAAGGAGCCCCCCCAATTTTTTAAAAAGAAAAACAACAACAACCCAAAAGCCTCTTGAAAGTGCAGAACCTGGCGGCCCTGGCGAACCGGCCGGGTTGCAAGTCACAGCTGTGCGCGCAGTTTCACAAACCGCAAAGCTCCATTCTTTAGTTTCATTCCCCATGAAGAGAGAGGTGCAATTAACACTTTGTCTTCTCCTTTCACTTGTAATCCTCCGCTAGTCTCCACATCCGTCGGCCGCTCGCTCGATTGTTTGGCACTGCCAGGCTGCCACGCGACGGCCGACCGATGGCTGGTCAGGCGGGACAGCCAAGGCGCAGCGGGGTCTCCCTTTTGGGGTGAAGGGACGCCCCGTTTCTCTTTTGCTGCCCTCTGGGAAGCAAGACCCACGCACTGTGAGTCCCATCTCTGCTGCTGCCACCGCCGCCTCCTCAAATATTGCAGGGTCTGTGCAAAGCTTTAAAAGATCCAACTCCAACAGTTATCAGTTAGTTGCAAAACAAAAAAACCCCAAAACTAGGAGAGAAAAACGACCTAAGACATGAAAAGCAAACTGGTTCTACGTATGGTTTTGCGTGTTTTTTTTAAAAAATGTATGTTTGCTTTCACTATCTATAGTGCTACTATCTGGAAGTGTAAATCTATTGACTCTTCACATTATAATATTGGCCTGCATGATTCAAGTATTTCAAACTGGTATGTTTTGGGCTTAAAATACAAAGTGGGGAGGGGGGAAATGTGCACAACGTAACCATTTCCACAGGTGACCCCTGGGGGCTTGCAGGCGGAGGGAGTCCAGAGTTAGTGCTGCTGCTGCTGCTGCTGCTTTGAGGTCACAGTTTTGTTTGTGGAAAAAGAAAGAGGGTGGTGGTGGTGGAAGAGGACCACACTCACATGGACTCACCCGCCGCCGCCCCAAGATGGTCGACCGAGAGGAAGACGTTGAGGGCAGAGGGGCTGCTCAGGCTTCGGGTGTCGCCCGCGCCCACCCCCAGGGACCCCCAAAGGCTTGTGGAATAGTTTGGACTGCCCCAGAGAGAGGTGCCGCTGTGGAGATCTCCACTGCCCGTCCCTGATAGCCCAGCGCCATTCCAGTGATTAGTCAGGTCGCTGCGGTGGGAGAACGAGTGGGCACCGTCCACAGAGCCCCCCAGGCGGCCCTGGCTTGTGCCCAGAGACTGCCAGGCAGGGGAAGGGGTGAGAGACTGGCCTTGTGCAAAGAAGCGGCTGATCTCCTCCTCGCTGGCAAATTCAGCCAGAATTGTAGTGTTCCCCAGGACACACCTGTTCAGAGAGGAGAGAGAGAGAGAGAAAGAAAGAAATCCCAGAAGGGGATGAGAGGTGGGCAGGGGCTTGCCATGTGCTTTGCACCCTTGTATAAGATGCTTGCCAGCAGCCGTCTCAAAAGCCCCACATCTAGGCATGGGCCTAATCCAATGGCTGTCTCTGAAATCTCAGGCCATCCGACCCCATTCACTCTGTGCAATTATAGCAGATGTATCCCACTTTACTGGCACGGCTGCATCCTGGGATCTGGTTATTTGAGGCCTCCAGAGCAATGAATGCCTCCACCAAACTACAAATCCCAGGATTCCATAAGATGGAAGAGTCACAGCAGTCAAGGTGGAATCAAAGTGCTACTGCAGTTTAGCACAGGGTTTTCCCGCCAGGGGTCCATGAAAGATCAGGATTAGGAAAAACAAACATTTTTTTAAAGCTGTAGACAAAAGATTAATTTTTATGCAGGGGTTCCCCGAGACCTGAAAATTATTACAAGGGTACCTCTAGGGTGAAGAGACTGAGAAAAGCTGGTGCACAGTGAAAGAGAACCAGGATTCTTACGTTTTTGTCTCACACCCATTACCACTTTTTCGGAAAGGAGAAATGCAACGAAAAAAGGAGAACCTCTCTTTCACACAGACACACAAGATAATAATACATTACGATTATGGGGGTTGAAGGAAAGAGTGTGGCCTCTTCACTGATCGAAACTGGGCAGCTACTTTAAGGACCACAGCTTAAGTTTAAAATGGCCACACCTCACACAAACACGTACTGATCACTCAGATGTGTCTGTGTCCCTCTTATCATGGACCCAGCGCAACATCCTGTGCTCTTGCCCTCTCTAGGTATCCTGCTTGGCCCACTGTTCTTGGCTGCAGTATCCCTGGCTCAAACGGGGGGTGGTGGTGGTAAGGAGCCTCTCCCTTGCACCAGCTGGGCTATACTTACATGTGGAGGGACTTTTGTGCCTTCACCACCTCTTCTTTTGAACTGTAACGGACCAAAGCATTGCCATGAGGGAGGTTTAGGTGGAATGTTATCAGTGGCCCGTGCTGCATGCACAGAGTCCGCAGGGTGGAGCCATCGATCTGCAAAGAGAAAGACCAAGAATTGCACACTCAGTGTAACCATGCAGTTAATGGGGCCCAAATCACCCCAAGGAAGGAAGGAAGGAAGGAAGGAAGGCCTGCCCCTTTCTCCCTTTTCTGTGTGTGGAGGGCAGCCAATGCCAAGCCATGTCAACTCACCTGAGGTGTGAGGTTTTTCAGGACAAGACAGTTGGTTATTCTCCCTGAGCTGCCCTCACTCCAATTTGAACCTGTGGGACAGAAAAGGAAATGGCAGTCGACCACATGATGAGGAATTTTAGAAGAAAAACCCATCACCTTAAAACAAGGGTGGGAAAGCTTGGGATGTGCATGCATGTCTTTCATCCCTAGGACTCAAAAATGAGCCACACCTGCCTTGAAAAGGTTCTGAAATACCAAACAAATCTAGAAGTGCCTGGAAGTGCTCTTTCCTCCTTTATTTTGGAGGGGTCTCTGGGCCCAATTTTATGGCTAATCTGCCACCCCTGGGGACTTCAAGGATGTGGAAAAATGGTATTTTCCCCACCTATTATTTTTCTAGTATGGAAAAGAATCCACAGAAAACAGCCTGAGAAGGCACTCTTGTGCCTCACTATGCCTCTTCTCACCAGGGGTATATCTGGCGTCAGAACTGCTCCAGCCCCCACCAAGCCGCACAGAGTTCTCCCACGAGGAGAGGGGCAGCTTTTGGCCGGTCAGCCCAGGCGGGGGGCGCGATGGAGCAGCAATGCTTTTGGGTGGCAGAGGAACCTTCCACAGCTCATGCGCCAGAGAGGTGTTGTTAATGGAAGCAGGAGACCACGTCAGTTTGGAGTCACTGTTTCTGGCTGAGGGGAGGAAACAGAAGATGAAGCAGTGAGTGTGCAAGATAAGACATGAGAAATTTGGAGTTGGGGGAGAGGAAAAGCTACTGCCCATCCCGTGGGGCAACACAGGGGCAGTGTGTCGTAGGAGTCCCAGCCTCACCTGAAGAAGTGCTTTGTGCTGTACTGCTGAGGGAAACATTGTAGTTGGAGGCACGAATGGATGACCAGGCACTAGTTGAAGGCAGAGTGGTGTTCAGTGATGAGGATGACCCTGCAGGGAATGCACCAGAAGCTTAGGACGAGTGAGCAAGAGGGGCACAGGCGGAGGGCAGAAGCCAGAGTGTACTCTGTGGAGATGCTCAGAGGCTGTCACATGTGCTTAGGCACTGAAAAGAGGTTCCATGGCTGAACCACACCTAATCCCCAATACAGAGAATGGGGTGGGAGGGTCAATTCTGGCTGATGAGCCACAGTTCAGCACAGGACTGCCAAGGCTTTCTCCCATCCTGCTGCTTAGCAGACCTACCGCTGTTTCTGTCCCTGAGGTGGTCAGCCTCCCGCACAGTGTTGACTGATAGATTGTTTGTGACGCTGCCGGGAGTGATGTAAGGGTCAGTTTCGGGGTCGATGTTTGGATAACCTTTCCATGGCTCACCAGGACGAAACTCTAAGAATGGGGGGCAAAAAAAAGAGAACTTATTTTATTTCTCCCTGGTTTCCTGCGGCTCTGGTTATTAGGAGAAAAGAACTCTAGAGAGCTGGGAGTCAGAAGGGACATTATGAATGAAGTAACTTCCCATCCTCATCTCCTTATTTTTTATTTTTATTTATTTGCAATATTTATACCCTGCTCTTCAACCACAAAGACTTTCAGAGTGGCTTACATCAGGCCAAAAGTGGACCTTAGGGCTGAACACACACAAGGGGAGACTACAGCTCCCACTTCTGGATTCATAACAGGGCATCTTCAAGCCCTTGGTCCCTATGGCTGCGCATATTCAGAAGCCTTCATTGACACTAGGAACGCTGGGATTTGCAATTTCATTCCTCTTGAGCAGCTCCCAGCATCCCTTACAGCAGGGGTAGGCAACCTTTCTCCTTTAAGGGCCGAGGGACTTCAGCTCCCAGAATCCCAGGAGCTATTGACCAACATGGGACTATTGGCCAACATGGCTGAGGCTTCTGGGAGCTGAAGTCCCTCGGCCCTTAAAGGGGAAAGATTGCCTACCCCTGCCTTACAGTAACAGAGGTTTTGGAAAAGGGAGTGTTGCCAGGAACTGAAAGGGTTGGCTCTCAGGAGCCTTCCCACTTCCCTGAGGCCAGTCTTCTCTCTCTCCCCAAACTTACTTTGCTAGGGAAATTTGGGAAGGAGGGGGAGGTGAGAAGGAAGGAACTCAGAAGCAGGCAGGGCTGGGTTTGAATGCTGCCAAGAGGAACAGAGCTGACTTGACTCAATTTTCCATGAGGTCACACAATCCTCAAATCCAGGGGAGAGGGAATGTTTCATGGGAGGAACACTCAAACAAAGGGGATCTTTTCACTGCAGCTGAAAAACCTACAGCCCAATCAGGGCAGTGGCTGGGGGTGCATGTGTTTCTCCTCCTTTCTCAGGGACTCCACCTATATTAGTGCAAATGGCTCTGAGGGGCCTAAGTGTCAGAGATCTTGTCTCCCTCTTTGCTTCTTCCCACCTACCCCAGTCTCCTTCCTGGGACTCAAATGGCTTTTCTGGCTCCTTTTCTGGAAGCCGTCTCTCAGGGAGAGAGTTATCTTATCCAGGCCCCCTTTTCAATCAGGTGCTTCCACCATTACCCTCCCTGCCCCAGAAGGGAAGAGAGAGAAAGAGAGAGCGAGAGAACATGTTTTCTGGGGTGAGGGGCTCCAAAACCTGGATACCCAGCAGCTGCATAGCAGCAAATGCCTTCTCAGCAGACAGCAGCTCACCTGGCGGCCAGTTGACACTGCTAGAACTGTTTGGCGATTTGGCACGTGACCAGCCATCCCCAATTGGTCCAGGAGGACTGGCCGGCGAGTTACTGCTGTTCATGAAGTCATAGGGAACAAAGGATGCTTCCTCCAGTCTGAAGCCACTTGAAATAGCACCTAGAAATGGGGAGGAGGGGAGAGGAAAGGCAGGGGGAGAATGGTGAATGGTTATCTGGGGCTGCTCAACTCTGAGCAGCAACAAGAGTGGCCAACCCAGTCAGTTGGTTCTTTTAAGCACTCATCTTGCAGCTCCACTCCCTTTTGGCAAGAGATGGCAAGCCACATCCTTATAGTCATCAAGGTATTTAGAAGGTGTTCAAGCAAAGAAACAAAACAAAAAAACAAAAAACCCCTACTCTGGTTCTCATGACTGTCAAAACGACATTAAAAGTACGCAAGCAGCCTCTGTAAGGAGTTTCCAGGTCAGGGATGGGGAAAAGCACAGTGGGCCACATGGGACACTCCCAAGTCTTCAGATGCCCTCCAATATATATATATTTTTGGAGGGGGAGCCATTTTTTCGCAGTTTCCAAGCCTCCCAAATTTCAAAATGTGAAAGGTAATACCCCATCACAAAACTGCTAAGGATTCCAGTAACATTCTTCTCCACAATCCCTGGGAAATGTGCAAAAACAAAATGGCTGGGGCTTGGGGCCAAAAAGGAAACTGGAAATGGCATCACATCCCTTCTGGCCACTCTGGTTCAGCCTGCTTGCAGGGGTGCGGGAGATAGGCTCACCTTGATGCTGCCCACCAATTCCAGGAGAAGAGCTCTGACTTCCCCCACAACTGTATTTCGCCAGCCATCTCCTGTCAGTCTCTCCCAATCCTTCAAAGCCCCCCCCCCCCCCCCCCCCCGGTCATGTGCTTATCAATACCTCTCCTCTGGCAACTCTACTGCTCTTTGTAGAACACCATATTATTATTATTATTATTATTATTATTATTATTATTATTATCTTTAAAAAACAACAACCTCTGATTACTTCATCCACTCACGCTTTCAGTAAAAGCATCCAAAATATTCAGCGTTCCAAATACTGCAAAGATTTGCATAATTTAGCTGATATTAATTCTGTTGGGCATAAAAGCTTTCTTGCTAATCTTCAGAACTAAACACTCCTGCTCAAAATCCCATAATTTACATGCTATCTGCTCGACTGTGGAAGAGGTAAGAGCAACAGCCCAAAATGCAGCAGAGGCGACAGTGGGGACTCTTCCACTGTGGAGGCCAGCTCAAACTGTCCCAGTCTAGCTTACCGTTTTTGCTGGCATTCTGGTCCAGTGACGACGTGTTTGTGGAAATGCTATCCACAGTCGTCCATTTTCTCAGCCGAGACTGTGGCTCTTTAATACTGCCCATGTCCATATTTACATTCAAGTTTGAGTTCGATCCTGCAAAAGAGAATTTCATTACAAGAGCACCAAGCACCACTACCATGTCTTCTTACCACTGAGCAACCTACATTCTACCTATATCACGTCATTATTCCCCAGACTTTAGTTAAGCTTATCCATCAACAAACTGAGGAACACTAAGCCTTTACTCCTATTAACTACTCTGCTGTTTTTTTCCCTGAAAACTGAAGACATCCTTGAACTCAGCTCCTCCTCAGGCCTTACATATTCTGGCTGTGTTGTTTCACAGGAAATTTGTACTTTCGACTTGGATGAAAACAAATGTTAAAGATAAGTAGATGGACAGCTATTCAGACTGTAAATTGTTGGTACTGAGACAAACACCTTGTTTACCTTAAGGATCCAGTAAGGAGAAACCCTCATCACATTTTCATACATAACATACGTTATATTTAGGCATTTAATCTGATGAAACCAGGCAACCAAAGGCTGCTTATTGGCTAATGAATAAGGCCAGAGGCTCAGCCATGGGACCAAGGGCTTCTGTGTCCTTTGAGAGACCAAGACCAAACTCTTCCCCCTGAAGCCAGAATGCCGGACTTCCCATCCCCAAGCACATGAGCAAAGAGAGGAATCAGGCACCCACCTATGGGGAAACTGCTAAATGCACTGATCTGTGACGGCCCTTTCTGCAACTCCACATTGGCATGGGGGATGACACTCTCCAGGAAAGATTTCATGGCGTTCGGATGGAACTGCTGCTGCTGCTGCTGTTGCTTTATGAGTAGATTTGGATCGAGCTGACAAGACTGTTGCATCATCTGTTGCTGCATACTGAGGGAGCGACTCTTCAGAGAAAGAGAGCAGGGAGGAATAAGACAGATGTCCTCCGCCCTGCACAACAATGGCCACCACAGTTGCAAAGGGCAGGGTTTTTAGGGCTACTGAGTCACTGTCGTCGTCCCCCAAACACCCCAGTGACTGCATCTGTCTGATGGTTCAGAAGAGTACACAGATGTCACACTGCTTCCCTCCCCTGACAGAAGAGAATCAAGTACTGAAGCCCATCAACCAGCCCACCTAAGGGACAGTTATGCTCAGTGAGGTGCGAAAGTGTAGGGAGAGAAGGGTCAAATCCATACCTGTTGCTCCTGCTGCTGACGGCCACCAGATGGCATGTTTCTCTGATTCTGTGCCTTCTTCTGCTGGACCAGCAACCGCTGTGGCAGGACAGGTGACAGTTTAGAACAGGGGTAGGCAACCTTTCCCCTTTAAGGGCCGAGGGACTTCAGCTCCCAGAATCCCAGGAGCTATTGGCCAACATGGGACTATTGGCCAGCATGGCTGAGGCTTCTGGGAGCTGAAGTCCCTCGGCCCTTAAAGGGGAAAGGTTGCCTACCCCTGGTTTAGAAGGAGGGTGGCAGCAAGGGGGCAAGGTTAGTGGGGAGTGGGTTGGAGGAGGAGGGGATCCCCAGGCTGCCTACTTACTTGTAACTGGGAGAGTTGGTTCAACTGGGTGAGTTGGTTCAACATGGCTACCTGTTGGGCGCCAAGGAGTGGGTTTAGGCCTCCATTGTTTGGTGCGTACTTCAGCAAGGACACTGGGACCTGCAAAACAAAAAGAACCACACGCAAAGGCTGCAGTGAGGTTGGGGGACAGAAGGTGGAGGAAAAAGCAGCAGCTGAGGAGGAAGTGACTCGAGCAGCCAAGGAACATCCTAGACTGATGCCCTTCTAACAGCCTCAGGATGCAACTGAGGAGAACAGAAGGCAAAAAATGGGACTTGGTGCTGCTTTGTGTATCTCAGGGACACTGCGACTGGCACCAAGGCTGCCTGCCCTTCTGTGCTTCCTGCCTTCTGTATGGAGCATTTCAGTTGTGGGAACAACAGACTTTAATTAAGGCAGCCAGCTTCTGATCACTGAGCCCATGTCTGCAGCCAGTCAGTCACCAATCCATGGGTGAGAGGCAAAAACTGCCACGTACTGGGCTGGGAGGAGAAGGGGATGGATGCAACTTTTGTCTCCTTTCAACAGCTTCCTAGTAGAGAGAGCTACATGGAAGAGGGACCAAAAGAGGTGCAAAGAGACCTACTTCTTGAGAGGAGGGTCTCCAGGCACTCTCCATTAACCAAAGCAAGGTGCCAGCCATTAACTAGAGAGATATCTGATTCTCCTTACTATTTAGCTTATTTTAGCTATCCCAGGAATGTTGAAAGTATTCTTTTTTAAAAACATCTATTTATCATTTCTAGCAACTAGTTTTGCTGTTGGTTTTTATTATAAACCACTCTGGATTTTTTAAAAACTGGTAAGTAGTGATCTTGAACAAAAAAATGACTGAAAAGGTAACCCTACATGTACCTATTCTACCACATTTTTGAAGGGGTTTACAGTACAACTCTCTCTGTGTGTAGAAACAACCCCACATCCCCTCCAGCCCACCCAAACCAGGCCAAGCGTCCCCTGCCTGGGTTCTGTGGCCTCACCTGAGGGGAGGGCAATGGAGGAGGCACTTGAGAGCGCGGGTTAGGCTGGGACGAACTAAGAGACTGTTGTGCTGGAGAAGGCAGCAGATTTCGGGACTGTGCTGAGAGGTTTCCAAACGTACTGGGGTTGCCGTTCTGCAGAGGCAAAGCAAATTGACTTGGTGGCATCCGCTCTTCTTTCCAGCAGTCTTTCCCAAGATGGGCACAAGCCCTGCAGAACCAGTGTTGCCCATCCTGCCCTGTCTGGGAGGGTTGTATTTAGCACGCAGCAGCCTCTTGAAAGAAATGTGTACATGTGTGTGTGTGGATCAACCCTCTCCCTGTTGCCTTCCCCAAAGCTTTGCTTTGGCAATTTTAACAGAGGCCTGAACAAGAACGTTCTGCTGCCAGAACATACAAGACCAAGAACTGGATTCAACCTAGTAGTGTTTGTGTCTTAGCAGGAAACATACGTTTCTAAAAATGAAAGCTGGAAGTTGGAGTGAACAAATGACAGTGAAAAAATACTACCCTTCACCTAAGCCAGGTGGTAACCTTGAGTCTGGAATCTTCCCAATGGTTTACTGCCATGTGCAGGTCAGCAATGTCAGCCTAGCACGGTGTTTACAGGGAGTGTGCCATGGTAGTGGAGGGATGGTGGAGAAAGCTGCCAACAGTGGCAGAAAAAGCTGGCAGGGCAGCTTGCTCTGCCTCCCCCCCCCCCCCCCCCCGTCTGCACTGTACTCTGTTGTAATCACCATGCTTATGTTGACCAACCTGAGTTTCCCTTTCCCTCAACATTCAGAAGAGAGTGGCAAGGATGACTTATCTGCCTTTTAACATCTTTGTCTGGATGTTAAAAACAGAAAGGCACAAGCCACATACCGGACCAGCTAAGCTCGTTAGATCACATCAGAGAAAGAGAGTTGCAGGCCATGGTTTACATAGCAATTCCTCAGAGCTCAAGCTACTACACTGCAATAGGTCTCTATTTGCTACATTAAACCTGCTTGGAAAAGTGGGCAATCCCAACAGCTGCATCCTTGCCCCAGGAGGAAGCAGCCTATTAAGTTAAATGAAGGAAACCCCAGGCTTCTTCCAGTGGTTAAGGCTCTCCTCTTCTTGTCTAAATTATCCCTCTTGGGACAATGCAGGTCTTGTTTTCAAACGAGGTTCCAGTGCTTCTGTACATTTACACAATGGTAACCTTCACTTACAGAAACAGACAAAAGGGAACAGAGAGAAATGGAAAGGGAGGACCCTGGTTGTTGCGGGGACATTAGAGTGGCCAAAGTGAATGGCACAGGAGAACAACAAGCACACAGGCAAAAGTGAGGAGGTGGAAATGAGGGATCGCATTCCCAGTACACGACTGTCTCAGAAAGCAGACAGGGAGCTATTCTGGAGGAAGGGGTCTCGAAGCTCAAAGGCACCAAGCCCCTTTTGTCTGCTACCAAGAAATAGGATTTTGAGGAGCTGGAAAAGACTTGCTTTTCCTACAAAGTGGCCAATTGGAAAGACTCCTGGGTGTGTTGAGCCTCGTGAAAAGGGTGTGTGCAGCAAAGCTGTTTCCCCTGTGTACTTTTACTAAGAGGAGGCCAAAAGGACTCCTCTGTGATCCTTAATTGCCTTTTCATTTTTAAATAAAATCTGTATGTTAATTTTTAATTAATTGATGTACTTTATAATATTGATGTATTTTATAATGTCAAAATTGTTTTTAAGTCTATAGTATGCGAATGGCCTTTGGCTCAAGCATCAATAATAAAGATTGAATCAAGGTTAATTGCCTGTAGTTCTGGGGACCAGAGAGAACAGTGTAAAAATCAAAAGTGGGCTTTGATTCAATAACGGGTGAAGAAGATGCTCACAGCCTTACCTGTCTAACAGAATTCAAGCTTTGTGCACTCAGCGCTGTTAGTGAGCTGAGAGCATAGTTAGGTAGTGCACTGTTTGAAGGGGGAAACTTCGTGCTCTGACTGGACATGAACTGCACATTTTGCGAATCATCTGCTGCTACAACAAGGCCATCCTGGTGGGACATGCAAGTTGGAGGAGGAGAAGAAAGAGGAGGAGCAACAACCAGACAGCAAGCCAAGCAGCAGGACAGCGGCAGGAAGAAGAGTCAGACAGGGTCCAGGATCCACAGGAAGAGAGGCAGAAAACAAGAGAGAAATCAGAGTCACTTGGGTTCCCTAAGCTGACAGCAGACGTCACAACAGTGCTACTAAGACTGTTTTCCAGACACCCCAGAAGAGCCAGTGCTATTGGGGGCAGAGATAGACAGAGATGGGGATACAAGATGATCACAAGGCCACTATATCAACGGAGGACTCTGTTGCTTCCTGTGCACACTTTTAACGGGCAGGAACATGCTCTTCACCCACCCAGAGATCTACATGCAGTTAAAATGCTTTTGGATTGTAGAGACAGAGAAAGAGAGAGAGACAGTGATCATTCTCTCTCAGTTGGAAAGAGGCAGCCTGGGAACAGGATGATTAGGCATGACTCAAGCTAAACAAACATTCAGAAGAGCTCTGTTCTTTCTATGCAAGAATGCAGGAATTTAAACCAAGGGCTAGCTTACCTACACTAACTGCTCAGCAAAAAACAGCCTAGACATCCAGATGGGCTCAGTAAGCCGGCAGTCAGACATTTCTTCTGAAGGCGACAGGCTCTTACCTTATCAAAATAGGGATTTCGATCCATGGAAGACTCTTTGGAAATCTGAGGACGGGAGTGAGGACCTTTTCCAATCACCCGGCTGTATTCTGTAACATTCAGGTTGTGCTTCTCCATCTCCATCCACTTGTCAGGCAAGATCCCTAGAGAGGAATCACGATGGATAAATGCTTGCAAGCATCCTGAGCTATGCTATCCTGATTGGTCCTCCCACAGAGTTATTTATCTCTCTGTTGTTCCCTGGCTTTAATTCTATCTATGACAAGGGGCACAAGGCAACTTCCCTATTGCAAATGTCCTGGCTCTTCTTGCCCCTGAGCCAAGCCTGAGAGAAGTGCAACCAAAGGAAGCCTTTGCTATGCTGTAGTTTTCATAACAGAGGAAAATATTGTATAGCAAATCCCTGTGGAGAAGCCATAGATAAAAGCCCACAGCCTATTTTGGCAATGTTTGGCTCAGCTGTGTTCCAGTCACAAGTAATAAAAATGACTGCTGATTTTTTTCAGTGTGGCAGCAGCCTGAACCACTTGGATCAGAGGATTAAATAAGACTTTCAAGCCATATACAAGCAAACTCACAGCCACACTTCTTCCATTCAATTCCACTCCATCCTGTGCCTGCACCTACCTCCAGATATCTCCATCTTATTGCTCTGCATCATTTCTTCTGGTGACTCTCTCTGAAATAATAATTGTCTCGGGTTAATAACATGCCCAACCCCCTCCTCCGACTTTCCTAAATGGCTGAAGAAAGTTAAAAGAGAGAAGTGTTGCAGTGTTTTCACTATGCATGTTTACAATTAAGACAGCCTAAGACTTGAACTGGGTGTAACAAAAAAACCAACGTTATTTAAAACGATTGGGAACCATTTGATAAGAAAGAGCATCATAGGGCATGCTCAATTTTGCTCACATCAGTCTTTTTCCTATGGGAGCAGTTAAAGCAATGAAGAAGCCTCACTATATAATTTGTTTAGTGTTATGTCCAAATCAGGATCTCTGGTTTGTCTGTCTCCTCGTAAGTCAAGAACAAATCCTAGCTTACGATTTTGGCTTAATAGGAGATCACTAGACCAGGGATTCTGATTTGAACATAATGCTAAACAAATTAGAGACCAAGCTGTGATGTACAAACAAGGAATCCTTTGTTCTAGTATTTTATTACGCAGTCACAATCCAGGGACCTCAGTTTGGATATATAGTTTAAACAGACCATGGATTGACATTTCCTGTTCTCTTTAACTGCTCTCACTGACATGAGGATCAAACTAAAAACAATCAAGGTGCATAGGGCAGGACAGTGTTTTGTTAATAGTACACCAGAATTTTAAATGATTCCTAATTATCATAATTTCTGAATTGGAGCACAGCAAAGGGCCATTTCCATAGCCATTACATACAATACTCACTGGGAAGCCAAGAGTTGCAAACTGCTTTATAAATGGAGTTATCCACATGTCATCTTGCTTATTTCCATTTTTCGTTGTTCCCTAAAAAACAACAATGGTTATTAATACACCTGGAGATTTCAGGTAGAAAAGAAAGAGGATGTTGTTTGTGCCAGAGACCCCATGAACTCGGCAGGAACAGCCAGAACTCCTCCAACTATAAAGAGCACTATGTTCCAAAAGCCCGCCACCCAGCCTCACATGTCCATTCTCCCTTCCACCCTCTCGATTACCTTAGAAGGCAGCTTTTTTGAGCACGCTGGCCAGTGTAAGGAGGGGTTGGTATCTTGGGTCGAGCCGCTATTCCACATTCCAATCTCAACATCCTCTTCTTCCTCCCAGCCAGCCTGATGACTCCCAGCCAAAGGCATATTACCCCCACACCAGCCATCTGGGACTTGCATAGACCTCGGTCCTGATTGGCATAAATTTCATATGGTCAGTTCAGCACCATAGCCATTGTGCAGTCCTGTAAGGCCAGCCCTTATATACCTTCTCTTGAAAATGGCAGAACACCAGCTCACCAAGTCCACCAACAAAAGAAGGATTCAAACCCAGCTCTTCCAAAGGCAAGGGCCATCTAAAATTCTGCTCTCCCTCTGGGATGTGCCCTGCCCAACCAAGTGGACTTTCCTACTAAAATACACAAGTCACAACTCCCACCATCACATCTAGAAACGAAGCAGACCTACCAGGTTTATTAGAAGCTTGGCGCCCAAGAGATGTGTTTCCCCAGTTGCCAGTGCTCACTGCATCACTGATGGATTCTCCCCAGCTTGTACCTGTGTCCACAGGCTTGCCCCATGCCGATGTGCCATTATCTACAGTAGCAGGCAGGGGAGCAGTCTCTCCCCAACCTTTCAAAGAAAGTCCAATTAAATTAGCAAGTCAGCCCCAAGACCTAAGTCAATACATTAACTGGGCCAGGCTTTACTTATTCTAGAAATAAACTAAACAACAATCCTTAAATTGCTATGCCTTTTTTTACAAGAGGAAACAGTTCTCACAGCCAAAGGAAAGCTCACACATTTTGACCACCAGCTTGAGCCACATAGGTTAAGAGGGCCCTGCATTTGTTGTTGTTTTTCCTAAGAAGCAAAGGGGCGTGTATGTCAACTCTTTGAGATTGGGGAGAAGAGGTGAAATACTTAAAGGAGCACATGTGAATGTGCAATAAAGGGATTTGGAAGAGGCAAAATAATAGTTATAATAACAATAGATTGCTGACTGCAGGGGAGGGACATGGTGACCCATTCATACTTTAAAGAAACCTCTTGGAGTTTTAAAGGTTCTCAGCATGAAGGAGTTACTTCACTTGCACAGACCAGAATGGGAGAATCAGGACTTACCAGAGACATTGCTGCTGCTGCTGCCGCCACCGCTCTCTGCAACAGTTCCAGCTCCTGGGAGGGTCATCCCTTGCTGCTGTCGCTGTGCTTGCTGATCCGAAAGGCTCGCTCCACTGTCCAGGGTGTTGTTGTTCCACATGTTCACATGCTTGTAGTTGTACTTGCTTGGGTCCCCCCAAGCGGACGTTCCATCATCAATCTCAATCTTGCGACGAATGGATTCTGGGGACGGCTCCTCCCAGCCAGTGGGTTCTTCCTCTGGGGCTGGGGCCGGGGCGCCCAGCCAGCCCGAGGGCTTGCCTACAACAGCAGCAGCAGTCTCTGTCCCCCAGCGCCCAATGTCTTGTGGCTTGTTCCAGTCTGGGGAGCTGGGGGGCTTGGGAGCCTCCCCCCAGCCCTGGGGTTGGTTTGGCTTGGGTGCCTCCCCCCACCCTTGGCTTTGGTTTGGCTTGGTGGCTTCCTCCCAACCAGAACAGTGGCTGCTGGCCTTGGTGGTGGGGGCACTGTTGTGGCCCCCACTCCAGTGTGTGGTGCTGCCTTTGCCTGCTTCCTTCCAGCCGGACGTTGAGCGGTCGCTGTCGCTGCTGCCAGAGCTAGACTTCCTCATCTCTCCCCAGTGATTGCTTCTCGAGTTCTCCCCCCAGCCGTCGATGGCCGGAGCTGTCGCTGCCCACCCAGGGTTCCCTTTCTGTCCATCTCCCCATCCCTGCTTGAGCTTTTCTGCCTCACTCCAAGATGAGGACCGCTCATCCTTGCCATTCCCCCATGTTTGATTGCCCTTGGCCAGTGTCACTGCTGCTCCTTCTTCCCCCCAACCTCCCTGGCTGCCAGAGACTTTTGAGTCCCCCCAGCGTGTAACAGACTTTGGCTCACCCCACCTGGACCCACCAGACAGAGCGTTGTTACTGTTCAGGCCAGGCCTTTCCACCACTGCCACCGCAGAGCCACTGGCCTGCCCTGCACAGCTCCCCCAGGCTTCAGTCCCGTTGTTGGTCTTCCTCTCCCCTTTTGGGGACAACTCTGTATCCCAGGCAGTGTTCTGCTTGATGGGCGTCTGTCCCCAGCCAGCGTTGGAAAGGACCCTAGGATCCAGGTCTGCCCTGTTCACAATGCTTTGGAGCAGGGCCTGAGGGTCGACCTTCCTCCTCTCTCGGCCTGCCCCGTCCATGGTGCTCTTCTCCTCAGCGAGTTCCACACTTCCCTCACTCCCCTCAGCACTGGTCTTACCCCACCTGCCATTCTGCTCTACGAGATGAGCCACCGGGAAACTCGGCAGGTTGACGGTGGAACTCTTCTCCTCCTGAACAGACTTCCATGTGCTTGTAAACTTCTTCCCATTGCCACCAATGCTCTCAGAGGCATGCTGCTTGCTGGGCAGCTGGTTCCATTCTCCATCCACAGCCATGCTGGCAACTTGTGCGGGTCCTTTCTGGCCTCTTCCTCCTCCACCTCTGGGGCTCGCTGTGAGTCCACGTTCCCAGGGAGCACTCTGGGGGCTGCCTACCCTTGGCACCTCCCACGTCCCTGGTCCTTTCTCCCCAACAGTGTCAGCCTTTGAGTTGCTGGGGCCACCCAGCCCAGGTGGCATGATTAGAGTTGCATTCACAGTGTCACTATTGGCTTGGTTGCTTGTGTTGGGGCAGGCCTCTCCAGAGTAACTGGGGCCATAGGCACTGCCCCACAGAGTACAAGCAGGGCCGCCGGTTTTTGTTTCACTGTCGCCGCCACTCAAGAGAGGCATAGAAGTGCCGTTTAGTATTGGGGAGGCCTGAGGCCGGCTGCTTTTGGCATCCACCCCCCAGGTTCCGGTCCCTGTATTATTATTATTATTACTTGCCAGCTCGTTCATCTGCATCGAACTGGACGGGTTTGGTAAACTAGAAATCACAAAGTTAGTAGTGTTATTATTTGGTCCGTCTGCTTCAGGGATTGGGTTCTGGGGTTGCCCGCCATGCAAAGCCCTCCGTGTACCATTTGCTTGGGAGTCACCGTTTTCCTTCAGGCTGCCCCAGGAGCTGCCAAGGATGGCAGAGTTCATGGTCTGAGGGTTTGCTATAGGACCCACAGCTGGGTTGCAGCTGCTGTTCCCCCCTGGCCCTTTCAGGGCATGCCCGCTGTTCTCCAAGACAGGCCAGGCACCACGGTGGCCATTTGAATTCAAAGTGCTCGGATTTAACTCTCCATGGGATGAACCAAGGGTGCCCCAAGCATCCATTCTGCTGTTGCCGATTTCCGTCAGGCCATTGGAAACATCTGTAGAAACCGGGCAGGTGCTCACCAGGGCTCCGTTTTCCTGCAGACCACCCCAGGAGTTGCCCCAGGATGACCCGCTAAGGCTTCCCTTGCCCATGTTATTGCTGTTGCTGCCGCTGACGAACTTGGACTGAGGGCCACTCCGTAGACCGTTTGCTTCGCTGCCCAGGCCCCTTGAGGCCATGATAAGGAGGTTCCTATCCGACCCGGAACTCAAGGCCAAGTCAGCATCCAGACGCTTGGAAGCAAACTCCGAGTCACTGCTGGCGATCGAGGGCCATGCCTCTTTGCCTACGCCGTCTACAATAACTTTATCCCAGTTTGTGCTGGAGTCACTACTGGAGGAGACCGTTCCCCAGTGAGAGCTCTCATAATGGGATCCTAGTGTGCTGTGGTCCAGATCTAGGAAGGGAAGAACAAAACACCATTAGACACAGCACCAAAAATACCACCCCCAACATAGTGGACAAGCCCAAGATGAACCCAAATGAAACTCCTGTTAAGGCTGGCATTCCGGAAAACTGGGGCTGTAAGAGGCCATATGGACCTGGACCAGAAGAACAATCATTGGTCAAGGCTGGTGTGGATTTTGAATTCAGTCACCTTGTTGGGTTTTGTACCTAAGCCCCAAAGCCAAGCCATGCACTTCTGTGAGCTTCCAAACAAACAAAGATACAAGACAACCAAGGAGCAGAGGATGGAGGGAACAGCGCAGGGAGCCTATGAGTACCAGCTGAACACCACAGAGAGACAGGCATGAAAGGGAAGGAGGTTTGCATCACCTGACGGGTTAGGGGAGTGGCTGACCAAATCCCGAATGGGAGGCATGCCTGGGGGGAGAGCAAGAAATCACAGGAGCATTATTGGGAAAGGGCCCCAGATCCAAGCCCCTCCACTGCCCATCCCACCCCTCAAGACCTCGCTGCAAGAGCCTTTCAAACCCATGGCACAGTGCTCAAATATTTTAGGGAGACTTAGAAGAGGTAATGGTCGGTACACTGACTTTAATGCAGTAATCTGCACAGAGAACAAATTTATACACATACAGAAACAGCAAAGGGGGAGTGAGAAAGCCAGAGGCTTCATGTGGTCAAATGAAAACTTTTCATTTCAAACAGCTGATCAGGGATACTACTCCAAGACTCCCCTAGGGAAAACCCTGCAGGCCAGCTGTAGAACAACCCAGGGTGTAAGGTGCACATTTCCTCCCCTCAACTCAAGGTTTTCCTTGTCTTTCTTCACATAGTTTGGGAATAGGAAGGCAAGGGCCTGTTACAGAAGGCCCAATACACTCCAGACTCTTGAGCAGAAGGTTGGTGAGGTTGTGGCATTGCTATAGGCAAATCTGCAAAGTTCTTTCTTTGTGGCTCTTGTACATAGGTAAACAGAGAGAGAGAGAGAGAGAGATCTAACAGCAGCATCTCCACTGGCATCAACAGAGGAACACTGGATGACAGTTAACCATGCAGACTATACTGCTGCTTCAGCTTCAGGTACTGCTTGGGCTGAGCTGAGTCAACATGGATTTTCGACAGGGCAGTTAAGCTGAGTTTCCACTGGAGTGTGCACCCACCCTCCCAGATGAACTCTTAGTTTGAGGCAGGACAGGAAGAGACCAGTCTGCAGAGGCCAAGTGCCACTCTGTCAGCCGATACCACCCTCCCTGTGTCTCACCTGGCTGCTTCCTGCTGCTGTTCTGGCCTTCACCAGCAGCTGCTGGTTGCTCGCCCGTCACAGGGTTGCCTCCTGGCTGGCTGTTCAATGGCTTAGATGTCGACCCCAGGTTGGCAGCAATCCCTGGGAGCGGCTGTCCTCTCTTCAAGAGCTGCTTCTGTTCCTGCTGCCGGAAGCGAGGAGGAACTTCACGAGCCGTGTAGCGAGGCAAGGATGGTTGCTGAGCCGGTGGCTGCTGTTGCTGCTGCACTTGCTGCTGACTGTTGCCCAGAGCCTGCTTGGCATTATTACTGCCACCAACACTGCTGCAGGGCGCCGTGGAAGGACTGGCAGCAGTGGGGGCAACAGGCAGTGGCTGGCTTACGCTGGGCTTTGCCAGTTCTGGTGCTGCTCTCAACAAAGGCAGGGAGGAAGAGAAAGTGGATTTCCATTAATGATTTTGAAAGGCCACTGAAGAAGCATGAAATATTTCTTAAGGGGGATAAACATGAACAGTCCTCTATTCTGATATTAAAAATGTACAGAGAGTTAAAAATGAGCTAAGATCAAAGCGGATAAAATGCCCCCAAAATACAGTGAAAATACTCTATGTCTGTGTATAAGGTGTCTGAGGGCAACTGGCGGAAAAAAATTGATTCCCCTCCCCACAGGTGTGCCCTTCCAAGATCTCCTGAGGGATCAATGAGGCCCCCTACCTGTCTACAGTTGCTCACCCACGATCTATGTGGTATCTCTTATTAATGTGCCACATCTCCAACCAACCCAAAAAACCCCCACCGCATTCACAGCAAATTTTAAGAAGTGCTGACAGTTGACACAGATACACGCGTACAACAGTTGACACAATTACCCTTTTGCTTGTAATTTTTCAACAGGCAACTCATATATTTTTATATTTTTGTGAAAATGACTATATGCCTCAGATAACTCTTCACTGGTGTTGTGTTCCTTCTGGGCAATGGTTCAACTGTTATTAAAGTTTTCTTGCCCCACTGAAGTCTATGGCAGTAATTGCTGGCATGTTTGTGCCATGCTCTGTTTCACTGTGATGTTACAACGCTGCCACTACACCAGTGTTTGCAAAAGGGGGCCATCTTGTGGATTCAGGCATTTATAAAAGGAATTATTCTGATTCTTGCCATTCCTTTTTATGTGATGTGAAAAGGGATCCAGGTCTTTTTTCAATATTCAGCCAAGGAGGGCACATGCTAGTAGGGAACAGGAAAAATCTACACTTTCCTTACTGCTACTTTAAAGTACAATGTTGGTGTTGTGTACTTTCAAGTCTTTTCTGACTTATAGTGACCCTAAAATGAATCTATCACAGGGTCTACCTGGAAAAATTTGTTCAGAGGGGTTTCCCCATGGCCTTCCTCTAAGGCTGAGAGAGAGGGGGACTTGTCCAAGGTCACTCGGTGGTGATTCAAACCCTGTTCTGCAGAGTCTTGGTCCAGAGTCTAGCAAGAGATGGGGGGAGGCCCATGCAGATAAGACATTTCTGTGCCCTGTTTCCCAGCCTGCTCCCAACACTTCCACCATGGTCCCTTGTGAAGTTGAAGGCATAAAAAGAAAAGCATGAAATGAATTCATCTCTTTCCTCACCGAATCTCCAACCCATGTGCAAAGCCCTTCACAGTAACAGGAGCAGTCATGCCATGTCAGCCACTGTAAAATAACATACCTTTGTTTTTTTGTTCAGCAGTCTGAAACAAGAAAAGAAAAACCAGTTAGTGGCTTCCTGAGCCTTTCTGGGCCAACACTGCTGGCTTACAGGGCCTTAAGAACAACCCTATAGGGATAGCTGTCTCCCCTCCCCTCCTAGAGAAGATTTGGAGAGTCAGCTGCCTCTAAAGCATCTCCCTCTGCCTGCAGAGGACTCCCAAAAACAGTGGAGTCTGAGAGAAACAGACAAACCGTAAGCTAAGGAGAGAGGCTCTTTTATAAGACTATCTGTTGAGGTTATGATTGATTTACTCCTCATTGTTTCCTTTTTATTGTAAACTGCCTTTGCAGAACTTACCACAAAAGTTGGGATAGAAATAAGCAGCCCTATTCTCCATGATTTTTTTTGCGGAAGGCTCTTTGAAGCTCCCTAAGCAGGTAATCATCACACTACTTTCAGAATGAATAAATATCATAGCTGTAAGGAACCACTGGGCAAACTTCTTCCTTCGGTTTATTCATTTATGATTTGGTGGAATCTACTTTGGGGGCAAATATCACAACACTCTGTGGGGAAGGCTCACACATTCTCAAGCTTCATAGCAGGAAGATAACAAACTGTGCTGGATAGGGAACAAATTGTTTAAATTTTATATTAAAGGATTAGAGAATAAGCTTCTCCCTTAGAGGAAGGTCTTGAGTGACATGAGAGGAGCCATGGGAGAAAGATCCAAACAAACAAACTATTGGGATTCATACAACACTGTACATAATAACTGGGAGTGCCAAAGTTGCACCATTTCCTGGGCTCCATTCTGGGCTGCATCTGGTACATCAGATTATGTTTCAAGGGTATTCTACGAATGGCCACAGTGACATTCTTCCTAGTCACTCACAAATTTCTATAAACAAGAGAAAAGTACACCTTGGAATTGTTATGTCACCTGCATGAAAAGGACAACAAAAATAAAGAAGAGTGAATGTTGAGCCTCGGAGAATAAAAGCAGAAGCCGTGCTTACATGTGAACAGCTTTGCTTGTTGTAACAGATCGGAAAATGTGTTCCAACAGCAGCAAGCCTTGTTAACATCAGCCTGCTAATTACCAGGTGCATGAAATTTAAACCCCAACATGCTTCTAATTAAAGTCATAATGCTGTGGCAGCACTGTCACAACAGCCTCCCTCAACATCATATTCCTGGATAACCAGGCAGGCAGGGAAGCATCAGAATCAGCACAATCCACAGCAGTTGCCTCCCAGATGCCGGCTTGGAGGTGTGCGCAGGCAAGGGACCCATATCAAGCAACTTCAACCATCTGTCACTCTTGAGTAAACAGAGAACATCTAGGAAGCCTGCATTTTAAGAAGAGTTGCCTCCTATGAGAGTTTTGGTAAGACTAAACTGGGTTCCATTTCATACTTGCTGCTTTAACAAGACAGTGCAGGTTTGGTGCCCAGGGAAGAATCTGGCATCTCGAGAAGTCTTTGCTTCTGTTAAAGAAGTGATAGCTGGCGTTTTCTTATCAAGACAAGATGGCCACGCATGTAAAAGCCAATCAAAAATCTTGTATTACAACCATGTGATACCTTTCTGCTTCTCTCTCTAAGGCAGAAAACTCAACTTATGCACATTCCTCCTCTCACCAAGCCAGAGAACTCCCTTTCCCATGCTGATTATATAAAATAAGCAGAGATAAGGAAACAGAGAGAAAGTGGGGAAGGGTAAGAAACACACTGCATGAAAGGGGACTCTTTGGTGCCTAACACTCTCTTAAAGTTAGTTATAAAAAGAGAGCTGCGGAGACCATACACCCATAACTGCACTCAAGAATCCCCCCAAGCAGCAAAGAACAGAGTTTTCTTGAAAACATTTTAAAATAGTCTTTGCCTGTTTCTTTGTCAAATACTATCCTCTCTATACCTAAGAATATAGAGACTTTCTCAAGATACTAAATGGACTCTTCTGTCAGCATAGCCAGGGCTTCACACTGGACCAAGGTAACTACAGTTCTCAGAGAGGGAAGCTTTGTAACTTCAAACAGAGGAGCCAAACTTTATTACTGTGGTTTTCTTGACTTTGCCCACACTCAGCTTACTGCCAGCCCCTACCCCCATACTTTTCATCTGCACACAGTCCTCTAACATCTCAAAGCAAAATGTAGGAGGCCATGATCACAACACCACTACTTTCTTTTCCCTGCATACTACTTTACCACCTTTCTCTAATGAAAAATCCTCTGATGCTCTGAAAGGTAGCATCATGCATTTTACTCCTTTTGGTTAGGCCAATAAAAAGTATCACTACATGGACAGATTCCTTGTCGATGCTTGGCTAACACATATTAATCTGCATGTCAAATCATTCTCCATACAGGAATATGTGAGCGCCCCACAAGGCTGCTTACTCCAGCAGGACAAGAGTTTTAGAAGACACTATGGTGAAGTTTTTTTTCTAGTCATCTGTATCTTTGTTATCCTGCATCTGCAGCCATCTAGACCTGGGATGTGTGGAAATTGGGGTGGGCAGTTTTTCCAAGAGAGCTAGACTGGAATAGTGTTTTCAGAGTTAAGAGGATGACTTTGGAGATCAGGGTTCAAATCAATGGTGACAAACCTTCTCTGAACTAATCTTGCCAAGAAAACCCCATGATAGGTTTGCCTTGGGGTTGCCATAAGTCAGAAGGCATAGAACAACAATTTTTTCCAGACAAAGAGACTTAGTATAACAAAGGTGCTGCTGGAGAATCACACCAAGGTGGCAGATGATACAAAATTATTGCACCGCAGTTTAAGTACAGTTGGCTCTTTGGTGTATTTTGTTGTATTTTGCTGCATGGTCAACACAGCAACCCCTGAATAAATCTGAGTATAACAAAAGATATAACAGAACTCATTCACTCCTGCTTTTTAAATGATTAAATGCAGATTATATGTAAGAGCTTCCAGGCATTCTGAGAGCTGTGACAGTACAACCACAGTTTCTCCAAAATTGTAAAAATGTCATCCACATCACTGGATACACATGTACAACTCTTGACCTAGCTACATCTGCTACGACCAGCTTAAGGACTTGCCACCAAGTCACAACCAGATCAGGTATGCAGCCAAGAAAGCGCATTATGCAGGCCGTGTCTCATAGCAAGAAGTAATTTGGTTAATACCTTGACTGTTGTGAACAGTGCTTTAAATGCCTGACAAACAGAAGTGCAGCTATGCTGCAACACTGAGTAGTGTGTAGGGGATTACAATCTTTGTGTGCCTCCAGGCAATGAGTACCTTGGAGTATTCCTTAGCTGCATGAAGCATCAGCCTAGCATTTACTTCCTTCTGATTTGACAGAAATCCTGTGACTAAAGCATTTCCCTGAGTAATTTCACAGTGACAGTCAGGGAAATCCACAGGGTGATCATGGGCATGTCCCACTCTCTCAGCCTCAGAGGAAGACAAAGATACTCCCCCGCCCTCAAACAAACCTTGCCAAGAAAATCCTGTTTGTGTCGCCTTAAGTTCACCATAAGTGGGAAGCAACTTGAAGGCACACAACAACCACCAAGTACTTATGTGCAACACAACATGTCCTCCCCTGCATATTTTTGTTCCTATTCTACAGAAAAGCTAGAAGGTTTGGTTTATTAGTTAGTCCTGATTAAGAATCTTCTTCCCTGCTTTGCCTTGTGGCTTCCTATCCTACTTCAATTCTAGACGCATCATGACCACTTTCATGCAATCGCTCTGCATTCTAACACAGGCCTTCAACATTCATTGCCTGCTACATTGTAAAATGTGTCACGGTCACACTCTGTCCTGGGATGCTCATGACATCCAGTGAGCGTGCTAAATCTAATGGAGTATTTCCAGCAGCCTGTGTTAGTTCCTCTTGCCCAACAGTCAAAACAGAGTTCATTGTTTGCCCAAGTGTACCACCAAAATTTCTCATGATTAAGGAATGAGTTAGTTAACTGGCCTGTTGAAATGCATTTAGGAAAACAGAAAACTCTGTACTTCAGCTCTGCCATTTCTGCATATTTGGAGTGCAATTATGGCAAGAACTTCAACAAAATAAAATAAAGTTCTGTCCTAGGATCAAGTCTACTTTGATTTTCACCTTATAACTTTTAGCTCACACAGAATACATCGTGTCTGTCAAGTTACTTTGCTGATATTTGAGTACTATGTTTTTTGGGTTTGTCTGGTTTTTTTTAAACACAATTAAGTTGCTCTTTTTCCTTCATTACAACCCTTACAACTAACAATTTCACTAGGGTCACTGGTCGTTTGTTTTTTTAAAAGCAGTATCTAGCGATGGCTGAATATACTTTAATAGTTACAAGCCCAGCCATCCAAGGGAAGCAATATGCCCCCATGAAGCATCTCAGTCTTTATTACTCACCTTCTTCTGAGCAGCTTCTTTCTTTCGCTTCTCGTCTTTCCTCTTTTTCCTTTCTTCCATCAACTGTTCTTCCTCCTCCTCTTGCAACAATATCCTGAGAAGAACAGGACAGCAGGTAAGACAAAGTGGATTCAGATAAGCAAATTAACTGGGCTGACATTCAGAATATGTAACACCAACCTGAGTAAGAGAAACAACATTGGCAGTGTATTTTTTTTAAAAAAAAAAGGTTTAAGTCATCTGTTTTTATCACAACCACCAGCTGTTTTTTTCCCTCCTTTAGCTGAAAAGAGACTAGGCAAAGGTTACATCCAGATGACCTCCGGAGCTCCCTGTGAATGAGCAACCTGCTGGTGCCCCCTTCCCTCAACGGCTCCTGCTTGCAGCTGTGCTTTGCCAGGATTGTCTCTTGTCTCATCGGCTGATGGGCAGCCTTCCTGTTCTGGTCCTCTCCCACAAACCCAGAGAAAGGATCCAGAGCTGGTTCTTGGCCCTTTCCTCTGAGAGGGAACAAGGAAAGATAAGGGGAAGCCACCCACTGCCAGACAACACAATTCTTGTTGCAAATGGAAGCAATTTGAGCTGTTGTGTACCTGGTGGTGGTGGCACAGTGTTCCCATTCACATCTATCCAGGGTGCCCTGCTTGCTGATCTAGGGAGATGCACCTGGAATGTTGTACAGCTGCAGGCCAGGGATCATCTGAGGCTCAGACAGCCCTTAGCCCAACTAGAGCTACCCATCTTGTGCCCTCCAGCTTCCATTGCTGGATGCTCTTCGAGGCAGGAGCCATCAGGTTGAGAGGCTGCCCACACATGCGCTCAGTGGGCTCTGAGTGAAAGGCACAGATGAGGCCGCGAGATGGCGCCCTCTGGGCCCAAGGAGACTCCCCTTTATGAGCTGCTGACAACTGTTGCTTTATGAGGCTGTTCAGGTGTAATGGATTCCGCTGCCAGTTTTATTAGCCTCATCTTGAACCCCCTTAAGCACCACATGTCCTCAATTATCACATCTTGTTGCAACCAACCAACCAAACTGAAGCCTGATTGGAAAGCAGTCATGGGGACGAGGGGGGGAAAAAAAGGAAAAAAGCTTGCATTTTGCTCCCACAATTTGCTCCACTGAAAACCTTTAAAGTTGACCAGAATATAATAGAGCAGTAAATAGATCCAAGGTGATCACGACATTAGAGCTAGTACAAAAGGTCCCTGTTGCAAAGCTTGACTGGCTGCCAGTCCATTTCTAGGCACAATTCAAAGGGCTGGGCTGGCTATGACCTGTAAAGCCCTATATGTCTTGGGTTCGGGTTATATGAGGGACCATGTCTTGCCATACAAGCCTGTCCAAGTTCTGAGGTCTGCTGGGGAGGCCTTTTGCTCTGTCCCACTACGCTCAGAAGTATCTCTGGTGGAAACACAGGGGATAGGGACTTCTCAGTGGCTGCCTTGAGGCTCTGAAACTCCTTCCCCAGAGAAAAGGGAC
This sequence comes from Phrynosoma blainvillii, assembly GCA_026167975.1. Classification (NCBI taxonomy): domain Eukaryota; kingdom Metazoa; phylum Chordata; class Lepidosauria; order Squamata; family Phrynosomatidae; genus Phrynosoma; species Phrynosoma blainvillii. The sequence goes on from JANUYF010000012.1 coordinate 593,691, forward strand.
TGGACTGGCCCCATTCTCACTATCTTTCCAGAAGAAAGAAAATACTTTTTTTGTTTTTGCAAGCCTTGGAAGATTGATTGCTCAGAGAGGAAGGGTCTTGCAAAACATGCCAGATGTTCTATTTGATGTTCTCTTTTTAATGGTTTATGTTTTTAACAAGTTTTAATTTTTTAATAGTTGAATTACATTTTTAATTTTTGCATACTGTGCATTTTAGTTATGTTAAATTGTTATGAGCTATACTGAACTGGGAAAAACAAATAAGTAGAAGGTGGGGGGGGGGGAGAAGAGAGAGAGAAAGAAAGAGCGAGAGAAGGGAATAATAATAATTACAATCTTGCTTTGAAAAACCCCTTTTGTTAGCCGGTGAAAGCCAATTTGCCCATTACAGTCCTCTAAGAGTTAATAGCCCAAACCATAAAGGGCCAGAGTTATAAGGCAGCACTTCTGGAGCTCTAGGGAAGTCCCAAGGTACTAGCAGTTGCTAGTACTAAGGTTGGCTGGCACACCACCATGGCCAGGGTTCAAAGCAGCCCAAATATCTGAATACACACACACATGCCGTTCACACATTTTTGTTGCAGCTCTTTAAGCATCTGATTAAAGCTGCACAAGGAAGTAATTAGGTGTTGAAGACTGGCACTGCCTAGCACATTGGTGAAGCTGTACAAGGTATACCCTCTGCAATATTTTACTACAGCAACTCAGGTTAGTCTGGAACACACACACTTCCACTGATGAAGAGTTTCCTGAAACACAAAGCCTGAACTCCTTTTGCTATTGATTTCAACAAGTCTAATGCAAGTAAACAAAACCATGAATCATCACTTGATATCAACACTACCCAAAGGGTAAAAAACAAACATGAAAGCTGGCTAGCAACAAAGGCTCTGAATCAAAACACAGGAATTTTTGTGTATATCAACAGGAAACCTGTTACAATTTGTTTTTTTAAAAAGAGTCAAATTTGAATTTCAGTTTCACTTTGCTGTCTCACACATCTCATCCCAAACAGAAATGCCCTGACGCAGGCACAGGCCCCCTGTCCCTGCCCCCCAAACGAACAAAGCCCAGAAAGAATCATCACTCCTGGAAGTCCCTAACAGTAGTGATGCTCAAGGAACACAAAGTGAACTTCCTGTCATTTCTGGTTCTAAAAACACTTCATGATGTGGGTGGGGCAGGATGAGGAGGACTTGCCTCTGGTCCACATCCAACACAGCTGCCCACTCCTGCCTACAAATGCATCCCAACAATGGTGCCTCAAGGGGCTGCTTGTTCCTCCATTCAACACTCTTATTTATTTCACCTGTATCTTTCCAAATTGCCTGACTCATCAACCCTTTCAGAGTAAAAAGAAAGGAAGGAGAGGCGAAGCTTTGATGTATTGGGTCAAGGCACATACGTCTTGACTGTCTTTCAGTGTCCAAGTACAGTCCATTACAGAGGAGGGCAACTGTCTAACCCAACTGGAGCACTCACAATCACAAAATTTATAACATTACCATCAAGCTTAACATAGCCCCACTGCAAGCAGAAAGAGGAACGCACCTCCTGGCCTTCAGGATATTTTACTAGCCAGCCAGAGAACAGCTCAAGCAGTAGGTCTGCTGTCCCTTACAACTGAAAAGAGTTACACAAGCAAGCAATAGTAGCTGGTCATCTGCAGAGAAACGTACAGGAAAAACCCGGCATCCATTCCTGTTTATCCCTTTTCACACCAAATACATTTCCCCTAACACCACCCATAGCTTACACTTGACAACACTGGCTTAGGCTTATCAGCAAAAAATTGTATGTAAGGAAACTCCCTGGATAAGTGCCAATGGAGAAAGAAACCATATATCAGAACTGTGTGTAAGTATCCAAGAGGCTGTTGCATTCAAAACATTAGGTTCAACACCTCGAGACTACAGAGAGGGGATAAATGGCAGTTCAATTTATTCTAAACAAAAAACGTGTGGCAGACCAAGGAATCTCTACCTGACTGGATTGGGCTATATTCCCCTTCTAGACTTGGGTTCACAATTCAGACATACTCCTGGATTTAGCCCTGAACCTGGAAAGGTTGCATCTGCCCGGATAAGGCTAGTACATCAAGTATGCCTCTTCCTGAGAATGCTTCTGATACATCCTGTGAGGATAACAGATGATGTTTCCAAGACTGGCTCCTGGCTATAACACTGCCCTCTTTTGCTCTCTTGTAAAGATAATGGTCTATTATTTTTGGAATATGCAGGTACATACTTCAAGTAATGTTATGCTTTAAACAGCACAGAAAAAGTAATTTGGACAAAGCTCCTAATTCCTGAGCAGATACTGATTTCCTATTGCCTGCACAGTAATGTGAAGCTTCAATGTTACCTGGCTGTCAGTAAGTAGTTGCTTCTCACACTCTTCAGCACAACAAGGAACAAATGTTTACTTCACAAGCTGCTGCTTATGTTCAGTTCAAGGCTAGCAATGATTCACAGCCAATAAAAATCTATTTGGTTGGACAAGGATTAAAAAAAAGAGAGGCCCAAACAAACCCTGCATTCATTTTCACTTTTCTACAGGATTGGCAACACTGTTTAAATGTAGCAAAAGAAAATATGCTTGGAAGGATATTTAAAGGAGTGAAAGACATCAGTTCTTAACAGCCCTCTCAGCTCCATTGCATTTTATAGCTAAATTCACCTATTTCATCACATTTAAAAAAAAAATCAAAAGACAACAGCTGCGCTAGTCATGCAAACTGTCAATCGTTTTAGATCCCCATTTCTACATGGCCTTGAAGCCGTCCCAGGAATTCAGGCTCACCTGGTTAATTTTCTTTCGATTTCTTTGGTAGCTGTAGCTTCCAACACTCTGAAAGAAAGGAGGACATACGTCAAGAAGAAAAGCATAAGCAGTCAACTACTGAATGAGCAAATGCAGGCATACGGCAAGACAAAAAGACTGTGTTATCACCTGCAACCAATGAATGAAAGTATGCCAATCTCACATACTACATATAGCGTTAACAGAGGAGTTAATACAGCACCACCCCATTTTTAACTACTTTTTATATTTTATTTTTAACCCGTGTTTTAAATTGTGTTTAATGTTACTGATGATTTAATTATATTGTATTGATAATCCTTTCCATGTTTTTTTCTTATCTATACTGCATCTTCTTTAAATTGCAAGCCATTTGAATCCTGTTTTGGAGCAGAGAAGGTAGGATATAAACAAAGTGAATGAACAGACAATAAAAAAATGATGTAGAGCATTGAGGATAGGTATCTGGGTGAAAAAATAAAAAAAAAAGGAGCCCAATGACTCAAAATAAGCTAAAGGTTGTTCCAGGCAAAATCCTCTTGCAAGAAACCCTGTTCAGAAGTCCTATGGTATCTTAAGATTAATTCATGTTCTTTAAATGGCAAGAACTTTGTTCATGGGTTGCCTGAAGCAGAGAAGGTGCAAGCAAGAGATAAGACAAGTCTGTGAGGAAAGTTCAATGAGACGAAGCCAAGGCAGTGCCAGAAACAAGGGCCTCAGCATTCAGACACTGCCCTGAAGATACACCAGTAGATGATGTGGGCCAACAGAAAGCGTATGCAATCAGCCCTCCATATCCACAGATCAAGCATCCACGGTTTGAAATATTACTATGCCACTGCATAGGATTTGCTACAATGGGATTTGCGCATTCATGGGTTTTGGTATCCATGGAGGTAGGGTGGTGGTGGTGCTGGGACCAAACCCCAGCGGATACTAAGGGTGCACTGTGATGGAAAACAGAGCTGCTACTGCTTGGTATGCTTGCACAAGAGCCTTCCTCCTTGTCAGGCTCACTCACGGCAGAGGCAGCACTCTATGCTGGCATTAAGCCTCCTCTATCTGACCCAGGCCCAGACACTATGCAGGCAGAGCTGAGCCAGAATGCAAGAGCTGCAAGAAGTTGTTCAGGGAAGAGGAGGGTGATGAAGCAGCCACCAAAGGGGAACACCTTCTGGGCAGCAGAAGAGCTCATGGGAACATGGCTGCAGCTTCCTAGCCCTTGCCAGAAGGATTCTGGGAAGCGGGTTAACCATTTGCCTGGGTCTGTCTGCATCTTGCCACAGACACTGCTACCACCTCGCCATCACTGCTGTGCATGAACAAACTGGGGGTGGTCTGTGTATCTGCGTACCTTACTAGCACCTGCTTGGCAAAACACAACAGCCACTGTAACCGAATGGGCTGGAAAGGAAACAGAGGCCATCATCCCCACCTGAATCGCTCTTCCCTCTTGCAGGACGCTTGGGAGAAGGGCCTAGCAGTGTTCCCCAATGACTATTTAGTCTTGGGTGGTCAGTCCAGCATGGGCAGCGGTTGGGGATTCTGGGAGTGGAAGTCGAATGCATGCTGGCATCCCCAAGAACGGCTGGCCCAGGCCCTCTCTGCACCCCAAAATAAACACATACAGCCCCTCTCTTCAATGGGTTCCTTCCTTGAAAAAACCCTTGTCTTCATCTCTTAGGTTCCCAGTTGCAGGAGTCGGGGCTGATGGAAAGAAGGGTCCTGTCCATTCCCCAATTTTCCAAGGGGACTCTCTCTCCCTTTCTCACATGGGCCACCCCATCTGCCTCACACCCTCCAGCTATTTGCAGCCCCCCAAACCTTGCCTTGCAAGGAACACCCCCCCCACCCCCTCTGCTCAAAGGGGGCTATCATTAGGCCCCACTCCTACACTTTTCCCCAGAAGCAAAAGGAGAGGAGGAGACCCCCCCGCACACACACACAACACACAGGCGGCGGGGGGGGGCTCCCACATAAATAAAAGGGGAATGGATCACCCCACAGAATGCATTCCTTTAAAAAACGGACAGATGCACATTTCTGTCACCCAAAGAAACTACACAGCTGGGTTTGGGGGAGCCAAAATGGGGCAGGGGGAGGGTGGGAGATTCCCAAAATAACCAACGGGAGGAGCTATGGGGGGGGGATAAGTCCTGGGACCCTCCCCCACCCAGGATGACCAGAGGCCCTCCTTTCCCAGGAGGCGTCCTTCATTTTCCTATCCTTCTGTCTAGGAGGAGGAGGAAGGATTCCAAAATGTCCTCCATTTTGAGCAGGACTGAGAAGGGCTGAGGAGTAGTGGTGATTCTGGGGTTACTCCTTGGAGTAAGGTATTCCCCCCCCCCCCATGTTACTCCTACTCCTTTTGTTGCTGTTAACTGATCTGGAGTTGATCTTGACCCATGGTGACCCTATGTGAGACCTCTGTCCTCCACTACTGCTTAAATCCTGCAAACCCTGAATTAATCCCCATGGGGACCTCCTTCATAACAGAGTCCCTCCACCTGGCAGCATGTGGCCTTCCTCTCTTCCTCCTTCCTTCCTTCCCTCAACCTTTTCCAGCATTACTGTCTCTTCTAATGATTCATGCCTTCTCACGATGCGTCCAAAGTACGACAGCCTCAGTTTGGTCACCTTGGCTTCTTCCAGGGAGGTTTCTGGCTTGATCTGCTCTAATGTGTTTCTGGAGAAGATGCTGAGGATCCCATGGACGGCCAAAAGGACAAACAAGTGGGTCCTAGAGCAGATCAAGCTGGAAGCCTCCCTGGAAGATGACAAGACTTAGGGCCTGAACAGACTGCCATCAATAATCCAGCTTGAGACCACTTTAACCGTCCTGACTCAATGCCAGAGAATCACAGATTTTTCTGAGGCATTGAGCCTTCTCTGCCAGAGAGCTCTGATGCCACAATAAACTACAGTTCCCAGGATTCCCTAGCACTGAGCCAGGGCAGTTAAAGTGGCCTCAAGATGGATTATTTCTGGCAGTCTGCAGAGGCCCTTATACTGAAAGGCTCTTTGGAAAAGACAATAATGCTGGGAAAGGTGGAAGGAAGGAAGGGAGGAAGAGAGGAAGGGCACATGCTGCCAGATGGAGGAGGGGCTCCATTATGAAAGCGGTTCCCATGGGGATTAATTAAGGGTTTGCAGGAATTAAGCAGAGGGGCTTCCTGGAGATCTCTCCTCCATCCAGACTAGGGCCGCCATGAATCGAGATCAGCTCCAGGGCAGTTAATAACAGCAAACTTCGTAACAAGATGTATCTCACGCCCCACGTCCTGCCTTCTTGTTACGAACTTTTATATATATATATATGTGTATATATATGTGTGTGTATATGTATATAGATATAGATAAACGGAAGGGAAGGGTCCTTACCGCATGAGAGGCCCGAGGGAGAGGGCCCTCCTCGGGGCAGGACGCGGGGCTCCTCCGTGGGCCTCTCCGCCTGCCTGCCTGCCTGCCTGCCTCCCTCCTTCCTTCCTCGGGGCCGCTTCAGCCTCGGCCTCCTGGGCCCTCCTCCTTCTCCTCCTTCCTCTCCTTGTCCTCCTTCTCGGGCCTCCTCCGCCGCCGCCTCTTCTTCTCAGCCGCCATTTCCAGCCTCCCTCAAACAGGAGGAGGAGGAGGAGGAGGAGGAGAGGCGCCCAGGGCCGCAGCAGCAGCAGCAGCCTCCTCCGCCACCGCCGCCGCTAAGCCCCGCCCGGAAATGGCGTCGCCCGTGACACGCCCTACGCAGAACCTTTTCCGGGGCACCGCCGCCTTCAAAATGGCGCCCTAGCGACCGCGAAGGAGGGCGGAGGGCGGGGGGGGGGGGAAGAAAGAAGAGCGTGGGAGACTTATCGTCGCCCTTTGGCAGCGCTCTGTAGCGGGGCAGGAGGGGTAGCCACAGAGCCTGTACTTATTTTTTTAGTTAGTTAGTTAATTAATTAATTAATTAATAGTATCTATACCCCGCTCTTCAGCCACAAAGGCCCCCCTCCCCCCGCAGAGAGCTCTGAGAGAGAAGGCTAAACAGCCCCACAAAACTACAAATCCCAGGGTTCCAGAGGACGGAGGAGCCATTGCACCTACTTTCTAAAAGCCAGTTAAGAGGCACCTCCCTCCTTCTGTGCCTCAGCCTGAGTGCCAGCGATGCTTTTTTCAGGTGCAGCTTACGAAGAAGAATGCAAGTCCAGTAGCTGGGACTGGAAGCCTAATTCATCTTCCTTTAATTACAGTTCTGTTAAAATATTCTGTGCTCTCTCTCTCTGTGCTTGTTTTCAAATGCAAAAAGAACCACAAGGAGTAGGATGGGATCCATCCCTGTCTGTCCTTTTGGCTTCTTAGTGGGGAAAGAAGCACTCTGGCCATGCCCAGGGGGTCTTTCAAGACAGTGCTATCTGGACACGAAGAAAAAGGATTGGACCCTGTACATTTCTGTGCTTAGTATGTACTTTTCCCTTCGCTCGCATTGCTATTTAGGGTCAGATGCTGCCTTTAGCATCCATTGGTCTGAACCGTCATGTGATCAAGGTCAGGAGTCACCTGACAAACCAAAGAGCCCCATCTATTCCTTGAGCCACCCTGCTGGAAGGATTTGTGTAATGGGAACGATGAACCAACAGACAATGCACTCAGTCTTTGCAAAGGAGCAATTGTTCTCCAAAGGGCTGGGTGGAAACTCTGCATTTGTGGTGGTGGTGGTGGTGGGGAAGAAGTAGATTAAATGCCAATGAATTTGCCCATGAATATTTAATACCTTCGTCTTCAGTTCTTCCTCAAGCACAACTTGGAGCTCTGCCAGCGCCATTTGAATGCTTGTCTTTGTGAACAGCCGCATCCATGCCTCCATCCCCTCTGCACTGTTTGTGGCTCTTTCAGGCTGTGGTCTGTCATGAAGGTGTCCTGGGCAAAGCATCCGTGGGAGGAAGAGCATCCTTTGCTCCTCTCCTTCTGTGCAAAAACACGGAGTGGCTTGTGCCAATGGCTAAGGATGGCCAGTGGCTTCCTCAGCAGGAAAAGAAAGGGAGAGGGAGAGCTTGCTGTGACCTTCCCCTCACTTGCCAAGGCAAATTGCAATTAAAAATGCATTAAAGGCATAAGAAGACATGGTTGGACATTGCAAGCATGATCTGCAGCACACCAGAGAGGCTTCTTTTAAAAGAAAGACTGAACAGACCTCTGCACGTGGACACTCACTCGCTCGCTCACTCACTCACTCCCAGCATGTTTCCATACAATTAGGAAGGTGGGACTGAGCTCCATCTATTACTCCCCAGACGGAGGAAGTGGGTATTTGCCTGGGGAAAACATTTTGAAAAGTCATGTCAAAAGAGGGACGATTCTAAGGAGGTAAGAAGTGCAAATTGCTCCTGTGCATTTTAAAGCACTTGCAGACCCGTCTTCCAGCCAACAATTAATAAATAATACATAATAATAATAATCTTAATAATAATAATAATAATCTTAAATTGGAAACGCATTTAAGATGGTATGACTACTGACACAGAAGGTGTTGCTCCAAATATGCCGCTCAGAGCATGCAGCTGCAGAGCCACTGGTATCCCATCTCTACCTTTCAATTAGTTCTGCTGACTTAGTTCAGCTGGCTGAGGAGCAGCTTCAGTGCAATCCACTAACTTCCTTGCAAAAGCCATCATTTACATGGTGTTCCAGACAAATTGCATTTCGCTGCACGTTGGCAAATATCCTGGGGCATGCTTTCATCTGCATTCTGGGCACGCTAGCAACAGAAGAAGCAGCAGCAAAGGGCTGGAAAGTAGTTGTTCAAGGACTCCTCTAGGTATCTCTTACATAAAATGGAAAAATCAAGGTTTGTATTTTCAAACCGTGGATACTTGATTCCATAGATGATGATGATGATAATTTATTTATATCCTGCTCCTCTGCAAAGCAACGGATAGAGAGGGCAGACAGTACATGGATGCACACCAACAGTCCTGGGGAAGGAGCCTCTCTCTCAAAATGTCCCTGGTCTTCCAGGGTTCTAGCCCAAAACTCAAGACCATCACACCATGCTGGCTCTAAAGATTTTGTCAAGAGATTTGCCATGGCCGTCCTCTGGGACTGAGATCAGGATCACTCTGGCATCTTCCAAGCCTCTCCACTTGCAGGGGGGAAAAGGCATGGTGGGCCTGTGTGGGCCACGTCTGGATCCTACTCAAAGGTTACGATTGGAGTTAGGTCTCCATTCCCTTTCTTGAAATAGTCATCTAGGCTTTTCATACATCAGGGTGCATTGTGCAAACATAAAAATGTTTAGACAGAACTATCTGTCTGAAAAGGGTAGTCTCTCCTTTATAGATGTATGCTCTATGGGGCAGTTTTAAAAGGCAGGGGAACAGCAGCATTAGGTCCTTATGCAACTTGACAGAGTACAGCAGTGTTAAGAGTGCTTTGCTTTCTAACTTGACTGTTTACCTTTCAGGTCTTCTCTTTCAAACATTTTGAATGCACTCCCACCCGTTAAGCCACAGATGGGCAACCTATGCCCTTTCTCCAGGTCCCTCAACCCAACCAGCTCCTCCTCCTAGAAAGTGCAGATTGCTGAACCAGTTACAGATCAGTAAACCAGCATGTGTTAAGACCCACTGGCTGAATGGGTCTACATGAGCTGAGACCAGCAACTGGATTTAAACCCTCAGGAGGGAAATTGTTGCCACAGCTGCAAAACTCCGGGGGACATTCAAGTTGCCCAAGCCTGATCCAGCAAAGGGACCCCAAGCCACAGTGCTCACCAGACAGCACAAACCACACAAATGGGCTTAAGAAAGTGTGTGAGATTTACTTCTGCCTTTTTTTGAAACCTGATACCCAAGCAGCCTCTTCAACAGCCCCCTTTTAAATGCATTTAAGTGCCTACTTCAGTTTAAAGTGGAGTATACCCAATCCATGGCCTATAGCAGATCAATACTTCTTAGTAAATCAGTGAAAGGCCATTTCTAGTAAGGGCAGAATCCATGGTAAGTTCTCAGTACCACCACCACCCCTTCTTTCAATAGAGCTGATGCTGGAAATCTACCACATTGATTAAGGTTTAATGAAACTTTTTTTTATTGTAATCCAAAAGAAACAGAACAGGGCTGAAATGAGTATTTCTGCAAGTCCTCCAGCTGATATTTATAAGCCATACCAGCCCTTTTTTTAAACTTTTCCTGACAGGCAATTTTTAAAAAAATTATGTGTGAAATTTTTCACAGTACAGTAAACTCCACCCGAACTAATTTTAACGGTGGTTAAAAATAAGACGCCCCCAAATAAAAATAAAATTAAAATTAAAAATCCTCCAGCCTCCCCTCCCTCCCCTCCCCCCCAATATTACATGGTCACAACTCACAAGTCTGTACAAAATGTTCACTTTATAAAGCTCTGATGTAAAAATCAAATCAAGCAGCAATTGCGTAAGTGCAGCACAGGGCCAGTCGCGGCATCCTTTACAAGGCTTTCTCTCATTGCAAAATTTCACACAGGCGCCTCCTCTTCCTATCATGTCCATCCGCCGCTGCCTCCACTGCGCTAGACAGGGATGGGCTTTGCTTTTTGGTCGTCCTTCTCCTTCTCCTTGTCCTTGCTCTTCTTGGACTTCTTTTTCTTGTGTTTATGCTTTTGGCTCTTCTCTGCCTCAGACTCAGTGCCGCCTGCGTGTTTCTTATGCTTCTTGTGCTTTTTGTGCTTCTTGTGTTTCTTCTTCTCTTTCTTCTTCCGCTTCTTCTTGCTGTCCTCGCTGTTGGCGGAGCTGGGGCTGCTACTGCGGCTCCGGCCTGGGCTTTCCGAGGGGCTCTGGCTCCGGCTGGGGCTGCTTGGACTCTGACTCCCCTCTGCTGGGGGAACATTCACGACTGCTCCCGTTGACCCAGTGGCAGTGACGGCAGCGACAGCAGCCTCCTTCGGCTGGTCGCCAACCTTGCCCTTTCCCTCCCTGGCACTTCGTCCTGGGGAGTCTTCCACTTTGGCCGACATATTACTCTCACTGTCACTTTCATTGTAGTCGGGGACAAAGGCAGCCTCATCCGTTTCTCTCGTCGGGTCAGAAGAGAGCCGGGACGAGTGGCTGGGTGGAGGCTTTGGCTTGGTGGTGCTCTTCTCGTTCTGAGCGGTCCCTCCTGGCTCTCGTGCCTCAGGCGAACTCCGATGCCGGTGCGAGGAGGGCTTGTTTCCGCTGGTCACCCTCTCCTTCGCGCTCCACCTCTCGGATGACTGTGGCCGCTTCTCTCTCTCTTTGCCTGAACTTCTCTCCTGGGACCTATGCTGCTCTGCTGACCACCGGGAGTCACGGGCCGCTTTGTGATCGCTCAGCCTCCGTTCCCTCGGAGGACTGTAACTGGTCCGCTTCAGATCCCAAACCTCCTTTTTTGGCTGCTCCGTCCGCTCCTCCCTGGCTTTATTCTTCGGTCCAGAAGTGGAGGATTCTCGGGTACGAGAAGGGGAGACCTTTTTCCGTGCAAGGTCACTCTTGTCTTCCCTTCGCTTAGAACCTGAATAGTCTCTGCTGCTGTCATAATCGTTCTTCTTGTCACGATTAGGAGTGAAGTCCTTAGTGGAGGATGTGTGGGCTGAGTCGTGCCTCTCTGGAGCCCGGCTCTCTCTGGCAGTGTGAGATGAGGAGGAGGAAGAAGCTCTCAGGTTTCCTGGTTCAGTGCTGTGTTCGGGGTGCTCCTTCTCTGGCTGGGCCCCACTCTTCCTTTTCTCAGAAGAGTCTCGGTCAGATGCCGCATGATCCCTGTCTTTAGATTTCCCTTTCTCATTTGATGCCGTGCTTTTGATGCTTTTGGATTCTGGCTGTGAACTTTCGCGGCCAGTTTCCTTTGTGGTTCTCTGATTTTTTTCCAAAGGCTCAAATTCCTTCTCATTTTGTTTGACAGAGTTGGATGGCTTTGTGCTGACATTCTTGATGACACTTGTGGGCTTCCCAACAGCAGAAGGAACCTGGGCAGACTTCTCTTCCTCTTCCTCCTCTGAATCAAAATCATCTTTGTCCCACTTAGACTGAGGAACCTGAATCATGATGATAACATCTTCGGCAGGGGCAGTTATGTCATTGTTGTACTCTTCCATGGTCTTGATGACCGTTCGCTTAGTGTCTAACTTATCTTCAGACTTCCTCACAGGGCTCCCGCCAGCAGAGCTTGTACTAAGGAAGGAAATAACCAAAAAACAGCCTGGTTGAGGGAGATATTAACGTGGCACAATTGAGTCTCAAATCCAGATTTCAGCAATATGTTTTTGCAAAGCTAAAAGGGACAAAATAGCTGTTGCATATGAAACTGGCAGGGTGATAGTTATTCAGGTGGGAGCTACCTTCCTCATGAAAACTAGGTCTGGGAGCTCCTGCATATGGATTCTGTCACTAGAGGGGAAAACACATAAGCCACTAGCCCTAATTTCTCTCACAGCTGAAGCTTTAGAGGGTTGGCCCCATCTTATACACTGAGTAACTCTCAAGGGTTTTCCATTCAGCTCTAGATTTTAGTAAGGAATATGCTTTGCTAAATGAAATAGAATTAAAATAAAATTGCACCAGTAAGAAGTTAAGGGATCACGCAGCTGAAACTCTACCCCTTCCTCAAGGCTGTTTGTGGTACCCACCAATATCCAGAGACCAACCCATGCAGTTTGCCCTACAGTTTGTGTCACAAGTAGCTAGTCAGCAAGTTAGGCCTTCAAAGCAAACAAATTAATCTTCACCCCAAACTGTGTGGAGTCTGGAAGGAAAAACTGAAGCCAACAGCTCAACGTCGAGTCTGGTCTGTATCAGAAAAAGCAGCAGGGCTTGGTCCCCAATCTGAGGGATCCAGCCCAAGTAACACTAGCTGCTGTTATTCTGCTTGCAGACTGACTTAAGACAGGCCAAATCTGAGTCTTACCACAAGAGACGTGTGTATAAGTTCAACTCAATATGGACACAAATCTAAACTGATTTTCATTATTAGTCAGAAGGTACCTCGTGTAATCAACCAGCGTCGAACCTGGTCCCTCTGCTGCTGCCATTTTCCTTCTCATCTTCCCTTTTGTTTTCTCTGGCTTTGCTTTGCTGCTGGTTAGCTCAGGTTTCTCAGCTGAGACGTCTTTGGGAGGAGGGATGTTTTCCGTACTGGCAATTTTTTTGCCAGTTTCTCTGTTCAGCTTAATTTTTTTTGCTGGAACAGCTGGCAAAACTGTTTTCTCCTTTTCAGGGGTCCTCTCCACTTTTTCACCTTCTGGCTCAGTTTTCCCCTTTGGCAAAGGTTTCAGTTCCACAGCTTCTTGTTTGGAAGTCTTTACCAATGTGGTTTCATGATCCTTCTCTCCTTTTTCTTCAACTTTCCTTTTTCTTTTCTCGGGTTTTGCATCCACAGGTTTGTTTTTGTCCAAAGGTTTCTTTGTCTTTTCCTCCTTGCCCGCTTGCTTCTCCTGCTTGACCTCTTTGGGGTGTTCCTTCTTGCCCTTCTCACTCTTCTCCTCCTTGGCTGACCGGATGTCCAGGTGTTCTTTGGGACCACGGGGATGGCCCTTACGTGGGGTGCCAAGTGGCTTCTCGTCTTTCTGAGATAACATCTTGGTGCCATCGGCTTTGGGCAACTCCTCCTTCACTTTCTTGGCAGGAGGGTCAGTGCGTGGGGATTTTTCATGGTCCGGCTCAGCTTTCTCTTGGGTTGCTTTGGGAGGCTTTGCTTGGACCTCTTTCTTGGAGGTGGTGGCGGCTGCAGCAGCGTCTTCTGTTTTTCGCTTTGCCTTTTCAGCTTTCGCCTTTGGCTTCTCTTTCTGCTCCTTGTCAGAAACAGGTTTAAAGGCAACTGAATCTGCTTCCATGGGCTCATCCCGGACAGGGGTAGCGTCATCTCTGCTCGGAAGCACAAAGAGAGGGTCAGGTTTGCTGTCTTCCCCTGGGGGAGGATCCCTCTGCTTCCGGGAGCCTTCTAACTGGTCAGTGCTGGGAAATCCTTCGCCCTCTTCCCCCTTCCTTCTTTTCCGATGCTTCTTGTGTTTATTTCCTTTGGTATCTCCTGGTGGGTTCTCAACTTCCTTCTCCTTCAACTTAGCCATGTCTTTTAAACCATGGCCTTCTCTGCCAGGCAACTTTTCAGAGTAGCCACCGCCTATGTTTCGATTTCGATGGCCCAGCCCTCCTGGGTAATCATCTCTACGACCCCGAATATATGGGGAATTCTCTCGCCGTGGTCCAGGAGGGCCAAATCTTTCTGGGGAAAAGTTCTCTCTGTTCAGCAGAGGTCTGGGCTGGGCTCCAGGCAAGAAGCCCTTGTAATATTTCTCCCATTCTCGATAACGAATCTCCCAGTTGTGGAATCTCTCCTTCTCATAGGGGTCTCTCATATCCACTGCTCTGCCATAGTAGGCTTTCATGTCATAAACAGGCATTTCCCGGCATCGACCAAAGTACTCCCGTTCTCCTTCTGGCTGAGGAACAGGGTGCTTGTTTGGGGACTGGCCTCTGTAAACTGGTGGTGACCTTGACCGAGAATGATACCTTCGGTAGGGTGGTGACCTTGATCTTGACCGATGATAGCCATGTGACCGAGACCTGGAGCGGTAATTCCGACTCTTAGCCCGGCCTCTCCGGGGGTAGGGGGGTGAGCGCGAGTAGGAGCGAGAGTGGGAGCGGCTGAACGACCGGGAGTACGACCGGGAACGAGATGAGCCAGATCGGGACTTTGAGTATGTGTAGGAACTTCTTGAATAGGAAGATGCACTATATGGTGACTTGGACCTTAGGAACAAAAAACAAACAAACAAAAATGTGGTACATTTAATTAAGCTCCCTGGTTTTCTAAAAATTACAAGGCATTAACAGACATTTAAGAACATTCACTTGTTGCCACAAAATACATTTGTGTGATTCAAGACACAGTAGATGGCTGAAAGAACACAAGCCACACAGGTACTACAGAGACACACAATTTAGGATTTGCTCAAGCGTGGGGGAACTTTAAAAAAAGAAGCAGCAAGAACAGCTCCTCTCTCTTGTCCAACTGTCATTTCACAGATTGTTTCTAGAATTCCAAGTGTCAGATATGATTCATAAAATGACTACAATGGCTTCTTTTTGGAAGAAAACATGTAAAGTCCTTTGGGACCAGCTCTTTGTATCCAATAGTTCTTTGGAAATGTGCAATATGTTTGCAGAAAGCTAGACATTTATTGAAGTTTCACATTTAATCCTAAAATCGGTAACTGTTTAGCCCCTTAGGCCAAAGGCAATACTGCTTCTTTTTTTTAAAAACAATGTCTTTTTTAAATTTGTTGACACGTAAATTAATCTTATATCATTCCTCAGCATAGTAGGCAAAATCCCCACAAGATTTTGTTCCCCTGGCTGCAGTCTGCACCAAGGCAGAACTAAAGGTTGACTTCTGCAAGTCTATATCCTGTGGTAGTCCAGCAAATCATAAAACCTATATGAATATTTAAAGCTCTCTTATATCCAAATTAGGCCCATAGCATATGTAAGTCCATAACATCTGTACCAAGGGATGGGTAACACCCAGAATGGTGTGTGGGTCACAGCTCCCATTGTCCCTCTCCAAATTTAGGGAACAATTACTTTGTCGTCATCGTCCCGTCCCCCGTTCCCCCCCCCCCCCCGATATCCATAACCAAGTGCATCTGCTAAAGGTTCAGTGTGGATGTGTATGTGCCATTTTATAGTGTCTGCCTTTCTGCACCTGTCATTTGTTCCAGGCTTTGACTGGTCTTATCCCAAACAGGAAGTGACTGGAAAGTAGGTTCCTCTTTGGAGTAAGACTTGTTCTGGGCCTTAAAAAATGAACCCCACCCCACACAAAAGGCTTCCCACAGAGCAACATGGCTGGCATCACCCTCCTGAGATTTTAAAGGGTGCTACTAGTTATGTTTAGGGCAAAACAATTTTAGATTGCCCCTCACAGGAATGGGGGCTGGGATCCTTGGGGTCCCCACTAAAATTGACTTTGGGCTTGACGTGGCCCACAGGCTGTGCACACACACCCCCACATACACTTGTGATCTGCATTGAGTGGCAGCTGCTCTCCTGCTCCCTCTCTACCACCCAAAAGTGTTAAAACAGAAAACCTTTCACAAGGCATGAGTCTCAGAAGGGTGCCGCCAACTACATTACTGTATTGGGGAGCCTTTTTTATGGGGTGGGATTCACCTTTTAAAGGCCCAGAATAAGCCTTACCCGAAAGAGGAACTTACTTTCCAATCACTTCCTTTGCCTCATGCAACACACAGACGCAATAAAAGGAATTACCGGGAATAAGAACGCCTGCGTTCTTTCTGGATTTTCTTATATTCCATTAGTTCTTTAGCAAAATCATTTGTAAACTCATCGAGCTTTGACTTTTTCTTTTCCCTGTTAAAATAAGGAAATCACTGTGAGGTGAAGCAATCAGGTGAATGCCAGAGGAAGGCATTCCCGAGAACAACACCGATGTGAAAAAGGACACTGCATGCAAGTGAAAACAAACATGCGACTAGAAAGCGAAACAAACAGCACAGGTTTCCAAGGGACGCATCACAGCACTGTGTTAGAATTACAGTTTTGTGGGGTTTAAATCTCAAGGGTTATTTTTAGTGGTAGTGAAAACCAACATTTGAAATCTCACGTTATATGTCATTTTTGCTTACAGCACGCGTGTTTTCTAGCGTTGCTGCAATCCAAAATTCAATGAAACAGAAGAAGAATGAAATATAACGGAACTTCATTCAGAGCCAATACTTACTCCTCTTTAAGTCTCCGTTGCTCCCTGTAAAACTCCTCCCTAGATAAAGGAGGTGCCTGTGTCGTTGGGATGGCATTTGAGTGAGCCGTTGGTACGGGAGTTGGCACCCAGGGTGTTGATATGTTTGCTGGAGCTGGGGGGTATCCCGGAGGTGGGACTGTGTACCCAGCAGGTGGAGGCTGACCCGGTGGAAACTGAGGAGGAAACTGAGGGGGAGGCACCCCCGGTGGTAGAGGCAGTGCGTGTGGAGGAGGAGGAGGGTACAAGGGAGGTGGAGGCACGGGAACAAAGACTGGTGTTGAGGCTGGCAGTGTTGGGGCCTGGGTCCTTTGTGTACGGTCACTATGCGGGCGTCCTCGGTTTGAACTTCTAAAGAAACCCAAAAACATGTTGTCACTGAGTGTTGCACTCGTGCTCCGGTTCACAAGAGAGGAACGTGAAATGGACAGCACCCCTCGGCCTAACGGCCCATCCTGCCTCACACCTATCCTGCCCAAGCTCCTCTCCCTCGGCTCCACCATTTGGGTGACAATCCCAAAAAAGGCAGCCTAAGAGCCCCAAGCCCCCAATGCTTACCATGGTTTTCATCTTCCACACTTTTAACAAACACATACTAATCCTCTGCTTCATTTTGCTGTACATTTCAGCTGCATTTCTGGTGCTTCTAAGATTTTAAACATTTCTGACATTGAACTGATCTCCTGGTAAACCAGGCTGGTGAGATCTGCCACTGACACCTAAGAGCTAACTTTTCTATCCCTTCCTACAGCTAATAACTCAAAACTCCAAAGCCGTTTCCAAAAAATTTAAAATTCTGCAGCAAATAAAACAGGACAATTTTGCCCAGTGACAGTTTTAATGTGTTCTTTGCTACCACAATACATTCCACTGAAGTCCTTTCAGCAGCAATTGATGGTTCCTTAAAAACAAACCCCCCAAATTCCAGAAAGTCTCTCTAGGAATATACACACAGTGGTTTAATAAGCTTATCACATTCTAAGCTTGCTATTAAGAATAAGAAAAGAAATGTATTCTGGTATTATACTTACGGCTCCCAGCCTGATCTACTGCCTGCGGATCGAACAGGGTTGGTTCTCATTGGCTGACCTACATGGAAAAGGAAAAATTGCTTTAAATGTAGGCCCAGGTATTGCTGCATGCAAAAACCAGGAACAAAGGGATACAACTTACCCATGGAAGGTATGGAATGCCCATGAGGGCCCAGCTGCCCTGGCAAGGCAGGCTGCCCAAGCACTGGGACCTGGTAGCCCTTTAAAAAGGAAAAGGAAGAGTTAGAGGTTGCTAAGGCTGTTGCTGCTAAGATGTAGAAAGGGGTTCTGCTCTGAAACAAGGCTTACCTTCTCCTCCATCACAGTATTAATTGACAGCGAGGAAGGTGGTTTCGAGTGATTGGAGGCAGTCACTATAGCAGCTGCTGGTCCAATGCCATCACCCTCACTGCAGTGAAGTAAAGCAAACATCTAGATTAAGCATGATTAAGGAACAAGAATGGGCACTAGAGAGCCATCCAGCTTTAGACCAATTTAACTGTCCTGTCTCAGTGCTAAGGAATCATGGGAACTGTAGTTCTAAGTTGTAGATATATTTTACTCTGAAAAAGTACCAGAGAAGGTTGAGTGTCCAAACTAACTACCTCAAGTATTACAGGTGTTATGCCGGTGAATTTTGGAATACCACAGTTGAGAAGCTGAAACATTTTTTCCTGTGAGGAAAGGATTAAAGTTTAAAGAATATGAAGCGTATATACTGGAAGGGCACAGCACTGGGATTAACATGCCATTTTCCAGCGGCTGTTAATTCACCTCACATGAAGGAAGGCTTCTTCTTCTGTAGGGACCAAGAGGCCTATTAGGATTCTCATATGGTTGTAAATTAGTTCCTCCCACCCCATGTCTTCCATAGATACAGCCTTGAGACAAGTTTATTCATTCATTGCATTCTTAAAACACCTTCTGCAACAGACAGTTAAGACTCAAGGCCTGGGTAACCAGAAAGGTCTTTTTGCCTGCTGGCAGAAAGAGAACAGAGAGGGCCCAAATTAATCTCCTCTGGCAGAGAATGACAGAGTCTGGGATCAGCCACCCAAAGTACTCTCTCCTGTACTCTCATCAATGTGTCTGTGATGATGGAAAAAAGAAGGAAATTCTTCCTCCAAGGATCTTAATACTTGGGCAGGCTCACATGGGGAGACAATATAGGGCAAAGCTGTATAGGGCTTTATAGGCAATCACCAGCACAATGAACTGTGCCTGGAAATGAACTGGAAGCCAGTGAAACTGTTTCAACCAAGGAATTATGTGTTTTCTGTATTGCTGGAACTACAGAGAGCAAATAAATAAATAAATAAAATAGAAAGACTGAAGCATACACACTTCACACTTGCTCTGGTGATCTCTGCTGCCCAAAGTGACTTACCGGAAAGGTCCTTCTGGTTTGTCAGGATGAATTGTCAGGCTCATCAAGGCAGGAACTTCGCTAGATGAGGTGGCCACAGACTGGCTTACTGTCAATGTGGCCGCTGTAGAAGCCGACTGGCCCGGAGGCAATGACAAGTTGAGCGATGCAGCTGGGTGGATAGGGGCAGAAGTGACTGGAACAATGAGGGGGTCCTGCTGTCTGGAACCTGTGGGCCTGGGTGCAGAAGGCACACTCCGCTGGACTGCTGGTCTCGGTGGCTGGGGCTGTTTCCGTAGCCTTTTCGTGTAGCCAGTTTCATTTTTGAAGTTATTTACAGCCTAGAGAGGAGTCATGAGGCAAAAGAAGTCACTCATTACAGCAAAATTTTGTAACTGGTACAGGGCCCAATTAAGTTAATAAAAGTACGAAAACCTGAGTGATTTCACTCACTCACTCACAAGCATACATAGCTTGATAACAGACTGATGTCAAGTTACCTGACGTAAAAATTTGTTGGCAATTAAAGCATCGGGGGAAACATCTGTCTGATGACAAGTTGGGCAGGTATGTTCCTCTGATTCTAACAGTGAAGTTCTGATACCTGTGAAAAGTTTTAAAACACTATGTAAAACATGCATTGTATGTACTGGGAATACTGATGCACATGTATTAACGCTTATGGCCTATACAGACCGCCAGAAATAATCCAGCTTTAGACCAATTTAACTGTCCTGTCTCAGTGCTAAGGAATCATGGGAACTGTAGTTTCTTGTGGCACCACAGCTCTAACAGAGAAGGCTCAATGTCTCAGAAAAAACTTCAATTCCCATGATTCCCTAGCACTGAGCCAGGACAATTAAAAGTGGTCTCAAGCTGGATTATTTCTGGCAGCCTGTATAGGCCCTTAGTCACTAAGATCCCTTAAACTGGCTCATGTCTGAAGGCATATATGAGTGACATAACTAAAAGGATCTGCCAGCCAAGTGACCACCAAAGAACTCTATTGTCAAGTGCAGAATCTATGAATTCAATTTCAAAGTGGCTAATTTCCCAAAGCAGTTGCTTACATCCCCAGACAAGATGTTTCCCCTCCTCCAGAAAGGAGAGCAGCAGGACAATACTAGGAATAAAAGTTTTTTTTCCCCTTCCACTTCACTCCTAAAACATCAGCACAAGGCAATTTTTAAAGAAGTCCATACTTTTTAAACCACTACTGGTTAGATCCTTAGTAGACCAAGAAAGGCAAGAACTCCAGCTTAGTGAGAATCAGAACCTTAGTGTAAAATTAGGGGTGGGAGTGATGTGGTCATTCAGATGTTGTTGACTGCAACTTGTAGCATTCCTTACCACTGACCTACACTGACTAGTAGAGCTGATGGGATGTTGCAATTCAGTAACCTCTGCTCAATTCTCACCCCTGACGGAAAGGTAACTTCAGAATTCTGGAGTATGGAAAATCAGTATGCAAAGAGATCTTATAGCTCCCTGGGGCCATCCACCTTCTCTCTTTCTCCCTGGAACCCCCCACTCCACCCCATGTATCTGAGGAAGTAGACCTAAGTCTAGGAAAGTTCATGCTACCAACTTCTTTCTTCCAGTTAGTCTCAAAGGTGGGAAACCCAGTCGGTCCCTTTCTTCCTCCACATTAACATCAACCAATGAAACTCACATTCATCGCAATAGCTGTTTCCGCAGCAGGGAATGACAACAGCATCCGTCATAATGTCTTTGCAGATCAGACACAAGAGCTCATCCGGTATAGGGTCATCTTCTTCTGAGGAAGAGGACGGCTCCTCTGGTAGAAAAGGGGGCTTCTCTTTCTTCCCTATAGCATAAGCCTCACTGAAAGAAAAGGATTTCATTGAACCACTGCTTCTGAAAAGTGGAATGGCATAATGACATTACATGTGCACCTCACTTATTTTCCTGCTGCCTTCCACTTTATAAAGCTTCACTGGCTTTCCTAATGAGTCATACTGTTAAATGCTATATCAGGAGTATGGCAGTTTTGTTCAGGCTAAAGGTCTGCCCCAAATCAATACATTTGTTTTAAAGACACTTTTTAAAAAACAAACAAACATGTTCTATTTCATCTTCTGCAGATGGAAACAAAAATCTTCAAATGAATGGTGAAACCCATAAACAGCAGTAATCAATGGGAGGTTTCTGTGGCAGCAGAACAACAGTGCACATGCTGAATGGGAGGCCAGGCAGGCCTCCAGTGGAAGGGAATTCCATAAGGCAGGCATCACTACACAGACCTGTGTCTCTGACACTTGTCATATTTCAGTCAGCAAGTGCAGACTAGGCAGGAACAAAAGAGGTGTGCTGAAGAACACATGGGGTGTACTGATGGAAGGCATCTGTCCTTAGGATACCAGGTGTCAAATGGTTCAGGGCTTTAAAAATATATGAACCAGCACCTTAAACTGAGCCAGTGCACAAAGAGGGAACTGGTTCAGACTGATCAAAGCCAGAAGAATAAGTACTGGCTGAGCAAAGTACTAACACATAGGAGCAGTTTTAACTACTGACATGTTAATAACTAAGTAACCTAGCAAGATGGAATATGAAGTGACATGCTGCAGATCCTCACAAATTTGCTAACCTATTCTTATTCAACCACATTTTGAAAACTGCTTCTCATGTTAGCTTCAGTGTCCCAGAGCTTATCAGACAAGTACCCTAGAGCTTATCAGAGCCCCAGAGCTTAACAGACAAGGTTGGGGGTGCTACAGAAACCTCTATACTTACGCATCAATTGTTGGGATGGCATATTTTCCTGTGTTGGTGAGCATGGCACCCTTGGTATTAGGGT
The DNA here is from genome assembly GCA_026167975.1 of Phrynosoma blainvillii. Lineage (NCBI taxonomy): Eukaryota > Metazoa > Chordata > Lepidosauria > Squamata > Phrynosomatidae > Phrynosoma > Phrynosoma blainvillii. Next base: position 615,429 of record JANUYF010000012.1, read on the forward strand.
CTTGCACCTCCATCATGAAACTTCGGGGAATTCCTGTGCTCTTTTTAATCCTGGGAACAGACTCAAAGTTTTTGTCCTATTGAAGGGGAAGAAAAAAAAATCATAAACAACTTTCTAAGAGGATTTTCTAGCAACTCCTCAGACCAACCCCATCAAATTTAGCTGGGTTTCTTGGGCTGTTCTGAAGGTATGAGACTTTTCATGCACTTCACATCAATGTATTAACTACTGCAGCTTCAAAAAACAAAACAAAACAACTATTTGAGATAGTTCATTTCTTAACTGGGAGATAAAATAGCATGGTCTGAATGACAGTGAAGCCAACCATCACTAAAATCTACTTTTCAGAGGCAGTAGAGTCCTACATTAACACTCCATATTGAATAAGCAGCCCTCCCTCATCCGCCTTTTTCTCACTTCACTGGAAATCAGCTGTACATCTAAAAAGACCCACTATCAAATGGGTCAGCTACTCCAATCGTACAGTAAAAACACCACTGAAGAGGAGACCAAGGAAATTTCAACGTTAACCTAAACCTAGCCAGAAATGCTAATAAAACAACTTTACTTAGAAGGACCCCCCTTCCCCCAAACACAAGGAACAGAATTTTAGTCTTCTTGATACAAGTTATATTCAACTTGGAAATAAAGCCAAAAATATCAGCAAACAAACAGGCATTATTTCTATGCCAGGCCCTTACCCCGTTGGTCGGGCAGATCTTTATATAATGACCAGGTTTTCCGCAACGAAAGCAAGTATATGTTGGCGGAGGTGGTCCCAGGGGTTTCTTCATGTAACTAAAAAGGTGTAAGAAAAGAAGTGTGCATCTTTGCATAGTTGTTTTTCAAAAATAAAAATGGAAGTAAATATGTGAATTATTCCAAAGTTAGCTATTTTATTTTGTTTTGGTGTGTGGTGTGATGAACACTTACTTGATAGGATCATATTCGTGGCCAGACTGTGACATCATAGCTTTAATTTTATCTTCTTCAGAAGCATTGGCTTCAGCCAGATTGGCGGTCTGTTCAATAGGTAATCATTTGACACACACATTAGAAACACAATTAAGTCCATCCAGACAAAGACAAACACCACTCATTCAATCCTGTAAAGAGCAGCGCAAAGCTAACTGAAGTCGCCTCAAAAACAGCTCAAGATTGTCCTGAAGATGTTCCAGGGAGTCCTTATGCCATGACATGATGTTTATGTGCCTATTAGCCTAGCCTGAAAAAAGGAAGATGCAAAAAACCTCTTCTTTGCTGGGGCATTCTAAACCTTAGGCTCTGTTTGTATCTTACATAATGGCTTGTGTAACTGCTCCAGTTTCCTATGATAAATTTAAGTGGTCTGGAGTCAAGTGTTTTGATAGATACCTTCTGCAGAACCTACAGATTGAAAAGCATTGGGCTGCAAGATGCTTCGTCTGTAAAACAGTACTGGTGCTATTTGTGACCGCCTCCATTCGCATCTGGGCTAGGCATTACTTGCACTTAAGCTCACCTAGACCAACTTAGGAAATGACTTTGCTCTTCCATGTCATGCGCCCTTAAAAGGAAAATGTCGGAGCGCAAGTGAATGTCTCCAAAAGCCGCAACGGAAATCAGACACACAACTTTCAAGACGACAGTCCCTTTAAGAGCGAAGTCACAGGTGTGAGGAGCAAACAGTTCTAGAAACCTGGCCCCTGTTAAGATGATTCATCATACGCTAAATACAGACACAAGTAAGGTCTAACTAAGGGATTGCTTACTAACTCTCAGAAATTCAAGCACCTAACATTCAAATCAGGCATACACACTTTTTTTAAAACATTCATTCACAAAAGCAAACAGCTAGTTTCAACATTTTATTAAACAGTTGATTAAGATACATAACTTTTCTTAACAATCCAGATTAACAACTATGAAATTGTTCACATTTACAGAGAACTATTTTACAAATACTTAGCTAATTTGTTTGAACCCAAACAGTTTTACAGAACACATTCAATAGCACAAAACATTAGTAGGAATAGACCAAAATTCAAATATGGCATTTAACACACAATAAGAATAAAAAAGAAAACTGTTAAAACATATTTCCTCCATGCAAAAACTGTCTGCATTTAAGAGGCTGAAGTAAGTAACAGTTTTAAACTGCTTTATATTATGAAATACTTCGCATTGGTCAGAAATACTTAGGTTCGCTCTGAAACTCAAAACTGTACACCTCTTGGACATTTTGTTCACATTTCAGAAAAATAACTCGACATGAGCTTACAGAACCAAGGACAAATTTAAGGACAGCACTAATGGAAACCAAACTTCGACTAAGTTGCTTAACTAAAATTTTGTATTTGCAAATGCATTGTCAGATTTCCCAACTTGGCTGGAAAAAGTAACTCATCTCATTTACAAGAGAAACACAAATGAACCATAAGGCAATACTGCTCCTGATTCAAAATTTTAAAGAGCAGTTGTTTACTTGGATGATGGGTGTTGTCACTAGTGCTTTCCCAGACAGAGTTACACATTATTGAGCAGAAAATGCAAGCAGTTTAATAGCAAAACAAGGCAGATACAACAGTTTCAGAAGGTCACATTTGCCAATATGCCACACATACACATTGGTATATTCCTATAAATACATTTATTACACAGTCTGTGTTCAAACAAATTAGTAGCATAGCTATTGCTCACTACAGACACTGCAAGTGTACATCAAATTGTTGTACGCATGTTGTTGCTCTATCACTGGCTATGAGTGAAGAATCCCAAAACAAACATGTACATTGTCCATGTGATAGGGAAATAACTTCTATTTTGGCTGTTGCACACAGCAATTCTGGGAGTCCATATATAGGATTAAAAATTCTTCTTTAAAACTGTGCTATTTTTTCCAACGCAAAATTAACGTATGAAAGAAACGATAAAAAAGCTTCAGAAGTGGTTCTTCTTTGTGTCTTGAAGATGAGTAAAACTGCAACATTATGTTGAGGCTGATAAGGTACTCCCCTTCTATCTTCCCATACTGGGAACTACTCTTTACAGGATAGTTTATCAATTAATATACACACATTTTCAATATTTAGGTTCAGTATTTCTCACTAAAACTTTCTGAAACAGTGACAGAAATTAACCAGATAAGAGATCACAGTATAAAACATTCAGAATACCAAGCAAGCAACAATTCATTTGGCTATATTTCACAATAATATATATATATATGTATGTATATGTATATATACCTTTGTAAGCTGGGCCAGAGAAATAGATGCAGAAGAGTCATCAATCTGTTCATAAAAAATTAAACACACATTCAAGTTCCACAATCAAAACGCAGCCAACAAATTTAGCCTCTACTGCAGTATTAAGATCTAGCCTGAACTGGTACCTCACAGAGAGGCCTTTTTCCAAAACACTGCAACAACCTTTGGCCAAACGATGTCACTGTCTGTAAAGGTTTTGCTTTCAGATATATGTAAAATTCAGCTCTACAGAAGGGGAATCAGAACAGTGGACTCGCTCAACAGAAGCGACTCATCAGTGTTTACATTCTGTGATCAACATAAACAAGGCTACATTTTCTCAAAGTAAAAGAAATGTTGTTCTCCGCAGTTAAAAACCTTCCATTCTTTTTATAATAGCATGCTGTTAGATGAGTGGATTTCACAAAATATTCAATGTGGGGGAAAGCCTTTTTTTACAGCTGAAAGTTGTCTTTCAGTTTAGAACAGATGTTCTAAAATCTGGCTTATCTGGGGTTCTGGAAATGGCTAAAGGTGCAGTAAAAACCAGTAGGGAACTGACAGTGTTGGGGTACTAATTAAATACTCTGTGTTAGGAAATAGAGAATATAGGAAAATGGGAAAATCAAATGCTTAAAGTAAAGGTTTGTGAAATGAATGAAATTAATAAAGATATTTTAAAAGAATTTTAAAAGATATATATCTTTTAACAAGGATTGCTGCATTCAAGAAGTACACAGTTATTTGGGGGTGCGCTTTATTTATTTATAAATTAGGAAACCCATTTCATATCTGAATTAGGAGATGCACAAGCCATCAGGAAATATTTAGAGGGTTAAGACTTCCCATCCAGGGCTGAGCTAGAAATTGCATTGAATCCTGCACCAAGGACCAGTCACAGCCAGGAAGCTGGTTTCCAACTTCGAAGACCACGACAGGGATGCCATCAGTATTAAAAGTGGTCTATTAAGCCAAGTGCTTACCTTTTACATTACCAGCTAATGGGATGGGAATCATACAGCCCTTCTGTTGTGGCTGGACTGTAACTCCCAGCATTCCTTGCCACTGACTATCATGGCTAGGAGGGCTGTGGAGAGTCGCAGGCCAGTAATATGAAGGACTGCAGGATTTCCACCCACTCCTGCTTTAGAACAAAGGTATTCCCATGAAACAGGGACAGACCATAACAATGAGGCAATCTAACCCATTGACACAAATAATAGGCCCCTACTCCTTGAGGAAGATGTGGGGCAAGTTGGTATAATTGCTAATTTCATGGTGCCTGGGCCTCCAAGCCAGAACCCATGCAGCACTGCACTGCTCCACAAACAAAAGCATGCTCATGCCTCCGCTCTTTGGCCCTAAAGAAGGAAAGTCTCCCCTCCAGATACCCAACACAGGCTCAGGAACACACAAGCCTGGCACCATGTTTGTCTACCCAACCTTTGAGTAGCTGGCATCTTAAGAAAAAAACCTAAAACATTGAACAGCTCAGAGCGGGCTTTGCAACCTATACAAAAGTGGGACTCCTGGAGGTTCCTAGAAGAGGACATTCATCCCCCTCCCCCCCCCCCGAAAAAAGTCAGCCCAGTAAATCTCTCTTCAAAGGCCAGATATGGCCAAGGTTGCACTCTGACAACTCCTGTCTAAATTACCACCTTCTGCAACATATCATGACACAACCAATCATCTGGTCTTCAGCTGACTTTCAGCAAGGCCCCTGAGTAGGAAACACATATGTTTGGCTAACTAAAAGTCCCTTTGCTATATGCGAGTATATGTACAGAGATTGCAAGTAGTGTTAAAGACTTCATGTCTGTCCACAAGGGGATCCGCACGCAAATACACACATCCGCCCTCCCACTGGAATGGAAACAAGGGCCATGCCAAGATTCAGGTCTCTGTAGCTTCCCCATAGTTTTATGGGACCCTGTTGAGGGAGGGGGAAGAACTGCCCTGTATGCCAGACACTGTACAGTCCACAGGCTCACTACTTATCCCAAGGGTCTTCACAGGGAAAACTGAACTGTGTACTTGGGACAGCACTGAAAGACAGGGTGAACTCTAGCCACCAACCCTGACCCTGTGTGATCAGCCTCAACCACTAACATGTCTCCCCAGGAATACTTGTGATGTCCAGACTGACACCCTACAAGCACAGCCCACCAGCCAAAATGAGGAAGAGACAGTCCTTTATTCAACTTTTTTTTTTAACTTAAAAAAAAAAAAAAGGTAACATCCATTATACAATCTTAAACTAGTACTCCTAATTATTCAATCAACTGGGAGAATTCTAAGCTGGAAAAAACAGAATACAGGCTACATGTTGATTACTCAAATTCACCAGAAGACCCTGACAGTGTGTATATGCATGCTTATGAGAAGTTTTATTTTTCGTGTCCACTGAGTAATAACGTTTTATAGTGAGTTTCTGGAAAGAGCCATGCAGTAGCTCAAAAGAATTACAGAACACTATATACAGACATAGACTTCCAGAAGTGCTCTTTAAAAATCTTTGTTTTCAGAAGGAGTTCATAAGCCATGGCAATACATGAATGGAAGGATGGGGCAATTAACAGCTTGTCATTAGCTTACTATTAAGTAGTGCAGCATACAAGGCAAAATACCCAGCATAGCACCATGACCACAACGGTACAGAATTCTCATAAAAAGAATCCGCAATGCTTCCACAAAGCCACAAAACACTGATTTGCACGGCACATCCACATTCAGTTGGAGCGCATGAACTGACCAATTGAAGGTTTTGAAGAATCTGGGTAGCAGCTCTCTGCTTTGGTTTAATTACGCTTTCTGCTAATTTCAAACATTCCTGGGCCCCAACTTCAAATTTCTAATTGATCTGAATTAGTAGGTGCGTAGGATTTTCTCAGCCTTGGCTATGGAGATGCAACTACACATGGGACTGTTAAGTGAATGATACATACAAAGCACCTGAACAAAGGTAATGTCTACCCCATGACACACATCCTGCAGATTCAACAGCCACTGAGATATTTTCAAAATTGGAAACCTTGCCCAGAAAAACTGGAGAGAGAGAGGGGAGAAAATGAAAGCAGATAATGGAAGGGAGCCCAGGCCAGAATCAAGGCCACTCCTACAAATGAAACACTTAAAATGCTTATCCTAGATTAGGCAAGATTTCAGTTTCAGTCTGGCACAGAACTATCATTTCAAACATGTCAAGGGAAGCTGAGGTTAAATGCTAATCAAATCAACAATATGTGTGCTTGAGGATAACAAACAAAACATACCATGGGGTGGGGGGAGATAAGCCAAGAACAGGGATTCACATATTTAGGCAGGAGTCAGTAGGCAGATTTTACTATGGATCCCTCTGTATTCCTGTCTGCTGGTTATAATAGGGATGAAAATGGACTTCTTATTCAACTGGCCTTTGGAAAAGACAGAAACAGTGCCCAACACTCAAAGGTGAGAGAAACATACCCAACTGTCCAACATGTGATGGTGATGTCTGGCCTTATGGCACACTGACCCAGAGCAGGCACAGAAGTCTATCTGCTTCAAAGTCCAGTATAGAAATGAAAGCATGCATGCTGGACATCCACTTTCAGGGCAGCAAGGGGCATTTAGTCTCAGAAAATGGATCTGTGGAGGCTTAGCCAAGGACATTAACTGAGCCAGGCACTCACGCAGAAAGAGTATTCCCTTACTGGACATTTTAAAAGAGCAGCCCTGTGTCACCCAGAGGAGAGGTACCAGGCAAAGGGAATTACTAATCTTACGTTTATACCCTGATAACTCAATGTTTTACTCGGTTTCTACAGGACTGTAAACTTCCTTCCATCCTTCATCTCATCTAAATCAGCCTAGTCAGTAGCTTCCAAGAATTTGGCCTTCTACATCTTAGATTGTGTTGGGGAGCACTAAAGTCTCTTCTTCACTGTCCAGAAGAAATCCCCAGTAACAAACAACAACAACAACAACAAACCAATGAAACCAAACAAACCCAAAAAACCCTGCTTCATGCACAGAGCTTCTGCCTCAAGCAGAATTTTCACCAAGTTTTCACTGGATGTGGCGTATCTGGGTGAGTCAGCACACAGCAGGTGGGAAGATTTTACTTGGCTCAACTAAGAACTTCTAGGAGAGCTCTCCTAGTTTTTCAGCAAGCTTGAAACAGCCGCACACATGTCAGCCAAGCAAGTAGTAAATAAATGCCTCCTGGTTGACTAAGGAGCGAGGTTTTCCAAAGTGTCCAAACACTTGTTCTATTTGTACACTTCGGTAGCCAGACTAGTAAATGTGTATGGGCTAGTACATGTTCTGAACTGTTTACAAGGCTGAAAAATGTACAAGGACTGCCAGGACATGTAGCACAATTCTACATGTAAACTGAACTTTATTTATGAATATGTAGTCTGTTTATATACATGCAAACATAAAAGGGACTGCTTATGAAATAAGAATGAGGTGAACTTTAAAAAATCCACCATTTTTACTAACTATGGTTTGGGGTCTTTTTAATCAGAAATAGTTTTCATCAAAGGCAGGCTATGATTATTAAAGGGGTGTATAGAATTAAACACAGTGTCACAAATATTCTCTCACTGTTGGTCAAGTCCTCCAAAATTGTATCCTAGCAATAGGAGGCCTCGTGTTCCATTCTAAGAAAAAGTAAACCAGCCACACTTAACAAAGACACAAGAAGATATGTAAAGCTATAGTTTTGAACATGGATTAAATCTATTTTCAGTATTTTAAATTAAGGTAAACCATTCTGAACAGTATACAGCAGGGGCCGGCAACCTACGGCCCACGGGCCAGTTCCGGCCCAGGTCGGCGCACTTACCGGCCCAGGAGGACTCCTGCCGCCGCATGTTTTGGCTGCCGTGAGGCCGCGACTCATTTGCACATGTGCAGTACTCCTGCACATGTGCAAACGGGTCGCGGCCGCCGTATGCGCGGAGGTGGTTGTGGCAGCGCGCGCGCAGGAGTCGCGCGTAGCAGTGGGGGTGCGTGCGCGTGTGAGCGCGCGCGCCACCATTCCCCCTCCTCGGCCCGGCGGGAGGGACGACTTCGGCGGAACGGCCCCCCGCTCAAAAAGTTTGCCTACCCCTGGTATACAGAATAAGTATGTTCCTATGACTTAAATTAATGAGTTGGAATGAAAGGGAAAAACTAATGCCTAAAGCATCCAATTTAGGAGTTTTTCAATGGCAAAATAAAATGTAAGGACTTTGGGGTGGCCAGGGAGGGAGCAAAGAAGCAACAGACATGTCCTTAACTGGATTTTTCAGAGAGCTGGTAAGACAAACAGCTAGGTGGTTAGGCCTAAATGTCTCATATATGTTGTGCATTATGAATAATTTATTTAAATATGTTTGCTCACAGAAAAATGGAAGGAACAACAGAACCCCAAGACAGCTGTGCATGTTCTAGCAGGACCTCTCTTCATGGAGGCCATGTGAATATAGTTATCTGGATGTATATTTAGCCATGCAAAAGTGCCCTTGACACTTGGATCATGTATTTGAACCCCAAGTTAAGAGGGGAGAAGTTTAGCAATAATGTGGTTTTTGATTACAATTCAAAAACCAATAAGGGAAATATTAAGAACAAAAGCTAAGTCGTACAATATGATAGTGGCAAAAAAAGGATACACTCCAAATGTTTTTATTTCAAGAAAACAAAAAGCACACAACAACCTATACAAACATACAGCTACCAACTAGACACACAGATGTAGAACAAGGTAATCACGTTCAGTAATCCAAACCCCAACTTACATGATCTATAAATGATCATACAGTATCTGTACAACACAGGGTCATACAGGAAATAATCTAGCAATCAATATGCAATACAGTGTGTCACTTGGCACAAGTGTTATTATCCACATTAAAATGATCTGCATTGCTCAATTTACTATCGTGAATCAAAATACAGTATCATTACAGTATCAATGCTTCTGTGGGAAATTAATAAAAATTAGTATTCAGGAAGGTAGTTTATTGCCACATTATGGTTTTAAAACTAAATGCAATGTGTAGAAGAAAAAAGTGTGAGATTGTGTTTTTACATACTGCTTTTGAAGGTCCACTCACTGGTTCAGTTCGACTTCTAGAAAGTGAAAATAAGAGACTGTCAGAAAGACGGCAATGCATATGGCTCAAAAGAGAGAAAGCCACCACCAAGAACACCAACAGTGTATAGGTACAGTAGGTAAAAAAAATATTCCCCACTTGTAAAATTAGGTAACCAAGGTTTTAATCCTACAGATATGTGGCACTGAGCTTCCACGACTTTCAACATACCACTTTTAACTTGAATATTCTATTTTCATTTTGCGTATTTTGTATACTCCATGTTTTACAATTGTTGTAAAGCACTTTGAAATCTTGGTTATTGTTTTTTAAAGTCATAAATACATAAGAGACTGAACATGCACAGATTTATACAAAGAGGCCAAGCCCCCACACCGTGAACAAGGAAACCAGCCTGGCCAGGAGGCAACCCAGCAGCACAGGCTACGTTGTCAAAAACATCACCTGAAAGGCGTTTCTAGAGTTCTGTGTAATTTATGGGTTCTGTGATAAAGAAAAAAGGCCATATTTACTTATGTTAATTTTAGAGACATCTTCAGAGTTTTATATTTAAAACTGTATATTCCCTATGAACCCATGGGCTTACAGAAGATTCCTACAGCTAGATTTTTGGAGACCTCAATACTGCTGACAGAGAATGGGGGCCATCAAGCACCACAATTTGAAGTACTGACAGCTACTGGGGGATCTGAATTTGTGGTTCAGTTAAGCTTGGAAGCTAAGCAGGGTCAGCCCTGGATAGCATCTGGATGGGAGACCACCAATGAACACTAGACTCTATTTCAAAGGAAGGAACTGGCAAAACTACCTTGCCTAAGAAAAACCTTTGAAATTTATGGGGCCACCATAAGTTGACTTAAAGGTACAAGCACACATACACACACTAAGATGTCTAGCATGGACTTACAATGTCAACAATGTACACATCTAGCGATAACATGCCCTGAATAAACATAGTATTTTCAAAGTATGTTTCAAATTCTCTTAACGAAACATTATAATTTGGGGAGGGAGCTAAACACACACGCGCGCACACACACACAGAGCCCACTAATACTCAAAAGCCCAACACCCCGTTGTTTGTGCCAACTGGAATACAGCCACAGAGAAAAGAGAATGTATGTAAGTGTTATGTACCAAATTCCCACTGAATCAATGGGTCTACCCTAGTTGGGACTAACAATTTGATTGAGGTTCTCCTACCCTTGACTATATCATGAGCTTATAAGATAAGAAACAACTGCCCCGGCACCACAGTAGTCTCTATGAGGAGATGACTGCAATTAACTTTTCATGTCTTGGACTAATGCTTCTATACCATGGCTAGGCTCCTGTGGAATTAGTCGGAGAACAGATAAAATGCTTATTTCTAAATGTTGCTGCTTTTTCTCATGCATTAGTCCCAGCAGGGAAAGGAAGGCCCTAAAGATAGAATTATTTTAAGTCTTACAGACTGCCATACATAATACCATCACATATGATAGCAGAAAACATGTGAGTACTACCTGTGCTTTGAGTTAGATTGAAAGTAGCACCGCAGTGTTCACATCTAGAGTTGCAAAAGCGTATTAGCTCAAAGTGTGAGGTCTACATAACAAGCACTCCAAGCCAGAACCACTCCTTTCTTACACGCTTACAGTCTCTTTCTCTCACCAACACATGCATTCCCACACAGCCCATTCATGTATTACACCGCTAATGGCTGACAGGTTATATTGAACCAATGCAACACATACACAAAGGGTCCAGAGCAGTACCACCATCCAATAAAGATAGGCTCCAGGGCATTATCTTTAGGGGCAAAGCCCCCTGAAAACCTTGTCCTATGTACTTCACTACTTTTGCTTCCTCTTTTCATCCCATCTGCTGCAATGAGCCCAACCTCAAAAACTGCTAGTTAAATGAATCTTGATGACCCAGTTATGCAACCCAGATGTGATCCAATTGCTACAGTGCATAACCAGGCCCAATAAGCCTCTCTGCCCATCTTGTCTATGTACATTAGAGATGGCTTCTTTGTTTGAGTTGTTTGACAACAATAATATCTAGGATGGCTAATCCCAAGGAGCCTGAGCACTTACAAATTGTAATTATAGTAAATAAGATACCCACTAAAAGGAACGAGCAAAACAAAGTATGTGGAAAAAATATAAAATCTGTAAACTGACTGCTAAATGCCAATTTACAGAAAATATAACTTTTTTCAGATAAGGTAAGTCTAGTGTCTACCTGACTCCAATAATTTACATGCCTCACATGATCAGGGATTCATCTCTGTTTGAGTACCAGTTAAATGAAGAAATACACTACTAACAGAATTTGGAATTCCAAATAAGGGAGACTCAAGCTACTACTGCATTGTTAGCCAAATAACCATTTTGCTGCTTATATTGTCTAAACGTTTATAGTTTTCTTTGAGATGCATTCAAATCCACTTTCTGGGCCTTAATACAGACTAGTAGCTTAATGCACCCATATATAAGGGAGGAGTGTGAGGATGAACACTTGGCAGACATACATTCGCCAATTTTGTTAGCTACTCACATGCAGCAATCTGTTCTTTTATCTAATTCTTGCTAAGGAGAGCTGGATCAGGACCCCGAAAAGTAAATACTGGCTACAAAACTGAAATGATAGTCTGCATCCTACGTATTTCATAGATGTCATACTGGACAATACAAATGGCAAAAATGGTTCTGATGCAAGAAAAATGAGTTATACTTTACACATGTCTTGTGTAACAAGGGGCCTTTGCAGGCTGCCAGAAATAGTGCAAATTGAGTCCACTTTAAGGGTTAGGATTAGGGAATCATGGGAACTGTATTTTATTGTGGCACCAGAGCTCTCTGATAGAGAAGGCTCAATGTCTCAGAAAAAAAAAAAATCCCATGACTCCCTAACACTAACACTAACCCTCAAAGTGGACTCAATTTGCACTATTTCTGGCAGTCTGCAAAGGCCCAAAGTTTTATTCTACTAAGCCTGTGTTCAGCTTTCACTGAAATCTACAAAAAGAAATACTGAAAGAGAAACAATACACAACCCAAGCGCTTTTGCTCTTTTTTAACAAGCCAGAAACTTACATGACATATGTTTTGCTTGTACACTTCACTCCACCAATGGGAATTCTTCTGACAATAACAGATGAGTTCTTGGGAATCAGGGCGTTATCATCAGTATATTCTGAAAAGAAGAGAGAGAGTGTGGATATTCCTGGTACGAGTTTACATTAAAAAGAACTGATGTGGAATTTTCCTCAGTAAGACATAAAATCCCAGGACTTTTTAGCGTTCACAACTATATGGGGTAGTTAATACTTATCCTACTATAAGTGAAGTGGTACCTGACACCAATTAAGGCTACTTTCCTCAATATTCACTGGATCTGTATAGCATACGCTAATAAAAAACTTTTCAGGACACTTAGGCCTTTGCAGACTGCCAGAAATAGTGCAAATTGAGTCCACTTTAACTGCCCTGGCTCAGTGCTAGGGCATCATGGGAACTGTAGTTTATTGTGGCACCAGAGCTCTCTGACATAGAAGGCTCAATGTCTCAGAAAAAAATACAGTTCCCATGATTCCCTATCACTGAGCCAGGGCAGTTAAAGTGGACTCAATTTGCACTATTTCTAGCAGTTTGCAAAGGCCCTAACACACAACCTGCTCAAGGGTCAAATCTTTCTGGGGCTGCATGTGGCCCTCAGGGCTACTTCTACAGCCCCTGACACTCCTGCTTCTCTTACACTGACCTTTTGTCAAGCCTGCCAAGTTAAACCTGCCTCTCATCACAGCCTTCAGGTACAGTAACACACCTTTTAAACAGTTTGCAGGGCTGCCTGCACAGTTCAACCTCAACATTTTTTCAAAATTCTGGACCTGCTGACAATGCCCACTCAGTCCTATGACAATGGGAACATTTGGAGAGGTCTTGGTAGACAAAAGTTCCAATAATCTTACTTAAACCTGCATCTCCTTGCCCAACCTCAAATCTGACCAATGTACCCTATATAGAAACTGAAACCAACTCTGTCTGCAGAACACACACCGCCATTTACAAAAATGAGTCTTGAGGGAGCGTAGAGACCAAGATGCAAAGGTGCCTCTTGATGAAGCAGATTGGAGTCCACAAAGACTTGTGCCCAAGAAAGCCTGTTACTCTTTAGCATGGCAGAAGTCTTTTATTGGCTAATTCATGCTATTTCAGTGAGTGATTTGTTTAAAATGAAAAATTACTTCTTAAGACCAAAGTTAAAAAATATCAGACCTTCACATAAGGAAACCCAAAGGAAACCCTTAGAAAGACAAAGCACAGGGAAGCATAGCAAATGATCTCTACCAAGTCCTGTAAGTTTTTGAGAAAGGCAGTTCTACTCAGATTTCCTCACCAAAATTTGATAATGAACACTGTTTTTAAAATACACCTGTCCTGAATATTTGGTAACACAATATCTATATTCCTAAAGATTTACACAAAATCAGGGCTGCTGACAGGGGTGATAAATGGGCAGTTCACCAGCCCCATCATATACCAGTGTGGGAATTGGGCCATCCAGTTTACTTGTCCTGGGCTAAATTCTTACAAGGCACTTCTACTACGAGACCATACAGCAATGGTGAAATCTAAAAAACAACCAAAACCAAAACAAAACAAAACCCAGAGACCTACTGAAGGAATGTCTTTAGACATAACATCCTGTGCTGCACCATCAGGCAATTACTTCAACGAGACTTTAAACAAATTAAAGTATGAGTAGGCCATGCTAGAACTGCTTAAGCAGTACAGGAAGTCTCAGCTTGGTTGGAATGGCTCACCAAGGAATGACAACTCTGTTTGCCATGCATTCCCACAGACACTTCTGCAACAGACAAGTTCCTGGGCTAATTGGGCCACTGGCCTAGGCCTCACCAACCTAACCGTCAAAACAGAAAGCCAAGGGAGAATTCTTGCTGATGGAGTAATCCCATTCTAACACAAGTACAAACCATGAAACTATTCCACCTGCCAGGAAGGAATGTACAGAATGGCAGTTCAACTATCTCACATATATCATCATCATCATCATCATCATCATCATCATCACCACCACCATCATCCCCACTAGCTCTTTTCTCTGTCACAAAGAAGGCTTCCCCAGAAATCCAATGTTTTTCCAGGAAAGCATGTTTAAAATGTATCAGCCACTCACACCCATCTTAACAACACCTTTTAGATCCTCAGGGCATAAGCCCTTCTTTTTAAATTCCAACCGTGTCTGAGGAAGTAGACTCAAGTTGAAATGCCACCAACTTCTCTCTTCCAGTTAGTTGCAAAGGTGCTATAAGATCCTTTTGCGTAAGTGGTAGAATGTTATTAGGAGCTATGAAGCCTTGATGAAGGACAAGAGCCTGTCCTCAGACTCCTCAATATTAACTAGTGTAAGATCTGCTGATGAAAACTTTTGCAGGACACCATAACACACAATCCACTCAAAGATGAAACACCAGAAACCAACTGGAAAAGGATCAATGCTTTAGCACCTCTGGGATTAGCAGAAGTAGTCACCTTCAGATTTCTTCAAGGGAACAGCTCATTACATAGGTGGACAGTCATTCCAGAATAATAAGTATGTCATAAACAAGGTACTAAATGAGGATTATAAACACAAAAACAAGCCTTGTTAATAACAACAACACAAGAACACACCGGACTCTCTCTCTTCTACCAAAGAGGGAACCAGGCAGGATAACCCAGGAGGCTGTCTTATACTGAAAGTACAATGGGAACCCTTGCGGGGTGTTCATCTAGGCCAGCGATTCCCAAATTTTGGCTCTGCAGATGTTTTGGACTTCAGCTCAAAGAAATCCTGATTGTTGGCCAAACTGGCTGGGCCTCTGGAAGCTGAAGTCCAAAATACATGAAGGATCAAAGTTTGGGAATCACTGATCTAAGCCAGTGGTTCCTAAACTTTGGTCCTCCAGATATGTTGGACTTCAACTCCCATAATTCCTGACTGCTGGCCATGTTGGCTGGGGCTTCTGGGATCTGTTTGTCCAAAACAAAGGGAGGCCAAAAGGTTGGGAACCACTGATTCTAGGCCAATACCATCCTCTCAACTGGCAACCTTGGGTACTCCTGGGATCCAGGCAGAAGTCTTTCCTCCTGGCCCTAACTGGAAGCAGGACACTGTCCTGTATTGAGAGGCAGAACCGTATTGGCTTGGGATGAGAGACCCATGGATTTATCTCGCCAGTGTTTGGGGCAGCTGCCTTCTCTCCCCAGCCAGCCCTACCTGCATCTAGGCCAGTGGTTCCTAACCTTTGGTCCCCCAGATGTTCTGGACTTCAGCTCCCACAACTCCTGGTTGTTGGCCAAGCTGGCTTTAGCTTCTGGGATCTGAAGTCCAAAATAAATGGAGGACCAAAGGTTGGGTCTAAACCAACCTGTTTTAAACCATGGTCTAAGCCTACCAGATATTGTCGACTTCAGCTCCCATAATTCCTGGTTGCTGACCACGTTGGCTGGGGCTTCTAGGAGATCCAAAATACACTGCAGAAATAATCCAGTTTGAAGATACTCTAACTGCCCTGGCACATTGCTAGGGAATTCTGGGAACTGTAGTTTTGTGAAACATTTAGCTTTCTGTCAAGAAAGCTCTGGTGCCACAACAAACTACAATTCCCAGGATTCCCTAGCACTCAGACAGGGCAGTTAAAACGGTCTCAAGATGGATTATATCTGCAGTGTGTTTGGGAACCAAAGAAAAGCTAAAAAGCTAACCGTTATTGTCAAAAGGTCTGTGTGTGAAGGTGGGTGTCCATCAGGGTTTATTCTGACAGGCAACCATGTCCTATTTCAACTCAAGGAGAAGGCCGGGGGTGCCCCTTGGCCTAAACGGAACCTTTTTTTTGGGGGGGGGGGTTGTCCATGTACCCCCAACTCTGGAGCCCCTGTGGCTCTCCCTCCCTTCCCCCAAAGGGTGGGGGGGGGTGGCTGCTGGGAGGGGGGTCTGAAAGAAAGTTGACAATTAATTCCAAATGATGTGTGTGTGGTGGGGGGGAGGGATCTCTAGACCAACAGTGTTTATTCTGACAGGAAGCCATAGTCCTATTTCCCAGGCCACCCCTGCCCCAGACTTTCTCCTGAAGGGGAAAAAAAAGGGGGGGGGCACAGGAAGCTCTCCGTAGGTTGAACTGAACCTTTTTTGGAGGAGAGGGTCCACGTTCTCCTATGGGCAAGTCTTCCCCTATGATTCTCTATGGGAAAGTACTGTCTCTTGTTCTAATGCCTCAGGAGAAGGTCTGGGGCGCCTCAAGGCAGAGGAAGCCCGCCGCTTGGGCTGAATTGGACCCATTTTGGGGGTGGGGGGTGGGATCCAGGTAGCCCCAACTCTGGCAGGAGGAGGAGGAGGAGGAGGAGGAGGAGGGTGTCTGTGTGCTTCCCGAGGGGCCCCTCCGTCCCTCCCTGCCTCGCTCCCTCCCGGCGACAGACCCCCTCACCGACCTTCCTTGGTCTGGGCGTTGGTGATCTGGAGGTCGCAGTCGGCGGCCTTGAGCTTCTCTCGGCCCATGATCTGCCGCTTGAGGTCGCAGAGCGAGATGTGGAGCCCGTCGAAGGTGACCGTGTCATAGTTGAGCTTCGAGGAGAACTTGTAGTGCACGCAGGACATGGCGACGAGGAGCGAGCGGCGAACAAACGAAGGAAGGAAGGAAGGAAGATCGAGGACGGCCTGCTCTGAGGGGACACCAAAGGCCGCCGCCGCCGCCGCCGCCGCCGCCGCCGCCGCCGCCGCTGCCCAGGCCCGGGCCCAGGCCCAGGCCCAGTCGTCGTCGAGGGGCGGGCGCGGCGGCCTAGGCTTCCCTTTCCCCCTTTCCTCCCCTCAGAGTCCGCTCCGGCCCGCCATGGCCTCCCCACCGGCGGCGGCGAAGGCGGGTCTCGTCCGCTCGGGGCCGGCTAGGCCTCCATCATGGCGTCGGCCTCGGCGTCTCTCCTCCTCTTTTCCCCTCAGGCCTCCTTTCGGGCCTCCTCTCCTCCTCCTCCTCCTCCTCCTGCCTGCCGGCCGGCCTGCTTTCCTTCTCCTCACAAAACGGCGGACCGTCGCCTCGCAGTCTGTGGGGTTTCCCGGCCGGCAACCGCACGGGCCGCGGAGGGTAGGAGCCAGGGAACGGCGTCGGCGGGGCCCAGTGCGCACGCGCACGCCGCGCAACCTCCCCTCAAGACGCAAGGCACGCTCCCTTCGGAGCAGGAGGGAGCGGCGCATGCGCCGAGGCGGCGGCGGCGGCAGCGCGCACGTCTTCGGCCCCTCACGTGACCCGCCCCTACGCATTATGACAAAGGGAGGCGAGGGAGGGAAAAAGGGAGTGCGGAGGGAGGGGGACAAAGAAGAGGGAACGGCGGAAAGAAAGGCCGCTCTTCCGCCTCCTGTCCCTTCCCCCCTCCGCTCCCTCGTGGGAAATAACAAAAGGAGGCGGGGCTGTCACGTGACCTCTCTTAAAGGGGCAGAGACCATTTTTCTTTAAAGAGTTTGGCTTCTGTACTGTTTTTAAATAAATAAATAAAGTTTATTTATTTACTTTATTGCAAGAAAAGGAAGGAAGACGTCGGTAGCACCTCCTTCCTCACATGCATATATTTTCAAATATAGATTTTTAAAAATGTAAAAATATATTTAAAATATTTTTTAATTTCAAGTCCTTCCAAACTAGAGCCTCCTTCCTCAGATGCTTTTGGAAATTTATTCATTTATATTTGCTTGGGCTTTAATGTATGCCATTTTTTTTAAAAAATACATATAAATTAAAAAAATATAAAAATATATTTTTAAAATTATTTTTAACGTATGTATATATCTGGTGTATAATGAAGATTTCAAGTCAGGGCTGGGAATAGGTTTACTTTTTTGGGCTATCACTCCCAGGCTGCATCCGCACTGTAGAATTAATGGGGTTTGACACCGCTTTAACGGCCGTGGCTCAATGCCAGAGGATTCTGGGACTTTTAGTTTTGCAAGTCACACTCTCTCAGCCTCAAGGGAAAGCAATGGCAAACTTCCCCTGAACAAGGAAAACCCCATGATAGGTTTGCCTTAGGGTCAGGGCAAGTCACACTCTCTCAGCCTCAGGGGAAGGCAATGGCTAACTTTGCTCTGGGCCCCACAACACACTCCAATTCCCAGATTTCCGTATCCTTGAGCCAGGGAGAGTTAAAGGAGCGCCAAACTGGGTTATTTCTCCAGTGTGGATGCAGCCAAGGATTCCCAACTCAGGTCCAAAACACACTGCAGAAATAATCCAGTTTGAGATTGCTTTAACTGGCAGGGCCTCCCCTTCCTCTCCCAATGCAGGTTGGTTGGCCCAAGATCCACAGACGCTGCCAAGGCCTTGCAGTCTCTGCCAGCCACCCAAAGGTCTCATTGGACCCGGTTCTCTGGATGACTCTAGAGCAGCAGAGAAGGACGCTGGATGATGGGCCTTGCAGTCTCTGCCAGCCACCCAAAGGTCTCATTGGACCCGGTTCTCTGGATGACTCTAGAGCAGCAGAGAAGGACGCTGGATGATGGGCCTTGCTTTCTCTCTGCCAGCCACCCAAAGGTCTCATTGGACCCGGTTCTCTGGATGACTCTAGAGCAGCAGAGAAGGACGCTGGATGATGGGCCTTGCTTTCTCTCTGGCTGCTCCATCCCAGAGGTGCCTTTCCCATCATCCAGCGTCCTTCCCTGCTGTCTAGAGCCATCCAGAGAATCAGGTCCAATGACAGACGCTGCCTTCCATGCCGGGCGTGTGCGTGAATCCGCTCTGGTTTTAATCCAAACTTCAAAGGCAGGGTGCTGAACTTTCTTCCCTAAATAGCTTCAGCCTCTTTAAAGGCCACCTTGAACTTGAAAGCCTCCCTCAGAGATGCTCAACCAAGTCCCCAGAACAAGGCCAGCACCTCGGACGGACGGACGGACCGCTCTTTCCAAGGCCAGCCTGGACTTCTAAGGGTCACTCACGGCCAGGGGCTGAAAAACAGTCCCTTGGAGGGTTTAGAATTCAGGACAAGCCCCAGACTGGATCCCCTGGCCCCCTGTGACCCCATCCATCGCCTTTAGGCCTCCTTCCCTTTGGTCCTTTGGAAGAAGCAAAGCAAAGATTTCCAGGAGAAAAGATGGAGGGAAGTCTAGCAGTGCCTCCTTGCTTCCGCTGTGGGCTTCCAGGTGCGTGTGGGTTGCGTATGCCTTCCATTTGCCTCTCACCTTCTGAATTCCCTGAATTTCACAGGCAAGGGATCCTCAGAGGCGGTTTTGCCAGCTCCTTCCTCTGCAATATTGCCTCTGAAAAATTTAGATTTCAGGCTGAATCCCGGAGCAGAGGGGAGGCATCTGCAAGGTTCACTGCAAAAAACCTATGTCCAGAAGCCACCATTGGAGGGCTGGACAGAGAGGGCTGACCATCTTCAGACTGAGTTTGGTGAACAGAATCCCTGTTTCATTTTCTCCTTTGAGCATCTCCCAGATGAGAAGCAACAGTCCTGACGAAGCCAAGCTTATTAAGCAGCAGCAGCAGCATTAGCATTTGGGACTAGGACTCCTCCAGGGGATGAGAGTTTGGATCCCTGTTCAGCTCCATTGTTCAGGAGACCTTGGGTAAGTCACACTCTCTCAGCCTCAGAGGAAGACAAGGACAAAAACTGGAAAAACCAGCAATAAGCTTACCTTAGGGTTGCTGCAAGTCAGAAACGACTTGTAGGCACACAAAAACAAGCAGCAACAAACTCTAAGCAAGTCTTGCAATTGGGTTCTGACCTCCCATTTGCAAAACTGAAATGAATTTGGAAAAATAAAGCTGAAGCTGAAGAGCGGTGACTCACAGCATCCTAAACCGTCTTGAAATTCTCTGAGGGGTCAACAGCAGAGAGGCCCCGGTTATGAATATTCATTTGTTCTCCCAAGACTTGCAGCCAAAGGAAAAGTCATTAGCTGTCCAGAGATCACAGAAGGTGGCTTAGAAATACAGCTTAATTAAGACCGGAGAAGGCGATGAAGCAATCCTCTGCACCCCTTCTGATCGAGAGTTTTATGGCAAACTAAAAGGGGGGGAAAAATCAGACAGAACCAGTGGCTTTCCATATTTGCTCGGAGGTGACTGGCTGTTCTTTGGCCTTTGCCACTATATTTGCCGTTTTGCAGCTACCTTAAGCCCTCAAAATTCACCCGAGAGAGGAACGTTGCCAGGCCAGCCCTGCTTCTCGGTGGAGTTGGCAATATCACGCCATTTGTGTTCATCTGGGTGCAAAACGGACGTGCGCGCTCCTGGACACCTTCGCCTTTCCCTCTGAACAGCCTCGGCCACAATTCCCTTGCTGCTGACCGGTGCTGTCCTTTGCATCTCGCCTTGAGCACCGACCGACCTGTCATGCTCCTAGAGAGACTGTCCTTCTTTCCCCCAATTATCTCTCTGTCTGTACTGCACCTGCCTTCTGCAAAAGGCCCTTATTAACCCATCCATTTCAGAGTCTTTCCTGTCCGTGTTTCCTTCCGGCAATGTGGCGTGTGTCGGACGCAGAACGCCAAAGATTCTGTGCATCCATTTGCAAGGGTTTGCAGTCCAAGCCAGCTAGGAATGGCAGAGAAGGAGGAGGAGGAGGAGGAGAGGCTTGCAATGTCTTTAGCAAGCTGCCTTTACACTCAGTTGGAGCCTTGGTGCATCTAGCTTAGCATCACCATCTCTGGCTGGCAGGAGATGCAGTTCTCCCTGCTTTCGGGCAATTGGAATAATAATAATAATAATAATAATACTTTATTTTTTATATCCCGCCTTTTGCCTAGGCAATCAAGGCGGCTCACATGTTTCCCTAGTCCTGCTTGGAGAAGCCACTGAGGATTGACCCTTTGACTTTCTATGTCGGCAAAAAGGAAGATGCCTTAAATACAGAGTCAGACCTGGATGTTTGTGTGTCTGGGATTGCCTTGGCTCCCCAAGGGTTTTGTTTCCTAGACAGCACCCCCAGCCCTGAATCTTCTACAATCACCCCAATTTTAAAGACCAAAATAGCCTGGGGGGGGGGGTTTTTCTCATTTTGCCCATAGGTTTTCAGGACATTTCATCCCCAAATATCCAAAAATTAAATTTGTTTCAAGAACCTTTTAGGGAAAGAAATGTGACAGATATACAGTGGGCTCTCAGTAACCGTTGGGGTTTTGTTCCAGGACCTCCCATGGATACCAAAATCTGTGGATGCTCAAGTCCCATTAAATACAATGGCAAAATAAAATCGTGTCCCTTATATAAAAATGACAAAATCAAGGTTTGCTTTTTGTAATATATCTCTATCTATTTATCTATCTATTTATTCATGAATATTTTCAAGCTGTGAATGCTTGAATCTGTGGATAAAGAATCCATGGATATGGAGGGCTGACTGTATAGCAAATTTTGATACATTAATGAATCAACCAATCAATCAATTAAAACCCATGCCCTCTGACACTTGGCACCTGCCCACTCTTGGGTTTGCTTTAATTCACTTCCAATCTTGGGGTCTCATTTTGTGCCCCGGTTGCATTTTCTATGCAATCTGTCTGGGAGCTCTGGTGCCACCACAAACTGCAAATCCCAGAATTCCATTCCATTGAGCCATGGCAGCTGAACTGGTGTCAAACTGGATTATTTCTCCAGTGCAGATGCAGGCCTACAGTTTCTAAAGAGGCAGCAGGTGCAAGAGAGAGCACCAGGAGAGCCAAGGAATGCCGTTGAAGCACCTGATAGATTTCACGGTAGCATTTTTGGATCGTGTGTGTGTGTGTGTGTGTGTGTATGTGTGTGTGTGTGTGTGTGTGTGTGTGTGCAAGGGGGGGGGTTGGTGGTGGAGAGGAAGGTGAGAGAGAAAGAACCGAACTCGAGAAGCCTTCCTAAAAATACAGCCGAAATGACAAATTAATTTTCCTCTTGATGGGAACGCGGAGAGTGGATCGGGGGAAGCTGGTGATTAAAAGATAATAAGTGCTTTGGTTGTTTATAAGCTGCGTGCTCAGACCTGGAAAGGAATATTTTTAGAGCTGGAGCTTGGGCAAAGGCACAAATGGGCGGGATGCTTAAAATCTTCCCGGTCCTTGTTTGCTCTCCAAATAGGAAGGAACCCAAACCAGGGAAGATTTTGAGGTGTAGACCTAGCTGGTTGCCCTTCCATGCCTTTGAACCCAGGACAAGAGAGAGACCCATCTGACCATCCAGGATCTATTTGTTGTGTGGAGACTTTTGATTTGCACCGATCAGAGCAGACCCCTCAAAACATCTAGCTCCATCCCATTGATTCAACAGGTCCGCTCCATTTGTGGGAAGACTCTGGACAGACACAGGTGGCAACCATAGCTGAATGGCAGGACGCATCCTTTGCCGGCAAAAGGCCCCCCCACCCCGGCTCTGTGGATGATGATGGATCAACTCCCTTTTGCAGAAGATCCCAGGTTCTGATCCCAGGAGCATCTCCAAGTGAGGCGAGGAAGGAGAATCCCATCTGGAGCCCTGGAAGAGAGCTATGACTGCCGCCACACTGCAAAAATAATCAATTTTTTAAATATTTATTTTTTAATCAAGCCTGGTAAGGATTAGAGAAAGAAAAATAAATTCTAGAGGAAACTGCAGCGCTTGTAGTCGGAGAAACAGAAGCTGCGTCTGCACTATAGAAATAATCCGGTTTGACACTGCTTTGTCTGTCACGGCTGCATCCGATGGAACCCTGGGATTTATAGTCCGGTGAGACACCAGAGCCCTCAGACACAGAAGGCTAAATATCTCATAAAACTAGAGATCCCAGGACTCCACAGCACTGCGCCATGGCAGTTAAAGTGGCATCAAACTGCATTAATTCTGCAGTGTAGATGCAACCTATGTCTGCTAGTTGGAGCTGACAATGCTGAATAAGAGCATCTTTCCAAATCCAAGCGAAGGTGCCATACAATATCCTTACAGTCATGCTTATTTGAGGAATCCTTGTCTTCCAAGGAGGCCTTCCAGCCCACTTGTCCTTATGGCACCCTGAAGGCAGCCAGCCGCGCGAGGTGTAGTTCGGATTTGGGATGCATCCTCTGCCTTCAGGAGCATTGTGCCCTGTGGGAAAGCACTGCAGGTACACAACCTGCGGGCTTCTCCTTCTCACCTTGAAGCGATGCGTACCTCTGAGATTTCTAAGGTTGCAAGCCAGAAGAACTTCCTGAGCACTCGGGACAGATTGTCTTTGAAAGAAAGGCCGGCTCCATCCTTTCAAAGGCTGGGTTTTGTTTGTTTTTCTGCACCTAAATCCTCCCCTTTGAAGGAGAAAACTTCCTGTTGTTGAGATGGACAATCGCTCCCTGAGAGCAGCTGCGGCTTGAAGTGGGGAAGCATTTATTTGGCAAGCGCATCAAAAATCAAGACTCTCTCTCTTCCAGGCAAAATTGTGCATTCATCGCCTTGCTTTTGAGAGAGAGAGAGAGAAAGGGAGAGATGGGGGGAGAGAAAATGATTTGCAATTTAACTTTTCTGTAATGAGCTCCTGCTATTATACGGATTCCATAATAGCTGGTTTGGCTGGAACAGATTGTTGGTGCAACTGGTTTACAAAACATTTTTCAATGCAAGCCTTGCTCCCCCCTCCCTTGTTTTCAATAGCAACAGCTGCTAAGCCTGACAATTATTGTATTTCATCAAAATAAACTTAACTAACTTACTCCTTAATGCTTCCATGTGCAGTTTTCCAATGCATCTGCTTTTTTTTAAATCTTTATTGAAAATAGTGAATTTTTATTGAATGTTAGATGACATTAACCCTACCACAACATCCACCCACATATATTTACTGATGTTTCTGTAGGTATTAAACCTGTACAAGTTTTAATAACTGTAAGCCGCCTTGAATTGTATTATTGGGGGGGAAAGCAAAATACAGATTAACCATGGCCAGTGCTGCTATATTTCTCCCTCTTTGTATTGGAAAGGTGTGCCAGAAGATACAGCGGGTCCTTGGTATCCATTAGAGTTTGGTTCTGGGACCTCCTGTGGATACCAAAATCCATGGATGCTCAAGTCCCATTAAGCACAATGGCATAGTGAAATGTTGTGTCCCTTATATAAAATAGCAACATCAAGGTTTGCTTTTGGGGACGTATGTCTTTTTAGGAATATTGTCAAGCTGTGGGTGGTTGAATCCATGGATAAGGAATCCGTGGATATGGGGTGTGTGTGACTGTTGTTCCAGGTGCATGGCGGTGGGAGAGCATCTTCCGAATCCCGGCAGGTAAAGTCTTCAGGCGCCATGAGATCATGGCAGTCCGGCCGAGGAGGAACGGTCTCCTGAGAAGACAAGGACAACCCAGATGAGAGCCAAACCCTCTAAGAGTGAGAAGCTCTGAATATTTCTTTGCCACTTCATTTTCTTTCCATTTCATCAGGCAATTTTCTCCGCAATCTCTATCTGTATATTTAATCAACAGGGAGTTGGCGTCTAGACCTGGGGGCCTTTGACCTTTGCTTTTAATCCTCTGGAAGAGGACAAAAGGAGAAAGGCATCCAAATTGGCCACAGTTGCTGAGGTAACGCTGGGCTCCTCAGCCTCAGCTGTTGGGTTCTCCAATCCTAATTGCTTTGGGAAGGATGCCAGCCACTTGTGACCTCCCCCTGGTCTGCCAACTTACCCTATTGATTTTGTCTGGATGATGAGTGCACAAGATAGAGTCAATGTGGACCCAGCTAATAAGAGTTGGTGCCCAAAGGTCCACGGACACCATGCGCCGTGTGCCTTGTGTCACCGTGACACAAGTCCCTTTGAGCTGGAGGCAGCGGAGGCAGTTGGCTCCCTTGAGAGTGGTGTGTGTCTCTGTGTGTATTTACTGAAGGAGAAAAGGTCTGAAAGTGACCATCAGGCCTAAAGAAGGTAGAGCCACACTGAAGAAAGCAGTTTGCTTCTTCATAGAAAAGGTTGCGCGCTTCTGGTGAGTTATACATGTGCAAAACATGTTCTGAGCCAAATTGCAAGACATCTTGGCATGTTCTGCTGAGATGATAACACCTAGAACACTGAAATAAGACAAGAAGGGCAGGTATGTAGGTATGTAGGATAGAGGGTCTTGGAAATGTCTCATCCATGAATTGTGGGCAACCTGAGGGCAGTTAACAACAAGCAACATGTAGTTCGGGAACAGTGCTTGCCCCTTATTTAGTCAGTTTGTATGCCTGTCATGGCCGTTTGTTGCTATGTTGGTGCCTTGGCATGTTTTTCTAAGAATTCTATATAAAGTTGGTTCAATTGCTTGCTTGGGCTGGAACTCTGAGCTGCCAAGCCAAAGGGCACCCGGCAGAGAATATCTCTGGACCAGGATTGTAAGGGAAGGTGCTGAATTCTAGCCCCCCAAATAAGTTCCACAGCTTAGATAACTCCTTTGAGGTTTGGACTAAAACCCAAAGTGGACCCACCCACACTTACCCCTGACCTGGGATCTAGCAGGGGCTGCAGGCTGCCTGCCAATTGCCATCATGTCCTTCCACTCTCATCTTCCCACCCAAATGAGACCTTTGGACCTCCTGCTTTTCACGTGGAAACTTCCCGCCCTCAGACTCTCTGCTTCCCTGGTATTTTGAGAGCCTCCAAAATTATCAGGACTTTTTTTTTTTTTTAAGAGAAGATATAAAGTCAATTTTTTTGCAGGCAAATCTGAGCTGGGAGGCTTACTGTCGCCAGCTTGTGTGCCTCTTCCTCCTCCTCCTCCTCCTCCTCCTCCGGCAGGCTCTCATGCAACCTTCCTGCTGTCAGCGTGCCGCATGCCTGCCTTTCCAAGTGTCCATCTCCCACTCAGAGCTGCCAATCCCTGCCTCCGCCGCGTGTGATGTTCCAGGAGAGAAATACCTCCAAAGGGTTCCGCTGTGAGCTGGCATCAGCCACCGCCACATCTCCTCCGCGGAGCATCTGGCCTTCTCTTGGCATCAGAGAAAACCCAGCGGCAGCAGCAGCCCACAGCCCATCATCGCTTCGCATGGCAGCCCCATCTCTGCCAAGAAGTCCCAGGCCTCGGATGAATGTGGCAAGGTGCATTCGCCGCTACACAAAACCGGGAGAAGATCAGGCCCTTCAAAACACGGCAGCAAGGACCCTTCTTTCCCTTGCGGCCTTATGACTTCCAAAAGCACCCATGAAGGCTGCGGGCAGTGCATCCAGTTCTTTTTGCACTACAACTCACACAATCAAGGAATCACATAGCTGGGAGGGTTAGTCCTTCTCTCTCCTTCCAGTTTTGGAAATTCACAGTTAAAGCCTCTTAGAGAGATGGACATCCAACCACTGTTTAAAAACCTCCATGGGAGCTTTTGCCCACTGCTGCCCAAAGCAATCTAGACAGCTCTTGCAGTCAAGAAGTTCTGGCTGATGTTTAACAGGAATTTCCTTTCTTACAACTAAATCCATGGTTTCATGCCCTGTGTTCTGGAGCAGCAGAGGGCAAACTCACTCCATCTTCCATGCAGCGACAGCCCTTCTGCTATTTGAGAGCCAGCGGGGCTTAGTGGTTTAAGTGTCAGACTACAGCTCTGGAGGCCAGAGTACGATTCCTCTCTCTGCCATAAAACCCATTGAGTGACCTCAGGGGAAGGCAATGGGAAGCCTCCACTGAACAAATCTTGCCAAGAAAACCCATAATAGGGCAGCCCTAGGGTCATCATAAACGGGAAACAACTTGAAGTCCCACAACAACAACAATTAGCAAATCACCTCCCCACTTTCTCTTCGCCAAGCCAATATGCCCAGCTCTCCAAGGGCTTGCTTTCTATACCTTTGACCATCTTGGCCACCCTTCTTTGGACACCTTCCAGCTTATCCATATCCTTCTTAAGCTGTACAACACTGTACATGTCAAGGACATGCCGGATAGGGAATTGCAATCACATAAAGGTGAACTGAGATGTTGTGCAATGCTTGCATTCTCAAGTGCAGAGCAGAGATGTGTCTTCTTCTCTGGGACCATTGTGCAAACAGAGCCAACAACATGTTCCAATCCACAATGTGTCCCAATGCACACTGAGCATCAGAATATGTTGCCCATCGCACTGGGAAATGTTGCACAATGGGAACCCTGGTTGCACAATGGGTCATCTTACATCATGCCCTGTTGTGCATCATTGCAACTCACTATTATGGTTGTGTCTCATATCAGCATTGTAACGTTGCACATCCTAGCCTCTGAGGCAGAATCCTGGCCATTATTTTATTGCCACCAACACCACAACCACAACCACAACCTTCATCATCTTCATCATCATCCCAATATTTCTTGGAGACAGCACCCAAATACATGTGTTTCCTCTCCAGCAGTTGCAATCGCTCAGTGTAGTCTCTTCCAAAAGCTTCCTCTTCCACCCTCAACTCACCCCAGTTCAAATCCACCTTCTGCACCCACACCTGCACCCTGTCCTCCAAACCTTTGCTGTTGTTGTTTTTTGACCTATTTTATGCTTCACTGTCAGGAACATCAGCCTGCCTCTGGCAAAAAAAAAATGCAGCATTGAATATTGATAAGTTTTTGCATTTTAAATCTTCCTCAAGGACACTGAAGGGCCCACAAAGTAATGCCAGCCGAAAAGTGTGTGGCTGGAAAAATTTGGACACAGAATTTAAAAACCTTCCTTTTTGGGGAAAGATTAAAATAAAAGAACAAAAGAGAGTTGTAATAGTGTTATCATACACCAAAAGGAAATCTTCACACCCATTCCCAGTCACTAAAGCTGAATGTAGACGTTTGCTCTGACCTTATTAAAGACCATACATTTTGAAAGTCTAGTGGAAGCAGACCAGATGAGAGGAAGGGTCTGCAGGTGAGAAAAGACCTTCTGGACTCGGATGGTCTCTGGATACCTCTTTGTTTTGTTCTTTCTAGATCGCTTGGGATGCCACACTTTTAATATAACCACAGTGGACACATATGTCAGTAGCTTCCATGTCACTAAGGGTGGTTAATCTGCTCTGGTTTTAACCCAAACTTCAAAGTTCAGGCATTATGGGCAAGATGCTGAACTTTTCCACCAAATAGATTCAGCCTCCTTGGATGGCTCTGTCAAAGGCCAGCCTGAACTTTTGCGATGCTGAACCAAATCCCCAAAATCTAATCCCCTAGCACCCTGGACTGCTCTTTCCAAAGCCAGCCTGAACTTTAAAGACACACTCTTGAGAGGCTGAACTAACTGATGAATCCCCAAAATAGGCCCAGGAGCACCCTGGACAGCTCCTGCAAAGGCCAGCCTGAAATTTCAAGGCTCACTCTGAACGAAGGGGCTGAACGATAGTCCCCAAATAGATGCAGAATTCATTTAAATTTCAGGATAAACCCCAGATTGGACCCACTGCTCCGCTGACATGGGATCCACCTCCTCCTCTGCCTTATGCCTTCCTCTCTTTGGAGGAAGCAGAGGAGAAGGAGCCAGGAAACACAGCTGCTGCTTTCTTGGCCTTCTATCAGCAAAGAGAAAGAGCAACCAGGGATGCGGTGGCTGAGAAAGAACTAAGCAGGAGGAGAGAGGGCAGATCTTTCTCTCTACCCCCGGCCCCCAAGAACCGCAGAATCACAGTTGGAAGAGACCCCAAGGGCCATCCACTCCAACCCCATTCTGCCATGCAGGAAGACACCATCCAAGCCCTCCATGTGACAGATGGCCATTCAGCCTCTGCTTCAAAACCTCCAAGGAAGATGACTCTACCACCCCTCAAAGCAGTTCCTTCTACTGTGAACATCTCTGACCATCAGGAAGTTCTTCCTAATGTTTAGGTGGAATTTATTTTCCTGTAGTTTGAACCCATTGCTCCATGTCCTGTTCTCTGGAGCAGCAGAAAACAAGCTTGCTCCATCCTCAACATGACTTACCCTCCATTTGAACATGGCTATCATGTCACCTCTTAACCTTCTCCAGGCTAAACATACCCAGCTCCCTAAGCCACTCTTCAGAGGACTTAGTGGTTTCCAGACCCCTGACTCCTTAAAACACACACACACGCACACACACACACTCACACCATGAGATGTGTGCATGGAACGGCGCGTGATGCTCATGCCACCTGCTGAGGTGGGAAGAAGCCATTTGCAGGGTTCTTGTGCCATCCAGTAAATCAGGCTGGTAACCCGTTCCCTCCTCTCTGACTTTGGGCTATTCTTGGGCAGATAGGGGACTCCCCCTCCCGGGTGCCAGAGATCCTTTTCAAATGTACTCTATGTGTGTGAGTGTGTGTGAGTGTGTGCATGTGTGTAGGAGCCTCTTTGCTCCGGAGCTGTGGCTTATGCCTGCCTGAGGGTCATGGATTTTAAAAAAAGGAACGGTAACCATCATCTGAAGTTGAAAGGAGATTCCAAGGTGTTGAGCTCTGTCCCTGAAATAGGTTCAGCCCTTTGGGGAGCTGTTTTAAAATCTGGAATAAAACCCGGAGCAGATTTATTGCCTGCTGACATGGGAGCCACCCACTGACACAGCAAGGAAGAATACAGAAGAGGAGTAATGGGACAGACCCCTGATAGGTGTAATGGAATTACTCTTTTGGGGCTAATATTTAAAAACACAGCCATATTAGTCTGGAATCTCAGTATGTAAAGGGATTTTGTAGCACCTTTGAGACTAACTGGATAAAAGAAGTTGTAGCATAAACTTTTCTAGACTTGGTCTACTTCCTCAGATGCAAAGCTCATGCTACAACTTCTTTCCCCCAGTTATTCTCAAAGATGCTACAAGGTCCCTTTGCATACTGTTCTTTTTGGGCTAAAAGTCCCCAAATCCTCCAGCCAACATGATCAATGCTGTCCTCCAAAGACGGAGCTTTCCCAAGCTCTGCTGAACTCTTATTTCCCAAATAGCCAACTCCCTGAACCCCAACCAGATGAAGAGAAAAGGACTGGGTCTGTCTTGGAATATCTGACAGAGGGAAATGCAAACTAGTTTCTGTTTGTTTGTTTTTACCATAGAGGCACCAAAAGCCTGGGATCAAAAGCAGATGAGCCATGATAGCATGCATCAACACAGAAGGGATGGTCAGTGTCTTAAGAAATGAGGCAAGCCCCTGTCTTCAGCAGCTGAAGATCGCCAGCCGGGGATGACCTAGAGTTGAGGTATAAGGCTGATATATAAGGAACCTGGGAAAATGGCTTGCATCTGGAAAGGATTCCTCTTGGTTCTCCAGAACTTCAAACCCTGTTGGAGGGAGTTGCATTAAAATAAAAAATTCTGTAAGAAGATTGCCTCAGCTGCCAATGAAGCACAGCTGC
Organism: Phrynosoma blainvillii; assembly: GCA_026167975.1. Classification (NCBI taxonomy): domain Eukaryota; kingdom Metazoa; phylum Chordata; class Lepidosauria; order Squamata; family Phrynosomatidae; genus Phrynosoma; species Phrynosoma blainvillii. Next base: position 645,964 of record JANUYF010000012.1, read on the forward strand.
ATTTGGAAGAGAACCTGGCAGCTTCTCTTGGCAACTCTATTTGCAGCCCAAGTTGCAGGGAGAAATTGCATGCAAACTGCAAATCACACAAGGCTTCAGTGAGGTTGGCTGTGATGGAATTCCTGGGCCATAATTCCTCACTAAAACCCAACAGACATTTTTAGCTCAGTTTGGAATATCAGCATCATTCTTCCCTTCCTTCATGTGAAACCTTCATAAAGTGCTCACAATCTAAGAGATATAAAGCTTTGTCTATTTCATTCTTGTATGTAAATGCAACCATGTTGGTGTGATTTTCCAACATGATTCATACTTTGGGATTCTGCTCTGGAAAATTAGTTTGCATACGACTGTGCATGGTTTTCTAACACAGAAAACACGTTTTGGGCCAGAAAACAGGTATTTTGTGCAAATAACTGTGTTATGCAGAAGACTCAGAAAGGAAAAAAAATCATGTGGATTTTCTGGGCATGTGACGTCTTTTTGGTTTTTGTACCAAATTCATGTGAGTTTTTTTGGGTTTTGTACCAAAGCTGTGGAATTTCCACAAGATGTATGCAATTTAGACAAGGGATCTCCACACACCTCTTCCCCAACCCCTGCCCTTGCTGTGCAGCATCTCGCCTTTCCGACAAAGGGCCACTCAGCCACACCTGCTGATCCAAATGTGTTTTTATTGGGTATACTGGTTTTCCTTTCAGCTTTTGAGTGCTTCAGATTTCACCCACCGGTACAGGACGTACGCTGGCGCTGCCCCAGAAGTCCAGACACAAACTGGACCCAGCATTTCAGGTCTGGCCAGAAGGAGACTGCCAGCCCTGAGTGCAAGAGTCCTTTTCGTAGGCTTCATCCCACCTGCAATGTCAAAAGCTGACCCACAGATGGTGGGGTCACTCCCAGCGCCGTGGTAGGGATGGAGTCGGGCAGGGGACAGGATGGAGTCTTCTGCCCCCAAGTCCTTGAGGTGAGCATGGAACAGACAAGAAAATACAGAGCCCTTCCTAAACCGGTCGAAATGCCTGGGGAGGGGGATCCCCGCTTTTCTTCCAATCCCGTGGGAGGAAACTGGATTCCAGAGGATTTAATGCATGCACACGATAACAGTGAAACCCCGCAACCCCAAGACACCAGCGTCGTCGGATACACCCCAGGACAGGAGGAGGGACAGCGGTCTCAGTCTTCGAATAAGCTCTTGGTGTTTTTGAGCCTGCAGATTTCCCACAGGTGCTATTTCTGGGTTAAGCCTACACCAAAATGGCATTTCTGAGAGAGGTGAGGAGAGATGGGCATGGGGGGCACAGCTGCACCCCCCAAGGAGGTCCCCATGTGGATGCCGCCATGTTCACACAGTCCACTGGGCACCCCCTTCTCCTGTGCGCATGGACAAAGCTCAGTGCCCATGTATGGCCAGAGACTGAGACAGGTTTTGGGAAACCAAAATGGAGTCAGGTCGCCGGCTGTGTTGGATTCCAAAATGAAACAGAACCGAAAAAGAAAGTCCCAGCCCAGGCCGGGGGCAGGGGGGGCCCTTGAGGATTTCTATTGGAAAAACAAACAAAAAAACCCAAAGGTTGCACTAGAAACACCATCACAGGGGTGGGGAGTGGAGGGGGGTTTGGTTGGTCATGTCATGCAGTCTCTATTACACATCTCTATTGACAGCGTCCAGCAGGAGAGAGGGCCAATGGCTGGGGCCCTTGGCCCACCGGGGCCACGTCTGAGCTCAGACCGGCGTGGTTCGTCTGTTGGCTTGGTTGTTGTGCAAAGAGTCCTTGAACTCTTTGGGGAGGGAGTTGTGGATCTGTAGGAACCCGTGATCCCTCTCCGAGTTGAGCAGCGTCCCGATCGTCACCTTGGAGGGGTCTCTGGAGAGGGTGAACATGGAGATGTCGGTGGAAGGGATGGCGCCGAAGCCCTTGCCGATGGGAGACAGGTCCCTCGAGCGCGGCTCCGTGGAGCGGGAGCTGGATCTCCGCCGGAACCGGTACCGGTAGGTGGGCAGGCGGGCGAAAGTGGACTTCTTCAGCAGAGCCACCGAGTGGGACTTGGCCCGCATCTGGCGGTGCTTCTCAATGTACATGTGGACGGCGATGACCCCCACCATCTCCGCAATGATAAAGGATAAGGCCCCGAAGTAGAAGGACCAGCCGTAGGAGTAACTTTTCTTGGAGTCGCTCTGTCCAGGGTCGCCAGCATTTGCCGAGATGTAAACTATAATCCCAATGATGTTGCTGAGCCCTGAAAGGGGGAAAAAGGTTCAGAATTGAGTTTGCTGAACCCACCTGGCCCCTCTTTTGATCCAGGTGAGAGGTAAGGGAGCCCTAATTCTGAGTGTGCAAACACACCAAAGTGTGTTAAAACAAGAGGAATTCTGAGGTTCCAGCCCCACTTGGAAGTTGTGGAAGTGACAGGAACCAAGCAGGCAAGGCTGAGGTTGGTTCACCTACACCTTTCAGCCTCTTCAGTCTCCTTGCTTCTCGGTTTCCAGAAGAGAATACCCAGGGGCCAGGGCGCTTTTATACCTCTGCAGCTGCAAAACTAACACCCCCAGCCCACATCACACCAACACCATCCCTAAATCCAGCTCAGCAAAAGAGTTTTATCTGCGGCAGAAGGAGAGTTTGAGTGTAGACACCCACCCATTTCTCCCAGGAACCATCTGGTGCAGATACAAAAGTGTGGGAAATTAAAGCACAGGGGCTGTAGCAAGTAACCTGAACTGGTGTCTGTGTGACAGACAGACCGATAGATAGCTAAGATACCCAGGTGGGTTGGAGCACCTTCCCGCTCCTGGCTTTTGTAACTCACCACCTGTTTGCTATCTACTAAATTGTTGTTGTTCTCAAGCTCACCTTCCCTCCTACCATCTCTTGGAAACCAGTGTTGCTTCTGTTCTTCCTCTGTTATGTTAGGGAGAGATAGCTGCACATGGAGCTCTCCTCCATGCAGGCTAGAAATGTGTTTGCATGCATAATCCAAGCTGCAACAAGGACTCTTGCAAAGTGCATGTCTCTTCCACCATTGGGGTGTGTGTGTGTGTGTGTAGCCTGTCACTTCTTTCTCACTTCCTCCTGGGGAGCATAGACAGGTTCCCAGGTCTAGCTCCATTGCCTCAGCTACCATATGGCTATGGGGGGTGGGGGGGGGGGCAGGCACCCAACCATGTTCTGGCTGCTTTTCTGCACCTGGAGAAGGATGGGGTGCCTCCACCACCCCAGCATAAGCATGGCTCAGCCAACAGATGTTTGGGCCTTGCATTGGCTGATCTGAATTTGTTCTGGTTTTGAATGGTTTGGAGTTGCATTTTTTGAGTGAAACTGGTTGTGTAGTATAAATGCCCCCCATGTGGGGTTGTGCATGGATGGTGCCACACTGCTCTTGTGCTGCATGGCTGCATTGCACAACAGAGCAAACGTCCGTATCTGTGCGCCTGCACAATAGCCTGTTGTTGCTGTGTCCCTTCAAGTCATTTCTGACTTATGGCTACTCTGTCACGGGGTTTTCTGGGGCTGAGGGAGCGTGACTAACCCAAGGTCACCCAGTGGCTTTCCAGGCCAAACAGGGAATTGAACCCTGATCTCCAGAGCTGTAGCCCAATGCTCAAACCACTGCGCTACACTGGCTCTCATGGCTGGCACAACGCTGGCATGATGGCACCTATGGCAGCCCCCCTTCTGGGATTTGAACTGAAGGTAGACGTTCTGCCCCATCAGACAAAATTGTCCAGCAAATGTAGACATGCATAACAAGGTTCTTTATGATTTTTAACACCTTTGCCTGATGAAGAAGAAGCCAGTGGAGCTTCGAAGCTTGCAACATGTGTAATGTGCATTTTGGTTGGCCCAATAAAAGTACTGTATAACTATTTTGTGGATTTTGGATGATACTGTACTTTGCTTTATGGCCAACACGGCTACCCCTGGACAGGTTCTGACTGTCATTGTTATTAGCTATAGTTTACATATATATATTTTTAAAAAATTATGTGATTAGATGTCTGGTTTAGGACTGTCCCCAGCACTTTTGAATTGTTCTGCAAACTTCCCTCAGTCTCCTTGCACAGAAAAGTGAGACGTACATTCTTGGAAACAAACGATTCCCAAAGCATGCTTTTTAATACCCCAGACTCTAGATTTATTCCAAGTAGCAATGTTGCAGCAGCAGCAGAAGGGACTCACCTGCCGATACAAAGAAGATCCCTGCGCTCAGGATGACATTGAGTTTGCTCTTATAGAACTCGCTGGCAGCCACGCAGAGGCCTCCGAAGAAGAGAAGACCAACACTTAAGATGGGGAAGATACTAGATGCTCTCACTGCACCTGGACGAGAGGGGAAGCAGCCCTCGTTACGTGAGACAAGGCGGGTTGGAAGGCGTCTGCACTTCAGAGTTACAACACTTCAAGCCCCCGTTCCATCCCACTGAATCCTGGGATCTGTCGGCTGAGATTCCCTTCTGGCAAAACTCTAATGCAGGGATGGGAACCATGCAGGCCACAAGGTGTTGTTGGGCTGCCATTCCTCTCATCCTTTAGCTATGCAAGCTGGGGCTGATGGGAGTTGCAGCTCAACAACAAGTGGAGGGTGGTATGATTGCTACATGGAATTAAATGATCTCTGCAGGACGATAGTTCCCAAACTACACTGAGAAGAGGGGTTTGGATCAAATCAGGTTTGGCAGAGTACAATGAGGAGTGAATCCACCCCAAATTTTGGACCTAGCTCTAGAACATCCAAGGTTCTGAATGTAGTTTGGAGGAGGAATCCAGCACCTTGGATAGCAGTTTCAGACCACAAACTGAAATCCCACTGACCTGGAACATGAACAAATAACAGAATCCCTCTGCGGCTTCTCTGTAGATTTCCCTTCGCTATTTGTCATTATTCGCTGCCACGTTTACCTGAGTTTATGGAGAGCCTGCAAACGGAGGACTGGGGATCCTGCAATTGCTTCCTGCAATGGCTTCCCTTGCAATGGCCTTTGGCCTCCCTCCTCCCACACCATCTGAGACAGAGACAGACAGCCTTCCCAAATCTGCCCAGGAGAGATAAACTCACGCAGGAGGTATTCGGATGCATCCTGGTCATAGTCGGCGTCTTCGGGAAAATGGTTGATTTGCTTACAGATGCCCCTGAACGTCCCTGGGGAAGAAAGAAGAGAAAGAGGACCAAAATGCAGGACTTATTTCTGAGTAAGACTGCGCCCCAAGGCCTTCCTTTCTTTCCCTCTCCTCCTCCCCCTCTTGCCATGGGTCTTTAGGCTGGAGAAGAGATGGTTAAGAGGGGATATGATGGACCTGTTTAAGCATTTGAAGGGAGGTCACACTGAGGATGGAGCAAGCTTGTTTTCTGCCGCTCCAGAGAATAGGACACAATGGAGCAATGGATGCAAACTGCAGGAAAAGAGATTCCACCTAAACATTAGGAAGATCTTCCTGAGAGTAAGAGTCCTTTGACAATGGGAGATGCTGCTGCCTCGGAGTGTAGTGGAATTCCCTCCTATGGAGGTTTTTAAGCAGATAAAATTACCTTCAGGCTATGTGTGCAAGGTGTATATGAAACAAATGAATTTTGTGCTTAGACATAGGTCCCATCTCCAAGTACATATATGCAAATACAGGTAATTCAAAATCTCCCTCCTCCCCAAAATCCAAAACACTGTTGACTCATGTTAAGCTTGTAGTCCTTTTCACACTTAACTGTTGTCAAGCCAGGGGTCCCCCATCCCATATTTGTGCAATTCCCACTTTTCCTGCCTGCATGTGGTACCCTACGCACCTCCTTGCTGGAAATGCTGGAATTGTGATTTTGGCCCAACTTGGGTGAAATTGGCTCCCAAAGACGCTGACGCTGTCCAGCCCGGCAACCTGGAAGCAATCCCAGTGATGGAATGGGTGCCCAGTCCAGGCAGTCAAGCAGTCGCCCCCACCCCCTGATTCCCAGGCATGTGTTCAAATCCTGCCACTTAATGATGGCTTTTGGGAGAAGAATGCTGATGATCAGACTGTGGTGGAAAAGGAGGTGGGCAAGAGAGCTGCCTTCCCCAGCATGGCTTGGCTGTTTTCATGATTTTTATGGCAATGTCAACTCTTTCTCTTGCCTCTCTCTCTCTCTTGAAAGCCTCTTCTCCATCTGAAGCTGCACCTCCTCCCTTTTATATGAAGCTGCTATTGCTATGAGGACCCAAAATGCATCTCTCATTTTGAATCCAGCTCAGTTCCCTTGAATTCACATTGCTGACTCCTTTCCAAAAGCAAGCCTCCTGCTCACCATCCACTCCCAGATTTAACTCTTTCTTGCCTCCCATCGCCAGGACCCAGAAAGGCAGCTAAAATGTGGCCAAGTTAGCGGTGGGTTTGGTGGCCGCAGGTCAAAAGCCAAGTGATAATAATCTCCACTGGTCTGTTTGCACAAGGCTGATGTTTACTAGAGGGCAACAGCCTGAGACTCAACCGATGGCACAACCCATCAATGAAGGCATCTCCTTGAAATGATTCATACTTTCCTAAGGCATGGCTCCTCTGCTACAGCTAGCTCTCTGTTACGGGAGGAAAATGAGTTATCACCCCTTGCAGGCCAATATCCTATTTGGCACTGATGGAAAGCAATGCTCCAGTAGTGGACTTAATGCTGGAGGTCTGAGGGATGCTCCCTTCTTTGCTCTTTTCTCCAGAAGGCAAAGAACTGGTTGTGGCAGCAGAGCCTTTCAATGAGTGTGCTTTGCTGTTATCCTTACTATGTTCTCCTATACATGTTCTCAAAAGTTTTAATACAGGTTGAGTCTTTCTTATCCAGAATTCCAAACTCCAAAATAATTCCAAAATCCAAAAAATACCTCCCCTTACCATCTTAACTAAGGACAGAAACATCCAAATGCAGGCATCTGACTAACATCTCCAATTGCTTTTTCTCCTGTTTGGTTTGCAACCTCTTGCCTGATGAAGAAGAAGCCAGTGGAGCTTCGAAAGCTTGCAACAAGGATATTGTGCATTTAGGATGGCCAATAAAGGTATCACTGATGGATTGTTGTTTGAATTTGCTAAATGGCCAACACAGCTACCCCTGAATGTAAATCAAATAGGTGAGGAGTGAAGCCATGATTGAAACCACTTCTCTCTAGGACTCAGTCTTAATGACTTCAATGACAGTTTAACTCTTCTTGATTCTATTTAATCGTCTTCTTAAAGCAGAAATACACAATTGCTCAATAAAACCTTAATATATATTCAGAGAGGTAGATTTAATTAGATGGTTGGTACACACTCAGCATTTATTCTGAATTGTTTTCAAATTAATTTTCAGTTCATCCAGAAATGGGGCCCTTTGCATTTATATCCAGATTCCTTGTTCAAATTCCTCACTTTTTATATTCATGGACTTTCTCTAGACTTCGAGAGAGGCAGACCTCAGAGAAAGAGAATGAAGGAAAATGATCCCTTCCCTTCAGGCAAAAGCAAACTCTGGAGTAATTGCTGTTTTATGTGGAATTCAGGAGGGAAGCTGGAGCAATGTAGTGCAGCGATTTGGGTGTTGCACTAGGATTCCCAGAGACCAGGGTTCAAATCCCTGTTCAGCCATGGAAACCCACTGGATGATCTTGGCTGAGTCACACACTCTCAGCCCCCCAAAAACCCATGATAGGTTTGCCATAGGTAGGGTCACCATAAGTCAGAAATGTCTTCAAGACACGCAACAGCAACAAGACTGAAAGGTAACCAGCGCCTTTTCAATTGTCTGCTTCTTGGTCTTTCTCCTCATCCGTTTGTTTTAAGAAATGACCTTGCTCCTGCTTAAAGCCCTTACTGCCAACTGCATAAAAATTTATTTGCCAACTGCACATTTTGTTTTTTTACTACTGCACCAAATGCGTCCAGCTTCACCTTAGAATAATGCCGGGGGGATGGATTCTTCTTCTTTTCCCAGTATTCACAGCCAGGATTTACTTGAGCTCTCACCTTTGGGAACCAACCCTAAATCCAAGGGCGAAGCTGCTTCAGTTGAACAATAAGCAAAAATTCAACGGAGCATCAAGACATCATCAGATATTGGCGTCCAAAGGAAAGGGTCAAGCAGAGTGACCCAGGGAACGTCAGCTCAGCAAACAGAAGAGGGGCAATTTTGCAGTCTCTTGTTCTCTGCAATGTTAGGATTTGCAGAAGTGAAAGAAGATGTCATTGAGGTTGCAGGCTTCTAATTTGGGAAGGATAATGGCCTCATCCCTCTCCACTCCCACGTACCTAGAGCCACGCGCCTGGACCATCAATGGGACCGATGTCCAACAGAATCAAGCAGGAAGGGTGGGAAAACTGCCTTCCCCCCAAAAGCCTGTACCCCCCAATTCCTCCCACTTTGCTCTCCTACACAGAGAAGGAAGAGAGTGTGATCCGTCAAATCACTCCCACCCACAGCGAGGGAGCGACAGAGAGAGAAGCATCCCTGGTTTCCAGCGTGAGAGTTGCTTGGAAACCCGGGTGCCGATGGTGGGTGCTCTTTAAGACAAGACAGCGAGAAACAGAGAGTGGTGCTGCATTTAGAAACCTAGAGATCAGAAGCAAAGTTTCAGACCCAATGCAAAATGGATCAATACACAAGACTTGACGCCAAGTAAGCCTAAACCAGAGCATGCATTGGAAATCCCAGGACTCCATAGGATGGAACCAGGGCAGTTAAGCGATAGCAGTCTTAGGTGGAAAGGCCCGTGGCTCGGCACTGGCTCAATATGCTGGTTATTGAGGGGTCTGATGGGTCACCTTCCTCCATGTCCTCCAGGACGGACCAAGAGGAGTTCAACCAAGGAGGGGGCCATGGAAAGAGGAGGCACAGGCCCTGGCTCTCCTTTCTGAGAAGGAGGAGGAGAAACCGTGTGGGTGCACCATTGCTGAGCCAGGGGAGCCATCCTGGAGCCTTTTCTTTTTCACTTAAAGATAATTTTATGGCATTTCTTCCAAAGTCTGAGCATATTTCTGGATGCCAGATGACTACGTGGTTGCCATGGGAACTATCTTAGGATTTTAATGAATAGAGAGGAGCCCCCCTCCTCCTTCCCTTCCCCTTCTTTTTTAAAACCCAAGAAAAATGTCAGAGGATAAAATAGATTGGCACTGGCATGCCGGCTCATGAGAGGCAGCGATGGCACCCCTGTCAGCCACGGAGAGGCTTAGAGGCGGCAGGAGAGGAGGAAGCCCAAGCGTGGATGAGCCTCCCCCTTCTCCTCCCAAACCTCAACCCTTCCTCCATCCCAGATTAGATGCTAGGGAGACTCAGAGCACCATTGGCTTCTGCAAAGGGAAAGGCCTCAAGCCATGGCGGCATTGCTTTGCTTTCCCAGTCCTCCTGACCTCTTGCCTTGCCTTGCTTTGCCTTGCCTTCCTTTCCCTCCAGTCTCCCACACCATCAGAATCTGAGTTGGAAGGCTCCCTTGGGTGAGAAGGACCTGCCAGATTCTATACAACCTCATTTCCCATCCTTCCTTTTACAAAATTGCATTTCAAAAGCAACTCCTTCCATCTCAGTCTGAAGTTTTCCAGTCCACGAGGGTTAACCAGAGACACCGTGCTCATCCTTATTGCACCCTGAGATCTTATGATATAGCACAAGGCATAAATATTTTAATAAATGAAGCAAAATGAATAGTGATGGCAGGGATCAGTAGAGCTTGAGGCGGTCCAGGAGCTGCGGAGAATGAATGACAAGGGAGAAGACAGAGTCGAAGCAGAGAGCTTGTCTGCGGAGGATGATGGTGAGCCCAGGCTAATCGGCACAGATGATCCGGCTGGAGGCTTCTTCTGTGATTGCAAGCACCCAGCAAGCTAATTTTTAATCAATTGCAAATAACCAAGCTTTACTCCTTCACCTACAGAACAAATACATGCTGCCTTTCTGCTTTCTGTTCTGGACTGGGATGAACTGGGCAATGGAAAACACCGAGGCTCGTGAAATGGAGTATTAGCTTTATGCCATCCTGCTGTTCAACAGTCAGAATGAGACTGCATGGTCCACTTTGAATTTAGGTACAAGCCAAGGACAAGTCTATAGATGGAGTCCAAGAAGGAAGGAAGGAGGGCACCATGTCAGTAGGGGAGGGGGGGGACTTTAGATATTCAAAGGGAAGTCGTCAGATGGAAGATGGAGGGGGATTGTTTTCAGCTGCTTCAGAGAGTAGATGGATTCAAACCCAAGAAGGGTCAGGAAGCCACCAAGCCTTATGAGGGGCACCTTAGGGAGCTGGGTATGGTTAGCCTGGAGAAGGGTGACATGATAGCCATGTTTAAATATTTGAAGGGAAGACATATTGAGGATGAAGCAAGCTTGTTTTCTGTTGCTCCAGAGAATAGGACACAATGGAGCAATGGATGCAAACTACAGGAAAAGAGATTCCAGCTCAACATTAGGAGGAACTTCCTGAGAGTAAGGGCTGTTTGAAGTAAAAGAGCTGCTGCCTCCATGGAGGGCAGAGAAGTCTCCTTCTTTGGAGGTCTTTAAACAGATGCTGGAGGGCCATCTCTCACAGGGAGGGCTTGGATGGTGTTTACCTGCCTGGCAGAATGGGGCTGGAGTGGATGGCCCCTTAGGGTCTCTTCCAAATCTATGATTCTATGAAAGGAGATTCTGACTAAACCTTAGGAAAATGGGGCTGGAGTGGATGGCCCCTTAGGGTCTCTTCCAAATCTTTGATTCTATGAAAGGAGATTCTGACTAAACCTTAGGAAAAACCTTCTGGTTGCCTGGAAGGACAGTGGACTCTCCTTTGTTGGAAGTATTTCAACAGATGTTAGATGACCACTTCAGTGGGTGAGTGGGTTACTTGTGGAGTTTCTGACTTGTTGGGAAGTTTAGACTAGTTGATCTGCAAGATCCTCTCCAATTCATTGATATTAGGATTGTATGAATCAGCTTCTAGTTTTAACCTCAAGTCTAGGAAAGCTCATGCTACCAACCTCTCTCTTTCAGTCAGTCCCAAAGGCGCTGCAAGGTCCCTTTGCAATCTGAGCTTTAACAGAGCTATCCAAAGTGCTGAACCCCATCCTCAAAATAGGTGCAGCACCAGCAAGGAGCTGGAAAATCCTGGTTGGAGATGGCCAAATTATTCTTTGAAAAATAAATCTCTTTGAAAAATCACATTAACACATGTCCACTTTAACCCATGAAACTATTATGTACATGCAAATACATTTAGGCTGTGCATATGATTTTGTCATTTAAAGGTATAATTTTAATGTGGCTAGTTGTTCACGTCACAACTCCTGCCATTACATTCAGTGTTGTATGGGAACTACAATTTACAATTGACATTAGTACTAAAAGAAATTCCTAAGGATTCTGTATGGCATAATCTGGGAGGAGGTCAATGGGTGGTGGCACCATGAGTTACGGCATCCCTTCATCTTCTCCTTTGTTTTGGTGTCCTCTAAGCTGATGGAGAGGTCTGGAGAACCTCAAAACCTGCACACACATGTAAAGCAAAGCAAAGCAAAGCAGCTTCATTTATATACCGCTTCATATCACGCTATGGGATGTCTAAGCGGTTTACAACTGTGAGCTGATTGCCCCCCAACAATCTGGGTACTCATTTTAGCGACCTCGGAAGGATGCAGGCCTGAGTCGAGCCTCAGCCCTGGCTGGTATTGAACTCGCAACCTTGTGGTCTATGAGTGAGTGGCTGCAGGACAGGCATTTAACCACTGCGCCACCAGTGTAAGATTATCTTGTGGTTGGTCCCAGTAAAAGCTCTACGCAACAACCATGGGGTTTGTTTTACTCATGGCCCAACATCGTTCGTGGCTTTGGTTCTGGTTTGGAAAGAAAGAAAGAGTCAAGTGAATGCAGAATGGAGCAGCCAAAGTGAAAGACAGGCTGGGAAGGCAGGACCATTTCTGGAAGAAGGAGCAGATTTTATGAATGAACAAATGGCCTTCTGGGGTGGATCCTCGACTGGGGGCTGGCCAGAAAGAGCAGCCTCGGCAATTTAGGCCGTCACGCTGTGAATGTGTCAGAGGGAACTCTCCCTATCTGGACCATTTCTAAAAAGAAGTTTAAAGTGAATCTGAGCACGTACATAGACATTCATGTGTGTGTGTGTGTGTGTGTGTGTGTGTGTGTGTAGGAGTCTCCATCACAGCAATGAATCATGCTCCCATCCTGGAATCTGTGGGATAATTACAACCTACACAAGGTAGTTGAGAAAAACCAGAAACAATCTGGGAGAAGAAGGAGCCAAAAAAAGGGACAGAAAGTGACGGGTAATTTCTATGGTTTTGGTGCTCAAGGACCTCTGCTCAACTTCTTCCCGCTTCCAAAGAATTGGGTGCATAAATCAAAAGGTTGTTTTTCATGACAAGCTCATTCTCTCCCACAACACCTGCTCCCTTCCTGACCCTGGATATTGACAACAAGCTGGAATGTGTCCAAAGGAGAGTGGCCAAGATGGTAAAAGGTCTGGAAACCATCACAGAATTAGAGATTTAGCCGAAGCATGGAGCCAAAGTGAAGGCGGTTCCCTTACAATGCCCCTTATGAAATTTTCTGCCTTCCCCTCCTGAAATTCTGCCCCTCTCATGAAATTTTCTGTCAGTCCCCAAATTTCTAGCATTGCAGAGAGTGAGACACTGGGAATTGCCCATGACTAAAAGCCTTCTTTTTTGCCACATTCTCATTCCTCAGCTCACTTGCCCTTTTGCCCCTTTGTTCGTTATTTTGCATGCCTCAACTCTATCTGCCTGGGTTTCAACTAAGTTTTAAGTTGCTGCAATTCTGGAAATTTGGGTCCTTGTACTCAGACGAAGGAGATCTTCTCCGAAGCTCTGCATGTGCTTCTCCAGTCCCTTCTGGTCTCCATCAGCCATGGAGTGACTGTGTGGCAGGGCTATCACAGCGGGTGATAAATTGTGGGTGTGATGGCTTCGGTTGGAAGAGAATACCAACCTCTACAATGTCTACAACAGTAAAAAAATAAGACATTGCAAGCATAAAGTGGAGTTACACTTGTGTATGCCTCCATGGGATGCCAACATTTGAAGGCTTCAGGTACTCCCTGGACTCCTGTGTGTTAGTCCCAACTAGAGAAGACCCACTTAATTATGTGTTCAGTGGATTTATACAGGTAAACCCAAATGATTCAATGGCTACTGTTCTGTTGCAGGGTTTCTGTGCTGTGCCACATTCTTCCATAGGACCCAGGTTAGGATCTCCTTCCCTGTAGTGAGCTTCTTGGAAAGGCTTTCCAATAATCTGAGGAGACCCTGTCTGAGTTAGCAGGATGCAAGATCATACATGCAAGCAGCAGGTATGGCCTCAGCCATATAAGCAGAGACCCTGTATAAGTTTAACGCCAGTGGGATAAGAGGAATGGTCCTCTTACAGGTTGGTTGGTAGTGAAAAGAACAGGGAGGAGAAATTAGGAAAAGAGGGGCAGTTCTTGCAAAAGGAATACAATGATAGGACTGTGCTCCTTCGGAGCTTGGAGTAAAGCCCAAAGCAGATTCACCACCACACTGTCATGGGTTGCCTTCGTCTCAAAAAGGCGAGCTTAGAAAGGTTTTCTTCAGAGAGATGGATGCTATTTTGGCTAGAAGCGGCTTGTGAATAGATCCAGTTGCTTCCATACTTTGTAACGCAATTCCCCTGGTGGAAGGGAATAGCTTATCAATGCTGGGGTCAGGGATAAAAAGAATATAGCTTTCCTGCACAGCTGCCGCTATTGTCTGCCTGCATTTCTGCAGCTGTTTTCTGGTTCCTGAAAATTTCCACCAGTGTGTTTTTTGTTCCACAGGATTGTGCAAAGCAAGGGCTCTCAATTACCTTGATTCGGAGCATTGTCTTGTCACTTCCCTGACAATAGAGCTGATCCCCCCCTCCACTGTTTTCCTGGCTTAATTAAAACCGTTTGTGCCTCTCTCTACTGGAGAGAACCCACTGTCTTTTGCTCTTGCTTTTCCCACACGCAGGCAATCTCCCAGCAATACGAGGCGCCTATTCCTCACTTGTTTGCACGCTCCTAGCCTTGCTCCTGATCACTGGATTCTTCACAGATGACTCAGCGGACGGTCCGGCTTTTTGTCTGATCAAAAGACCATCCACAGAATGAGCCAGGACTCCTGGAGTGCCAGCAAGCACACTGCCGATATAACACTGCTAAACTGGTTTAACTCAAGATGTGTCTGCCCTGCAGAATTGCTTCATTTTGATCTCACTTTAACTGTGGTGGCTCCTGGTTTGAGTGCTAGGCTATGATTCTGGAGACCAGGGTTTGATTCCCAGATCAGCCATGAAACCCACTGAGTGACTCTGAAGCGCTCTCAGCCTCAGCGCAAGGCAATGGCAAACCTCCTCTGAATAAATCTTGCCAAGAAAACCCCATGAAAGGGTCACCTTAGGGTCCCCATAAGTCAGAAAAGAACACAAAGCAACTCCATCCTAAGAGATCCTGGGATCTGTAGTTAAGTGCTAGAGAAGGAGGCAATTGCATCATTCTCCAGACATTGTTGGACTGCAATGCTCACAATTCCTCACTTTTGGGGCTGCTGGGACTTGCACTCCAGTAACATCTGGAGGTGGGCATAATGTGTTCTTCTCCTAGAGCCCTCTGCTGCTGCAATGGCTTTTGGTGCTTTGGATGATTTGGACTTTAACTTGCACGAGGCCTCATCATTGGCTATGGTGGCTCCGACACCTGGAAGTTGAAGGATGAAACATCTGGAACGGCAAAGGTTGAGAACTACTGAGCCAGTGGACTCCTCTGGATGAAAATTCCCAGGTACCCTTAGATAGGAGGGGCTGAGGGGCTGAATCAAGGCACCTTGAAGGAGAGTAGACTAGAGCTCCCTGGAGGAGAATTCCAGGTTGCTGTTGTTGTTGCTTGCTGTCCAGTTGGCTTTGACGTATGACCACCCTCCAAGAGAGCCTCTGGTCATCCATGGCCCTGCTCAGGTCTTGCAAACTCAGGGCAGCAGCCATGGCTCCATCCATCTGTCAGGCTAAAGTCTAATCTGCACTACAGAATTAATGCAGTTTGACCCTGCTTTCACTGCCATGGCGCCATTCTATGGAATCCTGGGATTCGTACTTTGTTGTGGCCCCAGAGACCAAGAAGGCTAAATATCTCACCAAACTTCGAAACCCCAAATCTCATAGCACTGAGCCATGGCAGTTAAAGCGGTGTCAAACTGTTCTGAGATCAAATCCTCCACGCAATCAATCCACCTGTAACAAGATCTCCCTCTTTTCCTTCAGCCTCCCACTTTAACTAAGCATTATCCTCTTTTCCAGTGAGTCATATTTGTCACATGATATTTCAAATTACATCTCCCTGGATTCCGCAGAGTGAAGCCAAGAGAGTTAAAGTGGTATCAAACTGCTCTGATGGTGCAGTGTAGATATACATCGGCCAGGCTACCGTTGGTGTCCTGCACCTGTGTAAATTCCCTTAGACGTGTGGTTCTACTTTCTTTGGCTGTGCACAAAGGATGCATTCACTCCGTGGTTGCAGAGTAACACAAGTGTGGCAACCCTTTTGCTTGCAGCTCTGCGTTTTCTGGATGTTGGGTAAAGTCAGAGCTTTCCACATCCTCCTTGATTCACTGGCATTACGGAAAGAGCCAGTGCACACTCCCCTTGGCACAAAGTGACAATAAACGGGAACACACCGGCAGATGCACCATGGGCCGCACGCACAGTGTCAGCATTCGGCAGAAAAGTGGTGAAGATCAGCTGCTGTGTAATTATGAAAACATAGGTTTATCCTCTGCAAGGAGCATGCAAGATCTCAGCCATATCGTCAGTCTGTTGTCGTTGTGTGCCTTCAAGTCATTTCTGACTTAAGGCAACCCTAAGGTGAACCTATCATGGGGTTTTCTTGGCAAGATTTGTTCTGAGGCTGAGAGAGTGTGACTTGCCCAAGGTCGCCCACTGGGTTTCCATAACTGATTGGGGATTTGAACGCTTGTCTCCAGGAATCCTAATCCCAGATTCAAACACTGCACTAACTTTCTATGACAGTCATATCTCTAGAGTTTTTGAGGAGATTTGCCACCATTGTTATCCTCTGAGGCTGAGAGAGTGGGACTTGCCCAAGGTCAGTCATTGGGTTTTCCAGG
This sequence comes from Phrynosoma blainvillii, assembly GCA_026167975.1. NCBI lineage: Eukaryota > Metazoa > Chordata > Lepidosauria > Squamata > Phrynosomatidae > Phrynosoma > Phrynosoma blainvillii. The sequence goes on from JANUYF010000012.1 coordinate 662,052, forward strand.
ATTGAGGAGAGAGGATTTGAACCCTGGTCTCCCAGAGTCCTTGTCACACAGTCAAACCACTGTGCCCCATTGGCTCTCGTGCAACTGATTTGTATGGCAAAATGATGACACAACCATGCTTTTGAAGACACAAGATCCAAAGTTTGAGAATCACTGAGTAACACCTAGACAGGGCTGTCCTCCTGCCATATTGTGTTCATTTCAAAGTGATGGATATCTGGATGGACTTCTGGATGCACACCCTACAGTCCTACTCTCCCTTCCTCTCTAGCAGAGCTCGGGAAAGTTACTTTTTTGGACTACGTAAAATCCTCCAGCCACCATGGTGAGAGCTGACCGTGTCGCTTGACCTAGGCCACCGTCACTGGACTATTTCCCTGCTTTTATATGATTCCCTTCTGTATAAACAGTTGACCATCTCTGCAAAGGCTAGCTAGTGGCAGTAAGCGTATTAAGCCCAAACTAGATGGTCTTTTTGGTCCCATCCCCTTTTGTCTTTGGTCCTACCTGCCACTGGAATGGGGCCCCTGAGTATTTCTCCAAAACTGAATGTGGTCCTCGGGTTGAAAGAAGTTTCCAAAATGTCACCACTTTCCACCTCCGCTGTTATTTCTGCCCATTTCAAATCAAGAGGGAGAAGGAATGCTTCCCAGTTTATCTCTCTCTCTCTCTCTCTCTCTCTATATATATATATATATATATATATGAGATATATATTGTGGACCACCATGCTGTTACCAAGATCTTCATCTTTGCCTTTTCTCCCTTTCAGAATAGAGTCTTCTGAAAGAAATTACTTTTGATCTTCTCATATCTGAATTTAGTGCCAGGAGATGAAGAGAGAAGCAGGTAGTATACTTTTTGCAATAACTTGAATATACTCTGTCATTGATTGGCATTTATTGATGCTTTTATTACTTGATGAAACATGAAGAGAGATTTCCCTTCTGCAGAAGGGCCGGAGGAGAATTAAACATGGCAAGCAAATCCAATATGGAGGGAGAAGTATTCAATTTTGGAGACATATAAACTCTCAACATATTGCTTCGGATGTCAAATGTGGACGCTTTTCAAAGGAATGATGTACATATAATCCAGGACTAAGCAGACATTATTGGAATGCAATTATCCTTTGGTTTTTGCACTCTGCCAAGTTCTGCAATTCATTTTTGGATGAAAAGAAGTATGAAACATGGGGTGGTAATAAAGTACTTTAGTGTTTTAGGGTAAAGCGCCCACAAAAAGGCATATTTTAGGGAGCAAAATACATTTAGAATACTGCAACTGTTTAGTGTTGTTTTGTTTTTAAATTAGGCTGATGTAGAAATGGGATGATATTTCCTCCTGAAGGTCTCCCATCCAAGTGCGGCCAGGTTCAGCTCTGCTTTGCTTCTGAAATCAGTTGCGCTCAGGTGTGTTAAAGGTGGGTCAACTTTGTGTGACACATTTAGTTGTCGGCTGCTTTTTACAAAATCCTCTTTGGAGGGTTTAATTCAGTGGTTCCTAAACTTTGCTCCTCCAGATGTTTTGGACTTCAGGTCCCAGCATTCCTGATTGCTGGCTAGGGCTTCTGGAAGTTGAAGTCCACCTGGAGGAACAAAGTTTGGAAATCACTGTATCTAGACTGATCTCCTTCAACCTGGCACTTTCCAAATGCATAAAAATCCCACCGTCCAATTGCTAGCCAGGGTTTGTAGTCCAACAAAACTGGTGAAACTGGAGAAGATCTCCCTTCAAGCCTGGCATCTCATATTGTGCTTTTCCATGGGTCTGCTGCTTTTCCTTTCCCCTTGGTTCAGTGGGAATTCAAAGTCTCCCTGTGCCATGCATGGTCCAACACCCAACTCAGTAGACCATGCTGGCTCTAGAAAACCCTTGAGATACCATTGGTTTGTTTTATTCAGAGGAGGGTTTGTCACGGCCAAACTTTCATGCCAAGAGAGTGTGACTTGTCCAAGGTCACCCAGCGGTTTTTCATGGCCGAGAGAGGACTCGGACACTGGTTTCTTGGAGTCCAACACTCAAAACACTATTCCATACTGGCTCTACAAAAAAGGGTGTCCTTGGCCAGATTTCCTCAGAGGAGGCTTGCCATTGGTTTCCTCTGAGGCTGAAGAAGCATGACTTGGCCAGGGTCACCCAATCGGTTGCCATGGTTGCGCAGGGATTCGAACCCTTGTCTCCTAGTCCAATACTCAAACCACTGCACCCCATTGTTCCATCCTCCCTCCCCAATTCCATGTAAAATGGCCATTTTAGGGGGCAGAGAGGTCATTTTCTCGCCTCAGTCCCAATCCTAATTTGCTATTATGGAAAGGCAGTGCGTAATGCACAACGCCAACAGTTTAATGAAGAAGCTGAAGGTGTGGATGGCGAAGAGCTCTCACTGCAACACACATTCATGCCCTCTCTCTGTCTCTCTCTCAGGTGCCAGGCTTTGTTGTCATCCCTTGCAGGAAGCCTGGTCTGGCTTACTAAGCACTCAATGGCAGCCGGTCCTCCAGGAATTTAGCAAATCTCATGGAATATCATTGTGCCTCTCCTTTCGCTCCACCCCTCCGGCCCTCATTCCGCTCGGCAGGACTGGAACAATTTGCCATATTTCATCGAAATCCCAGTCGCTCCTATTAAATCAGAATACATTTGGCAATTGTTTCCCATTCTGAAATCTAGGACAGTAGGTTACGGGAGACAATTGCTCCTTGACGGATGGGAGGCAACAGAAGGAAGGCGGCAGACGGAGCCCAGATTTCACATGAATGGGTTGGAGGACCAGAGGCACCAACTGGCTCAGGGAGATTTGGTTTTACACGCCAAGATCTCCTAGGACTTAGTTCTGTCTCATGACCTTGGAAACACAAGGTCAGGGTGTGGATTTTGTTTTATATGTCAAGATCTCCCAGGACTTTATTCTTTCTCAGAGTGATGTTTTTTATCCTACAAGCCCTGGAGGCAGAGCTAAAGACCGCTATGGGCTTTTTATCGGTAAAGATTGCTCAAAATGCATCTGTGCAGAACATGCATTTGTCAGGAAGCACATGCCCACCAATGCATTTTGCAAATATCTTAAGTTATAAATCAGCTCCTTCGACTGAACAAATCTTCTGATAGAAATGATGGAGCTTTTTTCCTCATTGCAACTGCAATGACTTGTTCCAGTCGGCACCATTTTGGGTTCATGTCCCTTAGATATTTAATGTAATTAATTAATTAAGCTTTATTTCGGTCAACAACCAGAGCTAAACTATTTGGATTTGCATTTCTATGTGCAATACACATCCATACATAATGCACATTTGCATGTATGCCTCATGGGTGTGTGTGCAACTATGTCCAACTTGCACAACTCTGCTTTTGCTGCCTTGGAATAAATGCAGATGTTTCACACCAGGCAAAAATGGGGGAAGTGGCACATGGGCACCAATAGGATCTCAGCCTTGGTCTCTCTCATTCATTATTATTTCTCATCATGCTATTCATACGGCTTTTACAAATCATGCTGTTCATGCTGTTATTTATATTCTTATCAGTCATTATGCTGTTCCTTCCTTGAATGAGCTTCTTATGCCGCAATGCCATGCAGCTGCATATTCTGAAAATTTTGAAGAAAAATCATTTTAAAACTTGTAACCCCTAGTTTGTGGACTAGTAGCCCAAGCTACTGGACTACTGGCCCAGTCCAGGGAAGCCTTCTGCTTGGTTATCAGCCAAAGCCAGCCAAAGGTGCTATGAGCCACTGGCCACTTGAACCTCCTGTGAAGGAAGAGGAGAGATCCAGGAGTATCTCCAAGACCAGGCAGTCTGATCCATCACAAGGAGCACAACTTTGTGCAACCGTTGGTGTCCTTATGTGTGCAGTGGTCCCTTTTTGCCATTGTGCAATGGATGTATTTTGCCATAGTTGCATGGACTACCAAAAGTACACCCACCAAATCCTTTTGCTAGCCACAGATGGAGCAAAGGCATTGGCTCAAGTGGATTTGTCTATGCACTGACTCACCATTAAAGAACTGGTTGAATGGGTCTCCTCCGGTGCTCTGGGGCCTGTTCAACCCATTAAAGTGTGACCTCCTGCCCATGGGTTTGCCATGACAACTCCTCCCTAGGCCCTGACACTTCATGAAATGCCTGGGAGAGAAAGATCAGGCTGCAAGGAACATCTGCATGACTGCTTTAAGAAAAAGACAAGAAAAAAACCAGACCACAGAAGACCGCTCCTCTTCTGCAATTGTGTTTAGCAACAGAGCTAATCCTTCCCCGTAATCCAAAGCAAACATCTTCTTCAGGCTGAGAACTCTTTGTTCAGCCCAGCGGCTCCGAGGAGCAAAATCACACAGCGGGAGCTGACTGTGCATGCCAATGGGGCGGCTGCGACATTAACAACCAACGGCCTATGGACGGATGGACGGACGGACGGACGGATGGACGCACGCCTTGCCTCTCTCCACTTGCACGTCCCTTCCCTGCCTCACATGCATCCAAGACCTCGCTGGGAAAAGGAAAATTATATAAGAGACTTGGGTTTGTTCTGAGGATGGAGGGATACTTCTATCAGATTTGCAGTTGCCTGCCTTAATAGGGAAATATTCATATACGTGTATAGAAACAAATTTGTAGATTCCAAACATTGCCAGTCTTCCCTTGGCAACAGACAAACAAGCAATAAGAAAATGTAAAACCATAGAATCATCGAGTTGGAAGGGAACCCTAAGGGGCCATCCAATCCAACCCCTTCTGCCATGCAGGAAGACACAATCAAAGCACCCCCAACTGATGGCCATCCAGCGTCTGTTTGAAAACCTCCAAAGAAGGAGAGTCCACCATATTCTCAATCTCTGGGCTTAGGAGCTTTGATCCTGAATCCCGCTGTTAGCCCAAAACAGAGCAGACCCATCAAGTCAACAAGATTTACCTGTGAGTTGACCAACCATCCAAAAATTCATTCAGTGAACCTACTTGTGTTGGGTTCGGCCTTTGGTTTCACGTGTGCCGAATTTTGCCATGAGTACCTTAGAGCCAGCATGGTCTAGTGGTTTGAGTGTTGGACTAGGACACTGGGAGACCAGGGGTCGAATCCCTGCTTGGCCATGGAAACCCACTGGTGGCCTTGGGTAAGTCACACTCTCTCAGCCTTAGAGAAAGGCAAGGTCAACCCCCCCCCCGAACAAATTCTGCCCAGAAATCCTTGCAATAGGTTTGCCTTAGTGTTGCCATAAGTCAGAAATGACATGAAGGGCCCTGGTGATGCCATTAAGCGTTATGCATTAGGTACCAACCCAGATGCTTGATGATCATCCTCCAAACACAGACACACAGTGCATCTTTTCCTGTTTGAAAAATTAAGACAGAAATCTTCTAAAGAGGCTGTTCCCAGGTGAAATGAGGGGGCTATTCCTTCTCACTTACTTAGGGGGATGCACAGAAGAGTCGAGGGTGAGCCCTGGTGCCGTAACAACTGGGTTGGGAGGAGGACAGTAACAAAATAAATACATAGACTTTTGCAACTTACAGCAACAAATAAATTAAACCTTGCAAACTGTAGCATGGTGCTGCTGTGTCAGCTGAGTTGGAGATTTGCACAAAGTCCTTGTCTTTTTCCTGGAGAAATTCCCTGAAAAAAGGAGAGATAGGAGCAGGCAACCCTACCTACATCTCACGAAGAACTATTGGACCTGTGGAAGTGGTCCGGCTGCCAAAAACCCTTGTGGCTGTAGTGATGCAGAGTGCAACTGCTAGCAACTCCTATCACAACATCATCCATACTGACCATCCATAGCGGGGGGTGGGGGGGAGGATTCTGGAACTTGTACTCCAATAAGTAACCTCCCCAAGCTCTGGCAATGGTGCTGCTAGTGATGATGATGATGATGATGATGATGATGATGATGATGGTGATGAGGCTCTCCAAGTGGAATCTTATTGATGCCTACTCAGAAGTAATCCCCATTGAGTTCAAGGTTCCTTCCTTCCTTCCTTGCAGGCAAGAGGAGACAGGATGGCTCCTCCAGTCATCCAGAAGGACCCAATCCATCTGCAAGGGGAAGAGCAACTCATTGTTCTGCTGTAGGTTATCTGCCAGGATGCCTGTAATCCAACTGCGGTTGTGAGAGCTTGGGTCCTGTGTCTTCTCACAAACGCCAGACTGACAGCTTGTTATTGACCCATTGCGGAGTTCTGTCAATAGGCACAAACAAAGGAATAGGAAAGGCAGCAGCTGTTAAGCAGGGAAGGCTCACTAGCCCAGCAGGAGGGCTCCTTAGTCAAAGGAATGAGGGCCCAGGTTCCTGCAGGGATCTTTCATTCCCCACGAAAGCCTGGATCTCTCTCAAAGTAGGATTCATTATAGCCAAAGGAGGGATAATATTTCGTCAAGCGCAGAGAGCCAGCGTCAATGTTGGACTACGACTCTGGAAACCAAGATTCGAATCTCCTCTCAGCCGTGGAAACCCACCAGATGACCTTGGGGAAGTCACATTCTCTCAGCTTCAAAGGAAGGCAAAAGCAAATCCCCTTTGAACAAATAAAACCCTGTGATGGGTTCACAATAGGGGTTCTTTGTAATGCAAATTTATTTTTCACTTTATCTTTCATTTCTATGGGAATGTTCTTCAGGTTGCATTTCAGGTTGCATGATGGTTGGAATTCCCCCGATTTTAGCTATTAGTAGTTCATGGGCTGTGCCACAACCTGCTTCTAGTCTTGTTTTTGCAGAGCGACTGGAGTGTCTCCATCTACTGTTTCTGATTATATAGTCTCTTTCATTTCCATATTGGTCAGCAGGTTGTTTGAAAAATGTGTTTGTGATAAACAAACTGTTGGCATTGCAAAAGTCAGTCAGTCAGTCAGTTTCCTGCTTCATTTCTTGATCTTAGGCCAAATTTTCCTACAATCTTTGATTTTGCTCTTTTTCATATTTTTGCATTCCAATCGCCTATGATTAACAAGGAGTCCTGCTTTGGTGTGCGATCAATTTCTTCTTGGACTCCAGCATAAAATCTCTCCCTTTCATCTTTCCCTGGATCATAAAACTTGGATAACATTTGTATTGATGGGTTTTCCCTAAAGTCTTATCGGTATGTTTTGGTCAGATTGTGCATCACGTCCTTTGACTGCTTTTGCTGCATCTCTCCAATTATAAATGCCACCCTATTGCTTCTTAGATTTTCATTTCCTGAGAAAAACACTCTGTCATTCTTGTTTGGTGAGACACTATGAAAGTAAAGCTTACTGAATCAGTGGGTCTACTTTTCTTGCAACTAAGCAATAGGATTCAGGCGGTTGTTCTTACTGTTATTATTTTTATGGTTATGCTTTGAAGGGATCCATCTAAATGACAGGATGACTCATGGATCTGTAACTTGGGGCTGGCTGACAAAACAGGCACAACATTTCAGTGGAAGTACTTTACATAAAAATTTATGTGCCTCTGAAGCATAGCCAATGCCTAATAGGAGAGCCCCACATCCAATATCTCCCTTATCAGGCAGCTATCCCCTTGGAGATAGAAGAGATGCATCTTCAAGCAAAACTGTCATTTTTTGCAGTGGCCGTGACCCCTGATGACAGCTGCAAATAAGAAATGTATCTTTATCTCTCCAGAGCAGTGCAAATTGAGTTTTTCTTCTTCTCCGCTGGTTTCTTCCAGATTCTCACCCTCGGCACCAATATCAGCTCCTACATTCTGCTTCTATTAACTCCAGTCAGATTCTGGGCCAATCATAGAATTGCAAAGTTGGAAAGGACTCCAAGGCCAGTCTCCTGGATCATTTCAGTCTAGTGTACATACCCACAGGTAGCGTTATGCTATGCTACTACTATGCAGTCCCCATACTGAATATCACCACAACGGAACATATGAGAAATGGCAAATGCACACAACTGGCAATTAATTGCACGATGCATAATGCAAAAAGGCAGCCTGCAATGTTCAGGGTACATTGACAGTCCAATCTGGGTGCATTAATGTATATCTGCAATGGTTCTGCATGCAGAAGTCTGCTCCTGCTACCACCCTCCAGACGTATCCATTCTGCATTGTCCAAAAAATTCACTACGTATGTGTAACACAACCTACGCCTGTCTATGTCACCACTAGGATTCTAGCCCAAGGCTCATAGTGGCAGAAACCATAAACTGGCAACCAAGCCAAGCTGGCAGCCATGTGCGGCAAAATCAGGGCTGCCTCCCTCCAACCACAGGCTTCTATTGCTTTACATTGCATTATGTCTCCCCACCTTTTTTAAATACTGGGCAACTGTTCCAAAACTCTTCTGGAATGTCAGGAAACTGACCAGCCAAACTGAACCAGTTGGCATCCCTTCCCCCAATATGAAACCCAAGATACACTGATTACAATAATTATCTCTGCGATGACCCTGTAAGGTAGGCCCATGCCATTATCTTCATCACTGCAATGCAGAGGACAAGGGCAGCAAGAGATGAGCTCTTTGCTTCACAGCCCTGGCATGTTCCAGGCTGGGCCAAGATTCAAACCCAGGGCTTCCCTGGCTCACGGCTCTCTCACGCCATCCCTGGACGTATTTGCAATGCGGGCCAAGAAAAAGAGAAGGTGGCAATTGCAAAGTGCAAATGGCAGCCATCCTCCATCCCTCCCGCCCCAGCCGTGAGAGCCCAAGGATGCTGAGTGCCTCCCTTCTCAGGCTTTCTAGTCATGTTCCAGCCAGGTCCCATTACGCTCTCAGCCAACAAGCGCTCTCCCATAGATCGATGAAGCCGGATAATTTCCCAGCCGCCCGGTGCATAACAAGGAGGAATGACACACCAGGGCAGCTGGCAAGCTGGTCCCAGCCAGGTGTGAGAGCAGCTCAGGGATTCAGCTGGAAGTCAGGGGGGCCCTGCCCTTCTCCTTTGACCCTCAGGGGTCCATCCTCTGGCTCAGGCCAAGCCCAAGGGCCAAAGGCTTTTACTATGTAGTTCCACCTAGGGAAGACCCATGGGTCAAGAGTTGTGTGGTGAGGAGCCCACAAATGGCAGAAACATGGGACTAAGGAGAGGAGCCAGGCCAGTCCTCCGAAGCTACTAGACGAGGCCCACTGCTTATGATTCAATGGGATTACTCTAGTTGGGATTACCCAACAGGGCCCAGGTCATTGTTTCCCTGTAATTGTTCTCTCTCTAGCAAAATGAAGGAACCAGCAGTGGTGCAATGGCTGGACCAGGACTCCAGGAGATCAGGGTTCAGACCTCTGCTCAACCACAGAGTTCCAGTGAGTCACACTCTCTCAGCTTCAGAAGAAGCCAGTGACAAAGCCACTCTGAAGAAATCTGACTATGAAAATTCTTGAAGGAGGTTGCCATAGGTAGTATTAGGCTTGAAGGCACATAATAGTTGAGTGACAGCATGGCATAGTGGTTTGGGAGATGGACCAGGATTTTGGCAGAGCAGGGTTTGAATCCCCACTCAGCCCTGAAAACCCACTGGGTGACCTTGGGCAAGCCACAATCTCTCAGCTTCAAAGGAAGGCCTTGGCCAACCTCTGAAGAAATCTTGCCAAGAAAACCATCGCAGAGGGTTGCCAAAAGGCAGAGTTGAAAACTAAGTCCTTAAAACGCCAGCAAAAAAAGGGGGCATCACAGTTAGCCAAGGAGAAGGCTCCAAACAGGATTGTCTCAAGGATGCTGTGCATCTTGGTAGGTAATGGATAGGAAGGCTTGTCCCAGCGTCTTACCTCTAGAGTATCTGAAGGCTACACATATGAAGCTCACCTGGTTTGCGACAAGGTGTGTAGACTAAGTGCATGAAATGCTCTATGCCCCTCTTTGAAAACACCAATTGGGCAAATGGCCTAGAGAAGGATTGGGGCAGCTGATAGTATTTATCATGTACCTAGAAAGGTACCCGGTGGAGGCACAGAGGTGAGTTTGACCGTCCCTTTGTCCTTTAACAGAAGACACGGGTTCCTTCTTTGAGATGCATCCCTGGAAGCAAGTTTGTGAGATGCACAGAGTTCTTCAGCTCCATAGTGTCTCTCAGGAGGAAATCAACTAGGAAGGGAGGGACCTTGAGCTGAAGAACTCTGTGCATCTCAAAAACTTGCTTCCAGGGATGCATCTCAAGGAAGGGACCCACCCGTGTCTTCTGGTGAAGGGCAGAGGGACGGTCAAACTCACCTCTGTCTCCACCTGGCACCTTTCCCTCTCCCAGATTTCCTCAGCTTGGTCACCTACCTGCCTCTTTCTTCTCACACCACCACATCCCTCACCTGGAGCAACACTCACCTGGGGAAAGTGAACCAAAGTTTTGCTGGAGGGACCAATGCAAGACTGCACACGGCTCTGTCCCTCTGTCCATCTATGTAGGTTGGGGCTGAGTTCCCCCATTAAAGGGGGCCTTGCTAGGAGATGGGTGGGCAGCCATGCCGCCGTTTCGTGCTGCAGTTCCCTAAGTGTGGGATGGGACTCTTGCATTCTTCCACCTACACAAACTCAGAGATTTAGGAAGACCAGTGGGCAGAGGCATGGCATGCTTCCCTGATGACTCACTGGCGCTTAAGAGGGATCTCTCTCCTTCTCTCTCTCTCTCTCTGTGCATGAATGTGTGACACACACACACACACTCATGCATCTTTTTGGGAAGTTAGAGGACCACCTGGCGAAAAAACCACACCAGCATCCATCCCTGTGCAACAAAGACCCCCAGCCTCCTTGCTCTGTGACTTGGGAAGGAAAGCAGACGAAAGGGGTGGGAGGTGGGTGGGAAGGGGAAATAGCTCACTTGAGAAGCTGCAGACCTGCCTCGACCAGCAGTTTCCCCCACAGACCACCTGAAGAGAAAAGCCAGAGTGCCGCTCCTGGGACTATGTGCATCTGTGGCTTAGGTCAGTTTCTCTGGCAGCATATGGATACAGGCAGCCATTCCGAAAACAGGGGACCCAGCAGGGCCTTCCAGGGGGTGGTGGATGATGGGAGGGTTTGGCACAGAGAGAAGGAGGGAGGGAGAGGAAAGGAAAGGAAAGGAAAGAGGAGGAGGAGAAGCAGCTCCTGTCATGATGCATACACCTTCCCCCCCCCCCCACATCTCCTCTGTATCTCCCATACATTGAACAAAGATGGGATTTGCCTGTACTGAGGTGACATATCCAGGGGTGGCTGTGTTGGTCACCTCCCAAAGGACGACAACATCCCAAATCCACAAACCAATGAGACCTTTGTGGGGCCAAGCAAAATGCATGTATTGATGAAGGTAACATTGAGGTGAGAAAAACTCAGGCAGCATGTGGCCTGAACCCAGCAAGAGGAGACCCACCGGATCAATGGAGTTTACCTATTTGTTGGCCCAGAGCTCTGCCACCGATGACTCTGGTTGGGACCAAGCTTTAGGCCCATCAAATAAATCATTTTCCATTGCCCAGAACTGCTCTCCCTTAAACAGATACTCCTTTGCCACAGCTCAAGGAAGGGTTCCTTAAAAGAAGACCAGTCTCAACAGACACAACAACAACAACAACAACAACAACAACACTCCCAAGAGTCTCTTTGGCTCTGGGATCGATTGCAAAACCCACAATCCAGAGATTGAGAGAGAGAGAGAGAGAGAGAGAGACTCATCTGCAACAAGTGAGCCCTTGCTCCAGAGAGGAGTCCCTCTGGCTTTGCCCTCTGGCTTGCATGGGTCCTAGCCCTTCTTCCCACTTGCCAGACCTTGTGTCTGTGTGTCTGTGTGTGAGAGAGGGGGGGGGGGGGGCTTGGAGGGTCCCTGCCTGCCAACAGTGACCAAAAGGGATGCTGGCCATAGAGGGGGCCTGGCACCAGAGACCTTCTTTCTGCCTGATGGGAGCAGCCCCCCCCCCCCCCCCGGAGCCTTGGCCCAAAGCCCCCGACCGGGAAGGGCTCTCCCTCTCTCTCTCTCCTCCCCCCCCCTTGGAGAGCCATGCCATCCCACCCCCACCCCCCCACCCCCGCCTTGCCTTGCCTTGCCCTACCTTCCAGGCAGCATGTCCTCCAGAGTCCGGAGTGTGTGAGGACCTCCTCGTTCTTGCGGCTGGTGTCGTTGTCCGCGGAGGCCTTGGTCCGGCAGACGCCGCGCGAGTAGAGCCAGTAGTCGGTGCCCACGGCGATGGTCATCAGGCTGAAGGCGGCGAAGGCCCCCAGGGTGGTCACCAGCATCTGGAGCCCGCGGTCACACATCCTCAGCCTCAGGCATGGCAGCCGCCGGGGACGACGACGACGACGACGAAGCCCGGCCCGGACGGAGGAAAGGCGCCTCCCTTCCCTTTCCCTTTCCCTTCCTCCCGGCTCAGGGTCTCCCTCCGTCGGGGCTGGGCTGGGGCTGGGGCTGGGGCTGGGGCTGGGGCTGGGGCTCTCCGGGGCTCTCCTTCCTCCGGTCCATCCCCGAAGGCGAAGGAGGGAAGGAGGGAGGGAGCCTGGCTCTGGCTCTGGGTCTGGCTCTGAGGTCGGGGGTCCTGGGGGTCTAAGCCCGCCGGCTGCCCATCCCGGGGGCCGGCCTCTCCCCTCCGGCCGCCTTGGCCGCCTTGGCCGCCTCCTCCTCGGCCGCCCTCCTCCTGCTCCTGGTCCCGCTCCTGCTCCGCCTGGTCCGGCTCCCCTTCTGCTGCGGATCCTGACCAGCGGACCCTCCGACCATCCTGCCTTCCCTTCCCTTCCTTCTCTTCTCTTCCCTTCCCTTCCCTTCCCTTCCCTTCCCTCCCTCCTTCCTTCCTTCCTTCCTTCCTCCGGCCGCCGCCGCCGCCTCAGCCTTCTCCCAGTGAAGACTGGAAGAAAGGGAGGAAGAGGAGGAGGAAGGAGGAAGGAGGAAGGAGGAAGGAGGAGCTGCTCCGCCCCGCCGCCCGCCTGGATGAGGCCACCAGCCCCAGGAGGACGAGGAGGACGACGAGGAGGACGAGGAGGACGATGATGATAAGGAGGATGCTGCTCCGCGCCCTCCCGACCCTGACCCTGACCCTGACCCTGACCCTGACCCAGCCCTAGGCCAAGGCCTCTGCCCAGGAGCAGGTGCCCAGGAGGACAACCTGGGGATGATGGGCTCCCTTTCCCTCCCCTGCCTCCCCCGAGACACAAAAGGACCCAGCCCTGCCTAGGAGAAGGAGAAGGAGAAGGAGAAGGATCCCTTGGGGCCCCGCTCCGGAGAGACTCTGGCGGTGGATAGGGCCCCTCCCAAAAGACCCCGGGATTTGGACGCCGAAGAAGGAGTCCGGGAAAAGGAGGACACAGAGGGCAATAAATCAGCCCGAGCTCTAACCCCAACCCTAACCCAATAAGCCCTGACCCTAATCAAATAAACCCAGTAAGCCCAAACTCTAAGCCCAACCGCTAACCCTAACCCAAGGGGTCCCCCCAAGTGCTCACCCAAATGAAGACCCTTCTCGCTGTGGCTTTATGTGTTTGTCTTCCCATTGGCTTTGGCCTGTGGTGCTCCTCAAGAACCTGCTCAGGTCTTGCCAATTCAGGGCAGCAGCTGTGGCTTCCTCAATTGAGTTGATCCACCTGGAATGCAGGAGACATTGGGCCTTTGCAGACTGCCAGAAATAGGGCAAACTGAGCCCGCTTTCACTGCCCTGCCTCAGTGCTAGGGAATCATGGGGATTGTAGTTTTTTCTGGGACATTGAGCCTCCTCTGCCAGAGAGCTCTGGTGCCACAATAAACTACAGTTCCCATGATTACTTAGCACTGAGCCAGGACAGTTGAAGTGGCCTCAATTTGCACTATTTCTGGCAGTCTGCAAAGGCCCATTGTGTGCCTTCAAATCGTTTCTGATCTATGGCAACCCGCTAAGATGATCCTATCATATAGTTTTCTTGGCAAGATTTGATCAGAGGAGGTTTGCCACCATGGCCCTCCCCTGAGGCTGAGAGTGTGTGACTTGCCCAAGGTCACCCAGTGCATTTCCATGACCGAGCTGGGATTTGAACCCTGGCCTCCAGAGTCATAGTCCAATGCTCAAACGACTACATCTGTTATATACGGACACATATGTACAAGGGGTATGAGAAGAGGTAGATTGAGACCAAAGGCAGATGTTGGCTTTGCTTTGCCCTGACCCATCTCTGTTCGTGCCCCAAAAGCTCACCTCTGCTCAGGCCAATTCAATTGCAAAAATACAAAAGAAATCCTCCTGTTGCATGCTGCAAGGACATTGGGGTTTCCATTTTTCCTTTCCTTTTGCTTCCACATTTACTGTTGTCAATGTATAGTTTTGAAAATGGGTATTGATGCCATGATGCCATGACTGACTTGTACTTTTATTACGTAACAATAATAATAACAAGTGTTGTTGTTTTTTAAAGATGCTGGTTTGAGCATTAGGACTTCCTTCCAAGATCCTTGAGTACTACTTTAATGTGGGTTGCCTGCTGTAATCCAAATGTGAGGCAGCCCTGCCATGTCAGGTGTGGCCTGTTGCTTGGAAGAAGAGAGCTTTTCCTTTCTCGCTCTTTCGTGTAATTCAAACACAAGGCGTACCACCGAGACCCACGTTTCAAAAGCGATCAGATGGAATCGTGATGGAGAAGAAGGAAGCAGAGAGGTCCGGTAGTAATAACTCACGGATCCTGTAATAGTTGAAAGGGGAACATCTTTTCAAATGGCCGGGTTAAATTCAGCACCCCTGAAGTCCTTCCCATTCCAGGTTCCCTGTTTCCTCTCTTCTGCTTTGAACTCCACATTCTCTGTTGGCTGGGGTCTTTTCATGCTATGCATCTGCTCAGAGTTTTAGCCTGAACTTTGCAGGAAATGTCCAAGAGCCCTCCTCCAAACAAGTCCAGCACCCTGGACAGCTCCTGCTTTGGTCAAAGGCCTCTATCCGTACCTCAGAAATAGATCTCCTTGACACCACTTTAACTGCCATGACTGTATCATGGCAAAATCCTGGGATCTGCAGTTTGGTGAGGCACCAGGCCCCTCTGAGAGACCAGGCTGAATACCTCACCAAACTACAAATCCCAGGAACCCACAGGAGAGTGCCTTGGCATTTAAGGGGGTGTCCCTGCAAGCTGCAAAGCCCAGGATCCCATAGGATGATGTTGCCATGACAGTTAAAGCGGAATAATGGGCTGCTTCTGCAAAGCAGAACCCCCATCCTCTGGAAGCCTGGGATTTGTAGCTTGTTGTGGTACCAGATTATTTCTGCAGTGTGGATATATCCAAGGTCACTCTAAAGTCTTGGACAGGGCCTTTGCTGTCCAGACTAAAACACAGAGTGGATTCACCATCATACCATGAACATTGCAGTAGATCTCTTTCTCCCCGCTCTCTGGGCCCTTTAATTCTACACAATTCTAGCCCTTGGATCCGACTTTAATTTTTCTCGTTGCATCCTAGGGAATCCCGAGCTTTGTCATTTGAGGAGGCGCTAGAGATCTCTGGCTGAGAATCCAAAGTCTCTTTCTCCCTAAACAGCAAAAGCCAAGATGCCATAGGATGGAGCCCTGATGGCAGTCGACATGGAATCACAGCATTGTAATTCTGGAGCACGAAAGATCCCTAAAGCTCTCTGGCCGCAATGGCTAAGTGCTCCTCCGTAAACTGCAGATCCCAGGATTCCATAGGATGGTGTTGCCATGAGAGTTAAAATGGAATCATAGGCTGCATCTGCACTGCAGAAGTAATGTAGTTTGACTCCACTTCCATCCTATGGAATCCTGTGATTTGTAGCTTGCTGTGCTGCCAGAGCTCTCTGGCTTTGTTGTTGTTGTTGTTGTTGTTGTTATTGTGTGCCATCAAGTCATTTCCAGCTTATGGTGATCCTAAGATGAACCTATCAAGGAGTTTTCCTGGCAAGATTTGTCCAGAGGAGGTTTGCCACAACCTTCCCCTGAGGCTGAGAGAGTGTGCCTCACTCAAGGTCACTCAGTGGGTTTCATGGCTCAGCTGAGAATTGAATCCTGGCCTCCAGAGTCATAGTCCAACACTCAAACTCCTATGCCATGCTGGCTGAAGAGAAAGTTAGATATCTCACAAAGCTACAAATCCCAGAACTGTATAGTATGGAGCCATGGCAGTTAAAGTGGTGTCAAGGTGCATTATTTTTTCAGTGCAGATGCAGCCGTAGTGTTGTAGCCGCAAACCCACCTCCCAGCTGCGTCTTCTTCTGAGGTTGCCTGGATTTCTTAAGCGTCCCTTCTTTGCTGGTCGGATTGGATTATGACTCACTTAACCTTTGGGGGATGCATCTCTGCCAAAGCCTGCGTTTGAATTAAAGGTTTATTTTAAACCTGTGTGGATGTGATAGGGAAGCAAATTATTTACTTGGACGCGGTGTGCGTTGGGGAAATGGCACTTGGGCACAGAACGGACCCTCTCCGGCCGCAAAGGGGGCACTGGCGTGGCTGGCATCGGGAGAGCCCCCTGCTCCAAAGGCCAGTATAATTCCCACCCCACAGCAGGGAGACTGCAACTGGAAAAGAGGCTTGGCAAAGCCCCCCCTGGCCCTTCGGGTGGCATTAGGATTTGCACCAGGTTCATTTCCAAAATCTGAGGTTTAGTCCTTTCCAAGTCCAATCCTGATCCATCCACCTTCCAACCCCACATTCTAGGTTTCAGGTTGCAGGACTAAGACAAGGCTGGGGAGGCTGCACCAGCCTTCCTTTGAGACTGAGAGAGTGTGGCTTGCTCAGGGACACCCACTCTATTTCCATGGCTGAGCGGTGATTCGAACCCAGTTCTCCAAAGTATTAGTCCAATGCTCAAGACACTGCACTATGCTGGCACTCGTAGTAAAAAAGATAAAAAGTATAACACACTGCTTTGAAAGATCCTCCTGCCAGAGACCCAACTACTTTTAAGTGGTTTTTAAAATCCGTTTTAGGTGTTTGTTTTAAACCCTTTTAATATTGTTACTGGTTTAATTCTACTTTAAGGCAAGTCTATCTTGCCTGGTGCTTTTTGGTGTTTGCAGCGCAATGCCACTACATTGTGCTGTCCATAGTGAAGTGCCACTTTATTGTGCTGTCCATAGTTTGGCTCTGTTATGGTGTGTTGTGATCTAAGATGATCCCAAAAAGCACCAGGCAAGCTAGACCACAGACTTTGGACAAGTCACACTCTCTCTGCCTCAGAGGAAGGCAAAGATAAACCCCCTCTGAACAAATCTTGCCAAGAAAACCCTGTAATAGGGTCATCACAAGCCAGAAATGACTTGAAGGCACAAAACAACAACAAGAAAGCTGAACCCATGGAAGAGACAGACTCTGTTGCACCCCTGATGTTTAACTGCTCAGCTTAGTACTGAAGCAATAAAACCATAAAACCATCCAGAGCATCAAATTTCAAATGGAAATTCCAGACCCGTGTTGCAATGGGTGAGCTCTGCCCCATGTGAGAGGGTAATTTTTTAAATAATTTTCTCACACTTCACCTGAGGGGAGAACAGTAAATGTATTTCCTGCCCTTGTTTAGGGACTCAAAAACTTTTTAGAGCAATTTTCATCCCTAGGGATCTTCACTTTGGATGGAAAGGGGCGATCCCAATAGCATCTGATGGAGCAACCTTCCTGGCTGGCCTGTCATTCCTTAATTGATTTGTTCTGCATTCTTGGAGAAAGGGAAGGACTAATGAACAGGATTGTAATGCAAATGAGAGAGATGAAAGGCATCCGCCTGCAGCTGGAGAAGGTCTGGGAAGGTCACTGCTTGGTTGTTCTTTTCCTTGCAAATGGGAAAGAGGCTGCATCTCCTTCTCTGAGAAGAAAAGCCGACCGGAAGGGAAGAAGAAGAGCCTAGCTGGGGAAGCAGGAAGGTTGGAGCAGTTTTTACATTGCTCTGGAGGTGCTTCTCAGTTGCATCATGGCTCAACCCTCAATGCTTAGTCCATCTCCACACAGACAACCCAGACAACCCAGGGAAGCTTGCAGGGATTTCGGGTAGGGTGGGGGTGGACTCATGGCTTCAGAGACTCCGGCTTCATACATCACAATGAGCCCCTTCAGAGAGCTGAGTCATTTGTCAGAATGGATTAATTTTTTTTTTGGTCATCAGTTGCTGTAATTAAGGGAAGTGTCACCAAAGCTGCATTTGTCACTCCTACAAGCTGTGTTGACTCGATTGGGAAGCAACCGTTGCAAGCGTCAGGCAGTCGAAATCTTGGAGAAGCAACCTGTTCCCTATACCTCTCCTTCCCCCCAGTGTTGGGGGCCCTTCCGCATCAATGCCAAAGGCTGAGAGGGTGTGCCCTGTTTCCTCACATTGGCCATGGTGCTAAAGAGGCCTGCCAGGTCACCTCCATAGTGATGTACAAGACCATCATGCAGCAAAGGCCGAGGGGATGATGCAGGGAAGAGGTTACTCCATCCCCAGGATTTGCTTGGGAACAGAAAGGGGTGGCACACTTTCCCAGTTCCTGTCCATGAAGTTCCCTATCCCTCTGCAAATTTCACCCTTCCACTGTTTCCTAGACAGCTCTGAATTCCTTTTGAGATGGACCAGAGCCACCATATTCCACGGAGCATCAGACACAATCTCAACTTCACTTGGAAGTGAATACACACATACACACACAGTGAGAGAACAAGAACATGGTGGCCTAAATCGTTTCTAGCTCCAGCTAGAATATAGCCATTGAAACAATGTAAATTCTGTGGCTCTGATAGGTCCATCGTTGGACAAAGGCCTTGGCCATAGACTGAAATCCTGTGGGTGTCTGATGCATGAACAAGTTCCCCTACAGAGGCGGTTGGCCATTTTTGTGGCCACTTTTGGTTCAAGGTCATGGAAGCAGAGCTGTGCATGTAGCACCATGGTGGATGACTTAACACAGACATGAAAACACTTTGCACACAAGGCATGGATGTGCATTGCACATGGACCTGCACATGTATTCAGTGGCATATCCAGTTTCACATTTGGGCTGCAACCCTGCATTGGGAGATACAGCCGTGAGATGCAGCTGCAACAGCCTCCTGCCCAACACTTCCTTCCCAACAGCATCTTTTCTCAGCCGCAGGGACATCAATAGCCACCTGAAGGGATCGCTCTGTCCTTGCATTATGTCCAGCTCTAGGAAAATTAGCCGGGCCCTTGTCTGCTCCTCCAACTGCTCTCCAATGTCCAGGAGGTGGCTGGGTTCAAGGGTGGTGGGCTGCAGCTGAGAAAAGGTGGGGTTGGAAGGATTTTGGCTTTCACGTGACTTGTAGTTGGGAGTTCCCATCTCTGCAGTGATCAAAAAAGTCAGCTCTCATAGCCTCAGTCTGACTTACCCCATTGTAATTCACCAACAGGATGCCAGGCTTGGGTCTTGGTTCAGTGGCGCAGTGTTTCCTTTCAACCAACACCCGAGTTGTGTAAGATAACTTGGGTTGGAAATTTAGGACAGGGGAAAAAAATCTAAACTGTGAAGACTCTACTGAAAAGGACAGGTTCAACCTGGATTCTGCAAGGTATATGCGAGTCAATGAAGCAGACTTCTTCACACAGCGGCAGGGTTGACTCAGTTTAGTTCGGATTCAGAACAGAAACAAACAGACCAACAGACCAACAAACCACGATTCTTGTAAAACAAGGTCACGGTCATGGCAAATGCGGTGGCACAAACTGCTGAGGATATACTGAGCATGCTTAGCATTCAAGGACGAGAAACACCAGCATCTTCAGTTCCAGAGAAATTGGAAAAAATACAAAGATGGTAGCAAATTGGGATATCTTTGAGACAATACTCTTGACGTGTTTCAAAACTCTATTGCGGTAGTCATGGGTTGGACGTTCTAGAAATGCTATCCCTTACAGACCATTCAGGGAATAAAACAAGAGCTATAAACCTGTTGGTTAGTCCTAACTATAATAGATCCATTGACTCAGCTGTTGGATGATGGGTCAACACACAGATAAATCCAACGAATGGGTCTATTCTAGTCAGGACTAACAATAGGGTCTATATCCATGTGGACATACATACACAGAGCGAAAGCCACCTCGGAAATGACTGCCTCTTCTCCTAGGAAGGGATGAGGATGCACCATCGGCCCCAGAAGACTAGTCTCCATATCTACAAGGCAACCGGGCATTCAGACCTGGGACTACAATGGAAAGAGGTTTTCTGCCACGGTGCTTAAACGTGAATGACAAATTCAGGATTAGTGTAGGAGAAGCCTGCAAACTCATTCTGGTCCAAGTTCATGATGAAGAGTTTGTCTGTGGGCGTGAGCTCCACCGGTTGCCTGGTGAATTCTTTATCAAAGTTGGAAGTGTCGTGTTTGTCTTTCTGTTGGATGGAAAGCAAAAAACAACCAATTAAGACACCAGCAGGAAGGAAAAGGAGAAGGTAAAGAAATCCTGGCAGTCACAAAAGGGAAAAAAAAAAAGGCTAGCAAAATTAAAGTTTTGCAAACAGTATCAAAGGCCTGAATTCTACTGTTTGGTCCCAACTGTAGACCCATTCAACCAACTGTTGGCTGGTGAGTCAAAACCTCATGGACTGGATGAGTCTACTGTGGTTGGCATTAACACTAGGTTGCAAACCTAGATGTATCCACCCCCCAGCGGTCAATGGGACAGAGCTGGACCATGCTTCTAGGCAAGGAACTACGCAGCTCTGGCAATGCCGCAACTGAACAACTGCATCCTTATTTGAATTAAAATGCAACATTATCATTTGGATCCTTTTCATTAGTACCAATTTGTGTAGACCTATTAAAGCACTTGTTCATTGTTGAATTAACAGAGAAGCAAATCCTATTGTTGGAAGTAACAATAGGACTACAAAAATGGTCAATGGCCACAATCCAGATCTACACACAGCAATGCAAGAGTGAGGTTGTGTATCCCTTGTTCAATCAATTGCTTGCACTGACCCTCAAAATATTTTTTGAAAGCTTCCTCAAATAGTGGAACTTGTAGCCCAATTCTTTCCATGTATACATAAACCAATGTTCCCACTGAGTGGCTGATTTGCAACTAAGTGTGCATAAGACTGCAGTCTGACAATCCATTCCTAGGCCTATAAAACTCATATACAATCCCCATTGACTCCAATGGATGGGTGTGTGCAAGGATCGGAGCCTTAGCAGTGAACAGGAAGAGCTAGGAGATGAAAATCCTCACTCTAAAACATCACTAAGGGTGCATCTGCACTGTAGAAATAATGCAGTTTGACACCACTTTTACTGCCACGGCTCCAACCTACAGAATCCTGGGATTTGCAGTTTCGTGAGGCACCAGGACTCTTTGGCAGAGAAGGCTGAAACTACAGCTCCCAGGATTCCATAGGATGGGGCTACACTTAAAGTGGTGTCAAACTGCATTATTTCCACAGTGTAGATGCACCCTAAGCTGACTTCAGCCTTCAGTGTCCTGCAGTTTTCTTAGCCTTAGTTCCACTGTATGTAATTCCACTGCAATAATTTATTGGATTGTTGAAAGGGTTACTGACATGTCTGTCTGATTGACTGATCCATCCGTCCATCTATCCACATTTGGAACAACAGAGACATTCATAACAATAATAGTACTGGATTGTAAAGTACGTTATATTAGGAATAAAGGTCATTGTTAATATTGAAAAGCAAACTCAGTGTCTTATGATCTGAAAATGGATGATTATTTAGCTCCTGTTCCCCTGCACACTCTCTGAACAGTGGCTTATTTTATATACTGACCTTCAAAAATTCTTGGAAAAAGAGCATGCATTCTATCGGGCGCGCTGCATTCAAGATAACCAGTTATTCATGCAGAGAGCATCTTTGCAGAAGGGTGCGATGACAAATGCCAAGAAAAAGGAATGCTTTTCCATCTTGTATGGTACTGAACGCTCTTGCTCTATGAAAATACACCAGGACCAAGGAAGATGCTAACACCCCTAAGAGCCACAGAGTTTCATAAATTGGAAGTCATTCTCCTTTACGGAGTGTGCCGTAATCATAACCCATTGCTTTCCTTTGTCATGCAAATCTTTCAGAGAATTTACTGCAAAGCAGATTGCAAGACATGATGGTGAGGAAGCAACCTGGAGAGAGAAGCATGCCTTAAAATGCAATAAATCCAGAATTTCGGAGTGGCGAATGAACTTCGATATGGCCGCAAGGGAAGCGGTTTGGTGTGGTTCTGCTAGACCTTCTGGTGGAGAGGAAGGCTTTTATATTTTGTATACCCATACATCGCATTGGAGCCAATAAGGACAGGAATCCCAGGTGAAGATGACTATTGCTTATTATCTTTATGGGTCAGAAGGATAACTGATGTAGGGAAGGCCAAGGCTAGCTCAGATCACTTCCCAAATGGATCCTAAACCTTCCTGGGTGGAAGATGCAAGAAAGCAGCTTTTCCCCAAAGGACAGGGAAGCAATGAGATAATTTGTAAGAGCTCCGGGCCTGATTTCCTAAATCTCTGCCTCGGTTGAATCCTAGTAGCATTTCCCAGAATCCTAGTAGCATTTCCCTCTTTTGGGAGAACAGATGAGGATTAAAAGGACTTTGGAGACTACCTTTTCTGACCCGTCTACTTTTTACATGTGAATTCATATATGGGTGCAGAGACATCCATCACATCCCCAGATGTGAAAGCCTGGGAAATAAAATGAAAACATCTGGAATAAAATACCGCTCTGTCCAATTTTCCATGGTCTCCCCGCCCCCGAAACCTTTCTTTCCCTTGGGAAAAAAATTTGTCAAAAAATGGATTATGGAATATTTTCTTTTAGAACGAGGATAAAACCTTTACAGATGTACTGCCACAAAATCATTTCTAAAAAAGGAAAACTAGGTAAGGCTGATCTGTAATTACCAGTTCAACCTGCAATTCTATTCTCCATAAAGTGTTCTTTTACTATACCAAACATGGTAATTTTATGTGAACCCAAGTTCTTTATAATGTATTTTGTGTGCCTAAAGTAATAAAGGTGACCTTCAACGTGTAAACGGTGCTAATGTTGCATTTTTTCAGTTTTTCCAAGAAATTTCCATCATCCCCACAAACCAGAACCCTCCCCAATTAGTTCAAAATTTCTGGAAATTTTACATCTTTTTACACATTTTATATCTGATGGGTTTTATGGTTCCTAAGGCTGCATCTGCACAGCAGAAATAACCTAGTTTGACACCACTTTAACTGCCGTGGCTCAATGCTATGGAGTCCTGGGAATGAAGTGGAGCTCACAAACTACAAATCCCAGAGTTCCATAACATTGCATGCATCCTGTGAGTTTCACCATCATTTCCCCCGCAAGAACCAAGGCAGGATGGGTCCCTCCTACAGCCTTCCAGTCCAGCGCCAAAGGCAACAGATGGGCCATCGCCACCAAAGAGGGAGAAGCGCAATTAATTGCCATTTTATTCTCCCTTTTCCTCATCACACACGGTTGGGGACCGTTGGTGACTCACAGGAGGGCCCCATGGTGTGCCTGATCCAGCAGACAGTCTTTTGGGATGGGGGAACGCAGCCCAGGGCTCCCACAGAAGAGGCTGCTCTGGGCGGCAGAAGAAGGAGTGAGAGAGCGAGAGAAAGAAAGAAAGAAAGAAAGAAGGTGGCCAGAGTCTTTGGGTGAGGATGAGAGAGCGCAGAAGAAACCTTCAGGCAGAGTGAAGAAAGGCCCTCCTGGGTTCCTGAATATTCAAGCAGACGACGACACCCTCCTGCATTTCTGTGCAAGTTCATGAATATTTGGGCAAGAAGATGATGCCTTCCTGTATTTCTGCGTAAGTTCCTGAATATCTGGGCAGAAGATGAGCCCTTCCTGTATTTCTGTGCAAGTTCTCAAATATTTGGGCCAGACAATGATGATGCCCTTTTGCATTTCTGTGCAAGTTCCCAAATATCCGGGCAGAAGACAATGCCCTCCTGCATTTCTGTGCAAGTTCCTGAATATTTGGGCAGAAGATGCCTTCCTGCATTTCTGTGCAAGGTCCCAAATATTTAGGCCAGAAGAGGACGTCCTCCTGCATTTCTGTGCAAGTTCCCAAATATCCGGGCAGAAGACAATGCCCTCCTGCATTTCTGTGCAAGTTCCTGAATATTTGGTCAGAAGATGCCTTCCTGCATTTCTGTGCAAGGTCCCAAATATTTAGGCCAGAAGAGGACGTCCTCCTGCATTTCTGTGCAAGTTCCCAAATACTTGTGCAGAAGATCCTCCTTCTTCTAGCAGAGGATGCATCAGAGGTCTTCATGCATCTGCAGAGCATGTGGAATAAAGATCTGGAAATGGGCGTACTCACTGGGCTCCCAAGATCTCCTACTGACTGGCTCCATTGGCAGTTATGAATGGTGGCCCTCAGAGATGGTCCATTTGGTCAGAGTTGCAGCACTTGAGGAGCAGGGAATGGAGAAGAGAATGTCTACTTGGATCTCCAAAAAGGTATCTCCAAGTGGGAAGATGGCCCTGTGACCTCCAAGACTGGCTTCTCCAGGTAGGTGCCATAGACGGCATGCGTTCCTTCCTGCACCCCATAACATGTCCCAGTGGGTTGCCTTTTGGTGAACCCAAGGGCTTCAAAAGATCCACCCCTGCCATTTCCTCTTCATGTGAAGTTGTTTCTTGTGGTCCTACAAAGAGGACTTTAGGAACTATGGGTTGCCTACCTCTTGCTCATCCTTCTACTTCCCAGGACATGTGTGGATCCAAGGAGGTCTCCAAGGTGCTGAAGCTAACCAGCAACTTGGATCAGCTTCTCTAAGGGCTGGAGGGGAAATGGAGTGGATTCATCACTCCATGGACATAGAAGCCCTTCTGTTCAGCTCTGTTGCCAAGAGAGAGAGGGCTGAAATCTATCACAAATGGAAAGAAAAGAGCACTTTGAAATTTCGACCTGGTCCTCCCTCCCAAATGTTCTTGATGTCCCCAGGCATGCCTATAAAAACCACCTTAAGCTTTTGTCGAAAGGACATTTTCAAAGCCACAATAGGATATCATCACATGCCAAGTTTAATAGTTTAGAGTGATCTTAGAGGAATAATAACAACAGCAAGGATGGGATTAACAGTATTGACAATTGGGATTTTTTTTCCTCCCCAAAAAAAAAAGTAGTTGAGCTATATAAATGAAACACAGCCAGCAGTTGGGCTTTTTGCGTGTAAAATCTCACTTTCCCCTATTCTTTTCACCACCAAGTTCTGTCACTGAGTCCTGCTTATCCATGAAATGAGGTTTCCTCAAAACAAGATTTCTTATTTTTTATTTTTATTTTATAACTGTATCTGGAAAAAAATATGTTGGCACATGAACAACTCAAAGCAAATTGGTAGGCGATAAAACACCCCACAAACACGAGGACAGAAAGTACAAGAGTTGGATGAGCAGCATCAAGGAATCTTGCAAGAATTTCCTTTTTCCTCGTTTCTTTGAGGGTTGCTGGAAATTGCACACAACTTAAAATCCCAGCGGCAATTCTTGGTTATTCTCAGAGAGATTATTAGTTCAGACAAAGAAAAATAAAAATACTTTACAGCTTCAGTCAAGTAACACAAGTACAAGTTTTGGACCTTTTAAATATCAGCTTCATTGTTAGTAAAATACTCAGTCTTTGACACACGAAAAGCACAGAGGAACAGTCGGGATTTGTGGATTTGGCAACTGGACAAACAGCGCCCCACCCTCGCCCCCCTCCCCACCCCACAACCCCAGTTATTTTCAGGAAAGATACCCACAAAGGTTTAATATGAACATAACATAGAAACCGTGACATGGACGACAGAGATACTAGGGTGACCATTTCTTCAAAGGAAACCCTCCCCTCTTCTCCTTTGGCAACTAATGGGGTTCCTAGTCCTCACTGCGAGGGCCAGAGACTTAAACATGGAGAGCCTGTTGGCATTCTGTGTGTGAATATACACACTAATCCCATCAAAGGCCCTTGCACACTACACAACGAAGGCTACATTCCCAGACCCTCCAACTGCCCTGACTATGTAGGGACAGTCCCAATTAATCCTCTTCCGCTCCACTTTTGCAGGTGCTTTTAAAATGTCCCATTTCCTCTCTCCTCCTCCCACTTTCCTCCTCGGTCCTCAGCTTACTTACACTGATGCTCAAAATGCAAAAGGGGTTTGCCGGCAATTAACTCAGTGGAAGGTTTGAGAAGAGTCCTTCTTCCCAGTTGGCTCAGCCAAAAGCAAACTGCTGCAGCCTCTCCTAGCTTTGTCTGTTCTTCCTCATTCATAACTTCTGCCATCTCAGCCATGTTGTGATGTTGTCCCAGTTTTCATTGATGAAATGTTGGAGAATATGCATTCCACTTTAACTGCCATGGCAACATATCATGGAATCCCAGGGCTGGCATTTTAGGGAGGGCGCCAATGTCTCCCCATCCAGAGCACAAACCCCAGGATCCCATAGGATGCAGCCATGCAATTAAAAGTGGTATCAAAGTGCTATAACTGTGCAGTGTGAAAAGGCTTCTGACTCCAGAAGCTAAGCAGTGCTGGGCCTGGACCACACTTGGATGGAAGAAGTAAGGAGGGAAAGGAAAGACTCCTATATGCAAGAACCCTTGAAAAGCCATGGCTGCCGGTCAGGACTGGCAATACTGGGCTAAATGGACCCAGGGTTTGGCTAAGTACAAGGCCAGTGTCTTATGTTCCTATTCTCATCTAAGCATGAAGTCTTTGGGTGGGAATACACTGGAGCATACCAGGGATCTCCAGACAGGGCTAGGCAAGGATCCTGCCTGAAAGAAGCCCTGGAAAGCCAGTGCTGCTGGTCAGAACTGTCCATACCGGTGGACCTGCAAGGGACTGGCTCAGTATAAGGCAGCTTCCCAGGTTCTGTCTGATACCAGAAGTGAAGCAGGTTTGGGCCTGGTTAGTCCTTGGATGGGAGACTCCCAGGGTAAATTTTCCCAGGAATCACCATGTTTGTGTAATTTCTTCCTGATATTTGAACATCTTGAACTGTTGCAGAGAAAAACATGTGTGTATGTGTGTGTGGGAAGTTTTTGCAAAATAGCTGTTTTCTGCACAGATAATGAGTTTCTTGTAGGCTGGAATTCACGATCACAGTTATAAATGCATAACCTAGAGTTGCAAATTTGGAACTCATTTGTATTCATGACTCATGAATAGAGTAGGGAATACAGAGGGACTGTAAAAGCCCTCCATTCCTGCTTTACCGAGCGGCAGCTGTTTCAAGCAACAGAGGTCTGTTCTCCGGCCAATGAAGGTGCAGCAGACTGATGTTCCCAGCCCCCTTTCCTGCCAGCGGTCCCGGGTGCAAGAAGGAATTAAAATTGGGATTCTGCTTTTGAGATTGTTGGATGGAAGGAATGGAAACATCAGTCTGCTGTGTCCGATCCACAGGAGAACAAACCCTCTTTGCTTGCAATGGCTGCTGCCCAGTAAGTAAGGCAGGGTTTGGGGGCTAGGGCTGGGAGACAATACTAAGATGGTTCTGTAACTAAGTAGATGAATATTCATTTTCCCCCACAGTTGGGCAAAAGTTACCATGATTATTTGTCCTTGTATGCCAGGACAAAATAGTCAAGGGCTGCCATCTCTGTTGTTGTCGTGTGCCTTCATTTCTGATTCATGGCAACCCTAAAGCAAACCTATCATGGGACTTTCTTGGCATGATTTGTTCAATGTAGGTTTACCATTGCCATCCCCTGAGGCTGAGAGAATGTGACTTGCCCAAGGTCACCTAGTAGGGTTCAAGGCCAAGCGGGGAATTAAACTGTGGTCTCCAGAGTTGTAGTCCAATGCTCAAACCACTACACCTACTGCTTGGCCTGAATCTGATTGGTAGACCCAACAAGAGTAGATCCCTTGAATCAACGGGTTTGAAAGGCATGCACTCACCAATGGGGATCTACTCTAGTTGTGTCCCAGTTGCTGGCATTGTGTGTGGATGGTGGTAATGACACATGCAGGTGTAAATTGTGCTACACATGCAGTTATTTTGAAAAATGTGCAAACCGTTGTATCCAGCAGACAGCAGTGTGAGCAGATTGGTGCATGCATAACAGTTGTGCATGTGATGGCACATGAAAGCACACTTCTGCAGCATGTGAATGCCCATGGCTTCTGCCATTGTGCACTGCAACTACACAAGGGGTTGTTGGCTGTACACATTGGCCACTGAGCCACATACTTCAAACTATGGTGGTATTCTGTATCGTGGATGCATAATGTAATTTTGCTGGCAGGTATTTATGCTATGCTAAAACAATGTAGGCTACCAGCCAACATATTTCAGCAGCACAACTCTTCTATTATAATGCAGCTCTTGCCGAATCCCTACAGAGTTGCAGTGTTTGAATATGAAATTGGCATGGAGAGGAATACAAGGATATTGATCTGACTCCTCACTTCCCATTCCTCCATTTTCTTGGCCTTGGATTCATTCTTCAAAGACCAAAATATGGCCTCTACAAGAAATCCCTCCCCATTCCTTGGTGGTCCAGGGTTCCAGGGGAGGCCAAAGGTTAAATCAGAGGGAGATTATCTAGGGACATTTGCCCCCTGAAGTCTTACTGAGAGTTAAGGGCCTATCCAGACTGTTAGATCCCCAAAGTCCTCTCCTCCCACATTCAGGATCTCATAGAGAAATGGAAGCATCCACTAAGCTGCACAATGAGGCAACATGAAGACCACTTCAATGTAATAAAAGGTTTTGCAAATCCAGGGTTTTGCAGAAATGGTAGCAGGCTGAGATTGCAAAGATTTTTTTAAAGTCACGTCACATGTTGAAGAACCTCATCATTCCCCCCCCCCGCCCCATCTCTTCCAGTGGATTTTGAAAAATAAGGGGAAGAACCTATCTTGGGAAGGTGAGGATGAGGGTCAAATGGAGTCCTTTTGCAAAAACACGGGCCCTTGGTATCCACTGGGGTTTCGTTCCAGGATCCATTGTGGACACCAAAATTCAAGGTCAAGTCCCATTAAATACAATGGCATACTAAAATGATGTCTCTTATATAAAATGGCAAAATCAAAGTTTGCTTTTGGGAATTTATGTATTTTTTTAAAATATATTCAAAGCATGGATGGTTGAATCTGTGGATAAAGAATCTGTGGATACGGAGGGCCAACTGTAGGTCTTTGGGGCCCTGGGAGGAAGCAAACATTTTTGAGGAACAAAAGTGATTCAATTAGGCTCCTGATGTCTCTTAACTTGGTTTTAAAGGCATGTAGTCCTTCCCAGTCCTACTTTCCATCTGTGCTGCAGTTAAAACAGTGGCAGCTTATGTCTCCCATCTTAGTGTGATGGTACATCTACTCCAAGTTTTAATTCAGTTTTAAAAGGATGTCTCCAAAGTGCTGAAGCTATTGTAGGACTATGCTTCAGAACCAGGGACAGCTCCTTTAAAACCTGAAGCCATTGTGGGGAATGTGCTTCAGAACCACGGACAGCTACTTGGAATCTGTTTAAAACCTGGAATGGATTCCCACCCCACTGACACGGGAGACACAGCTATTACTAAGTTAAACCTATAGATTCCACTAGAGAGAAGGAGAAGCTTTTGACCCACAACTTGGACCCTGCAGTGTGTGTGACATTAATGCAACCTTGGTCAGCCACCTTTGAGATATGGTCATTCTAGCATCGCCACAAAAAACCCAAAAAACTCAAAGCATGAGAGCTAATGGTTGTAATGGAGGAATGTCACCACGACAGCTGCCAGGACCTTATGGCGATGGGTGCAGGGGGGTCATGGAGGAGGAGGAGGAGGAGGAGGAGGAAGATGACGGTCTACAATGGCTACTTAGCTCTTGACTTCAGGCTTAAAAAACTCAGAGTTAACAAAGGAAAATCCTTCGAATTCTGATTGGTCAATGTTCCTGATGACTTCCTGGTCAGGTGGTGTTAAGACAGGTGGGTGGCGAGTGAAAAACCGGTCGAAGTTTTCGGCATTTCGTCCGCACTATGAGAGGGGAAGAAAAGAACTCATGGTAGGTGGCAAAAAGGGAGGGGGGGGGTAAATGAAAAATTAAAAGCAAAGGAAAACTCCAAGCTTAAAAGTCAGATGTGGTTTGCTGCAAACCCCTCCACAGCCCCCTCCCAATCTCCGCCACCCCTCCCTGCATGGGTCAGGCAAAAGTCATTCAAAATGAGCAAAATGAGAAAAACCAAAAGAAAGAAACAATGCAAAATATTCATGGCTCCTGTAGCAGAAAAGGGTGAGCTTGCTTGCAACCACTGAGTCATATATATATATATGTCTATAGTTTGTCATGGAAGTGCTGGGAAGCAGAAGAAGTAAGCGGTCAGCCGGTCTCCTTGCAAGTAATTGTAGGGAGAGATGAGATGGCAAGGCAATTACTTGTAGAGCTCTGCCAGTCGCATGCAATACCGTACCTCTCCGAGAATGTGCCACATGCATGGGTGAGGGCATCTCTCCCTCCCTCTCTCTCTTTGTTAAACAAAGAGATAGACACGTTTATTATCATTCTTTGCCCCGCTTTTACACTGAGTTCATAGGATCACAGAGCCTTAGAGCTGTAGCACCCTTGAAAGATGCTCATCCAACCTCCGTTTGAAGACTCCCCAAACAGAAAGTCCCAGACTTTGAGGCAATCTGTTCCACTATCCAACAGCTCTTACAGTTAAGAAGTTCTTCCCAAGTTCTTCTTAAGGAGAAGAAAAAAACAAACACGTGTCTTATGTCTCTCATGGCTTTTTAGTTTCAGCTCTGCTGTGTCCCCAGACTGGGCCTGGAGGCACCCCTTGACCCTTCCTCCCAGTCCCACCCCAAAAGGACACTGGGATTTCAGCCACATTTCCCATCAGCTCAGACGTCCCTCCATGACCTGCTGTTGGGTGGCTTTTAAACTGGGTTCAAACAACCGTTTTACAGTAATATTTGGGAGCTGTGGCATCACTAGGGTTGGCATCACCTGCCTCAGCATCTCATGAATCCATCCCCCCCATTGACCTCCTCCCATACCAGAACATACAAAATCCTTAGCAATCTTATTTGTACTAATGTTACTGATCAGTCATAATTCCCATACATCACTGAATGCAATGGCAAGAGCTGTGACATAAATAATTAGCAAAATTAAAATTATACCTCTCAATTGCAATATCATACACACAGCCTACATTTATTTACATGTACTAAACATGCATCTGAGGAAGTGGACCAAGTCTACAAAAACTCATGCTGCCAACTTCTTTCTTTCAGTCAGTCTCAATCCCTTTGCAGACTGAATTTCCAGAGGAACATGGCTAAATCTTTGAATTCTACTTACATGTACATAGTTTCATGTGGTTAAAGTGAAAATTTGGTAAGATGTGGTTTTTAAATTTTTTTTAAAAAATTATGTGTGTGTGTGTGTGTATGTATATATATATATATATATAGTATGTTTGTGTGTGTATATATATGTGTGTGTGTGTTCCCTCGGAGAGGGAAGGAATAAAAACTCTAGTGGGTTTGGCAGCCAGCAAGCCATTCGTCCCAACCCACCAGCGTTGTCCACCGGATTTTATAAAAATGTATTTTGAGTGCACAGATCAAACCTCAGAAGCTGTGGAAGGAAGCTATTAATGGAACAAAACAACATCTCAGATAACGTTTGACTCTGCCGACCCACGGGACCAAGGGCTCCGTCAATTCCTGTAGGCATCAAAATTAATAGCTTTCTTTCTTTCTTTCTTTCTTTCTTATGGCAAAGGGAAGGAGCAGTGGCTGTCCTTATCAAAGCATCCCTCCTTCTTGAGCCCCAGGAGGAAATAAACAGTGGGGGCCCCTCTTCTCCTTTCCCCTCACAGACCCCCAAAAGAAGCTCCCTTACTCCAAGGGGTTTGTACATGTTCTTAACCCCTCCATGGTATTTAACTTCCATTTGCAAAGGGGAAAAACCCCAAACAGATTTGCATTTTTAATAAACTTAACAGTAGGCTCTTACCCAAATGAATAATTCAGGCCAAACTCTTGCAAACTATTAAGCCTTTTCAGTTTCTCACAACTGTTGACTGTGAGATTAAGGGAGGAGGGAACTGGGACTATGGGGCTGGCAAATCTTTCCCCATAACACCCCCCCATATAATTATTTGGAAATAAGATCCGCAGCAACCAACATCCAAGCCAAGGGATCCAAGGCATACCCCTGAAGCCCCACCGGAAGACAGAGAGAGGATGGATGCCGGTCCTTGTTTCTCCTCTTTCTCCATAAAAGACTGAGAGAGGCTGGAGGAGGGTTGGGCCCTTTGCTTTTGAGTGGAAAAGAAAGTTTTGAATGAGTTTTGGGCCAACTGCAGACATAAACCACAGTCGCTTGCGCCTTGTTGCATGGATTGTTTCTAAATCAGAAGCAAAGTATGGGTTTTTGCATCTTTGAAAAAGGATGATGATGATGATGTAATTGGAGAACGGAAGGAAAACTGACATTACACCTGAATAAAATTGCTGTTATGACTATTACCATAGATACCTATTATATCTATTACTGTATATATATATATATATATATATATATATATATATATAGTATCTGCTTTCTTTCTGCTGGCAGCTGAAGACATTTTTATTTAGGCAGGCATTTGCCGGATGAATTTTACTTGTCCTGTAAATGCTTCTTACAGTTTTTACTGGTTTTAACTATATGTGTTTTAATTTCTGTTTTAATATTAATAATGCTTGATTATTATTTTTTTAACATTTGTAATTAACATTTTATTTCTGCCTTTTTAAATTACTGTAACCCACCTTGAATCTCACTGTAGAAGAAAGGCGGAATAAAAATCATTTAAATAAATAAAACAAATAAATATTGTTACAGAAACCACTGCTGTTAAAATAGTAATAGGAGAATTGAAGGAGACAAAACGTCTGGATGAAATTGCTATTGACTGTGACTATTATAAATTATAATGATAGATTATCCATTATTATTATTATTATTATTATTATTATTATCTATCATTATAATTTATAATAATTGCAATCAGTTATTGCTTTATCTATTCTTGTATCTGTATATTTACTATGTTTATTCCTGTCATGGGTGCTGCTCCTGCTGCTCCTAATGTTTGCAAGCCAGCAAAGCCATCTCTTGCTCTTCTTGTCTTCCTTCCTTCCTTCCTTCCTTCCTTCCTTCCTTCTCCATAAGAAGAGCTGTAAACTATCCATCCTTTTGCCAAGAGCAGAGGGGCTCTGCCATGCCCCCATTCTGCTCACAAGCAAATCCCACCCTTCATTTGTCCCACTCCTCTTCCTCTCCTTTTCCAGGAACATCACCTAGCAAGGAAAGGATGGCTGGTGTGTCAGCCTGGGCCCTGCAAGCGTGCAAACCGCCTCCTCCTGCAGTGAGACAGACTTTGCACAGATCTTGGAAACTCTTGCCCTCTGCTCCCCTAAGAAAAAAGGCTGCCCCGAGCCCTTTCCAGACCAAACAGAAGCCGGCCGTGCTCAGAAAGCATATTTTCTGCCGATCCAAGTCCCAGGAGGCAGCTCCAAAGACACCCATCTCCTCTAACCCAACCTGGCAGCAGCTGGTCTTGCAGAGGAAGATATTCAGAAATCAAAATGATTAAACAGCTGACAGGCTCCTGCCCTGGATCCAGAAGCCCCAGAAATTGTGCAGAAAACTTTTCTCTCTCTCTCTTTTTTTCTCTGTGAGTGTGAGTGTGTGTTTGCACCCATGTATGTAATACACTCTCACAAGCCCCAATACAGATGCAAGGCAAGAGGCATTCAGGGGGCAGTTTGCTGCTTGTTTGCTTCCCTCCCTTCGTTCTTTTCTTCTCTGCCTGCTTGCTGTCCTTCCTTCTCTGCCTGTCTCCTTCCTTCCTTCCTTCCTTCCTTCCTTCTCTGCCTGTCTCCTTCTTTCCTTCCTTCTCTTTCCTTCCCTGCCTGTTTAATCCCTTTCCTTCCTTCTCTCCCTGTTTGATTTCCTTCCTTCCTTCCTTCCTTCCTTCCTCAGTCTTATTTTCTCCAAGCCAGACACCTCCCTCTCCCTCATCCATTCTTCCCAGGGCTTGGTGGTCTCCAGATTTATTTCCAGCAGATCACTAAAGGATTCCCCTTGACCTTTATAGCTGGAGGAGATTGCTTCCCTTGCCCTTTTTAAATTTCATTTCATTATCTGATGATAGAAAGCTGTCATTTCACAAAACAGCCTTTTTATGTCTCCGGCGGAGGGACCTTGTTCACAAAGATGCCACATAAAACAAAGAAGCCCCTCCTGCCCCAAAGGCTGGCAATCAATATCTCCTGCAAATAAAAAACAAAAACCCATCAAACCTTCCTCTTTGAAGGTGAAAGCACAACAGGAAAATAACACCAAGGCGAGGAGGTCTCTCTGGCATGGGGATGATGGGAAAGGGGGTGTTTGGACTGGGGGTGCCATTTTCAGAGGCTGCCTTGGCCCATCTATAACCTTCTGCTCTTTGAGATCAATATTGCTGTAGATGCAATTAGAACCCTGGGATTTGTAGTTTGGAGAGGGACTTAGACTTCACTTTTCCAACCCCCTGAACTACAGGATTCTGGCAGAGAATTCAAAGTTCTTCATTAAAACACAAATTTAAGGACCCCAGGGGATGGAGACATTACAGTTAAAGTGGGATCGAACTGTTATTATTAGCTGTTATTAACACTTTATGTTTTCTAAGGCTTCTGACTTTCAGAGTGGATCTACAATGCCCAGCTCGATCCCACTTTAACCATCATGGCTCTGTCCTCAGGCTTCCTGGAATATGTAGTTTTGGTGAGGGATTTGAAGTTCTTCCCTACAGAGTTCTGGTGCTATAGTTCAAGGGAAAAGCACTAGAGCTCTCTAGCAGAGACTTCTAAGCCCCAGGCCATATAGCCTATGAGCGGGGATTCTGGGAACCAAAGTGCAAAACAGCTGGAGGATCAAAGATGGAGAACCCCTGCAGCACAGTTCTCCAGCAGAAAAATCCCTGGTGCATCTCTCCAAACTACAGATCCCTGGATCCTTTAGACTGGGACCATGCAGCCAACCTGGGATCCAACTGTGGAGTGTAGATAACAGTCTATTAAAAATGCTGGAAACTGCAGGAAAAGGTTCCTGAGACTGGCACAGACCCACAACGACTTCCATCTGTCAGGTTGTGCCCTGGAATCACAAAATGCCGCTCCAGTCTCTTTAATTAAGATAATTCCATACAGTGATGAATGATTATTGCTTTTTTAAACAGACCCCACTCCTTTGGCTTTGCAAACCACTGCACTCCAAATACAGACGTAATTGTATATAGAGAAAGGATATACATGTGTGTTTGTGTGTGCAATATATATATACACACAGAGACTAAAAACTAAAAACCAAAGCACATAATTATCACCACAAGAAGTGGTGTGTAAATATTTAAGCAGACTTCCTTGGGCTGACGCCAATCCTGGTTGGCAATTGGTATGCAGAGACCATAAGCGAAGATCAGCCAAGCATGGCCCCATCAGCAAAGGCATTCTCTCTCTCTCTTGCTCTTGCACACAAACACACACACAAGACACATGCACACATGCACACGGAGGATCAATCTGTTCAATCTGGCATTGAGAGAAGGCTAGGGTTGGCTGCAGCACAGTGGTCCAACACTGGGCTCTCCCCGGTGCAAGGAGAGAAAGCCAAGGGACAGAGATGGCCAGAAGAACCAGGAGAAGGCAGGGAGGGAAAGAAATCCCATGGCCCTCAAGGGACCTCTGCACAGCCCAGGGTTTGCTGCAAGGAGGGCAGACCTGCCTCAAGCATTCATAGATTAGAGAAAGGTCCTTTTGAAGAACCAGAATGTGCAAAGTTCAAAATGCAAATGCTTATTTTTGGTGGGGGGAAAGTATACACACGCATGCTTAGGTTGATGGAGGAGGAGAGCTGGGTAGATTAGTAAATTGTTTGCAAACAAGTGCACACATTGCAAAAAGAAAAGAAAAGAAGAGTATATTTAAGATATGTGCAAATATCAGGGTGACATAACAGCCTAAATCACACTGTTGGTCCTGGCTAGAGGAGCCCCTCCCCTCCCAAATCAATGGGATTTATCAATGTGTTGTCCCACTAGGAACAATGGACATAGGAGTGTCTATGCTGGTTGGGAGTAAGGGACAAGAAACTGGCCTCCTTCCTTTGTGTGAGTTCCCCATTGGAAGATTGACTTAGTACTACAAGCATCAGCATCCCTATGCATCAACCCAAGCCAGGTTCTTGCAAACTGGAGCAGGAGAGACAGCTAACCTGTCCCATGGCTGTGGTGCTTCTGAGGGCAGGTGAGGACTCAGAGGATTGAATACACATGGCTGCAATGCTCCCCACCCCTAATAAGCCATACACTAGGAGTAAAGGCCCTCAGGGTCAAAGCCAGAGCTCTCTGGCTGATGTGCTAGTCTTCCACATGCAGAGAATTGTGCTTTTCATAATGGAGGATCATTGGATCCCATTACCTGTGGTACAGCTAGAGGAGACACAGGAGGACTACTTAGAGAACACTTTTTGGGAGAACTGGGGTGATTCTGGATGGATGCTCCTGACCCTGGTCAGTCAAGAGCAATGCTGGCTCAAATGGCTTGAGTGTTCCAACTTTCGGTTCACACCAGTGGCCAACCAGTCATCCCAGTAGGAAGGCCATCAGTAGGAGAGAAGGGCAACTGTGCCCTCTTTATCCTGCTCCGCAGCAACTGGCATAAAGAGAGGCATCCTGCCTCTGAGCCCAGAGGTAATAAATGACCACCATGACCAGTAACACTTCTTGCAGCTAATCCATCTTTCCTTCCTTAGCAGGAAGTTGGAAACCCAGGAAGAACAGAG
This sequence comes from Phrynosoma blainvillii, assembly GCA_026167975.1. Taxonomy (NCBI): domain Eukaryota; kingdom Metazoa; phylum Chordata; class Lepidosauria; order Squamata; family Phrynosomatidae; genus Phrynosoma; species Phrynosoma blainvillii. Next base: position 698,654 of record JANUYF010000012.1, read on the forward strand.
ATTCCTTCACACCTTTACACCTGTGTAGCTGAGGTGGGTGGGAGTAAATCGGTGTAAGTTGTACCTCTCTGCACAAGGGCCAGGATACATCTCCATCCGTTGGCCCTTGGTCAAACAAGAGCATCTATCACCCTTCAACATATATAGGCAAGGAGGGCTTTATGCTCTGCCTGCAGCTAATAGGATCGTGGCTAATATCACCTGAACCCTCTGCTAAATCCTGTGAGGAAAGCAGGCTGGCTGTTTAATAAAAGGCCCATCTGGAAGCACCCTTAAACTTCCAAAGTTGGCCCTGAATAATATCATGTTCATACAGAACGAAGCAACGCTGACATCTCTGTGGTCCGAAAGAGATTTCCTGATGTTGCATGAGTAAGGGATGCATCGTTCCATACCTGCTGCATGTGTTTGTGGATACTAGTCAGGGAAAGAAAGAAAGAAAGAGGAATGGGAGGAACTTACAGCTTTTGGCTTGAAAGGGGGCTGGATTTCTTTCCGTTCAAGTTTGTCCCAGTCAATGTAGCGGAAGAAAGCGTGTTCCTTGATATCTCGCTCGCCTTCGGGGCCGCAGCCCAAGCGCTTCGCTGGATGCTTTGTCATGAGCTTGGAGAAAGAGGAAAAGAGGAAAGGCATTAAATACAGAAAGCAGATGAAACACTATCATGTTTACTGCTCTCTTGTAAGAAGAAATAATTTCGAAAGTTTTCTCAGTCTTGGGCAAGATTATGGGAGACTTTGTCCTCTTTTTTTTTTAATGACAGTTTGCACATTGGAACTTTGTTTTTTGGTGAAAAATCCATTTGCATAAAAATGTGTTCCTTGCACTAAAACATGTTGCACAGAGAAAAAGTGCATTTTGCACAAAGTACACCATTTTCTGTGCAAAAATGTTGGAAAGGGAGTTTCCCCCAAACCAACGCTTTTTAAAACCAAGAATGATTATTTTTTTCCAAATGCAAAAAAGTTCACAGTAGTTGACCATTTGCTTTACTTAAGTCATAATGTGCTGAAACAGTTTTTTCCCCCAAAGGAGGTTGAGAACATTTGCAAGTACTGTCTGCATTCCTAATAAAGAGAATAGCAAATAGTCCCAATGCCGTTGCATGGACTGCAAGGTTTTCCAAAACGACTGCAGTGAAACAAATAGCAGGGAATGCATAACAAGTGCAAGAAGACGGCATGCAATTAATGCAACAAAAGTGAACAAAGTGATTAAAACCATTGCACAGATCCCAAGAAAATGTCTTGTGTACATAACCATCCTGTTCTTGTGGACTTTGAGAAATTTTCAGGTAGACAGAAAGAGTCGGTCTCACAATGCACAATGGGGTTAAAATTGAGTCCTCCTGCAAATCTCCCCACAAATTGCTCCCACACTTATGGCTCCCCTATTCATGGATTTGTTTGGCAAGGTTTCCTCTGGGGCGGTTTGCCCATTGCCACCGCCTTCCTCTTAGGCTGAGAGAGAATGCAACTTGCTGGGGATCATCCAGGGGACCGAGAGGGGATTCGAACCCTGGTCTCACAGCATGAGCTGAGAATGAGCATGCCCATTTTTGTGACTGAATGCAGGTGTTGCGCACTGGACAAAAGCGCCAAAGCCCTTCTGTAGGAGAACGTGCGCATTTGCAAGACGCTTTTGTCTCATGCGTTCAGGAAGGGAGGTTTGTACTTGGAGGGAAATCTCTGCCCACCTGAAAGCTTGGAAGCAATTAAGCCATTGGCTAGCACTCCGTTTACAGAGATGGCACCTCTGTCCCAAATCTCTTTTTCATGAACACCGAGCCTGGGAGAGAAATGGCTGGATTCAGGTTGGGTTAATGAAACGGCAAGTTCTCTGGGAAAATGGGGAGACATGAATTATTGCTGTTTATCATCAGAACGTGTCTCCCCCCCCCCCAAAAAAAAACCCTCTGGCTCTGGCAAGCCGTATGGGGAGGGAAAGAAGAGAGGACTCAGGGACTTTGGACAGAAGATTTAATATCCTAGCCAAGGCATTTTGCTCACGTTCCAAGATATGAGAGAAACAGCAATGGATGCCAAAGAGAGATAAGGCAAAGGGAGGCTAAACAGGCCCCGGGGAAAGGAAACCGGTCTCCTTTCTGTGTCCAGACCAAGGATTTTGTTTATTTGTTCATTATATAGTCAGTAAAATGTTTATATTCAATCCTCTATCTGAAGATCTCACAATAAAATCAGCACCACCCACTGAAAACAATGCAAACAGTAAAAATGGGTTTTAGAAGGCTAAAAATATGTTAAACAATTCAAGGAGCTAAAAGAAGACAGACGAACACCAGCTAAAATGCTTCGGAGCCATTTAAAGCCATGCGCACAGGCGGATCTGTATATATCCAATTAGGTCCCCAAAAGCTTAAGAGGAGAATAGTTCCCCTCTTTGGCTTCTGGAGGTGCGCTTCTCCAGTTGAAGAAAACACCGAGGCAGGAATAAATGTAGCCCATAGGACCACGATTCGCACCCTTCTCTAGGGCCAATGGACCCAGTGGCTGGCTTGCCATGGGGTATTTATTTGCACCATGCATCTGTGATGAGCATGCGCTGGGTCAGAGAGGTCTTCTTGTCCTCATGCTGATGCTAAATGACAACTGACTTTGCCAGGCAGCCGCCAAATTGGACAGAGAGAAGCAAATCCCACTCCAATTGTTCCCGAAGAAAGCAGCTGCAAAGCAAACAAGGCCTTTCATGTTGATATGCAAAGCTCCCTTCCAGCCAGGGAGTCTTCCTTCAACAGGCCAGTCTCTCCTCCCGCTCTTTACTCTTTAGCAAGCAAGCGAGCGAGCGAGCCAGGGAGCAAACATCGCTGGGCTTGGGGGAAAGAAAGAAAGAAAGAAAGAAAGAAAGAAAGAAAGAAAGAAAGGCATGACAAAGCCAGCGCCAATCAGGCAGCCGTGAAGCTCATTAAGGAAAGATCTCTGCCCTTTTCTGACAGAGATTTATAAAGAGTCTGCCGCTGACACGGTGCAGAACATGGCAGCCAAGCAAGAAAACATCTCAGCCCTTTCCAGCTTCAAAAAAGAAGAGATCAGGCGCATGGCGGAGACCCTCCCTTGGGTTGCCACAGGGCAAATTTACTCTTATGTCGCTACGTGGCGCTTGCTGAACTGAATGCGACGGAGGCCCTTGGTATCCATCCGCTGGGGTCTGGGTCCAGGATACCTACCTCCGGTGGATACCAAAATCTGTGGGTGCTCAAGTCCCATTCAATACAATGGCATAGTAAAATGGTGTTCCTTATGGAAAGTGGCAAAATCATGGTTTGCTTTTCAGGGATCCAAAACATACTGCAGAAATAATCCACTTTGACTGCCCTGGCTCAAAACTAGGGGATTCTGGAAACTGTAGTTTTGTAAGACATTTAGCCTTCTCTATCAGACAGCTCTGGTGCCACAACAAACTACATGAAAACAAACAAACAGGGTTTCTTAATGCATTTTTTTCACTTTCACGGGGATCCTGTACCCCTAACCGCAGTGAATGTGGAGAGCCCATTGTGATTGCGTGCTGTGAAAGAGCCCATAATAATCCTTCCCATAGACTTCACAAAGTCCAAAGAAACTTTGATCCTGCTCTGTGGAGTTTCTGGAGAGTTGGGAAACCCATACCTCTGGAGCCATAGGAACATATTAATAACTATTCCTTCCTTACTTTGAGCAGCCTTCTTCAATGGCAGCTGCACCTGTGGACCTTCCCTTGCAGATGTCACTGCCTATTGCAGGCATAATTCCACTGGTCTAGCACACCAGGATTCTGGCCTATGCATACATGCATTTTTTCTTCTGCACAAAATAAAAGAATGCACTGCTATGGGAACAGGGAATGAACAAAACAGCCTGGGCTCTTCTCCCACTTTCTTCCTGCTTCAGTTCCCATCCAGCCTCAGGATTTGCCGGAAACAAGAAAAAAAATCTCTTGCCAATTTGCAGCATTCTGTCTGTGGTGGAGGAGGACGAAAGTAATAATGAGAAAAGAGGCAGCAGATCGCTGTTTCAGTCCCCCATCCCTCCCCATGATTTGGCTCAGGGCGATGGGGAGGATAATGACGCTTGGTGCAGCCTCCTTCGGCGATTACGGCAGCCTTGGAGAGAGCAACGTCTTCCAAGCGCCAAGCTTTCCTCTTCTTATTCATGCATAAGACAGCAGTGCTAACTTCAGGAGCCGGAGTTGGTGCTCTTAGTGGCAAAATTGCGACTATTGGGTTGTTGTGTCAGGAGCATCCCATGGAAAATGGGGCACAACCCCATCAATGTCATTCAAACGCCAACCTACGGTTGCCATATTACCCAAATAGCTGGGTTTTACCTAGATTCCAGGCATGCATCATTTGGCTCTGATGCCAAGCTTTCGTTAATAAAAATAGCACGCCTTTAGCATGCCTAGTCATGCCCAAACTCTGGTCCTCCAGGTGTTTTGGACTTTAGCTCCCAGAAGCCTCAGCCATCTTGGTCAATGGCCTGGGATTCTGGGAGCAGAAGTCCAAAACATCTGGGATTTGGGAATCACTGCTTTAGACCCTGCAGAAACTGAGATATAGGGTAAAATTTGGCAGAACTCTTCCGCCAAATTGTTCTGCAAGAAACAAGTCTGTCCTTGCCTTTTGGGATACAAAGGGAATGAGAGTGAGTGGTGTGAGCTGCAAAGGCAAAGAATGAGGGGAGGCAGATTGTGGGGATGCCAAGGGAAGAGAGAGGAGGAAGAAAGGTGGGGAGAGAGTGGGGTTTGCAGAGAAAGTAATGGGGCACAGGAGGCTGTGGAAGAGAACAGGAAAGAAGGAAGGGTGGCTGGCATGGGAATCTCCCATTCCAAACTACTACTGCCTGGGTGCTGGGCTGGGGCTGCTGGGAGTGGCAGTCCAAGAGCACCTGGAAGGGATTCCTCCATGATTCCAGCCTTCATTTCAAGGAAGGGTGGAGGTGGGAGAGTACAAAGTAGGAGCAATCCTGTTGCAGACTGTGAGATGAAACCAGCCAGGTAGAATAGGAGGGGAATTAATGCGGTCCTGGCAGGGAAGAAGGGCAAAATGACTGGCTCACGGAGATGTGCCTTCTGAGCAAAGGCAGATGCCAGGTGACCTGGAAATGTCGCTCCCCCCTTGGCCCATTAAAGCGGCTCTTCCCTCACAGACAGATGCACACAGAGAAACAATGCACACCGTCCATTGACCAAGCGTCAAGGCAAAGGGAGCTGGCATGGAGGGGATGCCTGTCGCAGACTGGGAGCAAATGCCAGGTGCTTAAAGCCGTGCAAAGACAAGGGAGCTGTAGATTCCCATAAGTCCCCATGCGCCGGAGGGGATCCCGAGTACCATGGGTTAAGGGCTCATCCTCAGCTCCATGCAACTGGTGTGATTCAGAGCCCAGGAATGTTGCCTTTTTGACTGCAACAACCTCCATCGTCCCTCATGTCATTCATGATAGCAGATCTTGTGTATAAGAGAGAGAGAGAGAGAGAGATATCTTTTGGACTACAACCCCCAGAATCCCCATTCAGCAAGATATCATAACATCAGAGCCCAGAAATATTACTTTTAGACTGCTGCTAAAATCCCCATCATCCCCTGGCCAACATAGCCATGTCGTTCATGACATCAGAGCCCAGAAATGTTGCTTTCTGGATGACTACAACTCTCAGAATCTCCTGTCAGCATGGCCATGTTGGTCATGGCACCAGAGCTCAGAACTGTTACCTTTTGGGCTACAACTCTCATCATCCCCAGCCAGCATGGCCACCTGTGTGGTGTAAGTGCAATGGCAGGTCTTTCTGAGGTTAAATTCAAAGTTGGGGTTGTATCCATCTGTCTACTACAGGATGCTAAGGAAAACCCTTTCCTTGGGAGGGAGGCCTGGGGAGACCCAGAGGACCTTGAGGGCCACAAAATGGAGGCTGGGTGCCATACGTGGCCCACAAGCCACACTTGGACCAAGCATGGCATAAACAACGCCGGTCTCTTGGAAGCTGACTCATTTATTTACACAAAACCTTGAGGAGGACAGGAGAGGCACTCAGGAAGCACAGAAAGCTGGTTTAAAAATATAAACACATGTAGATATTGGATTTCGGCCACCGGGGTTATTTCAAGGACAAGAAGTTATGGATTATTAGAACCTGAGCCATTTGTTGCTCTTGAGGCAGGAGACGTTGCAGACAGCCAAAGAAAGGTCCAGCAATAGGAAAGGATGCCCAAGAAGGACATTTGGCCAGCAGGGAAAAACGTAACTCGGTCTCGGCTTTAGGAACTCTCTTCTAGTTCATCTATACTGCCATGGCTTCCAAAGGTTTTGGAGATGCGATGAATGCGACACTTTTAAGTAAGCTGTTCAGTCCAGAAATGGAAATAGTTACGCTATGAAAGGAGATCATCAGGCTCTCCTTAAAAAGTTACTTACTACGAAGGCAGACACAACCACCACAATGTTCCAGATGTGGAACTCCAGGCTCCAAAAGAGCAGAGACATTAATATCCATCTGAGGCAACCTTTCCAACTACATCGGCTCTTACCCCTTTGCAGATCGCCACGGCTTCCTTGGACATGGATTTGGGGTACGCCACGTTGTGCTCCATGATGGACTGGAAGAGCTCGTCCTCATCTTCTCCTTCAAATGGAGCCTACAAAATTGGGCAGCAGAAGTGGAAGGGATTTTAGGGGCACCCATTTTTCTCTGCTGCAACCTCTTTCCACATCTCCGTTTGATGGAGGGGCCCCCAAGTCACGGAAAAACAGAATTTGGGGGAAAACTGGTGGCTCAATCATTTTGGAATGGGAATCCACCTTGGATTTCATGGGAGCTTTTTTGGGTTTAATGAAGCATTTTAGAGGGACTGTCCAAGGTCCTGAAACAGGTTCAGCACCTTGTATAACTCCCATAAAACTTATTTTAAGAAAGAAAACCACGGAGCACCTCCTGTGGAGCCCAGCATAGATGCTCTGTCCCCAAATAACAGAGTTACAGGCTGCTTCTGAGACGAGGGAAGGTAATAAGTAGACAAGGAACCTTCCATAATTTTTCAGAGGTTGCACTCTGATTCTCTTTGCATTTTATTTATTAGTTGAATTTATTCCTCAGCTTTCCTCCAGTGAGCTCCATGTGCTGTGCATGGCTCTGTTTGTCCTAGGTTCTTCTCACAAAACCTTGCAATTTAGGTGACACTGTCACTACGGACTTGGATGTGGGTCTCCCAAGTCCTGGTCTAATTGCTAGACCACTTTGGCTCTCCTTTCCTCTCCTTGTTGTGTCTTGTGTTCTATAGAACACAAGCAAACACCTTTCATTTTTCTTGAGGCTGCATCATGTCTTATCCTTCAGAATTGGAGGAGGTTGAATATAGTTTAAGACAACAATGGCCTCCAAGCCAGGATATTCTTGGATAGTCTGGACTACAAGAGACCTATCAAACCAACTCTTAAATGGTGAATTGACATATAGGTAAATCCAACTGATTCAACTGGTCTACTCTATTCGGAAGAAGCAGTACTTGCTCTCCCACACTGCATGCTGCGTGCAAAACAAATGACAAGGTTTTGCATTCCCATCTCCATGTAATTCAGTGAAAACCCGCATGAAAATCTGTCCTCTTTTAATTACCTGCCCGGCCAACATTTCATACAGCAGGACTCCAAAGGCCCACCAATCCACTGATTTCCCATAGGGCTGATAAGCGATTATCTGCAAGAGACACAAGAACATCATCAGAGCAGTAGGATTATAAAAACAGAAGCCCCTTTTTTATCCTACAGTCAAAAAGACAAAATTATTCCAGCTGGGAAGCCAGGTTGCAGTGAGGGGTAGGACAGAAAAAGAGGGAGAGGGAGAAGAGGAAGAGGTTGGTTTTGTTCCTAGGGACTTTAAGCACTGCGTTCAGATGTTCAATGACTCAGAAGTTGTCCTGGATCTCCATCCTCCTATGTTGCATCCCACCCAACAGCATGCGCCCACCTGTCTGTTTACCTGCGTCACTAGCCTTCTGCATGGCCATTAGACCTCCTATAAAGGAGGGGGTTTCCTTCTTCTAGCTGACAGCAGTCAATGACCCAAATGACCAACTGGAAGAGAGCCAAGAGGGGGCCAAGCAAGCTCCTTGTGGGAGGGAGTTCCACAGTCTGTAAGTAGCCACCAAGAAGGCTCTCTCTCATATCTTCACTAAAAAGTGTGACGGGGCTGGGACCAAGGGAAAACTCTCCCTTGAGGATCTTAAAATTTAAGCCAGCTCATTTTGGGAGATAGGGTTTTTCCAATAGCCTGCACTGACAATGGAGGACCGGATGTACTCCAGGGACCTCTTCCCTATTAAAAAAACCCTGTCATATTGCCCTGAGATCCTGTCCAGAAGGCCTGGTGTGGTGCCGCACAACATTGCTTTGTGGGTATTTTTCACCATTGTTTACCTGGGGCTTCCAATAGCAGAATAGAGATGCGAGTTGCTCTACAGGACTTGCTTTAGATATAGGATTTGCCTTAACTTTGTAAATTTAACCTGCTAGCTAAATAATAGCAAATCCTTTCATCCATTGGTGCATTTATCATCCCTGTATCCAAAGAACTGAACCAGAAGCCCACAAAAATGCCAAGTCTGGTGGTGCTGAAAGCGGCTGAAAGGCCTAGGATAGAATCAATGGGGTTGCACTGTCACCACCTTTTCCAAAGTAAGCCATCCATCGGGACACACAAGCATCTTTTGCCTTCCAAATTCAGACTTAAAACTGGACTGAGCTGGATCCAAGCTACCAGCACTGTTGGAGAACACCAGGACTCAAGAATATTATTTTGGTGATCTCTTTATCACAATCCTTGACACAACTACCAAAGAGATCCAAAAGCAGGGGATCAAAGGAAACCCATCCTCCAAAGAGGGAAAGGGCCACATATAAGCAGCAAGAAACCAGGTCAAGTATTCTAGGAGAAACTCAGTGTTAGGGAAGAGGCTGAAGGCAACAACAAGGAGAAGGAAGAAGAGACTGAGGAGGAGAAATCTGTGTTTTGAGGAGCTCCTTCCATCCCTGCTTCATTGCTTAGAGCCGGAGGCACTGCCATCTGTTACTTAATGCAAAGCCATTATGCAGTTTATTCATCCTAATTACAGATTTCTATTCTGAAAAGATTCATATATTCAAACACGAATGCAAATCACATGGTAGTGGCAGTAAAATATACACAGACCTGATCAAGCTCATCCCAGAGAAAGGCTTGGCCCTGACTGTTCCTCCCGACACAGATCATATCAGAAATGCATGAACTGGGTGCAAGTTTCCCAGCTCTATGGAGGGATCTGCCATCTCCTTGATGGCCCTCTAAAACACCACAGATCCCAGCAGATAGCAGAGCAGCAATGGTGGATTCAAAGGGATCCCAGGGATGGCAAAATCCACTTCTGTGCAGGCAGACTGGAATTTTGCTAGACCTCAATAATAATTGGTGTGAGACCCAGAGCTTGGAAGTCGTGCATTAAAAGGTAACATTTTACCTATCACGAGTGCATTTTGGCAGTAATAATATTAGCACATGGATCAATGGGCCAGAGGCAGGAATGCTCCCCTCCCCACAACCAGAAGGAAGGCTTCCCTGTTCCTTGTCCCCTGAGCATCAGAGGTACAGCACAAAAACCCTCAAGCAGGGGTGAACAAATGGATGGGGGCCAGGGGCCGGGGGGTGGGGGCAGTTTCTCCCCAGATTCCCCGCCACAGGCCATTACTCCTCTCCCCGCAGCTGAAATCCAAATCCGAATCCAAAAGGTGTGTGTGTGTGTTAAATCCAAGTTTAAATCTAATTTTAAGGAGCTGTTCAAGGTGCTGAAACCATTGCAGCTACAGTGTGCAGCAACTGTGGGTGCATCTACCTGAAGAAATGTTGTAGTTTAATACTGCTTTAACTGCCATGGCTCCATGTTACAGAACCTTGGGATTTGTAGTTTTGTGAGGCACCAGCACTCTTTGGCAGGGGAAGCAGAATACCTTATAAAACTACAGATCCCAGGATTCCATAGGATGAAGCTGAGGTGAGGCACTTAAAGTGGTGTCAAATGGCATTATTTCTTCAGTGTAGATGCACCCTGGGATATATCTCCTTGAAAGTGTATAATGAAAAGTGGAGTGTACCTGATGTCCTCATTGACACAGAGTCCATCAGCCGTCCCTGGAGAGAACCAAGCAAACCCCACAGGCCTCCTCTTCCCCCTTAATTTAAAGGACTTTGTACCCCATTTCCCCCCTTCCTAACCTTCCCTCTGGCTCTGCTCTTCTCCATCCCTTTGAGCCAAGCCCTATTGCACAAGCATTTGTCAGCTTCCTATTCATTGCTGAAAAAGTGAACCACTAAGGCTTCATTGTGAATCCAGCTTTGGGGATTTTTTGGAAGTGGGGAGAAATCCAATGTTTCGAAGACATGGGGTGCTGTTCCTTTGCTGGAAGACATTTGCCTGCTTGACCGCAGTGGGGCTTTCTGACTTTGCGGCAAAAGAGGTGCAATTCTGCCCCTCTGCAAAGTGCATTAAAAGCTCCCTGTTCTGTTTACAACTCCTGGCAGGAACCCAAGATCTTTTTGGATGCTGGTGCAGCAAGAAGCTTTAAACCCTCCAAACAGCCAGGATAAAAGCCTTGTGAGGTTTTCCGTACTCTTGCTGATCATTAGCACTCAGAGATCGTCATTTTGTCACCACGGAGGTATTTGCACGATCTATGGGATCAAGAAAAGTGAAAAGTACAGGGAGGCATTCAGATGCATGAAGGGCAAGCCTGTGCCTGCTTTCCTTTTCAGTGGCTGCATTATCTGCAGAGCCATCAAATCTGTTTCTTTGTACAGATCAAAATGGCTGTTCCCCAACAGAAAGGAAGAAAGTGCGTTTAGCCAGACAGAGAGCGGAAGAAAATGCAATTCAGAAAATGTTTTGACAGCAAACCAAATCTGCCTTGGTACTCCAAGCCAGTCTCCCTCCCTCCCAGTCCAACCACATTAAATTCATTTATTTGAAATAAATTTCAAATCCCCCCTCCCCAAACTATTCTGCATTGCTCTAAGTGACATGCTAAAATTGCATTGATCCTTCAGATTGTATAGTCTGCAATCCCATTTCCTGATGATTAATATATATATTTTAAAAAATATTAATAATAATCCTACAAATGAAAAGCAAAATGGGGAAAAATGAGCATTTTGGAGATGGTGCCCAGTTGCCTACCAAGGGAAAGTGGTCATTTGTTCTACTCTGAAAAACCATTAATCACGCACAGAGAGATCCAGCCTCCGCCTGGCAGAGCTCCCGTATTAATCTTGGCAGCGCAAAGGAAAACAACACACATTAGGACCAGTAATTAAATGTCTCCCTGGGAAAGATGCTCACACAGACACACACACAATGGTTTGGCATTTGGAGGCACCCAAGGAGAGGAAACACTCCACTGACACACTGCCAGACACTGATATTGATATAAACCTCTGTAGGAGAACAGCATGGAGTAGTCGTCCGGACGTTGGACTAGGACTCCCGAAGACCAGAGTTTGAGTCCCTGCTCACTGAAGGACCTTGGCCAGGTCACACACTCTCAGCCTCAAAAGAAGGCAATAGTGTCAAACCTGCTCTGAATAAATCTTGCCAAGGAAACCCAAAGAGAGGCAAGAAAAGACCAAGGTTTGAATCCATGCTCAGCCATGGAAACCCACTGGTGACCTTGGGTGAGTCACACACTCTCAGCCCCAGAAAACCCTGCGATAGGCTCGCCATAAGTCGGAAATGATGCGAAGGCCCACAACAACAAAAGACTGCAGTTCAAAATCAGATCTTTGACAAGACAATTTAAAAATGGTTCAGTTTTAAACCATGCAGATGTATGGACTTGGATGAAATCGATCAGGCCCTATAGACTTGGATAAAAAGTCGTCTTTTTAATTCAGTGTCAGAATAAAACCAGAGTTGGTGCCAGTTGGGCTGCTAAGTGGAAGGTGTTTGTGATCCTTCAGCTAAATCCAGGGGCTTCTATGCCATTTAAACCATATTTCTTACTGTTGTTGATGAACAAGCCTGCGTCCTAATGAGAGAATGAAGCATGATTTCCTTCCGTATCGGCACTCAGCAGATTGTGGCAAAGGATCAATCACTGTATTGGTAACAGCTGTTATTAGCGCTAAAAATAAAGAACCCATCCTTTTTTTCACCTCCCCTTTCCCCAAAACCTTTGCATGATGTATGTGCACAACATTAACTGATTCATTCAAGCAACAGCCTTCGTTTTCAAAGTACCCGTCCTTGGTTTTTAAAATAAACACTGCTCTCGCCATATGCTGAATGCTATGGTATTGAATGTACACATCCAGAATTACTAATCCTAAGTATCAAATAGATCATAATGAGTGAGAAACATGCACAATGCCCATAAAATGTGCCCTCCTTTCCTCTTGGCTTTCCTAAGAGGCATGCCATGATCTACATACCATTTAGTTTTCTGCAAGTGCCAATGTGACTCAAAGGGGTTTTTTGCAAACATTTCTCAGCTGAGCTAAAAACATTTTTGGTGATCTTCTGATTTCAGTTTTCCTTGAAATCATAACTGCTCACTCCATCTCCCATTTACTTTGTCTCGTTTCTGAAAATGTGAAATGCACCAGCCTGATTTCTTTCCATCAGTGCAGCCAAAGCATTCGGTCACAAGAGCATAACCTTGCAACCTTGCAAGGAAAGAGCCCACTCTGAAAATGATTTATCTTCTGTCTCCTGCAATGCAAACCTGGGGAAAGTGACTTTTATGGACTAAACACGTCCAGAATCCCCTCAACCAGCATAGACACAACCTTTAGAAGATCACATCTTAGAAGACCATCGGGCTAAACATGAGTTGACAGCATGATTCGGTGGCCAAAAAAGCAAGGCAATTCTAGGCTGTGTCAATAGGAGAATAGTGTCCAGATAGAGGAAAGTCACAATCCCACTCTATTCCGCTTTGGTCAGACCTCACCTGGAACATTGTGTCCAGTGATGGGCACCTCAATTCAAGAAGGATGTGGACAAGCTGGATGTGTCCAGAGGAGGGTGACCAAGATGGTCAAAGGTCTGGAAACCAAGGCTTAAGAGGAGTGTTTAGCTTGCAGAAGAGAAGACTGAGAGGTGGCATGATAGCCATCTTTAAATATCTGAAAGGATCTCGTGGAAAAGATGGAGTGAGCTTGTTTTACGTTGCTCCAGAGATTAGAACATAAATTGATGGATGCAAATTGCAAGAAAAGAGATTCCACCTAAGCATTAGGAAGAACCTCTTGACTGTATGAGCAGTTTGCCAGTGGAATAACTGCCTCAGGGTATGATGAGAAGAGAATCTACTTGTTTGGTGTTCTTTGAAATAAGTTTGGATGGGCATCGTTCATGAATACTTTAGTTGTGTATTCCTGCATGGCTGGGGTTGGATTAGATGCCCCTTGAGATCCCTTCCAACCCTTTGACTCTAGGAGCTCTACTCCATCATATGCATTTCCCCAAGCCTGGTACTATGGAGTACAGATTTGAGATGCTGGGCAACATCTAGCCATTCCAGGGGTTTTGGGGAGGTAGAAGCCAGCAAATGAAGGGGAACTTTTCCTCCCAGACACCCACATAGCCTGACTCTCTCACCTCAGGTGCAATGTAGTCTGGTGTGCCACAGAAGGTCTTGGTGGTGACTCCATCCCAGATATTCTCTTTGCACATGCCAAAGTCAGCAATCTTGATGTGCCCCTCGGAGTCCAGCATCACGTTGTCAAGTTTCAGGTCGCTGCAGCATTCAGAGCAAGGCAGGGTTAGAGGAGGGAAAGGCAGGAGGACGTGCGGAGGATGCCGCCATGTGTGCAGAGAGCAGGCGAGACTGGAACCCGTGCCATTTAAAGAAGGACGGAGCTGGGACAGCAAGGGACATGAAGACTTTTCCTCGTACCAACACCAACTGATGTCAGTGTGGTCCCAAAGGATTTTGGGTGGGTGGGTGGGATGGGGAAACATCTTGAAATCTTTGAAGTGCCAGAAACATCCCCTCCCTCCAACCACAGCAACGAAACACTGCAAAGGGAATGCACATTGTATTGCAAAACCCAGCATTCTGTGGGATATGAGTTTCTCCTGGAGGGGAAGGGTCTCTAGGATGGAAATCTCTTGATTATAACCCCACATGCAAGTAACCCCATGAGTGGAGATGTGGAGGTTGAATGTTGGCCTGGAACAAGGATTCAAATCCTCACTCACACCCTGAGTGAGCTCAGGAGAGCCACACTCTCTCAGCCTCAGAGGAAGGCCATGGGGGACATGCAACCCTCCCCTCTGAAGCAATATAGCCAAGAAAACCCTTGAAGAGGGTCGCCATAAATCAGAGTCAACATAGAGGCACACGACAACTCGACAACCCATGCCAACCAATATTTTCAGACCGGTAGAACTACATATCCCTGAGCTGAGAACCCTTGAACCGTAACCATCAAAGAGTCCTGTTTGCTGCTTTGGGGTTGTTCTGGGAGCGTTAGAAAGAAAACATGCCCACTTACCGATAAATTATTCCTTTGCTGTGCAAAAAGAACAGCCCAATGGCAATCTCAGCAGCATAGAACCTGAAATTAAAGATTTAAAAAGGGGGAAAGGCTGATAAGGAAAAGAAATTCATTAAAATGAGAAGCTCTGTGGTCTGATCACCACAGAGGGGCCCCGAAATGAGGAAAGTGTGGCTGGCACATGGCTATGCCACTTCCCTGGGCGCCTCTCTGTTCCTCATCCTGGGCATAGATGGGAGATGCCAAAGGAGGGACAAGCAACTTACACAGCGTGAGGCTCCTTAAATCTCCCAACCTGCTGGATCTGGTACATGAGATCACCACCGTTCACATATTCCATAACAAAATACAAGCGATCCTAAAGAGAGAGTGGAGTGGGGTAGGGATGAAGGGAAGAGAGATACACAAAACATAACCGCATTTCAAAGAGACCGTTGCATTGGTCTGTTTTAGCATCAAGGAGGGAAGTGGGAGAGAAACCAAGTAGCCTTTTCAAGATGAATGGATTTATTTGAGTCTGAGCTATTGAGGGTTTCAACCCATTCTTCAGATGCATTGATGGAGTCAAAATCCAAGCCAGAGGAATTTAAGTTACACAGATGGGGACGTGTCCAAGTGCAACAGGATGCACAGAGATGCAAACTGGGACTATGCAACGCCGATGAACTTGTGGCTTGCATATATCGACTCCATCAGCAAATTTCAGGAAATGTGAAATCCACAAATGCTCAGGCTATAATACACCAGTTAGTCTTAAAAGTGCAACCTGACTCCTTTTCCTCTCCCCTCCCCTGCTTTTCCTTTCTATCTAAGGGATAACCAAAGAAGCAGCCCCAAAGGGTCTTGGTTCATCTTTAGGCTATGCCCAAAGGAGTGTTCAAGGCAGGCGCGTGCCAACGGCTCCCCTGGCATGTTCATCCTTTGCAAGCTGCCATATCTTCCTCCCTTCCCACCGTGTGGGAAGAAAGAAGCCTGAAATGATGCTTAATTAAAGCTCAGCGGCTTCATTTGTTCTCCACAGAGAGATCTCGCAGAGGAGCCGCATGCACACATGTCTTAGGGAGGCTGTGTGTGTGTGTGTGTGTGTGTGGACATGGCTGGCATTATGGGGACAATTTTAACCCTTCAGTGCCCGAAGTCATTGCACTGCCATCGGTTTCATGGCCAGGTGCATAGCAGCCATTCTCCAAAGTGGCTAAAAAAAAAAGGCAAAAAGAGCTCAGACCACCTCCATCTTCCTCAGGATGCATTTGGAGGAGAGGAGAATGGAAAGGGTTCGGGGGTAGGTTCACCTACATTTTCTTTTAAATGGTTAGGTGCAGCTATTCAGTTCAAGGCTGAGAGAATAGGATGCAGGGCTAGGTACCCCTCTTTCCTCCTGAGGTAGCCATTTGCTCAGTATCTATATCAGTCTGTCTATCCAGGCCCTAAGAGCAAGAAAAGTCCCAATAGACAACGCTCAGGTCCAGGTTACTTGAAGGTTTTTCTTCTCCCATGTTTTGAGGCCTTTCTCTCTCTCCCATCACCTACAAAGCAACATCTGGAGGAAATATGGGAGACAGGGCCTTCTTGGCGGCTGCTTCCAGGTTTTGGGATTTCCTTCTGAGAGTGGCTGGACTGGAACTCTCCTCCCTATCTTTCTTCAGGAGGACAAAGGCTTTCTTGTTTTGTTTTGCAGGCCTTGGAGGACTGATTGATCAAAGGGAAAGAGCCTTGCATAATGCTCTGCAATTTCTCTTTGCTGTTTTCCTGTTAATGGTTTGCCATTTTAATAGGTTTTCATTTTCTTGATAGTTTGACTGCATTTTTTCACCTTTGTATATTGTTAATTTTTAATCTATGTTTCTTTATTTTGACTGTTGCAAACCACCCTGAATCCCAGACTGGGGAAAAGGTGAGATGATGATGATGATGATGATGATGATGATGATGATGATGATGGGCTGCACCTACCTTGGGAAATTACCTTTTTTGGAATATAGCTCCCAGAATCCCCAGCCAGCACAGCCAGTCCAAAAAAAGGAATATTTCCCAAGCTGTGAGCTATACTTTGGCCAGACGATCGCTCTTATATACGCAAAAGCAATTGGTGTCTCCCATGTCAGTGGGAGAAATGGTTAGGATTATCAATAGGATGCATGCCATTGAGTTACAGCACCATACAGACAAAACCAAAAATTCAGTAAGTTGGCAATGGTTATGCAGAAACAACTGCCAAAATAAAAGCAATTTAATTCTGCTCTACAGCAACTGCAGAGGCCGTGCGCTCTTTATTTTTATTTTTGTCTGTATGGAAGGGAATGCGATGCACACATTTAATCCACTCCGCTTCATCGGGGATCAGAGGGTCACAGAGCAACTCCTCAGGAGCAGGTGCAAGGCAAATCCCGTGGCGCCGAAAACACCTGAGCCTCACGTTAATTCTCTCTCTCTCTCTCTCTCTCTCTCTCTCTGAGATGAAGATTTGAGATTTTCCTTCCCTGCCGCTAAATGGAAATCGCTGCCCGGGCGAAGACAACGCTTCTCCCATCTGAAGCTCTTTGTACTCAGCACTCACTAATACCCTCCGCTACAAATTTTGATTACATTGCCAATATGATTACCACTAAGCTACAGGCAGGGCCCCGAGAACTAATCCTCCGCCAACACACTTCAGATGTCAGAAAGAGACCTGCGAAGGAGATGCGTCACACGCCGGTATTTCATTATCTGGTCCCCCGAAAAAGACCTGGCTCTGCTTTCTTTCACTGCAGCAAAGGTGTGTTGCTAAATCAAGTTTCTGGTTATTTTTGTTGGGCAATTCAAGTTTCCTAAGGCTTCAGCCTTTGTTCAGGAAACAAAATACTTAAATATATATATATTTAAAAAAATCAAAGCTAAGCCTGCTAGAGATTAGCTTTCGGTTGCAGAGCAATGGAAAAATATGTCCCAGTTTGATGATGTTTCTCTAAGAACAGAAATTTACTCAAACAAACAAACAGGCAAACAAGACAGATAGCTTGCAATTGATGAAAATTTACTAATGGCTTGAATCTTCGTATGCCTGGAGAGCCTACATCCTAACTAGCTAATGAACAGATCGGGAAAAGAAGAGAGCTTTAGGTCTCACCATCTTTCTGATGTGGAAAGAAGGAGATGTGGACCCAACAGGGAGAAAAGAATCTCTTTGTGTGAAAGTAACTTCCAAAAAGGAAGTGACCTGCATCATATGGTTTGTTTACTGACTGTGAGTTACAAAAAGTATTTAATTCAATGCAAGTACTGAGCAAATGGGAAGCTTTAAATGATGAAATATAGCAGAGTTTGACAGGCAGGGAGGTCTATGCTATCTAAAATCCGACTTGGTCTTAGTAGCAAAGAGGGAGAGAAGAGAGAAGGATGAATTTTTCCAACCATTCTGGTGTAAATGTCCAAACATCGTAAGTGGTCAGAGAGGGACCCTACTGCCATACTATGGAAAGCCTTCTCCTCTCCCCATGAACATACAGACCCAATCTGGCTCCAAAGAAAGGGTTGCCCATTTGCAAGAGGTACCCATCCTGACTTCATGTGTCCTGAGCCAGAAGTTCCCAAATGATGAACATCTGTTGCCTTAAGAGAGAGAGATTGACAGGTGTGCTTGGATACAGGAGGTTGCACCGATACTGCAGAGACCATGCAGACCCCTGTGTCCTTGGAACACATCTCCCAGCATTCCTCACCATTGGCTAGGCCAGCTAGGGGCTGATGGGAGTGATAGCCCAACAACCTCTAGATATCCCATTACTACCAGATATCTAGTTTGTTTGTTTTGGAGAATTCCCAGCCTCGCATTAAGGAAACAAAGTAGATTTCAGGCACATTTGCCGAGACTCCAAGAAAGGGCTACAACTTGGTGGGTGCTTCCAGCCTGTGGAACTCCCTGCCAAGGGATGCCAGGCTGACCCTCTCCCTGCTGCCCTTCCATTGGCAGGCAAAGACCTTTCCACTGAAGCCAGTGTTTGGCAGGTGCCTGCCAGAGAAAAGTCTTTTAGAAGCCTTCTAAATGTCTCCTCCATTTCACCCACTTTGCTATGGGTCTCCTTTGTCTCTCCCTAGCCTTGCAGCACTCAGCGCCTGCCAAGATCGTGCCCAAAAGCTCTGCAAGGAGGCCTCTCCTCCATGGGTTTGCAGTGGGTTTCTTGCACGGCCCAGAAGTCAAGAGCCTCGGCCCCTGTTTTGCCGAAAGCACATGTGTATCAGAGGAGGGGAGAAGGCCAGCTCACCATAGTCTGGAAGCACGAATGGAGCTGAGTCAGGAAGGGGGGCTTCCCGGCCAAAGCAAGGACCCGTTTCTCCACCATGGTGCACTCCACATCGTCATCCTGGATGACCACGTCCTTCTTCAAAATCTTCACAGCGTAAAGCTCGTCGGTGCCCTTCCTTTCTGAGAGCATCACCTGAAAGGAAGGGAAAGACAAAGGAAGGGAGAGACCAGAGAGTAAGCAATGCTCCCAGGCAGCTGCCCATACATGTCCACCATATTTACCAGTGCCCAGGAATCCCGATCCATGCAGATCCCAGGCCAAGGGAGTCCAATGATCGGTCAAAATTACACAAAAACACAGGCGCATCACAAAGGCTTACTAACTACATAGATATGTCAGAGGGATGCAGCAGTAACTCCTCAAGGCAAAGAGAGCTAATGTTCCTTCATTCGACTGAAGCTCTTATCTTTCTTCTAGGTTGTATCTGCGCTGCAGGATTAATGCTGTTTGACACCACTTTTAATTGCTATGGCTCCATCCTATGGAGTCCTGGGATTTGCAGTTTGTTGTGACACCCGAGCTCTCTGACAGAGAAGGCTAAATATCTCACAAAACTACAAATTTCAGGATTCCATAGCATTATTGAGCCATGATTGTTAACATGGTGTAAAACGCATTATTTTTACAGTGCAGATGCAGTCTTTCACTGAAGCTGCATAAAGAACAAATACCAGCCCACAGTCTGAGGATGGCATCCTGTTACGTATGTAAACGGACTTATATTAATGCAAAGGTGAATTGCAATGTTGTAAAATGCTCATATTCTCAAGAAGGAAGCCGGGACATAGCTACATCTCCAGGGCCAATGTGCAAACAGAGGCGTTAGTGTGGCCCTTGTGCAACAGTCTCAATGCACAACAGGACACACTGTGCAATGGGAGCGCCATTGTGTAACTGAACCCATCCTGTGCCATGCCCTGTTGTGCATCATTGCAATCTATTAGTATGGCTGTGTATCATGTCAGTGCTGTACCTCCATCATTGCAATGTTCTGCCCCATAGCCTCTGATACAGGCCCTCAGCCAGCACTCCTGGCCTGGATTATAGCCACATGTGCCCCTCAGACCTGACTTTCTTCTGACCCTCACATTCCTCTCCCCCAATCTTTTGAAAAGTGTTGACACTTCCAAGGGCCAAGCAAGAGATCAATCTACTTGGCAAGGCAGCTTCCAAGGTCTTCCATTCCAGAGCATCCTCCTTTCCTCAGAGGGAGCTTGACCCTGCAAGCCTTAATTGCAACTGCTAGAGAAGCTCCATGGTCAGCATTATTGTAAAGCCCTGCTTTGTTAACTTGCAAAGATCCATTTATTAGAACATATATGTCCTTAGCATATTAAATCCATGTACCGGATGCATGCACCGTTGTCAGGAGCTGCATATGCTTTTGTTCTGCCATAATGTAGTAATGGGATATCTAGCAGAGATAGTGTGTCTTAAGAATGTTTTAGAAGTCTGCTTTAGAATTGTGAGCGAAGTCTAAGCGCTGAGATTAGCCGAGAAAGGAGGCAAACATACCCAAGGTCATTTGAGAGAGAAAGAGAGAGAGAGCATAGGGCTGCAACAACAAAGAAATGAAAAGTGTTATTTTCCCACTCACTGCCTGCTGCTCTTTCAAAAAGGATATCTGCCATAGCTGCTCAGTTTAAAGATGGAACAAAGCAAGGCTGCTTTCTTGTTATCATATTAGGAAGGGTTACGTGATCAATCCACCTCACTCACACATTGAAAGAAATGGAGGAGTCGTGGAGACATGGGGGACCCAAGGACATTGCACCTGGCAGCATCCATTCACACCACTGCCACGGACATAATAGCATTTCCCAATCCATGGTTAGCAGCAGCTTGGTGTGTATGTGTGGACTGGGGTCCACATTGGGAGCCCCTGAGATGAGACTCCAAAAGATAACAAGTGTATTCCTCGAGTCCAAAGCGGCCTCGATTGAAGCAAAGACGGGGAAGGGATATCAATGGTGCAATTGGTGTGCCTGGCCCCAGGCCTGTTGTTGAAGGAAGAAAAGGGGCCACAGGCTTCCTCTTCTCCCTTGGGTCACCCATCGTTCCCATCTACGTATCAGGGTGGCACAACGACATCTCCACAAACAGAGTTACAAACGGATTGCATTATGTGCCCCTTGCACCGAAGGACAACGTTTCACAATTGCATGTGCAAATGAAGACACAGCCAAAGGAGTGTTGCCACCAATTTCAGCACAGGGAGGTGGGCACACACATCGGCCAAGAATGCACAACTGCGTACACCATGATATCACACATGCATTTCAACTTCCACAACCTGGAACTGAATGCAGCTCCATGGGAGGTGGAAAAGGGGCGGCACAGAAACATTTTGAGCTGCTGTTCTATTGCATGATTTAACTGCTGATCCAACACTCTGGAATGGCTCAGGCATGCTCAGAAAGGGAGGCTCTCATTTTGGGAACTGCCTTAATCCATCCTTGGGCACACATGCTGGCAATTGGGGTGGGCTTAGATGGCACTGGGTCCAATCCCCTCTCCACCCCATTGCCACCAACGGCCTCTTTCTTGCACAGATAACTTGCTCCTCTTCAGCTTTAAGCCCATGGCGGCCGGCCACCTGCAGATTCCTTTTTTACCCGAATAAGCTGGAGCCGCAGAGACTCCTGCCTGTATAATTCTCCCTCATTAATCAAATCAACCCAAAGGAAGGCTCCTGAGAAATGCCAACGCCACTCTGCCAATTATTAAGATCCATGGCTTCACTCTGCTGGGGAATTAACTCTGAAATAAACACAGCTAACCCCACCGCCACCGCCACCGGCTCACTTGCTCCGTGGTTTAAAAATTGACCTATTCTCTGCAGATGCATTTGTTCACCCTGAAGAGGAACTGCCACCTGGAAGACCCATGGTGCACCAAAGCTCCCTCCTTCCTGCAAGATTCCTCTTGGATCTTTGTGACCTTGCAGTGTCCTTCTCCCAGGCCTTTCGACTGTGTCCAGGACCAGGGAGCCAAGTTGTTTTCCTGGCCTGGGAGGTCCAGGATGGATTCCCAGGTGTCTCCAGAGCCACCTTCAGCTACATCTGCCAAAGTCTGAGGAAGACGCTTCTGAAAAGGGACTGCACAAATCCATAGTGGAGAATGGGACCACCTATGACTACTAGCTGGGATGTACAGTCTCCTCCCAAATCCACCAAACAGTGATGATACCTTTATTGGGCCAACCAAAATGCACATTATGCACGTTGCAAGCTTTCAAAGCTCCACTGGCTTCTTCTTCATCAGGCAAAGGTGTTTAAAATCATACAAGAGAAAGAAAGCATGGGGAAGCGGGGGGGAATTGACAATGTTAGCCCTAGATCTGCATTTGGAGATGTTGTGGTTGCTGTCCTCAGTTCAGTTCAGAACAAGTTTTGGGTAGGTCAGAGTTTTCTGGTTTTGGAAAGGCAAGATATATATATATATATATATATATATATATATATATATATTTCCCAAAAAAGCAAAACAAGTAAATTGGGAGGCCCTTTTTTCACTCCAGCACCTGGAAGTGTTTTTCTCTGGTTTAAGAATCGCAAAGTGTCCCTGCAGAGGAGGGGGATCCGGAGCGTGGCCAAGGCAAAGCAATCAGCCTTTGGCAGAAAGGCAAGCCAGCTGCCTCCATTTTATGGCCACCCTACGGTTGCTCAGAGCTTTTCGTTTTGTCAGCAGCCCAGGTCGGCAGGAAGGATTTGGGGAACGAGGACGACTCCAAGGGGCTGAAAGAAATTGCGTTGGCTTCTGCACACTCTATAGAAGTCCCTTTTTGACACCCCCTGGGGTTGTCGTGAGGACATTTGCACACTTGTGTGTGTTCACCCAAGGGAGTATCTCACTACATCAAGGCCATGGGCATGTTGGAAATTCAAGCAATGAATGCTGGGTTTTGTGCAAAAATGCCGCAGGCAAATTTTGCACAGAATATGTCTCAAAGTATGAATAGTCTTTGTCTATAGTGAGATGAGAATTGCTGAAATTATCCATCAATGCCTTCTAGAAGTGAACAACTGCATCCCTAGCCAACCAGCCTCAATGCAGGCATGCATGCAAACACATGCGCACAGACCACACTTCCAAGGGAAGCGAATGGCCCTTTCCCTGTGGCCCACCTTTCCAAAGCTGCCTTTGCCCAGAACCATCAGGAAGTTGAAGTCGGACAGTTTCATGCGGTCCCGGGTCCCGTTGTTGTCGAATTTGGAGATGGCATTTGCTGTCCTCTCCTCTGACGCCTTTGCTCCGGGGCCAATCCTGGCTCTCTGCAAAGGGAGATTATTCAAGGTTTAAAAGGGTTTTTTAAAAAGATTTATGGAAGTGCAGGGGAAGGTAATTTGGACAAAGCCCTTTTAACAGTGTGCGCTTGGATATAAATGTATCTGGCTCCTCCAGCCTAAAATTCAGTCCTTGGACTATGTGGCACTTGTTCCCTTTGGGTGGCAGCTCAGCCAATGGCCTTTGCAAAAGGGATGGAAATGGAAAGCATTTCCACTCTTTCCAGACTCTTCAGTGACTGCCAACTTCGCACAGGGGCTGCAAAAGCACATACGGCTTGTGCGACGTTTTTCTCTCTTAATTTACTGGAGCACAATTTGTTCAACAGCACATGCTGACAGATACACACATGCACCCACCGATAGCTATCTCAAATAATTTATTCATTTTAATTTCTGGGGGAGAAGTGGCCACATTGTTGGAGCCAGCACTGTGCTCAGCCTAGCATGAAATTCCATTAAGCCAATGCCGATCCCAGCCCTTCTTCGGCTGAAAGGCGAAAATGCGTGACAGACAAGAGGCGCATGGCCAAGCAAAGGCAGGAGCCAGGATTTTTTTGGGGGGGAGGGTCCTCTTCCTCCAGGGCAGTGGTTCCCAAACTTTGGGAACCTGGAGGCTGAAGTGGGCTGCTTGGTTGTTATTGTGAAACCCAGAGGTATGGGGGGGGAACCCATGCAGAACGACCACCCCGTCCCCTTGTTCCCGGTGGAATGGTGAGCAGGGTGGCCATGTTTGCCAAGGACGGGGCAGTCCTTCCGAGGGAGAGTCTCACCTCAAACTTCTGCCTGAGCTCCTCGTTGCCCTCCTCGCCTTCCGGGGGAACAGGGACGTTGAAGTACTCGCCTTCCTCCTGGCTCAGCAGCTTAAACCTGGATGGAGCAAGAAGGGAGAAGCCAGGGAGCCCCAGTCAGGACCTGCACCCTGGCGGCTAAAGCGGTATCAAACTGCATTAATTCTGCAGTGCAGGTGCAGCCACAGAGACAGGGAGAAAAGAAGGAACACCAAAGAAGAAGCATCCAAGGGCCCTTGAACTCTGCACAAGGATAGTGCTATCATTCCGTTTTAACTGCCATGGGAACGTCCTGTGGATTTGCAGTTTAGGGGGCAAGTACTTAGCCTTCAAGCCAGGGAGCTCTAGTGCCTCATGAAACTAGAGATCCTAGGATCTCATAGGATACCACCGTGGTAGTTAATACAGAATCATAGCGCTATAGCTGCGGTGCAAAAGGATCCCATGTTTCCAAGCCAGAGAAGACACAGGCGACCCTTCCTGGGGAGGATCTACCATCAAATAAAAGGGACCCTGTGGGTTGAGGGAACCAAATATAATACAAATACAAACCTAGGGAAGCACAGAAAGTGTCACTCAGAGGCAGTGGCCTCAGGCCAAGCTCCAGTTCTGTCAATGGGGTCTCTCCAGTTTACCAAGGAGGACTTTATCCAGATAACTCGACTTGGTGTGCCGGGATGATGGCAAGCGAAGGAAGAAAGCACCATTTGCATAATAAATTGGGCAGATGGGCTGCCACTTTTGCTGCTGCTGCTGCTGCTTCCGAGTCCGTTTCCTCCGCTTTCTCAGCCTTTTAGAGATGAAAGATTCACGGGCTGCGCCTTCCCTCCTCCCGGAGTTTTATTTTAGCCAAACACTCTGACAAGGAAAATTACTTAGACCTCCACTTAACAGAGTTCTTTTCTTGATACGTATAAAAAAAGATGCAGCAAGGAACTGTTTACCATATTTTACATGCTTCTTAATGTGCTTTAATGTCCCCCGTGAGCTGAGATGGAGGGAACGCCAGAGGCGGCAGGGAAAACATGCCACTCGCGCTTCGGCTTTTGGGGGAAGACGGCCCCAAGGCGAAGCTCCCGGCGAACGTGAAGGAAGCGGATCGCTTGGATCAGCAAAAAGGGAGGCTTCGGGGGCAAGGGACGCTGTTGCACCTATTTGGAAAGACGCCGTCTCCTTCAGCTCCGCATTGGTGCTCAGCATTGGTGGGGCATGACTGACAATGCTCCCCGCTCTTGTAGGATACGGGTGCATTCCCTTCTCTGGGGTTAATGGCGCATCGATACGAGAAATATCTCTATTTCCCTGTGCAGTCCCTCTCAACGTGGTGACATTTTGAGAGAAGCCATTTTGAGAGAGCCAGCATGGTGTAGCGGCTTGAGCGACTCTGGAGAGCAGGGTTCGGATCCCAGTTTGGCCACGTAAAACCACTGGGTGACCTTGGGCAAGTCACACACTCTCAGCCTCAGAGGATAGCAATATTGGCAAACCTCCCCCCGGAAGAAATTTGCCAAGAAAACCCCATGATAGGTTCACCATAAGTCAGAAACGACTTGAAGGCACACAATACACCGACCACTTTTGCATTGGAGAAGTCCTTGATATTTGTTGACACATACATGTCCTTTTAAACTGCATCCCTTAGACGTGGAATTTAACTAAAACTAACTGCAATTGTGATATGGCTCAGGTCCAGGCTATTTGAATGATGGCGGTTCCTTATGGGAGCCTGCCTGAGTTTTAAGATCTTGCAGGAGAGGCCCTTCTCTCAATACCATTGTCTTTGCATCCTTGTTTGGTGGTGAAGAAAGGGAAGGTCATGCTCTCCTCTAACTGCCCAATTAATCCTCTGCCATCCCACTTATTCAGCTTTATTTAAAGTGTCCCAGCTTCCTCCTCCTTCCACATCCCCCCTTTGTCCTCAGCTAATTTCAGTTGCTGCAAACTGGAGGCTTGTCTATACTGATGAAAAACACCTTTGAAAGGGATTTCAAACACCTTTAGGGGAATAGTATGGGTTCTGGGTTGCTTGTAGGGAGTGATTTGGGGGCATTTTTGTGTGTTTTCACATGTTTGGGAGCAACATTTGCCTGAAAGCCACACTTAACCTCAATAAAATTGGTTGTGGGTGGGGTGAGGTGGGGGCTTTGGGGGGACTGATGAGGGGAATCAGGGCTGCACCACTGAAATGGACCCCCTTTAGCCGGGAGGCAGTGTCCCCCGAATGTCTGTCTCGGATGAGAGTCAGTTCTCCTTGGGATATTGTGCTTCATCAGGTGGGATGTTCCCCAAAGAAGCCTCCTTCTCATCCCCAGATTAACCTTTCAGGCCTTGGAGGAATGATCCAAAGTGGCTCCTCTAAACAAGAAGATGCACTAGTCCTGAGTTCTGCCTTCTGGTGACGTATTGCAATGGCTGCCATTTGGTGCCCTCTTTGCCCCGGGGCTCAAGAGCGCCTCCTAGGGCCAGTGCCCAGCAGAGGCAAGTCCTCCAGCCTTACCAGCCGTCCACTCCGGCCTTCTGCAGCTCCGAGATCCCAAAGGAGAGCGACCCCATGAAATCGTTCCTGCTGGTCAGGTCCCAGTCCCAGATCTCCACAGACAATCTCCGGTCCTTGTCGGACTCTTTCAGCTGACTGGAGAAAGGGAAGGCAGGAAGGGAAAAGAAAGAGGAGAAGGAGGAGAAGAAGAGCAAAAGGAAAAGAGGGTGAATGGCATATTTTGTTTTCTGGCAGGAGCTATCTGCAAGCTCCCTTGCCTTGCCTTTCGCGCGGGCATTTGATCAATCAATGGCCCTGAAAGGAAGGGAGTGCTCCAAAATTTCTTGACAGGCTCCCCTTCAAATGGAGAGAAGAGCATTAGAAGAGTCTTGCCATTTGAAATGCAAGGCTTTGATCAAGAGAAACTGCAAAACGTTCACAGCATTTCTGAGCTACACAGATTGGAGGGGAAGGAGAGGAAGAAACCCAGATAGAAAGACAAAGCACCCCACCCACCCCCCATTTAAATCCCTTTAAATCCCATTTCTCAACAGTGAAAAGACCAGGGATTTTACACCATGCATCAGTCCTACAAGGGAGGAAGGAAGGAAGGAAGGTGGAAGGAAGATCTGGCACTCCCAGACACTGAAAGGGACTTCCAAAGAGGAAGTCATCTTAAGAGAGCCAGCATGATGGAGTGGTGTGAGTGCCAGACTAGGCTTCTGGGAGACCCGGGTTCAAATCCACTGCTTGGCCATGCAACCCCCCCCCCCCCCGGGATGACCTTGGGCAAGCAATATTCTCCAATCTCAGAGGAAGGCAATGGCAGGAAAACTCCTCCAAACAAACCTTGCCAAGAAAACCCTAAGAGAGTCCTAGTATCCTTCACCATTTCCTGCATTGGCTAGAATTTTCTGGAAGCTGCAGTCCAATAGTATCTTCAAGGAAGCGATTCCCCCCCCCCCTTTGCCTTTGAATCTGGAGCAGGAGGAAAAGAGAGGTCCCCCAAATGCACACCTTTAACCCCTGCTTCCCATTTAGGAGGAAAAAGCCAAGAAGACAAGAAATCCATCCAGCCATTGAGAATTGCCCTCAGCCATACTCACAATTTAAAGGTCTCGTTCCACTCCGGGTTCAAAGAGCATTTGATGGTCTTAGTCTTCTGTTTGCTCTCGCTTTTGGGGTCAGGGATGAGTTTGAGTTTCACGTACGGGTCTGACAAGCCATTGGGATCCATAGGAACTAGGTTTTTAGCATCTCGTACTGGAAACAGGAGAGAAAAACTCAGCAGTGAGAGGTGTGGAAACATCCCCCTCCATTCTCTGGTTGTGGGTCAAAAGCCCATAGGAACCATTCACTGGCTGTGCTTTTCAGGGATGGATTAGATGGCCCTTAGATATCCCTTCCCAGCCTGTGATTTCTATGACCTTGTGCCAGCAGGAACCACCCAGGACACCATTACTCTATATCTGAAAAGTTGCCCTTTTTCCAAGGGAGATGCCAGCATAAAAATGCTGGATTAAAGCATGATTCTTAAATGTTGACAATGGGTGTGTGTGGGGGGAGCATATTAGGGAATTTCTGCCCTTCGGGATCTTAATCTGTTGTTCTTCACCTTCCTTTCCTTTCCTTTCCTTTCCTTTCCTTTCCTGCATCCCAATCCCCATCCCTCCTCACAGGTTCATTTCTGTCCCTGTCCCCATTTAATTTGTGCACCTTTTGTTTTAATGACTCTGGAAGGCCTTCTGGGCCATCTGAAGAACCTCTCATTAAATCATAAATACATACGTAGCTAAAAGAACCAAATAAAGGTTTATTTATCTTTTAGCTACGAGGGAGTCAGGACATAGCCTAAATTGTGATGCTGGGGTGCTGGTCCATCATGGGGCTGGAAATGGGCCATTGTGCCCACTGTAGTTGCCCACGCTTTGGGGACAAGGTGAGTCCCAGAAGACCTTGGGCTTAGAAATGAAATGTTTGGGTGGTTCTCCTAAGCTGTGGCTATTTGGTTCAGTTCTAGAAATGACCTCCAGGCCCACCCCAAAGAAGAAGCCATGGGCCATTCTGCGCGAGGAGACACCATCTGAAAGGATCCACCGCCTGATGCACAGATGACCCATACAATTGCTGCCAAAGAAGCTTCCATTAAAGAGCAAGGTAATTACCAGCTAGCTGGATGGGCATCTGAGCCAAGTTTGCTCTTATTAAAACATAATGTCAGGCAGGAGAACCAGAAAACCCAGGAACAACAGCTGTTCAGCGGCATTAACCCCCCCACCCCCCCAAAAAACCCCTTCCTTTGCTTTGGATTATCCAAAGAGCCTCCTGCAAATTGGACTTTGGACATTTCTGTTTGCAGAGGAATCATCATCTCCTCCAGTCATGGCAGAAGATAAAAAGTTCCTTGCCATCTATTTATGCCCAGCAACACAAGTCAAAAGGGATCCTAAATTGGAGAATTGCACAGGTCAGATTCCACACCTTGGAGCAGAACTTCCTAGATGCAAAGAACCGTTTCAAAAATACCTGAACTTATGTTCTCAAAAGGCAGCTGAATGTGAAAACTTGATTATTCCACTGCAATATATTACATCGGAAGCCAAACAGAGTTATGCAAATACTCTAGCTGAGACGTTAGAGGCTGTTTAAATGCCTTTTCACGCAGACATGCCCAAGCATTGCCTGGCAAGCGATGTCACAGGCATTGAAAGACGCTTTCTTCCTAGCTGAGTCCAAGGAAAGGATCATCTCACCCAGGACAGACTCCCGATGGGAATCCCACCTGCAGGGTGCAACTATCCTATAGTTTACTGGTGCCTGGTATCCAGAGACATCCAGCTTTTGAATATGGAAGCCCCCACTAGACATCCCACCGGCTTGAAGCAGCCCAAAGTGGCTTCCTCAACGCTTTCTGGAAAGACTCCAGGGAAGAGGACCAAGATCTTTCACACTCTATATCAGGGGTAGGCAACCTTTCCCCTTTAAGGGCCGAAGGACTTCAGCTCCCAGAAGCCTCAGCCATGTTGGCCAATAGTCCCATGTTGGCCAGTAGCTCCTGGGATTCTGGGAGCTGAAGTCCCTCGGCCCTTAAAGGGGAAAGGTTGCCTACCCCTGATCTATATGATCATAGCACACTGATACCTTTTCACCTTCCACAGCTCCATGCTCCATAATCCTAGCATTTGTAGTTTGGTTGAGGAACTAGAGATCTCCAGCAGTGAATTCTAAATACCCCCACAAAACTACAAATCCCAGGTTGCACTAGGATGCAGCCATGGCAACTGAAGTGGGATCAAAGTGCTACCGTTCTGTAATGTGCATGAAATCTCTGATTTGGGGCAGGGAGGAGATCGATCCCTTTGCAGCTTACTTCTTCCCATAAGAGAAGAATACAGAGAGAGAGACTTCTGCATTTATCCCACGGAGACTGCCAGGGCAAACCCCAAAACTCCCCCATTTGTCAAAAGAATGACTGGCCTAAAAATAGATCCTTGTACGACTATAGTGTCGAGGGAGTAGCTTGGCCCTTTTGATGCTATTATTGATGTTGCACCTTGAAAGGAAACCTGGTATAATCTTTTTTAAAAGGGAAGTCAACCCTCTGGTCACTTTCATTAGAAAGAAAAAAGCAACAGTTGCAGAGGAAAGCATTACAATCCTTTTAACATGCCTTTAAATTGTCTTTTTAAAATGCATCTGTTTCAATATCATAATTAGTTTCATTTTTTCTTTTAGCATTACAATTTTCTGCCTATTTTTATCTGCATCTGCTTTGACAGGACATGTTTTGCTCTTGTTGTGAGGCACCTTGAATGCCAGTCCTGGGAGAAAAGTGGGATAAATGTTGAATACATAAATAGTTGGCCATCTGTCCATCCATCCCTCCATCCCTCTATCTCTCCATCCCTCCCTCCATCCGCAAATAAAGTTTATGGGACAATCAGGCAATTAACCACTTCAAGTAACAACGCCTTCCCTTCCCCCCATTTTGACCTCTCTGAAATGTAAAAGAAGATGAAAGGGCATCCAAACATCTAATTTTCTGAGCAAAGGAAGATGGGTGACACCTTCCTCTTGGCACTTTTACAAAGTCTGTGTTTCCTGCAAATACAGCCCAGGATGCTTTTGCAGAAACATAAGCGGGAGATCGCCATTTTCTCCTCTCTCTCTCTCTCTCTTCCCCGATTCCCATCCTGGTGGAGATGTGATTAGAAAGCAAACCGCAGACCGTTTCTTGATGCATTGGCTCAGCGCTGGAACTACAAACCAATCCCTTCTAAAAGAAAAGGGGGGGGGGGGAAAGCATCCTGATTTAATTAGCCGTTGGAACTAATCAAATGCCACGTTTGACCAGTTTCAGAAGCAGAGATATTCATCTTTAGGCAGAGCTTTGGGAGAGGGGGACAGAGGGGATTTTAATGGCATTTGAGGTGAATTTTTGCAAAGGGACCAAACAGGAGGGAAAACCTTGGAGCAGCTTCCAAACAAATGTATTTCAAGGGCTTCAGTTGGAGAGAGAGAGAAAGAGGTGATTTTCCCCTTGCAACCAACAGAATCTGAGCTTGAAGAGCAGATGCTTGAACTCACTTTCCTAAGGAGAAAATGTTTCTGTAGCTGCAGTGCATATCCACAAAATTTGCCATTGGGGCAGAAATTGCACTCCAACCTACCTCTGGAAGGAAGGTTTCACTCCAAATACCCCACAAAAGTTCATGACCTGCAAAGGTGGCTACAGGGTATCAGGACAGGGACGAAGCAGATGACTTGGGGTCATGTAGGCTTCTTGCCACTTGACCAATGCAACATGGCCATGAGAAGGGTCAAACGGTGGAGTGTCTGGCCCCCAACTGTGGCCACGACAGGGATGGTCACTCTTGCCAGCCCTGAGATTGTGGGACTGCCAGCTCATTTTTTCACCCTTCCACTGAAATTGGGAGGGATCCTTCCCAGTAAGGCGGACAATGCATGGTGGCTCCACCTGGTTCCCCCAAAAGACCCTTTTCCAGGAAGAATGGAAGAGAAGGATTAGCCCCCACTCCTGAAATCCCCAACATAATCCATAGGCTGCCAATGATGAATCCTTGTGCAGAGTAAGAGGGAAAAGCTCAGAGTGTCTTTGCAGCCTCCTCTTTGCAATTAATTAATGCATTCCTAGCCTGTTTATCTAATTGCGGCATAATTTGTTCCGGCTTGGGTCAACGCCTGCCTTCCTCATCTCCGTCAATTAGCATGTATCAGGCCTTTGCAGGAGGAACCTGCAAAGAGGGGGACGGCTGTCACCTTGAGAAGCGGAGGAGGGACTGTGTCCTTTAAATAGGCTCCGAACGGCTCAAGGGCCAACAGAAAGGAATGGACCCCTGACCCAAAAGCAGCAGAGAGGTCTCCATCAAAGGCAGAAGTGGGCCTTTTGGTGCCCCATGGCTCCCATGCCTCCCCGGGGGACATTTTGTTGTTGACCCCAAGGGGTCAATTCTTTGACACCTCAAATGCCCTTTGGAAGTGTGATGGCATTTCTGCCATATATTTTGGGGGGGGGGGTCTGGGGCATTTTAGGCCCCATTTTGAAGCAGGAAGTGACTTTCACTCATTTCTTCTTGTTTTAAAAAAAGAATCTCTTGGGCCTAAAATGGTCCAGGAATTCCCATGAAACATACTGAAAATGCCCCAATGCTTCCTAAAGGGTACTTGTGGGGCATTTGGGGGCAAAAATGCCTTTTTTTTTTTGCAGGGGTGGGTGGGTGTGGTGGGTGCAGCCCTTCAAAGTCTTGTGCAACCCCCCATCTTTCACAGTTGCCCTCCCCAATTTAAGGCAAGAGTGGGGGACCACCTCATCTGGGCCCACATTCAATTTCGAACAAGTTCCCATGGACTGCAATCCAATGCTGGACAAGGTCAGCTTCTCCTCCATTCCTCCAGATGTTGCTGAATTGCAACTCCCATCATTCCTCACCATTAGCTACACTGATGAGGGGACTGTTGGGAGCTGCAGTGCAACAACATCTGGAGAGCCACAGGAGCTCCATACAAGGAAAAGGATAATTTTTCCAGACACAGTCCTCCAAAACAAAATTCTGAACCTTCTGAAATAAACAGATTTGGCAGTTAGTTTCACACAATGGCCTGAATCATTTTGCAAAGCTCCAGCGAAAGGAGACCCACCGAAGCAACTGTTGGCTTGTTGAATGGTGAGTTAACAC
The DNA here is from genome assembly GCA_026167975.1 of Phrynosoma blainvillii. Classification (NCBI taxonomy): domain Eukaryota; kingdom Metazoa; phylum Chordata; class Lepidosauria; order Squamata; family Phrynosomatidae; genus Phrynosoma; species Phrynosoma blainvillii. The sequence goes on from JANUYF010000012.1 coordinate 731,202, forward strand.
AGAGGTCAGTCCCATTGATTCAGCTGGCAATAGAGGCACGAATATCATGCAAGCCGTCTCTCTGAGACACACTCTTACACAAAAGGAGGGAGGAAAGCAATGGAAGTTAGGAACAAGCCAACAAAGGGATCAGGCGCAAGAGAGGACCTGGTTGCTGTCCAAGGTACTGAAAACTCCCAAGATTTCGAGACTGGAGAGCCTCACTCAGGGAAGAGTAACCTTCTCCGCTTTACGTCCTCCAGGTGTATTGCCCTAGGTTTCCCAGCAGCCATGGTGCTTGCTGGGGGTGATGGAACTTGTAGTCCATCAAATCTGGAAGCCAAGAGGCTGGAAAAGGTTGTACTTCTGGGTTGCAGCAAAAGCGCAGCAGTTTCTGCTACAACTAATCCTCCGTAGCTGCACAACACTTTTGCATGAGTTTCATACCACTTTGAACACAAGTTTGAACACAGGTACACAAGTTTCGCACCACTTTGTCATAGTTCTGTCCCAGGGAATCCTGGGATTTGTAATGCAGGGAGGTACTTGCAATTCTCTCCTAGACAGCTCTGATCCAGTCCCTTGAATTGCTATTTCCAAGGGACCCAGAGAAGAGAATCGCTCTTAAATCGCTATATTTTTTGTACTGCAGTCAGGCTGTGATGGTATTTCATCTAATGGATTATAAATGCTGTAAAGGAGAAAGAGATCCTAGTCTCCTGAAAGGCTTAAAGGACAAACCAGAAAGTCAGAAAGCAAGGCAAGAAATGTATTCTTTCTCCCCAATAAGGATGGAACAACAACGGGCAATTCAGACACAACTAAGACCAGTGCCAACTAATGACCAATCTATAGAATGATGCTATCCATCTTTGGGGTTTTCAAAGTGCAAATGCCTGGTTCTATATTTATGCACCCACTGCATGGACAATCAGTAATTTATTTATGTATTTACTTTCTTTGCAACAAGATACGCAAAACAGGCAACGCTGGCAAACCATGAAAGATTTGTGCTTGGCTGATACAGGGCCACGGGGAGAATCTGCACCAAACAGAGAAAGGAAGAGGCCTTTGTTCCTACTGCCTTGGAAGAGAACCTTAATGCCTGTAATGCCATCATTTCTGACTGCTGTTGGATTTAAGACCAAACACCTGCAAAATGCCATAAAACCCCCAAATCCTCAAAGTCACACAGTGCCACCTACAGGACAATGTTGTCATTGCAGCACAGAGCTAGACAAATTAAACACTTTCAAGGTCACCTCTAATGAAGTGGGTGGCACTGGGGCTAATGAAGCCACTACGTCCAGGGCAATATATTTCCAAATCGAATGCATTTGGTACTCCCACGGCCGGCCAGCCAAGCGGGCAAAAGGCGAGCAAGAGGCGGATGACCTAGTGCCTCTCTCTCAGGACGGAGTAAAGATGCTGACTTTGCTGGAGGACTCTTGCACACGGAATCAGGGACTCTGGTCCATTCTTCCAACAAAACAAGACTTCTCTGTGTGAATCGTCTGTGCATTGAGAAGCACTTTGTATTTATTTTCCAGTTTCAGGGGGAAAAAACATTCTTGCAATGGAAAACAGAAAATAATTGTACAGTGGGATCTCCACATTTGCTGGAATTAGGGGTGCAGGACCCCCCACGAAAGTGGGAAAAACACCATTAAAAACACTTTTTTTTTTAATCTGGGAGAACACCTCTCTAGCAATCTCTAGGTCCTCCAGCACAACTCTATAGTCAATATCTGCTGCAAGCTGACCGTAAAATTGCACTGGAGGACCTACAAATGCCTAGAAGTGTTTTCTCTAGGAATCTCAAAGTCCTCCAATGCAAATTCTGGCAGATGTTGACCATAGAGTCACACTGGAGGACCTAGAGATTCCTAGAGGGAACACATTAACCAACCTTCCCTTGGTCCCTTCGCCTGCCTCTTTTCTTTGGATGCCTAAGCTCTATTTCTAAGTGTTAAACCATTACAATTCTAGGAATTTGGGGACTGGAGGAAAATTTCATTGGGGGCAGAACTGTTATTGAGGGAAGGGCAATGCCTTCATTCCCATCACCCCATAGCTACACCCCTGAGTCAAACATAAAAAGATATTTTGCAACCCGTCTCTGCCTCCAATTCCTTTTGGAGTATATACGTGTGCATATATATATATATATATATGTATGTGTATATATATATATATATATATATGTATATGTATATATATATATATATATATATATATATATATATATCTTTAAAGATTTTTTTCTTCTTCTGATTTTTTTAGATCAGTTTTGTTCCAAGCTTCATTCCCCAGTTTAGTCAACGGAAGGAAATCACAGCTTGAAACCTTCCTTCTTCCAGCACCGTTCTCCATTGCCAGAGATACTACGCTCCTCTTGAAGACAACATGAAAAGCATCCTGGATTGGTGGGGACAAAGGGACTCGAACACAGACCTTGCACAAAGGCCCTGGGAACTCAGCGCATGCTCAGCGCCGCTCTTCCAGACTCTTCAGTGACTCATTTTTAATTTGGGAGAGTGTCACCTCCTGCAAGAAGCCACCGCTGCCTCCCACCAAACGCCGCAGGAGCCTGTTATTTCCCTTCCTCTTCCTCTTCTTCTCCTTCGCTTATTGCTCCCAGAAGGCCTACAATCCTTCCCAGAGCAGAGATAACACTCTGCAATGTGAAGAAGTTTGCAAAGCATCTTTCTGTTCTCATTTCAGAGCTCCAATATGCTTTCAGTCATTGCTGGGGAAGCATGAATACTGGAGAGAGCAGCTTGCTACAGACAGCACCCTGCCACCAAATTTGCAACCAACAAAATGCAAAGCAGCTTCATGACTAGCACAGAAACCAGATGTCTTGCACTACAATCGGTCCTCCGTTTTCGCAGGGATCTGTTCCGGACCCCCCCCCCCATGAAAACAGAGATTTGCAAATATTCAAGCCCCATAGGCTTGAATGGGGCAGGGGTGAAGGACCCCCCCGATTGTAACGGAGGCTACCCCTCCGTGAATATGCAAAGCTGCGGACATCAAGTCCTCAAGAATGGAGGAGCGACGGTATTTTTAAGCACAGAAGCAGGGATGGGATTCATGCAGCCCCTGGGTGACATGTAGTCCACCAAGGACCTTCCTGTGGTCCCCAGAGTCTGCAACATTTTGGAGGACAAAGAGTCACACATCTGGATGCTTCCAGGGGGCACAAGCCATGGCCAGAGCAAGGCAACGTTCTCGCCTACAACAAAGCTTCTGCATTTTGTTTCAATGCATTTATTTTAAAACTAGGTGCTGCTTTCAGGTTGCAACCTTCTGACCTTCTGTTCTGAGATGGGAATGGCTCTTATTTCAGGTCCCCCCCCCTAGATCTGGTACCAAATACTGACATGCATCTCTGCTTTTTTGGTGGCTGGTGGATGAAGCCATGGTCTGAAGCAGAGGGAGCAGCGCAGTCTTTCGGATGATGGGTCCCAGCGATCCATCCATCCCTCTAGAGCAGTCATTCCCAAACTGTCATCTGCCAGGTCCATTGGACTTCAACTCCCAGGTGAAACCCCAACCAACATGGCCAACATTCAGGAATTCTGGGAGCTGAAGTCCAAAACATCTGGAGGGTGAAAGTGTGCGGATTACTGTTCTATAGCAAGTGGCACAACTGGGCCCATGAACCATGAATTCTACCCAAGTTATCCCATTGCAGTGGTTCAAGATCCTCCTGGCTCCCTGGGCCAGTACACCCCACCCCACCCCACCCCCAAAATGAGGCAAAATGACTTGGATGCACACAACAACAACAACAACAACAACAACAACAACAACAACAACAAACTGGCAAAAGGCCCACATCCATTTTCTCCTGCAGTGGGGAGCAAACTGTGGAAATTACTCATCCTTGCCTCTGAGGATGAGATGGCTGAAGACTGACATCTCTACAAGTGAAGAGGAAGGATCATAGAATCATAGAATCATAGAGTTGGAAGAGACCCCAAGGGCCATCCAGTCCAACCCCATTCTGCCATGCAGGAACTCACAATCAAAGCAATATTTAAATGATTCCCCCAAAGACCCACCCAAGAGAGAGAAGGAAGGAAGGAAGGAAGGAAGGAAGGAAGGAAGGAAGGAAGGAAGGAAGGAGGGACTCACCCACAACGGTGAGGACCTCATTCGCAATCTCCGCCTTGATGTGTATCCGGCCCCGGCGCTCGGTGTGATCCGTCCCGCAAAGACTTGGTACATTCATCACGCAGCGCTTGTGGACGTTCATCATGCAAGCTGGTCATGGAAGAGAAGGAAAAGCAGGAGAAAAGTGGTCAGCCCAGATTCAGAAAAGGCGGCCATACGTCTCAACCAGGCTCCTTCATGCTGCAGCGGTCTTTGAATGAACAATTTCAACCATTTTCATTTGTTAAAATAATGAAGTCTAATGAAGCCCTCTTGTTCTCATAGCCCAATACTCTCCAAGGACCACCTTGAACAGGCTTGAATCGTGCCTGCAGGTGCAACTCCTGCCAATTAAATAATTTGTTTCTTGAGCATCTTGATGGGAAGAATCCTAGATGAGATAAGATTAGTAGTGCTTAACCTTTGTTCCTCCAGATGTTTTGGACTTCAGCTCACAGAATCCAGTGTAAGTGGCCATGCTGGCAGAGGTTTCTGGGAGTCCATATCCATAACATCTGGAGGATCAAAGGATAAGAATCCCTGGCTGGAATTGCCACAGTTCAGCACTTGTGAAAAATGCACACGGGTCTTGTTTGTTTGCAGGAAACTGGGTTTTTTGTGCAGAAAAAGCTGTTCTCTCAAGCAGCCTTTGAAAAGTATACATTTTGATGACTTTCCCGCAAGATGCAGCAGCTGGGGTGCTGAGTGGAACATCCTACCCATGTTCCACCAATGTTGCAGGAATGGCAGTGGATACTGGTTTGTAACTCAGCTGAGTTTAAGGCAGGGCTGAGCAAATACCAGGGGCTGGGACCCCATGGAGGACCACCTTGCTATTCCCCCTTTTAGATAAACCCTAAAAAATCTCTGCAGAAGAGCAGCAGTTCAGCAGAGAGAGGTCCCTCCCCAAACTACAAAGCCCACAATCCCATGGGAAGGAGCCATCGTAGTTAAAGCATGAACATACAGCTATAAATTTGCATCTGAAGTCTATGAAAGCTCATGCTTCCAATTTCCTTCTTTCAGTTAGTCCCAAAAGTGCTATTGCTAGTCTCAAAGAAATCTGTAGTACAAATTTCTGTACCGATGGCTGCTCTCTGTGCCATTATTGCACCTGAACGGGTGGACTGCCGGGGTGTTTGGAGTGCTGTCTGTGGCCGTTCAAAGACGGTCAATGGCCTGATTCACCCTTGCACCACAGATTTCCAAGTGATGAGTTCAGAGTGGTAAAATGTGATCCCCAGCCATTAAAGTGGGGGACACAATCCATCAATGGCTTTTCAGGTTTTTAAACAGATGGGCTGCAATTTCCAAAATCGCCGTTAGAGGGCGCCCTAAGACCATGGTCAGAAAAAGCCATTTGGGGATGCAGCAGCCTTAAGCTTTTCACACCTGAAATGCTGGTTCTCATTGCATGCAAAGCGATGCCAGTTCCTAGCAATTGTTGTCCGAAGATGAAGGTAAAGGCCAACTGAAGAAAACCTGGGAACAGACCTCCTGCAAGAGACATTTCCCTCCTTCGCCCCAAGTTGCAGTTCATGGCCGGAGGATGCTTTGTAATAGAGAAGCCAAAGCTTATTGCTTCTGTTTTGTTGTCTTTGTCCCCACTTCGCTTATGACTGGGGTGTATGCGACTTTCCTTCCCTACAAACACTTCTTAAAATAACTAAAGCAATAAATTTTGTTATTTTGGGATTTTGTTATATTTTTCTTTGTGCACAACACCGCTATCCCTGCAACATTTTTACACACCACTGAATGCTGAGCAGGAGGATGAAGCAATGGCTTCTTGCTGTACTCACTCAGGGAGTCTTGGATCTCTCTTTTCCTCAGCTGCCATGTCCACTGAAGTTCAGAAATGCCTCATTTGGGGAAGGGGAAATCCTAGCCCAAGGAGGGTTCTCTGCACACTTGCATTGGTTTGCATGGAGCCTCCTTCTAAATGCATCATGGCAGGTGCAGCTGTCTCTGGTGCAGCCTTGCAACACTTCCCACACAATGGATATATATTTATTTATTTATGGCTACTTTGAGTGAGTTAGACCCTAATTACATCTATGCATCTCACCTTTTTCCTTATTGTGAGGGTCAGAATCTTCCGATATTCTCATGCCATGACCCAAAAGCCCTGGAAATCCCACCTGTTTCATGCTGCCTGCCCCTGAAAGGGCCAAGGAATGGCTGGTGGAAAGCAGGGGACATCATCTGACAAGACCCTGATCCCAGACACCATTCTCTATGATCTCTGGATGATCCCCATGAAGTGCTGGGGATGCCTTGACCATTGTGCATTTGGCCACAACAGGGACACAGGTGCCAGACCCTTCTCAAGCAGCATGAAAAAAGGTGGATTTGCAGACGGAGGAGGCAGGAGAGATGATGGTGCAAGTGCATCTGCAGAGCGGTCTCTGCAAAGCAGCATCTCAGCCACCTAATTTAAGAGGATCTCCAGAGGACCATCTCTTTTTGTCTTGCAAAAGGAACTTAAATCTCTCTTATTTCCTGAAGTACCCACATGGCCAGAAAGAGGAGGGCCCCACCTGCATGAATTACCTTCCAGGAGCATCTGAACCGAGAGCGGCCACATCTTGACAAAATGCAGGACTGGCACTAATATTCTCTTAATTTTTCCCCCTCTGGTATGATTTTTAACCCCTTTGCCTGATGAAGAAGCCCATAGAGCTTCAAAAGCTTGCAATGTATTTTATTTTTTTAATATTAAAATATCAATTTATGATATTAGAAATGTAATTTTCCATGTAATGTTTTTTTTTATATTTCTCAACACAAGGAACAGTAATATTGTTCATGTATTGCAATAAATTAACTCATTAAAAAAGAAGAAGCTTGCAATGTATTTTTTGCATTTGTTTGGCTCAATAAAGGTATCACTGTTCTGTGGATTTTGGATATTATTGTAGTTAGTCACATGGCCAACATGGCTGAACCTGGATATATTTTAATATGGAGGAAGCATCCGATTTCCCTCCTTAACTGTTCCAAATCATGGTTCAAATCACAGTTAAATCTAGTGCTGTCTGAGACCTGAATTATTATAGATATATTATATTATTAAATTATATTAAAGACAAAACCCAGCATGGGGTTTTAACCCATACTGAATACTATCGTCTCACCCTGAATAGACCCAATGAATAAATGGGATGGATCCCAGTATTGACCCACCGCTCATCACCCGATTCAATGGGTCTACTCTACTCTAATTGGGATGAACCAATAATAATAATAATAATAATAATAATAATAAAATTTATTTATAGCCCACCCCTCTGCACAACAATCAGGGTGGGTTACAACATTTAAAACATACAATTTAAAACATTCCTTATCCCATATCCAGCCCTCCCACCCCTTAAAACAGAATTAAACTATTGAAAATTTAAAACATAATAGAATATAATAACACGCAACAAACAAACAACAATAACATTGGGGGAGCCATCTGGAATATTCTCTTCCGACAGAAGAGCTGGCAAGGACTTGGCCATGTCCCCATTGGAAAGGACGGTCTGGACTGAAGACATTTTGGTTGAGTTATATATATATTATTCTTAGGGATGGATCCTTGGACTTACTGTCGCACTTCATTCCTTGGTGGATGAGTCCGTACAAGAGGGACCCACAATGGTCGCAGAAGGTGGGGCTGGAATACGTATGGATTTTGAACTTATGTTTGCTCCGGGGGTCCTGCGGAGGAGACAAGGGAAAGACTGGTCAACCACAGGTCACACCATGAAGCTTTGGCCTAGGTATACAACAATGCACACACCGATAATTGCTCCTGGTATCAATAGGTTTCAGCCTGCCAGACTGGACCATCCATCTTTCATAGGGACTATGAAGTATGGTCAGATAATGTGATGTAGTTGTTGTTGTTGTGTGCCTTCAAGATCTTTTTGACCTGAGGAGAATCTCTCATAGGGTTTTCTTGGCCAGATTTGTTCAGAGGAAGGTTGCTGCCTGTGCCTTCCTCTGAGGCTGAGAGAGTGTGACTTGTCCAAGGTCACCCAGTAGGCTTCCATGGCTGAACAGGGATTCGAAGCCTGGTCTCCCAGTATCCTAGTCCAACACTCAAACCACAATCCCTGATCTCCAGATAATGTGTACATTGTAATCATTGTAATATTGTTTTGCTCTTGCGATCCTGAGTGTATGTGCATTTGTGCCTTCAAGTCAATTTATGACGGCTGTTGTTGTCATTGTTGCGTGCCTTCAAGTCATCTCTGACTTATGGCAACCCTAAGACCAACCCAAAGTTGGGTTTTCCTGGCAAGATTTGTTCAGAGGAGGTTTGCCTTTGCCTTCCTTTGAGGCCGAGAGAGTGTGACTTGCCCAAGGCACTGCTTCACATTGGTTCCGCAGGAGCGATAGCCTTGTTGTGGTCAATCCATTCCAAGATTTTCTCCAGCCCCCAAAGCTTTAACCCAAGGTGCTGACCCTATTTGCGGGGACTGGTCTCTTTAGTACAAATAGCAACCAGGTAACCTGATATTGGGACATTAAATACTTTGATGACAAATTATCATGACCCTACTAAAAATATGCAATAAATAATACTGTGGTTGTGGAGGTTGGTGGCTTTTGGCTGCTTTAACGTGATAAAGGACTCTTGACAAGACTTCCACAAATACAGTCACAGAATAAAAGTGTGGTGCAGACATCCACAAACTCTGTAGCTATTATATAGGGACATTATACTTTCAGAGAAAAATAACCATAGAGATAAAAGGCATTTATGGTTGTCAGTAAGTTAGAAGGTATCCTTTCTTTTTTTGCTGCAGCAATAATGTTGCATTTGCAGTGTTAAAAATGCTACTTGTGTTTGTATTGTTAAATTGTTGTAATTGCTCATAATTACTCTGCAATCTTGTTTCGTTACTTAGGGCAGCATGAGCTTTTGCAGACCGATTGCTCTTGGTTCTGCAATGATGAAGTTCAGGGCGTTCCTGTATTTGTTTGGATTCAAGCCCAAAGTGGATTCACTGCTCCCACAAATCTGGAAATTGCTGGCTGGATGAGGGAAATGGAAGAGAGAGCATCAGAGGCTGAAAGGACTGAGCCCTGGCTATTAGGACTCGAGTGCAAATCCCACTCTGGCTATATAAAACTCCTCTCCAGCTCCCACTATTATATTATGGCCTCTTGTTGGGAGGATGATGTTGGGGGTGAGCCATCGTATGCCATCCTTGGAAGGGGGAAAGGATGAAAATCAAATGCACAATAGAGGAGGGAGGCTGCTAAAGGGAGCCAAGTCCATTCCCCGGACTTTTATCGCTTATCAGCTGCAGGCATTACAGCAATCAGGGCCAGGCGCTTCTCTCTCTCTCTCTCTCTGCTACCATTAGCCAGAGTGACATTAGCCAAACGAAGGGAACTTTGCTTAATTCATTCTGCTTCAGTGCAAGGTATTGGCCAAGGCTTTGGCAAAGTTAATTGCTTCGGGAAACGGAGGGTCTCCGACCCAAAGGAAGCCTCTTTCAAACCTCATAAACGCTCACAAGATGCTCTTTTTAAGACCTCAGCCGACAGCTGGATAATGAGAAGAAGGAGAAAATGAGGGTTAACAACAATTAACCTGCTTTCGACGAACCTTCCAGCACCAAAGGAACACTCATTAAGTGACTGCGTGTGTAGATAAAACCCAAGAACGATGGCATCGTTTTGCTAGAAGACTTTCCAAAGACTTGCATGCCCATTGCAAACCATACCCTCTAAGTGTCCCAATTTGGAAAGGACCATTCTGATTAAACCCCTTTCTCCCCACTTTTCCAGCTGCTTCCAAAATGTCCCAGTTTCTCACTCCTCCTCTTACTTTCCCCCTTGGTCCTCAGCTTACTCCCATTGCAGCAAACGGAGTCCACAGTGCAAAAGTAGCAATGGGGGAGAAGAGGAGCAGGACCTTGCCAGGCAAAAGCAAACTGCTTCATCATCTCCTCCTACCTTGTATATTGTTCCTCATTAATAAGATTTGCCATTTCGGTCCCACCCTGAGGTTCCACGTTTTCATTTGTGAAATGATAGAAGGCATATGCAGACTGCCAGGACTGCCGGAGTCTGGTTTTGGAAGAGACATCTTCTAGGGCAAGAGGTGAGCAAACAGGCCAGCGATGATGCCTTGCAAGCTGCAACCATGACATTTTTACTCCGCAGAAGCCCACCTCGCCTTTCCCAAAAGGTCAATTCTGGAAATGGTTGTTTTTGGATGAAGAGGTTGCAGTAGAGAAAGGATTTCAGAAGTACGGTGAGCCCTTGGTATCTGATGGGGTTTGGTTCCAGGAATCCCCCCATGGATGCCAAAACCCATGGATGCTCAAATCCCATTGAATACAATGGGGTCATACTACTACTACTACTACTACTACACTGGCCCTTAGTATCCACTGGGGCTTGTTCCAAAACCCTCCAAGGATACCAAAATCCATGGATGCTCAAGTCCCATTAGATACAGTGGAATAGTAAAATGGTGTCCATAATATAAAGTGACAAAATCAAGGTTTGCTTTTTGGAGTTTATATATATTTTTAATACTGTCAAGCCACGGATGGTTGAATCCATGGATAAACAAATAAATCTGTGGATATGGAGGACCTGCTCCATGGACGCTCAGCTATGGAAATCCTCTGGGTGACCTTGAGCAAGTCACACTCTCTCAGCTCAGAGGAAAGCAATTGCTAAGCTCTTCTGAGTAAATCTTCAGAGTCAGATTGAGAATGGCACTAGAGCTCTGGGAGACTAGAGTCTGAATCCTTGTTGAGCCATGGAAACCCACTGAGTGACCCTGGGAAAGTCCCACTCTCTCAGCCTCAGAGGAAGGGAATAAATGTTGCAAAAACCAACCAACCAACCAACCCCAAAACAACTAACCCAGGAGAAGGTTGCCATAAACCAGACTCGACTCGAATGCATGTCACATCAACAGCAAAGCTCTACTTTTAGTTAGCCAAAGGTGGGCAATGGATGGCCCAAGGCTCCCCCCAAATTAAAAAAGAGGGCAAACTCCTTCTTCTAGAACCCCCCCCCCAAAAAGGAGGTCCATCTATTCCCCTTTTGAATCGGTCATGCACACACACCTTGCACCATTTCGCCTTTAAAAATGTGAAAAGGATATGGAACAAAAAGGGTGAAAGTTGGAAAATGAAGGCATTACAGAAGAAGGTTTAGGGGCGAGGTTGATATTTGAATAAGAGAAGAAAGAAAGGACAGAAGTGTCTCTATTAATAGAGAGTTTGAATCAGGAGGAGACGTAGGGTTAAAGGTGGTCTAATGTTTTTGGTACGTTTGTGATTGCTATTGGTTCTGAAGGATGGATTGTATGTCGTATGAAGCAAGTTCTTCTCCAACCCCAAAGCAGATATCCAAAGTGCAGGCCCTATTTGGGGACACTGGGCTCTTTAGTACGAACTGCAATCAGGTAACAGTACATTGGGACATTAACTATTCTTTATATGTCTTGTTTATATGTGTTTTTTCATACGCAAGAAAATGTCTATATAAAAATGCTTTTCAAAACCCCAAATGGGGTTCCAGCCCCCTCCGTCTCCCCAGTTTTGGCAGTCCCAGTGCCCACGATGGCCGTGCCCCTCTCTGCCCAGTTTGCCCACTCTTCCTCCGAGCCAAACCAGTTGTCTCTCCTTTCCCCTGCCTGCATCTTCCCACGGCTCTTTCCTCCTCGCCCTCTTGCACATCTGGCCTGATTTGCCCTGATGTTTCCCATCACGGCCCTTCATGTTCTGCTGCAGAGCCGAGTTATTTATCTCCTTGGCAGTGCCGAAAAAGAAGAAGACAGGCACTCCCTCCCCGAGGCGACAGCCGCACAAAGGCAGCTGCAGCGCCTGGCCTGGCTTTTGCTCACCGCTGCAAGGCTGGGCCAGGGTGGCCAGACGTCCTCCTTTTCCAGGATGTGCCCTACACTTCTACCTCCTGTCCGGGAACGTCCTCCATTTGGAGCATGATTATAAAGCCCATAGACTTAGACCATGTCTGATGTTCCCCTTCGAGAAATTTGTCTACTCAGCAGCCTCTTCTTGCTGCAAATAGGATCCTTCTAGAGTTCTTTTTTCTTAGAAGGAGCAAGATTTGCACCCAGAGCTCAGAGCATGTTTGGTTCTTGGAGGGGAAAAGGACAGCATTTCCAAGATATCTCATTATGTGCATGCATGCAAATATAGGTATTTCAAAATGACAAAAACAAACCCCCGAAATCCAAAACACTTCTGGTCCCAAGCATTTTGGATAAGGCAGAACCAACCTATAATAGCTTAGTAACATTACTAGAACATGGAGAATCTCATTTCATTTTCGAAGCTAAGCAGGACCAGGCCTGGTTGGCCATGGATGGGGAGCCACCAGGCACCTCTAGGTAGGACTTCATCAGAGTCCTGGTTAGTCCTCAGATGGCAGGCCACTAAGAGGGAACACCCAGTGAATCTGGGGCTGCATCCACACTGCAGAAATAATCCAGGCTGACACCACTTTAACTCAATGGCTCAATGCTACGGAATCCTGGGAACTGCAGTTTTGTGAGATATTCAGCCCTCTCTGTCTGAGAGCCATGATGCCGCAACAAACTACAATTCCAATAATTTTATAGCATAGCACTGAGCCATGGCAGTTAACGTGGTGTCAAACTGGATTATTTCTGCAGTGCGGATGCAGCCTGCGAAGGAATCCTGTCTGGAAGAGAGTTCCAGCAGAGCTGGTGCCATTAAGCCAGATGGACTTCCAAGATTTTAACTCAATATAAAGTAGATTCCTCTAACCCAGGGATTCCCAAACTTTGGTCCTCCAGGTCTTTTGGACTTCAGATCCCAGAAGCCCCAGACAGCTTGTCCAGCAGTCAGGAATTCTGGGAGCTGTAGTCCAAAATATCTGGAGGACCAAAGTTTGGGAACTGGCCCAGCAAAGCATCTGCAAGGCACCAGGGAGTAAAGGAAGGTTCAAGGTACCGGATCAAGGACATGTCTCTATTTCGGAGAGAGTCTGCTTAGTTGTGCCGCGGATTAGATAACTACATGGGCAGCATCATGAATAAAGATGAAGGGAGACAATTAACCCAAAGCAATTGCTAATCAGATGGAAAGCACAAATGTGCAGATAAAACATCCACGTTCCGATACCTCCCCATCACAAAGAAGCCATAAAACAAAATATGATATCCCCTTTGGAAGCATAACAAAACAGCCGCATCTCAGAGCAAAACCGCTCCTCATAATGGGCCATCATCCCTCAACAGCAGCTAAAATCAAAGCTGACAAGATATTTAGCCCAAGAGGAAATCTGTCAGGCATGCGGCCGCAAGAGAAGCTTCAAAAAGGCTGACAGTAATTCTCTCCACGGCTCTGGCCCTCCTTCGTAGGACACCTCTCTGCCAAAAAAGACCTGCCCCATTTATTTATTAAGACAAGCCGGCTAATCCATCCACAGCATCCAAGCCACAAACACAAGCCAGGTGTTGCCTTCAAAGATTTTTACAAAATAGATATCTTGGCATATTTTGCACTCAAGAATTAATAATTTCCATAGTTGCATAAGAATTAGATTTGTAAAATCCATGGTTCATATTTTGGAACCCTTTGGATTCTTCTGTGCAGAAAAAGCAAGTTACCTCTGCAAGAAATAGTTATCTTCTGCACAAAATGCACTCATTGACAACAGGATATATATATTGGCATGGAAAACATGTGTTCTGTATGGGGAAATCATGTGTATTTCTGCACCCAAAATGTCCAAAAGTTGTACTTTGTGTATGTATGTCAGGAGACCCAAGTACTAATGCATCTCCACATATTAGCCCATGTCTTGAGACCATCTCCATCCCTCCATCAGCAGAAGTATACAGAAGTATAAGCCAGAAAAGCAAGAAAGCCGGCGTGGTGCTATGGTTTTGAGTGTTGGACTTTGATTCTGGAAACCAGGGTTCAAATCCGCGCTTCTCCATGAAAACCCACTGAGTGACCTTGAGCAAGTCACACACTCTCAGCCTGAGAAGAAGACAATGGCAAACCCCTTCTGAACAAGTTTTGCTAACAAAACCCTGTGACAGGTTCACCTTAGGGGTGCCGTAAGTCAGAAATGATGTGAAAGCGCACAGCAACAAATCACCGTGAGAGGTAACTCAGCTCAAGAACATACAATTTTGCAAGGGATTTCTGAGAAATAAAATCCACAAAAGTAGCCTTCACATTTAAAAATGTGTACGGCTAAATATGCACACCGCTGAAACAAATAATACAATGCCCCTTTTTACTCAATGAGGGGAAATGCACAAGTTTGGGGAGAGATGCAAGCCAAGTTGCACATTTGGAAGAATGCCTATGAAATACATGCACCAAAAAAATAAATAAAATGTCCTCATGATCCAAACTCTCAGAGCCAACCCAAAAGAAGGAAAAGAAGAAGGAAGTGCATTAAGTACTTCAAGTGCGTTAAGAAGGAAGTGCGGGGGGGGGGGGGGAAACAAGAATGACTGATTTTGCAACAAAATCATGATTTGAATTTCATATCCCTGGAAACCTGAAAGCCCTGATTTGACAGTGTTTTCTCCCCTATTTCCTGGCTCTAAAACCAGGGATTGTGTGGTGCTTTTTCTCTGGAGGGAGACGAGAAGCAGAAATGAACCACACCTTCCTTCTTCACATCTCATCCCCGGCATCCGTATCCCAACCTGCTTCCCAGCCAAAAAAAGACGACCCTTCCTTCCTTCCTTCCTTCCTTCCTTCCTTCCTCCCTTCCTCCCCACCTTTCTTCTTCTTCTCTTCTTCTTCTCACTCAAAAGTAGCCTTGACGGAGCGACTATGATGTGCCAGAAGAGGAAAATGTTCCTCCAAGGTCTCTGAGTTGGCAGCCGGAAAAATGGAAGTGACGGCCTGTCCAAACCATTCTGCTTTAGGAGATCTACAGAATCTAGATGGTGGCCATTGGCATGTTGGAATTGCACCCGTTTAAGGGGAGGCCTTTAGCATTTAAGTTGGCGCAGGCCGGCTGGAAAAGGGTTAGTTAGGATGCTTTCCTCGGCTATAGATCCACCTGCTGCATCCATTTGCCCTCCAATAAAGCTTACTGACAGCCATGTGTGCCGGAGAAGATTGCTAAGGATCCCATGGACAGCCAAAAAGACAAACCGATGGGGTCTTAGAACAGATCAGGCCTGAGATCTCCCTGGAAGCCAAGATGGCTGAACCGAGGCGGTCATGCTTTGGCCACGTCATGAGAAGACCACGCGAGTCATTAGAAAAGACCATAATGGCAGAGAAAGTGGAGGGAAGGGGAAAGAGAGGAAGAATGGACTCCATTAAGGAGGGATGATCAGATTCAGAGGTATAGTCATGTTTGTCTGCAGGGAGATCTTGGAGCACCTTTGAGACTCACGGAAAGAAAGAAAGAAAGAAAGGAAGGAAGGAAGGAAGGAAGGAAGGAAGGAAGGAAGGAAGGAAGGAAGGAAGGAAGGAAGGCGTTGGCAGCATGAGGAGCTTTCCTAGACTTAAGTCTACTTCCTGAGTAGAAGCATCTGAAGAAGTGGACTGTTGTCTACAAAAGCTCCTGATGCCAACAAAATGAGATTCAGCGCCTGGTACCAAATGAAACCTTAGGCAGACCTGGAAGAGCGGCCAGTTTCAGCTCAGAAGAGCTTCCAGCTACTACTCAAAAACTCAGGGCAGGAAAGAGAAATGTGCGTGAGAAGTAAAAAGAAGCAGAGACCAAGTTGTACCAGTCTCTGGTAGAGAGTTCATTATTTGCAGGACATTTTCCTGACAGTCGGAGCAGAGCTATCCTGGTCCTCAAGCCAGCTGCAGAGACCAAAGCAAAAACAGACTCCAAGTATTATTCCCCCCCCCCCCCGCTGCCCCTCCACCTTTGGTTTGCCTGGAATGAAGTCCTTAACTTCCTCCATTGCCCTTTTGTGAAACTCATTTTCTTTTACAGAGATGCTGCCAAGTCCCTGTAA
Organism: Phrynosoma blainvillii; assembly: GCA_026167975.1. Lineage (NCBI taxonomy): Eukaryota > Metazoa > Chordata > Lepidosauria > Squamata > Phrynosomatidae > Phrynosoma > Phrynosoma blainvillii. Next base: position 747,307 of record JANUYF010000012.1, read on the forward strand.
TAATTATGCCTCAGAAGAGTGTTTGCAAAGGAGGCTTGCACTCGAGAGACTCACTCACACAGATGGGAGCTCAGCCTTGCAAAGGGGCTGACATGAAGCAGGGTGACACTTCAAAGGAGAGCAAAAGGATGGGGAATCTGGAGATATATATCCTTTTTAAAAAGAGAGATCATTGCAAGAGGCTTAGGAACCCCCCCCCCCTTAATGCACTAAAACGCTTAATTTCCAGATCTGTACAAAAGAATTCCTTCCCTGCATCTAAGAGGAAGAAGGCAGGAGGAGATGAAGCCCTTTTCTTGAACACACAGACCACCATTGCAAGGAAAGAAAGTCCTCTCCAAGAAGAAAGCTCAATCTCCACCTTGACCACGTTGGGGGAAAGTGCAACCAAAGCCCCCTGAACAATCTCTGGCCAATAATAATAATAATAATAATAATAATAATAAATTCTTCCATTGTGATCATGGAACAGACTCCCTCGAAAGTAGCGCTGCCAGCTTTTCAAAACAGCAACAGCCAAATTAATGGCCTCCAGGGTTGATAATCAGGAAGGAGATAATGACAAGTTTGCATTCTTCCTAAACGCCAAACAAAAGTGCTGGCTTCAGTTCACTTAGCCCTGTGTTTCCCTGTAAAATTATCCTATTGTGTCCACATTCATAAAGTACATGATGCGCACATTTCTGTATTTATGCCGAGCCCATAGCCCCCAAAATGGGGAGGTTTTGGCATTGCTTTCAGTCGGTATAAAAAGAAAAGCTTTCCTGCCCTCAAATAGGGGACATCCCTTGTACAGATGGAGTCTCCCATATCTGGAATTCCAATATCCAAAAAAACCCAACTCCAAAATTGTCCTTATGGGTGGCTGAGACAGTGGCACCTTTGCTTTCTGACGGTTCCGGCATTCACCAACACAGGGCTGTAACTGCCATGGCTGCATGCTATGGAATTCCAGGATTTGTAGTTTTGTGAGACATTTGTGAGCAAGCCCTTGCTGTCAGAGAGCTCTGGGGCCACAAGGAACTATAAATCCAAGGATCCCATAGCATGGAGTCATGACTGTTAAAGCAGTGTCGAACTGTGTGATTTCTGCAGTGCGGATGCAGCCACGGTGTTGCAGAAAAATGGCTTACAGTATACGAAGTCTGCGGTCTTTATCAATGCAACCTCGATGCACTACAGAGCACAGAGCTTAGAGAAACAAATAGACAGACAGAAAAAATCCTAGAGTCCCAGTTGATTATTTAGTCTGACCCCGAATCATAGGCAATCATGGACAGTCATTTTAAAATGCAATTTTCAGGCAACTGACTGCTTCACTGGAAGGTATTCCTTGGTGGTGTCCTCGGTGCCAGGTAAAGATCCTCGGTGTGTTCACCTGGACCTTTGGAATAACTCAGGCATTTTGGTTGTCTAGACCTGTACAAACCCTTGTTGCAACTCTGGGCTTGCTGTCAGTTCCATTTCCCCTTAATATCTTTTCTTTTGCTCTGCTGGCCTTTTTGATGCTTGTGCCTTATCTCACATTGATATTGTTTTTACGCTTCTCCCTCGTAAGCCGCTCAGGGAACATAATGTTATGGGACAGCGTGGCCATGTTGATAATAAATGAGGACATAATCCAATAATCCTCAGAGGGAAGATGGGGCCAGACAGACTTGGCTTTGGGCTCCTTGCATGCAACCTCACCGTTCGCCTTCCTCCCCATGAATGCCTCCACTTCCATCCCTTGGAAGAAAAACAGAGCCTTGTTTCCCTCCTCCTTTTCCCATTATACACAACTGCAGCCATGGCATGGAGGAGAAATGACAGCTTTTCTGTCTGTCTGCAGTAGATCTAGATCGCCTTTTCTTGCCAATTCTTCTAGGGACAAGCCCCAAGGGTTTCTATAGCAGCTTCACACTGATATTTTGCCAATCTACTAGGCTGCATCCGCACTGCAGAAATAATCCTGGTTGGCATCACTTTAACGGCCATTGGGTCAATGCTACGGGATTCCCGGAACTGTAGTTCGTTGTTGCACTAGAGTTCTTCTCTGACAGAGAAGGCCAAATGTCTCACAAAACTACAATTCCCACTATTTGCATAGCATTGAGCCAAGGCCGTTAAAAGTGGTTTCCAACTGGATTATTTCTGCAGTGCAGATGCAGCCCTATTTGGAATTGCCCCCAGAGAACCCAACACTACTGGGTTCCATTGTGATAGTAGTAACAACAGCAACAACAACATTTATACCCCACTTTACCCCAAAACTGAGACTCCAGCTGCCCTACAATTTTTTTAAAAAAATAAACAGTTAATTAAAACAACTAGAGATAAATATATAATGCATATGCTGTCTGTGTGAGCAGGCATGATGTAGCCATTGGTGACCCAGATTAAGACCAGAGTTCGAATCCCCAGTCAGCCATGGAAACCCTCAGCGTGACCTTGGGCAAGTCCCACTCTCTCAGCCTCAGAGGAAGGCAATGATAGCAATCTCCTTCTGCAGAAATCTTTTCAACCCCCCCCCCCAAAAAAAACAATGATAGGTTTGTAGGGTCACCATAAATTTGAAACAACTTGAAGGCACGCAACAGTAACAAATATATTTTGTGAATGAAAATTATAAGAAAGTAGCTTATTTTGCTTTGTTCTGTGTTAGCATGGGTTGATGGAAGCTGATATGCTTATGTGACTCTTATATATAAATATATACATATATATATATATATAATGGTAAGAAAGTAGCTCATTTTGCTTTGTTCTATGTTAGTGTGGGTTAATAGAAGTTGATGTGCTTGTGTGACATATATATATATATATATATATATATATATATATATGATTATCTGCACTTAAAGAAGGAGAAGTGCCAAGGAAGCCATTTGAGGCTCTGCTAACTTTTCCCCCATTTCCCCCATATCTGGCTAATTTTGCTGCAATGCAGCGTTCAGCCTTTGAGTCCCAGAGAGAGAAAGGGGCTCGCTCTTTCTTAAACAGAACGGGGGACGCTTGCAAGGAGCACCAACCTGAGAAACAACCTCAGGATCCTCGCTGTTTTGCGAAGGAAGCCAGCAGCAGGCCCTGGCCTCCTCCTATTCTTTCCCCATGAAAAATTCATCCCTGCCAGCTGGCCTCCCTTTGGCACAAGGGCTTCCCACAGCCGTGGCAGAAAAGGTTCAAGCTGGGCAAAAGATTGGCACGGTGGTGGCACTAATGGAGGCCGGTCCGGCTCTCTTGACCCTCATCTTGGCCTCAAACTGGGCAGAAGGTCTCCAGCATTTGAGGGAGAGAGAAAAACCCCGATCCACCCAAATGGATAGGAGTTTGAACTTGGGGGATTCTCCCATTCTTTGCAGGGCGGTCGCCATCTGACGTTGCGGTTCTTTCCCCAGCAATGAAAGCGCTCAATGGCTGGAGGATGCCTGGGAGCAATGCAGAATGACCCAGTTCTTTCCCCAAAGATGACCAATGACCTGGCACAAGATGGACCCTGGCCAAGGGGCATGGTTTTTCAGACCCGGCAGCACCATCAAAGGCACTTCCAATCTGCTGCTTCTCTTTTAATTTATTTTTATTCTTTATGTACGGTATATAGTATGTTGTTGGAAATGAGAAAAGAGATTAGGATGGACACAGAAGTATGAAGTAAGTGAGAAGGCGAGAGGATGCAAAGACAGAGGAGAAGAAAGGAGAGGGTTAGTGGAAGGATTAGAGGAGAGGAAGAAGGGTTGAGGAAGGAAGAGTAGAAGAAAGTGGAAAGGATGAGAAGAGTTTGGGAATGAAAGAAGGGAGAGGAAATAGGAGAGAACATAAGATCAACAGGAAGGAATCGAGTTCTCGATGACACACAATGTATTGAAAGTATTGACGATATAGCTGATTGATTAAGACAAAGACCGACCAAGATCTATGGAAGTAAGACGAGGGAGCGGATGTTTGCAAAATGTGAAATGTAGTATTGTGGTCTGCTTCTCTTTTTGGGCAGAGGCTGAGGTTTGCTGATGGAGGTTACTTACGTCCGAAGCAGGACCCTTGTCTGCACCGGGGCAGGAGAAAGTAACGAATTCATGGCACCGCTTGTGGACAACGAAGCAACAAACTGCAACGAGAAAAAGCAAGGGTCAGAGGGGAATTGGCACAAATGCACAGAAGCCATTAATCCAGAACATTGGAAGTACTTCCACAAAACTCCTGCCAGTTTGCCTCCCGCAGGACGGACGGACGGACGGACGGAGCGTTATTTTGCACTTAACACGGCTGTGTGAGGCATGACTCATTTCTTTCCTATTGTTAAATAAATATAAAGAAAAGCCTGTTCTTAATTACTGGATGTTAATAGGATTATGTGCTGCCTTTATGAGCCCTAAGTAGGAAGGCCGGCCGTTCCCGAACAAAAGCTCAGAAGTCCATCAAACGGAGTGAAATGGAAAGCAAAGATCTGTGCAAGCTCATGGCCACAAAGCCTGGACCGTCATCCGGGGATGATGGGAAGCATGCCACAGTCCAGATGGGGTGGGACTTTGCCCACTTCAAGTGTTTCTAAGGACAATGTTTTTCTGCAAAGAGGTCTAAGGCTGCATCTGCTCTGTACAAATAATGCAGTTTGATACCACGCTAACTTCCATAGCTCAATGCTGTGGAATCTTGGGATTTATAGTTTGTTGTGGCACCAGTGGTCACTAAGAGAGAAGGCTAAATACCTCACAAAATTACAAATCCCAGAATTCCACAGCATGGAGCCATGGAAGTGAAAGTGGTATCAAACTGCTTTATTTCTGCAGTACAGATGCAGGCTTAGATATACAATATACTGTTCTCAACCAGAACGGGCTGAAGTTTGCTAGGCCTCCTATTTGCTTGCAAAAACTGCCAGGCATCCCTCTTAAAAGATCAGATAATAATTAAAAACCCACAAATTTATCCTAAGGCTGGCATTCCAGGACCCTTTGGCTAGATAATGGGTCCCTTGGGCAGGGGTGCCCCATATATCCCCAAGTTTTTCCAGTTGAGACACTTGGAAAATGGATCCCCAGGGTTATATTGGGCAGGAACAAACAAGGAAATGGACCTGCACAGGTGTAGCCCACCTTCCATGCCAACAGCTATAAGGACAGTACAAGGAAGTTGCTAATAGGAGGCTTTCTATGCCCCTGGCATTAATTAAAGTGCACACTAACAGCTGTCCTGGGGGCAGGAGATATTAATTAATCACACTAAACACACACAAAGCCAACAATGATGCCAACCAGAATTCAAGAACCCATCAGCCTGGTGACAGTCCCCACGCTCTTCTTTTAACAGCATTTTAAATTAGTCTTTACAATATGATTGTTTGTTTAACTTTATTTTTTCTTTTTTATAAAAACACCTTTCTAACTATCCTATGTTTTCCATGCATTTGGCTTCACAGTGGGGCAGCCGTGGTATTTGCTGGGGTTTGCTTCCAGGAGTTCTTTGGATACCAAAATCCATGGATGCTCGTCCCATTATACACAAAGGTGTAATAAAATACTGTCTGTTATATAAAATGTCAAAACCAAAGTTTGCTTTTTGGAATTTTTTAAAAAAAGAAAAGAAAAAAATTACGTTGTGGATCAGTGGATGCAAAATCTGTACATACAGAGGGCTGATTGTAACGCCTATTGCGATTTGCTTTTGGTCCTAAGTAAATAAATAAACACAACTTCATTTTTGACCAAGGGAGAGAATCAAGGTTTCTTTGGCCATGGCAAAGGCTTCCTCACTTGGACAGCACCAACCGGGCAGACACCAATTCTAGCTGTGGCAATGGAGCCGAAATTGAGATGGTTGTCAGAGTTCAACCAAGCCCCTTGTTTGATATTACAGCCTCTCTCCCCAGCCATGTGCTTAAGCTTCAGTTTCAAAGTTTAATTATTAAGCAAGCCATGAAATATACATGCAGGCTCTTCGCACCTCGCAGCCTTTTGGTGGTATCCCAGGGTCTATGGCACTCTTTGCAGAAGAGAGAAAAATAACCGGGCTCCCAGCAGCATCCAAATGCTGCAAAGCATTAATCTGGAAACGGTACCCTTTTTGCACCCTAGCAGACTTTTAGTAATAAGACAACTGTATCCAGATGCTTTTTAAAATTTGCATAGATTTAACACATGCATTTTTAAGAAAATAAAACCATCTGCACAAGCAAGACACACTCCAAGCAATGAACCCAGTTGCCAAGTTGGCACAGCGACTCTGGTTTGTCCCATCGGTAGCGTTGCCAGTTTAGGATCATCACAGGCCACAAGGTTCCCAGGCCAAAATCTGAGACTTGGGGACAGACTGTGGTGATATCACTGTGTTATGTATAAAGTACCAACCAAAGCCTTGCAAAACTGGAGAATCTGCATCCTCATGTCCCTCTTGGAGAAGAGCCACAAAAACCGGAGATTCAGGGCCTGGCCCTGAGATCTGGCAATCCCAGCCAGCAGCCAAAGCAGTTGCCAGTCAAATTCATTTCCACGAAGCAGCAGCCAAGCAACTCTTCTGACAGCCTGCAGGGATTGATTGGGAGCATTTAGCCTTTCCAGCCAATCGATGGCCACACAGATTGTTCTGTCCATAATGCAGATCATTGAGAAAGGGAATCGTTTCATTTGCAAATGAGAGCCCATTGCAAAGTGAGGCATCCTGGCCCATGGCTTGCAGCTGGAGGGATTCTGCAGGAGTCATGGCTGCTGAGTTTGGTCAATAGGGCAAGAGGGCACAAGCCAAGGGCTACCAAAATATTAAGATGGGGTGGGAGATGGGCTTCTGGCAGCTACATACAGTTCTTTAGGGGTCCATTGCAGCACTTAGGATTCCCCCAAAGGCCCAGGTACCACCACTACCACCTCAAAAGATTCATACCAAAATGGTTTTTGGTCTCCAATTTTTTTCAGCTGAAAAACAAAACCACCACATCTTAAAGATTTAAAATCCATTTGCAGAAGTATTGCATGCTGTCTCTACCCCAAAACAGTCTAAAATGTCCCCTAACAGCCAGAGAAATGACAGAAAATGATGCATCATCACTTCCAGTTGCCAAAATGGCAGCCCTGATGGCCCAGCAAATGGCCCTTCTGGATCAACCCAAAAATGTGGCACTGTGAACCTCTGAGTTCCAGATCATGGTCAACCTAGCATTAAAAGACCATTCTGATGGAAAGACCATTCAGCAGTCAAACAGACAGCCTGAGAATGCAGCGGACTCTCTATTATTGGTGGACTATTAATCAGAGGTTGGATGGCCACTTGTTGGGGTGTTTTAGCTGCCCTGGCATCTGCAGGCTGGACTCCTGCCAACAAGGAAATGGTTTTATTGATAAGAGCAACAACTGTTACCTCCACTGGATGGAGACAAAATTGTAAAACTGGCTCAGATTGGTACACCTCTCACTGCTTCCAGAGATGTTGGGAAACCCTGTCAAGATTTGAAAGAGGTTAAATGTCTACACTTAATTGGCATTGTCTTGTGTCTACAGTTCCATTGTTCTCTACCACCCAGACCATCTAAGGACTCATTCACATTTGCCCTTCTGCACAGAGGCACAAGCTTTGCACTCATCACTTTAAGTACATGTTTTTGAACCCTCTATAGAACAACACTGAGGTCATGTTTTGCCCCACCCAAAGGCATTCCCTCTACTTTAGGAGACAGCTTGCAAATTGAGAAGAGTTTAAATAGGGAGGCAGAGAGAGAGAGAGAGAGAGTCCATCTGAGATCTGCCTTCTGTTGCTCTGATCTCCAGCCATCCTAGACACTTATTCATGTTGAAGGGTGAGAAAATCCATGTGTGTGTTTCAGTCTGTAGTCCCTTAAGCCAAGCTACACCACTCTTAGATTGGTTAGGAACAGTGTGTTTCAGATCCCATGCCATTTGGCCTCTCTTTTACTTGCTTTTATTTCTTCATCCACTCAAGAGCCCTTGTGATACAGAAATGCCTTAAAGAAAGAAAGAAAGAAAGAAAGAAGTCTAGAATTGCGAAGATTCTCAATTTTTATTTTATTTTTTATTTTTTTGCTCAGGATTTCTTGACATTTGAAAAGGATGCTCTTTGACCATTTAAATATATATATATTTTTCAAAATATATTTTTCCAGCCCTGTGCCACAGTCTATTCTATCCACTGGTGGGGGACAGAGGCTGACCCTTCTAGCAGACCCCAATTCTCAGACATAAACATGTAATGAGGAGGATTAAGGTCTCAAGCTCTTTGTGGCTCTGAATGTCATTGCCAGCCGCTTGCATCCATGCATCTCTGACCGAACTGAAACAGATGTACCTTTTCCCCTCATTACAGCCACCTGAGCTTTCAAACAGAGTTGTCCCTCACCAGCCACAAAGCCTCGGCACTTAACGCCACTTTGATAAAGATGGTAGATGCCAACTGACTTTCTCTCTCTCTCTCTCTCTCTCTCTCTCTCTCTTTCTCTCTCTTTCGCAAGCTTTTATCTGGGACATGCTTTTGTTTGAACACTGCCAGAGTCACCTCCAAGGCTCCCCGTTCAGTCTCAGTTTCAATTAGCCACACTTGTCAAAGAGATGCATTTTTCAGATGTCACAGACCTAAGATTAGCCCTGTTAATAATGATAGAGCCAAGTGTGGGAGCCGCCGAAAAGGAGGACAGAGCGAGACTGACAGCTGCATTCATCACAGCCCCAGCCAAGGCTGTGTCTCAATGAGGGATCCATCCATCCATCCATCCATCCATTTCCAAGCCATCCCATCCCAGGAACAGTCATATGAGAAAGGCAGATGTGGAAGAACTGTACCGGCACATATTGGGATGGGATTTCCCAAGGGTGGTCTGAATGTTTGGGACGAGGGGCAGCACTGCCCAGCTAACTTTCAGCCCCAGGGGGCACTTAAGACTGCAGTGGGCCACCATCATGGTTGTGGTTATGGTGTCCTTAAGGTGACTCTATGATGGGGTTTTCTTGGCAAGATTTATTCAGAGCAGATTTGCCGTTGGCTTCCCTGAGGCTGAGAGCATACGACTTGCCCATGGCCAAGAGAGGAATCAAACCCTGGGCTCCAGAGTTGGAGACCAACACTCAAACCATTATGCCATGCTGGCTCTCTATTGGAATCATTAAAATGCTATAAGGAAATGTCGGTGTCCATCTTCTCCTCCTCTTCCTCCTTTATGAGATGTACACACAGGCATGCACACAAACACACACACACAGACACACACAGACACACACGCACACCATTCCTCGCTCTTCCCTGCTTAAAGGTCACCTGTTTCCACCAGCTACTCTGCACTGACAGCTCAGAGATGGAGGCGGAGAGCGTTCTCTCCACGTTTTGCACAGCCGTGGTGATCTCTGCCTCAACCAGGAATTCCCAGCCCTGACCCTTCGATGCTCTTCTCCTCCAGCGCTAGCAGAGGAAGGACTTCTGCATCCGCCAACATGCCAAGAAAGCTACAAAATGAGTCCACCACCCACAATTCTTCCCCCTTTCTAGGGAATAATAATAATAATAATAATAATAATAATAAATTTTTATTCATAGCCCGCCCCTCTGCGCAGCAATCGGAGCGGAGTACAACAATTTTAAAACAGACAAATTAAAACATTCCCTCATCCCATAATCCACCCTCCCATCCCCTTAAAATAGAATTTTAAGGGAAGGGAATCGACTGACCAGAACAATGAGATGCTGCAGAAAAACAACATGGAAAACAACAACAAATGTGTTCCAGCCACTTCCAAAGAGTCAGTTGTCTCACTGTTCTTAACAAAACAGTTAGAATCATAGAATCCTAGAGTTGGAAGAGACCTCAAGGGTAATCTAGTCCAGCCCCCTTCTGCCATGCAAAAAGACACCATCCAAGGCTTCAACTGTGTGGTGCAATGCTAGCACTAGAAATGGCAATGCTAATACTAAGGGAGATGGACATCAAGACTAACACTATCAATTTCTATTCCAACAGCAAAATAGCGCTGGGCTGTATATACAACGCAGGAGGAATTAGGAAAGCAATATGACTAGAAAATTACTACACATCTTATTAAATATCATAATTCAACTATTTTTGTTCAGTTTTGTTTGGTTTCAACAGGACTTACTCCCATGACTAACTTAGAAGAGATGGCCATCCAGCCTCTGTTTAAATAACTCCATCACACACCGAAGCAGCCGCATCTCCCACCGTAGAACAGCTATTACCCTCAGGAAGTTCTTCCTGACATTTAGGCAGAATCTCTTTTCCTGTAGTCTCTCCCTATCAGTCAGTTGCAAATATTGGCCAAGATTCCATATTATAAAAACAAAACAAAACCCAACAATGAAGATTTAACAGTACAGTTGCCCCTCTGTTTTCATGGACTTCGAGTCTGCGGTCTTGGTCATTCATGGACCAGCATTGGCTAAAATGGCGCCCGCACCCGCCATGTATGTGCAGGAGCAAGCGCAGGATCATGCAGCCATTCAAGCCAAAGGGGCTTGAATATCTGCGAGTTTTCATTTTCTCAGGGGGCGGCGGAACAGATCCCCCATGAAAATGGAGGGACAACTGTATATCACTCATCATTTGTGAAATTTATCCCACCAGCCTCCATGCCAACTATATGCTTAAAGCTGTGGTTTCTCCAGACAGCAGAAACTGGAGAGGGCTGTGAAGGTCATTGGAGGGAGAAGCCCAAGAGAAGGCAAGGTTACAGACGCTGGATGTGCCAGACAGGTGAACGCCATGCCAGGGGCAGCAGCGGAGATTGCAATTTCACTTGACGTGCCAGAGAGGAGGATGAAAAATAAAAGGATTTGGGGATGGGAGGTGGGAGGGAGGCAGGGCAGAGAGCCAGGAAGGGAAGAGTTTTCACAGAATGAGCAATTGCATCAAAAGAAGCTGCACAAACAGGCCCTGGTGGGACCACTCAACCAATGCGTTGCCACTTGAGGGCTCCACCATCTCAGCCTCTTGCCTGGTGCCACCTGAGGTCTCTCTCTCTCTCCAGACTTTGCCAGCTCCAGCCCCTAGCAGTGTGTGAGTTGGGAGGAGCGTGTTAAACACAACCACAAACAAGAGAGGCGAGCCAAGAGCCCAAGAGAAGAGAGTTTTCAACACCAAGCACCCATCCCTCCTCCCTGGAAGATGTGTAAACAAACCAGCCCTTGAAATGCATTTAGAGATCATTATCCCAGGTTCGAAAAAGACTGATCACGCAACAGATCCTGCAAGAACTTGGGGCTGTCTTCCAGGGTTTTCATGGAGTTAGTGCAACAAGGGACAAGGGAGGCTGCCCTTGTATTCATTCAGGCCCTCAGCAACCCAGTCAGCCCAGCCTTGCCAACTCTGGCTCAGAAAGATCTCCTTACATTCAGTCAGATCCTTGGGAGGGTATTGTCAGTCTCCAAGCTTTCTTACCCCACCGTTAGCATGGAGATGCCTGGTATATTCCTCCCTAGGTGTGTGAATGGAATCCCCCATCTAAGTATTAACTATGCCTGGCCCCAAAACTGGGTAAGACTGGGGATGTATGCACACAGAAGCTGCTCTTCTCCTAAGCCAGAAGACCCTTGGTGGTCTATTGAGTTCAGCATTGTCAGCTCTGACTTGCAGACATAGCTCCTTTCCAGGTTTCCAGGTGGGACTCTCCTTCCTAGCCTCACCTGGAGATGTCGCTGGGACCTGAACCCAGCACAGGAACAAGGGAATTTATATTCTCACACTGACTCTGACCCCTGGGAGTCCAGTATTGTCAGCTCCAACCGGCAGCCACAGCTCTCTTCCAAGGTTAGATAGATCTGTTGTTGCGTGCCTTCATGTAGACTTAAGGCAAATCTCTCAAGACTGATTCAGAGGAGGTGTGCCATTGACTTCCTCTGAAGCTGAGAGAGTGTGACATACTCAAAGTCACTCAATGGGTTTCCATGGCTGAAGAGGGATTCAAACTCTGCTCTCCTGAAATACTAGCCCAACACTCAAACCACAAAGCCACCCTGATTCAAAAATATACAGTGGTCCTTGGTATCCGCTGGGATTTGGTTCCAGTTCTTGGTATCCACTGGCGTTGGGTTCCTCACGGATACCAAAATCTGTGGATGCTCAAGTCCCATTTCATACAATAGTGTCCCTTGCATAAAATGGCAAAATCAAGGTTTGCTTTTGGGGATTTTTTTGCGGGGGAATATTCTCAAGCCATGGATGGGTTGGATGTGTGGATTCGGAGGGCTGACTTTAGGGCTTTCTTGGCAGAATTTATTCAGAGAAGGTTTACCATCTTCTAATGTTGAGAAAGTGTGGCTATCCCAAGGTCATCCGGTGGATTTTCGGTGGATGAATGAGTTGGGTGGGATTCGAACCCTAGACGTCTGGAGTCCTAGCTGTGCTCTCCAACCACTGCACCCCGGTAGCGGTCTCCCTCCAGCCCTCTCCCTCCGAATATCAGAAAGCAAAGTGGCAGCCTTGGGCATTGCTCTCTGAGCCACTTCCTCTTGGCAGCAGCAGAAGCAGCAGCAGCAGCAGAGCATCTCAGGTTTGCTTCAGAAGAAGCTGAAAGCCATCTCCCAAGAGAGCAACAGGTGCTTCCTCCAGCCTCTCTTTCCAGAACAAACACGTGTTCTCAGCCCCAAAGAGTATTTATTGCTGGGCAAAATCATCCTTTGCAGAAATGGCTTCTGCCATGTGAACACATTTGGTTTTTTACCTGGCACCATGACCCCAATGGGTACCCAGCCCACGACCAATTCATAGGCATCTTTTGCCACCATAACTGCCATGGCTACATCCTGGGCCATCCTGGAATCTACAGTCTGGGGAACAATCTGCAAGGGAGCTCCCCTTGAACAACATTTCCCAGGTTTCCCCAAGAAGAGAGGGAGAGAGGATTCAGTCTGGGAACTATGGGAAGTGTAGTTCCAGGGATCACACCAGAGCTCTCTAGCAGATCATTCCAAGTAGCTCACAAAACTGCAAATCCCAGGATTCCACAGGACAGAGCCATGACCTTATCGTGGGATCAAACAGATACAGCTTCAGATACACTGAGCCAGACTGGTTTAAGCACTGGAGTATAATGACCCTGGAGACCAGGGTTCGATTCCTTGCTCATCCATGGAATCCCACTGGGTGACCTTGGGAGAGTCACACACTCTCAGCCCAAGGAAACCCTATGATAGGGTCTCTTTAGGGTTGCCATAAGTTGGAAATGAATTGAAGGCACACAAGAATGACAATACACTATAAATTCACTCTTGCTTTGCATCAGAGTCCAGTGTGACACACCAGAACAGTCCTAGCCATCCGGAAAACTTTTTTAAAAATACCCGTTTCCCCCAAAAACCAAATGAGTTCGGCAGATGACTGCCTGGGAGGATGGTGGCATATAAATCAAATAAATAAATTTCATTCAAATCCTCAATGAAATCATTCACATCAGCTGGGTAAATTTCCTAGTAAACATTAAAAGTCACCCTTGAGTAACTTGAGAGGGTCTCTAAAGCATCAGAAAACAAGGTGGCTCCATCTTCTACATGAGACCCCTTTGAAAATATGCAGACGGAAACATCATCTCACTTCTCGGTCTTCTTTTTTTCCAGGCTAGACATTCCCAACTCCCCCAACCAAATTTCTCATAGGGTTTTCGGTGCTTTCCAGAACTTGGTGGTGGCAAAGTGAGGGCTTTCCCCTTCCAATAAGAGTTCTTCCTTCCCCCATGCAGCTTCCCATCAGTCCCCAAATTCCTAGCATTGCAAAGAGGAAGACATTAAAAACTCTTCAGTCCTTCTCTATTTTAACACTTTTGTCTGATGAGGAAGCCAGTGGCGCTTCAAAAACATGCCTTTTGTGCATTTTGATTGGCCAACAAAAGGATCGCTCTTTTGTGAATTCTGTATTTAGTTGTATTTTGCTGGAAATGCTTTCTCTGTTTGCTGTGTTTGCCTTGCCAGGGTCCCTTTGCCTGCCTCTCTTCTTTGGATGACTAAACTCTGTTTCTAAAGGCTCAGTGGAAGTTACTGCAATGCTATACGTTTGGGGAATTAAGGAAAATTTCACTGAGTGGGCCAAAATGCTTAATTTGGGGAAGGAGGAATACTCTCATTTTGCTTCTGTCCCCGGCACCTTCACCCCTGGCTGCCCCTAAGCAAGCGGCATCTTGTGCCATCATTTGACTCCAAAAAGGGAGAGAACCAAGCTCCCCTTTTGCCGGGCCAAGAGCCCAACCGTCTGCTCAGGCCCAGAAATGGGAACTAAACCTTGACCGCTCTGACCAAGGACAATTGCTGACCATGCAGTCCTGCCCACAGCTGAGGCTGGAAACCTCATTCATGCTCTTTGCAGAACTTGGGAGTGCAGAGTCTCCCAGGAAACAAGAAAGGTCTCTCCGAAAGGAGAACTTCCTCGGCCAAAAGCTTCTTGCAAGCACATTTCAGGTCTAGTAACACTAGGAACCCACTTTTGCACATCAGAGGAAAAATCAGTGCATACCTTCCAACTGTCCTGATTTGGAAGGGAAATCCCAACTAATCTGCCATCCCACTTTTTAAGATACTTTTAAATCATCCCAGTTTCTCTCTCCTCCTCCCATTCCCCTCCCCCCTTTGACTTCTGTTTACTTCAATTGCTGCAAACTGAGTTCAAAATGCAAAAGTAGTTTGCATTCAACTCATTATATTGGGGAGATAGGGGGAAAGCGGGTGGAAGCTGGCCCTTCCTTCCCAAGAGGCTCAGGCAAAAGCAAACTACTGCAGCCTTTTCTAGCATGTCTGAGGTTGCTTATTAATAACTTTGGCTATCTTGACCACACTCTGAGACTCCATGGCCACACATGCCCCAGTTTTTGTCAATGAAATGTTGGATGTTATGATGCATTCATGTGACCAAATGCAGGATGCCACAAAAAAGCCGCTGAGGCAGGAGAGCATGCAAGCTTTGGACATGTCATGGGGGAATAATGAGCCCCTCTGTTCCCCGACATCCATCTCCCCTTAAGGCCTCTCTCTCCCAAATGGGTTATGGAGTCACTTGGCTACGGCCCAGGCTTCTTGGCTTTCAGGCTTTGGAGAACGAAATGGATCCGTTCTGTTTACTTGCCAGCCGGCAAAGAGCCTTTTTGGATGGCATTCCCCGACTAAGAATGTGGATGTCATGCCCTCTTTCCTAACACCATGGCGAAGACTTCCATTACACCTTTTAAAAGGAATCTGGGTGGCGAATGCTATTCTCTCTTTGTCTCTCTCTCTCTCTCTCATGCGCACGCATGACCCACGCACCGTGCTTTGTTCCTGTCCCTCTGCCCTCTCTGCTTTCCATCTCTCAGCCTTTGGCTTTCCTGATTTCCCAGGGACAGTCCCAATAAATCCTCTATCATCCCATTTGCTCACTTGCTCCCACTTGGTTCCTCTCTCCTCTTCTTGCTTTGCCCCTTTGTCTTCAGCCGACTCCAACTTCCTTGCGTGCAAACTACTTTTGCACTTTGCATTCCATTTGCAGCAAACTAAGGCCCCATTCACACTACGAAAATAATCCGGGATGAATCTGGGTTATTTCCTTGGTATTCACTCTTGCCCCAAATGCACTCCGTGCACTTTCTTTTTTTTTGGGGGGGGGGTTCACCAAAAAACCCACTTAGTCCTGGATATTAAATACCATTTCCTCTCCCCCCAAGTTTTCCTGAAAGATCTGCATCGATCCACATCTTTGGCAGTGTGAATATGCTCCCGAATTGAATTGGATCACTCTGTATCATTCAAGGGAATGGAGGCAGCTCCATTTTATCCCAAAACATTGGCATGTGTGAATAACACAAGGGTTAAAATGACTCAGAGAGATTTGCAAACCCAAAACATAACAGGAACAATGATCCCGATATGCATCAGTGCAGCGATCTGCATCTCCTCAGGGTGAAAAACGGAGTGTGAATGCCCCATTGTTCAAAGAGCAAAAGTAGGTTGCGTTGAGTGGGCTTAGAAGTGAGGAGAGCAGAGAGGAGAGTCTTGCCCTTTCCAGTTGGCTCAGGCAAAAGCAAACTGCTGCATTTTCTAGCTTGCCTTTTCTTCCTCATTAATCACTTTTGCCTTGTTGACCCCATTCTGATGTTGCTTGGCCATATATGTCCTGGTTTTCAGCCGTGCCATCTACTGTATATCTGCAACATCTTGGTGGTTTCAGCCAAGCAGAGCCGCCATGTCAACAACCTGAGACCTGCATGCCACCCAACTGCGCGCATGTATTTCTCGCAGCTCATTCTCCATTTGGGTCCATGCCGCAGTCCTCCCACGTGGCGTCACATTTTGTTTAATCAGTTGGAACAGTCACGGTTTATTTTATGAAGCGGTGACAGGGGCAGACCAAATGGAGAGAACGGCTGGAAAATTCTTCTTATGAAAAGGCGTTAACATACAGCATGGGAGAAAAATACATTTCTTGATTTGGAAGAAGGGGCTGGAGGTAGCTCTCTCTTGGAGGAACATTTCAAGTTCCTTTGCTAGAGGCCCCTGAACGGCAATACCAAGTAGTGTTATAGACCTTGGGAAAAGGTACTTTTGGGCCCCCCCCCCCCAAAAAAATCTGCTGGAATTCCACATGCTAGTAAGGTATTATGGGGCCTGTATCCAAGAAATTATCTTTAGCAAGCTTTGCACAATTCCTGTGCAAATGCAGTGGAAAACCTTTACAACCTCAGGTTCCATCTGCACTGCCAAATTAATGCAGTTTGAGACCACTTTAACTGCCAGGTTCGATCCTATGGAATTCTGAGTTTGGGGAGATATTTATCCTTCTCTGTCACAGAGCCCTGGAGCCATCCAAACTGCATCCCAGCCCTCCGCTCTCTCTGCAGCCCTTTGAAACTTTCCGTTGTCAAAACTCTTGCAAAAGTTCTCCTGCTGCAACAGTCATTCTTATTTATGCCCACACACACCGAACTTTTTGGAAATCATATTTTGGGCGGCAGCGGCTGCTGCTGCTGGCTTTTTGTCGTTCCAAATGCCCCTAGCCTGGCTGCCCACTGCATTCGTTCCTCCATCATCTGTCCCTTCACCAGCTCCAGGCACGCTTTTCCTTTCACCACCCTCCTTTTGCACACACACAGAGACACAAACACACACACAAAGGACGAAGGTGGGGATAACAGGGACCGCGGTTTCTTTATTTATCCAAGCGGCAAAGCAAGGCACAAAGGGGGGGCAGCAGGTGGGTGAAGTTGTGCCCACTTGCCTCTCACTTTTCAAGCTGGGTTTCTTTGAATGGAAACAATGCACCTGGGAAGAAGTGGAAGGCAGGCGGGGAGCTCACAGAAGGAAGGAAGGAAGGAAGGAAGGAAGGAAGGAAGGAAGGAAGGAAGGAAGGCAGCCATCACAAACCCTCCACTCCATTTCTGTACCATTATTAGCCATGGGTTGCTGTGTGTGTATAGAGGCTCCCAAAACCACGGTGGGTGGAATAGCAACAAACATCCTCAACCAAACTCTTTGGTGCATTCCTTCCCATTGCACATAAACTGAGAACAACTATGACAACATCCTGACAAAATGTAGGCCTATGACTCCAACACCACAGATTTTTCTCTTTCTCCTATTGGATTCATTCATGTATAGTGTCTCGGTTGAGGGAAGTCATATTATTATTATTATTATTATTATTATTATTATTATTATTATTACCCTCTATTCTGCTTTGGCCATTCCTCACCTGGAATAATCCTGTGTCCAGTCCTGGATGTGGACAAGCTGGAGTGTGTCCAGAGGAGGGTGACCAAAATGGTGGAAGGTCTGGAAACCATAAATCCCTATGAGGAGAGACTTAGGGAGCTGGGTAGGTTTAGCCTGATGAAAAGAAGATTAAGAGGTGACATGATAGCCCTGTTTAAATATCTGAAGGGATGTCATATTGAGGATGGAGCAAGTTTGATTTCTGCTGCTCCAGAAACTTGGATATGATGGAGCAATGGATTCAAAGTACAGGAAAATAGATTCCACCTAAACATCAGGAGGACGTTCCTAACAGGAAGAGCTGTTCGGCAGTGGAAGATGCTGCCTTGGAGAGCGATATTTTGGTCTATGACCATAAATTAATGATAATGATGATGATGATGATGAGTGATGGAGTCTCCTTCTTTGGAGGGCTTTAAACAGACATTGGATGGCCATCTGTTGAGGGTACTTTGCGTATTCCTGCATGGCAGAATGGTGTTTGACTTGCTGTTCCTTATGGTCTCCTCCAACTGTATGATTCTATTATGTTTCCTTCCCTGGGCCTTGCTGAGAGCTTGCCTGGTCCCCCTGGCCTCAGCTGCCCACCTTGACTGACCTTTTGCAAGGAAGAGGCTGGAGAAGCAAGGTGGCAGCAGCATTGGCTTTGCCCACCCTTCCCTTCCCTTCCCTTCCCTTCCCTTCTCTTCCTCGTGGGCATCATCCAGCCCTCTTTTGCCACCCCAGAGGTGCCCCTCTGCCCTCCCTGCAAAGCCCTGAGCCCCCCTCTGCTTTGCTTACATTCCTCACCCCCGCAAGTGGCAGCAAGGCTGAGCTTTTTGCAAAAGTGTGCATTTCCACAATGCACCTTCTTGTGCCTCCTCCTTCGCTCTCCCCGCCACAGTGGGAACTCCGAATTATACCCACGGTGGAAAGAATAGCCACCACTTGAAACGCTTAGAGAGAGGGGAATGGGCCGGCAGGAGGAACAAACAAACGCCACCGGCGGACAAAGCGGAGGGGCGGGCAAGGAAGGGGCCGGTGCCACGTTTAGGCTGCCAAGGGGCACCGCCTGGCCCAGGAACAGCCCAAAAGCCGCAGCAGCCGGAGGAGAGCAAAGCGGAGGAGGACTTGGCACGGAATGGGTTTGCAAAGGCAGCCTCAAGGAGAGGGAAACATAAAAGTTTGCCATGTTGGCATGGCTTCCAATATTTTGCAGATGAAAATCGGGACACGTCTTGGTCAAGATAGCAAGATGCAGGGTGTCCAGATGTCCTCCTCACCGCAAAGGAGGACAAGGCACTGCAAAATGTAGGGAGTTCAAGACAACTGTAGGACTTTGCCAAATAAAAGCTAAGAACACTCTTAGAAACGTCACTTCATGCTTCTTGGCCATGCTCAAAATGGAGCAGATTTTGTAATTCCTCCCGGACAGGAGGCTGAAATGTAGAAAAGGTCCTGGAAAAGGAGGATGTCTGGTCACCCTAGAAAGATGGCTGCAGCAGTTTGCTTTTGCCTGAGTTTACAGGGAAGGGCAGGATTCTGCCCCTTCCTCTCGTCTCCTTCTGCTGAGTTAATTACTTCCATTGCTGCAAACAGAGTTCAAAGTGCTGCATCCACACTACAGAAATAATCCAGTTTGACAGCGCTTTAACTGCCATGGCACAAGGCTATGGAATTCTGGGAATGGTACCTGGTTGTGGCACCAGAGCAAAGCCATGGCAGTTAAAGCGCTGTCAAACCAGGTTTTTCTGCAGTGTGGATGGACTCGTTGTTAACTCAGTAGAGAGGGAGGGGATCATGTCCTTCCCAGAAGACTCAGGCAAAAGCAAACCGATGCAGCATTTCCTCATTTCCTATCTTGACCATATTCTGATGTTGCTTGGCCTCACCTATTCCGGTTTTTATATGTGAAATGTTGGAGGGAATGCAACCGAGTGACAGGGCCTACATGTCCATGGTGAAAGGGACACTCCATCTGTGCACGCCGGTGTCTTCCTTCCTTCCTTCCTTCCTTCCTTCCTTCCTTCCTTCCCACCCAAAAGCTGCCTGGGGCTCTTGGGAGGAAGTTCCTCTAACATGTTATCAAAGGCTATTTTCATCTGCAGCGTTTCCGACTCTGCTGCTGCAACCACACCGACTATATTTCCAACCAAAGGCAGAAGAGACTCACAGTGAAATTGCAGATGGTGCTCCGCTGTTCCTGCCTCCGGAGCTCACGAGGGACATAAACTTTGGCCTCTTTAATGTGCGCGTGCAAGGATGAAGAAATGTCCATTATTTCCTCCTCCCAGGGACAGCAAGGGTGCATCTGCACTGGAGAAATAACCCAGTTTGACTCCACTTTCAGTGCAGTCGCTCCATCCTATAGAGTCCTGGGATTTGTTCTCAGCCTTCTCTGCCAAAGAGGGCTGGTGCCTCACCAAACTGCAAATCCTAGGATTCTGTGGGATGGACACATGGCAGTTAATGTGGGGTCAAACTGCATTATTTCTACAGTGCAGATGCACCCAAGACAAACATTTTTTGCACTGCATTCTCCCACATTCACATGCTGTTGTTGATGTTTTATTCATTCATATCCTGACTTTCTCTCAGTAATAAGACTCAAGGTAGATGGTGTGCGACCGTCCGGTTGCAAGACCCCCATATTGTTGTGGCCGTTGTGTTCCTTCAAGTTTTCTTGGCAAGTTTCTTCAGAGGGGTTTTTGCCTTTCCCATTGTCTGAGGCTGAGAGAGTGTGACTTGCCCAAAGCCACCCAGTGAGTTTCATGGCCGAGCTGGAAATCAAACCATGATCTCCAGAGTCCTCAAACCACTAGCTTTATAAACCAAAACCAGCACTTTTGAACTGGGCTCAGAAGCCAATGAGAAGCCAGTGAGGTTCCTACACATACCGAATTTGGATCCTGGTCCCAAAGGTCCTAGTCAAACACCCAAACCACTACACCATGCTGGCCCTGCCTAACCTGATCTGGCTGAGAGAGTGTGACCTCCCAAGTCACCCATTGTGTTTACATGAGCGAGCCGGGATGCAAACCCTGGTCTCCAGAATCACGGTCAAACCACTATGCCATGCTTGCTAAAACGATGGAGCCATTCTGTGCCATCCTTGGGCTGGCTGTGCAACCATCCGGCTTCAGTTAATAATGCATATATAATATAATAATTAATCTATTTTAATAAATAATAAATAATAATAATAAATGGCCATTCCACCCCATCCAGGAACCCATAGAGTTGTCATTGCTGGGCTCTCTTGGCTCCCCTCCAACACTGTGCAATCCCACCTTTGCAGGTCATGGACCCCCATTTTTCCCCAGCCCCATTCCCCTTGTTTAAATCCATCCAACCCAGTTTCCAACTCTCCCTTTCAAAAGGCATTAAATTGTTCCATTAGGATCATGGGGAAACGGAGGGGGTGGTGAGGAGAGGGAGAATGAACCCGATACACTTTGCAAAATTATCCTCCTGCAACACGGCCTCCTCCTCCTCCTCCACCTCCTCCTCCATCCGTAGCACCTTCTTCTGCGAGACTGGCAAATTTTTAATCTTTTGACAGGCGAGAAGGGGAGCTGCTTCTTCTCCTTCCCAGCAACGATTCCTGCTATTACAAGTTCTTTTAGTCACATTCGACAATAATGGGAAGAACCAGATTTAGAAACACACACCGTGCCATGATTCAAGTCAGAGGAGGAAGAGAGTGAGAGATCTGCCACAGCGCAGCCGCCAACGTTTCACCGATGGAAACTGGGACGCGTGTGGCCACCTAACCTCCGAGTCCGGTCAAGATGGACAACGTTATTACAGGGGAAGGACAGACCAGCTAGGAGAGGATGCAGCAGTTTGGTTTTGCCTGATCTGACTGGGAAGGGAAATATTCTTCCTCTCCTCTCCCTTCACTGAATGAATGGAGTTTTGCACTTTGAACTCAGTTTGCAGCAGCAGAAGTAAGCTGAGCATGAAGGGGGAAAGTGGGAAAGGGAGGGAAAAGAAACCTGTATCCATTTTAACCTTTGTAAGCCACCTTGAGCCCTTGGCAGAGAGAACCAAAGCCCTCTCCTTGGATTTCACTCAGGAGGATGCCATCGCAAAACATCTCGAGGAACATGGGCCACTCAAGGACTCCCAGATTGCAAATCTGCAGAGATTTCTCTGTGCCGCAGAAATCTGGCCAAAGAGTCGACTCACGCCGGCATTTGTTGTGCCTGAACCTCAAGGGCTTAATTCTGCCCCCCAATAAAGAGTTAAATTGCCCCGTCTTTGTAAAGGGGTCCCTTTGCTCAGCATTCCTAAACAGGTTACCAGAGTAAGCCAAGGATAGGGCTGGCCAAAGTGGCAAAACCCTGGAAAATGGCCAGTGGCAAAACTCTGGGAGAACTGTCCCTGGTCCTGAATTGGTTTAGCTCCGGGATTCCAAAACTCTGGCCTTCCAGATGTTTTGCACTTCCGCTCCCAGAATCCCAGGACACTGGCCAAGATGTCTGAGGCTCCTGAGAACTGAAGTCCAAAACACACGGAGGACCAGAGTTTGGGAATCGCCGGTTTAGCTAAAGGATCCAGCGCCTCAGAGACCCCCTTTGAAATTCAGCCTAAAGTCCACTGCAGATTTGCCACCTCCTTGACACGGAAGCCAACACCTACTGCTGGCAAAAGCCTTCTGCACATGCATAGAGAAACTATCTTTTTCATTACGGTTGCAGCTGTGACTTTTGCGGATTTCGTTATTTGGGGGTTTGATTAATATGTCCTCTCTAGGAATCTCTAGGTCCTCCAGTGTGACTCTGCCAGAAGTTGACCACAAAGTTGTGCTGGAGAACATAGAAGTTCCTAGAGAAAACACTTCTCTAGGCATTTGTAGGTCCTCCAGCATGACTCTATGATTAACTTCTGGCTGAGGTTGCACTGGAGGACCTGGAGATTCCCAGAGAGGTGTTCTCTTAGGCAAAAAAGAATAGTGGATTTTTTTATTTAATTTACTAGTTTATGTTCTGGTCATCCAGAGCAATAATGCTGAATTAAAGCTTCCGGCAACCTGACAACCATTTTGCTCTTCCCTTCAACCCATGTTTCACTGTTCTTTTCAACCCAGACCTCTCTGCTACAATCAATTCATACTTTACAGCTGACTTCAACCAATATTTTGCTGGTCTCTTCAACCCAGACTTTGCTGCTTTTATTCAGCCCATATGTTGCTGCGCTCTTCAACCCATATTTTGCTATTTTTTCGACCCAGATTTTGTTGTTCTTTCAACCCAGACATTGCTGCTCCCTTCAACCCATGCTTTGTGGCTCTCTTCAAATCATGCTCTGCTGTTCTCATATTTTGGGGATGAGGCTCAGCACACTGGACAGACTAACACCCAGAACAGGTTAGCCAGTATTTCACAGTAACTGGAGCTGCCATGGGATTGTGCGATCAGAAGGGAGATTGCATGGAGGAGGAAGCATGGCCTGGCCATTGTGGGAAGATATTGCCAGAGCAGAGGAAGCAGCCGCAGAGCGTTCTTGCCATCCGAGGACTTCAGCCAAGAGCTCTGCGTGGCTCATTCCTGCTCCTTGCCTTGGCCAGATAATCAAATTCCCGGTTGATGGGAGGAAGCTGCATCCTCCGAAAGGACTATTGACAATGGCGGAGGGGTGCTAATCGCGTTACCCGGGCAGCCCAGAGTCTGGTGCGGTTCCAGGCTCAAGATGAGAGAATCGCCCGCCACCTGTTCAATGCCACAACAGAGGCATATGTCTGCATTTCAATAAAAGCTTCTGCTGCGACAGAAGCCAACTGAGGAAAAACCTCTACAGTGGTTACACACAGGAGGCAAATCTAGCCAAGGGGGGAGACGAGTGGCATTTCGCCAGGAAACAAACACTGCTCTTGCATTTTGCATTTTGCTTCCAACAGCGGACAGGCCAATGCCTTTGGAAAGCATATAAGCAGAGAGCAAGGGCAGCACCAACCTTCCCTTCCCCTACACAACCCCAATGTTGTGCATTGACATTCCAGCTATCTATTCCATCTCCCAATGCTTATTGTCGTTGTGTGCCTTCAAGCCGTTTCTGACTTATGGGGACCCTAAGATGAATCTATCATGGGGTTTTCTTGGCAAGATTTGTTCAGTTTCCCATTGACTTCCCCCGAGGCTGAGAGCGTGTGACTCCACCTTCACAACGCACCCCCATGCCTTGCAGAACAACCACACTCCCAATCCTTACAATAAAACTAAAGCAGTGTAAAGACACTCGCATTAAAAATCCTGGTGTTAAAAATAACCACAGCAGGACAATATTTATTTAGGACACCTCTTGCTCTTAACAAGAAGTGAGCCGACTGCCACCTTCGATTGCTATCTGTTTCCAAACAAGTATTCCAGACACATGCTTCAGTAAAGACACAGAAGGAAGGTGGTGGCACCGTAAGGGACTATGAAAGCTCCTTTAGCCTCAGTTTCCTTCTTGTTTCAGAAAACAACATTCCTGGTTATAAAACAGCCCAGGGGAGGAGAATGGGGTTGGACTACATGGCTCTTGGGGTCCCAATTCTATCACTGATTCTATGTACCTTAAACAGGAGACATCCCTTGTGTTGCAGCAAAACCAAGCAAGAACTTCCTTGACCAAGTTGCATTGGGCATCAGCTTTCATGAAGAGCTTCAACCCACTTCATCAGAGGAAACGTAATACACAGGAATATAATATTGCATGATCGATGGCTCAGGACACAGCGAGCCAAGTCCATTAAATCAGAGGATGCAAGGCAACAGGAAGACTCTCTCAGGGCTATTTTATCTGTGATTGGCATTCAAAAGCAAGCAAGTCCCCACCCAAGGGTCATGGGTTCGGGACTATTCCAGGACCTGAGACTTTGGGACCAAGCCCTCAGACCTCAGAACAGCCCCCAGTGATGTCATTGAACTCGAAACATTGACCGCCAGCCAAACGTTGCTCAGAGCATGTCATTCCAACAATAAATATCCAGTCTGACAATTTTGTCCAAAATTTCTCGTCGTATTAATGCTGTCTGACAACACTTTAATTACCATGGCTTCTGGGAATTGAATCCTGGTCTCCAGAGTCACTGTCCAACACTCTGTGCCAGGGGAAGGCAACCTTTCCCCTTTAAGGGCCAAGGGACGTCAGCTCCCAGAATCCCAGGAGCTATTGGCCAACATGGGACTATTATAGGCCAACATGGCTGAGGCTTCTGGGAGCTGAAGTCCCTCGGCCCTTAAAGGGGAAAGGTTGCCTACCCCTGCTCTATGCCATGCTGGCTCTCCCAAGCTTGGCACCAAATGGAAGAAGCACACTTTCCCCAGCTCTGTTTTAAACACCTTTGCAAAGTGTTGTTAGCAAGGATGCAAGGGAATTGGGTCCAACCAAAGAGAGATTTCTGCACATTTCTACATTTGCTTTCCCATAGCAGGCTGCAGCATTGAGAAGCCAAGACCACACAACATAAAGTGTGCATCTGCACATGTGTATAATATTTAAGGCCACGCTTCAGCATTCAGATTGTACCATCCTTTCTGAGACTGGAGAAAAGATACCAGACCCTGAGAGCCAGGCCAGGGCTGGATACCTGGCAACCCTACAGAGGAAAAGCGCAGCCAAGCAGGCTTCATGGTTGCTCTCTGCAAAGGCAGCCCTCATCTCCCCCTTCCAGAGGCTGGAGCATCCCAGTTTTCCAGGGAAAGGGCGAGTGCATGTGTGCATCTGACCAGAAAACACCACCATCCTTCCATGTCTTTCAATGAGGTGTAACATCATCGTCAAGTTCTTGTTCGCCTCTCCTCCGTCCGCCTCTCTCGGGAGGGTTGTGTAACTGCTCTACAGAGAGGGCCTTCTTATTACAAACTTTAATTTTTAATCTCCCTCCTCATTGCTTTTTAATTCTCCCCCCCCCCCCGCCCTCCGCACGCCCTGTTTAATGCTGCTCAGAAGCCTGTCAAGCAGAAATCACTCACATCCCCCAACGCGGCTCCAGATGCGCAGGTGGCACCAGAACATGGTGGGCACAATGCATGGCACACTCCTTCCTTCCTTCCTTCCCTCCCTCCCTCCATTCCTCCCAGCATCTCATCCAGGATGCCCCACAACAACAGCCCCCTTCAAGCAGCTCCTTTGGCTCCCATTGCCCCAAAGTGAGGACCAAGGCAGCCAAGAACGAAGGCCCTGCCAGGTCTTCTGGGGAGGAGAAAGAAGGTGGGGATCAGCAATGGGAAAACTTGGGGTGAATGGGAAATGGGAAAACTAGTAAGGTGACCTATTCACCTGGGATCATCCCAGGTCAAAACCTAAGCCTTAGGAATGGCATCGGGTGGAGTTATTAAGCATTATGCCAACATTGCTTGCAGCTTATATAGATTCCTAGAGTTGAAAGAGTTGGGTTATCCAATCCAACCCCCTTCTGCCATGCAGGAAGACACATTGAAAGCAACCCCAACAGATAGCCATCCATCTATCGGACCCTCCTAGTAGGGTGACCACAGGCAGCGTGGCATAGTGGGCAAGTCACTTCCAACTTATGGTGACCCTAATGCAAACCTATCATAGGGTTTTCTTGGAAAGTATCTTCAGCAGGGGTTTGCCATTGCCTTCCCCATGGCTGAGAGACTGTGACTTGCCCAAAGTGACCCAGTGGGTTTCCATGGCCGAGCCAGGATTTGACCCTTGGCCTCCCAATGTCCCAATCCAACCACGCATACAATCCAGAAATACTTTGGCCTGTTACTCAGCAATCTGGAACCTGCAGCAGATTGCATGTCCTGGAAAATGACTGTTATTTCATGATTAAGCCCATAGAAGCCTCAATAGCAGATTCCTCGCCCCCCTCTTTCCCCCTTAATGTCACGCATCGTTCCTTTCAGTACAGTATCTGCTTCTTCTGCAAAAGATTTCAGAGTGCCAAGAAAAAGAGCCCTGAAAACTTCTTGACAGGAGAACAAGTTAATGCTCCTCAGGGATCCAACTCCCATCACTCCGGATAATCGCTGCAACTTCGTGTCCTCCATCGCCTGAACCAAAATTAAAACCTCCAGGGAGCAAAGATGCCAAGAAGGGAAAGGACTGGGGGAAGAGGCAGACCCACTGGATCCCTCTTTACCAGGACTGAGTCTTCCCATGGCACCCCTAAAACCGCTTTAGCCTGGAGAGAACATTTTGTTCCTCACGCCAGCCAGAACTAGAACCGTATAGTGTGAAGCATTGCACACTTTTTGCACTGGAATTGAGAGTGTTTGCTGTTCTCTTCTGCATGCTGGAAACAGTAATGGACCTCCTCACAGGGTTGCAGGTAGAGCAAATCCCCAAAGCCAAACCCTCCCGATTCCAAAAATGCGCAATGCTTCAAACACTGCAGTTCTGTTTCTGGGATAAAATGTTCTCTCTGATTTATGTGATTTTAGGGGTGGTGAGGGAAGACTAAGTCCTGCCGAAGAGGCATTCAGTGCCTTCAAGTCCTTGGCTGCAAAAGAGAGCCAGACTGACATAGTGGTTTGAGTGCTGGACTCTGGAGACCAGGGTTCAATTCCCAGCTTGGCTAAGAAACCCACTGGGTGGCCTTGGGTAAGTCACAGTCTCTCAGCCTCAGGGGAAGGCCATGGCAAACCTCCTCTGAAGAAACTTGCCAAGAATACTCCAGCATAGGTTCACCATCTTTGGGTCGCCATAAGTCAGAAATTACCTGAAGGCACACAACAACAACAACAACAGCAAGCTCAATTTTGGACTGCAACCCAGAACAGATTCACTGCCCCACAGACATTGGAGCCACCAACGGCCTCAGTCCAGAGAACAGAACAGTCCCATTTTAATATTTCCTAAATGAAAATCCAGTTCTTCTGGAAACGAGTGGAATTGAGAAGCCACCGCACACTCCAGTGTTGTTGTTGTTGTTAACGGCGGCCCTCGAGTTGATCTGGACTCATGGAGACCTTGTGGATGAGACCTCTCCAAGACTTCCTAACCTCCACTGCTCTGCTCAGGTCCTGCAAACTCATACCCAAGACCTTCTTAATAGAGTCCATCCATCTAACATGTGCCCTTTCTACATCCCTCCATCTTTCCTAGCATTATTGTCTTTTCTAATGAGTCCTTCCTTCTCGTGATGTGTCCAAAGTACGGCAGCCTCAATTTGGCCATCTTGGCTTCCAGGGAGAGTTCAGGTTTGATCTGTTCTAGGACTCATTTGTTTCTCTTTTGGGCTGTCCATGATATCTCCTCAGCACTCTCCTCCAGCACCACATTATCCCAAAGGAGTTGATTTTCCTCTTCTCCTCTTTTGTCAGAAGATTGGAGACTGGCCAGGAGTTATCTAGTACAACAAGACCCAGAGAAGGGTTCTGCAGCAGAGGTCTCCTTCCCTTCAGGTATGTGGGGACCTTGCCCTGTTTCAAGGAGGCATCCATCATGTCCAAGGCGATGGCTCTCACCTCTCCAAGGATTTTCAAGGACAGGGGAAGATCACCCAAGTTTCTTTCCATGCTTACATTATTCAAAAGCTTGCTGCCCAATGCAAGTGTCTTGGAGAACCATCCATTTGGGTGAAGAGGTGAGTCCCCTGAGCAAAGACTAAAGTCCAAACTACCTGGAAGACTCAAAGTTTGGGAACCACTGGACTAGGACAAGACGTCCCCTCCGGGAAGACATTTTTGGATATGGTAGTCCTTTTTGCTTCACAAGCAGGACCTGAAGACAAACTTTGATTCTTTCCAGAAACAGGTTATGATAGGAATGAGGAGGGGAAAGAGAGAGAAAGAGACAAGAAGAGAATGAATGCAGGTGCTATTTTTAAAATGTCCCTCCTGGAGAACACAAAGACAGCCTTTGGAACTGGCAGAGTTTCTCCTTGGCTGCAAAGGCTGGATACCTGTAGGTCAAAGATATCACCTTCCTGGGAAGGCAGCTGACAAATTCAGCAGAAGAAGAAAAATGATTCACTCCAACAGAAACCAAACAGGAGAAGGTTACATAAAAGACCTGCAGCCAACCCAATCAACCATGCTGGTTCGTCTTTTGGTGAAATGCACAATTCAGATGAACAGTTTTGCTTCCTAAGGAATCTCTGATGGACTATGACTCTGGAGACCAGGGTTCAAATCCTGGCTCAGCCATGGAAACCCACTGGGTGACTTTGGGCAAGTCACATTCTCTCAGCCTCAGGGGAAGGCAATGGCAAACCTCCTCTGAACAAAGCTGGCCAAGAAAACCCCATGATAGGTTGATCCTAGGGTTATCTTAAATCAGAAATGACTTGAAGTCACACAACAACAACAACAACAACAACAACATATGTTTATAAACCTATTAAACAACAAGGTATCTGTGGTCATTTTTCATCTTAGAGCAAGACCTCAGAAGATCTTTCATTTTGTTGTTTTCCAAATCCCAAGAACTTTTGCTTCATAGGTCGTGGCCTGAAGACGTGGCCAAGAAGCAGAGCATCCTAAGTGAAATTAAGATTTTTGGGCCATGAATGGGAAATGCCACCTGAGACCGCCCACTCACCAAAAATGCATGCTACTCAACATACAGAAGAATGTTTCTTTTTTGAAAAACCCTGTTGCTAGAAATTACCATCTGCAAGTGCTGATAACAAATATTTATCTAATGTTTCTTTCTGCATT
Organism: Phrynosoma blainvillii; assembly: GCA_026167975.1. Taxonomy (NCBI): domain Eukaryota; kingdom Metazoa; phylum Chordata; class Lepidosauria; order Squamata; family Phrynosomatidae; genus Phrynosoma; species Phrynosoma blainvillii. Next base: position 776,556 of record JANUYF010000012.1, read on the forward strand.
TGGCACACAGCATTATTTAACAGTTGGCATGCAAAGGAATTTAGGATTTGACAGAAGGCATGCCAGTATTATCATTACATAATAATAATAATAATAATAATAATAATAATAATAATAATAATATTTATTTGGCCTCCTTCCTACTGGGCAGCAGGTGCTGCAGCCATGAAGGTTTGCTTTGTAGTGGTTTAAGCTTTGGATTTATGACTCTGGAGACCAGGGTTCGAATCCCAGCTCGGCCATGAAACTCACTGAGTGACCTTGGGCAAGTCACACTCTCTCAGCCTCAGAGGAAGGCAGTTGCACACTACCTCTGAAGAAATTTGCCAAGAAAACTCAATAAATAGGAAACAACCTGAAGGCACACAACAAGAACGAAAACTTGGAGGTGCCACCAAACTTTTTATTGATTTAGTTGCAACAAGCATAACCCAAGGCTTAGATACTCTTCCCTCTGGTTCTACCCATTGGTGAACACAGCATCCAGTTGACACCTCCCGAACCTTGAAGATGACCACCATACAGCCCAAAATTCATACAAAGCAACCCAAAGAGTTAGAAATGCAGTGAGGAAATGGCCAGGGCCTCTTGGAAATATTTCCAGAGTCTGCAGAGGGAATCCCTTTTCTTAGGCTGATTCTTTCCATTTCGGGTTATTTTCATCCTAAAAACAGAATATGCCCCTTCTTAACTAGTGTGAAGCTGCTGTGTGTTATCTCCTTCCAAAGACTGCTTAAAACAGGAAGCAAAGAGGAAATGCAACGGAGGAGGAGGAGGAGAAGACCTCCTTCCGCTCCTTGGGGCAGATCAGCAGCAAAACTGAGAGAGAGAGAGCCTTTGTGGCCAAAGAGTGGGGTATAAATACTCCAAATAGATAAATGAAACCGCTTTTAGAAAATCCACTGGCAATTTGGGGAGGAAGCGGCTGAATGGTGCGAAGCAGCTCTTTGCCCCAAAACGACTCCATTCTGCATTCCCTGCAGTTCCTAAAGGCAAATTGTCCCCTCCAGGAGAGGCAGTTCCTCCTATTTTATTTTGCCAGGGAAAAGGGGGCTGCGGGGATTTTGGAGGGGTTCAGGGGTCTCTGGGGGCCACTCCTAAGCACAGCACAGAGGTGCCCAAAACAAATAAATCAATGCAGAAAGTGGGTTCTGCCTGAAACCAGACAGACCAGTACGGAGATGGGACTTCCTCCTCCTCCCCCCAGCTTTAATTGGAAATGAATCGGAATTAGTTGGACATTTTTGCAACAGCTCCATCCAGGTTAAGGTTGTGCAGATGTAAAGTCACACATGTGGTGCCTTTGCACATGGATTTACCTCCGCGTTTGCTTGCACATTTAGTTGCACATTTGGCATCTGGGTTCACGGTGGTGGATGCCGCCATGCAACAAGCAAGGCTATGATGCTCAGTCTCCATCATTGGTGGTACTTCTTTGGTTGTGCATTTGGTTGCACTGAAATCAAACTGAGAGCAAATCAAACATCATTCCCACCAAGCCAGCAGACATTGCAGTATTATAACTGTGGTTGTGATTGGGTGCATCTACATTGTAGAAAGAATGCAGGTTGACGCCACTTTAAGAGCTGTAGCACCATCCTATGGAATCTTGGGATTTGCACTTTTGCAAGGACTTTTGTCTTTTTCTGCCAAAGAGTGCTGGTGCCTCACAAAACTACAAATCCCAGAATTGTGTAGGATGGAGGCACAGAAATTAAAATGGTGCCCAGCTGTACTATTTCTACAGTGTAGATGCACCCATTGCTATTTGCAGTCCAGTTGTTTTGGACTTAGGGTGCCCCTCTGAATGAGGGACCTCCAAGAACCTCAGTCATCCACCGCTCTGCTCAGGTCTTGCAAACTCAGGGCTGCCGTAGCTTCCTGGATGAATCCCATCCACCTGCAACGTGGCCATTCCCCAGCAAGCGTGGCATCTATCCACAAGCATAAACCACCTTACAGCGTATGCTACTAAAATGTCACTCTACTGCAAACATTATAACCGAAGGGCCTGGCCAAGCAGATTAAATCATTACGACCCTCTCTGAATAAAATGGTGCCGTTTAAAGTTTAGGACAGAATTGTGGCCTGTATTTCAACAGCAGCAGCTGACAATTATGTTGCTTTTAAGGAGCCAATTCACATCCCCATCCTCAGTGGGACCATTAAGTCTTCGCCTAAGGCTCTATGCAAGGAGCCACACCAGAAAGCACGGCCCACGCTTTCACAGCATTGTTTAGTCCTGTACCAGGAGGAAAGCGGGATATAAATAAATAAAACAATGCTGATAATAATATAGGCATTTGCTGTTCAACACAAGGACAGTTGTGTAGCACTGTCAAGGCACAGCTGGAGATTTTACGGTGTAAGATCGCAGGCACTTTGTCCTCAGTTATCCCAAACAGCCTCGCTATTCCCACTTCTGCAGTCTTAAAAAATTTATTGGCACGAAGAACGATGGATCATGATGAAGCAAGCCTGCAACGAAGCCTCGCCTGCCATCCATCCAGGCAGCTACCCAGGCCTCCTCAAAGGCTCAAAGGCTTTTGCCTTTCATGATGGGGCTTTGGCACACGTCGGAAGAGACGCTCCCAGCTTCAACGTCTCGGGTCTTGGAAGGCTGACAGCCATCATGCCTGTGCAAAGAGGAGACTCTGAAACCTTCTGGCACAGGTAGTTTCAGAGAGAGCGGAGAAAGGAAGCAAAAATGCACCCAAACACTCCTGTTTGGCAAGACTCATGCCAGAGGGAGTATTCCTCTTTACGTGCAAATCACACACACCGCCAACGTGCAAACCAGCCGCCACCACCGGTGCTCATCTCCATCACACGCAAATTCCCAAATCCAATCAGCCTCAAGTTGCACTGGTTTGCATGTTGTATGTGTGTGTGAGAGAGTCTGCAGATTTTAGTCCAAACTTTAAAGGCATCAGGATCATAGAGTTGGAAGAGACCACCTTTCTCTGAGCTAAACACTCAAAAGTCAACCAGCTGGCTAAATGCAGCAGACTTGGAATGCAGAAGGATGCATTTCGATTTAAGGCGCCGTGGCTGCATCTGCAGTGCAGAAATAATCCAGTTTGAGACCGCTTTAACTGCCCTGGCTCAGTGCTACGAAATTCTGGGAAGTGTAGTTTTGTGAGACATTTGGCCTTCTCTGTCAGAGAGCTCTGGTGCCACAATAAACTACAATTCCCAGGATCCTCTAGCACTGAGCCAGGCCAGTTAAAGCGTCTCAAACTGGATTATTTCTGCAGTGTGTTTGGGAGCCATGTTGAAAGAACGGGTTCTTTGCCTACCCAGTCCTCCTTCCATTAAAAGCCTGTATTACTAGCTGCTGTTGGTTTCTCTTCTGTTATCCTGCTTTAAAAACTGGGACTGGAGTCTGGCTGTGATATTTCCAAGGCTTCCATGCCAGTGGGAATGGTAAACCCGCTCTGGGTTTTATTCCAGACTTTAACTCCGATTCTATCCAAATTGCTGGACCTATTTTGGGGCAAAGGTTTCAAGGTACTCCCTTTAAAGTTCAGCCTACAACCTGGAGCAGACTCTCCGTCCCTCGGATGGCAAAACCTCCAGCCGCCCCATTCAGACCAAAGCCAAAGGAGGATCATTCTTCATACTGTTAGACACAGAGAGAGAGCCAAGGAAAACAAACATTTTACCAAATGCAGGAGAAAAATCCTTGAGCTGAAGCATTAGCTTCAAAAAGCCTGCCCAAGTCAGGCAGCTTTTGCTGCAAATCTGGCCATATTAAACATAACAGGCTTCTCTCAGTTCAGTTGCAGGATGGTTACCAGTGCTAAGCTTTGCTTCAGATAATTTCTTCCCTCTCTAATGTACAATAAAGCACATCGTGTATTGTATCCTCCACCATACGGTTACCATGAGTACAGGAACACTGGTCCCCAGAGGACTTTAAAAGGAAAGAGAGGAAAAAAACCCACCTCTCCTTTCCCAAAAAATTTAGATTTCATTGTGTGAAAATGCAAGGCTATCCAGGCCTTGCGAAGGAAGCGCAAAAGAAATTATTTCTCTTTGCTGTGCTGGGATTGTGAAGTAGGGAGACTTGTTTTGAAAGCCAAGAGGCCTTGGAGAGAATTATCTTGGTCCCTTTTTTTGGGGGGGGGGGGCAGGGGCGTAAAATTCAGAGACATAGCCATGTTAGTTTGGAATTATCAACATGCAAAGGGATCTTGCAACACCTTTGAGACTAACTGCGCAAAAGAAGTTGTAGCACAAGCATTCCTAGACTTAGGCTGCATCCACACTGCAGAAAGAACTCAGTCTGACACCACTTTAACTGCTGTGGCTCAATGCTATGGGATTCTGGGAACTGTAGCTTTGTGAGACATTTAGCCTTCTCTGTCAGAGAGCTTTGGGGCCACAACAAACTAAAATTCCCAGAATTCTACAGCATTGATCCACAGCAGCTAAAGCGGTGTCAAACTGGATTATTTCTGCAGTGTGGATGCAGCCTTGGTCTACTTCCTCAGGTGCATCAGTGCACTCCATGCATCTGAGGAAACACACCAACTATACAAAAGCTTATGTTACAACTTCTTTCGCATAGTTAGTCTCAAAGGTGCTGAAAGTTCCTTTTGCATTGGGAGGGGAGTTGAGTCCTTTTTTTCCTGACATTGCACGAGGAAACTGCCTGTACCTCCTTATGCAACGGTTTTCACTAACTTCTGTGCACCGATTTCCTCAGGCTCCTCCACCTGGGAAGAAGCACCAGGAATTCCCACCTGCGACATCACCTGGCTGGCGGCCATCTCTCTCCTGGACCTCCATCTTCCCCTATGAGGACATCTGTGGCCGAAATATACATGTATCACAGCATGCAAATGCCGGTTGCCATCGCCAGGCTTCATAATGCACTCACCAGGGTGAGCAACCCTCGCTCCCTCTGGCGCCAACTTATCTCCAAGTTCCTTCGGACCCTGATGCTCTCTTGGGAGGAAAAAGGGCATCATCGCCTATGGCATTCTGCTGCGCATTTATAAGGTGCGCCAGGAATCATGAGAAACACAGCAGACTGCAGCTCTCCTCTCAGGTTTGAAAGGTGTGGGACCGGAGATCATCCCAGTAATTGCAATGCCATTCTGGAGACCTCTTCCCCCAAACCTCACCCCCCCCCTTGTCTCCTCATTTCCAGGTTTGAGGCTGGAAAGGAAAATAAAGAGATAAGACGATCTCACTAAGTTTTGTAGCCACAAGACAAGGTCAGAGGCAAGCCAGATGCTCACAATATTTTGAGTTCTCAACTACAGCCTCCAGCAATAAAAGTCACTTTGTGCTTTTGGAAGGAGTCGAAGTCTTAAAGGAAACATTAAAATGTCAAACTTTTACAAATACTTGACAATATTTGACCAGAGGCTGCATAGTGTAAAGCTCCACATGTGGAGTTAACACATTAAGGCCTAAATCCTGTTTGTCTTGAGTAAAACAGACCAATTCAATTAATAGGATTTACTGATGAGTTGACCCACCATGCAACAATTGACTGAATAGGTCTACTCTTGTTGGGGACTAACAAACAGGAGGCCAGCTATGCAACACTGTACATTTGAACCAAGACACCAAAACTCCATTCAAATGCACATGAGTCTCCATGTACCATTCATAATGAGCATCCAGGTGCCATACACAACTGTGTATCTACTTAAAATGCACAAGCGCCCATCAGTGTGCAACATCACAGCATGCACAACTCAGCTTGTGCAACCAACTGAATGCAGACATTCCACATTAGACAAAACTGCCCAGCTGCTTCCGTAAGGGAAACTCAGGCATGCCTAAGACATCAACAGGATTTTGGCCCAGATCTTCCACTGACAAGTCAAATATTTGAATTTAGTCATAGCAAAGGGGAGACTGGTCCTAGGGATGCTGTGTGGTTCCAACAGTGGCCCCAACCAATGCAAGATTAACTTCACAGGCAGTTGATCCCATTTGTGTATCTCCTTGGCAAGAGCGGGAACCCTCACATCAAAATGCCCCACTCCCCCAAAAAATAATGGTGCAGCATCCCTGAGCCCCAGGTCTTATGGAAGGTAGACTTGTTTCTCCTAGCGGCAGAATGTGGCCAGAAGACTAACATGTTTGCAGGGCTAAACAGGGAACTGATCCAGGACCCGTGCCATTCTGGAGAGGACTCTAGAGAGATCTTTGGATGGTGATGTGAGCTCTCCAGGGTGCTGAACTCTTTCCCCCAAATAGGTATGGTACCTTGGAGAGCTCCTGAAAGGATTGTGTTACAACCTGGAGTGGATTCACCACCAGGTCCCCTGGAGTTCAGATGGAAGGGAGAACCACTTAAGGGATTTCTGTCTTGGTCCTCTGATACCTTGGGTCATTCTTTGGAAAACTAATTCTGATTCAGGTTTTCTTGTTTCATTTTGGCCCAGGTTCAATTTTACATGGAAGATCTCAGGGGCAGAAAATTGGCTCCTGAGATCCACCACAGTTGCCTACCCCAAATTTCCACTCTTTTTCAAATTGCTCTGCTGATGTTCCAAGGCCAGGTTCTGCTTATGGCCACAGCACTGCACTGCAACTTTCCAGAAGCCAAAGGAAGAATGTGTCATATTTTTATTGCAAGGAGGGAATGATTCTTTTAGATGAAAAGCAATACAAGATGCCAGGCAGAGCTACTTATTAAAAAACAAAAGATCACATTGATGCTGCCCTTGGGACTGCATTCAAAGAAGTGCCAATAGCATCTAATGCTTCTATACTCCGCCTTGCTTACTGCATGCAAACAGAGGCTGGCAATTAGCAGCACCTATTAATGCTTCCAGTTAATTCTCTGCCAGGGAAATCTGCTTTGAGGTTTAATAGAGAGATTTTAAACTGATATTAGGAACTAATTAACAGCCCACTTATTGACAGAGACAACCCAGAAAAACAAAGAAGAAAAGGCAATACCTTCAGGATACACGCAAACACACATCTGGGCCGGAGGTGCATGGAAACTCTGAGAACAAGGGACCCTGCAGCATGAAACACTTCCAGCATGAAGACCAGGCTAGCAATGAAGGTTTAGGACTGGTTTACTCCTGGTTTGGAATCAATGGTTTATTCCTGCCCTGGTTTATTACCAGACTGGCCAAGCCAGAGTCTGCAACTCTGCCCTTCCATGCAATGGGATCAACATGTGGGTGGTGAGCACTTCTGTAAGGGCTACTGAGGCTTACAAAACCCATAACACTTGCTTTCCAGTCTGATTCTTCTGGAACTGGGCTCTGGGAGACCAGGGTTCAAATTCCTCTTCAACCATGGAAAGAATCATCTGGGTGGCCTTGGGCAAGTCGCCCACTCTCAGCCTCAGAGGACAGAAATGGTGGCACACCTCCATAGAAGGGTATTGGCCAAGTAAATCCTAGGATGTGGGCACCATGAGTGATATATAACAACAAGAGTGGCAGAGCTACTGTTGACTGTTTCCTGTTCAAAGCAGAAAACCCTCTTTCCTTGGACTATAACAACTCCTGTGTGTCCTTGAAAGCAGTGCTTGAACACTTCTCCATTTGCATTACATGTTTATGATTTCAGTGGCATGCGCTGAGCAACTGTGGCAGATGGCTCATGGCTCCTGCATCATAACCTCCCAAGGGGCTTGACCCTGGGTCTCAGGTGGAGGACCTGCAATCTCAGGTCCTGGGATTCTTCTACTAGTACCAATGATTCCCAAACTCTGGCCTTGCAGGTCTTTTTGGACTTTGGCTCCCAGAGTCTCAGATCACAGGCCAAGATGGCTGAGGCTCCTGGAAGCTGAAGTCCAAAACACCAGAATATGAGAGTTTGGGAATCACTGTACTACACATACACATACACACACCAACACACACACCAAGACTATCTCTTGACCAACAAACAGGGAGCAAACATGCTTCTGACTATGACTCTGGCTACAGAACTGCAGTATCCATCATCCTCTATGCCTCATTTGGTTGCAAATGGAGCATTTGAGTGCCTAGCATGCTGACTGCTCTGCTAGGCGTCTAACGGTCTCTCACCTGGGGTCAGTAGGAACAGGTCAGCAGGGTCCAAGGCCTTGCAAAGCACCACTGTGTCTGCACCTTAGCCAATCTCAATGTACCCGGGGTGGCAGACTCCACTTGTGAACAACAAAATGTTCTCTGAACGCAGAAGACGGCATACTCTTTCCCCGCAACTCCCATATATTTTTTCATTGGGTCCATTTTGCCAACTGCGGACCAAGGAGCCCACTTAAGGCTGCCCAATAAATGCACAGGTGAAACCTCAAAGTAAGCGCATGCTCATATAGGAAGGGAGCTAAAGATCTTAATGGCTTCAAAATGAGAACTTAAAAGCCTGGAGATGTATCCCAAGAGCTCAGAAAACACCAAAGAAGCAACAGAGACCAGAAACCGATAGACTTTGTCTCCATCCCAACCTCCCAGGGGCCTGCTAGTAGGAAAAATATAGGTCTGTTTTTATTACTACGACATGTGAGGTAAAGGAAACATAGCCTCAGTTCAGAACACAATATTCGCTAAAGGAAGAAAAACAGAGTTATTTATCCAGGGTCATCCATGGAGGGCGACTGACCGGTTCTCTTTGACAGAGAAGGCCAAAGACGTTGCAAAACTACAAATCTCAGGATTCCATAGGATGGATCTACCACAGTTAAAGTGGTGTCAAACTGCACTATTTCTACAGTGTAGATGCACCCTCACATCATACACAGTTGTAAGCATAGCCAAGATTCAGTGGAGATCAAGATGGGGCCCATTCGCTGCACATGGCTGCTTTGCACATGAACTATTATTGAGGATTAATCTGCTTTGCATGACTTTAAGAGCAGACACCTCGCACTTCCGGTTTTGCACTACGTTCTGCAAGGACATGCTGAAGGCAGATATATATATATATATATATATATATATATATATATATATTTGCCAACAAACAACGAAAGTGAGGAGGAGGGTTGGAAAAGAGACATCCTTCTCTGAACTCTCTGTTTCTCTTCAGGATAGAATTCACCTTCACTTCCAAAGTGCAAAAAGAGAATTGCCCATTTCCTCTTGTAAAAAAAAGAGTGATTAAACAAGGAGACAAAGATATTCAAAGCAGGGTTCTTTGACTCCCCTCCCTTCAACTTTCAGTATGATCTGCAGAGAGAGAGAGGAAAGGAAGCCTGGCGGCGCATGGACTGCCACATCGGCCTCCCATGCACTTCCCCCTTCAGCCTCACCAGCTATGCCCACATCCTGATGGGTCCCAGGCTCACAGGTGCTGCTCGAAAACTACAGATCCCAGCAAAGAATGGAGGGACTGGTGAGAAGGCCAGGGGTCTTCATGCAAAGCCATGGAGCTGAGCGCTCACACATGCAATGCCCCAGACAACGTTTTGCAAGCCAGCTTGGCTGGAAGCTGGGGGACCTTCCTGCTCCCCCTCTTCCGAGGCATTTTTAAAGGAATTGCTACTGAGCGGTCCCTTCTCTCATCCAAAAATTTCACTGAAGCCTCTCCGATGCATACAGTCCTGACTTTCAGGTTGGGCTGAAAGTGTTTGGGTGGGTTATTTTTAATTTCACAAAAGGGGAAGTCAATACATTGCTGCAGAAACATTTACCCACGTCAATACCAAAGCCATTTTTATCCTCCTGACCACCACTTAACAAAGAAGAGAAACCCCTGACAGTCTTCCCAAAACTGGTTGAAAACCACAACTGAGCTGGGATGTCAAAAAGATATAGATGTGAGGGTTATTTCAATTTTTGGTTTGCAGTAACTTACAAAAGCAGGGATGGGAATCAGGTGGTTCACCAATTAAATTGTAAGTGTCCCTTTGCCTCTGCAGAGTGTCCAAAAGCCATTTGGACACAAAGCTATTACTTTAAGAATGCCTTTCCCTCTTTTGGGAGCTAGACTGAGCTTGGGCAATTGCAATTACAGGAGGTCCGGGGGTCAATTTCTGTGGGTTACTCAGATTGCAAAAAATTCAGAAAGAAAACCAAATGCAAGAAGAGGCTGGAAATCTACTCCTGGTGTTGAAAAATGGGTATTTCTTATTTAATGCGGAGGACTGTGACCTATTTAAAAGCTGTGTTGCTGCTCCTGACATTTTCCAGGAGAAGCAATCCACACTTTTTCTGCTCAGTGAAAAGGCAATCTGAAGGTATTCAGGGGCCCAAAAGCAGACTTGGGGGCCACATGAAGCCCCAGAACTCGTTGCCCACCCCCCCAAAATGATTTTGGAACAGACAGAGAAAGAAGGGGGTCCCTATTATGGACAAATCAGACTGGACTGATGTGTATTTGGGGGAGCTCAGTTGATTCAGGACTCTCTTCCTGGGTGCCAATGAGTCTTTCAAGACACAACATCCAAAGAGACCTTTCCCCTTTGACACAAGAAGGAAGCAACTTGTGCATAATTCGAGAGAGACAGACCTCGGAAGGTGGCAAAACAATGCAGTTCCCCCTCCCCATAAGAATCCTGTCTCCAATGACATTTTCCCTCAGTCCCCTAATTTCTAGCATTGCATGAAATGTAAAACTTCTGCTGAGCATTTAGAAGCAACCATTTGGGCATCCAAAGCAAAAGGGGAGCAGTAGGCAAAGTGACCCCAGCAATGCAGACACAGCAAAGGGAAGAGTTCGAGGTCTGGGTGACTTTCAAGGTCTCTCTCTCTCTCTCTCTCTCTCTCTCTCTCTCTCTCTCTGAAATGCTAGAAATTTGGAGACTTCAGTAAAATTTCACACAGGGAGGCAGATTTCATTTAGGTGCTACAGGTTGAATCTCTTTTATCTGAAATGCTTGGGACCAGAAGGGTTTTGGAGTTTAGATCCCCCCCCCCCCAGATTTTGGAATATTTGCATATATCTTGATATCTTGGAGATGGAAGCAGATTAGTGTGTGTGCGGTTGTTTTAAAAGTTTACTGCAAAAGAAAGCAGGGCAAAAGCATTGCCGATATTCTTACAGAAAGAGAGGCACCCAAACTAAGTGCAGATTCAACTTTTGGGAAGGATGTGTGCACCATTCATAAACTAAGCATCACCTTCAGCCCCAGATGTCCTCTCCTCCAAACTCTCCCATGGACAAAGCCTAATCCTACTTTCCTTCTTCTTGCTCTGAGCTCTGGCCTTAGAAATAAATCCCACCTTGGCTCCAAATGTGAAATTTCAAGGCGGCTACATCCAGGATTCATACAGAAACACACACTCCACGGAGGCATCACTCACCTTGACACTGGAAACCTTGCTTCCCAAAGCCCCTGCAAAGGAGAGAGAGAGACAGACAGAGGGTTAGAGAAGCCAGAGATGCACACAAAGCCATCCACACTTTTTTGCAACATCTGAACCTGCGGAGCAGACCCTGAACCTCCTGGAACCGCAAAAAGCAGCTCCCTCCTCCCTGTATTTTGTCATTCTTCTGTGCATTCAAGTCAACTCTGACTCTTAGATAAACCAAAAGGTTGTGAGTTCAATACCAGCCAGGGCTCAGGCTCGACTCAGGCCTCCATCCTTCAGAAGTCGCTAAAATGAGTCCCCAGCTGTTGGGGGGCAAGGAGCTTACAGTTGTAAACCGCTTAGACACTCCATAGTGCGGTATGAAGCGGTATATAAATGAAGCTGCTTTGCTTTGCTTTTATGGCAACCTATGAAGGACGGACTGCCAAGGCAAGGGTCCCAGTCATCCCCAGCCCTGCTCTGGTCTTGCAAACTCCGGCTTCCTTGACCAGATCAATCCATCCGTGGTCAAGCCTTCCACTTTCCCCTCCATTATCATATTTTTTGAATAAGTCACAGCATCTCATGATACGTCCAAGGTATGACGATAGCTTCCATTTAGTCATCCTGGCTTCAAGGGAGAGTGCAAGCTTGATTTGCTTACAGACACATTTATTGGCCTTTTTTGGCAGCCCATGATGTTTTCTGTATTATTATTATTATTATTATTATTAATCTTCCCCACCAGTCACTCTCAATCTTTGGCCCTCCTTTTGGTCAAGGATGCCTGACCACTGGTCATCTGAAGTCCATCTGTTGGACCAAAGGGTGAAAGACACGGTTGTGGAGAAATATATATATATTTAATTGACGAGACAAACAAGGAATCCTAGGTGCTGCTGGCTAATTTCAGAGGAAGGCATTGGAAAACCACCTCTGAGTATTCCTGGCCTAAGAAAACCCTACAATATTCATGGGATCACCACAAATCAACAGGGGTCGTGTAGGCACATATGCACACATGTCTAAATACCCTAAAGGCACCAGATCCTGTCTGATCTTGGAGGCTATGCAGGGTCAGCCCTAGTTAGTGCTTGGATGGGAGACCGCCAACAAAGACCAGGTGCTGTGGGCTCCGTTTCAGAGGAAGGATTCCTTTGCTAAGAAAACTCAGTGAAATTCATGGGGTCACTATATGGTGACAGGTGATGTGAAGGCACACACACACACACACACACACACAGATGGGTAGGGGTCTCATCTTCATTCTTCTGCATCTTCCTGCCCTATAAAGTGGCATATTTTTTGGGGGGGCGAGGGGGTTACTGCAGAAAATTCCTATCCTTGCTCTGCTTCAATACCCGTGACTATGTTTGTCTGAATTCACAACTCTCCATCCCTTATAAAGGCCAGAGCTTGTGAAATATGTTTCTCTGGATTACAAAAGCTAGAGGATTCTGGGAGTTGTAATCCAAAGAAGTCACTCCCCCCAAAAAATAGCAAAGAGGAGGAAGGTGGGGAGATACAGTCCTCCTCTTCTCCTTCTTCTACCTGCACCCCTCACCTCTTTCTCATGTCTCTTCCCAGGCTCCTCTATCCATCTATCTATCTATCTATCTATCTATCTATCCTCTCCCCGTCCCTCATTCCCTTCCTCTTCATCTTTTCCTTCTTCCTCCTTTCCTCCTGCTCTGCCTCCCTCTCCTTCCTTCCTTCCTTCCTTCCTCTCCTTCCTTCCCTTCCTCCTTATCTTTTCCCTCTTCCCCCCTTTCTCCTGCTCTTCCTCCACCTCTCTACTCTCCTTCCTTCCTTCCTTCCTTCCTTCCTTCCTTCCTTCCTCTCCTTCCTTCCCTTCCTCCTTATCTTTTCCCTCTTCCCCCTTTCTCCTACTCTTCCTCCACCTCTCTACTCTCCTTCCTTCCTTCCTTCCTTGGACTCCAAGCCCTCCAAGCCCATGGCACTGCACCTGACTTTCTGTGGCTTTGCATTTAACTTCAGGAGGCAATGAGGAGGAATGGAGGAGGAGAGAAAGAAGTGGAGGGGGATTGATTAGAGAAAGGAAGGAGGTGGAATTGGGGAATTAACAGGCGGGCGATCCTTGCCTGACTCACCCCAGCCTTGCCTTTGGAGGAGCGCTCACTCAGTCCCAAATCCTGAACCTCTCTTGCTCTTTTAAAGGCCAGGAGGAATGTGTTTTTCTCCTACCTTCCCTGAACTGCTGCTACTGAATAAAAGCTGCTAATCTCACAGGTGACACAGGACTCCTAGTTCCCTCTTTTTAAGCGAATGAGTGGATCTGGAACATTGTGTGTTAATCAATGGAAGACTTTGTCATCTTGGAGGAGATCTGGTTGAACCCAGCCATTATTTCTAAATCCGCACACATCTCCGTAGCTGTACCCGCGCATACAAATTAGCATGTGTGCTTTTCTGAGCAGATTTGCATTCTGCAAAAGCCTCCCCCCCAGCCCCCGAATCTTTTAAGTCCCTGGCAGAGAAGAAGCCTGTGGGGTCAAAGGGGGAACTAGAAAGCCGCTCATCAACCACCTTGCAATCACAAAGGGGGGGCACCTAAAGTGGGCCACATCCAGCAAAATGGGTTGCACCCGACGCAGGGGGCCACATCTGGCCAAGTGGGCCACATTGAATAAAGTGGGACCCCTTAAAGACACAGGGCCACCTCAAAGTGGGACGCTTTGGGCACCCGAAGCCACAGCCAGCCCAACAGGTTGCCTCCAACGAAGGGGAACGGCAGGGCTAGCCAAGTGGGCCATGTTTTAAAAAGTGGGCCACATCCAGCAAAACTGGGTACGTCCATGGAGTCACATGGAGTCACATCTGGCCAAGTGGACTATAGCCAGTACCAAGGGCCCTATCCACCAAAATGGGTTGCATTCAAAGCAGGGGCCATGTTTTACAAAGTGGGCCACATCCAGCGAAGCAGGATGCATCCTCTACATAAAGCCTACAGCCAGTGTGTGGTGAAGTGGTTTGAGTGCTGGATTATGACTCCCATGGTTTGAATCCCAGCTCAGTCATGAAACCCACTGGGTGACCTTGGGCGAGTCACACTCTCTCAGCCTCAGGAGAAGGCAATGGCAAATCTTCTCTGAACAAATCTTGCCAAGAAAACCCCCGGGATAGGTTTGCCTGAGGGTGGCCATAAGTCACAAAAGACTTGAAGGCACACGACAACAGCAAAATAGCCATTGCCAAGGGCCCCATCCACCACAAAGAGCTGCATTAGGCCACGTTTTAAAAAGTGGGCCTCATCCACCAAAAGAGAGTATATCCAATACATCCAATATCCACATCTAGCCAAGCGGACTATAGTCAGTGCCAAAGGGCCCCATAAAAATGAGTTGCATTCAAAACAGGCCACTGTATCTAGTCAAGTGGGCCACCTCTTTTATAAAGTGGGCCGCCTCCACCAAATCTAGCTGAGGGACTATAGCTGGCACCAAGGGCCCTATCACCAAAATAAGCTGCATTCAAAACAAGGTGCTGCATCTAGCAAAGTGGGCCACATTTTACAAACTGGGCCATATTGGGTTTAGGGGACCACATCTGGCAAAGCAGGCCATGTCCGGAGTTGAGGGTCATCTCTGTAAAAAATGGGAAAAGGTGCGGAACTAGGGTACGCCTTTGATAAAATGGGCAAGGCGCAGAACCAGGGGCCACATCCGGCCAAGCGGGCCACATCCAGCCAGGCTTTGAGATGTCACCCCCAGAGGAAGGCCGAGGGGCAAGTGAGACCCTGCCGAGGGCATCAGGCCCTTCTTCCCATTCCTTTCCAAGGGAGCCAGCTGTGGGCAAAGGAAAAGAAGGGCAAGCCCCCCCCCCCCAGGGAAGGCATGGGCCAGAAAGGGCCACGCAATGTCATTCTGAGGTGGGTCTAGTGGGGGGGAGAGGGAAAGAGGCCTCTCTCTGGGGCCACAGAGCCTTCTCCCCCCCCCCAACACACACACACACACACACATGTTGGGACCCCCGAAAGGGCAAGGGCAGCACCCAAAGGGCAGAGGGGTTCCAAGGGCCCCTTCCAGCCAAATGGGATGCATTCAGGCCAGGGCAAAGGTGGGGGGGGGCTTCCTTCCTTCCAGATGTGGGGGGAGTGAATGCGCGGAGCCACATCTGGCCAAGCGGAGTATAGCTGGTGCCAAGGGCCCTATGGGATTGAAGGGGGGGGATTTGGGGGGTCTCTGTGTCCCTGCTTACCAGATGAAGTCGGTGCAGTGGCTGCAGAAGGTGGGCTGCTTGAAGAAGCGGGCGGTGAACTTGTGGTTCTTGACCTCGTGGACGTTCTTCTGCCGGAGGGCGCCTTTGCGGGCGAAGCGGACCGGACCGTCCTCCGAGCCCTCCGGAGCGCCCCCGCCGGAGTTGGAGGACGACGAGGACAAGGAGGACGAGGACGAGAAGGAAGAGGAAGGAAAGGCAGACCCAGAGGGAGCAGCAGGAGCAGGAGCAGGAGGAGGAGGAGGAGGAGGAGGAAGAGGGGGCTCCTGGCCAGCTGCTGGGTCGGCCATGCTGCTCATCCCTCCCTGCCTCCTTCCCTCCTCCCGCAGCCCTGAAAGAGGAGGAAGAGGATGCCCCTGGATGGAGGGCTTTCTGGGCTCCGGAGCCGCTCCGCCCGATGCTGCGGCGGATGCGGCGGATGCGACTCCCCTCCCTCCCTCCTTCCCTCCCTCCCTCCTCTGAGCGCAGCTGGGCAGAAGCAGCAGCAGCAGCAGCCTCCTTCCCTCCTTCCTGGCCACGCCTCCTCATCTGCATCCAGGCCACGCCCCCTTCCAAATACAGACCCCGCCCACTTGCCCCCCCCCCCCCCCCTCACTCTCCCTTCCATCTGCACCGCTCTGCCTTCCCGCTTCTAATGCGGGATTTCTCTTCTCTTCTCTTCTCTTCTTTTTGGGTGACTCCAGGGGAAGGGAGGGGGAGGGGGAGATACTCCCAGAGTGTGTCTGCAGGGCGCAGGGTTATAGCGGGTTGGTCCCGCGTTGGCTGCCTCCTTAGGGAACCCTGGGTGGGAGTTGCAGCAGTTTGGCCCCATTATTCCAGGGCTTTGGGGGAAGGGGCGTCCGCACTGGACAGACACAGTTAGTAGCAGGTTGATCCCGTTTTAACTGCCCTGGTTCTGTACCTGCGGGAATCCTAACCAGAAGGAATTTAGCCTTCTTTGCTGTAGTTCTGCAAGAGAGCAAGGGCTGTTGCTGGACTGCAAGTCCCATCACCCCAAGCCATGCCTAGGCAAGTCACACTCTCTGGCCCAACAGGATCCCCTCCCCTGAGCTGCAGGCGCTAGGGGATTGCAACTCCCATCAGTCTCACTCACTCCTGGGCCTGAGGCAGCTCCTGGCCGCCATTGGAGTGTATTCCAGATTTTAAAGTCACTGTCCAAGGTGCTGGACTTGGTGCCCCAAGCAGGAAAAGCAGAGTCTGGGAGGGTCTGAAAGTGGGGTGGGGGGCATGGACACCGCCTTGGGGTCCCATGTGCCCCACCACCACCACCACCACCGCCGCCGCTGGCAGGCTGCCCAGGCATCTGGATTAGCCATCCAGATGTTTGCCTCCTGGGCCTGTAAGGGCCTGGGAGGAGAGACAGGGTCAGCCTTTAAGGCCGACCCTAATCCTGAAGACACAGACCCTTTGTAGACCTACTCCTCCTCATTTGGGGTTGAATGCCTTCAAGTCTTGGGCAAACTGACAAGGAAGGAGGACTAACAACAGCACCTATAGATGCATAGCGTTGAAAGAGACCCCAAGGGCCATCCAGTCCAACCCCATTCTGCCATGCAGGAACTCACAATCCAAGCACCCCGACAGATGGTCATCCAGCCTCTGTTTAAAAACAGCCTCCAAAGAAGGAGACTCCACCACAATCCAAGGCACCATCTTTCGCTATCAAACAACTCTTGTGGTAGGAAGTTCCTCCTAATGTTTAAGTGGACTCTCTTTTCCTGTCGCTTGCATCCATTGAGGCTCCACTGTGTCCTATTCTCTGGAGCTGCAGAAAGCAACCTCGCTCCATCCTCAATATGGCATCCCTTCAAATACTTAAACAGGGCTCTCGTGTCACCTCTTAACCTTCTCTTCTCCAGGCTAAACATCCCCAGCAATTCCCTAAGTCTCTCCTCTGAGGGTTTGGTGGTTCCCAGACCCAGACCCAGACCCAGCCGACTAGGAAAGCCGCATGCCTGGAGGCTGATACCGGCACCCATCCCATCCTGAACCGCTTGGGAAAATGGCACCTCCCCATTGCCTCTTCTTCCTTTGGGAGAGATAGCCCCAGATGGCCGAAGGAAAGGGCGGCAACATCCAGCCTCTTCCACACTCCTGGGTCCCCTGTTTTGGAATGAGGCTGGGAAGATGGCCTGGAGAAAGGGTTTTTGGGTTTTTGCAAGACCTGAGCAGGACTGTCCAGTGTTAAGGCTGGAGGTCAGTAGGAAGCCAGCCAGCAGTAAATGCCTCTCTGAGGCTGTGGGCGGCCAGACCAGGCCATCCTCAACTGACCTCTATTTCAGCCCAAGAAACACCTGGGTCTCAGGAGAATCTTGGCCACATGCCCCCATTTATTGATGGTGATCTCCTTTTCTCCAGAGAGTCATGTATTGGCTGTTTTCTGAGACAGAAAGCCTGTTGATACGGATCAATGGTTTCATCTCAGATGACAAGTCCTCCATCCCCATTCTCTCGCAGGATGCCCCTTGCTTGTTTTCCTTTCCTTGACCTCAAGGAAGAAGTGGACTGATGGAGAGGGACTTATCCAGCCTGGACCTCATCACTTGGAGGGTCCAGAAGGTCTCCAGATGTGCTCCAGATGTCCAGAGCTACATTGGAAGAAAAAATGCCAGTGTCCTCCGGGTTCGACTCTGAATTGAAATGGAGCTCTCCAAGGGGCTGAAGCCGTTTAGGGGTTACCATTCAAAACCTTTCCATTAAAGCCATCGTACAAATGAAGTTAATCAATTAAAGTGTGTGGCTGTCCCACTGGGGTTTGAGCATTGGACGACAACTCTGGAGACCAGGGTTCAATTCCCAGTTCAGCCATGGAAACTTATTGGGTGACTTTGGGCTGGTCACACTCTCTCAGCCTCAGGGGAAGGCAATGGCAAACCCCCTCTGAACCAATCTTGCCAAGAAAACCACAAGATATGGTTGCCTTAGGGTTGGAAACGATTTGAAGGCACACAACAACAACCACAACCCTTTCCATGAAAGCCTTCATACAAATGAAATTAGTTAATTACAAGTATGTGGCTGTTCCACTGTCCTTTCTAAGGCTGCCAACTGACTGGAAAAAAACACCATCCCCTCCTGCTCCTATGCCCTTAAGAACAAACAGGCTGATCTGCAGGTATCACCAACAGGTGAAGCTGTTTATCAGGCAACAAAGAGGGTGCATCTACATTGCAGAAATAACGCAGTTCAACACCACTTTGAGTGCTGTTACTCCATCCTATGGAATCCAAGCTTGCACCAAACCCTAACTTGCACTGAAATCAAGCCAAAACCAAATGAACTGTCATTTCCACCAAGCCTGCAAGGCATTACAGTTTTACAAGTAGGGTTGTGATCGGGTGCATCTACACAATAGAAATAATGCAGTTTGATGCCACTTTAAGTGCCATCGCTCTGTCCTATGAGATCCTGGGATCTGTCATTTTGCAAGGTCTTTAACCGTCTCTGCCCAAGAGTCCTGGGGCCTCACCAAACTACAAATCCCAGGTTTACGTAGAATGGAGCCATGGGCGTTAAAGCGGTGTCAAACTGCATTATTTCTGCAATGCAGATGCACCCTTGGACATCACGAGGGGTAACTCTGGCCCTTTGTTTGCATTTGGAAACCGTCTTCTCTGTCCTCTCTGGCGAACTCGGTGCCACTTGCGCAGATGCCTGGTGAATTCCTCTCTGCGGGAGTTTGTTTATAATTAAATCTTCCTGCTGCTTTCTTCTTTCCTTCCCAAAAGCACTGGGAAAATCTTGTGCCTGACCCATTTCTGTTGTAAAGGCGGCAAATGACAAATCCTGCGCATCCATCTCTCTCCCTTTGTATGTTTGTGGCTGTCAGGAAAAGAAAGGCAGCCTTGCAAAGGGAGAAACACATACATTCAGGGGGGGAAACTCCACGTGTGACATCTGCCAGCAAAGACCTACTTTATAAAGATCTTGGATCAGTAATTAAGCTACGGAGGTGATTCTTTTTCATGGCCTTCTCTTTCTAGGAACCTCAGGCAGAATCCTCTGGGCTTCTTGGGTATGTCCAAGTTCCCATTTGTTGTGGTTTTGTGCCTTCGAGTTGTTTCCAACTTATAGCAACGCTATCATGGGGTTTTCTTGGCAAGATTTGTTCAGAGAAGGGTTGCCGTTGCCTTCCTCTGAGGCTGAGAGAGTGTGACTTGCCCAAGGTCACCCAGTGGGTTTTATGGTCGAATGGGGAAACAAAACTCTGGTCTCCAGGGTCATAATATAACACAAAAGTGAATATATTTTTGTTGTTGTTCAATGGACATCATCTCGTTGTTGTTGTTGTTGTTATTTCTTGCCTACCTTTCCTCATGGATCAACAAGGCAGGGAACAACAACAAAACAATGATGAACAACATCACTTAAAACACATTCATTAAAGCAGACAAGGACAAATAAGACATATACCATCTAAAACTTCACTTGATCTTATCCAAAAGGCCGATAAGCGATAATCCGAACTGAATTTTAAATTCTTTATATGCAAGATTTTTATGCTATTTATTTTATTTAGTACTTTTATAATGCTCCTCTTACATGTTGTATTGTATTTCAACGCTTCGTATGCGAATGGCCTTTGGTCGAAGCATTTACAAATGACAGACATTTAAAACAATCCACATTTAAAAATCAGCATCTAATTTCACCATTTAAAAATTGACTGGATAAGCCTTCTGAAAAAGACTGGTCATTTGGCACCATTGTGCGCACAGATGTGTTTACACGTGTGAACTCACAAGTGTGTGTGCCTACAGGCCTGCCCTTGCACAGACATCCGTGAGTGCATTTCGTTGTGCGTCTTTGCCATTCCATTGCAAAGCACAATCAGTTGCACAGCTCCACAAGTGGAGATTGGCACTACACAATCCCAATGTAGGATTTTAGGCCTCTAAAGGTCAAAATTAAGGATTTGTTGCTGGGACAAAATCACAGCTCAGAGGGCAGCCTGCCTCTGGACCCCGCTTTTGCACCCACATCTTAGTTTGCATGTGCAATTAGATAGTGACACACATCCGAAAGTGCACAGCGTTGTTGCAAAAACAGCCGTCTCTCAGGTGATGGGTGCCTTGGGCCAATTAGTGTAATCAGTTGACATGCTAATCACTGTTTGATGTGTCTGCCTCCACTGACAGGCAACACACTCAGAACACCCACCGGGACTGACTTCTGACATCCTCTTTGGGCAACACACACACACACACACACACACACACAATACCTGCAGTTGTTTTGCTCCAAAAGTGCCATTGCAGCAAGGATTGGGGGGCAGACGCTGCAGGCCTGACCCACAAATTGGGGCTGGGGAGGGTCTCCCACATTTTGAAAGAAGTGAAAGGCACCCTAAGCCAGTCTGGCTGGTGTATGACTCCAGGGACCAGGGTTCGAATCCCTGCTCAGCCATGGCAAACCCACTGGGTGACCTTGGTCAAGTCGCACTCTCTCAGAGGAAGGCAATGACAAACCTCCTCTGAACCAATCTTGCCAAGAAAAACCCATGATAGAGTCGCCTTAGGGTTGCCAATTGAAGACACACAACAACAACAAAGGCCCAAAAAGCACTGCTGAAATAATCCAGTTTGAGACCACTCTAACTGCCCTGGATCAGTGCTAGGGAATCCTGGGAATTGTAGTTTATTGTGGCCCCAGAGCTCTCTGACAGAGAAAGCTAAATGTCGCACAAAACTACAGTTCCTAGAGTGCCCTAGCACTGAGCCAGGGCAGTTAAAGGGGTCTCAAAGTGGATTATTTCTGCAATTTCTTTGGACCAAAGTTTAAAATTAAGTCACTGCCCTGTTATTCTGAACAGGCTGAGAGAAGACTGTGAGCTGCCCAAAGCTGTTCAGGGGGCTTCCATGGCTCAGTGGCATTCAAACCTTGGGCCGAGTGGGGATTCGAACCCAGAGCTCAGTACCCAAGCCACTATACCACACTGGCTAGATCTATGGAGAGGGGGACACCAGGTCATTTCTTCCAGCCTCCGGCCCCCAACAGAGGTTCCTCATCCAAACCCCCTCCTTGGCAATGCCACCTGCCCTCCGTGCGGCTTTTCCGACCTTTTCCTTTCGCCATTGCAGGCCTTGCCAAGAATCCCCCACCGGGCTGGCATTTCCAAACATTATAATAAATGCTGACTTTATCATATTAATGACATCAGCATTTCCATAGCAACAGGAGTCCTTCATAAAAGGGTGAGTGAGGGTGGCAGAAAGAGGGAGGAAAAGACTAAGAATAGGGCAGGGACCCGAGCAAAGCCTTGGCACTGAGGAAAGGGCCTTTGGCGGAGCCACTTGGTTGGCAATGCTTGGCGCTGCGCTTCCCTTTTGCTGACGGGCCCAGCATCCCCTCGTGGGCAATGGGCCCCCAGATAGCACTAATTCTGTCCAGACCATCCCTGGACATCAATCCAATCCCACTTTGCTGGCTAAATGGGGCGCCTGGACTGGGATGCAAAGCCAAAGGAAGAAGGCAGGTCGCAAGAATGATCTGTTAGCAGAAGCAAACCATGAAAGTCAAAATGCCCAAATATGACCCATGTACAGCTTTGGGAAATGTGCAAGAAGCTCAGGATCAGAGCAAAATCGACTCCCCGAGTCCATTCTCAACTTTTTCCGCAGCCTCAAAATAGCCAAGTTAATACAGAAATGTATGTGGCAAGCACCAGAATGGTATACCAGTTTGAGCATAGGATTAAGGCTCTGGAGATCAGGGTTCAATTCCCTGCTCAACCATGAAAACCTACTGGGTGACTCTGGGTGGGTCACACCCTCTCAGCCCCAGAAAACCCTGTGATCCTATGAAAGGTGGAGGGAGTTTTGGAATGGGGAGCAGGCAGGCTGGGCACCAGGTAGGAGATGGGATAAACTGGCCAAATGCACCTTTGCAAGGTGTTAACCAGTGTTATTATAATATGGTCCCCTTAACCCAACTGCTGAAGAGTATAAGTCAACCATCGGGTGACCTTGGGCAAGTCACACTCTCTCAGCCTTGCAAAAGCAAACCCCCTGTGAACAAACCTTGCCAAGAAAACCCCATGACAGGTTCACTTCAGGGTCGTCACAAGGCTCAAAGGAACACAACAACAACAGTCTAACAAGCACACAAATACAAATACAAATACAAATGAACCCTACTGGACAGCTGGCCTGGGTGCTGACAAGGACTGCAGAGCCCATCTGCCTGGTGGCAAGTGCCCAAATCATAACACACGTATTCTATGGCGGACGCGCAGGTGCCAGAGACGTCCGTCCTCCCATTAGGCCAAGAGCCAGCCATCTAATGGCCTTTCCTAATGGTCAGCCACTGCTGCCGTCCTCCGGCCATAACTCAGCCTCCAACTCTTCTTGGAGAGAAACAAGAGGAGGCTGCCCCATTCATTCATTCATTCATTCATCACTTAGGGCCACTGGCAGGTCCTTCCTAGATGGCTTGCAGAGAAAGGCAGGCTCATTGCGGCTCCTTCTGCTGCTGCTGCTGCTGCCGGGTCTGGAGGGAAGGAAATCTGTACAAACAAACATTCCTCCCTCCCTCTCTTGTCCGATTCCTTTTCTCCACACTTTTGGGGGACTGTGTTGTCTGCCGTCAAGTCATTTCCAACTTACGGCGACCCTAAGGGGACCCTATCCTGGGGTTTTCTCTGCAAGGTTTGTTCAGAGGAGGTTTGCCATGGCCTTCTCCTGAGGCTGAGAGAGTGGGAATCGAACCCAGAGCCCAACACTCAAACTACTATACCAAGTCGTCTTTTAGCCCTTTGATAATAATAACAGTTGTGGCACCAGAGCTCTCTGACAAAGAAGGCTAAATAGCTCAGAAACTACAAGTGCCAGGATCCCATTGCACTGAGCCATGGCAGTTAAAGCAGATCCAGGATGCATCAGTCCACTGCCCCATGGGGGCTCATGGGATAGATAGATAGATAAATAAATATGTTAATGTGTGCATTCAGTTCATGGCTTGACTTTGGTTCTACTCTCTGCAGCCCATCTTAGTACCCAGAACATTTTGATTCAAGGAAGCTGCTCCATCTTCTTGGAACCGGTGCCTTTTGCATGCTTTTACCTCCCCAAATATCTCTGCCCAGCCTTCCTGACATCATGATGATCATTTTTATTTTATTTTATTTTATTTATATCTTGGTTTTGCCCTGGGACTCAAGATGGCTTGCAAAATATTCAGACCAATACAGATCAAAATGCATGCAAAGACATCATTAAGAACATATTTCAAAAGCATATATTTGAACATGCAATGAAACAACCTTCAGAATTAAAACCATTTAAAACCCTGACTCTACCCTAGAGAATCCTGGGATTTGGGGGAGGCACCAGAGCTCTCTGACAGACCAGGCTGAGTCTCTCACCCAACTACAACTCCCAGGATGCCACAGGATGCAACCATGGCAGTTAAAGTGGTGCCAAACTGCTTGACTTCTGCAGTGTGGAAGCGCTGTAAGAGGCAGAAGGTAAAATCAAGAAGGTGGCACATTGTTAAAGGTCTACTGCAGTCAATTCCCCAAAGTCTCTCAGAATAATAATGTTTTCATGATTGTCGGGAGAAGGGAAGCAGGAGGGGGGACCATCTTGGCCTCCCAAAGCCTGCCTGGGAGAAGCCACCAAGAGGGCCCTGTGTCCAGGGAAGATGATGGGGCTGAGAGGAGGGCCTCCCCATAAGACCTTCCAGCCCAGGTTTGTCCTTCAGTTTGCATGGAGTCAAGGGATAGAAAGAGGGCTTTGCAGGTCAGACGGCTGGTGGTCCGAAAACATTTCCTTCCGGCTGCTTCCAGGCTGGAAAGCTGCCCACAGGGAGCTGCTGGAGCAGAAGATCTGACTGGTGCGGATGTGCCATGAGGCCAAGGCTGCACCACAGGCAGCTCCATTTGCAGGCTGCTGAGGTTGCCCATGTGTGTTGCTGCCGTCAGCTGTGCATCAGTGATTTGGATGACTAACCCGGCTCCACACCGTCACCAGAAACAGATGCTGAGAAGGAAGTCTCCCCCAGCAGCGCGGTGAGTTTTGCTTCATGCTTCTGTCCTGCCATGGGGAGTTCTCAGCATTGGCACAAAAGTCCATCAAAGCCTGGGAACATTACCCTCCAGTCAGGACTTTTTGAATTGTTGGGTGTTCATCTTCTGCATCCCGCATCTCTCATGGAGCGTGTGGTACCCGACATCATCCCCTTACATTGATGTTTATGATCTCACTCTTGCCTTGCACATTTGATGCTCAGACAGCTTAATCTTGCATGCATTGTGCATGATGGTCTTGGGCAGGGGTAGGCAACCTTTCCCCTTTAAGGGCCGAGGGACTTCAGCTCCCAGAAGCCTCAGCCATGTTGGCCAATAGTCCCATGTTGGCCAATAGCTCTTGGGATTCTGGGAGCTGAAGTCCCTCGGCCCTTAAAGGGGAAAGGTTGCCTACCCCTGGTCTTGGGTGTCCACAAAGCCCTTCAAAGCAACTTGCAAAACACATTTCCAGGTATATGCATAGATGCAATCCAGTGAGGGATTTGAATTGTGGGGCGTTCCTCCTCTGCATCCATCATTTCTCATGGAGACTGTGGTACTTAACACCATCCCATTATATTAATGATCTCACATTTGCACATTTGATGCTCAGAGAGCTTAATCTTGCATGCATTTATTTATTTTTTCAAACAAAACTATGCATGCTGATCCACAAAGTCCCCTAAAGCAACTTGCAAATCACATTTCCAGTCGTGTGCCTAGATTCAAACATTCAGCTCTAGGTATGAACAAGAGATGTAGCACACTGGGGGAGCCAGCCAACATTAACACAATCCCCCCCCCCCACATGCACATCAGTGGTCTACCACTAGCTATTATAAAATACAATAACCATTAGCAAAACCAAATGAAGTGTGACTCCTTAAACTAGTTCTTCTCTCCCCAAGGTCTCTCCAAAGTCAGTGGTCTCTTAAAAAGAGTTTTAGAGAAAATCCACCAGACTTTGCTGGGAGTTATTTCTGGATATGTTTAGCTGGGAGAAGAGGAGACTGAGGAGTGATATGACAGAACTATACTTAAACTCCTGAAAAGATGTCATATAGAAAGAAGGTGGAGAGAGTTTGCTTTCTGCTGCTCCAGAGCCTGGGACATGAGCCAAGGGATTACAAGGGAAGAGGTTCTGCCTAAACATTAGGAGGAATTTCGTGATGCTAAGAGCTCTTCCGCAATGGAATGGGCAGCTTTGGAGGCTGATGGACTCCCCATTTTCAGGGATTTTTGAACAGGGTTTTCTGTGCATGCTTGCTTGGGAATAACACCCACAAATGGAGTGGCTTGCGTCTGAATCTCTATACCAGGATTAGGAACATGAACCAATAAAGATGAACCAATGGATTCCAATGACAAGAAAAGAAATTCTGCCTCAACATTAGGAAGGCTATGCTTCAGATCCCTGCATAGCCATGGAAACCCACTGGGGAACCCTGGGCAAGTCACATACTCTCAACCTTGTTGTTGGGTGCCTTTCCTGACTTATGGTGACTCTAAGGCAAGCCTATCATGGGGTTTTCTTGGCTAGATTTGCTCAGAAGAGGTTTGCCTTTGCTTCCCTCTGAGGCTGAGAGTGTGTGACTTGTCCATGGTCACCCAGTGGGTTTCCATGGCTGAGCAGGGATTTGAACTCTGGCCTCCAGACTCATAGTCCAATGCTCAAGCCGCACTGGCACTCATCTGATCCTTAGAGGAAAGCAAAAGTGGCAAATCTCTTTGGAAAAAGAAATTCTTGCCAAGAAAAAGCTAGGAGAATGTCATCCCAGAGTCAGTCTGGCATAGCAGTTTGACTTTTGAACTAGAGCACCAGGAGAACTGAATGCGAATCCTGCTCAGCCATGCAAAATCTACTGGGTGGCCTTGGGCAAGTTACACTCTCAGCCTCGGAGGAAGACAACAGTGAATAAATTTGGCCAAGAAAACTCAAGAATAAGATTGCCATAGGTCTGAGAGCCAGCATGGTTCGAATGTTGGACCAGGACTCTGGGAGATTAGGGTTCGAATCCCTATTCAGGCTTGGAAACCCACAAGTATTCTTGGACAAGTCACACTCTCTCAGCCTCAGAGAAAGGAAATCTTGCCAGGAATTTTCTAGGAAGGAGGGTCACCATAACTCAGAGTCAACCTGAAGCTACATAAGAGCAACCACATCAGGTTGCTTAAGAAACACCGTCTTAGAGCAAATGTTTGTTTGTTTTTCAATTGCATCCTTGCAATATTTGGCCTCTTGGCACTTCCAACCCTTGACTATCCAGGTTCCTGCTTGGGCTTTTGCTGTTAATAGCAGGGCAATGTTGGTATTGGTATAAACAACATTTTGGAGGGATCTATAGGGGCTTCGGACCTTGTCCTGGGGAAGGTGGCTCAATTCTTCTGGAAACTTTCAGAGAAGGAAGGCGGAGGAGATGAAACAGTTCAGGGAGGATGTTTTTGTGGCATTTTCACAACAACAAACACACAGCTTTTGGGCACCCTTTTGTGATTTCTCGGGGGGGGGGGGGAGGAGGAAGGAAGCCATGGCCATTTCGCAGCCTTCCCTGGTCCAAAAAGAGAGGATGCAAGAAGATGCTGGCAGGAGGCGTTGCCATG
Source organism: Phrynosoma blainvillii (assembly GCA_026167975.1). Taxonomy (NCBI): domain Eukaryota; kingdom Metazoa; phylum Chordata; class Lepidosauria; order Squamata; family Phrynosomatidae; genus Phrynosoma; species Phrynosoma blainvillii. The sequence continues at coordinate 803,604 of JANUYF010000012.1, forward strand.
GCAATGCTTAAATTACCATTTCCCCAAAAAGCCTCCAGTAGAGCTGCCTTCCCTTCATGATCTCCTTCCATGTTTCAGGATGAAGATGCAAAGCTCTGGGGCTGCAGCCAAAACCCAATTCCTCCGGTTCCCCTCATTACACTTTTTCAGGCAAAAAGAAAAGGCGTCCCATAGGAATTTAGGCTGGAGGATGGCAAGATGGTGCTGGACTAGGATTCTGGGAGACCAGAGGTCATCACCATAAAGGAGGACAAGGCACAGCAAAATGGAGGAGAGTCAATAAAAATGGAGGACGTTACCAAAGAAAAGCTAAAAGCACTCATATAAATGTAAATCCATGCTTCATAGTCATGCTCAAAATGGAGGTCATTTTAGAATTTCTCCTGGACAGAAGGTTGAAATGTAGGGCATGTCCTGGAAAAGGAGGATGTGTCTTGTCACCCTGACTAGGATGCTGGGAGACCAGGGTTCAAATCCCAGCTCAGCCTTGGAAACCCACTGGGTGACTTAGAGCAAGTCACACACTCTCAGCCTCAGAGGGAGGCCATGGTAACTCCCCTCTGAACAAATCTGGCCATGCTCTTAGTCATGCTCAAAATGGTGGCAGAGGCAAAGTGAGTGAGAAGGAAGGAAGGAAGGGAGGGAGTGGAGAAAGTCAGGGCTGCAAGGAAAATTGACCCCGTTATAGGGTCACTATAAGTCAGAAATGACTCGAAAGCATGCAGATCCCTCGGAAGGCAACTTTCCCCATCTCTGCAGCCAGCTAGCCACCTTCCTTGGCCAGGGACTAAGACCAAACCGCTTCCATTTTGAAGCTGAATTTCCAGCTGGGTCTGTTGTTTCTCAAGTGGCAAGGAGAGACCCAGGCTGCTTGGCTTGCAGCAGGGCTGGCAGAGCTGTGGATGGTGTGTGTTGTGTGTGTGTTGTGTGTGTGTTTGAGTATTCAGGCATCAATTAGCAGCCTCACAAGCCAAGCCGGGTGATTTACGGCCTGCCTTCCACCGCCTCCACATTGATTCACCTTATTAGGGCTTCTGGAGCTGCCTCTTTGCAGCCGCCTCTGGCAAGGAGGCAAAGTGGGTGAGAAGGAAGGAAGGAAGGAAGGAAGGAAGGAAGGAAGGAAGGAAGGAAGGACTGCAAGGAAATTGACCCAGGCAGGGGTCAGAGGACAGGGAGAGGATGAGAGTCTCTTTCCAGGCACCCCAAAAAGACTGGCATTCATTGCAAAGCTGGAAAATGCAACACAGGAAAAAATGGGAATAGCAAAATGCTGCAGGTGTTGTTGCATTGCCAGTCCCATCAGTTGGCAGCCAGCATTGGCAATAGTGAGGGGTGCTGGGAGCTGCAGTCCGCCATAGCCAAAGTGGGCTCCAGAGCAGAGGGTTTGCAATTCTGGTTGTGTTGGGGGAGGACTACAACTCCCAGCATTGGATATGTGTCTGTGCATTTATAGGGTTGCCAGATCTCAAGCCCCCTCTTTCCAGTCCTCAGGGCAAGAGCACTGCCTTGAAAGATGCGCATATATATATATATATATATATATATATATTCTTCCTTAGTTCGACTGGGAGTTTGTTACTAGAATGACATACGCTGAGCAACTGAGGGTAATGCCTATTACATCATGCCTAGTGACATCACCCACCTTCTGTGACATCACTGCAGGTGATCCCTTGGCTTCAGGTTTTGGCCTTAAAAATCTCAGGGCCAGAATAGACCTGACCTGACAATGCAAGTACTAAAAGAGGAGCCCTTTTAGTGAAGTGAAGTCACCCATTCCTCCTGCAAAGCCAAGAGAAGGATGCCCTCCTTTCTGCAGAAGGCCATTGCAAAGGATTTTGGGTAAAAAGGAAGAAGAGGAAGAAGAGGAGGAGGAGACCTTTCCCTCCTTGAAAGTGAAGGAAACCTTCTGGTGCTGCACAACTTTGGTCCAAAATGTACGTAAGTGACCAAACCTTTCCTCCCTGGGTATTTTGAGTTAGGAGCATGCAGTGATTTGGATCTGTCTTCACTCATACGAAAGAAGCTGCAATAAATAATAAACACACAATAAATGGTAGAGAGGAGCTAGTCCTGAGAAAGGTCCAGGAGTCCAGGCTGCTGTCTCCAGGTGGACAGGATGTCCTGAGTCCGGCCAAAAAGGACAGTAGGAGAGAAGAGGTGGAGAGAGGGGTGTGGATGGTTGGTGAGAAAGCCAAAAAGCTCTGCTGCATCCAGGCAGATGTTATTTTAGCCAGATGCGGGTCTTCTTGTCTCCAATCAGGAACCTGAAATAATCAAAATGGAGACTGGTTAAGATTCAGAGTGTCTCCCTTCACCCTTCAATGTAGAGAGTGGCATTCCCTTGGATCTTTTCATACACACATTGGGTTTTCTTACACCAGTGATTAGACTTTTTTGGACACCGTGTAATATCCCAATTCCATTCGCAGTTGCACATGTGATGCTCCATAAAAGTAATGGTTGCACATGCAACTGTGTGCATTCCTGGATGGCTGAGCGGGGTTGTTGAGTGGGGTGAGTCAATAGATAGGTCAGTCAGTGGATCAAGGGATCTCCTCTAGTTAGGACAGACCCACAGGATTCCAGTGCTTAACTCTTCATCAGTGTCACCCTCCAATGTGGCCCCTGACTCTTGGGATTGCAGAAACAGCTGCCGTGTATCCTATTCCCCATTGCGCAAGGGAACAAGAAGCAGATGCACATGGGCAGATACACCATTGATGGCACAATTAATGTTGGTATTCAGCAGGAGGGTGATGGAGCAATACCATAGTGCAACTCCTTACCCGGAGATTTACACTGCACAAACTTAATATAAGATCTCCAGTAGACTTGGAGGATTTGGCATCAATCCCTTGCCCTCCCCCTCTTCCCATCTCCTAGGTCCAATCATTTCATATTTGGTTCCAATGAATTCTGCAGCTGTTCTCTGGACTGGTATATTGTGAACTGCCATGCAGGTATGCACAGCTAAAGCACTCCTGAAAGACGTCCATCCAAACTCTGTTTAAAGACCTTCAAAGATGGAAAGTCCATCCCCTTCCAAGGCAGTCCATCTTCCACTCTTGAACATCTCTCACAATAAAGAAGTTCTTCCTTAAGTTTAGGTGGAATCTTATTTTCTTGCCATTTGAATCCATTAGTTCCTATTCTAGTCTCTGGAGCAGCAGCAAACAAGCTCTTTCCCTCTTCTAGAATTATGGCCTCTTTCTTTATACAGGGCATAACCTTTTGGAACCTCTATTTCCAGAGCTTGGGAGACTTACTTTTTAAGACTGTAACTCCTTGAATCCACTAGCTAGCTTTTCAAGCTATGGCCTCTTCCTATGTTTCCCTTGGAATCCTAATCCTAAATAGGGTGTCCCACCCTATTTCTCCTGGCCCACCTACCTTATCAATGCGCCAACCAGAAGTGCGCCCACCATGGGGCTCACCCAGTACACCCAGTGGTAGTCCCAGTAGTTTGCAACCACCGCAGGTCCAAACGCTCTGGCTGGGTTCATGCAGGCTCCCGAGACAGCGCCCCTGAAAGACGGAGAAAGGAAGAATAGGATGTCAAAGCCCATGGTGCTGTTCCAAAGTAGCATCTCCCAATAATATCTGGCTGCAGGTGCCACTAGTGTTCAGAAAAGGCCATCCCTTCTTCCTCCTCCTCCTCCTCCTCCTCCTCCTCCTCCTCCTCCTCCCCATTCATCAAGCAGCACTTCATGCTCATTCACTGACATTCTTCAATTTATTCTCCTTTTACATTTTCCAAACAAACTTTCTATCAGTTGACCCCAAGACAGCGTGCGAACTGAAAGCAGAAAGTACGTGAACAATGGTTCTGTTGGATCTAAAATGATCCAACCACATTTGAATGAAGGGATGAGTGTGTTCATGGAGGATCGCTTCCTAGCTGGACAGGCCAAAACACACGTTGGATCAGTGTCCTTAGAAGATGTTCGCCTAGTCAATACACACAGACTCCCCTTACCAGTACTTACTGGACCAACGTTGTACTGTTGGATAAGCCTCTAAACATTTGGAGCTGTTAGAAGATGGGGGGTACCCCAAAGGCCATCTTCCAAATGCAGAAATCCACCACTGAAGTACCCCTGAGAGGTGGACATTAGCCTTTTATTTTTTAAGAACAGTGAGAGAAAGTCCACCACCTTCTAAGGGAGTTTGTTCCGTGGCTGAACAGCTCTTGCCACCAGGATGTTCTTCTAATGTTTGGATGGAATCTCTTTTCATGCAATTTGGATCCATTGGTTGAAATCCTACCTTCTGAGCCAGCAGAAAACAAGCTTGCTCCATCTTCCCAAATGATGGTGGTCACCCTTCGGATAGCTAAAGATGGCTCTCCTATCACTCCCCCATCTTCTCCGTGCCCAACAGGTTGCCCACCTTCATTTTAATGCCCTTCCCTTAGTCACAGAGTGTTCTCTTGTCATAACTCCATCTTCTATTACAGATTTAGCCTAACTTGAGTCTCACGACCTCTGCATCCTCCATCCTCCCCAAATCCCAGAGGTCAGCCAGTGTCTGGCACATTTGAAAGCATGGGAGTAACACTCAAGACCTTTCAGCGGTGAAGACATAAACTAACTTGCATTCAGCAATCTTCAAATATCTCAAGGGCTGCCACAGAGCAGATGGAACAGACTTGTTCTCTGTTGCTCAAGGAACTGGCAAGCAAGCAGACTTTGGCTAAGCCTTAGGAACCATTTCCTAACAATACAAGACTCCTTAAAAGTAGAACTTTGCATACGCTTCCCTTCAGGCGCGGAAGAGTGTTTATGCACAGGATGAAAAGCTATCTGTTATAGGAGTTGGAGCTGGAAGATTCCTGCCCTGAGTACAAGAGTGAACTGGATGATCTCTGGGGTTACCTTCCAATTTTGGAAATTTGGAAGGTCGTGAGCAGGAGAACCAGTTTGGTGTAGTGGTTTGAGTATTGGACTACGACTATGGAGATCAGGGTTTGATTCTCCCCTTGAGCATAAAGACCCACAGAGTGACTATGGACAAGTCACACCCTCTCAGCCTCAGAGGATGTCAATGGCAAACCCCCTCTGAAGAAATGTGCCCCAAAAGCCTCATAATAGGGTCACCTTAGGGTTGCCATAAGTCAGAAATGACTTGAAGGCATGCAACAACAACCAAGAGTAAAAGAGTGGGTAATTCACACTCTCTCAGCCTCAGAGGATGCAATGGCAACCCCCCCCCCGAAGAAACTTGCCAGGAAAACCCTATAATAGGTTTGAGATGGTTGTTGTTGTTGTGGAGTGTCTTTAAGTAATTTCCACCTTATGGTGATCCTAAGGCAAACTTATAATGGGGTTTTCTTAGTAAGTTCACCTAAGGTTTGCCTTAGGTTCATCATAAGTCAAAAATGAAAAATGAAGTGGAAATGGGAAAATGAAATGAAATGGGAAATAATAGTTCCTACTTTTCATTTCCTTGGGGGGGGGGAAAAGGGGGGGGGCTCCAACATTCAGTAAACTCTGCTGAGAAAAGCAGACCAGCTACAAGATTCTTTGCATTTCATGGTGGTTTTTAAGATAGCAATTTCTTTTTGGGGGGGGGGGGTTCTGCTTGCAAACAGCAACTTTCTAACACAGAAAGTAAGCTTCCTGCTCAATAAACATTGTTTCTTGCACAGAAAACACTGTTTCCTGCATTGAAAACACTTTCCTTGAATAGAAAACACTGTTTCCTGCATAGAAAACACTTTCATTGCATAAAAAAACATTGTTTCATTGCATAGAAAACACTGTTTCCTTGCACAGAAAACACTTTCCTTGCATAGAAAACACTGTTTCCTTGCACAGAAGACACTGTTTCCTGCATAGACAACTTGCACACACACAAAAACAACAACCCATTTCCACTTCACCCATGGTTGCCATGCAGAAATGCAAACATTTATTTCTGTTGCAAAAAAGAATTACCTCCACTGATATCCCAAAGTATCAAGAACTGCCTAGGAATCTTTTCTTTCTCATGCAGAGAGGATAAAACTGTGGATGTTATTTATTTTTGCATTGGAGGGTGGAATATAAGCAAAGATTGACATCCTTGCATATTATTCAGAAATTCCTGGTGTTCTCCAGAGAGAGAGCCAGGCATCAAGGGAACATGGCTGCCTCCCCTTGAGGATTGCCTTTTGCATATTGCTCTCTCTGCATCACCGGCATACAGGTTCTTGTGGCTTTGCTTGCACTGAACATCTTTATTGTTTTGTTTCTGTGCAATTGCCCAGGGAATAGTAATACCAAAGGCGGACTAGGAGGAAATGCATGTGTGAAAACCTGAACGTCTGGTTCCTAGTGTTTGATGGGAGAAGTGACCAAGGCGAGGCAATGGAGGTGAGAGAGTTAGGCATGTTCTTGAGAGTGAAAGCAGTTGGGCAATGGGGGCCATTGCCTGGAGAAATGAGGGGGGTCCTCCTTCTCTGGACAAGTCCAGAAAAAGGTTAGACAGCGCCCTGCTGAAGATGCTTTAGCTGGAGATTCAGCATTGAGCAAGGGGTTGGATTTGATGGCCTCTGGGGGACCTTTCCAACCCTATGGATCTGTGAGTCTATGGATTTACATCCTGCAAGCTGAGCTATGCTTTCTCTTCAACTTGTATGCAGAATATATTCTACAAAAAGCAGGCTTGGACACAGGAACAGGTGGAGTGAAAATAGGAGGAAGGAACATCAACAATCTGAGATATGCAGAGGACACCATAATACTGGCAGAAAACCTCACAGTCCTAGAACACCTACTAAGGAAGATCCAAGAAGACAGTGCAAAGGCAGGCTTACTGTTGAACATAAAGAAAACAAAAATAATGACCACCGAGGAGGACCTTCACAAGTTCGGTCTAGACAATGAGGACATAGAAAGAGTAAAAAGTTCCTATGCTATACCTTGGATCAAATATTGATCAGAATGGGAACAGCAGTAAAGAAATCAGAAGAAGACCAAGAATGGGGAGGGCAGCTATGAAAGAACTAGAAAAGGTCCTAAAGAGCAAAGGCATACAACTAAGCACAAAAGTCAGAATCATACAAGGAAGGGATCGTATTCCCTATTCCCATGGATGGATGCAAGAGCTGGGCAATTAAGAAAATGGGGGGAAAGAGGGAATAAATTCATTGGAGATAATGTGTTGCTGGAGAAGAGTGCTGGGGATACTATGGACAGCCAAAAGGACTAACCAACAGGACCTAGAACAGATGAAGCCCCAAATTTCCCTTTAGGCAAAGATGACATCATGAGAAGGAATGAAAATGTCAGGAAAAGTGGAAGGAATTAGGAAGAGAGGAAGACCTCATGTTAGATGGATGGACTCTATGAAGGAGGCCATGGGTATGAACCTGCAGAAACAGGGAAGAGTATTGGAGGACGGGGGTCTTGGAGGGCTCTCATCCACAGGGGAGCCATCGGTCGAGATCGACTCGAGGGCGGTTAAGAACAACAACAAAAGCTGACCTTTCTGAAATGCCTTCCCTCTCGTCTTTACATGCCTTAGAGGACTCTTTTGGCTGCCCATTTCAAGCCGACAAAATGAAAGAGGGGGGAGTTTGGCAAAGGAAAGGGCAGAGGGAAATTTCTGATTACTCCTTTGGCAAGCCAGCCAAATTGAAATTTCCGTATGGAGTCCAAACCACATTGACTCCTCTTTGCTTTTCCAAGGCCTGGAATCACTTCCAGGGAAGGGCTGGCGCAGGGTCATCTCTCGCCTGTGCTCTTCTCCGTTTTGCCTGCCAAAGCATGGTCTGCCAAAGCATTTCTGAGAGCTGTTCAAGCCGCTTCAGATCAAGCCATCCTCTGTCCCTTTTGCCTGGCATTTTCTCTCCCAAATAAATGGCTGAAGACAGGGATGTGCAGCCTCACATTTGTCATTGCTTAGAACAGAGAGTGAATCATTGCCTCTAGTTTTCTCCCCATTGCTCAGAACACAAGGATTCTCATGAACTATTTGTACTTTGCAGATTTTCAATCATTTTTTGTTGCTGTTTCACCAAATGCACACTTTCCCCCCTATGCAAAACCCTCCCTTTGTTGTTGTTGTTGTTGTGGTGGTGGTGGTGGTTGAGAAAATGTGTTTCCTGACAGAAAAATTAGAAGCCATGGGAATTTAGTATTTCAGCACATATATATTTTTGAAGACACAAGGAGAACATGGCAATTCTCTCTCGTAACCGGGGCATACTCAACATTTGAATAAGGAATATATCTAGAAATCCTGTCGTGTTTTGTTATTATTGTCTGCCTAAGGCCAACTTTGTATTTAATGCTGGGTTGTTTCTATTATTGCTAATTTTTTGCTATTGCTATCATTTCTATCTTATGTTGCTATTTAACTAGTTGGGTCTTTTTTAACTCATCAGTCGTTCATTGTATATTAACATGTCATTTGCATAGGTCTTTGTAATTTTCCATTTGCATTCAAGAGGTGTCACATAGCTACTCAGGCATGTAAACCCGCTAGGTGACTGTGGACAAGTCCCACTGTCTCAGCCTCAGAGGAAGGCAAGGGCAAACCTCCTTGGAACAAATATTGAGAAGGTTGCCCTAAGTCAGTTTGAGAGATCCACTGTGGGGCAATGGTTTGGGTGTTGGACTAGGGCTCTGAATTCCCACTCAGCCACAGAAACCACTGGGTGACCTTGGGTCAGTCACACTCTCTCAGCCTCAGACGAAGGCCAAGGCAAAGGCAAACCACCTCTGTAGGAATACTGAGAGCCAGAAAGTGGTTCATGTGTTGGGCAAGAACTTCAGGAGGCCAAGGCTGCTCCCACACCACAGAAATAAAGCAGTTTGACACCACGTTAACTTGAATTCTGGGATCTGAAGTTTGGTAGAGCACTAGAGGTCTCTGATAGGGGAAGCTTACAAAACTACAAATCCCAGAATTCCATAGCACTGAGTCATGGCAGTTAACGTGGTGACAAACTGCTTTATTTCCCCAGTGCAGATGCAGCCCAAGTTTTGCATTCCCACTCAGCCGTGAAACCACTGGATGACTTTTGGGTACATGGCCTTCTCTCTGCCTCTGAGGAAAGGAATGGGCAGCAAAAGTCTTGTGAAGAAATCTGGTCAGGAAAACCCTAGGAAAAGATGGCTGCATGTTGGAACGGACTTGAAGGCACATCACAAGAAGAAGATTTCTGCACCTTGGAGAGCGCTTTTGTTGTTGCGTGACTTCCAAGTTGTTCGATCTCCAGAGTCCTGTGCTTAAACCACTACACCATGCTGCCTCTCTGGATTGCTCTGCCACCCAGCAATCCATCTCTGTTCATATTTCCCTTTGATTTCCAGGGAACGATGTCCAACTCACCCTGCGAGGATGTCGGCCGTGACAGTGAAGCCGATGCAGAAGGGGGCCAGGGGGCCCTTGGTTTTCTCATTGATCGCTCCCATGCAGACGGCCATGACCAGGAACATGGTCATCACAATCTCCCCCACGACGGCCGCAGGGAGTTGGTCATCGGAGGCGATGGTGGTGAACGCTCCCCCCGTAGCGTTGTCGTATCTTTGCCAATCCGACATGACCTGTGGGAGAGAAGGTCCAAGATTCGGTCCCTCTTCCCCATTCTGGCCCTACACAGATTTGTGAGTAGCAGCACTTGTTGCGCTCCATGGGAAGATCTGGTGGATCTGCTCCAAGGTTTATTCCAGGCATTAATGGAGTTAGTCTAGGGGCAGACCCAATCCCAAACCTTCCAGCATCTTAAAAGTTTGGACTGATGCCCAAAGAGGATTCGCCTTCTCACTAGCCACCAGACTGGTGAGTCCCATCTCAAGAAGACCCACCAGATCCATAGTTGAGTTAACGCATGGATCCATGGAATTGGTAATGGTTGAGATTAAGGTCTCCTTCACATGAAACAATTATAGTGCAATGATTCCACTTTCACTGCCATAGCAACACCTTACGGGATCCTGGGATTTGTAGTTTGGAGAGAGGTATTAAGGCTGAGAATTCTAAATTTGTTGTCGTTGTGTGCCTTCAAACTGTTTCCAACTTAAGGGGAACCTAACAAAAAGCCATAACAGTGTGTTGTTGTGGGGTATTTTTGGCAAGATTTGTTCAGAGGAGGTTTGTCATTGCTATCCTCTGAGGCTGAGAGTGTGTGACTAGCCTAAGGTCCCCCAGTGGGTCTCCATGGCTGGGCAGGGAATCAAACACTGGTCTCCAGAATCACAGAGTCCAACATTCAAACCATGATGCTACAAAGCACCCCTCCCTAAACTGCCAGTCCCAGGATTCCTCTGGATATGTTGCTATGGCAGTTTTAGTGGAATCATAGCAGTATAACTGTGTGGTGCGGATGGGTCCTAAGTATAGGATTCCATCACAGCAACGGCAGCTAGCTGCTGCTTCTCGCTTTCCCTTCCTTCCCTGTCGCAGGCCCTCTTACCTTGGCAAGACCGGCTCCGATCAGCCCCCCGCAGAGCTGGGAGGTCCAGTATGGGATGACCATCACCATGTTCAGCCCACCGACCAGCCAGGCCCCCAGGGAGACGGCCGGGTTGAAATGGCCCCCGCTGCAAGGACAAAGGGAAGACAGAGGGACCAACATTGTCAGGGCAGCCAGGGAGAAAGAAACTGGGATGCTTTTGCCATTTTCTCAGGAAGACCGTCAGCTTGCAACAAGGATGTTGGGCATTGAGGTGAGCCAGTTTGCGTCTGCATTTGCTAAATGGCCAACACAGCTACTCCCAAATGTTTTCTGTATTCTGAGATACCGCATTGTAGCTGCAACAGGGGAACCAGGGAACTTCAACCCAGGTGAAACAACAAGGTTCCTCTTCTTAAATTTGGACTGGATTTGCAGGTTTTACCTCTACATCTACCAAAATATTCCTGATGCCAAAACATGGAGACTTCTCCAGGAATCCATTGTTCTCTGCCACGAAAAGGCCTGGAACAGAGACAGATTGGACTGGAAAAGAGGGGTCCCTGTAGAAATGCAAATGGATTTTAAATTTCCTGGACTTTGCAAATCTCCCTATTTCTTATTTCTACACCGTAGATGCACTTTAAATATCTCGCAGCACTACAGATCCCAGGATTCAGTAGGACAGAGCTACAGCACTTGAAGTGGTGTCAAACTGCCTTATTCCTACTGTGTAGATGCACCCTGAATCTCATTCTCTGATCAGTCCTATGGTGCTACAACCCACCCGGCCCATTTTTGGCATTTGGGGCATCCTACCCGGCTCCGCTGACCAGTCTCCGGGGCAGAAATTTGGCCTCTCAACTGACCAGAAGTTTCCTATTCCAAATTTAGAAGGCTGTTATCAGGCCTGGAGGTAGATAATCCCTGAAAAGCAATGGGAAAGCCCTCTGCAAACATCCAGTCCTGTTATTAATAATTACCAGCCGCTTCTAATGGCAGGAAAGGGCCGGTGCATTGCAGAGGCAGCTTAGAAAAGGATTTGCTCCGTCTGCTGGCTCTGCAGTTTGGAAGGAGATCTTTGCAAACTCCTCAGGAGGCCAGGCTCCATAGGAAAAGCCAGCAGAGCCTTAGGTCCACTTGACCTGCCCTCTTCGACCAGGAGCCGATAACCCACAAGCCCTAGAAGCCCTTGAGGGCAGAGAAGGCTGGCCAGGAAGGACTGGTTGACGCCATCCTTCCTGGAGAACGATGCTGGGATTTAAGGGATTTAAGCTGGGATGGTGGCAGGAACCTCACCTGCTTTTTGGTAAAAAGTTTCAAAGGGAAGATTAGTCCTCAACAGGGATTCATCCTTCCAGTCAAGGGAAACCAGCCGGTTGGGCAAAGTTCAAAGTTGGGGATGCTGGGATATGTACTCACTCCAGATTCAGGTTGCCTCTTTCCAATCCAAAACAAACCAATCACATAGGTCTTTCCAGATAGGTCTACTCTGATCCGTTCCTACTTCCCCAGTCACCTCTGATGCCATCAACCTTTGCTGGTTCAACCGTCTACCAAATATTGCTGCAAAGGCCTTCCTGTTCGGACGGCCTTTGGCTCTTCCTCATGTGGCCGAAGGGTCTTGGAAAATTGTGCTCTCTGTGTTTATCTCAATTAGGCTCTAAATGCATATTAAGCTAATTTAAACCATCTGCTTTTAATAAAAGGGTTGTTTAATTTTTTTTTTAAAAAACTTGGTATTGTAAAATTTTAACTACAATATTTTAAATTACAGTAAGCCGTCTGCAAGAGAAAGGCGAGGTATGAATTGAACAAATAAATAAACTTGCAATTTTTTTCCTGGACTGTAATTCCCAGAATCCCCCAGCTAAAATGTCCTGTGGCTGGGGATACTGGGGTTCCAGTATGCAGGTGGTGGAGGATTCTGGGTGTTGCAGTCCAAAAGGGCAACCACAGCTCCCCCCTCCCTGCCCACGCTTCTTCACCTGATATTGCCCAGGACAGCAATGGTCAGCCCCAGGGCCAGTCCGTGGGCCAGCGCCGGCTGCAGCCTCCCGGTGCCCTCCGAGTTCTCGATGACCGAAGCGCAACCGATGAAGATGAAGAAGGCAGAGCCCACCAGCTCCCCAACGCAAGGCTGGACATAACGCTCGAACCAGTGCGGACGAGCGGAGAGGCCTTTGCCATCCAGCTCTGGCTCCTTGATGGACATCTGACCAAATTCCATGTCTGACATGATGCCAACCTGGAAGACAAGGTTCATTTCATGGAGCCCAGGCAGCAAACTCAGCTAGGAAGAAATGCGCTTCCGCAATTCTAAGTTACATCAATAGGAGTGTAGTGTCTAGATCAGTGATTCCCAAACTTTGGTCCTCCAAAGGTGGGAAATATAAATACAGATTTATGAAATACAGACTGTCGTGTAGGATCCCAGCCATCATTTCTAGTGAGTTCTAGAATCATAAAAGAATCAAGGAATCATAGAGTTGGAAGAGACCTCAAGGGTCATCCAGTCCAACCCTATTCTGCCATGCAGGAATACACAATCAAATCACCCCTGAGAGATGGCCATCCAGCTTCTGTTGAAAAGACTTCCAGACAAGGAGATTCTCCACTCTTCAAACTGGATTATTTCTGCAGTATGGTTTGGACCATAGTCGTGCAAATGTTGCTTTTTCCCCTCCCAGCAGCACAAAAATGAATTGCGGCAGGTTTCTCCTCAAAAGTGGTCCATGAATAACTGGAGTGAATGACATTGCATTCAAGGAGTTCTCCAGGTCTCTGTGGGGACAGGGATTAGCACTTTGGGGGATGCATTTACAGTTTGGCCTAAAAACCTGGACCCTTTTCACTACCCTCAACTGAGACCGGAGTAGTCAGTTACTATTTTCAATAGTAACTTCCCAAGCGCCTGGCCAGCATCCAGCGGAGGCTGCCAGGTCAGGTGGACGGAGGTATGCCACCCTCAGGTGGGACAATGGGAGTCTTGAAACCTGGCCAGCGCTTCTTGTCACTCCCTTGGGCAGCCGTGTTCCGAACTCGGGGCAAGGCTTTGGCAAAGCTATGCCCCCATTGTTCAGTCCCTGCCTGCCTGCCTCCCTCATCCATGCCCACACACTTTGATGGAGTCCTGCCTATGGCCTCCTGCAAAGGAGAAGAAGAGAAATCGATAGGCACAAGGCAATGCTCTGGATCAAGGGTAGGCAACCTTTCCCCTTTAAGGGCCGAGGGACTTCAGCTCCCAGAAGCCTCAGCCATGTTGGCCAATAGTCCCGTGTTGGCCAATGGCTCCTGGGATTCTGGGAGCTGAAGTCCCTCCTTGGCCCTTAAAGGGGAAAAAAGGTTGCCTACCCCTGCTCTGGATGGATCAATCCAAGCCCATCTGGCCCCTGTTTAAGATTGGAAGAGGAGCCAGGCAAGGATTGCTGGGAGCAATGGAGCATGGAGTTCCCAGGGAGAACTGCCAAGACATCTCAACCATGCAGCCTCTATCTCTCCCACAAGTACACATAAAACACACAGGCATGCCAACGCTGGCAAAGGGTCCTTTTTTGCACTACAAATCCCAGGATCTCTGGGACTTGCAAGATAAAAAAAAAGATATAGATATAGATATATATCTCTGAGCTCAACAGTCAGCCAACCAGTTGGTTAAATGCAGCACATTTGGAATGAAGAAGAATGCATTTTGGTTTAAAGCACTGCAGCTGCAGCTGCACTGCAGGAATAATCCAGTCTCAATGCTATGGAATTCTGGGAATTGTGGGTTTGTGAGACATTTAGCCTCCTCTGTCAGAGGAGAGAGCTCTGGTGCCACACTAAACTACAATTCCCAGAATCCCATAGCATCGAGCCTTGGCAGTAAAACTGGATTATTTTTGCAATGCGATGCATCTTTGCTCTCTCTCTCTCTCTCTCTGGCCCTGTGAACTCAGAGGTTAGGAAGGGTTTGTGCAAGAGTAAAGGATGGGAAGTTATTTTCTGTTTGTTTTTAAGTTGTGTGTCTGTAATAGATGTAGACATCAGGTGCAGATGTGCAGTGGGATGCGTAGTGCACAAAAGACATGTTTGAGGAAGCCGATAATGGCATTTTTGTTCTTTACCAGAACCCACACATTGAAGATTGTTTTACAAACATCCCGGTGACTTCTTTGGTTCTGTTTTCTTGGCAAAAACCTACATTTCTGGACTGCCTTATCTTATCTGCGTCCAGACCTGAGCTTGGGGACATTCCTTTTTTTGGACGATGAGACCCAGAATCCCCCAGTTGTCTGGGGGATTCTGGGACTTGCCATCCAAACAAAGAACTTCCTCAAGCTGTGGTTTAGAGGAGAGATGGAAACTGTGTGGCCCTCCACTTGATTACTGTTTAACTTTATTAATCAATATTGGAACACTGAACTTATTAGCAAATAAACAGTGTAAGATAACCACAACTGAGCAGCTAATCCGAAAAGAGCATACATATCAACGTGGATTTTGGTCAGTCTTCGTTAACTGTTGCGTCTCTCCAAAAGCCAGCTGTTTCTGATGGAAGGGTCCAGTCTCTTGCAGCCTTTGTTAAAAAGGAAATAAACAGGGGACAGGGACTGCAGCTCCCAGCATCCCCCACCTCTGGCTGATGGGAGTTGCAGTTTACCAACATATGGAAGTCCACACAATTCCAACCCTGATTTGGATGTTCAGAAGCAAATCACGCCTCTTGTTCTGGGCTTTGCTTCCAAGTAGGTTTGCACAGAGGACCTCTGCTTAAAGACCTCCAACGATGGAAACTCCATCACCTTCCCAGGCAGCCTATTTCATCGCCAAATAGCTATTAAAGTCAATAAGTTCTTCCTAACGTTTTGGCAGCATCTCCATTTTCTTCCATTTTGAATCCATCCGCTCAAGTCCTATTCTCTGGAGCAGCAGAAAACAAGACTGCTCCATTTTTTAGATGACGTGACTTCAGATATTTAAGTTTAGATCTGTCATATCAGCTCTCTGAAGTCTTCTCTTCTCCAGGCTAAACAACCCCATCATCCTTCCACCATTCCTCCTAAAAGCTTCTACACCTTTTAGCATCTGAGGAGGTTTTTAAAACAGAGTCTGGATGGCTGTCTTTCGGGAGGGCTTGGATTGTGTCTTCTTGCATGGAAGGGATGGCCTTTGAGGTCTCCCCAACTCTAGGATTATGAGACATAGCTCTTCTAGGATATAGCTACCTTCCCTTGTTTAGTTCTTTTAGTTCTACTCATGCGCCGGCTGAGAATAAACTCCCTTTCTCTTCTGCCAAGGAGGACTTCTGTATCTCTCCAAAGCTTGCCTATTCCTGTAGCAGCAGAGAAGGGCATTTCCAAGGCATTGCAGCTCATCCTCTCCTGCTTGGCTCCATCTCTGCTTCTCTTTGGAAGGCAGGAAAAACTCATGCTTTCCAGTAAGTAAGCTTTCCAGTCAGAAATGACAATTTAGTAAAGGACGGACGACCAACTTTTTAAAACAACCCCCACGTTTCATGCTTGCAACAGATGTTTGTTTGCTTTAAATGGCTGGCATTTCTGCAGTTGTTGGTTTCAACAGTTGGGTTGGTTATTCCCTATGAATCCCATTGGCTGTGGGGGCTGTTTTGGGAGAGAGCTGCAGGAATAATGGAAAAGGACTTCAAGGTAAATGAATGGATGAAGAAACAGCTTGTTCCTTCCTAGGTCTTGGACAACTTTTGCAAGAAGAACCCCTCAAAAAGACACCAATCTTTCCTCCGCACCTTCTTGCTAATACTCTCTTGATCGTTCGTTCTCCACAAATTCCCAACCAAGCAAAGGTGCAAGCAAATGCCTAACTCACACTGGGGACTCACCTTGAGGCCCACCTCGTCCTCCAGGTCCGACAGGTCTGTCCGTTCCTTGCTGGAGTGGCCGGAGAGATGTCCACCTGGTCAGCCGTCCACTCACCTGTCCTCCTCCTCCTCCAGGTCTCCTGGGAAGAATGGCCCTGGCTCTGCTGGGCTGGAAACCGTGTCCTTATCTCAGCAAAACTTTGGCACACTCCCTCCTTGACCTGTGGCACAAGAGAAGGGCTCCAGAAAGAGAAGGGAAGCCGGAGAGAAAGTAGGCTGCTCTCTACTTCTTAGAGAGCCAAAGGGAAGAGGGGGGTTGTTTCAGCAAAGGGAGGGATGGAAGTTGTTTATTCCTCTGGGCGGTTCTATGGTTCAAGGATATTTTTTATTTCAGATCTTGGAGCCAAGTCCGCTTGCCAACCGAGGCAGGAGCCGGGTGAGGTGCAGAGTGCAAGAACACCAGCCAAACAAAGGGGTGGAAAGCAGTCCCTTTGCTCCAAGCACAGCCAGTTAACTCCCCATCGCTTCCTCTCCAGATGCACCATGGCGGCGGCATGGAGGAACACATTTGGCATTTGCATGGAAGGCCTGGCTGGCCTTTCCCCAATGGACACAGACTCTTCCAGCATGCTTTTTAAAATGTATAAAAATATACATTGTTCAGGTGTGGGTTTAGGCCTGGGTCCCATATATATTGTACATTGCTCAGGTATATTGCAATGTATATTGCTCTGTATATTGCTCAGTCAGTCAATCCAACCATCGTTTCATTGTGGCCAATGACCGTATTCCCAAATTCATATGAATATATAAAATACATACATGCTATGAACATGAGTAAGATGCATACACGTATGGACACTAGTAAAATATGAATATAAATCATAAAAATATAAAATATAAATATAAAATATAACTGCATACACAAATAGCAAAAGCCTAATCATGTACTAAAACCTCATTTTCATGGATTTTAACTGCAGCAACAGGTCTATTGCAATGTCTATTGCTTTGTATGTTGCTCGGGTCTATCTATGTATTCCTGACCGATGTTATTTCTGCAGTATGGCTGCAACCTTATATTATTATTATTATTATTATTATTATTATTATTATTATTTTCTTATATCCCACCTTCCTCCCAATATGGGGACTCACCACATAACCACTAGACTTTGCTTTCTAATGTTCCCTCTCTATTTTCTCTTATCTTGAAAATGAATAAGGGGCAGAGAGAGAGAGAAAGAGAGAAACAGCAAGCAAAAGAGATTAATTTAAGGAATTTCTAGAGTACCCTTCATCCTGGCAGACTTCAGGGCGGCCTATAGTGTCCTCTTTTATATATATATATACCAAAAAAAAAAAAAAAATGAAAACAACACATCACTTCACATCATCCTTCATAAAACAATAAAACGCAGGGGCAGCAAAGCCATAAAACTGTTGGAAATGGGAGACAAGATAAATCCCTCTCCCTGCGCTTCTCATCCTTCTCTTTGGGCTTTCTGTCACTTTGGCCTTTTGCAATCAAGTTGATGGAAAGCCTGTGAGACTTTTATGCCTCTTTTATAAGGCAAGAGGTGCCTTCTCTCCATCTGGAGAGAAACTGGGACATTTTCCCTTTCTGGTTCTCCTCCCACAAAAAAGGCAAAGAAGGGCTTTTGACAATCAAGAAGAGGATTTTAACAGGGAGGATGCTGCCTCTGCTCTTCAAATGGGATTTAATTTGGATGTGGTCTCTTAGCCTCACATCCGGATACTGCAATGTCTTTAATTCTCCTTTCTAACATTTTTATTTTTCTTAAAAACATATCCACAAAAACACCCCAACAAAACAAATCAACAAACCACAAATAAACAGCGCTAATATACAATACCCAGAAACCAGTCAAATGGGTATTCCCAGAGGCACAAAATTTGGGGACATATATGTCCATCCCAGAAAATACATCTGGACAACAGGCCACAGGCTTGGCTGCAGAAAAAACAACTATTTTTAGACCCTCCAGTTGCAAAACACCTTCACCCATCAAACTCCAACACAGGTTCATAACCTTGGACAACGCCTTTAAAATTTGGACTAAAACCCAGAGACTGGGAGCCGCCGGCCGCAACCCATTGCCCAGCCCTTCCTTGCATTCTGTCCTCCTTTTCCTCAGCTAGGTCAATGGCTTCTCATTCCTAGAGATTTCAGAGCCAAAACCTGATACGGCGGGTGGGACCTGGAGGAATAATTGCTAAAAAATGGTGTGCCTGTGCGTACGCACATGCGTTAGAGATCTGTAAATCCGTAGATCTGTAGCACTATCTCCTAAGCAAACAGTCGGTACAGGATATAGGTGGCTGAAGGGTCCGGTCCTATATCAAACAATGACATAAAAATTAACGCGTAGGAAATTAATGTTAGTGTACACAAAGAGCGATGCATCAGATCTCTAGCCTTTTCCGAAAGTATTTTCACTTGAAACAGTTCAGGGAGCTAGAAAACTGCCTAGCTCCATTGGCATCCCATCTGTTTCATTGATGGAGACAGAAGCCTAGTCTCTAATGAAAGGTGGAGAACTCCCAGATGCTGTCGGGTTGCAACTCCCATCGTCCCTCGCCACTGGGTCTGCTGGCTAGGGCTATAATTAGGGACGTAACACATCATTAAGTTTCCTTTGGAAAGGAGAAGAGTTTTAACCGTTTTCTTCCTGCCGGAAGAAAATCTTTGAAAACCATGCAGTTTTCCCAAGCTTATTTACAATTCAGGACTTTTCTGCATAAAATTTGCACATGGCTCTTTTGCAGAGAAAACAGCGTTTTTCAGAAGAGGGTACTGTATTTTCTGTGCAGAAAAGAATATTTATGCGCGGGGGGGGGGGGGGGGGAATCACAGCACTGACAATGATGTCTTCTACACAAATCAACCACGGGCACATTTTGTACAGAACTAATCCTCAATTATCCCCATTTCAAGTATATAGCATTATAGCACTCGAAACACACAGCTCTCCAGATGTTGCAAGAAGTCCCAGCGTTCCTCATCCCTGGATGCTGGGAATTGCAACCCAACAACATCTGGAGGTCCCCATGACGCTCACCTCTGTTCATGCAAGAAAGTCTAACTTCCTCCTTATTTTCCAGATGCTCACCTTGAGATTTGCCTCCCTGATTAGAAAGAGAGAGACACAGAGAACCATAGCAATGCTCGGAGATTTTAGCTGAAGCCCAGAGACCTGGCAAAACCACTCTGCAAGTTGCCTGACCCAATCTCAAAGAGCAGCCAGGTGACCCCATCATACCTTTCACCTGAGCGTCAAAATCTCCACCAAAATTGCACCTTCTTGGTATCCCTTCCAGCTGGTGGGTGCAAGACACTCTCCTTCAGCCCAAGAACGTTGACCAGGGAAGCAAAGGGAACGCCATCACAGCCTCCTTTATTGGGGATGGCTTAATTAGGACTCTCTTTCGCACTGTTGACAGCTGGGCCGCGCTTGGCAACCCTCTCGGGATCGGGGCTCCAGATGCTCTTTTGTGTTGCGTTACAGTTCCCTGATTTGGGCATCGCTTCCAGGGTTTTCGCTTCACTCCTTGGCAGGAGAATTCATGGATGAACTTAAGCACTTGCAAAGGAATCCAGGAGCCTTTCACATGCAATTATTTCCATTCCCCCATGGGTATTATGCTGGTCTGTGACCATAATATAGATAGATAGATTTATCTATCAATATCGATCGATAGATAGAGATAGGTAGATTGATATCGATCTATCAATCTCTATATAGAGATATAGATAGATAGATATTGAGCTATCAATCTAGCAATCTCTCTATAGATAAATAGATATAGATAGATATCGATCTATTGATCTCTCTCTATAGATAGATATTGATCTATTGATCTATAGATCTCTCTAGATAGATAGATAGATATCATTCCCCATGGCCTAAGTCTTGGGCTTCCAAAGCAGAGTCTAATTCAAAAGAGAATGCATTGCTTTTGGGAGATTTCATGCACAAGACTTTGGAGGTTTTTAAAGAGAGGCTGGATGGCCATCTCTCACTTGAAGTGCTTGAATTGTGAGTTCCTGCATGGCAGAATGGGGCTGGACTGGATGGCCCTTGGGGTCTCTTCCAACTCTACGATTCTCTGAGTCTATTCTATGATTCCATGTTCCTCGATCATTGGTATTCCAAGGCCCATGTTCCTCCCACCTTTCTCCAACATCTCCCTTCCTCCTTCGCTGGCACTGGTGAGATTCCAGACGTCTTCTTCCAGGATAACAGTTGGCATATTTCCTTTTCTAAAAGCCCTGGTGATAAAGAGTGCTGCCAAACTCCCTTGACCTCGCCTTATCTTTGAGTTTGGTGATCTTGGACCCGGTTATTGGCTTCTCCCGGTCTCTCCAAAGGTTGCACAACCCTTGTTAAGCGAGCGTACCCAAAAACAGATCTCGGAGCAGGTACACCAGTTTATGGGATCCCTGTGAAAATGTACAGATGTTATTATGAAACCAATTGGGTTTTTTAGAGGGTGCCCTAAAGGCAGGAGGGATTTTCCAAGAGAGTGATGTCCTGAGTCGGCCTCCTTGGCCCCAAAAGCATTTGCCACAGAAATATGGGGGAAATTTCCCCCAAGAGACGGCTAAGAATGCTTTAGGATCAACTCAGAATTTGATATAAAAACACAGCAAACCTCCATAGGAAAAAGGCAAGAACCAAAGACCTGGGTTCAAGTTGGAAGCCACACTCCTTGAAAGCCAGCTTTTAATATGTGCAAATGTGTTTGCGTTGCCTCCCTATATTTAGCACCCGGGGTTTTGGTTTCTTTTTTTAAATCCCTCTATCCTCAATCTGAGTGTCAGGACTGTTCAGACAGACATTTAAAACAGAAAGTTTTTTTAAAAAAAATAATAGGCCAGGGCATTGTATTGTTTGAAAGTGTTTTAAATATTTTTACCCTTTTAAATGTATTTTATTCTTTGAACATGCAAACCCTGGTCTCCATCCCTGCAAATATTTAAAGATGACCATCGTGTCAGCTTTTAGTCTTTTCTTTTCTGGGCTAAAGGGACTCGGATCCCTAAGCAATTCCTAACAGAGCTTCTGATTTCCGGACCTTCGATCATCTTGGTTGCCCCACTTTGGACACCTTTCAGCTTTTCAATATCCTTCTTGATTTGTATTTCAAAATGCAAAGAGATCTTGTGTGCCAAAGCAGTTGTAGCATAAGCTTCCATAGACTTGGTCTCTTTCATCAGATGCATGGAGTGAATTTATCTCCAAACGCTCAAATAAAGTTTTAACTTAAGAAATGCAGGGAACAAAGGAAGATTTCATGGGGATGGGGAAGGATTCTTTTATTTGGAGAGGCCTCTGTGTCCTCATTTTGACTCCGGTCCTCTAGCTACATCCCTGACTGCAAGCGTCCCTTGTTTGCATTTCCCTTCTTTCCACTCTTACTACACACAATCCCTTCCTCTCTACAACAGTGTGTCTGTGTCTATTCACACACACTGACACCTTCCAACAAAGGGCAGCTCTGGCGATGAAAACGACAACTGCCCTCCGCAAAAGCTCTCTCGTTCGCCTTTGAGACGCCCAAAAAAGAGCCTCTGATGTTTTTCCAGGAATTATGTAATAGAGGCTTAGAGAAGGCAGAGTTTTGCTGGGGACGCCACGCTCTGCAGCGTTGCTATTTTGGTAGCTGATAAGTATGGGGGGCTCCCAGCAAAAACAGAGGCCAAAAAGAGATGTATTCAAAGCAGCAGCAGCAGCAAATCCTGCAAAGTGCTACTTAGCAGCAGCAGTATAGGGCAGGAAGGATGTTTACGGAGAAAGAGCACTGCCTAGAAAAGCCCTTCAAGCCTCAGAGCTGCTCCAAAGGCATCAGAACGGCTGGAGAGTCCCTGGGAGGTCAGGATCCAGATGGGGAGTTTGGCAAAGGAGGGAACAGAAAAACCAGCCTCTCCTTGAAAGGCCCTTGAAAAGCCTGCCGAGAATAGTCGCGCACATTAGGAAGGAAGAAGGGAACCTAAACGCCGTTTCCTCAGGAAACTTGGAGCAAAATATATTCTGTATATTGTGTCAAAGAGGCCAAAGCTGTCAGGATGAATCTGCAAAGGGCTGTTTGGAAGCTACAGCTGGCACATGAGAGGGGGACCTCCGCACTTCTCCATGGCAACCCAAATCCCAGTTTACCTGTTCCTGGCACTATACTATCCCCAAATCTCAAAGGCAAGCGGCATCACCTGGCCAAAACACAGAGCGCTCCAGTTACTGAGCAGACCCCGGCCAGATCTTCACGCAAAGGGAACCACATTTTTGAGAAACATTGCAAGTGTTGAGTACTTGCATAAAAGCTCGCGGTTGGAAGTGTTCCTTTTTTGCACTCCAGCTCCCAGAATCCCCCAGCCATCATGTGCTATATCCTCCAACTGCCTTGAGTCCTGTACTAGGAGAAAGGTGGGATATAAATTAAATTTTTTAAAACTATCCTGATTTCGTAGGAATCTTCATCTGCTTTTAAAATGTTCCCGTTACTCTCCCCCCGCCCCTTTCCCCCTTTGTCCTCAGCTTACT
Source organism: Phrynosoma blainvillii (assembly GCA_026167975.1). Taxonomy (NCBI): domain Eukaryota; kingdom Metazoa; phylum Chordata; class Lepidosauria; order Squamata; family Phrynosomatidae; genus Phrynosoma; species Phrynosoma blainvillii. The sequence goes on from JANUYF010000012.1 coordinate 826,369, forward strand.
TCAGTTGCTGCAAACTGAGTTCAAAATACAAAAGCTGTTTTCCCTCAATTAACTCATGGAGAAGAAAGGAGAGGAGGGAGTGGAATCTGGCTCTTCCCAGGAGGCTCAGGCACAAGCAAACTGCTGCAGCCCCTCCTAGCTTGTGTGTTCGTTCCAATGAATAACTCTTGACATGTTAACCATACTTTGATGTTCCTTGGTCTCACGAGTCCATTTTCATCTCTGAAATGTACTGAGCTTGTGATGTACACAAAGTCACCGTAAGTTGGAAACAGCTTGAAGACACGCAACAAGAGATCAAGACCAAGACACCAATGGCCTCTTGTTGCCGCACACCAAGCATCTCTCTCTTTCATTCTCTCTCTGTACTCTGAATGATGGCCTTCCATAAGTGGAAGGTGAGGTCTCAGCGTCGGACGCTGTACTTTGCTCAACAGGTGAGGGCCCCTCTGAAGTTCACAGCTTTATTATACAAGTTAAGAAGATTAACAAGCAAAACCATCAGTCAAGAAATGTGCAACCTCAGTTCTCAGGCCAATAAAAATCTGGGAGAATTTGGCAGCAGCTGCCTGCTGTTCAAATAAAAAAGGGCTTATCAGCATGCCAACCCCTTTGCAAAAAATGTCTCTCGGAAAACAATGGCGATAGATCAACTTCCTGCAGAAGTTCTTATTAAAAAGAGGGACAATGATGGCTAGATTGCAAATAGGAAGTGGAAGGTCCGGAAAAGGAAAACATATATATGTGTGCGTGTATAAAATCAAGTAAAGCTGATTTTTAATAATTATCAAAAATACCTGGCTTCGTATGAGTCTGAACCATGGTTGTACTGATATACTGAAGCTATCAAGCAAAGTGATGCAGGTGTCATCATTGGAACATTGTGCTTGACCCATAACCTCTGTGACCTTGATGCATGCCACAACACACATACCCCAACAAATAGGAGGTCTTCCCTATTCCATACCTCTGTGGAGGATTTGCCCATAGCAGGAGAGATGAGGCCATATAACTGTCCCTTGGACAACTCTTCCCAGCTTCTGACAACTGCCCTCTTGAGCTGGTGCCAATCCATGAGCCATCAGCTGCTGGTCCACAGAAAGTTGTCAGGAAAATGAAAGTTGTGGTCAATGGACACAAATATGGTACCAACCCCTGGCAGACTGGAAAGATGTATGATCACCACCCACAATTTTAGACTGAAAACCAACGAGAGAACTGGAAAGAAGGCACAATGCTACATTAAAAACAACAACCCACCATTTATTAACCCTTGCTGGAGGCAGGATGAGCGTGTGTTTTAGTGCAGCGGGGGGGGGGGGAGGGAGAAACCAGGTCCAATGCCAAACACTCCTTCCTTGTCTTGGCAAACAGCAGGAGTCCTCCTGGAACGCAGCTGCTCTCCCTTGAGACAGCTGACCAGAGGCACAGAGAGGGAAGATGCCCCCCACTGAGGCAGGAGGGGCTGAAGAAATACACCCCAGGAGCAGCCATACCACAAAATGATGGAGGAAGGAAGGGCAGCCATCAGGAATGGCTGAAAACAAAATGTTTCTGCTGAGCTACTGCCTCCCCCCCCTTCCCCCTCGGCCGCTGGCCAGTCCAGTTCTCAGTCACCCAGTGAGACCAAGACCACAGGCCTACTTTCACATATGCATCACGAAACTGTTTCGCTTCATAATAATTTAAGAAAACAGAAACAAAATGGAAAGTGTTCCACAGGCCCCTGAAAAAGGGGGAGACTCTTTCATTAGTCAGCTGCCAACAGAAAGGTGATCTTTTTTTTATTCAGAAAAAGCTGCCAGATGCTGTCAGTGAGGGAATGAATGGGAGGGCCACCACCACAAAGGCTCCGCTGTTCACCTTTTCTAGAAGATATCATCAGTGGGGAATTGCTGGCTGGAGCAGACGCATGCAGAGCCCCAACAGAGAAGAGGCAGCAGGTTCACCTGGGGCTCCACTGGAGCAAAAGTGTTACAGAGTGATCTCTGAGAGACCTGTGGGTGGGCGAGAGAGAAAGAAGAGAGTCCAATGGTTCACTCTGGATTTAAGATGGAGGCACCAATGGTCAGATCAGGAGTCTTTGCAAGGAGAGGCAAGCTAAATACTAATATATATCCAAAGGTTAGGAAAGTTACTTTGCGGGATTTCAATTGTCACAGTTTCCCAGACATCATGAATTGTCTCAGCAGAGATAACAGCAAATGCTGGGAAGGAGGTGATGAGCAGGCACTCTGTTTCCCATCAGGGAGATTCAAAAAGTTCCCTTTCTAGGCCCTCTTCCTTACGCGTGAGGTCAGGCTGTTGAAAGGAGGATTCACCTTGCCTAAGGGGTCCCAGTTATCCGGCAAGGTGAGTTTCACTCACAGGATCAGCTGCTCAATTTGAAGAACCAAGGGAAGGGGACAGGTTTCCATGCACCTCACCGGGGGGTGGGTGGGAGTGTTTCTCCCATTCCTTCCCCAGCTCTCTGGGTGCTCCAACAGAACATGAACAACACATAGGGCAGGGGTGGACTACCTCAGGCCCAGGGCCCTGAACCCAGCCCTCTGGCCTTTCCCAGAAGGCCACATTCCCTTCCCTCTCACACATCATTGTCAGAAGCTTCCCTACTTCTGTACAGGCCTTTCAAGGCTTCTATTCTCCAGAGTTTCATAAGGCCTACTTACCGACAGTATTAACTGAAAACATGGTTGGGATTTTGGGTCCCACCTCTTCGGCCTTTGTCCCCCCACCCTTGGCAGAGGGCCCAAGCTTTGAGTATTCATGCTAAACAAGCAACCATGCGGGGCTGGGAGGGTGGGACCAGCACTGCCCCCCTCAAGACAGCAGGCATGGGACATGTTGAGGCCTGGCAAGACTCCCAATCAGGACATAAAGGCAACTGAGCAGAGGGGCCATACCCAAGTTCTGGGAGTCTTTGGTAGCCCAGGACAGACAGTAGTGTTGCATGAGCTGTTCCAGCAGTTCTTTCTCATCAAGGAATTCAAGTGCCTCTATCCTGGAACAAATAGGAGAAGAGGGATGGCAATGAAAAAAGCAGACACCAAGTGCACACCCAAGGAAAAAATACTTTCTAACCCTGTGTGCCCTGGGAGCAGAAGGCAGGAGTGAGAGCACTGGAGCAGAACCAGAGAGGTCTTGGGTTTTAAAGTCCAACTTGTCAATGAAGCTGACTGTTGCCAGAACAAGATCTGAACCTCTGGCATCTGACCACTTTGGAGAGGATGAGATAAGATTGCTTAAGGCTGCACGCCGAAGCCATTTCAAGAGTGGCCTGACTACTAGGTGAGATGGTAATGAGACGATAACTGATACTGGAATAGCATAAAAGAAGATCACTCCAGTGAGTTTCCATGGCTGAGTGGGGATTTGAACCCTGGTCTCTTAGATTCTCTAGTCCAACACTCACACCATTACACCACCTGGTCTTAAACAAATTGGTGCCCCAACTAAAGAAAACCAACTGAATCAAGAGGATTTACATTAAGTGTTACTTATCCTCCAGCAATTGATTTAATGGCTCTACTCTAGCTGGGATCAGAGATTGAATTTAGGCCATTGCTTACTACACAGCAGCTGATAATGTCCTAGAAGGGCTACACCATAGCTCTAGTTCTGTTTACAGGCTGCAACGAAAAGTACATCTCAACACTGACCATTCTGGCACGTGACATTGTTTAATGCTGAACACTGCAGGCCTTGTTACGGCTTGCCCTAACCAGCAGGGTGTAGAAATAGTTTAAATTCATCAAGAGAAATGACAGTCACGGACTTTGAGTTCCCATTGGTACAGGAGGAGAAGGAGGCACTTACCTTTTGATGTCATCTGGTGGCAAGCAATTGTAGACCATCACCATGTCTATGGCATTTGCTCTCTCCCAGCCATTGTGTAGGTATCGTTCTTTCTGAAAAGGAAACACAGTGAAAAGAGTTTTTAAAAGGTGTGGGCAGGTTCTCCATTGGCAAGACAAAGAGAGAGCAGTATAGAAAAAAAGATCATAAAGTCAGGCAGATCCATGCTGAAGAAAAAAGTCTGCTTAGACACAGAAAATGTTGTAAATTTTAGTGGTTTCAAATTAAACATGTACAAAACATTCTAAGCCATGTTCCAAAACATTGTGACACATTCTGCTGATAAAAGATACAATGGACAAGTGTGATATACAGAGTTTGGAAACAGTGCTTGCTCCTTATTGGGATGTTTGTATCTCACAGCCGTTTGCTGCTCAATTAATGCAACTGCGTGTTTTTGTAAGAATTAAGTACTGCTGCTGTAATGTGCCTTCAAGTGGACTCTGACTTATGGGGACCCTCTCTGAGGGTTTCCTTGGCCAGGTTTATTCAGAATATGTTTCCCATCATTGTCTTCGTTGGAAGCTGAGAGAGTGTGGCTAGCCCAAGGTCAATCAGTGGGTTTCCATGGCTGAGTTGAGAGTCAAACCTGGGTCTCCTGAAATCCAAATCCAACACTCACTTCTTTACGCCATGGTTGCTCCTTAAAGAATTCTATATAAAGTTGGTTTATGTAGAACTCAACCAACTTTATATACAATTCTTAAGGAGTGATCATGATACAGGGGTTTGAATGTTGGATTAGGACTCCAGGAGATCCAGATGTGAATTTCTACTCAGAAGAATCTCCACTGTAAGTTAGTTGAATTGTTTTTTGGGGGTGGATCCTGGGCTTCCATCCATGGATCTTGAAATGCTAATCTCCTCCCTTCACAGCTTTGAGGTATGTCTCAACTTTCCAACAGAATTTGGCTTGAATTTGAAACAGATTATATATTCCTCAAATTAAGATAGTAGGACCAATCCTTTTCTCTCCAATTTAGGAACTTTCGAATACAAAGGTCACTGTGGAACAGTCATAAATATGTGGTGGGGAGCCAACAGTGGGGCAGCCAACCATTGGAGAGGAGGACAATGAAAGGAGCCCAATTCCCACCCTGCTGGAAGGTGGCTCAGTCTGAACACCTCCCATCCTGAAGGCCTGACCTGGGTATCCAGAGAAATGCAGGCTTCCACTCCAATTAGGCTGCATTTTCGGCTCTGTAAGTTCTCGATCATGATCTGTCCAAAGCGGTCAGTCATGTTCACCTGGACAGAAGGCAGGAGAGGGGTTGAAAGAGAGCCACATATGCAAAACACTCCTTTACTTTTTCTCAAAAACAGCATCAAACTCTCAACTCGTTCGCCTTTAGGCCCACATACAAATTTCCCCCCATCTCCTTGGTTCTTGCAATCCCCCTTTGAGAGCTACAACCGTAGGCCCCAATCCTCCTGGTGGCTTATACCTGAATAAATGGGGGATGTGCAAGTGTATGTCTTTTTTTTTTTTACTCCTTTGCACAAGGAGGTATTCAGTAGGTTTTCCCCCCCAGTTACGTAAAAGGAGTAAAAGAGCTCCAACCAAAAAAGTTACCAGCTCACCAGAGCAAAGCTCCACCTGCCCTCCTGAATCAATCCTCCCATGGAAATATGTTGGGAGAGCTTTATATTCCACCAGGGTCAAAGGGGATCTCGGCTACAGTGTGCAAACATGGCCCTTGGGTCCCGCATGGAAATTAACAGCATTAGAGCATCCATTTCATCTGTACTGAAATCTCAAAAGCAGGATTCTAGCCCTTGTGAGTAAGCAAAAGCTTACAGGTCAGAAGAGGAGAGAAAAATGACAAAAAGGGGCAAAGCAACCTCCATTTTGGTCCCTCTCCACCTCTACAGGAAGTAAGACAAACTAGTATTTCCTTGACTCAAAAAAGACAAAGGAGGCAGGAGAGTGTGGGCTGTCTTAACACAGGATTCATTTACTTCTTTCTTTCTTCAGTTTATATTTCCCCTTCATCCCAGGATGGGAGACAAGGCTGATCACAACATAAATTAAAATAAAGTACAACAATAATAATAATAATAATAATAATAATAATAATAATAATAATAATCTAACAATAAAGTTTCAAAAACCCAATTAAAAAGCTATCCTATTAAAACACCACTAATTTAAGACAGCATTGAAGCATTTAAATGTTGCATAACAATGCAAACAAAAGAATAAAGAACGGCGCACACATATGCCATTAAAAGACCCTTCTGTACAAGGCTTGAGATGTTTCCAATGAGTAGGATCCAGAACCCTGTTTGTAAATCAAGCTCTACCTAACTGGTTGGACATCAAATAAAGAATTAATTTTAAAGGAGAAATAAATTCAAGTGGCAACAGAGCACAATACTCAAGTTATGTCACCAGGTTCAATTCAGAAATTGCAAGATTTCCCCCGCTTCTCTGAAAGAGTGTCTTCCAGGGGAGCACTATCAACCTCTGGGATTTGTGTTCAGAATTAGGGTATCAAATCTCTGATCTGCATTTCCGCCCCCACCCAGCAGTTCCTGCTTTTCACACTGACTAGGCTCGCAGCTCCACTCAAGCCACCAACACTGCCGAAGCATCAAGCGATTAACATTTCATAAAGTTACATAAGACTTCGCTCACTGTGCCATTTGCAGAAGTTCAGCCACCTCTGACTCAGTAGCTGTTCTTCTCAATAAAAAAAAATTATTAACACCAATGAAAAGGCACTTCACGGTTTGTTTTTGGGGGGAAAGGGGAGAAACTGAGAGGCACACAAACACCTGGTCTCCACATGTTCCTGGGAAGCTTCCTTTGGAAACCTCCATGCTCACAGACACAACCCTAAACCCAAAGCATGCCTGAAGGCTTGTGGTTCTGGCCTGGTGATTCCGTCTCCTGCTCGTGTCACAGGTGGAACTTGCACCCAAGATGGCTGCCATGTGAGGAGCGCAAGAAAACTGCCCATGCCTCCACTTACCTGCTCATAGTTTATGAACATGGCAGTCGGAAACAAGCCAGACACCCACTTGAGGAGAGAAGCGGAGTGTTCTGGGGCCATGTAGACCAGCACACACTCTGCCATCAGAAGAGTTGGTAATCTTGGAAAAGGAGAGAAAAAAAGGGCAGAGAACAGAGAGTCAGGAAAGTTTTTTTCTCTGGGCATTCATGATTTCCTAAAGTCCAAAGGAGAGAAAGGTGGCTTTGTGCATAGAGAGGATCATTCCATACACAAGCATCACGTCAGGGGGCAGGGGGACTACTTCACACCAGGTATCCTTCTAAAGGCCTGTTATGACATTTAAAGGGCTGTGATTCCAGACAAGGTTGCTTCTAACACATTAAAGCATGGTCCTGTGTAAGTCCAGGAACCTATTGCTTTTTGGCCAATGACAAACAGGCCCTCCTTGGGGTGGCATTTCAGGAGTGCACGCCATTGTCAAATTTCCCATTTTTGATTCTGGATAATTGGGAGCAAAGTTGAAAATGCTACCCTTTCCTCCCCATGCAGCATGGTCAGTGGCTCCCTCAGGGCCTCTCCTCATCTGCTGCTCAGATGTTTGTTCCTGGGGAAGGATGGCAGCATTGTGCCAACAAAGTCTTCAGCCCATTGATTCAGTGATGGGGTCCCTAGTTTGTTCTGACACTTCCACTGTTCACAGATCATTGGTTCTTTCCCTCCCAAATGTTGGGCTTTCCAAGAGACCAAGTTTCTCAGCCCAACAAGGAAGATAAGAGCTGCCTGATACTGAGTCAGACCCTCAGGGGTCCATCTAAACTCAGTACTGTCAGATCTGACCAGTAGCCATGGCTTTCCACCAGGGTTTCTGACAGTATTGTTTCCCTCACCTGACCTGAAGATTCCAAGGATTCTTCCCTTGGAGGTCTCCCATCCAAGAATTAAGCAGACTCAACACAGCTTGGCTTCCAAAATCAGAGAAGATCAGGAACCTGAGAAGTTGCCTTATATTGGATCAAACCCTCGGTCCATTTAGCCCAGTATTGCCAATTCTGACTGGAAGCCATATACTCCTAGCCTTAGCTGGAGATCTCTGGTGTTCTCTCCAGGCGGTCTCCCATCTAAGGACTAACCAGGCCTGACCGTGTTTAGCTTCCAAATCCAGACGTGTCAGGGTGACACCTCAATAATAAGTTTAATAATAATAATAAGTTTTATTTATAGCCCGCCCCTCTGCTAGGCAATCGGGGCGGGTTACAGCATTTTAAAACAGCACAGTTAAAAACATTCTCTCCAAACATAATCCCTCCACCCACCCCTTAAAACAAGATTAAACCAAAAAATAATTAAAACAACACAAGAATAAATTAAAAACTCAATCCGGAGTCAGTGGTCAATGAGCAAGTTGTCCCTCTCCATGGACAGATATTATTCTGGGAAGGCCTGCCGGAAGAGATCCGTCTTTACTGCCTTCTTAAAGGCAGCAAGGGTGGTTATCAGACGGATCTCATCCGGCAGGCCATTCCACAGTCTGAGAAAGAAACCGCCTTACCTGCCCAATGATCTGCAACCCAGGGTGGGTGGGTGGGTAGGGTTGGGGGTTGCTTTCAAAAAGAAATAAATCTATCCAGTTCACGGAATCTGTTTTCCAAAGATGCCAAAAGGGCAAGGGGAACCAAGATGGGCAACCCTATCCTAGCCAGTTGCCCTCTCCTCACTAGCCCTATATCCCCACACAAACCCAACTGCCGTGATGCAAATAACTGAGTAATTTTTGCCTGCAGGGTTATTTTTAAATACTGATAGCTCCCACCTCCACTCCCAAAAATACGAACAGCTAGAAGCCAAAGGAAACCTGTGCTTGAAAGCTGCGTGGGTGGGTGGGTGGCAGAGCAGCCAGTGGGATGAAAGACTCGGCATATCAATGTCGCTCTGTGCTGCTTGCATCGCCTACAAACCTGTACCCTAGCGGCCTGCAACTTGCACGTCGCAATGCCATTCGGAGGGCCAACTTCCCTGCACCTCTCTTCCCCAATGGAATAGAGAAGCCAAAAGCGTGAGCTGGTATGGGGGGAGCCCAGGGCACATCACAAGGGGGTGGTGGCCAAAGAAGCAGTTCTTTTCTTACCCTTAAGGAGGGGATTCATAAAAATGGGAAAAAGTGGAACTGAGATGGGCAACCCTATCCTAGAATCCTAGAGTTAGAAGGGGCCTTATGGGCCATCACTTCCAACCCCCCATTCAGTTCAGGATCTCCAGAGAAAGCATCCCCAACAGGTGGTCTCCCTTCCAAGACCTGACTGGGGAAGAGACACACCTGTTCCTTTCTCTACCTGTACCCAGAGTTCAGTGGGTTTCAAGGGGTTACTTTGAACACACACATATCCCAGCCCTGCAGGGAAACAGCATTAAAAACTCCCTTTGAGGATTCTGCAGAACCCCAGCCATGTTTTTTATTCAGTGATAGAGGAAGCTGGGGAAGTGGGTTTATAAACAAACATTGTTGTTATTACTGTGAGTAATGTTGTGGTTATTACGCTTGCCACCTTAAGAAATGCCCTTCATGCAATCTGGCCTCACATATTTCCACTAGTCCTCTGCAAAGGTGTCAGCTAAGCAGAGCTGATCTCCTGAAGGGCCACTGCTGAACCAGGGAAGATGCTGTACCCAATCCTGGCCAAAAAGTTCAGAAGAGTCTGGGGGCAGTTTTCTGTGTCAGCCATCTGGACAACATGATTAAAAAGAGAGTGCCTTTGGCCACTATCTTACTGTGGATCCATGCTGCATTTCTTCAGGTTCTCCTCAAGCTTTAGAAGTTCTCGGAGGTCTGCGCCAATTATAGCGTACCGGCTGGAGTCAAGACTGTGAGAATCTGAAAGGCATGACTGATTTAAGTCATTTTATTAATTGGATAACAAAAGGGAGTGAAAAATTACAGTGAGCCAAATAGATTGAAAGGAACTCTGTGAGCTTTATTGGGGTTTCACTCTTTGATACTCAAAGTGTATAAATCCAGTGTGCATAGACAAACAAACTAGCAGTGTGCTAGTTATTTTAGGAGTACGATGTAAAAGACTGACTTAAATGCCCTTATTTCACAAAGGGGAAAACTCACAAGCTCCATCCATCTCATTTATTTCTTATATTCCAACTTTCCTGTGCTGAGCTCAAAGCAACATACACTGGTCCATCTCCTCCTGACTTTATCTTCACATGAACCCTGTGAGGTACGCCAGGCTCAGATTTCTTTTTGAGGCTGGGATGTTCGGTCACCTGGGATTCTCCTAAACTTGTCAAATATTTAACCAAATTGCAGTTAAATATTTAAAAAACATGAGCACTGGCAATACACCCATAACAAATACAACAGCTGAAAACATGATACTTAAAAAAAACCCATCAGATTAGCTCTAGCTATGAAAAGTCACCCAGAAATGCTTTTTAAACAGCTTTTCCTAAGAGGATTAGGGACCTTTTAAAACATATATTTATAAACTGCTTAGATTCAAATGTTTCAAAGCAAACAGTAATAAAATATACATCTAAAATATACAAAATTTAGATACAATATATACATTGTCCTTGAAACAGATGGCTGGAGCAGAGCACAGTAAAGTTTGTTTTTTTTACCCATTACAGTTCCCAGAATCCCTGCCTTGCATGGCCATGGTGGCTTGTGTATTCTGGAAGCTGCAGTACAAAAGAGGAACTTTATCCCGCTTGGGACCTGAACTGATGCAGGGAAGGCTTTTACCTTTTCATCATCAAGGTCAGGGGTAGGCAACCTTTCCCCTTTAAGGGCCGAGGGACTTCAGCTCCCAGAATCCCAGGAGCTATTGGCCAACATAGGACTATTGGCCAACATGGCTGAGGCTTCTGGGAGCGGAAGTCCCTCGGCCCTTAAAGGAGAAAGGTTGCCTACCCCTGATCAAGGTGATAAGCTTTATATATAAAAAAATTATCATCACATTTTCAGCTCTGCCTCGTTTAAGCCTTGTCATAAGCTACTTTGAGTCCCATAGTGGGAGAAAAGGCAGGTCAATAAATAAATAAATAAAGGTTTGCAAAACTATGCAATCTTTCAGCATGCATCTTTTTTTAAAAAAAATGCTAGAGCATTTCAAGGGGAAGTTGCTTTCCCACCAAAGGAACTGCTAACTAAGCAAAGAGAAAGCTAACATTTTCCTTCCTTCCACAGTCTATAAGACATCTAGAGAAGTCGCTCACCATTAAAAAAGAACCATCAAAGAGCCCAGACTTTCTGACCTTTCAAGAGAGAAGTGAGCTGTCCGACTGCCTGGACTGGAGACTGGCACAGTGTTTGATGGAGGGAAAAGGCAGCCTGGAAGCTAAGCCTATCTACTTGGCACTTGTGGGAGAGTAAAGGCTGTTGCCGGAGGGCAAGAACAACGTCAGAGGCCATTTCATCAGAGGAAGCAGCAGACACCAGAGCACACATGTCAAGATGGAGAAAGCTCAGCAGACAGCATCTGCTAGACAAAATCCTTCCCTCCACAGCCATTCCCTTTTCTTTATATTTCATGTTTCATTTAGTTTCTGAAGGGAAGGAGCTGTCCAATTAATGATTTGTAAGCTGCCCTGGGAGCCTTTTTGCTGAAGGGCAGGATATAAATACTCTAAATAAATCAATAATAATTCAATTCAATTAAAAAAATGTGAAAGCTTGAGCCAGGTAGAACGGCCAGCTTCTCTTCTTGTCACTTTGCATCATTTCCTATCCAAGATCAAAATTAAGAAGGCACTCTGGCACAAATCCGCTGGAATAACACCATGAGAGGTGGCTGTGGCATGAGCACTACTTAAAAACCCACAACAAAGCCTCCAGCAGGTCCTTACCTATGCTCTTTGTGGAAGACCCTTACAGACATCTGTAGCCCAGGAGAAACTGCTCTCTGACCTTCAACCCCGCATTTATCATCACTGGTATTCAGTTACTACCATGTCTACTAATTTCTAGGCAATGGAGGAGGGGGATGGAGGGGCTGGTTCAGAAAGCTATCCCAGGCCTCTAAGGCTAAAACGGCAGATAAAGCCACCTTTGCAACTGGCAGATGGCACCACAGGACCTCACAGCTCTATCATGTGAATTCCAGTGGAGCGTGCAGGTAAAAGGCTCACATTGTTTTTGTATTGCCTCTCCTCCCCCAATGCTGTCTTTACATTCAGTGGTTTACCTTTCTAAGCAGTAGGTTGCAGTGCGGGGCAGACAAATAGTGGCACAGAGGTTGGGGGTGAGGCAGAATACCTTCATGAAAATGTCAAGATGCCTTATCAAAAACGTGCTAGTAGATTTTTTTGGGGGGGGGGGCAGAGAGGGATTGGTGAAAGGCAAAGGCAAGATTGAAGGCTTTTCTCTCCTCCCTCCCATTACCTGAAATATTAACAACACACCCACGCAGCAGAAAAGGAGCAAGGAGGTGCAGGCATCTTGGGAAAAATGCCACCCTGTTTTACTTGACGCTTTTTCAGATGACTCACCTATTAGGAGAGACTCCCCTGAATGGCTTTCCATGATTGGTTTTGACAGGGGAGGCTTAGATCTGTGGGAGAAAAGGACAAAAAAGAAAGAGGGGAGGGATAGAAGAGTCAGTGAGGCGTCTCACACAGTGTCATCTTTCCCAAAACATTGCCAAGATTGGGCTAGACATGCCTGCCCTCTGCTGGAAGGACACCACTGAGCCTGACTTCAGAGCCAAACTGTTGAGCTGGTGCCACAGGCAGCACAAAGGAAAACATGCAGCTGAACCTGAGGGCTGGGCTGGCCTGGACAGAGAGGGGATTTCCCCCTGAGGATCTCTGGAGGGAGGAGAAAGAGAGGAGAGGCAGCAGGGCACAGAAGGAGCCAAGCAGGAAAGGGACTGGCATCAAGGGACACACAAATGCCCTGCTCTTGTTCTCCAAAAACCTCTGGACCCAGTGGGCCAGTGGGAATCTGCTGGTCTGGAACTAAGACAGAACAGCCCTTGGGCGGGCAATTTTATGACAACTGGACTTCAGAAATGTACTTAACTATTTGCATGAAACAAATGCTCTTGTCTATTTTGGATTTATTTCACTCTCTTAAACCAAGGCATTAGCCCACCTTTACTGAACAAGAGGGAAAGCAACTCAGGCCATTTCATGAGCCTCACCCTGTGGACCTTCCTAGGCCATACATACTGATACATACAGCACTTAGTTTTTGTTTAATCCAACATTTGTATTCCACCTACTATTCCATACTGGGCTTTTGAACCCAGTCAAAACCAGATTATGATTTAGGAGGAAGGAGGAGGCCTTGAGGAGGAAGAGGCCATTTCATATTTTAAGTCCTTATGTGCACTTTCTTTTAAAAACAAAATTAATACACCAGGAGTAGGCAACCTTTCCCCTTTAAGGGCCGAGGGACTTCAGCTCCCAGAAGCCTCAGCCATGTTGGCCAATAGTCCCATGTTGGCCAATAGCTCCTGGGATTCTGGGAGCTGAAGTCCCTCCGCCCTTAAAGGGGAAAGGTTGCCTACCCCTGTAATACACATTCCTCTGAGTGGATCTGAAATGCAACATGGGTGCATGAACTTACTTGATGTAGTGGATTTTTCTTGCGACTATGGATGGAAAGTCAACTTCAAAGTATTTTCTAGGAAGCAGGTTTTCGTCCTGAAAAGGGCAGAAAAATCCATAGGGTCACTTTAAGACAATGCTGGTGGAAACAAACAACTCAGCCCCTAAATTTGGATTTAGGATAGAACTTAGCAAGATTTATATTCCCTAGAGGCCACTCCCAGGTTGACACATAGTGAAGAAGCTATGTGTGTTTGTAAAGGATTTTGGGGAGACTAGAGTGCTCTGTCACTGCATTCAGGATGCAAGCCTCCCAAAAATCTTTTACATACACACACAGCTTTCTCAGCATGTGTCAACCAATGGCTTTTGTGGAATGTAAATCTTGCAATGCTCTGTTCTAAATCTGTGCTCCATTAAGATGAGCTCAGTTGGAAAAGTAGAATAATAAGGGAGGCAGGACAAGCCATCTTTTCCAGAAATATCTTCTACTACCTGTGTTCCCCAGGACACAGGAGGATTGGTGATAAAGTTGGCCCTCTATATCCATGGATCCTGCATCCATGGATCCAACCATCCACAATTTGACTACACACACACAGAGTATATACTCATGTATAAGTCTAGAAATTTAGGTTAAAAATTTGACACAAAAAACCTGAGTCCACTTATCCACTAGTCAAGGTAAGTACTGTACTTTAACTCATATGTGTGTGTGGGTATACATACATACATATATACATATATATATGTAGCTGTTCCCTGGTGAAAGGCAAGAGTTTAATCTGCCCTGGAAGCACTGATCTCCTTCTACTCTCTCATCCATCCAGCCTTTAGTATGAGCACAAATAGTTATGCCTGCTGGAACTTAGGCATGGTTTTCCTTTGCTTCAGCTTTTACATCCTTCATTACATACCCTTAAGTTTTACCCTCAACTCACCTATCAAAATCCATAATTTTGGCCCCAAAACGTGCCCTCGAATTATACATGAGATCGACTAGTCAAGTATATATGGTACATATATATGCGCACACACACACATACACATACACACACACATATATAAAAACTCCAAAAAGCAAACCTTGAATCTGCCATTTTATATAAAGGACACTGTTTTACTAATGCATTGTATTTGAGCATCCAGGGATTTTGGTATCCATGGGGGCAGTCCTGGAACCAAATCCCTGAAGATATTAACAGCTCCTGTATCTCAGTTAAAAGGAAAGGAGCAAACTTTCATAATGGGCCACTAGATGTCATTCGGGAGCAAGGAAGTCCCTGCATGCACTGGGGTTACCATCATGACCTAACCCACCTTCAGTTTCCAGAAAAGGGTATCCATGCCAGCACCAAGGTTTATAATTTGGCAGTTGCACTGGGTTTTTTGTAAGAAAGCTTTAAGCAAGCGACCGACTCCCTGGACACGGGCATAATATCCTAAGAGGAAAAACAACACTGAGTCAGACAACATCAATTAGCCAACATGTACTTTCATTCTTGATACATCTTTCAAAATTTTGTTGTAATCATTGGGGAGGGGGACTTCTTTCTTCTTTCTCCTCAGACTCCCCCCGCCCCCAGACCACAGCATGGAAAAGTTACTTTTTTGGTCTATATTCTGGGAGTCCAACATGGGCCTGCCAAGAAAACCCCAGGATAGGGTTGCCATAAGTCAGAAACATCTTGAAGGCACACAACGACAATAAGAGAACTTAATATGCGGGGGGGGGGGGGGGGGGGGAATAGAATGCTCCTGGTAACACTCTCTCAGCCTCAGAGGATGGCAGTAGAAAACCTCCTCTGAAGAAATGTTCCCAAGAAAACCCCATGATAGGTTAGCCTTAGGGTAGCCATGAGGCAGTGTGATGTAGTGGTTTGAGTGCTGGACTATGACTCTGATGCCAGGGTTCCAATCCTCCCTGGGTGACCTTGGGAAACTCTCTCAGCCTCAGAGTATGGCAATGGCAAACCCTCTCTGAAGAAACTTGTCAAGAAAACCCCATGATAAGTGGGTTTTAGGGTCACCATAAGTTAGAAATGACTTGAAGGTGCATGAGGAGGACAACAACAAGTGCTCCAGTTCCACCAACTTGTCTCTCTCTACCAAGACTTACCACGACTGA
This sequence comes from Phrynosoma blainvillii, assembly GCA_026167975.1. Lineage (NCBI taxonomy): Eukaryota > Metazoa > Chordata > Lepidosauria > Squamata > Phrynosomatidae > Phrynosoma > Phrynosoma blainvillii. The sequence continues at coordinate 841,867 of JANUYF010000012.1, forward strand.
TTTCTGGTGCTTTCCTCTCTTTGGGCTGCCTCACAAAGTATTCGATGTAAGGGTCCTTCCAGTAGCCCATGTTGACAGCATACCTGGTTGAGAGAGAGAGAGAGAAATCCCATTTAAACCACAGAAATCCATTGGATTTATTTTTTTACTTTATTTATTATGTCTCCTTTCTCCCAGACTGAGACCCAAGACAGCTTCCATTACAACAGGTACAAGACAAGTTGTTTTTTTTTAAATCACACTGGAAGGCAGCTATGCTCACCATTATTATGTATTATGGATGGATATACTAACTATATACCGGTATTTAAAAGACAAAGCAATCATGGGGGGCGGGGGAGACATTTGAGAGCCATTAATGAGATATTGCAAAGATAGTTGGCCATAGACAAAATAATAAGAAAATAAAGAGGAAAACAAAAGTAAATATATATATATATATATAAAAGCAGAAAGCAGCAATATGGTAGAAAAATGGTAAAAATTAATAGATAACAAAACCGGAAAAAGCACAGTATGGAGATTAGATAATAACAATAACTGATTGATTTCTTTCTATATAGAAGTGGTAGAATGAGAATTTAGACATTTTGGAGAGAAGTATTATGAAAATTGCTATATATATATATATATATATATATAAAATCAAAATGATAATCAGAAGACCAAGGTGGGGGGAGGGTAAAGGAACTATCTAATTTAAAAAGAAATGTATATGGAAATATAATATGAAATTGTGTTAAGAATAAGTTTGTTTGATACGGTTGCTATATAAGATATGGAAATGATGAGATCACATGTGGTTGTATTCAGACATGATGATGATAAGATGTACATAGCAATAAAAATTATTGGGGGGAGTCACATTGATATATTATACAACTGGTTTAAAAACAAACAAACAAAAATGTTAAAATCCAAAACACTTGATGGGGGGGGGGGAATCAAAGGCCAGGGACTCCCCACGAACCGGAACTACAGCTCCCATGATGCCTCAGCGCCAACAGAGGCGACTGGGGAGGCTGGGAGTTGTAGTCCGGCCCCTGTCCCGGCTTAAGGGCGCACCGCTTGCACTGTGAGGCGTCGTCGCAGGTCCCCCTCACGGCCTCGTCGTTGGCCTCGGAGGCGAAGAGGTCCCGGGAGGTGGAGGCCATGGTCCGGGCCGGTCAGCGGAGGGAGGAGGAGGAGGCCATGGCGGCCCCTTCCGAGCTCCCCGCCTCAGAGCGACGCCAACAGCGTGGGCCCAGGAAAGGGAGGGCTCTCATTGGAGCGCGCGGGGGGCGTCCCGCCTGTTCACGGAGCCCTAAGACTTCCTAGTGGTCCATGGAGGTGTCACTTTCAAAGGGGGACCCAATCAAAGGCTGAGTCACGGGACGCAGGGCGCTCAGGCTCTGAGAATGGCCACTGCGCGTGCGCAATTAAGCCACATTTGCTCAGGTCAGCTCCACGGTGGGCGCAGGCCAGTGACGACACCAGCTCTTGCTCACGTGACCAGGCGGCGGTACGACAGCGGCGGCGGCTTGGGTCCGGAAGTGACGGAGGAGGAGGTGGAGGAGACGAGAAGGCGGAAAGAAGCGGCGGCGGCGGCGGCGCTGGCGCTTCCGGTGGAGGTTGAGGTGGGGAACGGAGCCGGGCCGGAGGGCGAGGAGGCGGAGGAATCATGAAGAAGCAGTTCAACCGCATGAAGCAGCTGGCCAACCAGACGGTGGGCAGGTGAGGGAGCGCCTCTCTCGCGCGAACGTCCTTCCCGGCTGTGGGGCTGCGTCCGCACTGAGGAGATCTAATCCGCTTTGACCCCGCTTCAACTGCCACCAAGGCCCCCAGTGCTGGGGAATGCTGGGAGTTGAAGTACTCTGCGTGTGTTGTGTGAGTGAGAGAGATTTAGCCTTCTCTGGGCCACAACACACACTGAGGAAATAATAATCCACTCTGAGAGCGCTTTAACTGCCCTGGCTGAAGGCTAGGGAATCCTGGGATCTGTAGTTCTGTGAGACATTGGGCCTTCCCTGTCAGAGAGAGCAAACTACAAATCCCAGGATTCCCTAGCATTAATCCAGTTTGAGACCGCTTTAACTGCCCTGGTTCAGCGCTAGGGAATCCTAGGAACTGTAGTTTTGTGAGACATTTAGCCATCTCTGTCAGAGAGAGCTCTGGTGCCACCCACAATGAACTACAGTACAATTCCCAGGATTCCCTAGCACTGATCCAGGGCAGTTAAAGCGGTCTCAAACTGGATTATTTCTGCAGTGTGTTTTGGACCTAAAGCACTTTGAAACGACGCGACCGTTCTCCATTACATTTGAGATGTTGAACCATACGAGATTAAGAAAAAACGGTCTGTCAGTGGAAGAAATTTCCAGCTTCATCCTGAAACTTTGCTTCATTGTAATGGACAATGGCTCAAGTGACTTCCATTTTGAATTTCTGATTTAACAGCGTCTTTGGCTTGGCCTTGTGTGGCTGGAGTTTTGGTTGCGTTGGGGCTCTTGATCTTCCTCTATAAAGGGGGGAGCAAAGGCATCCCCACCAGAATATCACAAAAAGAGGGAGTATCTTTTGTTACCTGTTTTCGTCCTCTGGAGTCGCGTGGTGGTGATTCTGAAAGTATTAGCGATAAGACTTGTTTTCTCTTATCAACAACGTTCACTTAACAAAGTGTTTCTGAGCCGGCTGGATCTCTGTGTACAACACTTCAAGTCTGTAAAAAAGAAAATGCCTTCTGAAAAGGTCAATACGTACATTTGTTGCTGAACTATCCAACTTGTTCTTTACAAAACTGATAAGGCTGTTTGTTTGTCTGTGTCTCAGTGAAGTGGATCTGGAAGATGGGTGGCTGTGATAAAAACATAATACATTGTAGTGAATACATTTGTGCATCTAATACATTTGTGTTCTGCTTTACAGATAAAATCTCTCTAAGGCAGTTTACAGTTGCAATGAGCAATTAATGATTTCTAAAGGCAGCTCCAGGTAGAGGTTGTTGCAGAAGTCTAGCTGGGAGGCAGGCAGTGCATGGATCACTAAGGCTGTATCTTCCTTTTCAGATAAGGGATTGGCAGAGCCATCACTCATGCCATTTCGGCATCAAAGATGGCATTGGAGCCTTCCCCCAAACCCCTGGGTGCTTGGCTCCTCATGAAGGGTTCAGTATATTGGATCCCATCTGCTTGCATGCTGGGTAATTTTGGTGTCACCCTTTAATTTCATATATCAACTCTGTTGCGTAGCAAGTCATTTCTAAAAATACTTGCCTGACTGAAATGTTGAAACCAGTGCTCTGATAAAGTGAGTTAATATAGTTTTTGAAGTGCTGGTGTTTTATGTGTTCCAGAGCACTTGGTTTTTCTTCTTCATTTTGTTTCCTGTAGAGTCTGTGATTTGTTCCTCCTTCCAACATCACAGATCTCAGAGCTGATAAATTGTTAGGTAACAGAATCCTAAGCTAGGGGAAGGAAGGGATGTGTTTTGGCTCGTGATGCTTTGATTTGTCCCTGTCTTGGCAGTCCTGTGGCAAAGACAGCAAGCCACAAATCAGGAAGTTGTCCGTTCAGATTTTGCTCCTGCCACGAACTAAGTGACCTACCTCTAAAGGAACCTCTCTCTTGTTTGTTTTATAGTCCTCTTGAACGGCTTGGAACATATTAATTCAAATAAAGCCATCTAAATGCTTCAAAATAATAAACACAGGTTATCATTTACTGAAGATTCAGTTTTGTTATTTTATTTTATCAGCATTGCGTCATCGGTGAGAGGCTTGATCTGCAAACATAAAGCAGTTTACAGTATTCAGAAACATCACATATAATTCCAGTGGTTCTCAAACATGGCAGTAGTTGATATCTTTACCTGTAGCAGGTCATTGAGAGCCAGTGTGGTGTAGTGGTTAGTGTGGGACTAGGATTCCTGGAGGCCAGAGTTTACATCCCTGCTCAGAAGGGAAGCCCACTGGATGACTTTAAGCAAGTTATACTCTCACAGCCTCAGAGGTAGACAAAGACACCAACCCCACCACCACCAGATCTTTCCATGAAGACACTAGGTGTTTTCTTCAGCTGTCATAGGTTGAAGTCAGTATGAAGGCATACAAAAACAGTACAGATGAAGGGACTGAAGATGGCTTCACTGAAACTTCAATGAATTCATGGGATTTGGCACAAGACCTTCCTAGTCCACAGTTTGCCCTGATAAGGGCAGGAAGACCCTGCCTCTGTTTTTGTGCTATTCCACTGCTGCATCTCTATAGCTACTTTAGTTGTTGTTGTGTGCCTTCAAGTAATTTCTGACTTATGCCGACGCTAAGGCGACCCTATCACAGAGTTTTCTTGGCAAGATTTGTTCAGAAGAGGTTTGCCCTTGCCTTCCCCGAGGCTGAGAGAGTGTGACTTGCCCGAGGTCATCCAGTGGGTTTTCATGGCCATGCTGGGAATCAAACCCTGGTCTCCAGAGTCTTACTCCAACACATAAACCACTACGCCTCACTGGCTCACTCTATAGCTATACCAACTATTAAGATAAGACCAGCCTAGTGCCAATGGCTGTATTTTGCATTTCAGATAACCTTCATGCTATTCAGCTTTAGGAAAGGGCACACAATGTTTTCCTTTGAAAGGGCCTTGTGGAAAACTCTCCTGAGATGTCGGTGGATATGGGCGGGTGAGTGGGAAATGCAGGACTGAAGGTGACCTTTGACTGCAGCCGTGTGTGTGGTTAGGGTGGGTCCAGGACCTTTGCAACAGTCCCACAGGATCTTCTGCTTGTTGGTTTAATTTATGGCAGGCACTTTGAGAGTGTACTTAGCCAGAGCCATCCACTTGCATTCCTCCTGCTAGATAGCGCAATTAATGTGTCTTCCTTAGAAGAACCGATGTTCACCTAAAATTGCATGTAAATGTCCCCATGTAGATTTGCAAGCAAGCATGCTCACAGTTTAGCCTTAGGACCAGTCTTGCTTGCTTTCCTCCTCGAGGTTTCCATGAGAACCCTTAGAGAAATGTTGTTTCTTAGGTTCACTTGATTTATGGAAACTTGCTGACCTAATTCCCTTTTACCCAGATTCTATGATTCTATGATATCCAAAATATGATTATGCAAAATGAGGCCAGAACAATGATGTGTGATGTGGCTATTCCCAAATTTATTCATTTGGAGTTTGAAGATACTTAATTGTGTAGACAGCAGCATCCTTATAATCAGGATGAATTGCATTGCTCTTTTAAAAGAGCAATGCGTGTAAAATTTGTTTTAAAAAGATAAATTGTAAACATCTACCACAACTCGGCTTGTAAGCCAGACCTCTGTGTGTGTGTGTTAAATCCAGCACTTCTTTTTTATTTATTTATAAAAATGTTGCAATAAAGTACAGCGGTTAAAAACAGCTTTTCCTTTTTGAGAATCATATATACACACTTTCTATCATAGTTTAAGTCACATAATTACTGATTTCTTGTCTATACCTTCCCCATTCCTCTGTCATTGCAGATAATCTACAGTACAATCCTACTATTCCTAACCTAATTTACATATATTATATCAAGAAGTTTGGTTTTCATATATGGGTGTGTGTGTGTGTAATATTTTCCTATCTATAATTGCTTAACATTTCACCTTTTGTCATATAATTAACTTACTAACTTTATTTATGTACCTTCATTAATATAAATTTATATCTATTATTACAGTAAGACTCATTTCTCACATTGATCTCTTAAATTTAAGTTTAAAACCCAGCCCTTCTGAAATATGCCATGGCAGTGATTTTAGAGAGAAGAGTCCTACAGATGTAGGGCTGGGATTGCAGTGACCTTTTGGTGTTGTTGGAAGCTAAGCGAGGTTTTGCTAAGAAACAGAGTCTCCTGGATTGATGCCAGAGAACTAACTGTATAGGAAGCTGGCTGTTTTGCAGTAGCACTTAGTACATGGTAATATACATTATATACTTCCAGTGAAGCATCCAGGCCAGGAGAAGATGTTGCAGGGCTGCGAAAAGGTGGAGGGATGACAGGAATTTGGCAGGTGATTTGATCCTGTGACGTATTCTCTAGGATGACAGAAATGATTTCTAGAATTACAGGAAGGTGGCACCACTTGGGCAATTTGGTGTGTGGAAGATGAGGTAAAAGGGTGTTGCCTGGCATGCTTTGAAGCTGACAGCATAATAATAATTGGGAGATGTTATGGTTTTTCCAGGCTTTAACTCTGCCTGTGTTTGTGTTTTTTAAATAGGGACCAAGATTCTGCTTCTTCTCTCCGTGTTAAGAAGGATCCAATATATATTGTCTATGCAGTGGGCCCTAGGTATCTGGTTTCAGGACACACACACACACCCGTGGATACCAAAATCCATGGATGCTCAAGTTCCATTATATGCAATAGTCTAGTAAAATGGTGCCCCTTACATAAAATGGCAAAATCAAGCTTTGCTTTTTAGAATTTATATCTTTTTGGAATATTTTGAAGCCATGGATGGTTGAATCTGTGGACAAAGAATCCATGGCTATGGAGGGCTAATGTATAAGTCTAAAAATGTCAGTCAAAAAATTGGCCCCAAAACCCTGGGTCAACCTACCCATGGGTCAGTGTACGTTTGTTTATTTGCTGTTGTTTGTTTCTGATTTATGGCAATCTGAAGGTGATTCTATCATGGGTTTCCTTGGCAGATTACTTCAGAGGAGGTTTGCCATTGCCATCCTATAAGGCTGAGAGTGTATGGCTTGCTCAAGGTCACCCAGTGGGTTTACATGGACCCTGGTCTCCAGTTGTAGTCCAAGGCTCAAACCACTACACCACAAATCTTACCAAAAATGTAACCATCCCCTTCTCTGAATAGAGTGGTAAAAGACAAGAGCTTGGTCCATTCCTGGAGCATCACTGCCCCTCTCTTTTGCAAAAAAAGGAAAAAAGTCAATGAAACCATCCCAAAATGTGTTGACTTGGGTTCACATGGACTTGCCATGTCACTATTCCCCCCAAAAGGTAAAATATGGGCCATTTGGGAGCTCATACCCAGAACTAGATATGATGCAATGTCACTTTTGGGAGTGACTGTAGAAGAAGGGGAAATGACGTGAAAATACTTCAGATTCCATGGTGCCGAAGCTAAAGTATGAGGAAGCAGCTGCATTTTTTCATTTGCCACTTGCAATGGAGGCATCTCTGGATATATGTACACATGTGTGAATGTTGGATATTTCTTGACCTGGGTTTGAGCAAGCTGGTTAATGTTTTCCTCTACCATCATGATTCTGTCAGTAATGTGCAAAGAGGGCTTACTTAACATCCTAGGCATTGTTCTTATTTGTTTTTCCTACAGTTTGCCATTGTAGGTTGCTGCATTTAATTCAAGACAATGCTTTCTTTTCTGTGCATTCAGGAAAGAAAATTGCTTTAGGTTTCTGGAGCTGGATGGATCATTTTGTTATATTTTAACTGCCTTGTTTTCAAGCCTGTACTGTGTGTTATCTTCAGCCTTTCAACATGAGTTGCCATTGAACAAGCTGTAAATTAATGAGTGTTTCTTCCTAAAATCCTCTGCAAGGCAGGTGGAAATTGAAGTTAATATCTTCATTAATCTTCCTTAGGCAGAAGTTGAGGAATGTTTTGAATTTGCTTCCAGCAGAAACTGCTGAGCTTGGTTTTCATGCAGTCTGGAACTGGATTTTGTTCCTCCCTCTACCTTTTTTCAGCTAGGTTTTTCTCCCCTGAAAACAAGGCAATCAGGATCTTACAATACAGAAATAATTTCAGAATAACCCATAGAAAGCCTTGGGGGTTTTGTAATGGAAATGCCTGAGGGTTCAACTATTGCATAGAATAAATTAAATTCTTGACCAGTTGTTCCTCTCCTCCAGCTGTATCCAGAGTGAAATTACTTCTTGCTTGCATCTTTGATTTGGAGATAAAACTGTACATATTTATATCTCTGCTGCAAAGGACATTCCAATTAACCACCTTCTTCAAGATTAAAATTTCTCTTCCGCTGATTTGGTTTCTATAGGGTCAGCATAGAGCCATTTGTGTTGGGCTAGGAGTTTGGGAGTTCAAATCTCTGCTCAGCCCTAGAAATAACCTTGGGCAAGTCACACTTTCTCAACCTTAGAAGGAGGGTAGGGTCCTCCTATTCTTAGAGGACGGGAATGGCAAACATAATCTGAAGAAATCTGGCCAAGAAAATCCTAGGATAGGGTCACCATAACTTGGAGTCATCTTGAAGGTATAGAACAACAAAGGCTGAGTCTCCATCTTTCCTGGGAACATTATGGTGTTGTCTCTGTCTGTCCTTCCTATCTTCCATATGGAGCTAGTATGAGCCCACCTTGCAGCACTGTTGTAATGATAACTGAGCCTGTGAAGTGTTTTGAAGACAGGGCCACTCAATTTTGTGCTTGGCAACTCCCACAGTTGTTTTTATAAAAGCATCTTGGGTGGTGTCACCCTGGTTATTTTAGGTTACTTGGGGAACAGTGCGCCGTAGGTTGGAAAAGTTCAAAGGTTGGGTGTGTTTGGTGCCATACTGCTTCCTTCAGTAGATTTCCAGCAAACAAAGTTGTTTAGTCTGTCTAATTGCATACCGGTGACTCCCCTTTTGCTTGCAGACGCTGACCTGCCTCCTCACGGCTAGCCCTCAAATGCGTTCAGCTTGTGCTTTTACAGAAGAGTGATTTGACATCCCGCTGGTGTTGTAATCTGAGCCAAACACCAGGAAAAGCCCAGGATTAGCCCTGTGTGATCATGAATGCGCTGGATGAGGAATGTGGAGGAAGTGAGGCACTATAACCTTGCTGCGGACTAGGTGGCCAATGAAATACTGAAACCCAGGCTTTCAGTTGGCACATTCTTGGTCAGGGCAGGGTAAAATGCCCAAAGCACCTGTGCATGTGCACACCCACCCACAAGGCAGTGCATTTCAGCTCAACAATTAAACAAAGTACCTCTGGAGACAAAGGTGTGGGAAGCATTACAAAGCAGGAGTCTGCCTTTGCACATAGTAGGATGGATAAAAATCATTTTTTAAAAACAATATCAGCAATCTTATTTTTTTTGGGGGGGGGGAGTTTCTGCTGTGATATTCTTCTAACTGTAAATTCTGAATTCAGCTTGAACAGGTGTGGTTGATTGCATCAGGTCTGTCTCCAAACTTAGAAGTCAAATCCGTGGGAATTCAGTGGGACTTGCAAGCAACCTTATGCATCCTTGCAACTTGAGTTAGCTGGACTTAGTTCCCTTTGAAATCAACAATCATGGCTTGATTAAAGTCCCATTCATTTCAGTAGGAAACATGTACAACTAACTTAATCTTTTTCGTGTGAAAAATGTATATTACCATCACCGATACACAATAAATATAGAAAGGGGGTCTAAGCCAGGCTTGCCATTTTCACTTGGTCATTGTCATCTTCTTGCCGTTCTTTTTCATTGCTCCCAATAAACCAAGGAACTTCAGCAGGGCAAAGACTCAACCCAGTATCTCTTAAAACTGAATTAATGAGCCTCTTAAGAAAGGCTCCTTTTTGTTGTAAAAAGAAATGTAGACACCACTTTTGTTCATCATCTCACAGCAGAGTAGTTTGTGTGATTATATCTAGGTTTGACGCAAAGGCCCAAGGAACTGGCAAGTCAGTTCTGGCAAAGTAATCCATCTGCTTGACCTTTCATTCCTTTCTTCCGTTTAGTAGTCATCTTCCTGGTAACCATTACAGTCTGTAATTGGCTGAGAGTCAGTGTTCCTAGTCATAAGAATCGGTGTTACTCTGGATCCCACAGTAGCTCCATGTAGGTGCAAGGGATGGAACCATAAACAAGAAGCAATGTTTATGTGTCATTAAGAATGACTAAAATGGACTTTTTGTTGCATCACTTCCTTTTCAGGCTTCTCAACGCACTAGAATATGAAGAAGTAACTACCTCCAATATTTCCCCCATAGAACAAGCTCAAATTTTGGAACAGGGATTTTGTCATTAATGCTTGCATAACATTATGCTTGGTAAACTCATTAAGCCAATGAAAATCTCTTGCTTTCCACAAATATTTTTCATAAAATTAAGGGGAGGGGGGATGTTTTCAAGCCATGAATGGTTGAATCCATGGATACTGAGGGCCGATTGTAATCTTTCTAAAGTGGCAGGAGGGGGGATTGTGTGGCTCTCCATATGTGAAGGAATAGCTACTCCCAGCATTCCCAGGAACTGGCTAAGAGGGCTGCTGGGACTTCTTGTTCCAACATCATCTGGAGGGCTGCATGAATCCCACTCTATTCCAGAATCGCTTAGTGGGCTAATTGAGGCAACCAGGCCCTGATATAATCCTAATCCCAAAACCTAGCACTGGCATAAAGTGCTTGTTTGCTTAAAAACAGTGTGTAATCCAGAATGTGTGGGTAGCCTGGAGTGTTTACGAATACCTTTGAAACCACAACACTGCTGTCATCCAACTGATCTGAATATGACTTTTTCAGAGCCAGTACCTGCCATACCAGCTCAGACAGGCACCTAGAATTTAAAAATAAGAATGACTTCCTCTGCCAAGAGAACATAGGATTGAACAGGAAAAAGGACAGTGGCACGTGGGTAGGATTCATGAGGCTGGATAGCTGGGCATGAATTCTAGAAGGATTATTCAGTTATACTGTGAAATATTTCTTAACCCACAGATAGGCTATTTGTCTAGACAGGTACGGGTTTTACAAGTTGTGCCCAGTGTGCTGTATTTTATGTGCAATTAAAGAAAGATTCTGGGGGTGACTGGGAAGGTGAGATGGTTATCTCCCTCATGTTTTACCTGTGAGTTTCCTGGAGTTTAACTGGCCACAGGTAGAAACAAATTTTAGGCTGTCTCATCCAACAAAGGGAATCCCTGGGTTCTGTGACTGTTAGTGAAACCAGTTACCGAGAAGTTTGTGTAATAAGGCACTTGCCAGAGTTGCCTAGCTTTTAAGAGGCAAGGTTTTGTTTTGTTTTTATTTAACTGAGGTACCTTTATTCCCCTCCTTTGCTGAAAAAACTCCCAGAGCAGTTTACAAATTATTAAAACAAAACCAAGGAAGTCTGTAGTTGTAGGGACACAGTTCAGGGAGCAGAGCAATTTTTACTGCTTTTAGGAATTGACTTTTCTGCCTAGTCTTTTGCTGTCACATGAGGCAGTGCCTAAATGAGTTACCTAGATTTTTTAATGTATGAGGAGAGAATACTCCTTGTTCTTTGGTATCATATGAGAGATGGGATTCATCTCATGTGTGTGTATGAACGAATATTTGTAGGGCAGCAGAAGACCAAACCATCATTTTCTTTTCCATGGACCTTCCACTTTGCTGACACCACCTCTCGTCTATATGTAAATCTCACAGTACCCATCATGGTATGCCTTTGCAGTGTAAAATGAATGGCATGTCCAAAGTGTATGTATTTTTGAAAGATAAAACAATGTTCTAAAGGAAACTGGCCCTGGGAGCTAAGAATGGCGAAGAAGCAAATATGATTGTCTTGATTTGCAGGATGCTTATAAAGAAATAAGCCTTTAACTGTAATGTTACAGGAGCATTTTATCATGCTATAGCAATCCTGTGTGTCACTTGTTTGCCGACAAGGTAAGTAGCGGAAGGCGTGAATGACCTGGGAGTCCCATTTAATTATATGTTTTGCCACAGAGTTAACCTTTCTGGAGTGAGAACCTGTCTCATGTTGTTCTCTAAAGTGACAATACAGTGATGGTGTCATGTGAATTGTAATGCATTCTGTTGATGGCCATGGATGGCTCCTTCTCTCTTTTCTGTCTGCCATGTTGCAGTAAAGGCAACCTTCTTCACTTTGACGAGAGACGTTTGCAAAGTACTAAATGATATATCATTAAAGCATTAAATAACGTAGCATTTTTTGGTTACAGAATACATGCAGGGACTGCGGTGTTAATGAGCAGCATGCTGCCAAGTGTCTTTGCAGCTGCTGGTGGAATTAAAACGGCATTATGTGCCTGGGTGGCTTTAACGGGATTATTTCTTGGAGCTCAGCCTTTCGCTGTGAGGGATCTTAACTCCAGCAGGGCTGCTGAGCACTTTAAGGCATGGACTTGCTTTCCTGTCATAACTCTACGGGGCGGACACATTGCTGGTGCTCTTATGTCTATCCTGTTGCTAAGCAGTGTTAAAACAGAGAGGAGCTCCCAGTGACGCAGATGGACGGCTGAAGGAAAGTGGAATTTTCTGGCTGAGATTACTCTCCAGCCTTGGTGAGGCCCCATTTCAGACAGAAGAGGCCAAGGGAGGAGGAAAGCTCCATCCCGGCAGTTTGTCTTGAAAGCAGATTGCATGCAAGGCTAGTCCGGCCCTGTCCAAGATGCTCATCCTCCATATCCCTCTCTTTCATCATTGCCAAGTTCTTTGGGGTCTTCTAAAAGATAACTTTGCCAAAGCTGAAATTCTCCAGCAGTAGGGACAAACATCTGGCAGACTGGGAAGTAGAGTGCAAATACAAAGGTAAAAATAGATGAAAATGCATAGCAAATGTGAGAAAGTGAGACATCAGCTATGCAGGCAGGAACCCCTGGGATTATTTGGAAAACCATAGAGTCACACAACAGCCCTTTGGACTCTAGCAGTCCCTAGCAAAGTGGGATCACGTTTTCTAAGTATGTGTGGCAACAGACTGACCAGAGAGGTTTCAGAAATTAAGGCTTCTTCTCTGTTACTTCTGCTTTTCTCTTCAGATGCAGTGATTTCAGAGAATGCAAATAATTCTAGAGGTTGTGCACTGTCCCGACTATGGAGCTAGATTAAGCGCTTGATCTTGGGCACAGGCAACTTTCAGGCCTCTGGATGATGTTAGATGCTGCTCTCAACAGCCTTATGTAACATAACCAGTGATGCTGGATGATGGGGTTTCAATACAATAACATATTGGAGGCAACAGTTTGCTCATATGTGTACGAATGTGCCTTTTATTCCTTCCTCTTTGTAGAAATCTAACCCAAAAGCCTGGCTCAGCACCAAGTCATGGAGGGACATATTACGCATGGAACTATCCATGAGTTGAGGGCCAGATGTTGATATCCTGAGGACAACCAACCTTTTTTTTTTTTCATGTTCCTTAGATCTGCTGAAGCTTTCGGCATCCCTAAGGGATCTCTGGAGTCAGTAAAGTGCTGTTTGGAGGCTGGTAGTACAGATAAAAGGGATAATTGATTTGGTCATGATGAACTTTAAAGATCCAGTTTGTCATTTGTTGTTGCTTCTCAGCCCAGTTTTGATGATCAAGGTTTGCAGGGTTCCCATATCATCCAGCGTCCTTTGCCCACTTGCTGTGCCAGTTGCTTACCCTCCTAGCTAGAGATTTGTCTGGCCATCCTTTACCATACTTTATTAACACATCAGGTTTACTACTGAGGCACATTCAGCATAGAGATGCCTTTGAAAAACACTGGAAAGCCTCGAAAAGTTCAATATCAGGGCAGCCAGACCTGTTTGACCAGGCTTTGCCACAGTTGCATTTCCAGTCCTGAAAGAGTTTCTTTGGCTCCCAGTTAGTTTCTGGATGGCATTTCAGGGTATTAGTTCATTAGATTGTACACCAACGAAAGTCAAAGCCACATAACACAATTAAAAATGCTGGTGCTAGAAACAATGATAGATTTGAGATGCTGGGTTTACACCACAATTTTATCTTAGGTTTGTTTGTTTTTTAAAAAAGTATTACATATTGTTCTATGACTGTAAAGTGCCTAGTGGCTTTTTCAAATGACATTGAAGCAAAATTAAAAATACATGTTATATTGGAGATCTATGATGCCGTTGATTACTGAACCATCTAGGGCAACTCAAAGCAGTCAGGAAAGGGAATAATAATAATAATAATGATAATAATATCCTGCCCCTTTGAGATCAATGGTTTAAACTCCCATCCTCTTGTCTTGGTGATTCAGAGAGATGCAGGTAACTAAGAGTCCCATCTTTACAGGAGGCAAAATCCAGATGTCAGAATCCCTTGGTAGCTGGCACCACATAATGGTGAGCACAAATTTGACATCCCCCAACCCTTGTCTTTAATGATGGTGTCATTTTAACCAGTAAATGCAAAGCCCTCCTGATTTCCAAAGCCCACCACTTTGTAAGAGATCTGTAATGTTTGCTGGAGGGGAAACTGGCCTCTTGAGTTTAATGGAGCCTTTTTGTCTTGGCTTCGGTGCAAAGCTGCAGATTTTTTCCATCATCCCCCCTTGCTGTGTCCTGGCATCCAGTCCAGCCATTGTGCTATGGAAAGTGAGCAGGATGTATTGGTAATGCAGCCTCTCCTCTCAAGGCTGCCTGAAAAACGTGCTTTTCCGAGGCAGAAAACCTCATGCTTTGCTTGCTGAAGAAAACCCAAAGCAGGGAAAGCCATGTGTAGATTTGCATATTTGCTACTTTTAACTTTTAGAATACAGATTTCCTACCTTTCATCACCTCTATAACCCCTGACTCAAGTTTCCTTGCAAGGTTTCTGTGTCCGGTTTGACAGAGGGACTGAGTCACTGGGGCTCTAATGAGTGCCCTGGTTTAGTTCATGGCCTTTCCCAATCTGAGCCAGCTTTAGGTCGAATTTCTCTTTCCTTGTTGATCATGGGTGACTGTTTATTTCCATCCTCTCTGCACTTCTTGGCCTAGTTTTTCATCTTATCTGCAATCACAATGGGAGGCCACAGATGAGGACTTGGTGTCCCTTCTAGTTAGGAAATTGTTTTTCCTTTTGATCTGATCACTTTTCCAAACAGGTTGACATTTCCCTAGGCCAGCATAAGCATAGCTATTAGAAGGCCTTTGTTGGACATGATTGGGAGTCTTCCACCCAGGCAGCTTGGAGGTTAGGGGCTGGTATCCTCCTCAGTGAGATTGCTTTCTCTCTGGGATGGATGGCAGTGGGGCCACCAGTGCCATTCACTCCTCGCCTCTGCGGAAACTGCTCTTTCTCAGGGAAGTAATGGTGCCCAGTGAATAAATAACTCTCTGGCTGGCAGCCACCTGAGGAGCTTATGGAGAGGTGCTTTCGGAAACCTGCTGCCAAGAATGGCCTCCGGCCAGGTAGAGTTTCACATCAGCGTAATGGGAATGTGCTTCGGTGCTGCCTCAGCTCCATCCTCCCCTGGGATGCTGCGAGTCCCATTCCTTCCCCTACCTTCTGTCACTGCACTTAGCCTTACTAAAGTTCTCCTCTGCATCTCCTGACTCTATTTATTTATTTCTATTTTTATTTATAATGTTTTTCTCTGCCTTTCTCCTAAGGAGCACACATTCTGTCCATGTTTTATTTATTTATTTGCTTGCTTACTTATTTATTTTAAAGCCTTCATATAAAGGTAGATCAGGGTGAGAAGATACGCCTAGCTTGCAGTTATCCAATAGAACTCCTGGTGCAATCAGATTTTGAACTCACATCTCCATGGTCCTTGCTTGGCTTTCTGCCCACACACCCTATGCTGCCCATTCAGTGGCATGGCTGCTACATTTGCCGTCAGGATCAGCATTCCCAGGCTACATCTCCCCACCCTCCTATAGCATTCATTGGGACTCAAAAGCATGAATATTATCCATTTTTACCAGGATTGACATTTGTTGTGTCTCCAACATCCAAAATCTGGGAGTCACAGTGGGCAATTCAGGGCATCCTGTCTGGAACAAACTATATATGTTCAACAAAGTGCTGGCTAAGATGGTGCTTAAAGAAATAGAAAATATGTGTGTACAAATGCAATCATGGCGAAGGGTCTCAGTAGCATCATGTCCTTAGCTTCCTAGCCCTGACTTCCATCTGCCACTGCTGAGATCCAAAATGTAGGAAGCAGGCCTCCCAAAGCCATCATCCACGTATTCCCTTCCTACTGTCTATTTCTCCATCATCATCACTGCCTGATGCCCAAGCGTCAGCCAGCTTTTTTGCTTACAATTCTCTGCATGGCATACACATATGTACTAATAATTAGAGTAGCATTCTCTCAGCCACCTGAAGCAGCCGGGGGACAGTGTCCAGTCCACGCTCCCATGCAAGAAGAGGAATGAGAGATGTTTTTCACATACTGAGGTAGAAAATAGCAGAGTTATTCCTCAGTCCCTGCATGGATGGCCACTCTGCAGGACATCAAGTTACCTCATGTGGATTTATGTGTTTGGGTTTGGGTGGATGTTAAGCCTGGTGCTTGAACTGTGTGAAGAACCGCTGTTTAATCTTGCTCTTTGGTTTGGATAAACAGACTGCTTCTGCATACAAAAAGTATGCCTGTACTATCCAGGTTTGCTCAGTGCACAAAATGATTCATGTGCCTTTTTTGTTCTCTTTCAACAGAGCTGAGAAAACGGAAGTCCTCAGTGATGATCTGCTGCAGGTATTTAAAATGAATTAATGTTGTACCTTCATTTCTATCAAAGGCTGTTTTGTTTCTCATTTCATTTTGTTGTTGTTGTTGTTTTGTGGTGGTTGCTTATTTATTGATTATATTTATTATATCTAACCTGGTTTTTTAAAGAAAAGCTGCAGTATAATTTAGGGCAACTGAGGAGAATCAATTGGGTTGCTCAGAAGCTGCAAGGCTAGCTGAAAGCAGATGTGACAGAGTAATCAAAAGTGAAACAAATACAGGGAAATTACCATTTTCAAAGTCACTGTGCTTACTAGAGAGGTGAGAGTCACGGTGTGATGGTCAAGGTTGTAACAAGACCTCTTCCTGCCGTGTTTTTCCAGACCGAGAAAGCGAGCTGCAAATTGTATAGGCAGAATAAATGAGCATCTGTTATTTTTTAGAACATATCTGGGTAACCAAGCGAAGATAAAAGGAAGGAAACCTGCAGGTGCCCAGAAATTGTTTGCTGAGCCCAACACATTCTGTATATAAATTCTTTTTCAGTATTGGTAACAACTTTCCCCTTGACCCTTTAGTCTCTGACTTTTATTGCCAAAAATTCAGCAGATTTTGCCTAAAAGTGCTCCTGTTGGTGGTATTACAGATGCCCATCTCTTCACCAGGACGCTTCTTCTCTTTACCCAGCCTTTGGTGCTGCACCAGTTTTTCTCTCTCTTTCTAGTGAATTGTGGTGATCCCATGGGGCTTGGCAGTTGCCCTGGGGGTATGGTTTGGGATGGGGCACAAGAGACTGAAGAAACTGCCCTTTCTGCCCCATTCAGAACAGGACACAATTGTGGGTAAACTGCAGGTACATAACTAACGGCCACTGACTGGGAAGTGGACAAATGCAAGCAAATACCATTTCTTCTTTGTGCCATTCTATTTGCAAAATGTTTAATGGTGTGAATTTTTGGCTGTTCCTTTGAGAAAATGGACAGGGGGAGCTGTTTTTTTAGGAGGACAAAGTCAGGAAACTCTAAATGAGCCACTGCCTAGCAACCTAATTGTTGCACCTTCCAGATCCTTAGACATCATGTTTTTTTGCTTTGTAAATATGAACCTTCAATCTCCTTTCCCCTGATTTCCTTTTATATCCTATTTTTCCTTCACGTGAGTAAACTGGAGCTATGGTCTTTCTGAATCAGAAGGGTGGGGGAAAGTAAGACAATCTGGCAGCGCGCCTGGGTAAATATCAGCAGCAAAGTTTTCTTTCCAAAGCATGATTTTGGCTATCCATTTGGTTGCCTTGGTGATTCTGTAAAATATTTGGGGGTGGGGAAGTTGGTGACAGAAGCCAGAAATTCTTCTATCCAGCTGTTGGCACATCTTTCTTTTCTTGGTCAGAGTCGTGGCTTTCCCAGGCACTAATAGTCACTTGGCCTTTTCTCCCCAAATGGAATTGCTTACTCATTCTCCTTGCTGTGTCGCTAAGCAGAATCCCTCCAAGTGCATCCGTATGTACTTTTCTTTATGTGAAATTGAATGCGTTTCACCATACAACCTGCATATATTTCTGTCCCTTGGAATGCTGCCGGTTTAAAAAGTTCCTGACAGAAGGAAGCATTTCATATCTTGTCCCAAATGCAATGAAATGCAGAATTGCTTAACAGGATCTGCTGTTCAGCTATTTGTGTGTGAAAGAGAGAGAAAGGCCTTGGGAGCTAGGCAGAAAAGTTGCCATTACAGATCCAAAAGAGATGGCATTACAAAGAACTGGCTGTTGAGCAGTAACTCCTGTCAGCCTCCGGCCAGTTTAGGACCACAAGATGTCCAGCGCTGGGCTGACGCTTGGGTTCACCACTACACAGTATACAGAATGGCCTGTTTCCCTGTCCACAGACATACAGAAGAGTGAACCAAATCAAAATAAACATGAAGACACACGTACAAAAAAAATATGCATAAAAATGAAAATGAAAACAGATGTCCAGTAGCAGTCAGGAGAAAATATTTTAAAATTTTTGAATGGCATGCATAAAAGGGTCATTGACTAGTTAACTAATTCCTATTTCAAATTATAGTATCCTGTGGCAGGGGAATGGTGGGGTATAGATTCAATAAGTAAAAAAACAAAATAAATATTGACATTGTACCCTAGTGAGCCTCCCCAAGGCAACTATTCCATAATAACAGGGCAGATAGAGAGAAGGCACAGTTAAGAATCAGGTACCTCCAGAGTGAAACCACACTGAAAAATAATCAGGGTAAGTTGTTCATTTTTAAGTGTTCTCATGACCTTCTTGAATTGAAAGTCACCTTTCGAAGGACCAGAAACACAATACTGATAGAGTTAGACATATGAAACTCTGGAATTCTCTGTCAGCTGATTTCAAAGAGATAACAGTCTCTTTCAGCATAAAAAGGCAAGTGGTGAAGAGAGGGAGAAGGAATTTGGCAGCCCTGTTGATACTGATGTATTTTACTCTGAGCTTGTGTGGATTTCAATCCCCTTCTTCAGATCTAGTGATGGAGTACAATATTAAAGCCACAGGTATTTATGTAACTGCAGAGGTGGGCTCTGTATTAGGTGATGTCAGGTATGCACCAGAATTGCTCTTGTTCTAAGTTGCCAGTTGTGGCTTTACTGATATAATTGTTTTGATATTTTAGAAACATTTTCCCTTCCTGTGTTGCTGTTTTAATTGTTTGTGTATTGCTTGGGATGTTTTCCCTTAAAGTGTAGAATGTTTTATAAATGTAGTAAATAAATAATAACAAAATAGAATGAAATTTAAGCATAGCTTTCCTGGAGGCCTTTTTTGGTGTGTGAAATGTCATTTTAATGACTTGAAAGAAGGGAAATGACATGACCATTATCCAGTGGCATACATTGGAGATCTCCTCTTCCTATTGCAGTCAAAGGTTAAAGTCAAAAGGTTGCTTTAGAAGCGTAAATCTTGAGAATGGTTGCTCCTTCTTCACAGTGGGGAGCTGGAGGGAGTATAGACCAGACATCTTTCTTGGACCGCAGCTCCCAACATCCCCTTCCCCAGTTAGCATGGGCACTTTGCCAAGCTCCATTGTCACCTTGCTCTAATTTTGTGATTTTATGTCTGTATGTGTGTGTCTTGAAGTCACTTGTCAACCTATAGTGACCCCATGAATTTCACAAGATTTTCTTAGGTAAGGAATCCTATTTTGGGAGAAAGGTGGGATATAAATCCAATAAATAAAATAAAGGTGGTTTTGCCAGTCTCTTCTTCTTTGTCCCTCTGACATATAGTCTATAACACCTGGGCTTTGTTGGTTGTCTTCTATCCAAGGACTAACCAAGGCTGACCCTGCTTAACTTCTAAGATCAGATGGTATCTGGTGCCTTTAGAGCAGGGGTAGGCAACCTTTCCCCTTTAAGGGCCGAGGGACTTCAGCTCCCAGAATCCCAGGAGCTATTGGCCAACATGGGACTATTGGCCAACATGGCTGAGGCTTCTGGGAGCTGAAGTCCCTTGGCCCTTAAAGGGGAAAGGTTGCCTACCCCTGCTTTAGAGGATTTAGACCTGATTTTTATGCCTATAGTATGCAATTCAGGATGTTTGGGGTTTTGTAAAGTCCCCTTTTGTCTCCTAAATATGAGGAGTTTGTGTGGAAGAATGAACTGCATTATCCAGAGAAAAGGTCAAAGGCTTCTTGGGTGGCGACCTGAAATGTTCCCAATTGTATGGGTTTTTTTCTCCCCCTTTCTGCAATTGAGAGATGCCTTTTGGCCAGGAAGAAGGAAGTCTGGGCCAAAAAGTACTTGGATCACATTTCAGTCTTCTGAGGAGAGGCTTTTCCTTTTTTCCAGTCTGCCTCGGAGAAAAAACAAAGGCCAGCGTTTCACTTTGGATCCAGTTGTGATCACAACCGATCTGCTAATTGGAAGATTCTGGCAGTTACCCTTGAAGTTGCATTGCATGATAATGCAGCTGCTTAAACGTGGATACAGCAGCTAAAGCATTTTTGAGCTCCTCTGGGACTGGGAGCTCAAATTCTTCAAAATCCAATTTTTGAAAAGCAAATGTCATTGGGCATTGGGAGCTGCAGACTTTCTAGCCTTTGTATAGCTGGACTGAGTATTGGTCTGGTGATCTGTGATGATAAAATACTTTCTCCCTCCTCCTCCTCCTCCTCCTCCTCCTCCTCCTTTTTCCTTCTTCTCTTTCACTGCAACATTTTAAAATCCCCAAGAGGATTCCTATCTATTTACAGGCCTCCCACAGTTGAAACTTGTTATGTTTTTTTGGCTGGTTTTGTTCAAACAGAAACCATTCCAGAAGGCCTCCTTTTAACCTTCATGACTCATCAAAACACAGATAAACCACATTCTTTTGCTCTTGTCTGTGGAGGTTCCCAGCAGAAATTGGCAGACTTTCTCTGCAATCTCAGACGTTTGAACTAAGAGATCTTTCACAGAAAGAATCCCTGCTGCTTATAAAATATGCCTTACAAGCAGCTACATTTTTACATTTTTACAGTCACTTGGGGTGCTTCCAGGTTTTGTGCGTGTGTGTGCATGTGTACGCACGCACATTCACTTTGCTTCATTCATGGAATTTTACAAGACACCTTGATAACATCGTCCTCTCATAACCCTCACATGTTTTCCAATTCTTTCTTCCATCATTATTATTACAAAAGTAGAATCCAAATAACTTTAAAGTTGGAAGGGATCCCAAGGGCCATCTAATTCAACCTGGCAATACCACTGCAATGCGGTAAATGGACAGGAGTCCATTCACTCTCTGTGTACAAATCTCCAGGGAAAGCATGTCCTTGCCTTCTGAAAAGCATCTCCACAGTATCTTGGAATGCTTTTTCTTTTTCTTTTGGTAATGCCAGGAGGAGTCATCCATCTGGAATTACTCATTTTCTGGCTGGCATAGAAGAGCAGTCCGCTATCTAGTGGCTTATTCCTTGTGCCAGCATTTCTATGCGGGAATCTAAAGTTGTTCGCACTGAAGACTCCTATTATCTAAACTTTTCAGTTCATAGAAGGCGGCTGATAGTAAGCAAAATCTAAAGAGTTTGGTTAGGCAGTACTTTTCCCCTTGAATGTTACCTGAAGGGAAACGGAGAACAGACTGGATTGAATAAATGATGGGCTATGGGGTTTGCTCAATATGAGAGGTGCCATATTAGTGGGGTGGGCAGTAAGTCAGTAGATGCAGCCTAGAAGAAAGATGGCTTGCCAACATCATGAACCAGCTCTTTTTCTTTTTCTTTCTCCCTATGTGTTCTCTGGTTAGATCGAGCGCCGTCTTGACACTGTGCGGTCCGTGTGCCACAATTCCTGCAAGCGGCTAGTGGTGTGTTTGCATGGGCAGTATGGAACGGATGCTGAAAAGAGACATGTGAGTCCAGACACTTTCCTGGGTCCTTGTTCCCGTGGGTCAGCATTTCCAGCCAAAGGTGCTCCTGTGCCACTGAACTGCCCTTTCCCTTCTGTGAAGCTCATTTACCTAAATTTCACCCAAAGATGAATCTGGCAAACACCCAAATCCAGTGGCCACACTCCTTAGACACCAGCAGAACCATACATTTGAGTGACATGGAGCTCCATAACCTGATCTAATCTACATCTGTTTTCCTCTACAGAAAAAGCTCCCGCTCACGGCTTTTGCTCAGAATATGCAAGAAGGTGCTCTACAGCTAAGCGATGAAACATTACTGGGGTAAGACTTGCATATCCCATCACCTACCCAATCTAGTTTTTTGCCATTTGGAGTTCTGGAAGTGTCACTGCAGAATGTAGATGCGTGTCATTCCAGTTTAGCTGTTTGTTTTTCTCCTCCAGATGCCATATCTGGATTTCGTTTTTTCCTCCCCAGACTGCAATAAACCCTCAGCCTTGAGATGGTTCTGTTGCTTCAGTATGTTTGCAACAGTTGTAGCATCTTCTAATACTGCTGTTAAACAATATTTTTATTACCTAAACAATATTATTACTGCCTAAACAGAACTTTATTGCAAAATTTCATACCTGGCTGAATATAATTTGAAAAGAGAACAGCTGCTACAACACTTTTTAAAGCTGCTGTAGTTATTTCCCCTTGTCCATCAACACAAAATTATACTGCTGTTGTGGAGGAGAAAGCTGTATTCATGATGAGAAACATTCCAAATTGTAGGAGATACTGCAAAAATTGGCTGCACAGAGTGAATTTAAATAGACCCAAAAGCCAAAGAGTGAGGCAGGCAGTGAGGCAGCTCTCTGGTGTGTTTGTTTGTTTGTTTGTTTGTTTGGATGCTTAGAACATCAGAGAGAGCAAGAAGCTTCTTTGTTGTGAAGTCCATATTGTGGTGATACCTTTATTAGGTCAATCACAAGGGGCTAGATGCACCACACAAGCATGAAGTGTTTTGCTCCCTTGGGTTGGTATCGCCACAATCTGGAATGTTGGATTTTGTCTTAATATCCAAGAAATCTTTGTTTTAAAGGAAAATGCTGGAGACCTGTGGTGAAGCAGAGAATAAGCTTGCAATGGAACTCTCTCACCATGAAGTGCAGGTTGAAAAGGATATCTTGGAACCACTGAACCAACTGACAGAGGTAAGTTGCTTCAGAGGACTGCGACATGAGCCAGCCCGGTTCTTTCAAAAGACACTGCAGTAGGTTTAGCAGACACTGCTAAGTGCCTGCGATAAATATAACTCTTCTGCATGAAAGGTTTTCAAATGTCAGCTTCCTGTTGTCTCTGCTTTCAGACAGAAATCCCCAACATTCAGAAACAGAGGAAGCAGCTTGCAAAGTTGGTGCTGGACTGGGATTCTGCAAGAGCCAGGTAAAGCCCAAATCTTCTGATTCCTCTTCCTCCTCCTCCTCCTCATTATTGTCATTCAAATTATTTATATTCCACCTTGGGATTCAAGGTGGCATACAACAGATAAAAAATGTAGTTACAATACACAAAATGCAAAGGTTAAAAAATAATGAAACCATTTAAAAACATAAGCCTTTCAAAAATAAACACCAGCACAACAAAATAACAAATTGGAAGTTGTTTAAGTGGGATGGGCCTTATATACTCAGTCCTCAAAGGCCAGTTGAAACACTTGTCTGTGGAACAAGAGTAAGGGGCTGCTAGTCTGATCTCTCTGGGAAAGGAATTCCAGAGCCTGGGAGCAGACTCCAAGAAGACCCCTGAATCTGAGACCACTCTTGAGGTAGCACTGATGTACTCACTGCATTGAAAACAACATGTAAATGTGTAATGAGTTGGGGAAACAGATCAGAAATAACTGCACCAAGAGGTCTCTAGGAGAACGAGGGATGTTTTCAGACCCACAGAGGCTGATCGGCTGCTTCTTTGATTGCCAGGGCACATCCTACCATCCCACCCCATATCTTTCCTTTAATAGCCTTTGTGGGAAAGGGTTTCCCCTCCCCCCCTCTGAACTGATAGCCTGTCCATAAGGAGGACTGTCCAGCTTCAATGGGAAGGTGAGGAGGACAGATAATGACTCACAAAGAACCTCATCCCTCAAGTGCTTTGGCAATCATTTTGCTCCCTTTCTTACAGGTGGAACCAGGCCCACAAAACCTCCGCTGCTAACTTCCAGGGGCTTCCATCTAAAATAGACTCCCTGAAGGAGGAGATGGATGAAGCAGGAAATAAAGTTGAGCAATGCAAGGTGTGTGGTGTTAGAAGTGCTAGACTCAGGGAGAAGGGCTGGATGCCTGTAGAATTGGGTTGGTAAAGTGTGGTCCTAGAGCACACACTTACACAGCTGTTTTTGCTGCTTCTTACTTCACAAACACACACACTTTTACCCTTTTCTGACTAAAATTGCAGTGAATTGCCTTTTCTGGAAGCCTCCAGGAATGATGTTTCATCTTTTTAAATAGACTACAGGACCATCCTCCACTGTTTAACATCCAAAAAAGACCCATTCAGGATGATGATGGCTTCCAGCAGGGGACGGCAAGGCGATCGGTTCGCAGTGAGGGCTCTCCGCGGATCGCCTGGGTGGGGAAGAGGGGATTTTAAGAATCCCCAAAAAGATCCTTGGGAAAGGATCGTGTTTGGGGCTCGCTAGATCCGGGCTGATAGCCAAGATCGTTGTGGATCGAGGCAGAAGACTGGATTTTTATGAGCAGCCAGCCCCGCTCTGGTAGCAGTCGCCATTAGCCTTGCCACCTGCCTTTTTAAACTTTTTTTCTGGAGGAATAGAACTTCAAAGGACATCGGAGAAAGTAAGTGCATACAATTGCTTTCTGTTCAAAGACCTCTCAAATTAGAAGGGAGCAGCTTTAACTGTGAAAGTTTGACGATTTTGATATATTGTTATCTAGCCTCTATTAACAGCAGAGGAGGCTGAAAGTGAAAGCGGAGCCGGCAGATATAATTAATTTAAAGGCATGAGACTCTTTCTCTTAAAGCAACAAGATTGCTTCAAAGTAGAAAATAAACTTTAAAGAACTCAACTCATTAATACTAATCTGGATTGGGAAAGAGAAATATAAAACACCCTTCCCGCACGGACAATTAATTAATTAATTAAAGGACTCCGAGTTTAAAAGGAGGCAAGATGGCGAATGCTTGAATATATTGGGGGAGAGAAGTGAGTACCTCCTTTGTCAGGAAGAAATCCCTTTTTTTGCCTTTTAGGACAGGAAGGGAAGGAAGAAAACCCCAAATAAAAGGGGGGAGAAATACAAAAATAACAAAAAATAATTAAGTCTACTTTGAGATAGAAGAAGCATAAGCAGAGCCAAGGAGGCACTAGAGAAAAGTAATTATAAAAGAGAGACAAAACAAACCACGAGACATAGTCATTTTTGGAAGTGGTCCAAGAGGACTTCAGAGAGGTTAAAGAAATTTGGGATGTTAATATTTCCATCACTTTTTAATTAATGCTTGTGTTAAAATTGGAAGAAACAAAGCAAGGAATAGAGGCTAATTATAGAGATAAAGCTTTTTGAAGTGGGAAGTGCTGAGAAAGCCACGGCTTGAAGTACCAGCAGTGAGAGAAATATAAGAGAGCTTGCGCCGGAAAGAGGACAGGAGGAGGGGGCAACAGACAACAATATTAAGGAATAATAAGAATAATAAAGAAAGATTTCGTCGGAAGGAGGACGGGGGAGGGGACAACAGAGGGAAGACCCCAGTAGCGAGAAATTTCAAGAGAAAGATTGCGACGGAAGGAGGACGGTGGAGGGGTCGACAGAGGATCTGAAACACTTCACAAGGAGATATTGTTAAAAGGAAGATAAGAAAGGGAACAAGAAACAGAAGAATACAGTCTCACAAAGTAGAAGAATTAAATACTTAATTTAGAAAGAATACAAATAACTTAGAGATAAGAACCTATTGGGGGGCTGGTGCCGGAGATCAAGTTACTAAAACTAAATGTTTTAATAGATTGACTTTGTTTCAGTTATCTTCCTTTAATATTAATTATATAGAAGGCATATTATATCTAAATTTTAAAAATTTATATTTTTTTTAAGAAGAAACAGAAGAAAGAAGTGTAAATTTTAATATACATATTAATTTTGTGCTTTCCTGTTTTGTTTTGTTTTTCTTTTCTTTTTTTTAACCTTCTATTTTAAGCATAGGCTAAAAGTAAGTTATAGTGAATTATAGTGATTTACACCTAGATAAGCAATTTGTTTTCAGATAAGCAATTTGTCTTATTAATTGACTGTATTAAGTATACTGTGATATATTGCTGTGTCCTTAACAACATGGCTTCAGGAGCAAAGAAACCACCCACCCCCCCAATGAGTAACACTCAAAGGAGAGCATCTACAGACACAACTGGAAAACAGGATCCAATGCAGTCACTGCTGGAGGCTTTCCAGAAAATGAGAGAGGAAGTTAGAGTGGAAATAAAGGTGGAATTGGAACAATCAAGAAAAGAAACCAGAGAGGAATTGCATAAGGAATTATCGGAATTTGGAACCAAACTAAGTAAAATAACAGATGAAATAGAGGGAATAAGAGGAGAAGTGGAAGAATTAAAAGAAACGTCCAAAGAACTAAAGAATACAACAGCAGAATTGATGGAACAACAAAAGAAAGAAAGTAATATAAACTTGTTACAAGAGGTCCGTCATAGAGAAAAGAGCCTTAAGCTTAGAGGGGCACCAGAATCTATAAATAAAGATTTATTTGGAATAATAACAGCAGCACTGGCAGAGCTTACTGAAATAACTCAAGAGGAAATAAGGAGAGAAACGGACACGATATTTCGTGTGAATTCCAAAACAGCAAAAGAAAAAAACATGCCTAGGGACTTAATTATAACATTCACCAGAATAAGAACAAAAGAGTTAATATTACAAGCCAGCTATAATAAAGAATTTTGGATAGAAGGGAAATTGGTTAAAATTTACAAGGATGTACCAATGGCAATACTTCGAAGACGTCAAGAATACAAATTTTTAACGCAGGAGCTGGTGAGAAAAGGAATACGATTTGCGTGGGATAGAATGGAAGGCTTGTCCCTGACATATAGACAAAGGCGCTATAGAATCAACTCAGTAGAAAAAGCTAGAGAATTTTTGAAGAAATTGAAATCAAGGAAACAAGAACAAGCTGGAGACTCGAATGAACCATCGCAGGAAGGAAAGATGAAGACCAGGTATAGAACCAAATTAGAAAGCCAACAGGAATTGGCGGAAAAATTGCAGGAACAAGGAGCATGTGCGTTATATACTGAAGAGGATCTACAAGGGAAACTGGATAGTGATACAAGTGATGAAGAGGAAATGCAGGATAGAGGTCAAGTAGATGAGGATGAGGAAGAAGGCCAACTTTAGGATTCAGCAGGAACTTAAATTAGCATTATTTAAATTTATAACACAAAATGGAAATGGCTATGAAAATTATTTCATGGAATATAAAAGGACTGAACTCAAAACACAAAAGGAGTAAAACATTTCATTTATTACAAAAACAGAGGCCGCAAATTATTTGTTTACAGGAAACTAAAATTAGAAGAAATGAGACAAAATACTTAGTAAATAAGAAACTAGGACAGATGTTTACATCTACAAATGAGAAAAGGAAAGCTGGAATTGTATTATATATTCAAAAAAGCTATAAAGCGATTGAATTATTTAAGGACCAAAAAGGACATTACTTGGGCGTGGAAGTACAAACAGAGGAAGGGAAATACCTCTTAGTATGTATATATAGTCCTAAAGAAAGGCAAGCCTCTTTCTATGCAAATTTGAAGGAAGAAATTTTAAGAGTACACCAGGACGAACACAATTTAATTTTACTGGGAGACTGGAATGGGGTAATAAACCCTAAAATGGACAGGACATCAAAAAAGAAAATCAAGCAGAACCAAGGGAAACTCCCAACATCTTTTTTTGATTTAGTGGAACAACTAAACTTAACAGACGTATGGACTGATTTATATTCCAAAAGTAAAGGATATACTTTTTTTTCAGAATCTTACAAATCACACTCACGAATTGATATGTTTTTTACTTCAGCCAACATGAAGACTAAAATAAAAGAGATGGAAATTCTACCAAGAACAATATCGGATCATAACGCAATTGTATTAACTTTAAACAAATCATTGAAAAAAACTGAATGGAAGTTAAATGATTATCTTTTAAAAGATAAAAAATTTGTGACAAAATTGAGTTTAAGTATTAGAGAATACTTTGAAATCAATAATAAAACATTGATCAAAGCAAAAACGATTTGGGATGCCAGCAAAGCAGTAATACGTGGGATACTAATTTCAAGAGCTGCTGAGATAAAAAGACAAAGAGAACAAGAATTTAAATCTATGGAAGATAAAATTAAGCGTCTTGAGGAACAATTAATAGCAGATCCTACAAATGATAAGAAAGATAAACAATTGAAATATTTAAGGAATCAATTGGATAAAAGATTATCAGAAGAAATTGCAAAAAAGATGAAATTTGTACGACAAAAATATTTTGAATTTGCAAATAAATCGGGCAAATGGTTAGCTTATAGATTAAAAAAAGAAAAGGAAAAGAGATTAATAACAAAGATACAGGATGATAACAAAGTAGTCCATACTCAGCAAGAAATTCAAGATATTTTTTATAAATACTTTACAGAGCTATATGGGAAAGATGATATAGAACCTTTGGAAACTCAAAAGTATATAAATAAACAAGACGTACCAGAGATAACAGAGGATCAAAGGGAAAGATTAAATAAGGACTTTACTGAAAAAGAGGTGGAACAAGCAATAAAAAAGCTGAAATTGGACAAAGCTCCAGGACCAGATGGATATACGGCTGTTTATTACAAGACATTTATAGAGGAATTGAAAAAACCATTGTGTGATACATTTAATTGGATAATAAAAGATGGAATTCCTGATACCTGGAAGAATGCAAACATAATACTGATTCATAAAGAGGGAAGAGATGAATTGCGAGCTAAGAATTACAGACCGATATCTTTGTTAAATACAGACTACAAAATATTTGCATTAATAATGGCAGAACGACTTAAAAAAATATTCTCACAAATAATTAAAAAAGAACAGTCGGGATTTTTACCTCAAAGATATTTAAAGGACAATATAAGAACAATAGTAGATGTGATTGAATACTATGAAAAGAATAATGACAAAAAATTGGGACTTATATTTTTGGATGCAGAGAAAGCTTTTGATAACGTAAATTGGACTTTTATGATAAAAATATGTGAAAAAATGAAGTTGGGAGAAAAATTCTGTAATTGGATTAAAGAAATATATAGTGAGCAATCAGCAAGCCTGGTGATAAATGGAAACAAATCACAAAAAATTAATATCGGCAAAGGGACGCGTCAGGGATGCCCGTTATCACCTCTTCTTTTTATAATGGTGTTGGAGACATTACTAAATCAGATAAGGGGAAACCCAAACATTAGAGGAATGAAGATTAAAGGAAAAGAATATAAGTTACGTGCCTTTGCCGATGATGTGGTATTGATATTGGAGGACCCAATAGAAAATATAAAAGAAACGTTTAGAATGATAGAAGATTTTGGGAATAGGGCCGGATTTAAAATAAATTATGACAAAACAGTAATAATTACAAAAAACATGACAAAAAAAGAAGAAACAGAATTAGCTGAAGAAACGCATTGTAAGGTTGTAAATAAAACTAAATATTTGGGGATATGGATATCCAAAAGGAATGTAGATTTATTCGAAAACAATTATAAACCAAAATGGAGAGAAATCAAGAAAGATATGACAAATTGGAGTAAAATTCAGCTATCATTATCAGGAAGAATAGAGACGATAAAAATGATGATTTTACCCAAATTAAATTTTTTATTTCAGAATATCCCGATAATACATAACAGGCAAATAT
Source organism: Phrynosoma blainvillii (assembly GCA_026167975.1). NCBI lineage: Eukaryota > Metazoa > Chordata > Lepidosauria > Squamata > Phrynosomatidae > Phrynosoma > Phrynosoma blainvillii. The sequence goes on from JANUYF010000012.1 coordinate 871,512, forward strand.
TTCAAGAGTGGCAAAAAGATTTGAAGGAATTTATTTGGAAAAGTAAAAAAGCGAGAATCAATTGGCTAACAATGACAAGACAAAGTAAAGATGGAGGGAGGAATGTACCAGATTTAGAACTCTACCACAAAGCGAATGTTTTAGATTGGCTATCCGAATGGATAACATTAGAAGACCAGGATATATTGAATTTGGAGGGATTCAACAACAGATTCGGATGGCATGGATACTTATGTTATGATAAGGATAGAGTTCACAAAGAATTCCAACACCACGTAATAAGAAGAAGCTTACTTAAAACTTGGAAAGAACTGAAAAAAATAATATACACTAAAATACCTTTATGGACTTCACCACACGAAGCTTTTTTTGGAAGATGGACAGCCCTTCGAATTTGGTTAAAATATAAAGAGATACTGGAGAAGATTGGAAACCAATTGGAACTTAAAGCTATGTCTGAGATTCAACACTTAGATGATAAAATGCACTGGTTATTATATACCCAAATAAAGGAAAGATTTAAAATGGATATTAAGCTGCAAGGGGTGGAAGAAGAATTGAAAGACATAGATAAAATTTGGCTGGGGACAAGAGAGAAGAGAATAAGTAAATTATATAAAATATTAATGTGTCAGAGACAGGAAAAAGAAATAATATCAGACAATATGATCAAGTGGGCAACAGACATTGGTAGGACAATAATGGTAGATCATTGGGAGAAAGCAAGGAAAATGACAAGAAAATTTACTCGCTCTCAAGACATAAGAGAAAATCAATGGAAAATGGAACAAAGATGGTATCTCACCCCTGCTAGAATGGCAAAAATTTATAAACTACAAAAGAACGAATGTTGGAAATGTAAAAGCAATGTTGGATCTTGGTATCATGTTTGGTGGAGATGTCCCAAAATGAAAAGGTACTGGAAAAAAATACACATGACGATGGAAGACATACTTAAAAACGGTCTTGAATTATATCCAGAATTATATTTATTAAATATGACATACAAACTAGAAGCAGATATAACTAGAAAATATTGGAGACTAATACTTTACATGGTCTCGGCAGCAAGAATACTAATAGCCTCCAAATGGAAACAGGAGACAACTCCAACGGTAGATGAATGGCTATTGAAATTGTTAGAGATGAAGGAAATGGACAAATTGACAAGGTTATTGAATAATGAGAATGTGGAATTGGTTGAGGAAGAGTGGGCTCCAGTGGAAGAATATATAAATAGAAAATGGGAATAAAGCAGCAAAGTAGTTATTAAGATTGTGTAAATGAACTGGATCTGAGATGATGATAGAAGTAATAGATACAGAAATGATGTATGCAAAATGTGAAAAAAATGTACTTACTTTCAAAGAACTATTGAGAAGTCTGAACTATGGGTAAATGTACTGTAAAGATGACTAAGAATATATTTTAAGTGGATTTTTTATGTTTTTTAAAAATAAAAATAAAAATAAAAAAAAAAGACCCATTCTGAACAACAGGAACCTTCAGATCTTGGAAGGAGACCTTAGATGCCTTATCTGCACAAAAAACTTAATTGCTCCTTGTTTCTAGAGAGAGTGCCTCCATCAGGCTCTTCTTTCCTGCAAAGCTGCTTTCCAAATACTCCTGTCTCCCACACAGTGGGTACATGGGAAGCCATGTTGTCCCTGGAAGTTGCTTGCCTTCCTACTTTTTCAGAGAATTGAAATGCATCTACATTATAGAAATAATGCAGATTGACACCACTTTAAGTGCTGTAGCTCCATCCTTTGGAATCCTGGGATTTGTAGTTTTAGAAGATCTTTAGCCTTCTCTACCAGAGAGTGCTGGTGCCTCACTAAACTACAAATTCCAGGGTTCTGTAGGATGCAGCCATGACAGTTAAAGTGGGGTCAAATTGCATTATTTTTACAGTGTAGATGCATCCTCATTCTGCTGGCTTTCCCATACACTTTCTCTTTTAATGGGTTTTGTTTGAAGAAGTGGAAATACCTTCTACAGGCCTTGTTCTTACTAACTAGACACTTGCCTCTCTTTTTTTGCCACCCTCTCCCACATCACCACAGGATCAACTTGCCGCAGACATGTATAACTTCATTTCCAAAGAAGGCGACTATGCCCGATATTTTGTCTCGGTAAGCATTCCTCTCCCTCCTAGCCCTTATTTTCTCAGACATACATTTCATGTGCTTTAGCCTTCTGCCTGTGTGGTGTTGTGTTCATCCCATGCTAATGTTTTGTTTTAAAATGTGGGTTCTATCCTCAGTTATTAGAAGCCCAAGCAGATTACCATAGAAAAGCATTAGCAGTCTTAGACAAGGTGATTCCCGAAATCCAGGGCCATCAAGGTAAAGTAAACCTGTGCTCTGCCTCTTGCTTTGCCTGTGCCACTTCTGCACTCTCCTCCTCCTGACTTTCTTTTTCTTCCTCCTTTTGGCATGCCATCCTTCTCGAATAAGTACACTGGGACCTTTCTTGTCGATTCCGCTTCCAAAATTATAACCCCTCTGCAGCTGCATTTCTGACATCCTTCCAAGCTTCTTATTAACACACTAACAATAAGCAGTGGATTTGTTCCAAGGTTCATCCAGGGTGGTACTGTTTCCCATGACATGGACAGGGTGTGCCAGCATCACTCCTTCACCTCCTGCCAACTGGACACAGGGCCAATCCTGGCTGCCCCTCCTGCTCTCTCAGTGACCACATTTAGGAATAGCTGAAGCCAAGTCTAGCACAGGGATGGCTGTTGTTGTTTCTTTATGTCCTGCCTTTTCCCCACTTTGGGACACAAAGCTACTTACAACAGTTAGACCAAGCATAGTTACAAACTGACAGTGTGCAAAAGTTAAAAAGCAATTAAACCATCATAAAGTTTTAGAACAGTTAAAAACATAAACCATCAAAAGCAGCAAACAGTAACAAAATACCAACAAGAAAAAGTCCAGCACATTATACAATGCCCATTTCCCCTAAAATCCTGTGTCAAAATTCCTTCCCCTGTTTAGATTTCACTTTTCATCTTCATCCTCTCCATGATATGTGCCCAAAACGACAGAGTAAAACCTACAATAAAAAGAAAACATGGGAACGAATGTGAAAACACCCAAAGACTGGATAAGGAGTGGCACATAAACAATGCTAGAGAATCTGCTTTTCCAGCAGTTAAATGCTCAAAGCAGTGTGTAAAAATATGAAATTTATCCAAATACTCACCCCAAATCTTGTAAACTGAAATCAGTACTTAGAAGTCACAGAAAGTTATCTTGTGATTAAGAAGCCATTGATAGACCTATCTCCTACAAATTCAGCCGTTTTATTTTTCAAGGAACTTCATGGGCTACCACCATGTCTTGAGGCCATTGTTTGCATAAGTTAGCTACTGAACCAGCCCCCTGGAGTGACTTTAGTCTGTGCCAAGAGACTTTGTGGTATGGCAATTGGAAGGGGAGAGTTCTGTGTGCAGCTGATACTCCTGGTACTGACCCCTCTGCCCTTCCCTTTGAGTATCATGAAGTGTACAAGCCCACAGCATCCACAACAGGCATGCCAAACCAATCGCTTGTTGAATCAACAGAGCCAAGTATAGCTGGAATAGGAAAGAGTGGAGGGGACAGAGACTTGGAGGTGACTATTCATAAATCATCCACAGCTGCATCTGCAGAGGCATGTGAGCTTCTTCAGGACAAGTATTGTTCTGTGTGTGATCTGTAAAGGGTGGACAATGTGCAGCCCACCAGATGATGCTTGACTGCAAATCTTGTTATTCTGCAGCCCAAGAATGTCTGGAGGGGGCACACTTCTCTGCTTCCCCAACTTTGCTCTGTAAGGACAAACGGCCATAATTTCCCAGGGGAGAGGAAGAGAGATCATTGTGGCTACTTTGATTGGTCTCTTCAGACCCATCCAAATGCTGCATGTTGTGTCAACACAAGACTGGAGAAGATGCAAGCCCTTTGCTCTTCACAAAGGCATGCAGAGCATCCAGTCACAGGCTCAGCCTTCTGTGCGTGCAATACTGTGGGGCAGGCAATGCGACGAGGACACTGGCCGTCTCAGAGTACTTCCAGATTTCTCATTTTATGGTACTTCCTACATAACTGCCAACAACTAATCATCGATCTTTTGCACTGCTCTTCTCAATTGGACCAGCAAATAAAATAATTTTTACATAATGGTTAATGTACTGGCCAGCCTTCTCAACATTTAATCTGACAAAAACATAGTTTTGTGTGTATCTGTGCTGCAGGACTAGTCCCACTGCAGGACAGAGCCAATGCCATGCCTCTCTCTTGGGACCAGTTCAGATGCCCATTGGAGTGTGTGGAGGTCTTTTATGTCACAGGCTGGCCCAGCCACCCAAGGGCTGGAATTTCAGCATCAGTGTGTATTGGAATGGAAGACAGGAGGACGATTGGGAATTAATGTGGTTTGGTTATTTTAGTGCCGATGCAACCTGTTTTCCTTACCTGTGGCAAGAAGGTTCCAAGAGTTGTGGGCCCCAGACAGGAAAAAAAGCCAAATAAAATCTCAACCCATATGGAAAAATGAGGTGTTTTGTTTTTTTCAAAGGATGTTACCATGTGATTTAGTAGCACCAAATCAGTGAGTGAGCCAGCCAGCTCCACCAAGATTGCCTGTAGCCATCCCAGATGTCGATGATTAACACTTTGCTTGCCATTTTTCAGCTTGCATTCAGTATCTCCCAAGCCAAAGGATTTCCGCCATTCAGCGGGGGGGGGGGGGGGTCATGTGACTCAGGCTCCTCAAAAGACCCTGGCTTATGCACTGGGATCAGGAATCAACTCTTTGGCAATGATGATCTAGTAGCATATAGAGTATGCATCAGCCTGCATACTCTATCATTTGATCCTGTGGCTGGCAAGAGTTGTGGTCTTGGCTGCTTTTGGTCACTTCTATGGGCTTGGCAATGTTCTGGCTTCTCACCCAGGCAAAAGCTAACAGAAACCTTTGTCAATCAGAGTGTCCTTCTGGTGTGACTCCTAATGAGCATATTAGAGATCTTCTACACCACCACCACACATGCACCCCTTTCAAAGAATTCCCAGTTGTGTCACTGACTACTTGTGCTGCCTCTCTAACTAGACAAATGGACAGAAAAGCCAGCCTTTGGGACACCCCTGGAAGAGCATCTGAAGCGCAGCGCCCGAGAAATTGCCCTCCCAATTGAAGCATGTGTGATGATGCTCTTGGAAACAGGCATGAAGGAGGAGGTAGGGTCTCTTTCTCTTTTCTTTCGGGGTGCTGCAGGGACTGAGGGGTCCTTGAGGCTCAGGTGAAATCACTGCATTTGTAACAGCCCTTTAATCACCCTGAACAGGCAGTTTAGGAATAACATGGCACACTCCAGGTGATGCTCAGCAACACATGAAGGCTGTCTTGGCCAAAATGTGTGGAAGGGTATCCATCCAATGGGCAAGGAGTGGGTCACCTCCATTCAGCTTGCCCTGGGTTCTTCCAGTGCCAGGTCATAGTGTTAGCATCTGTCAGACTGAGCTGGTTTATTTAATCCAGAGTCAAATCCAGCTTAGCAGATGGCAGAAAGAGTTGTTTTTATCCTCATGACCCAGCTAACAGGATGCATCTATTGTCCTCACCCAGGGCTTATTCCGTATTGCTGCTGGAGCTTCTAAGCTAAAGAAGCTGAAAGCGGCCTTGGACTGCTCCACGTCACACCTGGATGAGTTCTACTCAGACCCGCATGCCGTGGCAGGTAGGTTAGTCCAAGAGAGCTGCTGGGCTGCCCCAAGAAGGAATTGCACATGGGCTGGAGGGCGTAACTTATCAGTTCGGTGTTTTGCCAAAGGTTGCAGAGCTAGGCATGTATAATTTTTGGCACTGCCAGGTAGGCTGTCCTAAGGGGAACCTGTCACACAGTTTTCTTGGCCAGATTTCTTCAGAAGGAGTTTGCCTCCATTGCCTTCCTGTGTGTCCAAGACAACATGCCTCGCACAAAGTCAACCAATAGGCTTCCATGGTTGTGTGAGGATTCAGTCCTTATCTCCCAGAGTCCTGATCCAGCACTTGGATCACTACACCACACTGTCTCTCAGGCAGGGTTCAACTCCCTGTTACCACATACAGGACTGTTGTGAGCACAATCCCACTGTTGTGTTGCCATAATGAAAGTGCTTTCCCTTGTGTCCCTGGATGGGCCAGTTCTGGGGAAACTAATGAAAGTGTTTCAACTGAAGTTAATGAAAAGAGGCATGTTTCATAGTGTTCATTGTGGAAACTTTTGTGGTTCATCTAAGAACCTGGCCTGGAACTCTCTGCTGGAAAAGGGAAGCCTAACTTTGTAGTACTTCTCTCCTTGCTAAACATACACTGCTGCAACATTTTCTGCAAGACTCCAGACACTTTTATCTGCACAGGTAGACCTATTTTTGCCCCCATTAAAAACGTTCATTCCTGTCCTTTTATTCCCATGTTTAATTGTTCTTTATAGCATCTGGTTGCAAGGAGGGGAAAACCTTGTGTGTGGACTGACTCAAAACTTAAGCGGTTGCTTGGAGCACCATCTAGTGTACAGCCTGGATATTTCTCAACCATTTTAAAAATATATCTTTCTGCCTATTTTAAGTATGTGAATACTTAATAGTTCTTTCTTCATTTGAAAATGTTTAAGACCTGTTCTTTTTCTCCAGCCTCTGCTTAAAAACCCCCAAAGGAGGAGACTCCACCACCCTCCAAGGCAATGTCTTCCACTGTTAAACAGATCTTATATTCAGGAAGTTATATCTAATGTTGAGGTGGAATCTCTTTTCCTATATTTTGAATCCATTGTGCCATGTCCTGGTCTCTGGAGCAGCAGAAAACAAGCTTGCTCCTTCCTCCAGATGACATCCCTTCCAATATTCAAGCATCAAGGCTGCATTGGATGGCACTCTGGGTGCTGCTCTGCCTCCTTAGTTTCCTTTTTGTTGCTTCAGGTGCCCTGAAGTCTTATCTGAGGGAGCTTCCGGAACCGCTCATGACCTACGCTCTTTATGAAGAATGGGCGCAAGTTGCAAAGTAGGGAACACCAAAGGGAGAGGGGGCATTCTGGTTGGGCTCCTTGTGGGGAGATTTTGAAGCCTTGTGCTCACTTTTAACCTTCCCCTCAGGCTCCTCTGACTGTCTCCTAAAAGCTCTGCTCTGCTACTCCTTTTCTCTTAGGCCTCCTTTCACTCATTCCCGCATTTTCTTTTCTACCCTTCCTTGTCTGTCTCTTGGATTCTGCACCTATAGGATGAGGCTGCCTTTGTTATTTCTTCTTTTTCTACACTTTGTATTAAGTGTTTCCTTAGTATTAGAGGTTAATTTTGTGCCTCGTTTTCAGCTTCTGTCAGGGATTGGTGGGGGCTTCCCTTTGCTGTAACTGGTGTTGGCCTCATCTTATAAACATGAGGCCTCTTCCAACCCCTCTTTCCCCGAAGGACTGAGGTGCAGTAACTGAATAAAGCTGTGGAAATCTGTCTCCTTTTAGCTCCAGAGAATTTCTTTTGTTTCCACAGCATACAGGACCAAGATAAGAAACTGCAGGACCTGTGGAGGATTTGTCAGAAACTGCCAAAGCATAACCTGGCCAACTTCAGGTGGGTGGCAAATAGCAATGGCTCTTTTGAACCATGTTCCATCTTCCTACAAAAGGGTAGCCATCTTGAGTACTTTGCTCGTCCTTGGTGTAAAACCTAGAAGATCAACTAGTGGTGTTCCTTGTAAGGACTGTGACTTGTGCACAAATGGGCTGCAATGGCTCTTCAGAATTTCTCTCAGAAGTCTTTTCAAGAACTCCCTGGAGATGCCAGGGATTGGACTGGGGGCCTTCTGAATGTGAAGGAGGCACTCTGTCTCTTGAACTATAGTATGGCCCACCAGAACAGGAGCAGCCTTTTCACCCATTCACATCCTAACACCAGAACCGTTCCTTGCAGGTACTTAATCAAATTCCTGGCCAAGCTTGCACAGTACAGCGACCTTAACAAGATGACACCCAGCAACATCGCCATTGTCTTGGGCCCAAACCTATTGTGGGCCAAAAATGAAGGGTGAGCTCTAGAGGGGTAATATATATATTTTTTAAATAATTAGTAGAGCAGGATTTCCAAAGAAATTCAGATCAGTGTTTCTGCCATATTTATTTGATTTGAAGTGTCTGGGGAGGTTGGGAAGTTCGCTTTTTACCAGGAGTAAAATAGATGATATGGTCAGATTTTTAGGGAGACATTTCAGTGCAAGGGGAGGAGGGACTAGCTAGGAACAGAGGCTTTGCTTCCTGAGACTTCCTTTGAGGTTTCAGCTGAATTTTCTTCCTTCCTCAGCTCTCTGGCAGAAATAGCAGCAGCAACTTCAGTACATGTGGTGGCTGTTGTTGAGCCCATAATCCAGCATGCAGCCTGGTTTTTTCCTGAAGGTAAAGACCCTCTTGATTTCTAACACATAGTCCTTCTGTCTTTTCTTTTATGAAATACTTTAAGAATGCTGGCAAGTTAGTACCCTGCCCTTTGCTTTCAGATATTTTTGCACATTTAGAAAAGTCCACATGGAGAGAGTGAATTTGGGATTGCCTTTATAGCCCAACTTGGCTGTGAATCTAATGGGAAAATTCCTTTGTGGGTCTGCCCTTTCTTGAGCCTGACAAATTTGCAGGCTTGTTATGAGTTTAAGATGCACTTCTGTTATGAAGTCTTGAGTTTGCTTTTTATGGGTACTATTAATATGTGAGAGAATGAATTTACCCTAATATTTCTGAACAAGATTCACACAAGATATTTTGAAAATGTTTTGTTGTGTACAACTGTCGTTAAGATATTTATGTAATATTTTTCTACTTAATTAAGTAAAATTTAATTCTGGGTGAGGAAATAAAGAGGCACTCGTGTGGTACTTGGAAGAAGGGAAAGATGCCAGTACAGCTAATAAAATGAATAATCTTTTCTGAACTCCAGAGATGGATTTCAATGTGTCAGGAGCATTCGTGGGACAGCCTGCTGTGAATTCAAATCACCTACACACAGGGAATGAATATGACTCAGGGACACTGGAGCGGAAGAGACCCATTAGCATGGCAGTGATGGATGGGGAGCTGCTGAGAAAGGAAAGGTACAGCAATGATATCCCCTCTCCCCATTTCCATGTCTGAAATTGGGCAAAAAGTTATCCTGTTCTGTGTTTGGGCGGGGGCATCATAAAAGTTCTGGGATTGTCCACATTGACTACAATCAGTGGTCAAGATCAAACACAAGCAAGTGAAAATATAGTATTTACAAGAACTGTAATAAAACAGATGTGGGGACAGTTCTGATAGAACCCACCTGGAAATTTAGCAGTATGAACTGTTTGACTTATAATTCTTATTGTTATTGATAGACATTCAGTAACAGGTAGTGACATTGCTGCGTTAGGCAGGTGTGCAGAGAGTTCCTCCCCTTGAGATTTTCTGTACTTCTGCCAATCTTGAGATTCACTTATTCCTTCCTCCTTTATTTGTCAATGGATCTGTTTGGGTTGCAATCTTGCTAGTGCTCAGCATTCTCTAGGAAAAATCAAACAATTTACACCCCCTTTTTACATTTTATAACTAAACAAAAAAAATGTACCGTGTAAATATTGGTTATTATAGAGCAAAACTGTTCAAATACTAAAAGAAAAAGATGGGACACATGTTTGAAGCCACACAAGCAGCAATACACATGCTTATGTCTGAATCCAAGGTCTCAACTAAATGTAGGAGGAGATAAACCCATTGGATTTCCCCACAGATGTCATCCCAAAAGTTCCCAAAATGTCAGGATTCCACCATGTTTGGACATGCCCTATAATGCAAGCACATCTGAAGTTGACATGAGCCATGGAGTGACTCCCCAGGGACCATTAGTCCTGCCAGCAGGCCCTTAGTAGCCCTGTTGGTTAGGATTTGTTTGAGGCCTCTGGTGTTTGGCCTTAGAGACTAAGGCTGAGTGGTTCCTTTCCCCTCACTTGCTGCAGCCTGAGGAAAATCCAAAGGTAACACTTTCGCATTTCCTTCTCCTGGTGTCCCATGCATGGTAGAAGCTGGCGGAGGGGGTCAGATTTGCTGTGGCTGTTGGAACCAACTAGAGTTGGGGGGTGTCCATGCTTTCAAACTGCACACTGCCTTGCTGTAGATTGATGGCTGGGTGGTCCAAGGGAAGGCTTGAAGCCTCCATGAGGTGGGGCGAAAAAGGACTTCTAAATCAATGGGGAGGTACCTGACAGCAGAAAATCTCCTCCCCACCCCCGAATTCCCCAACCCTTCTTGCAGCTGTATGTGGTTCTGGGGGCCGAAAAAGGGTGTGAACAGAGAGCCCCTCTTGGGAATTGGTAGCAACCTTAATTTGGACTGAGACTGAGACGTGCTGCTTTTCTGCTGGTGTCGGTGCCATCCCAGTGCTCACAGACCTTCCCTCCTCTAAGCAGAGAGGGAGAGCATCTGTTTCAAAAGGCAGGCATCTTAAGTTTTGCCTTGGCTTTACTACAGTGTGGCTGGGATAAAAGTTACTTTGAAGCACTGTATATTGGGGTCAGCTGAGGAGGCGGGCTACTGTCTGTCCATAGAGCTAAAGTAATGACCCCTCTGTTCTTCATGCTTTTTTCAGTATGGATTAATCAAGGTTGTGTGTGCTTCTTGCCTCTTTTTTTAAAAAAAGAAACAAAAAACCCAACTCCCCAAACCAAAAAGCTAGTCTAAGAAAAGTGGAATTCTGCCTAATTTGGTTGTGTAAATGAAGCAAGAATCAAACATGAATATTCAAACTTTGCACCATTTGGCTTTCAGCCATGATGGAGAGAGGCAAGGAGTTTACAAAGCACCTCCATTGCAGTCATCCCAGCAGTTTGGTCTAAGATGCCATCGTGTTCTGCCCACATCCTTCTGTTCTTGGCTCTGATGGCCAGAAACTTGACTTGCTCATTGAGAAGGGGCTGGATGCTATGTCCAGTGCTATGTCCTGTACTTATTCTGTGTCTCTGTGGGATTGGGAAGCACACACAACTCTGCAATTAGTACTTAAACTGCCCCAAAGGCAGGCTCCTTGGCTTAATCATACATGGTGGCAACAGCTTCAGCACACCAAAGCATTTAAATCAAAACTGAAACCAGAATCCTCTTTGACTGTTAGATGTCAGAAGACTGAATTGTGCAGAAAAAAATTGGTACACATTTATTCCATTCTGTTTCTCCATTTAAGTATCTACCCAGTAGAAAGTGGTGCTGAACAGCCCATCATTCTCCAGCCCACCGACCTGTGTGACTGAGCCAAGGTTTACTGCATTCCTTTGTATCTAACAATGTCTTAAACAGACAAAGTGTGAGAGTTCCTTGCTGCTTTGTTGCATTGTGAGCAGCAGGGACTATCCACTTGTCTGGTCCTTGTAGGTATTAACTGCCCCTTTCTTGTGTTTCTGTGTAGCTGGTCTGCATGGTGTGTTTCCTCTCTTTCTCCTGTATAGTTTTGGTGTCAAGGTTATGGATTTCCAGGCGAACCCCCGGAGAGGTGGCACTGTTAATAGAAAGCATGCGGCCCCTGCTTTTCATCCACCCCTCCCGCCCACGGAGGCTGGCCCACTGGCACAGGCCATGACGGAACAGCACCCACCGGGCGCAGGAGCTGAATCCGGCCTCTTAGGTGCTGCTTCCACTGCCCCCCTTCCCGACACAGCAGAGCAGCCCCAAAGCCAAGGCACTGAGGAGAGCAGGTAAGATGGATGGAGTCCCAAAGGAAAAGGGTTTAGTAGAGGAGGCCATATGAGAGGAGTGCCAAACTCAGTGGAAACAGAAAGTCCCTGACTGGAAATTATTTGCCTGCACTTTCCTCTGGCTAAGTTTGTGCACCATAAATTACTCTCCTTTGGAAAGGAGTGAACTTGCAAGGCCACTCAGCCTCCCTGCAGAACTGAACTGGATCTCTGGACTTGGCCCAGATCAAGCACCTCTTTCCTCCTTCCCTCGACCACATGGATGATCGACAGAGGCTGATAACAGGTGTCCCTCAGATTGTTCCTTCAGATCCTGTAGCCAGGACCCTCTATGTCTTGTCTTGTTAGTGCATAAGTGGTGTAGCAGGCTGTGCCTCTTCCCTCCTCTGTTTACTGACATCCCTGCTTCATTTTAAAACTTTTTTTTTTATTGAAAGAGCAGGAAGCCAAGTGAGGCTCGATTGGAGCACTGCACTGTTTTAAGAAAAAGTGTTTTTGTTTGTTTTGCTCTGCCCCATTGTTGGTTTGTGACTGTTTGCTCCTCTGTGTGCCAAATAGTACTAGAATAAATTATGTAACCTATGATCTTGTCATGGTCAGCCGTCCCAAAGTGACCCCTCTTAGACTTCTGAGATTACAGGGCCCTCAACTCTCCTGCTGTGCAGATGGGAGATCTTTTTGCTTGGCTGGCAGTAACAAAACCCTGAAGCCTGCTGGGCTGCAGCTTTGCCCTTCCTACTAGAGCTCAGTGGTATTGCTGTAAGGAGACCTGATCCCCTCCTCTAAGGCTCAGCTTGGGAACAGCCAGCAATTCAGCCAACCTCAACTAGCTGTGCTGAATTAGGCAACCCAGGGGTGTATCGGGCATCGCAGCAGACCTAGGCCTGATCTGCGGATGGGCTGTCCAATGTGAACACATCGTCACGCTGAGGAATGTGGGCCTTGAGAAGAAGAAGCCTGTCCTCCTGAATGGTGGCAGCCCCTGATCCTGATCTTTCTCTTTTTCCAGCGCTTCAAAACCAAAGGACCCCACACCCTCCACGACTCCTCCTCCCACAAGAAATGGGGGCCATGGCAATGCTGCTCAGACCCACCCGCAACTGGCCAGTGGCACTGGCCAGCTCTCTCTTGGGCAGCCCCAGAACACTGCTGGGCCCAGTCCACATGCGATCAGGCGAGGTGAGTTCTGGCAACAGCCTTACCAGTGACTCAGCATATTAAGAGGGACATTGATGCTCTTGCAGACTCTTTGCTGGGAGTCTGTGAAGACACTGCTTTTCTACTGCAGCCATATTGCTTGGGAAGTGGAGATGACTGAGCCATTTCTTTGGGAAGTCACAAGGAAGGAGGGCATGCTAGATATGGGAGTGGCTGCTACTGTTTATTATTTAGCAGGAAGAAAGGAGAGGGTTTTGAGTTATATGAGGGGGAAGGTGTAAGAGAGAGAGAAAGAGAGAGAATTTTGGTTACCTGTTCATTTGGGGTAGGGAGTTCAGTGTGGATGTTGCATCAGAAATTTCCCCAGATTCTCTTTTCAGGGACTCAGCAAAGCGGTCTGAAGAAACTTCTCACTCAGAGAGGTTTCAACCCAACTTGCGTCCCTGATGCAACTTAGTGGTGGCCCCCTGCAGCAGGCCTTATATTTCCAGGCTGAAAGACACCAAGGGTTTTAGTGATAAAACATTATAACACAGAGACCTTCAGGACTGTGTGTTCTTTGCAAGAGGGTCCAAAGGATTTGGTCCAGACATCTGACAGATTTACATGTGTGATGGAAACCTAATGTCGTGACTTTGTGTGATTGAAACACTTTCGGACATGCCTGCTAACAGAAGATCTTTCTGGCCTCTCTTGCAGCTGTGAAGAAGCCTGCCCCAGCCCCTCCCAAGCTGGCCAACCCTCCTCCCGGACAGCCAGGAAACCAGAGCCCCGTCCCAGCCCCTCAGCTGCCGTCAGTGTCTCCCAAGCCACCTGCCAGAAGCCCTTCTCCTCCCAGCCAGCCTCCGAGCCAAGGGGGCCTCCAGAACACCGCTGCCCCATCCCAGGTCTCTGCCCCTCGGCGTTACTCCAGCAGCCTCTCCCCCATACAGGCTCCTAGCCACCCGCCCCCACAGCCCCCCACACAAACTGCAACGCCTCCCCTCCAGCCGAAGACCACCACTCCTGGGTCATCCCCACCCGCACCGCCAGCCTCTGAGCTTGGACCTGAGCAGCAGCAGCAGCAGCCACTGCCACAACCGAGGCAGCCATCGCCCACCCCACCACGCACGCCAACGCCCCCTGACACGCCGCCCCTTGAGAAGCAGAACGCCAGCTCCCCTGCTCCTGGACCACCTCCTCCTCCTCAATCTTCCCCCCAGGACACTCCAGCAGCCCAGTCGCCACCACCGATGCCTCAGACGGGCACGCTGCCACGGCCACGGCCAGTGCCCAAGCCCCGGAACCGTCCCAGCGTGCCCCCTCCGCCTCACCCTCCAGCTCCTCACCTGGCAGGAGAGGGTTCTCTGCCAGGTGCCCCTTCGACCGCCTCCCGCATTGTGACTGGTAAGAACCCCTCTATTCACTCTCTGTTTAACAAAAAGATTGCAAATGGAGGTACGGCTAGAGCAGCCACACAGTCTGCACTGCTGTAGGGGTGATTGCCACTGGAGCAGCCCTTGCTTAAGGGAAGTGAATGAATAAATATGTGGAAGAAATCCAAGGCTAAGTGGGAGGGAACCCCAGCAGAACCCCAGAGGCCTTTCTCAATAGACGAGAGCCTCCCAGTCGAGGTAGAAGAAATTCTCATTGCTGTGGGATTAAGTCAAGAGAGGTGTAGAGGAAAGTTGCCCCTTTTAAGGTTCAAGGATGGAGGCGTTAGTAAACTGAAGGCTGCAGTTTATTTAGTAACACAGCAGTAGTTCAGATGTTAGCCCTCAAACTGAGCAATCTGGCACTGATGCAAACATATGTCTTACCATTTATAGCAGGGTTTTTTTGGGAAAATTTGCCCAGTAACAAAATACAGGTATAGGAAATCATGGGAGAATTTTAGATATTATATTATCCCATCATGATGCAGCAGTCTTAGGCTGTAATGGAAAATTACTAAGCAAGCACAAAGTAGAGACTATTCATGTTGAACCTTTACATTGTTACTGTTTTTGTAGAAAACAGTTTGTCAATGGTATGGTTGGAATGCCCTGGAAATGCTTAATCTGATTTTCCTTGAAATTCCTAACAACCCTGCAGTTGCCATATTTTTCCCCCTTGATTAGGAATACTTTTATGCTAGCGTTCCCCTATTTTACTTTGACTGCATGGTCAATCTCTGACCTTTCCACATAAGAGGCCCACATAGAATGAGCAACAAATAAAAGAGAATTCATTTGGGTTTCTTCACGTTGCCAGCTTAAAGATGCTGTGAAATTAAGACAGCGTTACGGCTCAAAACTGCACTTTAGCTGCCTTGGACTTACACGTTTTTGTGTAAAACACCAATGTTTCTAGTCTTTGTAACCAAAGAACTTGTTGAAATGGTGGGACAAAAATGCTGAAAAGGTTAAATATTATATTTTCCTCTCTTCCCCCCTCCCCCAGCCCAGTTTCAAATTTCAGATAAATCAGCAGATTCCAAGCATTTCTGAAATGTCT
This sequence comes from Phrynosoma blainvillii, assembly GCA_026167975.1. Taxonomy (NCBI): domain Eukaryota; kingdom Metazoa; phylum Chordata; class Lepidosauria; order Squamata; family Phrynosomatidae; genus Phrynosoma; species Phrynosoma blainvillii. The sequence goes on from JANUYF010000012.1 coordinate 886,860, forward strand.
CTGTTGAGAGAGATTGTGTTCCCATCACAAACAATATTTTAACATCTGGAAATTTGCAGCCACATCTTGTGGGGAGGGTGTTGTGCATGCCACTCTTCACTCCTCTCCATTTCTCTCCACCAGCAGTCTTTTCCCTGGTCCGTGCTACAATTTTCTATATCATCCAAAATTACTTCCCTTCATACCACATTGACACCCAGCATTGTATGACTGTCTCTTTCTTCCCAGCATTTGGAGTGATTGAACATCCTCTGACATCACAGCACCTCACAGAAAGAGATGCCCAGTTTGTGCCATATTCAGTTAGTCTTTCACACCAGGAATTCCTAACAAGTGTCCCAGCCAGGGTTCCAGTGGCCATTTCAGCACAGAGCAGGCTGGAAACATATAAAACATACTGCCCAAATACCCTAAAGGCACCAGATCCTGCCTACTCTTGGAAGTTCAGCAGAGTCAACCCTAGTAAGTCCTTGGGAGGGAGACCAACAAGGAATCCCAGGTGCTATAGGTTACATTTCAGAGGAAGGAACTGGCAAAATGATCTCTGATGATTCTTTGCCTAAGAAAACCTTATGAAAAATTCATGACAACTTGAAGGCACATAGACACACAAGATCTGCCCTTGGCCTCTTTTCCCCAAATGCTTCAGGCTGGTGCCTGAGAAAAGGTGTCATTTTGGACTGTCACTCCCAGAATCCCCCTACTAACGTGGCTGGGGGATTCTGGGATCAGCAATCAAAAAGAAGAAGAACCTTCCCCAAGCCCAGAAAGACTGCCAAGGAAGTCCAGGTGCTAGAGGCTGTTTTTCAGAAGAAGGAAGTGGCAGAACCACCTCTGAAGATTCCTTACCTTAAGAAAAACCTTATGAAATTCATGGGGTCACCATAAGTCGACAAGCAACTGGAAGGCACACACACACACACACACACACACATCCCTGGAAAAGTTACTGGGGTAGTTCTGTAGATGTTAGGAAATTTTGAGAGTTTGTTTGCAGTTGGATTCCGGTTGGAAGTGTGCAGACGGATGCCAGTTTTATCTTTTAGAGCAAACCTTTACCTCTTGCTGGCTAACAAAGCAGTTACCTGGTTGAAGCAATTACCAGGCATCCACAGGCTTAACTTCTCTGCTAATTTTTAATCTGGATTGAATGCTTCTTAATGGTGCTTCATTTTAAAGAGCGAGAAAGCATATTTTAGGCTGAACAAGTGCATGCCCGTGTCTTAATTTTACCGGAGCTTTAACTCATTGGCCCCGATCCCCAGGCTGAACCTTAATGGGTGCTGAAATTATGATAGTCATTTTAAGCTTCACCAATAACCCTTTGAATCCCTTCTAGGTAATAACACCACTTGTGAGTAATCATTCTAATTGAGAATTTTATTAAACAATCTAGATGTTTGACCTGCATTATTCAGCAGGAACTGAGAGTGGCAATGGTAAGAAAAACTGAGGCCGCCCCCCAATTGGCCAGACATGTTGTGAATGCTAAATCAGTGGATGCCGCTTCGTCCCTTACTAACAAACGGGTCACTGTTAACCTTGGCTTGGCACTTGCACCTGGACTAACCCTGCATGTGGAAGGAGAGATGCTTCTGTTACGTCCTCACCCCTGCCCAATTTTAACACGTTTTGTTGGATGCATCCCAGGCAACACCCCTAAAATCTCTATTTTAGTCAACTTTCTCATAGTCTTAGAGTTGGGGAGGGGGTTGTGCCATCCACTCTAGAAACTGGAATGAGCTTCTACTTTTCAGAAGTCTGGACTTTAAGCATTGAATTAAGATACCATTGCATGCCTACCATCCTCTCTTTTTTTCCCTCCGTTCTTTGCCTGGGGGAGTTTGTGGCAGATCTGTCTCTGCTGGCACTCAAGGACCATGTGGGAAGTGACCAGCGCTAATGGCTACTCTGTTATTAATATCCAGTAGGCTTCATGTCTTTTCCATTGCTAAGGGTTCAGGTACACAGAGAAATAAATGCTGGGGGAAAGCCCGCTTTGTATGAACTACAGAGCTCAGGTGAGCAGAAAGTGCTTGAGCGGCAGTGTGCGGCGGCCCTGGCGCAGTCTTGCAGCAGGTGGCAGCTGCCCCATTGATCGGGTGAACAGCAGGCAAAGCTACCCATCCTGCTGTTCCTGCAGCCCTGCGAGGTGGGCCAGAGCAGCAGTGCACTCTGGGAGTTACCAATGCCATACATTTTAAGCCCAGAGAGCCTGGAGCTCCACGGCCATAGCACAAATGTGGATGCCTTCCTGTTAATGTCCAGGGATGCCTAAGTGTGTGTGACTTCCTGTTAATATGTCCTAAAGAGACTGACAGTTCCTGTCTCTGGTTAAACATCGGAGAGAAGATGGACAGCCAGCGCTTGTCTTTTGTGCCTTGGCTCCACAGGCGTTGGCAACTGAAGGAGGAGAGTTATGCTCCAGGTTTAGTGCCAATTCAGTCCCTTCCCTTCACTAGAAGGGCTCCTGAGCCCCTCAAAGGCAGTGTCTCCACTTTTGCCTTTCCATCTTTTCTTTGGAGGGGGAGTCCCACTCCGTTAATTGCATGGGAGATGGAGTTTGTATGAAAGTACTACATTGGGTCTAGAGTCGAAGAGCCCTGTGCCAGTCCAGGCTTACCCTTCTCTGCAGTCCTTGCGAGAAGATTGTCAGGTAGCACCAGCAGCAGTGGCACCAGGTGGCCATGGCAGACTGGGCTTGAGTATCATGGGGGTGGCACACACAGGCACCGTCAGTCAGGCACTCTCCATTTGAAGAGGAACAATGCTTTTCACCCAGGGCTGAGACCTGCAAACTTGGGCACGCAAGTCCTACATATGTGGAAGATGTCAGATAAGGCTTCCCCCTTTCGACAGCAAGGAGGGCATTGGGAAATGTTTGTTGGTGTCCAACTGTCGCTTGTGTCTTGTAGGGTAAGAAGTGTCATTCTGCCTCTTTGTTGTCATGGTTTTCTTGTGGGTGGGAGTGGGGGCTCTGGCTGTGTTGCAGCAAACAATTATCACATAGTTGCCCTGATAATGCCAACTCTGCCCACTTCCAGGTAACAGGGACATGTGGCCCAGTTTGTGACTCTGCAAGCTAGAATACCCAGCCAGCTTTTCCCTTATATATGAGCGAAGTCTATTAGAACAAATAGAGCTCTGCCTTCACGGAGTGGGTAGCTCCTCTAAATTGGATATCCATTGTGAAAACAACTTGTGCCTTTTGTGCGGTGCTCTTTTGGACAACAGTTGGACCCTGGAAGAGTTGGCGGGATCTGGCATCCTGTGCCTGGAGGCAGCAGCCCATTTCCCCAGCAGACATGAAAGAACTACTTTTCAGTGGCTTTCCTTCCTTTATCTGAGCCCCAGAAGAGTGATATATCTTCTTCAGTAGTTGAAATTGGCAACTTTGACATCTAGAGTCAGGGCAAGCTTCATTGTTCCTGACCAGTTTGTTCCACAAAGCAGCAGCAGCAAGCCTTTATGGCTTCAAAAATAAGTGTGTGCTGTATCTGAGGGTGGGCATGGCAAAACCAGACTTCTGTGGGGCCTGAAACTCACAATTTCTTATTTCACCCATGGCTATAAGAATATACTAGGTATTTAATTTGAGTACCTCATTCAGGCCCCAAAGACCAGCCTTGGTCTTGATGCAGTGTGGTGGATAGGAAGGGTTGACCAAATGCCCAAATCCCTTGTTTGTAAACTGCCCAGAGGCCTAGCCTGGTTGGTCTTGTCTCTGCCTGTTTGCAAGGAATGCGGCCTTTCCTCAATTGCATTGGGGGTGTTTTAAGTTTGCCGTCTTCTTTTCCAGCAGACTCCAATTCCAGTGTTCAAGAGCCGCCCCGAGGCCTCCCGGCCACGGACCTTCCTACCCCCGCAGAGCCTGCGACTTTGCCGACTCCGAGTTCGCACAACCACCTTGTGCTTGGCATCGACCACGATACTGAAAGCACAGCTTTGTAAGAGAAAGAAAGAAAGAAACCACTCCAAGAGACGCAGCCCTTTCTGTCCCTGGGGGACGCCTGACCAGTCGAGGCTCAACAGCGAGAACCTTTAGAAAAAAAGGAAGATATGTCAGAAGCATGTGCCTCCTCCCTGCATATCTGGAGAAGGTTTTATGACCTGTGCCTTGACAGAGGCGCCTAAAGCTAGGGCTGGGGAAACCGAAATGCCTATAGGAAGCTTAATTGCTGCTGTTTAACCAAGATGGTGTTCCGCCAAAAAGAAAAATAATTCCAAGAGAATCCAAAGCAATGCATGTATAATGGAAATAACCTCTGTTGAACTTCTTGCTCTTACTTCGTCTTCGCTCTTACCAAGGAGATGGCTCCCAAGAGGCGTCCTTGTCTCTGACATGCTGCAGACTTTTTTGTTGTTATTAAAAGTATGAATCCAAAAGGGGAAAAAATCGCCACACGTCCGGAGGGGGACTGCTGGTTATCGGTCGCTTCTCCAAACGGTGGATGTATCCTTGTGCCTTGATGGACTGTTATTACTGTAGAAGGAAACATACTGTCTCTCTAACCATTTCAGTGCTACTCCCTCTTTTTTTAAAAGAAAAAGTATTCTTATTTACCTCTTTTTTTCATAGTTATTTGTATTTACCTTCCTGCTTTGGTTTTCTGTAACATCCATAGACGGTTGTGATCAAACTGAAAACTTTCTGGGGGAAAAAATGTGTATTTGCTTTCATTTGTTATAAGTGAGTTGAAATTTGAAAGTGATTTTGAACATGTCTGAATTCAAATGCTGAGTAAAATTAAATCTCACTTTCGTTGGTTGTAAGGTCAATTCATTTTAATTACTGCAGCCTAAGTCCACTTGCAACTTTTAACGTGGCAAAGGATTGTATGGTTTCTATCAAAATTCGGTTCATTAAGATGTTTGAACCCATCTCTACTAACTAGCCATAGTCCACAATTAGAGGCTTGAGTTCATTATTTGGCTTATGAACTTTGGCTTGTGCCATCTGCAGCCCCAACTGCAACTTCTCCTTCGTTTGTCCCCCCCCCCCCCATTTTGCAACAGAAGGGGCAAGAGAGAAACCAAAAATGGGGAAAACAAGCCACGGCTTCTTTTTACCTCCTGTGCAAGGCTTGGTTTATCTGAGGAAGTAGACTTTAGTCTATGAAAGCTCAGGCTGCCAACTTCTTTCAGTGAGTCTCAAAGGTGCTACAAGATCTCTCTACATATTGATTCTACAGACTAACATGGCTATATCTTTGAACCCCAGCAATAAACTAGAGTTAACACGAACCATGGTTTGCTGTGATGTGCAAATGCACCCACTACTGTGCAGTCTGAACCTTGCAGAACCTTCTTTTGTTTAGATGAACTACCAATGCAACAGGTAATTGCAAAGGTCTTTATTGATGCCCCAGCCTTTCCTGGTGCGGATGGAAGAGGTTTATTGGACTTAGAGTTTCAGTCTGGTTCTGCAGTTTCACCCTCATCCGTCACATCTCCTCAATCACTTGCCGTAACTCGACCCGTAAATTGGAAGGAGTTCTGGAGCATTTCAGGTAAGCATATGAGTGGGAGTGGGCCACACTTTTTCTGCAAGAGAAGGCGGAAAACACAACAACTGTTACCTTCACACTTTAGACACAGAAGCCCAGAGTTCTGTTCGCTTATGTCCAGCAATTCTTCCCTCTTTTTTGACAGTTGTGTTACATCGCCATGCCTTTCAGCTTACCAACTCCACAGAAAAATAGTACAGTCTGCCCTCCATATCCACCGATTTTTATCCAAGGATTCAAGCATCCATGGCTTGAAATTATATATATATATATATTCCAAAAGGCCAAGCCTGATTTTGCCATTTTATATAAGAGACACCATTTTACTATCCATCCTATTTAATAAGACTTGAACATCCATGGATTTTAGTATCCACGAAGGATCCTGGAATCAAACCCCAGCGGATAACAAGGGCCCACTATATAGGTAGAAAAATCCATTATATCTTTAAATTAACTAGAATCACAGGATCCTGGAGTCAAATGGGACATAGAGGCTATCTACTCCGACCCACTGCCATAGAGGAACTCCACCAGTAAGTAACTTGTAGAAAACTAGTTCCTCAACTGAATTTGAAACCTCAAAATAGGAATAAAGGTAAATACAGCATTAAAAGATTCTTCTGCAACATCCATTTAACAGCCAAAGGGCTTTCTGTATAAAATACCCTTTGCTTGCTGGTAGGAGGGTAACCAATTTGGAGGTAACTCAACTTCCCAGGAAAGAGGTCGACGTTTGGGGCAGCCACCAAGAAGGCCCTGCGGCACATACTCCCCTACGCCAACAAAAACGGCAGGAAAGGAATGGAGCCCTTTATGCCCATTCAGCTCAATTTGGGGGCTGCCTCCACCAGCTGTGGTGCTTTTCTGATGGGGAAAAAATACCTGAGTCCATGCTTGGCTGCAGAGGGTTGCTGTACATCTGGAGAAATTCTGCGGGACTCAAGCACTCTTTGGCCCGGCACAGACACTGGATGGTTTCCGCCGGGATCAGAAGTTCGGGGACCCCCGAGTGGAGGCAGTCACTCAGGCCCTTGTTGCCCACCTGGACGCCAGAGAGAGGAAAGCGGAAGAGCAAGGCGCAGGTGAGGTTGCATTTCTCCAGCACCTGCTAAGTGTGGCTTCTGTCGGCATTTATCTGGGAGCATTAATGCTTCTCCAAAAAAAAAAAAGCATTTGATTCCCTGCTCGGCCATGAAACCCACCAGGTGGCCTTGGCTAAGTCACACTCTCTCAGCCTCAGAGGAAAGCAAAGGCAAACCTCTGAAAAATCTTGCCAAGAAAGACCCATGACTTGGGGTCGCCATAAGTCGGAAATGACAGCAACAACAAAGATGTATTATTGTTTGTAGCTGAGTTGCTTCTGACTTATGGCAACCCTAAGGCGTGGGTTAGAAATAATGGGGGGAAATAATTTCCCAAGGCGATCCGCGCAATCCAACCACGTAGGCCTGCCTCACCTTGAGGGTTGCAAGGTAGACTCCCAGTTTGAGGATGAGGGTCAAGCACTCGGTGATGACCTCCTCGGTGGTCTGGCTCTGGGTGACGTCTTCCAGGGAGATGGGAGCGTCCACTTTGGTGGCGTACCACTGCGTGAACAGCCGGGTCGGGATGTTGTGGGACATCACAAGGAGCTTCACGTCTCGCAGCAGAGCCCTGAAAGGAGAGCCACAGACCACAACAAGGATTGTGTCCACAGGGACACACATCTGTCAAAACTAAGTGACCTCTTCACACACACGCTCACACCCCCGATGCAATCGGTCAGTCTTCTGTGGATGCCCAGAAAGATGCTTATTGCTGGAGTCATAGAGGATTAGAAGTTCCCAGTAGGGCATCTTGGACAGAACTGAGGAATCAAGGGCACACTCACACAATACAAGCATTTGGAAATTATTTGCTCCCCCCCCCCCCCGCATCAAATTGGCGGTCTTGCCATTTATATCGTTCTCAAAATAATAGCCACCTTGGTTGCATTTTTTACTTTCACCATCTCAAAGCCCTTGCTGCCTTTAAAACCACTAGGAAAAAGCACTTCCACACATACTTTTACCAGCCCCAAATATATCAAGCTCTCCCTGCAGCTGCTATCTCAAGCTATGCAATAACACATATGAAACAACACATATTTAACTACCTATACAGTTATGAATCTGTCCTACCCTTAAATAACCAATAAATGTGTGTATTTCCCAGAATAACCCATCTCTCATACTATATACCCTATCACTTAACAGGAACATCAAATCACAAACAGGTATGCATGCGATCATAAATCACATCTGTCACCTGCCATGATCAAACTGGATTCCCTCGCATGATTTCATGGCAGGATTAGGGCAATCCTAACAATATCCCATGAAGACGTATGAACCTAAGCCTTTCGGAGTGCCCTGCAGCTCAGGATCACAAGGGGATGGACACGGGACACCCCTAAATTTTGGAGTTTCCTTCCCTGGAAATTTTGTTCCTGGTGAAACTCAAAGCTGGCATGTTTTCCAGAAGGCGTGCAAGACATTATTTTCCCCAAATGGCTTTTGCTCGCTGGGCAGAGTATCTCAGTAGCCAATCTTAGGGGTAGGAATTGTGTTTCCATCCAGATTTTGGACTCCAGCTCTCCAAAATAATACAGAGACGGTCTCCAATAGCTGACTGAGGCGGTTCTGTTTTCAGTTCGAACCTGTCGAAAGCAATAGTCGTGCCTTTCTGTTGGTGCAGCGAATTCTCTACTTGTCCTCATGAAAGTTGCAATGGCTTTTTAAGCACTTACGCCGATCCTTGGGTTTCAAAGGTGGCCAGGTCCTTCAGGATGTGATAGAGGGTCCCGCTGGAGGCCTTGATGGAGAAAGAAGAAGACAAAGAAATCAAGGACAGGAACAAAACCATTTTGGTAGGTCTCAATCTGAAATTGTCCACTCCTGAAATATTGGGAGGCCAGGAGAGGAGCCATAGAGGAGGACAATTGCTTATGGATTTAGCTATGCATGAAATTCTGTTTTGCAGACGTCAGTCCCAAGAAAATGTGTTTTGGGACACACAGTCAGATTATCTTAATGTATACCCCTCACATTCATATCCTAAGAAGTTCCTCCTTGTTTTTTATTTATTTATTTACCTCCCCCCCCCCCCCCGGCACACTCATTTTGGATTTACATTTCTGAAATCCAATTTGTTTAAAAAGCTCTCCATGGAGGGGCAGCTGTTGATGATTTCCTTTTTTATTTGTTTTAAATCTGCTCCAAGTTGCAGCCTAAACTTTAAAGTTAAATATTCAGTGTGCAAAACCCTGTCCCCCAAATAGAGTCATCACCTCCCTGAGATCTCCTTTGAAAGTAAGATCCAGAGAGGAATCGGATCTGACTTTCCACCGACAGAGACTGATCCCATGCGCTTTACAAAGATGGCTTACAAAATGATATTGTGGGGGACAAAAGAGCATTGAAACGGCGGCGGCAGTGGCGATGGCCATAATCCTGCGCTTATCTGCCAGTAAGTCCCATTCAGCAAATTGTCTCGGTCCTTGCAGGGGATTTTGCTGGGATTTGCAACAACCTCCTCTGTGCAAATAAATGCAAAACGCAGAATCCCTCCCTTTTCGTTTGATCTCTTTTTGGCCTACCTCAAGAATGTGGAGGATGCAGTTGGAATAGATGAGCAGGACTCCAGAGGCTGGTTCTCCCAGGTGGAACTTGTAGATCCTCTGGAAAAGTTCCTCATGGTAGGCTGGCGGAGGAGGAGGAAAGGTGGGCGAAAGGAAAATCAGGCAGGTGAGCCACCTGGCAGATCCCAGATGGGTACCAATGGGGAGGATGTGGGGCAACCTGGACCGTTGTGCATGATTTCCCTTTTGTGCCATGGGTCCATTGATGGCACGCGTCCTGGGAGTGGGTCGCTCTCCCATGGCTGGCCCTTCGTGGGATGCATGAAGCCCCAAGGACAAAGCTAGTTGCAATTCATTGACTCAATGAAGAGGGGAAGGTGAGAGGACAGGCATAATCTCATCCTTCCCAGACGGCTCAGGCAAAAGCCAACTGCTGCAGCCCCTCCACTCACTGCTTCATACATAACCTTTTGCCCTCTTGACCACACGCTGATGTTGCTTGGTCTCCATTTTAATCCGTGAAATGTTGGAAGGCATGACATTATCTCCGTAGAAGTGGGACCATACCTATGATCTCTCTCTCGTGTACTTCTTCCCTCGACATTGCCACAAAGAACAGGCGATGGAGCAGGTATTTCTGTATTTTTGGGGGGCGGGGGGGGGAGAGAAATGTCAGAAGGTCCTATGAGCAAAGCACAGGCCCCTGTTTTATTAGAGCTGCAAAGCAAAGATATACAACTGAGCCCTGAAGTCAGAATCATCCAAGCCTTTGTGTTCCCCATCGCTACGGATGGACGGATGCAAAAGAAGAAGGAGAAGGCAGATCAGAGGGAAATCTATGCGTTTGAGGGAATGGGAAGCTGGAGAAGAGGGATGAGGATCCCATGAGCAAATAAATGGGTCCTTGAGCAGATTAAGCCAGAATTTTCCCTTGGAAGCCAAGAGGACCAAATGGACGCTCTTGTATTTTGGCCATATGACGAGAAAGCAAGACTCTTTGGAAAAGACAATAATGCCAGGAAAGGCAGAAGGCAGCAGAAAGAGAGGAAGACTGCAGCCCAGATGGCTAGACTCCATCAACCATCAAACCAGCCGTCCTCCTTTTCCAGGACATGATCCTACATTTCAACCTTCTGTCCAGGAGGAACTTCAAAATGTCCTCCATTTTGAGCTTGACGGAGAAGCATGCATTTATATTTATATGAGTGTTGTGTGTGTGCATGTGTATGTGTGTGTGTATATATATATATATATATATATATATATATATATATACACACACACACACACGCACATGCACACACAACACTCATATAAATATAAATGCATATATATCGCTTCACACCCCGACAGACATAGATTCGCGCAAACCTTCATCTGGTGCCGCCGCTTCTCCTCCAATGCGCTGAGAAGGGTGCTCCTGGTCACCATATTGGTCAACATGGAGGCCATCTTGCGCCAAGGAGAACGTTCCGGAACCTGGCAATGGACAGAGGCAACCGACGCGACAGAGAACGGCCGGCAACACGCGAAAGCGATCGGCCACAGCAACGGCCCATCTGGGGTTTGGGTCTCACGCATTCGAGGATGGAGGGATTTAGTCTTCTTTTCAGCCGGATGATGGGCAGGACTTCACTTTAATCACATCTTCTCATATATATATATATATATATATATATATATATATATATATTGCAGTTTTTCCACATTCATTTTTTAAATTTTATTATTATAAAACAACAAAAAACATTATAGATAGATAGATAGATAGATAGATAGATGATAGATAGATAGATGATATAGATATGATATATATATAGATACACACACACACACACACACACACATATATACACACACACACACACACACACACACACATATATATATATTTTCCACTGGCAATAAAAATGAAATCATGTTTAAAATAAGAGATAGAAAACTGAAAAATATGTACATGGGGATGAGAGATGATAATACTGTCTTAGAAAAGTCGGATAAAGGAAGATCAGTCATTGTCAATATTGATGTGGAATGAGTAAAGGTAAAATGAGCCAAATTAAAAATGAATTGTAAAAAGACATAGAGGAACCTCTGTGAAGAGATTAGAAATATTGTGAGAATACTAGAAAGTCAGAAAATATATTAAATAGTAGTATTCATGATAAAGGAAAGGAAGTCAGTTTAATGTCTCAACGTTTATCTTTCTTTCTCTCGTCGTCTTGTATGTATATATGTGTTATATGTTAATGTTTGTTAAGTATATATGTTTTATGTTTTATGTTTTTTGTTGTTTTATAATAATAAAATTTTTAAAAATGAATGTGGAAATATATATATATATATATATATATATATATATATATATATTTCCCCCCCACTGGCAGTATTTGTTGAAATCAAATAATGTCAGAGCTCAATACTTAGAAATGCTTACGAGACACATCACTTTTTGTCTAGTTCCGCCATATCCAATAACTTTAATAAACAGCCTTCTATTTTTGGTACGTCTCATATTTTTGACATGTCTCATGAGAAGCAAAACTCTGGGGAAATATGTAAAGGAACTGGAACAGATATTGAAATCTTAGTAAATCCCGCTCTAATGGTTTTTTAAAGCTAAAACTTTGGCATAGATCCTTTATGGATGTTGAAAGATATAAGTGATCAATGGGGTATATTGATAAAAATGGGTATGTAGGTTTAATGAAATAAAATTGATGTGTGATCATATATATATATATATATATATATATATATATATATATATATATCTCACACACCCCCACCCCACCCCGTTCTCATGGACTTGAAGTCTGCAGTTTTGCATATTCATGGAAGGGCAACCTCTGTTAAAATCAATGGGGTGCTCCCCATTCAAGCCTATTAGGCTTGAATATTTGCCAGTCTCCGTTTTCGAGGGGTGTGTGTGTCTGGAATAAATCCCCCGCGAAAACGGAGGGCCGCCTGGGAATGAGGGTAAGGAGAGACATGAGGGCTTAACAGCCAGCAATGTGATGCAGCAGCTTAAAAAGCCAACATGATTCCAGGCTGCATCAATAGAAGTACTGTATAGTGTCTAGACTGAGAGAAGTGCCACTCTGTTCCACTTTGCTCAGACCTCACCTGGAATACCTGAGACCCATTTCCATCCGGAAAAGAAGCACAAGGAAGCCATCAGGTTATCGAAACAAATTTATTACCAGCCAGTCTGGCCTCAACCTACTTGCTGCGTTGGGTGTTTCCTGCACAACGAAGGCTGAGACCTGACGCACCTTTACTCACAGGTAAGCCCCATTGCATTCCATGGGAGTTACAACAGAGGAAACAAGCTTCAGATGACGGCGCACACGAATCGTACGGCCGAGCTCCAAATATTTATTGCCATGAATGTCTCGATGGGAAGAATGCAAGGCTCATAGAAGGCCATTTCCATTGGAATGAGGCTGGCTATGTTGCATTAGGGGAGAAAATAACTGAAATAAAACAAAGCAGTCGGCACACAGACCAACAAAAGCCTCCTTCCATAAGCACTTAACCCCATTCCACCTAATAAATAAAAACACACTTATTTGTGTATAATATATATGTATATATATATTTAAATACCATGGAGAAAAACATGGCATTACTCATAAAATATTCTGTAAAAAAAATCCCACTGTCTGCATTTTTTAATGTATATCAAGGGGGACAATGTTCACATGAATGAATATGCATCTCTCATCTTAACAAACACAGAATATTTTTGCACTATATGGTTATACTATTTTGTTCCCTCCACCTTATGGAATCCTGGGATGCGTAGTTTGGGAGGGGACTTGGAATCCTCTGCTAGAAAGCTTTAGTTTTTATGCCTTTTAGGGCTAGGTGGGGAAGTGGCCAGGACCGTGCCCCTAAAGGTCAAGCTAGGCATGGAGGGTAATGGGTTTCCCTTGGAATTAACCCATTTTTCCTCCCTCAAAGGGATTTCCTCAGAGATAACATGCCTCAGCAGTCAAGCTTGCAAATGAAGCCCATCTTCCACCTTCCACCAACCAATCCCTAAACAAAGCACGCTAAATGCAAGATACGTATCTGAGGGAAAGCACACGCTCCGTCAAACAGACATCTTTCGCCACCTGAGGGGAGCGCCTCTGCCAAAATAAATGATGCAAAGTGTGTTAGGCAATTTGGCCCACTAGGGACTGAGAGTTTTAAAGTATTATCTATCCTATAGATATAAATCAGTTGCAAATCTGTTAAATTAGCCTCAACCTTTGGCCGGCCAATCCTGGGAGCTGTCCTTTTGCACGAAGGGGTCACCCACACCAAATCCCAATAGGTCCCTAACCGACGGTCCACAAGGACATAGTTGAGTTGTGGGGATCCCTCCCCCAAATGTAAGTAGTCCCATTAATCACGGGGACCTCCTCTTCAGAGGCATCAATCTTCATAATGTCAGGCGCTGAGGACAAGATGGAGGGGAGAAGGCCATCAATGCCAGAGACTGCTTTGAGAAGAAGATACCCAGCAGGAAGGAAGGAAGGAAGGAAGGAAGGAAGGAAGGAAGGAAGGAAGGAAGGAAGGAAGGAACTCCATCTGACCCAGCAAGGCAGATTTTCATTCCTTCTCTTCAAAGGGACACAAATACTGGCAGTTTTCTTCCCAGAAAGTCTCGCCTGTTGCTTGAATCCCAAGCTGACTTTGCAGCCAGAGCATTATCTCTGCAAGAATGGGCTGGAAAGCATGGGAGACCTCATAAAATGTTCTGCAAAGAAATATCTCCTCCGCCCAGAATCACCGGTCTCCACTTCTTCCCCCTCCAAGACCCCCCAAAACGTAGGACTGGGCCTTGGGCGCCATTTCAAGGGGAAGAGAAGCTGCCGTTTGGCCCAGCTCCACTTGCATTGGGAACCAAAGACCACGCAGAGCGTCCTTTCCATTGGCATCATGCAAAGTAAGCCCAGAGGAAGACTCCGGCACTCAGGCACAATATCAAGTTGACGTTGAGGATGTGCTTCACGGCGGGCGCCTCCTTCGCCGAAGCCATGGCGGTTTCCCCTTTGGTCCCCGCAGCCGCCTGCGTTGCGTCGCCATCTTGGCGCTCCATCCCACAGAGCCACAGTGTCAGCCTCATGAGCTTGGAGGCCTTCTTGCCATCCAGGGCACCTAGCAAGAAGGAGAGAGTCAGGATTGTGAGGACCAAACATCTGGAGTTGGGACTCGGAGGCCCACAACAACAATGAATCATATCTAGAAAGAGAGAGACCCAGCATGGCACAGTGGTTTGAGCGCAGGATGACTCTGGAAACCAGGACTCAGTTCTCAGTGGATGACTTTGAGCAAGTCACACTCTCTCAGCCTCGGGGAAAGCAATGGCAAACCTCCTGTGAACAAATCTTGCCAAGAAGACCCCATGATAGGCTCTCCTTAGGGTCGCCATGAAGGCACACAGCATCAACAACGTTCAGCACCTTGGCAGCTCCTTGATAAATCCAGATGCAAACCCAGAATGTGTTCACCCCCAGCCCACAGACTGCCATGGATTTTGCCATCAGGATCTGTTGAGGGCCACTTACAAGTGTTTTTGTCACAGATGTTTTCGGGGCCGTCGCTGATCTCAAACTGGACTGGAGGAGGAGGAAGAGGGGCCTGGATGCCATCGACAGCAATGGCGGAAGGACTGCAAGAGACTGCGGGAACGTCCTTCTTCACGGGAACGTCCTTGCGGGTGAACCACGTCAGGTGGCTGATCTGTGAGGATGCAAACATTGATTAGAAACCATTTGCACACACCTTTTGCCAATGCCAAGTAGCAATAGTTCATCATCTGCCAAGGATCCTGGCTGGGTCCATGGAGCAGCAGCCGACACTCCCATCCATCTCTATTTCTTTTGGGGCAAAGTCAACATTAGCACTTCTTTTTGGGGGGGGGGGGTTCAGAGGCCACCAAAGTGGAAAGCAGGGGTCACATATGTCCTATAAGACATCGTTAGCCCACCCTTGTGACAAAATGGTGCATGCCAGACTCTCATCTGGTATGGAAATGCTCTGCCTGGCTCATCTCCCGAAATAAATGGTGGGATCAATCCACTCCAAGCCTCCAGTCCATTCCCTGAACCCTATTGAGGAAATTCCCCGTCAGAAGAGCCACTGGAAAAGCCAAAGGTAAGCAATAGAACAGAGATTGGGAAATTACTTTCCTTTTTTTAAAAAAATGTGCTCACTTTACTCAACTTGTTCATATTCTAGCTACAGCAGATGCATTAAATCGGTTGGACCCATTGCAGATATTAAGGGGAAGCATAGCAAGATGCTGTACAGCCAGCCTGGTGCAATTGGCTTGAGCACTGGACAAGGGTTTGAATCCTCACTTGTCCATATAAACCCACTGAGTGACCATAGGCAAATCTCTCTCTCTTGCTCAGCCTCAGAGGAAGGCAATGGCAAATCCCCTCTGAGCAAATCTTCCCAATAAAACCCTTTGATAGGTTTGCCTTCGGGTCTCCAAAGGTTGGAAATGAAGGCACACAACAAGATATTAGTCTGTGCACTTTACTCAGGTGCCAAAGCCACTCAGATCTGCATGATCTGAAAAGCATGGCATCAGAGATTTGCCCAAAAAGACGAAGGAGGGATGCCATTTGCAACTCCTCACCCTTTCCTCCGGAGGAGGCTCCGTCAAGAGGCTGACGGCCACCACCACGATGAGCGAGGCCACTCCCAGGATCATGGAGAAGTAGAGATAGTGGACGTCTTTCACCACCGCTGGACGCTGGTCTGGCTCTCCGCACTGCGGCGGCAGGTAGACGAAATCCAGGACCATCCGGATCATGCCCATGGCCATTCCCAACAGAAGGCCACAGAAGGCGCCCTGCGAGAGGAAGGAAAGGAGAAATAGCACAACGGGACAAGGACAGCCTTCTGCACCAGACGTAGGGACAGAGCTTGGGAATGGGAACCATACAGTCCTAGAGAAGGAAGGGACCCCAAAGGCAATCCAGTCCAACCCCGTTCTGCCATGCAGGAAGGCACAACTAAACCTCTCCTGAAAGAGGCCTCCAACGATGGAGAGTCCATCCCACTGTCAAAGAGCTCCTACATTTTTAAAAAAGTTATTTCTAATATTTTAGTGGATTCTCTTGTCATTTGAATCCACTGGTTTGTGTCCTAACCTCTGGAACAGAAGGAAACAAGTTGTCTCCATCTTGTACCTGGCATTGCCTTCAGATATCTAAAGATGGCTCTCATCATATCACCTCTCAGTCTTTTCCTTTCAGACTGAACATACCCAGCTCCCTAAGCCATTCCTCATAAAGGCTTTTGGTTTCCAGTTACTTTTTTTTAACAAAAAAATTGTCCCTTTTATTCAGCTTGTTGGCAGTCCAGGTACAGCAGATGCATTATATCAATTATTAATTAACGATGAGTCAAGATCTGTATAAATCCCATTGACTTAATGGGATTTCTCTAGATGGAGTTTCAAAAAAAGATATGGGCTATAGAGCTTGGAAAGTCATTCAGTATTTAAAGGGAGCTTGTTGCGTTGTTATTCATCACTTTTTCGTAGGTCCTCAATTAACATCGACAAGAGAATGGGACGAAACCTGAAGAATTCCCATCAAATTGGGATGAAACCTGAAGAATTCCCATCAAACTGAACCCCCAAAGGCCTTTTGATAAGAATCTTTAAAAACTAGAAGACACTGTGAGTAGAAAATCTTCCTAATTCTTTACACCAGTAGACTAATATCATTCCCCTCCTAATAATTTTTTTCTTATGATACTGATTTTGTTAGGCTCTTATTTCCAAGAAAAGTAACTTGCTGCAGGTGGCTGCATTATTTCTAACTCACTGCTTCTGGTGTTTTCCACTGTGGAAGGACATTTTAATCTAAAACTTTAAAAGCGTTATCCAAGGTCCTGAGAAGTAGGTTCAGCACCACGGACAATGCCTCAAAAGCTCCCATGACTCCGTCAACATGGAAGCCAAGCCGCCTCGGTTCCTTCTTTTTGCAGAGGTCCACCATTTACCCAGCCTACATCTTCAAGTGCAATGGCTATTGCTCAAGGGCCAAGAAAGAAGCTGTGCCATTGCATTACCTTTTCGTTTGTCCGCTTCCAGAAGCAGCCCAAAATGAAGACCACGGCGATAGGAGGCTGTAAGTAAGAACTGATGGACTGGATGTAGATGAAGAGCTGGCCTCCCTGGCTGGCTTGCACCAGCGGGATCCAAAGGATAGAAATGACAACGAGAAGCAGGACAAACACCCTCGGACCAAGAAGAGAGGGATGGCCTGGTTAGTCTCTCGTTTTAGGCTACTATTCCTTTTGACCGATCTGTAGCATAAAGGCTGAAACTGTCTTGGTTTTTCCCAACTAGATTAGATCCATTTAATCAACTGTTGGATAGTGGGTCAACATAACACAGTCCCATTGATTCAATTGGTCTTTTAGGACTAACTGGTGGATTCAGGAAACATTTTGGAATTGCTTTCTACGTACCGATCAATACTCCACATGGAACCTCTTCATTATGTCTGCTCAGAGATGCAAACCCATTTGGTGATCTTGGGCAAGTTGCACACTCTCAGCCTCAAAATGCTGGCAAACCCACTCTGGAGAAGTCTTAAGAGCCAGCATGGTGTAGTGGTGAGGATACTGGGAGACCAGGGTTCAAATGACATTCCCTTCAGACCAGGGTTTCAGTGCTTGAGGACTCTGGGAGGCCAGGGCTCAAATCCCTGGTCAGCCATGGAAACCCACTGGGTGACCTTGGGCAAGTCCCACTCTCTCAGCCTCAGAGGGAGGCAAAGGCAAACCCCCAATAAGGCTATCTTGCTAAGAAAGCCCTGTGATAGGCTTGCCTTAGGGTCACCATAAGACGTGATGATGCACAAGAACAACAGCAACACCTGCCTGCTTTGATAACCATCCATACCATCTTAACTCAGAACAACACCTTGGCAAAATGCAGGTCTGTCCCCAGCACCTTGGGTTCAGCCTGGAAGCACATTGGCAGCCAATATCCCATGGGCATCGACCTGCACAATGGCACCCCAGAGGTCATTCTGCTTCGGAAACCTTGAACGGATATTTTGCATTCAGATTCTAGCCATTATATTTTGCTGCGCCATTGTGGGCAACAGGATTTGTTCTGTTGCGGTTACCTGCCAACAATCATAAGCTCCCATTCGGAAGAGAGGGGCCTGAAATGCCTCCAGAGGTCCATGGTGAAGATGGTGCTGGAGCTGTTGAAGATGGAGGTCAGGGAGGACATCAGGGCTGCGATCATGACGGACATCATCAGGCCTCTCAGGCCTGCAAAGCAAAAGGAAAAGGAAAAAGGGAGAAAGCTTTACGGAGCAAGGCCCAAGAACATTGCAAGGCGCAACCTGAATAAACCTAAGCATTGCTTTTCGATCTGGGGAATGCCTTTGGGGTGAAAAATTTCGCCTGCGCATCAAAAACCGGTGCTCTGTTTTCCAAGCAAAAATGTGCAAAGATTATTGCTTATTTACCTATTTTATTTATATCCCGCCTTTCTCCCAAAATGAGACTCAAAAGTTACTAATGATGGTCTAAATCAGTGGCTTCCAATTTTGGTCCTCAAGATGTTTTGGACTTCAGCTCCCATCGCTGTTGACAGTCGGCCATGATTGCTGGGGCTTGTGGGATCTGAAGTCCAAAACAAATAGAAGAGCAAAGGTTGGGAACCACTGGAATGATAAGCAAAACCTTTCTCCTTTTTAAAAAAATAAATAAATAATCATGCACATTTTTTTAAATAATTTCATGCAGAAACGGAAAAAATAGAAGCATTTGTTCTTGTTCATGGGAATGAATGAAGTAAGCAAAGGTTTTACATCTTGGTTGTGGAATGTGAGGCTTGAGTATTCAGTCCCTGGTTTTCGTTTCCCTGCAAAGCATCCTTGCTTCTCCATTTCCTTCCACCTGGTTGTTTGCATCTCTCTTTGGGTGGCTGAGAAGTGCCTTACCTATTGGCAGGAGTTCAATGACAAGCTTGGGGTAGGCGATGTCGGAGCACCCAGAGGGATTGCCGCAGATCTCTTTGCAGATGGCTGGATCCGCACAGGCTACCAGATCTGCAAGGAAATGGGATTCAAAAGAAGGTTGAACAGCTGGGAGGGAGTGGGAGACTTCAAGAGAGTCAAAAGTAAGTAGTCGCCAACTTTGGTGCGACAAGCAGGGCACCGTGTGCAAGGTCCAGGGCACCATAAGTGAGATCCTACATGGGGGCTCTACAGTGCAAAGCTCTCACTTTGGCATCCTATTACCAGCATACTTTGTAAGGAGACCTCTTTCCCCACACTTTGCAAAAATGCTTTGCACCCACCAAAACCCTGAAGCCCCTTCCTTGAGCGGAAAGTCCTCTTACCGTTCCTTCTTACCTGGGAAAAGGATGCGGCTAATCATGCCGGGAAAAACCATCATAAAGAGAGGCAGGATTTTCAGGTAGGAAGCCAAGAGGGCACCTCCCTTGGCATGGGACAGGTTTTTGGCTGCAAGAGACCTCTGAACAATGACCTGCAAATGAAGGAGACCTTTGCAGGATCGATTGTCAAGCAGGTGGGAGGATTTTGGTTTTTGGTTCCTTTTAGAAGTATGCACATCCTCCTGTTTATAAATCCAGGGCCTTATATGCTGCCGTGTTCATTTGCAATGGCAGCGGTGCCTCTGATCATGTCTGGAGATACCAAGCTAGGCTTTGCTCTGTTGATAAGTATTGAAGGAAAAGGTCCTCAGTGGTGCTTTATTCATGGATTCAATGTGTGCCTTGGATGGAGGCAGATTTCTGTCCCTGCCTCGCTAGACGAAGGTAGGATTGGTTTGTCATTACAGGAGGGGATATCTGCTCACCATTCCTCCCAATATCTTTCCCCACAAAATGCAGTAATGTTAAAATGAGGCAGATCCCATGGGAAGGGCTGGTGAGCAAGAGGATGCATTCCCAATATCATGGCATGGAAAGACAGCCCTGTTGCTCTTATGGCGTCAGACCTGGACCTGGTTCCCACTCCAAAATCCAGAACCATCTTCCAGGAGGCAACCCTATTGATCCAAACCAGCAGAGCCCGACCTACCTGGTCTGTGCACCAATACCACAAAGATGGGAGGGTCATGCCAACCAAAACGCCAGGCCATGGTAAGTCAGAGGTGACCGGGTCCCGAAATATGTGGAAGGCATCTTCTCTGGGTAGTCCACAGCTGCTGTTTCCATCACGGTTGCTGGCCACGGCTTTGAAGTATCGGTCCTGAAGGTCTTGAAGTCCTCCCACTTTGGCAAAGCCTAGGAAGGCAAAGAGGAAGCCAACTTCAGCTGGTTTTGACCTATGATGCCCTATATGGCTTGGGTCCTGGCTATTTGATGGACTTTGTCTCCCTTTATGAGTCCCTTAGAGGTTAAGATCTTCTGGAGATGCTCTTCTTTCAGGCTCATTTGGTGGGAACAAGGGAGATAGTAGGGCCTTCTTGGTGGCTGCTCCCAGTCTTTGAACTCCTTTCCTAGGGAGTTCTTTGGTTTGGAAAACACTGTTTCCTGCACAGAAAACACCATCTTCTGTGCAAAACAACCACATGTAAATTTTGTGCAGGTGAAATCCATATCCACGGATTCTTTATTCATGGATTCAAGCATGCACAGCTTGAAAATATTTAAAAAGTTTATCAATTACAGAACCCACAGGAATCCTGGAACCAAACTCCAGTGGATACTCCAAATTTTCACATCAGACTAGCATTCTTGAGGGACATATTTTTCAAGCATAATCCCAAATAATTTATTAAAAAAACAAAAAACATTCTCCACATCCTTCCCATCGCAAGAGCAGTTAATTGGTTGTTTTCTGCTCTGTCCTCCATGTAGGAAGGAAACCAGTCTCAAACCTTCCCCAAGGTACTCACTAAATCCCATGAGGGTCAGGGCTCCGGCCAGCATGATGACCGTCTGGAGGGTATCCGTGTAGATGACCGCTGCAAGGCCTCCTGCAGACGGAAGAGAAGAGTATGGACGGGAGAGTTGGACAGTGAACAAAGCAGATAGGGAAAAATAAACTCATTTGGGAGAATGTGGGGCTGGAGAAGAGTGCTGAGGATCCCATGGGTGGCCAGAAGGACAAACAAATGGGTCCTAGAGCAGATCAAGCCGGAAATCTCCCTGGAAGCCAAGACGGTTCAGTTGAGGCCGTCATACTTTGGCCACATCACAAGAAGACACAAATAACTGGAAAAGGCAATGATGGAAGGGTAGAAGGCAGCAGAAAGAGAGGAGGACCCCATGCCAGATGGATAGACCTAGTCAAGGAGGCCATGGCCATGAGCCTGCAGGGCCTGAGCAAGGAGACTGAGAACAAGAGGTGTCTTGGAGATGCCTCATCCTCAGGGTCGCCATGTCCTGGGATTGACCCAAGGGCACTTAACAAGAACAGCCACCACCATGCGACCCATTCTTCTGGACGTTTTTGATTTCCCACAAAGCCATAATGCCTTTGAGGCTACCAAAGTTGGGTCTTCATGCCCAAAAGTCCATTCCATGAGACCGGTGCTGAAAAGTAATCTCCTAAGAGAGCAAGCTCCTCCAAATGCATGAGTGAGGCGGTCAAGGCACAGCCCTCTCTAGCCATGGATGCTCAGACCCACCTGCCACCGTGTAAACTGCCGTGATGATCAGCAAGCCGATGACGGCCACGTAGAGGTCCCAGTGCAAGGCCTGTTGGATAAACAAGGCCCCCGCGTACATGTCGACCTGGAGGAGAGAACATGGAGACGGACGTTCCTCAGCATTGAATCTCAGTGGGCACCTCTCCAACGCAAGGCATGCAGCGCAAAGGCGGTTGTCGCTCAGGGCAGGGATGCAGCACTAGGTCCACCGCACAATAGCACACGACTCCTCACAAGGCCCCTGGGATCTCTAGTTTTGCCAAGCCTTCTCTGACAAAGAGTCCCGGTGCCACACAAAGAAAGCTACCAATCCCAAAATTCTGCAGGATGGCAGTTAAAGTGGTGCTGGATCTCTCCAGCAGAGAAGGTAAAGCATCTTTAAATACTCAAAAGTATCTTAAAACAGGCATTTCTTGTGCCCGCCTTACTGCTTGCATTTCCTTGACCCCCGTCCCCAAATAATAAATGTACAGAAGGGAGCAAACAAACAGAAGGCAATTGATGGAGAAACAGGAATCCCAGCAACTCTGACGAAGGAGGGAAGTTCCCTGCTTAGGTTTGTTTAGCTGCAGACATGAGCTCTCATCCCTATTCCTGAAGCCAACCCTCAAAGCCTCAATCTCAGCCTCTTTTGTGTTTGGTTTCTTAAGCCATTTCCAGGTAATGCATTCTTTGCTTGGGAAATTGGCTTTGATACGGTGCCAGTCGCATGAAGCAAGAGGCCTCTTTTGCACAACACACACAACTCAAGATGAAAGAGTCAACATGCACAGTACTTTCAGTTAAAATTGTAGCTGTTGCTGTGTGCCTTCATGTTGACTTAAGGATTTTCTCCAGGGGAGGTGTGCCTTTGCCTTCCTCGGAGGCTGAGAGAATGTGACTTGCCCAAGGTCACCCAGGGGGTTTCCATGGCTGAGCAAGGATTCGAACTCTGGTCTCCTGTAGTCTTAGTCTAGCACTCAAACCACTACACCACACTGTCTCAATTAAATAGCCCATATTACAGGTTTTTTAAAAACTCTAATTCTTAGAGTTTCTTCCAATTTTAATGTTTGCAGGTACAATTTCTAAGACATCCAATAAGCCCACATTTGTGGAATGGACCCATGAACCATATCCTAGCTTCTCTTTGAATGCAATTCATGGCTGTGTGGTGTAGTGGTTGCAGTGATGGACCAGGACTTTGGGAGACCAGGGTTCGAATCCACACTCAGCCATTGGCATGTCACACACTCTCAGACCCAAAAGAAGAAACTGGGAAACCTCCTCAGAATAAATCCATAGCAAACCAATGTATTGCAAGCATTTTCTAGAGCCAGCATGTTGTTGTGGTTTCGGTTCTGGATTAGAATTCAGGAAGACTAAGGACTGAATCCCTGTTAAACCATGGAAACCCCTAGTATGGCATTGTGGTTTAAATGTTGGACTAGGATGCTAGGAGACCAGGGTTCAAATCCCCCCTTGGCCATGGAAATGCACTGGATGATCTTGGGCAAATCACACTCTCTCAGCTTCAGAGGAAGGCAATGATGGCGAGCCCCTTAGAATAAATATTGCCAACTCAGGAGAGAGTCATCATAAGCTGGAGTTGACTTGGACCCATAAAACAACAACAACCACAACAACAACAACAACAACAACAACAGAGATGTGACTCTGGAAGAGCTGCATTGATAATAACTATTCCAATCTGCTATTTCCAGCTTTGAACACTCGGTAGATCACTTTGCAAATGGATCTGGTGTATTTTTAAGGTTTAGAATCAAATTCCAGGGTTCGAATCACCGCTTGGCCATGGAAACTCACTGGGTGACCTTGAGCAAAAGTCACACATTCTCAGCCCCAGAAAACCCCGTGATGGATTTGCCTTAGGCTGGGTCTCCATAAGTCAGAGACGATTCGAAGGTGCACAACAACAACAACAGCAACAACATTTCAAATGAGAAAGGCACATGAAAAGGCAGAAAGGTCATTGATTAAAAGGCTATGGCAACCTACTCTTTCCAAGCCAATTCTGTTCTGTCTCCTCTCGCCTCCTTACTTACTGAGATTTTGGTGAATATATAGATAAACAAGTAGAGGATTGCTAGGAAGATCTGCATCCTTTTGCCACCAAACCGTCTCTGTAAATACTCTGGCATGGTTGTCACCTGCGAGGAATGAGAGTGTCAGTGAGGATAGTGCAAGGCAAGGCAAGCCAAGGGATGTTTGCACAGAGAAACTCACCCACGCTTCTTTTCCAGCAAGACTTTCAGCGTTGGACGTCTTCTTGTGAAATTCTCCGATGGGATTAAGAGGTTTTATGCACGCACACCCGCCAACGTTTTGCAGGTGGAGATCGGGACAGGTGTGGCCAAGCATCATCAGATGGTGGGTCAGGATGGCAAAAGGTATGAATAAAGAACAGCAGAGAAGGTGCAGCAGTTTGCCTTCCTCTGACTCCATTGGGAAGGCAAAGATTCTGCTTTTTCCTCTTTTCCCTCACTGCTGAGTTAATTGATTATCAACAATTTTTGCAATTTGAACTTAGTTTCTAGCAATGGAAGGAAGTAAGCTGCTTCTTCCTGACTCCTCCTTCCGCTTTCTCCCTTCATCCTCACTTACTTCCATTGCTGCAACCTGAACTCAAAGGGCAAGAGGAGTAATTGCACTCAACTATCTCAGCAGAAAGAAGAGGAGAAGGAGAGGAGAGGAAGAGGAGGAGGAGTGCCCTTCTTCCCAGTAGGCTCAGGCAAAAGCAAACTGCTGCATCCTCTCCAAGATTGTGTGTTCTTCCTTCCTAATGACTTTCGCCATCTTGATCACATAGAATCAATTAATCCTAGACTTTGAAGAGAGACCAAAGGGCCATCCACTCCATGCAAGAATATACAACCAAGTCTTCCATGTGACAGATGGCCATCCAGCCTTGGTCCAAAAGCTCCCAAAGAAAGAGCCTCCACCACACTCTGAGGCAGCAGCATCTTCCACCCTCCGACATTGCTTGGCAAGACACACATCCTGGTTTTCATGTTGGCGGGGATGGCATGGCCGTGGAATGGCTTCACTGGCCACCTTGTCCACCCCAACCGGCCCACCAACTCCCTCCGTGTCAGTGGGTCAATGGAGCTTCTGTTCCGATTCTGCTGGCATCCAAACCAGCTTGTGTCCTCAATCCAAACCCAAAGGACCTGGGAGTCGATTCCTGCCCTCCGAAAGAGTCTGTACAATCCTGTAGGTGACATATACTCACCCCGGCTGCAATGTAGATAGGAAGAAACAGCCACGCCAGCACCAAGACACAGAACATGCCCTGCGGAGGGAAAGGAGGGCCAGGTCAAGGAGGAAGAGGAAGAGGAAAAGGAAGAGGAGGTTGCAATGTCCAGGCTGGCAGGAGACCCTGGGGGCACAAGGTGCGCTGCGTGGTGACAGCACTGTCCTCCAACACCTCCTGTCCTCTATAATTCCTGTCCTCTATAATGGGGGTGGGCAACTGTGGAGGACTATGGGGGGTATTCAGACATGGGACCTAAATCCACAGCCCCACCTTTGTGCCTCCTGGAGATACCTGCCAGTTCTCCAAAGTCTCTCCTGGAAAAACAAAAACCTATTGACAAATCAGACTGCTTTGGGGGCAGTCTTTAGCCAAGCCAGTGGCATATGGAATGCTATTGCCTTTTCAGTTTCCCCAAATAAATAGTTTACACTCTAGCCTGGCAGTTCATGGGTACAGAGATGGCTAAGAACAGACAAGGGCCTCATTCCCACTTACAAATAAATCAGTTTGCGATCCAAATCGATGGATCGGTTTGGCAGCGGAGCATGGTTCACACTACATTTGCCCCGATTGCATTTCTGCCTCCCAGCAACTTTCTTGCATTCTTCCCATAGCCATTGGGATGGACGATGGGCCATGTCTGTGCAGGTCTGTTTCCTAGGCTTGGTTGCACCCCATACAAAGGCTGTAATCATTGTAGTCTCCATTTTCTTTGCTTTGCCTTTTCATCCATTTTGAGGTAGGTGTGTTTTATGTGCTGGTTCGCCTCCTCTCCACATCACACAGCCACCATTTAGTGTAGTTCCCTCCTCATCCATCTAGCCTTTGGGCCAGTGATTCCCGAACTTTGGTCCTCCAGATGTTTTGGACTTCAACTCCCAGAATTACTGACTATTGGCCAAATTGGATGGGGTTTCTGGGAGTTGACAGCCAAAACACCTAAAGTCTGGGAATCACTGTTTGAGGGTGAGCGCAAACATTTATGTCTTCTGGAATTTTGCAAGTTCTTTGGCATCATTTTCCTTTGCTTCGTCCTTTGCATCCTTGGTTACATGCCCCTAAGTTTTAAAATCAACATATCCATGGGTTGTCTCAAAATCCATAATTTTGGCCCCCAAACCTGTCCCCAACTTAAACATGGGGTCATCTTATACACAAGTATATATAGTAGCTTTTCGAAGGCCAGATTTGACCGCTTGCTGGGAGGGAATGCTCAAATCCACCAGCTGAAGGGGTGCAATGCTTTCTCTGCATCATTTGCCACCAGCAAATCTGGTTTTTCTTGCAGTGACATGTGCCAGATTTTGGTACCTGAGGAAGTCCTGGGGAAACCTGGAAACACAGCCAGTCCTTCCATGCCATCAGGCCTTATGCCTCTGAGAAAATGGACAAAGTCCACGAAAATGTACGCCCAATAAAAACATGTTTTGGGTGATGCAACAACGTACTTTGTTGCTTTTTCTGGAATAGTTGGCACGCTCAAAGGGAAAAGAAGGGCATATCAAGAGAGGTGCCCTGAGATTGTGCAATTGGGCCAAAGGGCAAGACGTGTGTTTGCCAGCTGAACCAGCGAGTGTGCCGTACCCACAGTCCGGACGGCCCTGAGAGTGAGGGACAACGTGCCAATTTGCACCATTAAAACTCATCCTGTGAGAGAGCCAGGCCCTGGAACATGTGGCAACACATCCACAGAGCTGAGAAAGGCAGAGAGAGAAAGCAGACCAGTCTCATAAGAGAGATACTCACATTCCACTCGTAGGCCGTGGCAGCGATGCCGGACGCCGCGCCGGAGCCAGCCAGGCCAATGAAGTGACCACTGCCCACGTTGCTGGCAAACAGGGAAGCCCCCACCTGTTGGAGAGGAGCAGGGAATGAGTTGAGACAGTGTGCCAAGGCGGTTTCCGTGCCTCCTGAGAGCTCTAAGCCTTGCCTTGCAGAGAAGTGATAACACCAGGGAGCAGGGCTTGCAGATGCAGCCTGGAGCCGTGTGGTGCACTGTGGTGCAGAGTGGTTCACTATGGTGCAATGTAATGCAGTGCAAGTGTGACGCTGCACCACAGTACACCACAGTGCACCGTACTGCATCACATATTTTGCTTATGTGTGGTGCAGTGTGGTCCACTCTGGTGCACAGTGGTGCAGTGTGAGTGTGGTGCAGTGCAGTGCAGTGCAATGCAGTGTAGGGCGGTGCATTGTAATGTGCTGCAGCAGCAGCCTGGGGAAGAAACAACAGTCCCCATCCCCTGGGCAAGAGAGGTAAGTACCTTGGCAAAGACTCACATTTTGCCACCTGAGACCCCTGGCATAGGAAACCACTTACTGGCCACCACACCATCTCTCCTCCGGCGAGGAAGTAGCCCTTCACGGTGCTCCGATTTGTCTTCCACATGGACTGGGAGAAACATGGAGAAGGTCAAGACTGGAGGAGACACCATAGGAAATCCTTCAAGTATCCTCCCCCCGCCCCCATTTAAAAAATCAGGAGAGCAAGTGCGATGCTTGTGGTTTGAATGTTGGATGAAGACACTGGGAGGCTAGGGTTCGAGTCCCCGCTCAGCCACAGAAACCCCCTCGGTGGCCTTAGGTAAGTCCCACTCTCTCAGCCTCAGAGGAAGGCAAGGGGAAACCTCATCTGAAGAAACCTTGCCAAGGAAATGCAGGGATAGGGCCATTATAAGTTGACCTGAAGGCACAGAACAACAACAACTATTCAAGTGAGAGTGAATTTATGAGGGGTGCGTGGCATAGTGGTTTGAGGGCTGGACTATGGAGATCAGGGTTCGATTCCTGGCTCAGCCATAAAATCCACTGAATGACCTTGGGTAAGTCACACTCTCTTAACCTCAGGAGAAGGCAATGGCAAACCTCCTCTGAACCAATCTTGCCAAGAAAACCCAAAATTGCCACTGCCCTCATTCTCTCCTGCATGCCTTTGGGGGGGGGGTATAGTGTGGCATTTGGGGTGGCAGGCAGGACAGTTTTCATCTATGAAATGTTGGAGGGGATGACGTATTTTTCCATAGTAGGAGAATTCTCAGGCTCTTGGGGATTGTTTCCCAGTTCTGGCCATTTTTTAACCCGCTGAATTTCCTAGGCTCAAACCACTACATCACACTACTTCACAAAATAACATACATAACAACAAAACTACAACCTCAACTAAACCGCCAAACATAAACAAAGAATGCTAACACTGCCAATTCCCTGCTCCCAAACTAATGGCTATATGCCACTGTTATATTTATATCGTATTTATGGTTCTACTACATATAAACTCTATTTAATGTATGAAGCCTAAAATAGGCATATAGCCCCAGCAGGACTTCCAAAAAGGTAATAAACAATCCCCGGTCTTTCTTAAGGTTTTGCAAAGCTTTCTCCTTAATCAACATTGTCAGTTTATCCATTTCAGCAAGTATCTAATGAAAGCTTGGAAATCAGCAGGATTTTCTTGGGCCAAATGTCCTGCTGCAGCTCAGCACTTTTCCATTTAAACCCTTTGGGTCCCTTTCAACACTTGGAGATCTCCAAGTATTTAAAAGGTTATGTATATATACATACTTCATACATGTCATGTGTATATATTTGATGGGAGACTACTCCTCCCAGAATTGCCCAGCCAGCCTCTACAAACCCAAAACAATCTTCCCATGCTCCAAACATTTCCTGGTTGAATAGATGAAAGGAGGGAAGGTCTTCCTTACCCAAAGCCCAACGGCCAAAACGAAGACGAAGTACAAGGCCAGGACGGCAATATCCACGGCCTCCAGGTTCTTTTGGGGAAAGGCGTCCCATCTTCTGGCGGTGGTGCCAAGGGGTGCCAAGGTGGTACTTCTCGGTTCCATGGCTCCTGGAGCTGTCTGGATGCTCTCCCTTCCTGATGCCTTTATCTGGCCAAAGAAAAAGGGAAAATACAAAGCAAAGCGTGAGCCACACAATGCGAGGGATTGGCTCGGCTTCTCCTGGGAAGGCAACTTTCTTGGTCAAATATAAGCCCTGCTTTGACTCTGAGTCCAGCTGAGCTCCCCAAAGATCCCCTTCGTTTTTCAAGGGACAAAGAGGGGACCGAGAAAATACGCGCCTTCCCTGGCGGCAGGCACCCAAGGCGATTGACCCAACCAAGGCAAAGATTAGGCGGCCAAAGAGTTTGTTTGCTTTGGGCCTGGGCAGTTTTTCAACCCAGCGGGAAAAGAAACAAGAGGATTCCAGTGGGGAGGGTTGGCTTTTGGCACGTTGAGGAGCACGAGGGACTCTCTTCCACGGAGAGGCCAGGGATGGAGGCAACAAGGGCAACAATCAAAGCTGCAAAAGGAGCCAGGGAAGCCATTCGGTCGTGCCCCGGCCTTCCACAACCAACAACCAAGCTCTATCCCTTTTTTAATAGCTGATATCCAGTCAAAACAGAAGATGGAGAAACAGAAGGGTTCCCAATTGGCAATGGAGTCAGACAAGGCTGCATCCTTTCATCCGATCTGGTCAACTTGTTTGCAGAAGATATTGTAAGGAACGCAAGTTTGGAGATAGAATAAGGAGGAGGAAAAAGAGGAGGAAGAAATATCAACAATCTGAGATATGCAGATGACACCAGAATACTAGCAGAAAACCTCACAGGCCTGGAACACCTACTAAGGAGGACCAAGGAAGAAAGAGCAAACAGAGGCTTACTAAGAAAACAAAAATTGAATATAAAGAAAACAAAAATGACTAATAATGGACAAGTATCCCCCCATGTTTCCCTATGGGCAAGGAGTGAAAATAAGAAGAAATAATATCAACAATCTGAGATATGCAGATGGCACCAGAATACTAGCAGAAAACCTCACAGACCTGGAACACCTACGAAGGAAGGTCCAAGAAGAAAGTGCAAAGGCAGGCTTAAGGCTGAACATCAAGAAAATCAAAATAATGACCAAAGAGAAGCATATATATAAAAGAGAGCCTTAATCCTACTGTTAGCTGTTGCTGCTGTTGTGTGCCTTCAAGTCATTTCTGACTTATGGGGACCCTATCATGAGGTTTTCTGGGGCTGAGAGAGTGTGACTTGCCCAAGGCCGCCCAGTGGGTTTCCTTGGCCAAACCATGGGGATTCGAACTCCAGTCTTCAGAGTTGTAGTCCAATGCTCAAACCACTACAACTCTCTCCAACTCATGTAGATGCACACTCCCCATTCAACAGTTTATTCAATGGGTCTACTTTAATTTGGGCTAATCTACAGAATTATGGATGAGGCCTATAAGGTCCAAGCAGGACATCGTTGTCTTATAAACAGTTATCCCTAGCTCCCTCCCAGAGCCTGGTAAGTTACTTTTTAAAAGTAATTCGTTCTGGTTACTCATTACAGTGTTAGGGAAATTACAGCCTGCAATCATTTGTTACACTGTTGAACAAGGGAAGCCCTTAAGTAACTCGTTCCTCCGGTTGTTACATTTTTCTTTGTTTTATCATTGCATGTGCAAAGGAGAAAGTAACAAAGAAAACCAGAAAGGAAGCATTTCAATTTAAAGATGAATGCACACACATCCATCCATCCATCCATTCATTTGCTTTTTTTTAGCGAAGATTTTTATTTGGATTTTTATTGGTTTTAACATGTAGCAGCAGCTGGAGATTTTACTATAATAGAGAGAGGTTTGCATTTCTATTTTATGACGTGTTTTAAAACTGCTTTCAACTTGGGCTTTTTAAAACTTGCGTTTTTAAAATAAAACTCTGGTTTCGTTATGTTTTAAGTTTTGCATTAATAGGGATTTAAGACACCTTAAATCCCAGGTAATAGTAAATAAATAAATATTTTTAAAAGATATTAAAAGAGTTAATAAATAAATAAGTATTCATAAAAGAGAGTCATAAAGGCTGAAAACAATGCCTCTAAAATGCCTTTAACTGCCATTTTAAAAAGTAAGTTTTGCATATAATGGGAAACTGTGCTTCATAACATTAATAAACCCCCCGTTTTTCCCTACTTCCTATCCATTCCACTGCTTTTGAAATGTAGTTTTGCCTGTATCTGCACTGCAGAAATAATGCATTTTGATACCACTTTAACTGCCATGGCTCAATGCTACATAATGCTGGGATTTGTAGTTCACTGTGCCACCAGAGCTCTCTGACAGAGAAGGCTAAATGTCTCCCAAAACTACAAATCCCAGAATTCCATAGCATGGAGCCAGGACAGTTAAAGTTGTGTCAAACTGCATTAATTCTGCAGTGCAGATGCAGCCTTTGTTAACATGCATTATCTCCCTCCTACACCCAAAAGTAACTAGTTAACAGTAACTGTGTTCCTTGCGACAACGCATCTTCTCCCAGCCCTGCTGCACCCCAGACCCTGAAACACAGAAATAGATAAAAAGTTGCTTTAAATGAACTGGACCAGACCTTGGTGAAGGGTGTCCATCTTGCTCATATGGGCAACTAGGGCTCTCCTTCAGGACAGCTTTAAGGAAGGAATTCTTTTCTAGCCCTACCTGGAGATCCCGGGAGATTTGCAATTCCCTCCTGAAGGTCTCTCCTCCAACGACTATCTAGGATCGACCCACATACGTACTTACCCAAATCAGAGAAGATCAGGAATGGATGGATAGGGAAGCTGGTTTCCTATGCCACCTTCCCTCTTGCCTTTTGACTGCCGGCAAGAAAGTGGCATGGATGTGTCTTGCTTGATGGGACAAACCGTCCCTTGAGCCAAAGAGCCCTGGGTGCCCTTCGCGGCACCAACAACCAGAAGGCCAGACTTCCTATTCCTTGGGAGCCAAAGGGCTACTACTACCATCCCTTCTCTTCCGCCTCCAGGAAGAAGCGGATGAGAACAAAACTCCCAGGGATGATCCTGCTGTCATGCCCATCGCCCTTTGGCACAATGCACATGCGTGGGTGCCCAGAGAGCAGACAAACAAGTTTGGCTCCTTGGCTCAAGGGTGCTGTGTACGGAAAGGGACATGGCTGGTAGCCAAAGCCCCGTCCAGCTGACAAATGTGGGTGTCATTTTCTGGATTGGCCAAGATCCCATTCATGTGACAGGGAGTTCCTCTGGCACAACATGTGAGAGCAGTAGGGCTGGGTCAGAGAGCTACCGACCTTATGGTGGATGACCCATTCATTCTTTGTCACCCTGCCTGAAATTACTAGGTTTCCTGAGTAATTACCTTCAAGATACTGGGATAGTTCGGTCCTTTTTTGTCACCTTTCCTGAAAGTACTGAATGAACTGGGGAGGCCAAAATAAGGGTCTGGTTTTAAAGTTCGTACTAAACCTCAGATTATTGGGTTCATCACACTCACAGACATAGGAACCATGAGCTACTGACTTTATGGTAGATGAGCCATTCTTTGTCACCTTTCCTGAACGTTTTCAGTTCAGACTGGACCAAAATCCTACATTTATGCACCGTGAGGAATTATGCATTCATTGCACAATGCAACATTGAAGGGCAACCAAACCAAATGTGCAATAACGCTGCCAGTTTGAGGAGGGGCAGAGAGATAATGCATTGGCCATGAGCAAGAGCATGCAAAAGGATGCATCCGCTGTGTGGATATGGGTCATGGTCCTCATGGTGTCTCACGGAGGTGTGAGTTCCTCAATGAAAGGCATTGGACATTTTTTGTCTGATGTGCCACACATCTGCATTTATTTCGAGGTTGCCAAACCAGAGGTGGGCATGCAATGCTCTTGCTCTGATGTCTGATGGGTGGCAAAGATTTCCAACTGTCTCTTCTTGAGGCAGTTTCCCTCAGTGATCTTTGGAGTAATTTCTTCCAGCATAGAATCAGAGCTGGAAGGGAACCCAAGGGTCATCTAATCTCACCCCCTGACTATTACAGCCCAACCGAGGACACCTTGCTTCATTGCCCAAACCAGAGGATGTGCCCTCCTATCCCTCCCTTCCCTGTTTCTTGCAGCCAGGTCTGGGGTGAAGCATTGCCTTGTTTGCAATGCCCTCCAAGCACGGCAGGTGAGTTTCTCAGGCCGAGCTCAGAGGGGACTTTGGGACCCTCACCTCTAACCCTTTGCTCCTTTCCATTCCCACCACAGATGACCCTCTGGCCTTGCAAAGGCATCCTTCTTATGCCATGAGTGCATGGAAAGTTTGGGGATTTTGGGGATTCTGAGCACAGCCTCGTCCCACTCAGTTTCCTCTTTGGCACAAGGGCCTTTGCTTTGCTGGGAAGGAGCAGCCAAGGCCGGTTCGAAGGCGGGGGAGAGAAAGAACAAGGGGAGCATTGAAGGGAATCCATTGAAAGTAGGCCCAGAGCGAGACGGGTTGCCTCTGAAACCAAGTCTGATGCTTCTTGGCATTGGGTGCCCCCAAAATACTCACCAAGAACGGGGAATTAAACCCACTCCCTGGACCCCATTGGAAACAAATCCGCTCTGGTCAGAAACAAGTTTAGATGGGAACTGGGACTCACCAAATGTGCTCTTCTTCTGGGTCTCGGCCGTTCGGGAGTTGCATTCGAGGCAGCTTAAATATTGCCAGTGGGCAGGGATGTGCCAATGGGGCTATTTTGCAGCACGAAGTGTGAAAGGGGGAAATTTATAGGCAGAGAGCTATTCAATCCCTTTGGCCTCTGGTTACTGTTTGAGCCCTGGATGCCTCCTTGCGAGAGGGAGTTTGGCCTGGCTGCCTTATCAGGGATTTGGGGGGTCAAATTCCAAAGGGTATCCTCCTCCTCCTCCTCCTCCTCCTCCTCCCCATGGCAGGAAAGAAAGACAGAGAGAGGGGGGGGGAATGGGATATGAGTCAGGAACCATCTGCCACCAAAGCTGCACTGTTCTTCTTGTGTGCCTTCAAGTCGTTTCCAACCTTTGGCAACCCTGTCATAGGATTTTCTTGGCAACGTTTGTTTGGAGGAGGTTTGCCATTGCCTTTCCCTGTAGCTGAGAGAGTGTGACTTGCCTAAGGTCATCCAGTGGGTCTCATGAAACCCAGTGGGAATCAAATCCAACACTCAAACCATTACACCGCACTGGCTTTTGTGCATTACTCTGGACATAAAGGAGCATTTCCAAACAGCCTGTTTGCAGACCCTCAAAGTCTCACAATTGGCAAAGGGGTCAGGCAAGGCTGCATCCTTTCACCCGATCTTCTCAACTTGTATGCAGAACATATTCTACGAAAAGCAGGCTTGGACACAGTAACAGGTGGAGTGTAAATAGAAAGAAGGAACACCAACAATCTAAGATACGCAGACGGCAAGATACTATTAGCAGAAAACATTGCAGACCTAGAGCAACTACCAAGGGAGGTCAAAGAAGAAAATGCAAAGACAGGCTTGTATTATTGAGCATAAAGAAAACAAAAATAATGACCATGGAGGACCTTCACAACTTCAACCTAGACAACAAGGAAACAGAAATAGTAAAAGAGTTCCTATACCTTGGATCAAACATTGATCAGAATGGGAATTGCAGTCAAGAAATCAGAAGAAGACTGAGAATGCGGAGGGCAGCTATGAAAGAACTAGAAAACCTTCTCAAGAACAAAGATATACAACTGAGCACAAAAGTCAGAATCGTACCAACAATGCTAAAGTTGCTTTAAAAAAATCCAGCTAGACAGAGGACAAGGAGGAAAAGAAGGCTGTCTGGGCACCGAAAGCCTTTGGCAAAAGCAGCTTCGCTGTCAAAGGCTTTGCCAACCGAGGCATGTCTGTATTCAAAAGTAGAGTTGTTTTATTTACATCCTGTTGGAAGCTGCTCCTGGAACTTTGAACTGGACGCCAAACGCCGAAGTAACACAAATAAAGAGATTGTGCATGGAGTGTCACATCCAACTTTCTTTTCTGCAGAAACCAGCTGTAATGATGGGAGCCAAGCTGGAGGGCCATGGAGAGAGGCTGCAAATTCCACGCATTCCTCCCCTCTCATTGTCTGTCCAAAAATGCTTCAGCCGGTCTGGATTTGTCTATCTTGGCACAGGGATTTTCTTCATGTGATCAGCCGTGTGCGTGTGTGTGTGTGTGTGTGTGTGTGTGTGTGTGAACACACATGCACCCACAAACACAAAGAAATCTGTTGCATTTGCATTGCATTGCATTTCTGTACAGAAATATCCATTTCATAACCCCTGAACTGCTCAGGAGAAGGAAGAAGGCAAGAAAAGTCTTTTTTCTTTCACTAGCCAACTCTTTCAGGGGAAAGTCTTTTTAATAAGGTTATTGTTGGTATTTACTGCTTCTTATTGGATCTATTGTTAAAATGTTTTGCTAATTTTATATTTCTTAGTTCTGTTTGTTAATTACACACACACACACACATATATATATACTGATTGCATCTTTCTGAATCCTCAGCTTCTGAGATTCATTGGTGGCCTTCCATCCAAGTACTCACCAGGGCTAACCCTGCTTAACTTCCAAGAACAGACAGGATCTGCTGCCTTTGGGGTATTCAGGCTCACAAGTGCCCTCAAGTCACCTGTTGATTCATGAATATAAGCAAGACCTGTGGCCACTGGGCATCCTGGACCCCTAATCTGTCTCCCGCAGGGCATTCTTCCTCCTTGTTACAGCATCGGTCAGCAGGGCCAGTGAATGACCAGCCTTGGTAGCCCCACCCCACTCTTAGCCCTGCATGGCCAAGACAAAGTGAGGCTTATGCCAGGCCTGGGCTATCTGCCCAAGATGACCTCAGGCCATCACATGCACCGACTGCAAACATCACCCTTCCCTTGGTCTCCTCTCCATCCTCCTCCAGGGAAGGAGTGCTGGGGTGTCTGTCACTAGGGATGCCCTGCGGGTATGGACCGCATTCGGTGTGTGGTGGGAAGGGGTTGCCTTCCCGGGCTGGCTGCTGGCCAGTCTGCTGGAAAGCAAGTCTCCTTCCTTTGCTGCCCTACCAGACCTGGAAAGGCTGCAGGGTGGCACCAGGAGCCCACTTGCACCCGTGGCTCCAGCTGGGACCGAGTGCCTCCAATGCTTGGAGGCTTTGCAGGCCAGTTGGTAAAGAGAGTCCCCTCCACCAGACTCAGTAAAGGCTCTTGAAGAAGGGATGTGCCCTTGCAGACTTGGTTGAATGCAAAACAGGGCGGGTTTTGCACAGGGCACCCCACTGAACTTGTAGGGAGGGCAGAGTTCAGAGGCAGAACAGTAAAGAAAATGCAGCAAGAGTTTCCTCCAAGAGAGCCAAGCCCAGGCGAGTAGTGAATGCCTGCGCCTCTCCATTGAGAAATCAGCTTTATTCCTTTCCCTTTTGACAGTCAATGAGAGGGAGATGGGGCCGGTCCACAGTTAATGGTGGCCGCCCCACAAGGCCAACCGGTAAACAAGGACTGTATGCAACACATCGCAGGGGATGATAACCCAGAGGTATGAGCAACAAAGAGCCCCAAATATTCGTGGCGACACAAGGAGATGCTCTATGGCAAGCAATGGCAAAGAGCAAGCAACAGGCATGAGTATTTGCTAGCCAAGCATGCGCTGTCTCTCCCAGGTGCCGTGCTCATGGTTATTGCAGGTCAAGGGCACTAAGGGGGGTTGCAGACTGCCAGAAATAGTCCAAATTGAGTCCACTTTTAGGGTTAGGGTTAGTGCTAGGGAATCATGGATTTTTTTTTTTCCTGAGACATTGAGCCTTCTCTGTCAGAGAGCTCTGGTGCCACAATAAAATACAGTTCCCATGATTCCCTAACCGTAACCCTAACCCTAAAAGTGGACTCAATTTGCACTATTTCTGGCAGTCTGCAACCCCCCTAAATGTCTCTTTACAGACTCTTCTAGATCAGTCTAAAAATTGTGAGTTCTTGCAATGCAGATCCTTGGGTTGTGTTGTTGGTTGTTGTTGTTGTTGCCACCTCTTTCACACTATGCAACCATAGCACTATGATGCTACTTTAACCACCACAATTTTGTCGGGTGGGATCCTGGGATTTGCAGTTTCAGGAGCCGTACTTAGAATTCTCAGCCAGAGAGCTCTAGTCTAGCGTCTCACCCGACCCTCCAGGATTCCATAGGATGCAGCCATGGCAGTTAAAACAGAATCGTAGTGTTATAACTGTGGGTTGTGGAACTAGGTCATAGGACTAGAGATGGAAAGAATATTCACAAGTATTTATTTCCCAGTCGAAAAATGGGTTTCCTAACAATTGGGGAAGCCTTGTTATGAACAATAGGCCAGCAAGAATGTTGCGCCGTTTCCTTCTGATATTCAACAGGATGCAAAGGCAGGGACACATTGCCACCAGATGGAGTTACAATGAGAGACCTTCATCATTGTACTTAGGTTGATGATGCAGGAACTCCAGTATTATCTGGATATTTTAAATTTAAACAAAGAACCTGAGAACTACAGCAGCAAATACTGGAACCTCTTGACCCGTCTGTCTCTCTCCGTATGTCTTGCATCAGGAACAGGAGGAACAAATGTTATTTGTGGGGTGCAATGCTCCACCAGGACGCCTTTGTTGCAAGAAGGAAGGTTGCTTTATTGCAAAGGAAGAAGCACAGAGACTCAGACAGAGACACAGATCTGAGCATATATATATATATATATATATATATATATGTATATTTATATATACACAGTCCTTGGTAGATGGTAGGAGCTCTCTGACCTTTGGGAAAACACCACAAAAACGTACCACCCAGAAACAGAGTTTGGAGTCAGCCTTGCAGCCTTGCACAATGACAACAGTGAGCAAATCTAGTCGTAAAAGCGCCTTAGTACATTTAAATAAACAGCTCTTTTGGGGAGGGAAAAATAAAATTAGATGGGCACTATACATCTCATTCAGAATAAAGAGCGGCATCGATGAATATATATTGAGACAAAGCATAAGTGGGAGACTGTTGTGTCTGCACTGCATCCTTACATCAGTTTCCTGTTGCTTAAATTGTCAGAGCTCCATCCTCAGGAATCCTGGGATATGTAGTTCAGAGGCCCCAGCTGCTTGGCCAATTGGCAGCAATTCTGGAACCAAAGTCCAAAATATCTCAAGGCAGGGGTGCGGAGGGCATGGACGTTTAAAATTATTCCACCGGATAGTTTAAATTGTATTATTGGAGTAAAACATATGCATTTTTATGAGTTTAGAAAATCTTTGCATTCTTGTTAAATAAGTATTCACAAGTATCAGACTTTCCTTGCTAGTCTTTTTCCTTATTAATCCATCCATTTAGTTGGCCAATAAAGGTATCACTGTTTGGTGGGTTTTTGTCTGAATTTGCTAAATGGCCAACAGAGCTATCCCTGCATGCATCCCAAATACAGTATTTCAATTCACATAGTTTTAATTCTTTTAGTCTTTAGAAAATCTTTTTTTTTAATGCATTATGATGTTTAAGATGTTTTCAGCTTACTGGAAAATCAGGCTGCAAAGGGATCTTGTAGCACCTTTTGAGAAAGGATTTGTTGCATGAACCTTTGTAGATATGAGTCTACTTTACTCTGACATTATAATGTTTTAATGTTATCTATAAGCCTCCCTGAGATCATTTTGATATCGCTCGGAGTATATAAATATTTTAATACCAAATAAATAAATCCAGAGTGGAACTGGATTAAACAACACCCATAAACTACATCCAGAATTAAACTGACTTTAGTGCAGGTGGTTGCAGCATTGGGCTATGCCCTGGAGACCAAAGTTCGAATCCCTGCTGAGGGATGGAAACCCATTGGGAGACCTTGGGCAAGTCACACTCTCTCAGCTTCAGAGAAAGGTAAAGCAAAAACCCCTCTGAGCAAACCTTTCCAAGAAAACCCTATGAAAAGTTCAGCTTAGGGTTGGAAAAGACCCGAAGGCACACAACACCATCCCCAAATTCTCAGCCCCTTTCTTCTCAGAGTGCCTTTGTACTTTCTAGGTACCCTTTGCAAACTACAAACCCCAGGATTCCTCTGGATGCAGTTATGACCATTCAAGAGATGTGAAGCTGATAATAATTGTTTAGCAAAGACGCCGCGCAAGAGGCTCAGTCATCCAAAGAAAGAAGTTAACCTGGCACTTGAAGGACTGCGGTTAGAAACTCCAGTTTGCAGGAGGAGATATTGGCTGGGCTACCATCTTGGAAAAGAAAGGAAACCAAAGAAGCCTGAGAGGCGAGTGCGGTTTGGTGTTGTTAATGCACTGGGTGGTGGCAAGTCTGTCTTTTCAGCCAAGGCCACAGTGAACCTGCTTTTTCCTCTAGTGATGGTGCATGGAAAGAAACGGCGATGTTGCTTCTGCCAGGGCTGCAAGGAGTGGCCTGGGCTGCAAGAGTCCCTTGGGTTTAATTTTCCAATGGAAGGATCTCCAGGTAGAGGTGTCTGCAGGAGAAGACCCTGAATTTATTTTATTT
Organism: Phrynosoma blainvillii; assembly: GCA_026167975.1. Taxonomy (NCBI): domain Eukaryota; kingdom Metazoa; phylum Chordata; class Lepidosauria; order Squamata; family Phrynosomatidae; genus Phrynosoma; species Phrynosoma blainvillii. Next base: position 926,167 of record JANUYF010000012.1, read on the forward strand.
ATCTATTTCATTTCTATGCCAAACAGCCAAGCAGCAGTCCAGGTGTAAAAGGGAGCACAGGCTGGATTTGGAGTAAGGCAGTTCCCCTCGCATTGCAGGGGAAAAGATGCAGCATACTTTGTGCCAAAGGAAAGTCTCCAAACATAGACAGACCACTGATGGGCAAACTGATGGGCAACCCTCCCTTAGATGCACCCAACAAGGCTGACAATCAAAGATGATGGGCATTGCAATCCAAAACACATCACAGTGCAATCTATCATTGTGTAGTGTAGATACTTGGCATGTTAGCAATGGCTATGCACAGCCCTCCTTGAGCCAGGTTGTGGTGCAAAGAATATAGCCCTAGAGATTATTGGGGTTCTTGAAAACGAAAGGGCCAAGAGCAATGCAAACCGGCCGGAGTGAGCTGGACACAAGGGCTGCTCAGGTGTTGCCCAGGTGAGCTGGAAAACTGGCCACTGCTCCCTTGGAGGAAAAGCTCAAGGTATAAGGGGGCAAACCTGCCTTCTCCCCCATTTGCACCGATCCATGGGTCGGCCAATTCCAATCAACCCCCAAGACCCTCCTACCTCTCTCTGCAAAGAAAGGGAGTTTCAGAAAGGCCATTAAAAACTGAAGGTAAAAGAGTGAAGAGCAATGGTGTGTTGAGAAGTTCACTCCTCCTGAATGCAGAGGAGAAAAATGTCCATTCCTTGAGTCCCAAGAAAGCCAGCAAAATGATCCTTTTTGCATCCCTGTTGCCCCGAATGCACCTTGGAGGCATTGGCAGAGCCATCTTCCCCAGGCAGCAGAATGAAAACAAAGTCTTTGCTGTCTCCGGTGCTTTCTCCATCCATGCCCGGTTGCCACTCCTTGTATTTACAGCCAGGCAACACCTGAAGCACCTGCCCTCTGTCCCCCGTCCTCGGCCATCCGGTCACCAGGCCAGAGGCGGTGTCACCCTTGGACTCCGCTGGGGCTCTCCGGCCCGGACGTCGCTGAAGGCCCGCTGGGGCAGAGAAGGAAACAAGAGAGAGGTGTTAAGCCAAGCCTTGTTGTCGGTTCAGGCAACATGCTAAGGCAAGTTAGCAGAGCTTGAGTAGACCCAAAGAAGCGATCATCCCAAGGAGGGTGAGTCCACACCTTAGGAAATCCCGGCTCTGAAATGCATTCTTGGTATCCTGCCCAGGGCACCAGGGATGAAGAGGCTCCATGCTGTGCCCACTTCATGCCAGCTGAGCCAACCTATTCCGCTGCTTGACTTTTTCCTCAAGATGGAGGTTTCTCATGCTGACCATGGCAGAAATCCTACATCAAGCAGTGTACCACACTCTGCCCTTAACATCTGGGGGGATTGGGTCCTTGGACAGAGCCTTGAAAGTTTGGACGATAAACCAAGACTGCTCTAATGACAGAGGTGCCATCCCCACATGCCAAGTCCCATATTCTCTGAGAATGGCAGAAAAACACTGTAGAAAGTGACAGTGGGCCCTGCATGTTCATTGGGGTTAGGGGTGCAGGACCCCCATGAAAGTGGGGGGGGGGAAATGCAAATAAAACAACAACAACTTTTTTTAACCTGAAAGAACACCTCTCTATGAAGGCCAATATCCAACATTAGTTGACCATAAAACTGCACTGGATGACCTTTAGAAATATTTTCTCTAGGAATCTGTAGGTCTTCCCGTGCAACTCTTTGGTCAACTTCTGACAGAGTTGCGCCAGAGGACTTAGCGATTCCTAGAGAGAACCTATTAATCAAATCCACAAATAATGAAATCTGTAAAAGTCAAAGCCACTAATGCAGAGGGCTGGCTGTTGTGTGGCAGTAGCCTTGGATAACTCTTTTAAAGTTGGGAATATAACCCAGAGCAGATTGGCCATCCCATTAGTATGGAGGCCGCCGGGTAGCTCTTCGGCTGGCTGACCATTACCATCCCAGACCAAGGCCAAGAAACCAGTGACCCATAGAGTTGGACCTCACCTCAAACTTGCTCATGAACTCAGCAAAAATGCCAAAGAAGGCTTCGGAGGTGGTGACTTTTGCGTCTTCCCCAAAGAAGGAGAGGACTTTGCTGAACTCTTCCATGGCTTTGTGCTGAAGATCCTCCAGGGACTGGATGGTGGGATGAGCCATCTCCAGAAAGGTCTGCGAGGAGGAAGGGGGCTAAGGAGAAACGCATGCCCAGAGGGTGGTTTCGTCTTCAGACTTCCAAAAAGGGTAACTGACATGGTAGCGAGAAACAGACCCCAGGCTGGACTGCGAGAGAAAAAGAAAGTTGGGGAGGGAAGGAGATAAAGAGATGCCTTTCCTTCCTTTAATCTCATTTATTCCATAAAGAAACCCAGCTCCAAAGCCATCTCTCTGCAAGATTTTATGGTGTCAAACTGCACCAATTCTGCAGCGTGGAGCAACCTAGGTTTTCCAAGTGTCGGGTAGCAAACAATGGTGGATATTGTTTTTCATCCCTACATTTCCCATGCCAAAGGATACGCTCATCACGGTTGTGAACCTGTCCTCAGGGGAAGGCACCATATTCTGGCAGGCCATCTCAATCTCCTCGATGGTGGTGTGGAGGTCATTGAGGTCCGCCATTAAAGTTCTCTGATTCACTAAAGCAAAAGAAGAAAAAGAAGAGGGGAAGCGTTAAGGAAACAGGGTCCCCATATCTCCTTCTGCCCCTTTTCACCATGAAATCAAAGGTGGTTGCTATTCTTATGCCATACTCCCTTTTCTTAGACCCAGTTTGCAGCATGTATTTATTCAGGCACCCTCATACAGCTCTGGTCTCTGCACCACTGAATTTTTCTCTTTGGCTTCTGGTCACCACAATTCAGGAAGGATGTGGACAAGCTGGAGGGTGTCCAGAGGAGGGTGACCAAAATGAGGAAAAGTCTGGAAACCATAAGCCCTATGAGGATCGACTGGGGGATCTGGGTATGTTTAGCCTGGAGAAGAGAAGGTTAAGGGTGACATGATGGCCATGTTTAAATATTTGAAGGGATGTCATATTGAGGATGGAGCAAGCTTGTTTTCAGCTGCTCCAGAGACTAGGACACAATGGAGCAATGGATGCAAACTACAGGAAAAGAGGTTCCACTTAAACATTAGGAGGAACTTAATGATGGTGAGAGCTGTTTGGCAATGGAAGATGCTACACCAGAAGGTGATGGAGGTCTTTAAGCAGAAGCTGGATGGCCATCTGCCATAGGGAGGGCTCGGATGGTGTCTTCCTGCATGGCAGATTGAGGTTGCACTGGATGGCCTTTGAGGGTCTCTTCCAGGTCTATGATTATTGCACTTTGACCCTGACATCCCATTCCTTTATGTAAACTCCAGCAGGAGAATGAGCCATAATGCACAACAGCCCTTCGGGTTTGCCCCGGAAGAGGCAGCCCCAATAGACCGACTCCTCCGTTTCCAAGGAAAGCCAAGAGATGTCAGAAGACTCTCCCTTTCCTTGGCCATCTTACCTTTGGCAGCGTGTGGAACCGTGGGCAGGTCCTTGGCAAAGCCCAGGAGTTCTGGGAAATGTTGGCTAAGTGATTTGGCAAGAATATGCAGAAAGGTGGACTTCCCATCGACAGTCTTGGTTGAGTTCAGCTGGAAGAAAGCAGAATAAATATAGTCAGTGGAACTCTGCGCCACCAGATGCCTCCTGGCTAATGCACATGTGGCCCCCAGGGCTGCTTTTGTGGCCACTGGAGACCCCAAGAGTACTTTTAAAACCACACAAAACCCCAAAATGTCCCCAAATGTCCTAGGAATTTCAGGAGGAATTATGCACATGTTGGCACCTTGGGAACTTGGCAGCAGGACCTTTCCTCCCTCAGTAAATTTAGAAGCCAAATGACATATTGAGAGCAATGAGCATTCCCAACAAGTGGCCCATTCATTTCCCTTCCTGCAATGGGGATTTTGAGAAGGGGGCCTCTGCAGTCTTCTGCAAATTTAAATTCTGCAAATTTCGCCACAGGCATTTATCTCCACAGGCCCAGAAAGCGCAAGATGGGTCAGTGAGACAAATGACATGCAAGGACAAACAGATGTCTTTGGGAGCACCTCTCCAAAAAATAAATCCCTCTGTGCTAAACCTACCATTTTGTTCGGACCCTACGAAGTGGGCGTTTTCATGGCACAGGACTGAGAGGGGGACATGTTTCCTTTCATTTAATGGGAATAGCCTTGTTCCCTAGCAGAGCTCTCTGATGCCACATACCTCAGTCAGGAAGTTGATTTTGAAGCCAGTGGTTTTGTTGGTCTTTGGTTGCCCATGGTTCAGGTAGTTGCCCATGGCCAGCACAAACTGCAAAGAGAAAGAAGCCTTTGTGGTCATAACCGGTGGGTAAATTCTGCAAACTTACCCTTTTCCCAGGGCTGAGCATGAGACACAGGCAGAGCATGCATGGCTAGCGTGAACATGGTTTTACAGCAGGGCTTTTTCATGGTTGCAGAGGCTGGGCAAGAACAGGTGTGAGCCCCAAACACACTCATTCACACACACACCTCCAAGGAAGGCATCCAATTTGTGCTTCACAAGCCCCTCCAACTTTTAGGTGAAGGCTTTCTCTTGGTCCCACCGCCATCCCTGGCATGTTTGGTGAGGTTTTGGTGGTTGTGGGATTCCCTCCCATAGGATGCTAAGTTGGTCCCCTTTCTGTCCTCTTTCTGCCAGCAGGCAAAGACCTTTTTATTTAGGCAGGCCTTGGGTTTTTACTCATTGCAGCACAGCAAGCTTTCAATGGGTGTGTGTGCGCATAGTGTGCCTGTATTTTATTACATTGCAAACGTGTTTCTAAACTGTTCTCTACTCATTTGAAAAAAAAACAAAACAGAATTAAAGTTATACAGGTTGAGTCTCCCTTATTTGGAATTCTGAAATCCAAAATATTCCAGAATTGTCCACACAAATGGCTGGCCTTTGCTTTCTGATGGTTCAATGTACACAGAATTATGCACAAAATTTCATGCCAAAAATATTACAAATATTGGGTATAAAATCACCTTCCGGCTATATGAAACATGAATGAATGTAGTGTTCCGACTTGGGTCCCACCCCGAGATCTCTCTGTGAGGCCCCATCAGGCCTTTGGCCCCTTCTACTCCCTGTTCGGGGGTCAAAGGTGAGCTCCCTATCTCTTCCAGAAACTTCCTCTGAGGCCAGGAGCTGCTCCTGTCTCCGGGAAAGGCATGCTCCAGTTGTGACTTGGAGTTAATGGGTAGCCAGCCATGTTAACTAGGTGTCATCATTGGGGATCATTTGGAATTCCTCCTTGGTCACGTCCAGCTTTATTCCAAGGGAGCAAACTACACCTTGCAAAGGCAATTCAAGTAACAAAGGTTTGGAGTTTAGGGATTTTTTTCCCAGCTGGAGGGCAACCATCCAAGCCAACAAGCCAATACTGTCCAGCTTTTCCCCAGGCTGTTTTTCCTTCCAAATCTGTGCTCCTCCTGCCCTTTCATTGTCCCTTAGAGGAGTGCTTCTCCAACCTCCAGATATTGGGGACTTGAGGCCAGCATGTGTCCTGGACAGTCTCTACTCACCCCTTTTGCTAACTTGGAAATCTGGCACATGAACACCTGGATCCTGTGCAACTGACCATTAAAACCAGTCCAACTGACTTCCAAGCAGGGCCAGATTATCGATGGCTCAGTTGCTTCCTTCAGAGGAAGGAAAGAGAGACCTCTCCTTGCTTCTTCTCATACCCCAGGCTGCATTTGCACTGCAGAAATAGTGCAGTTTGACACCACTATAACTGCCATAGCTTAATGCTATGGAATTCTGGAATTTGTAGTTTTGTGAGATATTTCGCCTTCTCCGCCAGAGAGCTCTGATGCCGGTACAAACTACAAATCCCAGGGTTCCATAGAATAGAGCTATGGCAGTTAAAGCGGTGCATAATTTCTGCATTGCAGAAATTGAACCTATTATAAACTGCATAATTTCTGCAGTGCAGATTCAGCCCCAGACATTTTCCAGACCTTCCAAAGTTTCCATTATCATGAACATGTTGTGTATTACATGTATAAATGAATTTTAAAAATGCACAAGGATCGGGTTGTCTGTCTCCCCAAACCTGGGGAGCAGAAAATGAGTCTCTGCTGAAAGATTTTTCCTCTGCTGTCTACTTCACTCTACATTTGAGCATTTGGATCACAAAGTATAGCTACAAGAAGCCGTTATCCAACCCTCCTCCAAAGCTCACCTTTACTGGGCTGAAGATCCCCAAACTTGGAGAGAGAACAGGGGAAGATGGTCCTTGCAGCCCCAGCCAACTCTGTGTTTCTACCTTGTTTGCTACCCAGCCTTTGCAAACTCTAAATGCAACTTGAACCTTACCTTGCTAGGGAGCAGAGATGCTGAGGTTTAAGAGGAAGGAGCATCACTCGGGGTGTGCGGGGAGTATGGACCGCACCAGGGGACACTTCAAGAGGGCATTTGTGCAATGCCTGATGGATGATGCCAGTGGTAAGAGGGCAGCACCTCATCTGCCCAAACAGGAGATGGGGGTCTGCTCCGGCTCTGCAGCCTCCCAGGAAATTTCCCCAGGAATTTATAGGACCAGAACCACAAAATGTCCAGGGAGCAGCTGCTCTCTTGTGGCCACTGCAAATAGTACACTTGTCTTGCCTGACCTCTAGGATTTTTGCCAGCTTCTTGCTGTTCTTCAGCTCCAGGGAAGCGTTGAAAATGCACTCATAGCTGGCGGTGATCTCCTCCGTCTTCTCTGGCAGAGTGGTCTTGAAGTGGAGGCTACGCAGACGGGTTTTATATTCGGGGACCAAAAGCATCTGGGAAAGGAAGGAAAAGATGAGGATGCAGGCAAAAGTGGCAAGAAAGGGGTGTCTTTGGGGGAGTGAATGCAAGACTTCCCCGTGAGATTTGAACACAGAACCCTTCATTCCAGGAGCCCTGAAGCACAAGGATGGTGAGCAACCAGCATGGAAGGATGCTCTTACTGCAGCTACAGCCCTGGTTTGAGCTGCAGGGGAAATGTGAAGGTTAAACGTTATATACATGGAAAGGTTGCAGAAGGGAAAGAAAGGGCTTTCATTTGGCACCAGAGGTTTCTTACTACCAGGGTAGTAATGTCCCTTTCCCTCTGACGTTGCAGGAGCTAAAAGCTTCAGCTAAGCATTTAGTAATAGAGTTCAGGCACCCAGAGAAAAGAGGTTTTGGTGTTGGAAATAAAAGTCAATTTTATAAATCCTGAGGGCCTGTCTCTTAGAAAATGTGGACAGTTCTGGAGTGGAAGGCAGCTACAAAAGTATACCTTTTGTACTGGCCAAGGTTGGCTTTTGCCGTTCTTGACCCTTGCAGACTTCCCAGAACTCCCAGTCAAAAAAACTGTGATGAACTGCTAGTCCCAGAAGCCAATTCCAGGTTGGCAATTCTCCTTTTAAATAGGCTGTTTAGGCAGCGTCCCATTCCCTGCTCCCATCCTCTGCTAAGCATATCCTCCAACAATTCTGATTTTGCAAAGAGAATCCAAATTAATCCCCAGCATTCCCACTTTTCCAGCTGCTTTTAAAATGTCCTGATTTCTCACTCCTCCTCCCACTTTCCCTTGGTATCCTCAGCTTATTTCAATTGCTGCAAACCGAGTTCAAAATGAAAATGTCATTTGCACGCCAATAATTTGGGCTGGGGAGAGGAGAGGAAGGGAATTCTTGTCCTTCCCAGTAGACCAAGGCAAAAGTAATCTGCTGCATCTTTTCTTTCTAGTTAATAACTTTGACCACCTTGACCGCACTCTGGCCTTGCTTGGCCAGACATGTCCCAGTTTCCATCTGTGAAATGCCAGAGGATGTGCTGCTGGACCAAGCCACCATCGTTGCCACAGCATCAGCATCCCTTTTGGGGCCCACCTGCAGGACAAACTGGTCCGGCTCGCTCAGTTTGCTGGGGTTGCCCTGGAAGCTGTGGTACTGCTGGACCTCCTCGGCGTCCGGGGCGTAGAGAAGCAGCTGCTTGATGTGCGTGGCCTCCAGGCGGTCACTCTCCATGTTCAAGAGGATTTGGCGCAGCTCAATGTGGGAGAGCTTGAGGTGGGCAATCAGGATGGCTGGGCAGAGAAGAAGGAGAAGCGTCATAGGAAACCCCATAGGAGGCTGCCCACATTTTAGGATCCTCAGGGGAGGGCTTTCTCTTGGTCCCACCACCTTCACAGCTGCATTTGGGGAGGACTCAGGAGACGGGACCTTCTCGGTGGCTGCTGATGAGGAGCGCATGGCAATATGGGGCTGGACTATATGGCCCTTGGGATCCCCTCCAACTCTAAAAGTCTATGATTGGGAAGAGCTTCCAAGCTGTTAGAGCTGCCTCAGGGGGTGGTGGACTCTCCATCTATGGAGTTTTTGAAACCGAGGCTGGATGGGCAACTTTCAGGAGTGTTTTAGCCGTGTCTTCCTGCAAGGCGATATGGGGTTGGACTATATGGCCCTTGGGATCCCCTCCAACTCAATGGTTTTGTGATTCCTCCTCTACAATGCTCTGATTCTGAGGTCCGTCGGAGAGTGCGGACAACCTGGCCTGGGCACAGGGAAAGGCCCAGCTCTCCTCGCCCCAAATACCACGTTCCCCACGTTCCCCGGTTCCTTGCCCCTGGATTGCAGGGAATTCACCTTGCTTCCTTCCTGGGCATCCTCCACTTACCTGTGTTATAGGCCTTCTTGTGAGAGAGAATCTCAATCACATCTTTCTTTTTAAAGGACTCTGGCAAGGGATTCGGCTCTGGAAGAGAAACTGGAAGATTTAATCAGAGATAAGGATGGGGTTCGGGAATCCGGGAAGGAGAAAACAAGGGAGATGGAGGGTGGAGGGGAGGGTTGTGGGGCAGGGAACCACAATGTGGGAAGGGAGGAGAAAAGGAGTTGCAAGGCTGGGGCATGCAGGAAATCCCTGAATGCCACCATTTGGTGTGCTACATGCATCCCTGGGATGGAGAGTGGAAGGTCAGCTGCAAAATGGCAAGACAACACACATGAGATCCCAAGTGGCTCCAAGTGGAAATGAGACCGGGGCACCAACCCACCTCCTCTTTTTCTCTTAAGTGTTTCGTTTTTAACACCTTTGCCTGATGAAGAAGCCAGTAGAGCTTCGAAAGCTTGCATCGTATGCTTTGTGCATTTTGGTTTTACAATAAAGGTATTGTGCAGTGCTATAACTCCGCACTCCAAGAAAGGTTTTTCCCCCCTGGAGTTCTATCCAAATGATTGCTAAAACAAGGAACAAATTCATTTTATAGCAATAAAAGGTACACCCACAAGTACCTGTCTGAGGAAAGGTAAATACTGTAAATTATGCAGAAGTTCTTGAATGGCTCAGTGCAATCCTTCACTGAAATTTAGGTTCATGCTTGCACTCTGGTTTTCTTGTCATGGGGCTAGATTTAATTAGCATTGTAAATAATGCACTAGTCACTAGTTGTTTGGGTTTTGTTTGTTTTTAAAATATTGCATGCCACCCTGAGTCCCAGTTTTGGGAGAAAGGTGGGATATAAATAATAATAACAATAACAATAATAATGTTACCATTTTAAAGTAAAAAGAAGGCTGCTTTATTATGCACTTAATTCAGTTGTTTCTCACCTACAGCTAAGTAATAAACTATATTAATACTAAATTGTTCCTTCCCTATAAGGCAGTGATGGCCAAACTCTAGTCCTCCAGGTGTTTTGGACTTCAGCTCCCAGAAGCCCCAGCCAACTTGGACAACAGTCAGGAATTCTGGGAGCTGAAGTCCAAAACATCTGGAGGACCAAAGGTTGGGAACCACTGCTATAAGAAAAGGAGGGTAAGAAGTTAAACTGCAGTTTCAAACTTTAGTTGTTGTCCATTGTGGCAACAGCTTTAGTTAGACCCATAACCTTTTTTGCAAGGAAGAAAACCCAGGTGTATTTCTGCACAGAAGAAATTGCCCCAAACACTTTGAGATGTGCATACATTGGGCAAAAACTGCACAAAATTATTCCTTCTTCTCTCTCTCACACACACACACACACACAATGGAGTGAAAACTACAGAAATTATTTGTCTTGTCACGGAGAGACCGTCAGACTCACTTGAGGGCTTCTGGGTCCCAAAATGCAGCTCCAAATCAAGGTATTTGACCATATCACTCAGTTTGTCATAGTCAGAGTCTTCCCCAAGCTATGGAAGGAAAATATATTACTAGTAACAATAGTATATTTATTTATATCCTGCCTTTTCCCCAGTCTGGGACCCAAGGCAGCTTGCGACACTTAAAGGAAACACAGCTTTAAAATATACTAAATACAAATGTTAAAAATATCATTAACTAATAAGACAGGAAAATTTGGATACACTACGCAGCGATTTCCAAATTTTAGTCCTCCAGATGTTTTGGACCGCAGCACCCAGAATTCCTGATTGTTGGCCAAGCTGGGAAATGAAGTGCAAAACATCTGGAGGACCAAAGTGAAGGAAATAGTTTTACACACTTTTGAATAGTAAAAGTACTTAAATATCAGTACAAGATGTAATAGCCAAAGATTAGAGGCTGGGAAATAGTTAATTGTTTTTATGGCTATTATAAATATTGGTGGTGGTGTTTTTGTCATTGCTATTATTGCTGATATTGTCTCTGTGTTACCTTTTTTTTTTTTTTAGTTATGTCATGGATGTATTTGAGTTTGCTGTTGTTCTTGTCTGAGCATTTAGGAAAAAATGGTAAAAAAAAAAAAAGAATATCATTAAATTATCCATTAAATCCAAACCATTTAATGCATTCTGCATCCACAGACTCCATCATCCATGGCTTGAAAATATTCTAAAAATTTTAAAAAATGAAAAAAGCAAATCTTGATTTTGTCATTTTGTATATAAGGACACCATTTTATTAAGCCATTGCATGTAATGGGACTTGAGCATCCATGGATTTCGAGATACACAGGTGGGCCTGTAAATGAACCCCAGCGGATGCCATGGGCAAAACTGAATACGTAGCCAAATATACATTTATCTGAAATGCACAAGACACATGCATGCACCATGGCTTTGCATACACAAGCTTGAAATGAACCCAGAGATTCCACATTAGACAAAAAATGTCCAACCACTTTCACAGAGAAACCTATGTATTCCTAAGAGCCAGCGTGGCCTAGTGGTTTGAGCACTGGACCATGACTCTGGAGATCAGGGCTTGATCCCTTGCTCAAGCATAAAAACCCACTGGGTGACCATGGGCAGGTCACAGTCTCTCAGCCTCAGAGGATGGCATGGCAAAAACAAAAAACAAAACCCCTATGAAGAAACGTGCCAAGGAAAAAGTCAAGACAGGTTCACCTTAGGATTGCCATAAGTCGGAAACAACTTGAAAGCACACAGCAACAACAAGATGCCAACAGGATTCAAGCCTTTGTATTAAAATGGTTGTATCCCAACTGGCACAAACTTTCGGCTTTCACTGGATGCTTGCAAGTCAAGGGAATTTTGTATTCTCTGAGAGAGAAGGAGGGATGCAAGCCAAGGCAGTTGGTCGTATGCATGCTACCCATCCGAAAGTGATCTCCTTGCAGGTGCGGCGCATACCTGTCCCCAGATGGTGCCTTCCGAATTCTCCACTTGCTCCCAGCGCAGCCGCTTGACGCTCATGTGGTTGGACTCACTCCTCCGGGGGACGATTCCTCCTCGGGGGGCCGATGGGGGTGCGCAGGGGACCGGGGGTGGCGGGGGTGGGGGTGGAGGCGGGGGTGCCACCTGGGAATGCCCACTTGGGGGGTTGGCATGGGGGGTCAAGGGAGAGGAGGAAGCGGCGGGGGCAAAGGCCTTCTTCCCTGTCTCGGGGTTCCTCTGGTCCTCTTTGGGGTCATGGAACTGGGGAGGGGGCGGAGGGGGGGGCGGGGGGCTGATGGGAGGGGGAGGGATGGGGTCCGAAATGGTGGAGTAGGTGAGGGAGCTTCCTTCGCTGCTGCTCAGGTCTTCGCTGGCGCTGCTCAGGTCGTTGGTAACGTAGCTGCCCTGGTCATCGTGGAAGCTCATCTGGGTGGGATGGAAAAAAGAAGAAGAGGGTGCTCAGAGACACCCACCCCAAAGGACAATGGGAGATTAGGGGGAGGGGGCTGTGGGATGCACCAGGGAAGAAGGCACAGTTGGATACTGGGATGCCCATGCGCCAATTCCCAAGCATTGCAATTCTCCCTAATCTCAGCCACAATGCCATCCTCAAGGGTCTGGATTGTTCTCGCCAAAAGGCAGCAGATCCTGTCCGATCCTGGAAGCTAAGCGGGGTGCAGCCTGGTGACTATTTCGATGGGGGACTGCCAACAGCTGGTGCTCTTGGCTGTATGTCGGAGGAAGGAACTGGCAAAACCCCCTCTGTGTATTCCTTGCCTAAGAAAACTTGTGAATTCCATGGGTTCGCCATAAGCCAAGAGGCAACTTGAAGCCACATATTCAAAGATATAGCCATGTTAGTCTGTAGAATCAGTATGTAGCACCTTTGAAGTCTACGAACACTCATGTCATGCTGCCAACGTCTTTCTTTCAGTTAGTCTCAAAGGTGCTACAAGATCTGTCTACATATTGAAGGCACATACCGTAGTAACACATTATTTCTATATGCACCTCAAAAGACTACTGAAACTATTTAGAGGCAAGTTCTAGCATTTGGATAGCTCCTGTAGACAAACACCTGGAGTGGATTCACTGCCCTACTGACATGGGTGCCACCAGATGCTCTTCTGTGCTGGCCAGATGTTCTGGATGCAATAATACATCTTGGACCATTTCCCAGCCATCAGAGGGCTGCAATTTGGGACAGATCCTCGCATCTGGCTGCTCTTTGCATGGGACTCTCAGGGGAAGATCTAAACCTTTTCTTTGCTATAAACCTTTGTTGCAGTGCTCTTACCTCCTCGTAATCATTCTCTGGCGTGAGGAAGTCATCCACGATGGTGATCCGGTGGCCCAGTTGCTCGCTCAGGGCGTCCAGGAAGCGATCCGTGTCCCGACTGCGCGGCGGGCGCGAGAAGGTGAAAAGCTTCTTCCTTCGGGAAAGTGGGCTGAGGGCATAGATGCTGTGTTTTGGGGAAGGAGCAGGGCTGCTGTCCAGGCTGACGTAGGGGTTGGATTCAGTACTGCCAGGGGAAGGGAGGCCCCCACCGTGGGACTGGTAATAGCAAGCGGGGTCATCCTGCCAGGAGATGGTCAGACCCGATTTCCAGACACCTGCAGGGGAGGCAGAACCAGAAACCACATCCTAGCACTACCTTCTATCAGTGTTACATTTGCAGGATCTCTGTGCAATCACTGGACCAGCTACCGACTTCCAAATCAGTGAAGATTGTGAAGTTGCTTTGGGCTTTAGTTGGAACTGTCCAAGGTGCTAAACATATTTGGAGAGGACAGGGAATCCATAACCTTGGATCCTTCCTTTAAAATTTGGACCAAATGGGGTGAAAGAGCAGTTATGAGCAGTTATATTTTCAGGCCATGTGTAGCTGAAAACAAAGAGTCCATGAATACGGAGGGCAGATGGTATTATTTCTTTTCACCCTTTGTTTATTCACTTTCGATCTTTAACCGTCCTTGTTGCAAACCTAATTTGCAGGTTAACAAAAAAAGGGATGAAGAAGAAAACCAGGTTTGCAACAAGAACAGTTAAATGTCTGACAAAATGACAAGCGCCAGGATTCTGTGGCATGGAGCCATGTCAGTGGAAGTGGTGCCAAACTGCATTATTTCTAAAGTGCAGATGCAGCCCTAGAGGCTTATGAGATAAATGATTTGCTCTTTTTTGGCCATAAAAGGGACATTCTGGGGAGTCTGGAGGAATGAAAGCCCACAAATACAGCCCCTGGGCCCACCTCTCTTTTACCTGCAGGGTTTCCTTGCTCTGGCACCGGAGGCGATGCCCGGTGCACAGCTAAGTTGCCAAGCTTCCCTCCAAAGCCGGTGGTCAGGCGGGTTTCCAGTTCTGCATAGACGGCCGACATCTGAAAGCAAAGAGAGGGATGGGATGCGTGTTGGGTGAGACCATCTTGCTTTATTCTGCAACACAACACACACACATAGTTTGCTCCCTCCTTGGCAGGCCAAACTCCCCCTGCCCAATTTCTCACCATTTTGGGATTGGGTGTTTCCGGGAGGGAAGTCCCATCGCCCGCCTGCCTCTCCCCCGGTGCAACGCGGACTGGCAAATCTGCGGCTGCATCAATAGGACCTGCTGGGGAGAGAACAATAGGTTTGCCCCATAAAGAAAGGCCAAAGGCACAAGGGATGGCTATGGCTGAGTGACCCCTAGACTCCAAACCCACTCTTGTTGGTGTATGTCTTCACATTGTTTCCAACTTTTGGCAACCCTAAAGCAAGACTATCCTAGGGTTTTCTTGACCGGATTTGCTCAGAGACAGTTTGCCATAGCCTTCCTCTGAGGCTGAGAGAGTATGGTTTGCCCAGTCACCCAGTGGGTTTCCAGGGCTGAGCAGAGGCGACTGGGACCCTTGTCTCCGTCTCAAACCACACTGCCTCCCCAAAAGATTTATTCCAAGGAGGTTTGCCATGGCCTTCCTCTGAGGCTGAGAAAGTGTGGTTTCTCCCAATGGGTTTCTGAGGTTGAGCAGGGATTCAAAGCCTGCTTTTCTGGAAGAGTCCCAAGTCTCAGGGGCCATTCACACTCATTTTTTGTCCCAAGAAGATGTGGATCGCCATGCTGACGCATATTGGGTTTGCTGTTCCCATTACATTTTGGGTTTGTGAATCTCTTCAAGTCATTTTAACCCTTGTGTTATTCACACATGCCATCGTTTCTGGTTAAAATGGAGCCACCTCCCTTCCTTTAACAATATAGAGCTATCCAAATTGATTCAGAAGTGATGCAGATCGATGTGGATCTTTCAGGAAAACTTGGGGGGGGGGGGGACAACCCTGTATCAAATATCCCAGGTTAAGTAGGCTTTTTGCCACACACATACCCCAAAAAAGTGCACTGAGTGCATTCGGGATGTGTGTGAACACCAAGGATTCAACTCATAGTGTGAATGGGGCCTTTAACATTGCAAGTGCTGCACCACGCTGGCTCTCTCCAAACTTGCTCACTCCTGGTGTAAAGGATGGGGCATTCTCACATATTTGGGCACAGAAGGTCACCCTCTCTGGAGGGATGAAGGTGGAGCTGGGCACATTAATGAGAGGCATTGCATTGTGCAAAAGCCCCTAGACAACCCATGTCCAGTGGGTCCTACCTCCAGCGCTGCCCTCCTCCGGACTCTGGGCATGTACGCTCCTCCGGCACATTGAGGGTCCCGCACGAACGGAGCTGTGGTGCCGCTCTTCGGCCTCCGGCTCTGCTGCAGGGAAAAGAGAAAGGGGTTAACCTAAAAGGCATGGCCGAGTTGGAAGGTACCCCAAGGGTCATCTATCCCAACCCGCATTCACATCCTATTTTACCTCTGCCCACCGTCAGCAGTCAGCCAAGAGGGCACAGCAGTACTTCCAGATTCCCAGGAACAGATGGATCTCACTGGAGCCAAACACCACATCCGCTTTTTACTTTCTGTGTCACACAGACACACAAACCCTCCTCCATCTCTGTCCCACCCCAAAACACTTTATCTCTTCCCTCCAAAGCTTCTCCTTGGTATAAAAATAATCTGCTCTGCGCTAACTCAGGCACTCACATGTCAACGACCGTTTGCAAGGACTGGAAGATTAAAACCTTTCGTTCTAAATGAGCCCCAATTGGGAAGGAAGGTGCACAATTCCCCCCAAAAAAATAACCACATGTGTGTATACACACACACACACACACACACACAGAGCAGTGGGTGCTGAAGTTGCCACAGCAACTGGCAAAAGAGAGAGCGCAACACGCACAGAGGAGGAGAAGGCGCCACGTGGCGGGAATCCAGGAGACGCGTTAATACCCTCCTGCCATATTTCCCTCCCAGGGAACCTGGAATTGGCTCCATCCCTCCTGAGCAGGACTGAATCTCCATGCCTTCCCAAAGCATAGAAGCTGCCGAGAGGCCAGGGAGTCTCACCTCCACATTTCTTGGGGGCCACGAACCACCAAATGCCAGCTGCTTACCTGCCATGGACTTGTAGCCCAGGAACCTGGCGATCTTCTGCTGGCAATGCTCCTGCTCCTCATAGGTCAACAGCTGGTAGATGAACTGCCAGATCACCTGCTTGGAAGGGGTGTCCAGGACGGGGTACGCATCCACAATGAGGGTGTCGATGTTCCTGGGGGGGGGATAAGGGCGAAGACGACGGTCCCATGGAGCGTGGGGAAAGGACCCCAGATTCCTGGCACTAGAGAAGGTGGCCCTCTGTCTGCAGCTGGGCATCCTAATACAGTGGACCCTTGGTATACAATCTGATGGGGTTTGGTCCCAGGACCCACCATGGATACCAATATCCATGGATGCCCAAGTCCCATTAAATACAATGGCATAGTACCTGTGCTGGAAGAAGCTTTCCAGCGCTTTGCAGATTGTGTAGCGCTCGGGCGGCGTGAGCAGATGTTCCAGCTGTTGGTGGAAAGTCCTCCCTTGGATCTTGATGCTGGAGGGCAGGATCTCCGCCACCCATTGCAAGGAAGTGAGGGCCGAAGAGGAGCTGGGGGTCTCTGAAGACTCCGAATCTGCGCCCAAAGACACAAGAAGGAGAGAAATCTGTGCTTAAGCAGGAGATGGCAGAGGACCATTCACACTACACCGTTATAGCGCTATGATTCCTCTTTAGCTGCATCCTATGGAACCCTAGGGTTTGCAGTTTAGGGAGAAGAGTTCACAATTGTCAGCCAGGGGCCTGAACAAACTACAGATCCCAGGATGCTATAGGATGGAGCCATGATGGTTAAAATGGTGTCAAACTGCATTATTTCTGCAGTGCAGATGCAGCCATGGAAACTTGCAAGCATTTTCCCCACTTAGTAAGGAATTGCTCTCCAAAAAAAAACCCCAAAGCAAAGCCCAAAATCCAACGGGTTAGATTAGCTCTTTGAGGAAACAGCAGGGAGGAGAGGAGGCTGGGCTGAGAGTTAGTAGCCTGTGGTTAGCCTCTCTGCCTTTTGCAGCCACCTGCAGCGATGGGCCAGAGGTAGCATTACCCAGACTGCCGTGTCCCCTGCCCAGACTTCACCTCCCTCTTTTAAAAACATTTCTCGCAGCTGTCTCCTAAAGCGGCAATATTTTCTGTTAGCAGATCAGCCAATCTGTTTCCCAGCATGTCCTTCCCTGGCCAAAAAAAAGACAGAGAGCAGCTGAAGGTTGCTCTTTTTGGGGAACACTTGCTTGCTACAAAAAATTACTATATATATTGCAATAGCATGCCTGGCAGATGTTGACCACAGAGTTGCACTGGAGGACCTAGAGATTCCTAGAGAGAACACTCTGCTGGGCATTTGTGGCTCCTCTAGTGCAATTCTATGGTCAATGTTGACCACAGAGTTGCACTGGAGGACCTTATTAGAGATTCTCTCTGGTAAAAGTATAAATGTTTTCATTATTTGTGGTTTTTCCACATTCACAGCAGGGTTCCTGTGCTTCCAACCCCAACGAATGTGATGGGTCAAGTGTATTTCTTTGACCCTTACACTTTGCCCACCCTGATAAAAAAGAAACGTTCCCACTGTCCACTCCAAAGAGGGGCCTGACCACCTGAAAAGCTGACGATGCCTTCTTCAACCACGAGGGTGGGCATGGCGCCGCTGCCCTGGAGCATGGAGACCACCTTCTCATGGGAGCAGTTCCTGCGCCAGAGAACAAGACAACATGCTGTGAGAGGAAGGCTCCCCATTGGGAAACGGTCCCTGAAAAGGCCCTTTATGGCGCCCTCGTGCGCAGGCGGGATTTGCACTCTTTGCTGCGGAACGGCAGAGAGATCGGCACATACCCTCCAACATTTCATAGATGGAAACCGGGACCTGTACATGGCCAAGCACCATCAGAGGATGTTCAAGATGGCAAACATTATTCATAAGAACATACAATCCAGGTGAGACTGCAGCAGCTTGCTTTTGCCTCAGCCTCCTGGGGAGGGAAAGATTCCTCCATACCTCTTCTCTGCCCATTGCTGAGTTAACTGAGTACAAATTACTTTTGTCCATTGAACTCAGTTTGCAGCAGTGAAAGTAAGTTGAGGATGAAGGAGGGAGGTGGAAGGAGGGGAGAGAAGCCAGGCATCTTAAAATCAGCTAAGAAAGTGGGATGGTGAAGAATTCACTAGGGCTGACCCTGCCAAAATGAGGCATTGGAAGGTGTGCTGACCATCCTAGGTCCAACTGGTCCCATGAGGTCCATAAGGGCTTTAAAACCCAGGGATGGTCAAGGGGAGAAGCAAACAAGAGGCTACTTCACCTCATATCCAGGCCATTGAGAAACAAGATTCTGTCTCCAGCTTTCAGGGATGCTTTGTCAGCTGGACTCCCTACAAAACAAAATATATTATAATTTAAATTTATGTACTAAAAGATCAAATACAGTCAGCCCTCTCTATCCACAGTTTTTTTTAATCCACAGATTCAAGCATCCACGGTTTGAAAATATTTTAAAAATATATCAATTCCAAAAAGCAAAGCTTGATTTTGCCATTTTAGACAAGGGGCACCATCTTGCTGTGCCACTGTATTTAATGGGACTTCAGTACCCATAGATTTTGGTATCCACGGGTTGTGTGTGTCCTGGAACCAAACCCCACCAGATACCAAAGGCCCACGGCATCTCTTTTTGCCACCCCTAGCAAACAAGACTCAAGTAACTTTGCAAATGCTACTTGCATAAAATCTTGATTTTCCTTACCAGGCAAGACGGACTCGATCCACACCGGGGCATGGCCGCGTAGCGTAAATCCAAAGCTCCGGCTGCCTTTGTAGACCCGAACAGTCCTGGAGAGGCAAGGCAAGTCACTAGTCCTCATGGTTGCAATGTATGAACCATACCTGAAGCGTTAAAGGATCCTTTGTTCTGTGCAGAAAATATCATGTCTATGCAGGAATATTATTTCCTTCCCAGAAAGTGCTATTTTTCTATGCAAAACCACCAAATTCTCTGCACCTCTGTGCTATATGTGTGTATGTGTGATATATGCATACATACATGTATATAGTATTTCCTATGCAGAAAACGCTATTTCTCTCTGTGCAAAACCACCATTTCAATTTTTTTGTGCAGACTATGTCCAATGCAATGCATATCTATCTATTTCTCTATTGCACAGGACTAAGTCTGCACACAAAAAGTTGCACCTGGTGGTTTTGCACAGAGGAATAGCATTTGCTGTACAGGAAATAATACACACACACACACATCATAACACACAAACCAGACCAGGATTTGCTTGGCTTGGCTTGGCTTTGCCTTGGTTCTTCTCCAAGAGTGAAGTTGCCCTTGGTTCCTGTCCAGGATAGAACAAAGTACCTACTTTCCTGGGATGGATGCTGAAGACTTGGGAGGGAAGGGAAGGGAAGGGAAGGGGGCTTACCTGCGTGCTGCCCCTGACCCCACATTGCTGGCGATGAGGGAGGAGGCCTTCCGCAGGCCCTTGGCGCTCTCCTCGTGGCTCTGTGGCACGGAGCTGGCCCGCGTGGAGACCAGGAGGCGTTGGTGGTGGTCCTCACTCCGGCTGCGTCTCAGGCGGCCCCCCGGCTGCTCGCTCTTGGCCCGGCACAATTTGCTGATGAGGCTCTGGGAGACCACTTCGTCAAAGCGCTGCCGGTGTTTCCTGGGGATGAAGATCCTGGGGAACATGACAAGGGACAGGCCTTAAAGCAAGGGCAGAGGAGCTTTGGCTAAAGCGGCCAAGGATAGCCTCCTTGGAGCCCAAACCCTTAAAAACCCAACAGGTAGAGAAAGGCTCCCAGCATCTGGGTGCTCATGTGTGTGTGTGTGTGTGTTCAGGCCAAGGATAGCCTCCTTGGAGCCCAAACCCTTAAAAACCCAACAGGTAGAGAAAGGCTCCCAGCATCTGGGTGCTCATGAAGGGAGGATGCAAAGCCAAGTGCAAAGTCTTCTCCTCCTTGTCTCGATTCTCAGCTGCCGGGTCTTGCTATTCCAGGAATAGCACACAGCAGCTCCTCCCAGATGCTTAGCCTTGCCATCATCTAGAAGCGTTCCCTAACTCTTGGGATGAGAGGATGTGCACTTGAGGCTGATTCCTCCTCCTCCTCCTCAGGCCACAACCTGGGCACCATTTGGTCCCTTTGGCACGCTAACATCCCTAGGTTGCACTTGTAGAAAGCACAGGTCCCATGCATGTGTCTGTGTGTCTGTTTGCATGTGTGTGTGTGTGTGTGTTCAGTCTGCAAGCCCGCTTTGAAGTATTGGGAGTATTTTTAATGCCGAACTTCCAGATGGTGTTTTCTCTTGGTTGCCGTCTGACAGCAAAATCACAATTTGCTCACCAGCAGCCTTCCAGCCCACCGCATGGAAGGCCTCTTCGCTGCTGCCATTGCTGCTGGCATACAGGTGTGCCCATGCCCACGCCAATGCAGCCCACGCATGCAGAGCAGCCAAGGACACTTCGGTTGTTGGCAGCCCTTCTTGCGACTTTTTGGCACACTCGAAATATTAGTGCTAGAGTTCCAGCCCAGTGGGGCTATAATCTGTTTAATTGTATTCTCGTATTTATCACTTATCAGCTGAGATCCTATGTTGAGGTTGCACAATGGAAAGCTCCACATGTCGGGTTATCACATCCTCCAACATTTCACAGATAAAAATGGGGACATATGAGGACAAGCAACTTTGGAGTGCGGTCAAGAGGGCAAAATTCATGAATGAGGAAGAACAGACAAACAAGCAAGCAGGGTGACCAGATAGATGTCCTTCTTTTCCAGGACATATCCTACATTTCAACCTTCTATCCAGGAGGAATTTTTAAAAATTTCTTCCATTCTGAGCCTGAAGCAGCAGCATGAATTTATATTTATATTAGTGTTTTTAGCTTTTATTTTATAATGTTTTGTAACATTACAGTGCCTTGTCCTTTGTGGATATGAAATCCGGTCACCCTGCAAGCAAGGAGATGCTGCAGTTTGCTTTTGCCTGAGATGCCTGGGAAGGGCAAGATTCTGCCCTCCCATCTCTTCTCCTGTCTGCTATTGGAGTGCAAACTACTTTTGCATTTAGTTTGCAGCAACTGAAATAAGCCGAGGACAAAGGGGGAAGGTGGGGAAAGGAGCAACAAATCGGGTCAGTTTTTTTAAAAAGTGGAATGGTAAAGGATTAATTGTGACTGTGCCAAATTAGGACAGATGGAGGGTATGGATTATGTATTAATTGCACTATGCAATTTTTGTGGCAGTGCTGCACAATTGAACCCAGGCTGCAAATCTGCAACTAAATATGCACCCAAATGTGCATTGCACAACCATGTGCATTTGCACAATCATGCAAATCCATGTGCATTGCACAACTGTGTACAACGTTCAACTCTGCTTCCTCACTCCTGAACTGAATGTGGATCTTTTGCATTGGAGAAAACCCTCCAACTGCTTTTATCTCCTTTCCATGGAGTTTTAAATGGTTTTACCTCTACAGACTTGTTTCTACTGAATTTGGAAAAAAAAAACACCTTTCTATCTATATTTGCCAACATTGTTGCATATATTCCAATGTGTATTTGTTTTAAATATTGCAAGCTTATTTTCTGGCTCTTCTGATTCCCATTGTTTTTCCCATTTTCTGGTTACATGTGAGCTACCTTGGGTCCCAGTATTGGGGAAGAGGCAGAAAAGATACCAATTGTAGTAGCAACACTAGGAGTAACAATGGCAAAAGATTTTGCACAGCTTTCTTTCCCCACACGAAGCCGTCGTGGATTTGGGGCACTCCTGTATTTTCCCACCATTTTGTGCATCTTTTTCCTTACCAGCAAAAACAAAAAACAAAAAAACCCAGCCAGCTCAGGAGACGCTAGAAGGAAGATAGTTTGGATAGGAAGTGCTGGGAGACCCCTGTTTGGGTCTGCAAAGAGTGGCCTGGGGGACGTATGTGGCCCCCAAATCTGTCTTTCTGGCCCCCGAGTTCTAATTTCCACACTCCCCAGGTTGCCATTTTCTTGCCCACACATACACGCACAAAGGGTAAACTGCCCCTCCTGCAAAGCAATTTTAAAACAGATCACAATGTACAAAAATGCCCATTTATCAAAACCAGAAGTGACCTTCTGCCACTTTCCTTTGGAGGGGCATTTTTTAGGGGGCCAGCATGGCATAATGGGTTAAGTACTGGACTTTGACTCTGGAGTTCAGGTTGATTTCACACTTGTCCATGAAAGCCACTGGGTGAACTTGGGCAAGTCACACTCTCTCAGCCTCATGGGAAGGAAATAGCAAACCTCCTTCTGAACAAATCATGCCCCCAAAGCCCCATGATAGGTTCGCCTTAGGGTCGCCATAAGTCAGAAATGACTTCAAGGTGCACAACAACAACAACAACAACAACAACTCATCTCCAGAGGAAGAAACTGGCAGGTGCCCAATTCTGGCAGGGTGACCAGACATCCTCCTTTCCTCAGACATGTCCTACATTTCATAGAGTCATAGAGTTGGAAGAGACCACAAGGGCCATCCAGTCCAACCCCATTCTGCCATTTCAACCTTCTGCCCAGGAGGAATTCCAAAATATCCTCCATTTCAAACATAACTAAGCATCATGGATTTATAGTTCTACGAGTGTTTTAGTCTTTTATTCGGTAAGGTCCTACATTTTTCTTGAATGCCCTGCATTTTATGGTGCCTTGTCCTCCTTGGCGGTGAGGACCTCTGGTCACCCTGACTCCTCGTCCAGAAGCTGCATTTCAACAGCACGCACCACTTCCGACTCCTGAGAGAATTTTGAATATCTTCTGGTGTTTTGATTGGGTTGTTTTAATTGTTTTTAAAATGTTGTTTTGCTGTGTTTTTATGTGCTGAGCCTTTTTGGGGAAAAGGCGGGATAGAAATATAATAAAATAAGATAAAATAAGGATGAGCAGAGCTCTTGAGAGCATGAACCCAACATCATGCGCAGAGAGGAGGGAAGCAGGGATGGACCAAAAACGCTGAAAGACCATCCCTTCCCATCTTCAGCATCTGACAGAGAAGACAACCGGCTTCAGGAAGGGTCAATCCTCCGACAATCTTAGCCAGAAAGAAATACCTGCCCCCCCCAAAAAAAATATTTCCTTCAGCCTCTCACTGCTGGACCTGCTTGCATCCAAAGTG
Organism: Phrynosoma blainvillii; assembly: GCA_026167975.1. Lineage (NCBI taxonomy): Eukaryota > Metazoa > Chordata > Lepidosauria > Squamata > Phrynosomatidae > Phrynosoma > Phrynosoma blainvillii. The sequence continues at coordinate 949,320 of JANUYF010000012.1, forward strand.
GCTTTGCATGGCAAGAGGGCCTCCCCTTCCTTTGCCATGCTCACCCCAGAGATAAGACGTTGCTCCATGTCTCCCCAGCGTCTTCCTTTATCTCTGCTTCGCCCTTCTGTCCGGATTGGCACCAAGGTCCCCAAAAATGCCTCAAACATGGACAAGACCGTCTCTCTTTGGTTGTTTTCTTGCTGTCTCTTAAAATGGCTGCAGTTTCTCACTGAGGTGATGCTGCTGATGCTGCCGCTTCTCCAAAAAGAAAAAGCAGGACTCCAGGGAAGCTCTTCTGAAAGTGCCAATTAACAGGCCCCAAATTACCTCCTGCCATAACAGGAATAAATTATCTCTCTCTCTCAGAGGGATGAAGGAAAGAGAAAATGCCCACCAGCCATCCATTCGGGAAGGGCGATGGGTCTCTTTTAGAGACCCACCAGCAAGATTTCACATATGTTCCACCATATGTTCTGATGCATTGATGATCAAAGAAATAAATACATAATATTCCCGGCTTGGCCACAGAAACCCACTGGTGACCTTGAGCAAGACACACTCTCTCAGCCTCAAGGGAAGGCAATGGCAGGCCCCTTCTGAAAAAATCTTGCCAAGAAAACCCTATCATAGGGTTGCCTTAGGGTCACATAACTTGGAAACGACTTGAAGGCGCACAACAACAATATAATATTATGTTTTAGTGCAAATCCCTTACAAAGAAAGGGTGCAGGAGAACCACTGGGCAGATCACATCCCTACGGTCAGCCTCTTCCATCTGAAGCGATTGCTTCATCTGTATTCATTTAGGAGTCACTTCCTGACAGCAGAACTAAATAGTGTTGGTGCAGATGGTGGCACGGAGAGCCGGTGCAGATGCACGGATGGTTTACAGCTGCCAGAATGGCTTAAGCTCACCCAGGACTTGTCATCTGTGCAGGAAGACCATGCTGCTCAGGCTGGATTAAAGCCACTGCGCTGGGCAGGATTGTTCCCAGCCCGGCAACCTGGCCAGGCCATCCATCGGCTGTGGAAGACGGAGGCAAGGCAGGCTGCAGCCTCCAGGGACCACAGGGTTAGCTGGAGACCAAGGACCAACCCATGGCTACAAGCAAACAGTCAGTCTGGGCACAGGGAAGAACAGGCTGGCCAGCAACCCAGAACATTTTGGCACACATGCACCAGGGTCCGCTTCCTTCCAGGAAAGCCTCCATGCGGTGTGCGGATCTTCTCCAGGTTTGAAGTCCAAAGCTGAAAGGAACTGTCCAAGGTACTGAAACCACTTTGTATGAAGACAGGGTTAGCAAGATGTAGTGGTTTGAGTGTTGGACTAGGATTCCTGAGACCAGGGTTTGAATCCTGTGCAAGAACCGCACTGGCTTCCTCTTGGTTTCTGAGCTCAGTTCAAAGTGCTGGCTTTGGTTTATAAAGCTAGTGGTTTGAGTGTTGGTCTATGACTCTGGAGACCAGGGTTTGATTCCCAGCTCGGCCATGAAACCCATTGGGTGACTTTGGGCAAGTCACACTCTCTCGGCAATGGCCAACTCTCTCTGAAGAAACATGCCAAGAAAACCCCATGATAGCTTTGCCTTAGGGTTGCCATGAGTCCGAAATGACTTGGAGGCACACCAGCCCAACAAGGGTTTGCAACCTTGGACAACTCTTTTCAAATTCAAACTGAAACCTGGGAGAGCTATGTTCTTCACTGGGATGGGACACACCAGCTGCCATTGCACAGCTGCAAGTGTTCCTGGGTTTGTTTGGGTTTTGTTTACAGTAACTATAAATCCCAGGCACAGTCTGTGAACAGGGGCAAGGGTGAGACCGGTGCCAGCAACAAACCTGTCACCTGAAATTTAAACATCAGGAGCCAGAGATGCAAATTAAGCCTGTGCCTGCCTTCCAGTGACCAAACATGGAAAAAAGCATGCTAAATGCAAGATACATCAGTAAGGAAAAGCACTTGCTATGACAAAGAGATGCCTTTCTCTGCTTCTCCCAGAGCACTGAAGAAGAATAGGTGACTTTAAAGGGCTGCCATCCCCTGATATAGGTCAGACACCTCCCCAGAAGGGACTGTGCTGATAATATGTGAAACTGAAGCATGTGATTACACAATGGAAACCATGAGGCATGCCAGGTCCATTCCTCCGACTATCCTCCCTAATCACAGGTTTTGTAGGGCAACCCCTGCCCTCTATTAATCCCTCCCCGAACCCCACTCCACCATCCCCACGGCTGCCATCTGCTTGGATTGCCATGGCTCACCCTCAACAGGCCAAAAGGCTAGGAAGAGCATCACAGGGAAGGCAGTGCAGACGTCTCCGACTCTTTGCCAGTTTTGTGGGTGACCTTCCCTATTAATAGACAGCTCCTCCGTCCCTGGGGTGCTATCGCTAAAAGTTATAATGTGGCTCTGTCCAGAAGCAGCTTGGATTTGTTGGTGTGGGATTTCGGTGGCAGCGGCGGCAGTGTGGGATGGGAAGGGGATGTGGGGACGGCAGCGCACCTTTTGGTAACCAAAGAAGATCCCAGGTCCCTGGCTCAGGTAATTTCATCCGTGACGATCAAGTGACTTTTGTCCTTCTCCATCTTCCAAAGGGCGATTCTGGCAGAAAGACGGCCCAGAGGAAAGGAAGGAAGGAAGGAAGGAAGGAAGGAAGGAAGGAAGGAAGGAAGGGGATGATTTCAACCAAGAGGTGAAAGAGAACTGGCAGGCCTCTTGCTTCTCTCACCAACTGCTTTCTGCTACACTGGCCAGCAAAGCAATCTGCTCATTTCGTGGCCAAGCTGAGATCTGAAGCAGGGATTTGCAGCTTGGACTGTATGTTCAGGACTGTTGCAATGGATGGAGATGGGTTGCATATCCAGCTATTACTAACTCAAATTCCAGCAGCAATTTCTTCTGTAATGAGAGAGATCCCAGTGGGAATAGATATCATCTCAGGCTGAATCAGCTCTGATTAGAAAGTCCGCATTCGCCCCCCAAACTCCCTGCAAGATGGAGAAAACTGTCTTGCTTTAAAGAAAGCAAAGGAAAGATCTATGTCCAAAGAGAAGCAGACCGCCCTGCACTGCAGGAAGGTTGCACAGAGAGGCAAAAAAAAAACAACAACCCCAAACCCCAATAACTCGAGGAACAGAGGAAAAAGAAGTTTAATCCTAAACCACCATCTCAGTGGAGATAATCATTGGCCCCTCTTTCTGACAAGGAGTACTCACTTATAACAGGACGCAGAACATTGTAATATAAGGGAGAGACCCTGCCACCAACCCAGATGCCTACTCTGTCCCCACCTCTACTCTAGGAACAGGGTGGTCTTGGGCAAGTCACACTCTCTCAGCCTCAGAGGAGGGCAAGGCAAGCCCCCTCTAAACAAATCTTGCCAAGGAACCCCTGTGATAGGTTTGCCTTAATCATAAGTTGGAAACAACTTGAAGGCACATAACAACAAAATGAAGGAAGGAAGGAAGGAATCCTGTCTGATTCTCTGGTGGAAAGGCATGGCTGCTAGCCAAAGTGTGCCATACTGGGCTAAGTGGACCATACAGCATCAGACTTGGTAGACATCAGCTTCATCTCTGCCGGTGGGACCAAATATACCAGGTTTTCTAAAAAACGAGGTTTCACTACCAGTAAGTAGGTCTTGTGAGAGGTGTTTTACCTTTTTAAAAATTGCAAGGGGTGGAAGGATAAAGCCTGACCAAGGTAGAGAAACCAGCCATTTGGGCATACCCAGAAGGCCAGTTTGGGACCTCCAGCGGCAGGTGAATGGCCTTTCCCAGTCCCACCTGAGATGGCTTCTGACCCAGAAATGCCACGTACTGAACTTGTGTCTTTCTCTCTGGCCCTGAGCTTTGGCTGTGTCCTGTGCCATTACACTCTCTACAATATTGTCAACTAGGGGACAAATACGGTTTGGTCCTCTAACTGAAAATGCAAGCCAAGAGAAAGAAAGAGCAAAGGCACCTGTGACCCTGGCTTTTTGCAATAAACGGTGCTTGGTCCTGAAAAAGGAGGCAATGCAAAGCTGCAGGTTGCGATTAGTAGCTTAACACTGAGAGATGGTAAGAGTGTGTGCAAGCCTTCTGAGTTTCACAGAACTCTTCCTCTGGGAGAAGGGAAACGCAGGGCATTTCACAAGAGCTTCAAGTGAGTAGAAAAGCTTCATTTGGCACCAGTGAGTATTACAATGCGCCTTGCTTTCCAAGCTGGCAAAGCTAGCCCACAACGGCAAAGGTATCCCAGTATCCTTGCAACACAGCATACTGTCTCTGGCATCCTCTTTCTCCAACCTGACAAAGCCTTTGAAAACTCAAAGCTCCAGTTAAAACTGGTTCAGTTGCATTGTCTGTTCCCCCCTCGGCTTCCTTCCTTCCTTCCTTCCAACTATTTGGAGGGGAGAAACCTCTGTAGGTTGTCAAGATAGATACATGCATCCTAAAGGAAAGAAACTGTGTTCAGATCTAGAGAGCTGAAGTGGATGGTTTCAGCAATGCAGAAGAAGAATTTCTATTTAAAAGAACACTTTTAAAGAAAGTACAGTACCCAAACCATTGCAATCTCCCTGCAGATTTAGAGATGCCCACAACCTGAGACCAGGAGCTGCCTCCGTCATCCAAATTCCCATCATCCATCCATCCATCCATCCTTGGCCCCTAAATGAGAGACCTTTCTTGCAGAAACATCTGGTCACCCCCTGACCTTGGTGTGAGACATGAAGCCCCTGTCCATCCATGCCACTCTTTCCCTGGTAATCCAAGGTGGAAATCTACCTCCAGGAGGAACCCTTGAGGAACCCAAAGGATCCGCTCTCCACACACACCCCATAACAAGTGCCTGCCAAGATGATGCACCAGAAATCAAAGTCTGCAATAAAAGTTTCTCTCTCTTATCTGCTGGGTCCATAGGAGAATGAGTCACTGCTGGTTTGCATCCACAGAAATGCTCTTCTCTCTCTCTCTCTCTCTCAGTTTTGATCTTGAGGATGCTGAAAGATAACAAACCTTTGTGGATGGAGTTGGGTCGCCTCTTCCTTGAAGAATTCAGCCCAGTGCCAAGAGATACCACCATCATCATCATCATCATCATGACATTTTCTTCTCTCACATGCACAGATCCAAAAGGACCCGCTTGCACTTACCCAAGGCAGCTCATCTTCCTTGCTTGCTGTTTCCCCACATCCTTGAGCTGGAGGCTAAAATTCTGCACCTTCCTAAGGACTTGCAAACCATATGGCAGAAAACAGGAGGAGGAGGAGGAGGAAAAGAAGAAGGAAAAGAAGAACAACAAGAAGAGGGGGGGATTGGATGGGGTGGGAAGAGTCACAGCCAGGAAAGAGGGGCACGTGCCTGATCTCCCCAGCCAAAGGGATCAAGGAGAAAAATGTCAGCAAATTAAAAGAGGAAAAGAGCTTAATTCTGGATAAATGGGTTGAAATCCACTGAGAGAAAGAGGGAAAAGGGGGGGGGGGTTAAGGAGGGGAATGTAAACAAATAAATAATAATGATGGAAAGGAAGAGTGGGGGGGGGGAGCTGAGGTGGATGGGTTGATGTTTATCCAGCAAGAGGATTTGGCTTGTGCCAGATCCAAGGAGTCCCAGATGAACCAGACACTCAGAAGGGAAGGTATTAAACAACCTTCTCCGGCAATGAAGCAGGGAAGTGGAAAGGATGCCCACAGAAGAAGAAGAAGAAGAAGAAGAGGCTGCCTGGCACAGCAACTGTGGCTCTCTATCTGCACCTGCTGCCACTTCCAAAAAGAAGAAGCACAGATCCAATCAGAAGAGCTGCAGAAGGTTGAGCTCTCCCTGGGGGGAAATATATATATATATATATATATATATATATATTAGTCTCCTCTTCTCCTTTCTAAGCCGCATTGCTGGACACACCACATAGGCCCGCAGTCAAGGGTGTGCATGGAGAAAGAGGGAGATGGGGCACACCATCAGACCCACAAGTGTGCATGGCACACTGACACCACCAGCCCTTCTCTCTCTCACACACAAACACACACCAGCCTTCCTGCCACCTGAAAGCAAAGGTGCCAGGGAAGCTGTCCCAGTTCTCCTTCCCCCGTGAGACATACCATCATTTGGGTTTGTTTTCTAGCTGTGATATTTCAGATAAAACTATAGAGCAGAGCAAATAAAAGAGTTTTACGGTATGTGTGTGTGTGTGTGTTTCACCCCCAGAAAAGGGTGCACCATGGTGGGGAAAAGGTATAGAAATCATGGTCTGGAGGCCATTCCTTTTGTGCTCGCAGAATTATCGCCTGGAAGAGGCTGGGAAGAAGTGTTTTAGGGGGTTTGGGGATGGTTTTGGGAGCCCAGGACATGAGTATTTGGGGCGTCTCCCCTCCCCTCAGCTGAACCCATCTCGAGGTTGTTCTGGAAATCATTGCAGCTTCTCCCAGTTCCCCAGATTAGAAGCAAGAATGCACAAAACAGAGCCAGATGGAGGCCTGATTGCCTAAAGACCCAGAGCTGCGAAGGTCTCTAATCCCTTCCCTTCGCTTCTCAGGCCGAGCAATATGCCCCATGGATAGACACACAAAGAGGAAGGCACACAACACAAGCAGTAGTATTACTGGATCAGGGATGGAGGGACCCACCGAGGCTACACACAGACACTACACACCCCTAGCCATGGTCCCCCGTACCTTCCAACATTTCACAGATGAAGACCGAGACACACGTGGCCAAGCAACGTCAGAGAGTGGTCAAGATGGCCAAAGACATTAATGAGGGAGAACAGGCGAGACAGGAGAGTTTGCAACAGTTTGCTTTTGCCTGAGCCAACTGGGAAGGGCAAGACTCCGTCTCTCCTCTCCTCGCCTCTTGCTGAGATAACTGAGTGCAAACTACTTCTTCACAAATGGCTTTGGACCATTTTGCACCAAACGACAAATCCCAGGATTCGGCAAGATGGAGCCAGGACGGTCACAAGGGTCTCAAGCTGTTGTGACTGTGTAGTGTAGACACACTCCATATGAACATTTCCTAAAATAAATTCTAATAATCAAAGTCCAATGTAGCATCCAAAATTATTCCACATTGCTGAGGGAGGAGAGAGCATGCATGAAGAGAGGCAAGAGACCAAGTAAAGACAACAAGGAAAATCAGGACAGATGGGAAGACATCAGAAGACCTTCCCCCCACTCCAACATATCTGACTCCTGCAAATACATTTGCAATCTGTGAACATAACTGCAATGTGCAAGCACATCTGCCTTCCAGGAACACAACTGCCTTCTGTAAACGCATCTGCAATCTGCAAACACGACTGCCTTCTGCAAATGCATCTGCTTTCCACAAACACAACTGACTTCCGTAAGGACATCTACCTTCTGTAAACACATCTGCAATCTGCAAACACAACTGTTTTCTGCAAGCACATCTGCCTTCCATAAACACACCTTCCTTCCGCAAACACACCTGACTTCCGCAAAGTACATCTTCCTTCCATAAATACACCTGCAGTCTGCAAACACATCTGTCTTCCATAAACACAACTGCAGCGTGCAAACACAACTGCCTTCTGTGAGCACATCTGCCTTCCATAGACATATCTGCAATCTGCAAACACAACGGCCTTCCTCAAGCCCATCTGCCTTCCATAAAGACATTTGCAATCTGCAAGCACATCTGCCTTCCGCAAACACATTCCACATGCCTTCCGCTATGTTGTCAGGAGTGGGGAAAACAGCAGAGAAGGCCATCCATACCTGATATTGTCTATGAGGAGCTGGTGGGAGTCTTGGGTGAGGAGCATGGCGAGGGCGTAAGCCAGGTAGTCCACCTTCCTCTCGGCCGCGTATTGCTTGAGGGTGGTGAACATCTTCTCTTTGAGTTCTGGCTGGTCCCCCAGGATCTCTTGCACCTGCGATGGAGACAGGGAGAAAGTAAAGATGGTGCAGAAAAGTCCAAAGGAGGAAGGATGTCACACTCTCTCGCACACGTCTGCTTTTTCATCCAGAACTTCACAGTCCATCTGACTTGCCAGGAACACCATCAGGTACAACAAGGACACGGAGGAAGGATGGAGAACCTATGGATTTGTAGACTTCGCACCCTAAGACCTCATCCATGGCTTCAGCCCAGAAGATGACACCCAAACTAACTGGTTTTAAACTTTTTTGTTTTAACTTGTCAGATGGCTTAATATTTGCTGCATGCCTTCAAGTTGTTTCCCACTTCTGGCAACCCTAAGGTGAGCCTAAATTGGGGTTCCTTGGCAAGATTTGTTCAGAGGAGGTTTGCCATTGCCTTCCTCTAAAGCTGAGAGAGTGTGACTTGCTACATTCTCAACTAGTGGGTTTTATGGCTGCGCTGGGAATTGAACCCTGGTCACCAGAGTCATAGTTCAGCTCAAATTATTATTATTATTATTATTATTATTTAAAAAATTATTTCTATCCCATCCCTCTGGAACGCAATCACACTGGCTCTCAAATTAATATATTTGTAGTCTATTTATGTTACTCTCACTGTTACAGAAACTATTTTTAAAATTGGTTTTATTTTATAACACCCTGAGATACTTGATCATAGAATCACAGAAGGATAGAGTTGGAAGAACATGCTCAAAAGTTGACAGACCATTGAATTTATAATAGATGTAGCTTCTGTGCAATGAGAAATTCCTTCCAAAAACTCATCTATCTTGAAGGTGGAACAAATATGTCTTTTTTTGTTATAGCACTGTGATAAAGCTCTGCTGTCGTCAAGTCCTTTGTAAACTCCTATTCTGTGGGACAGTTTCTCCATTAAAACAATATTTTATTCCAGGTTCTAATCCTGCACATTTCAGTATTAAGATCAGTTAAAGTTTTCCAGCTGTGCAATTTCAATTTGTAGAACAGACAACAGATGTTGCAGAGGTTTCTCCTCCAGAGAATGAATTGATAATAATAATTCTTTCAATTATGTTGTTGTTGCTGTTGTTAGTTGTCATCAGTAGACTTTGACTTATAGCAACCCCATAAATTAGAGACTTCCAGGTCACTGAACAGCTCAGGTCCTGCAAATACAGGGCAGTTGTGGCTTCCTGAGTTGAGAGTGCATCTACACAGTAAACATAATGCCGTTTGATACCACTTTAAGGGCTATAGGTCCATCCTATGGAATCCTGGGATTCGTAGTTTAGCAAGCTTTTTAGCCTTCTCTGCCAGAGTGCTGGTGCTTCACCAAACTACGGATCCTAGGATTCTGTAGGATGGAACCCGGGCAATTAAAGTGGGGTCAAACTGCATTATTTCTACAGTGTAGATGCACCCTAAATATCTAGCAACACTGCAGATCCCATGATTCTGAAGAATGGAGCCATGGCATTCAAAGTGGTGTCAAACTGCATTATTTCTAGTTTTCCTCTTTTTCCTACTGCTTTCTACTTTACCAAACATTCTTGTCTTTTCTACTGACTCCGCTCCTCTTACGATGTGTCCAAAGTCCAACCATCTTATTTTACCATTTTGGCTTCTAGGAAAGTTCTGCCTCGATTTGCTCTTGGACCCATTTATTGGTGTTTTTTTAAATTATTATTATTATTTTTAGCACTCCACGATTTGCACAGACCTTTCTCCCCCGCCAGCATCACATTTCCAGTGAGTGGATTCTCTTCCAGTCTTGCTCCCTTCCTTCACTGTCCAGATTTGACCTTCCCAGATTTTCTGTGATTTCAAGAGAGCGGCAGGTCTTTTCTCTGCAGTCTGCAATCCGCCAGCAACCCCAAAAAGGCTGCAAAAAGTGGAACGAGCATCGCATGCGTGGAAGAAAGGGACTCATTTGCAGCCCACCCTTGCGCTGCCCCACTTTGAGGCACTCCAAAGTCAATTATCACAGGCTTTGGTAACCTACATCTCCAAACCACAAGGTAGGCACTACGCAGCCCTTTTCCAAGCACAGCCGCGTCACCAAGGGGACCGCATTCAAAGTCACTCCATCTGGAGCAAGGACAGCAAACCGGGGGGTCTCTCCATCACCTTCTAATTAACTCCTTGAATTAATTGGATAGCATTGTGTCTCTGCTTCTTCTGCATAGACTCACAACTCAAGGAGTCACACCAGAAATTTCTCAGGCCTCATCCGCACTACAGAAATGATCCAGCTTGACACCGCTTTAACTTCCCTGGCTCCATGCTATGGGATGCTGGGATTTGTAGTTTTGTGAGATATTTTGCCTTCTCTGCCTGGCGCCACAAATCCCAGGATTCCATTGGATGGAGCCATGGCAGTTAAAACAGTGTCAAACTGCATTATTTTTGCAGTGCAGATGAGGCCTCAGTCTACAATGCCAAAAATTGGGTGAGAAAGAAGGTCCAAACTAGTACCACACTAACCCCCCCAAGGCTGTTCCTGGGAGCTCCAGTTCTCTTCTGGATCTGTGCAGTCAGAACCAATTTGCAAGGAACAGAAAAGTAATTGCAACTCCTGGAAACATCTGAGAGTGGCGATTCTCCATTTCAACAAAAATGGACATTCCCAGGCTCTCTTTTTAAAAGTTTTTTAACTGCACCTTTAAAAATAATAATGAGAAATGGGTTTCTGGCTGCCTTCATTTGGGGACTTTTGCAACAGCTCCAAGGATGAGAAGAAACTGGTGCCTCGGATTGTCCCCTTCCATTTTGCAACGCCATCTTCTGCTGCTCGCAATTGTTACCTGCCGACAACGATACCTTTCTGTTTTCTATGTAGGGCAAACCTGAATTGAGAGGCAGGGATGTGACACTTTAAAGGGCAACATCCAAAAAACCAAGCGGCAAGAGGATGTTTCTGTCTCCGAGGAGCTTCTGCCTCTCTTCTTCAACAGCCAGATCTTCCAAAGAGGTGTTTCAAAAGGAAGCCACTCCGGTCTGTGAAGCTAATTCTCAATCTGGATGCTTGACTTGTATTCATTTTTGGAGGAGGAGGAGGAGGTTTTCCTGCCCTGTGCCAGCTGCTAATGTTAATGCACTGGCACCAAATGTTGCTCCCAGACCCTGGGACTCATTTTGCAAACCATTAAGCTCCGATTGAATTGTCACAGGCCATGCGCATTTTGCATTTCATCCCCATCTACCTTCATTTGTAACAACAGCATTGTGTAGGGGGGACTAACGGCCTTCCAGATGAAGCTTGATGCACTCCAGCTCCCATCAGATCCAGCCAGCAGGGCCCATGATCAGGGATGATGGGGGTTGCAGTTCAGAGGACTTACACATCCCCCAGCTCTACTCTACAGATGATGACATGATGATAACTTCTTCAGAGCGGTTCAAGGGCTGCATCCGCAATGCGGAAACACCATTTTAACTGCAGTGGCTCTGTGCTATGGAATTCTGGGAATTGTGTGTTGTTGTTTTTTAGACATTTAGCTTTCTCTGTCAGAGAGGTCGGGTGTCAAATGAGTCTACTCCAGCTGGGACTGGATGCCAGCCATTGAATGGAAACGTTGCATGACAAAAGTGCTGTTCAATGCAAAATGGCGCCACGTAAGTCACTCTCTTCCTGTGGCCTGGAAGCGAACATGGACGTCCCACGCTGGACACAAATGTCCAACTGGTTCCACGGGGGAATTTGCACAAGTGTAAGATGTGGATAAGTCTCCAGCCAGAAACTGCTGGAGAAGCAGAGAGTTTGAAGAAAGCCTTGCACTTTTCATGCCAAGACGCAGATAATAATGGGAAGGAGCAAGGAACCAGGGGCAGCGATCTCTGTCTTTTTTGGTAATCCCTCCATAAATATAACAGCTTTTATAAAACCACTGCTCCAGCTACTCAGCATGCAAGAAAGCTGCCTGGCAAAAGATAAATGTGGAATGGAAATATTCTTCAGGGCAAGATGGATCCTGCTGATAGCTGAGAATGGCAGAATCTCACTCCTTTCTCTCCCCCTGAGTCCTATCTTCCCATCTCCTTCTTTCAGGCATGTTTTCATAACTGCATGAGTTTTATTTTATTTTTAATGCCACTTTGAAATGGAAATAAGATGGCCTCCAAAAAGCTAACAAGCAAACTGTGATCAGCTTTAAAACCAGCAAGACACGATGCATGTTTGCAAAATGGCTTGTTGCTTTGCAAGCATTTGCTGTTAACGTGTAGAGAGTACAGTGGAGATGGAGAGGCTTTCGTACTTTATCTCTCTCTTTTTCGGTGGTCTATTTATAGCAAATCACGTTCAAATCTGCACTGGAGAAAAACTGGGGTTTAGAGGGCTGGAGCCTATATCTAAGGCAACCTGGAACCTTCCAGATGTTTTGGATTAAAATCCTCATAATCCCTGGCTGTCGGCCAACACGCCTCCAGCAGATGGGAGCTGTAGCCCCAAACATCTGGACAGCTACAAGTGTACTATCTGTGGTGATTTCTCCCTTCAGTGTCCTCTGCCACCAGAGCGATGGATTCTAGAGTCCAGCATCATAAGGCCAAACCTTAACAACAACTGCCTAGCGACAAGGAAGGATTAGTTGGTTTTTAGCAGCCCTACAAGATAATTTCACTTTAGTCTAGCACAATGATCCCCAAACTTTGGTTCTCCATATGTTTTGGACTTTCATTCCCAGAATTCCTGGCTGTGGATTGAGCTGGGTGGGGATTCTGGGAGATGAAGTCCAAAACGCTTGTAGGACCAAAGTTTGGGAATCTCTGGTCTAGAAGTTTGAGGCTGGGAAAGGACCCAGGGAGTAATCATTTCAATAATAATAATAATAATAATAATAATAATAATAATATCATCATCATCATCATCAAAATGCATGGCACTGTCTCTGTCAGAGTGCTCTGGTACCCCCAAAATTACAAATCCCAGGATTCCATAAGATGGAGCCATGGCAGTGTTGTCAAACTGCATTGTTTCTGTGGTGAAGATGAAGCCTGAGTCTGATTTTTAAGGAGCTGTCCAAGGTACCGGCCCTATTTCACTGAATTAAGTTCAGAGCCCTTAAAGCCTGGACTAAAACCCAGAGTGGATGCACAATCCTGCCAATGTGGGACCCTTCACGGACGCACATGCGCACCCTTATCATCCTAGATGTACCTTCTTGCTGAACTCTCGGGCCTTCTGCCTCCGCTCCTGGTGGATGGCGTCCGCACTCTGGACAAATTCCCGGACATCACTGTTGGCCCACCGCGTCTGGGGCCGACCGAGCCGGAGGAGACCCAGCCGGAGCCCCTGGCCTTGGCAGGCGTGGATCATGGCCGCCGCCTCTTCGTAAACCTTGACCGGCATCCCATTGACCTCAAGGACGTAGTCTCCGGCTTTGAGTCCAGACTGGGAGGCAGGAGAGGCTGGGGCCACGCTGTCCACTTGCAGAGGAGGCCCTCCATGGCAGGCCAAAGTGAAGCCAAAGCGACCTTCTTGACCCGGCCGGAGGTCCACCTGCTGGACGCGGGAGACCACCCCAATGCTGGGGGGCACATTCTCACACTGCCTGGCCAGGGCCACCAAGGCCTCGCAGTTCATGGCCGAAACGGGTTGGCCTTCGATCTCCAGGATCTGGTCCCCAGGTTGCAGACCGGCCACCTGGGCGCTGCTCCCATCGTCCACGGCCATGATGTAGCAGGGGCCGCTGCCGCTGATCCTAAAGCCAAATTCCTCCGGCCACCTCTCGTTGGTGGTGGGCATGGCTGTGACTGGAGAAAGAAAGAAGACACAGAAAGAGGTCAGCTCCTGCTCCAAACCAGGGACTGTGGCCCAAACCCAATGGTTGACCCCTAGCAGAGTAGACCTATTGGACCAACAGGGATTCTAGGACCCAGAGCCATGGATTCAAGCTACAGGAAAAGAGGTGCCCTTGGACAAGTCCCACTCTCTCAGCCTCAGAGGATGGCAATGGCAACCCCCCTCTGAAGAAACTTTGCTAAGAAAACTCTATTATAGATTCCCCTTAGGGTTGCCATAAAATGACTTGAAGGCACACAACAACAACAACAACAACAGCAACAAAAACATCCCAAGGGGACCTTGCCTCTTCTAAACCCTTTCCCTGTTCCCAGGTCTGCAGAAAACTCACAGAAATTCCTGGCCATGGGAATCCGACGGAGGTCTGGCCAAAGTCGCCAACATTTCGCTGGAGTGTCCAGACTGCCGGGGTTTCCTTTCCACTTTCACTTCTTCCAGAAGCTTTTTGCCCAAATCCTCACTTGCCCCAGAGCAGGAGAACTTGTGTGCAAATGCAATAGTCTCTCTGGAGGGCAAGGATGGCCGGACCAAGTTTTTGCAGGTAGCCAAATCCAACATGAAGTTTACTTGGGCTAGACAAGACCTGAGCCCTCTGTGTTGGTATTTCTAGATTTCCCCCTCAAACTGGAAGGGATTTTGTGTGCAAATTCCTTCCTTCCTTCTTCTCTTTTCTCCTTTGCGTATTTTGCAGAAATATTTGCAAAGGAAGAGAAACCAGACTATCACTTTACGCACCAGCCGTGCCCGCGACTTGTCTGTGATCTGGGACTGGAAACCTCTAAGACAAATTAGCACCTGTCAAGAGCTAAACTGGATTAGATGCCAGCCCTGGTCTGCTGTGTGCAAATCGAAAAAGACGCTAATGCAGAAGGAGAAGAGCCTCCGGGAGGTTGAAAGAGACAGTGACCCAACTCCAGGGATTAAAGACCAAAAAAGGAGACAAAGGTGGCTGCTTTTTAAAAGAGATGGTTTTAATTTACTGAATTCTATATTTAAAGGCCATCAAACATATGTTCAAGGGAAAGATTAAACACGTACATGGGAAGAGCATGCAGTTACACTGTGGGACTCACCAACACAAGATGTGGTTCAAGAGCCACTGTGGCTTTGTGGTTTCCATCTTGGACCAGGGCTCTGGAGATCCCTGCTTTGCCATCAAAGTCCACTTCATGACCTTGGGCAAGTCACATATTCTCAGCCCCACAAAGGCCACGGCAAATGTGCTCTGAATAAACCTGGCCAAGAAAATCCTAGGAAAGGGTTCCCAGAGGTTGGAACGGATGCGAAGGCACAAAATCATTGGGAACCAGTGTGGTGCAGGGGCTTGAGTGTTGGACCAGGGCCCCAGGAGACCAGAATTCAAATCCTTGCTTTGCCATGTAAACCCACTGGGTGACCTTGAGCAAGTCACACTTTCTCAGCCTCAGAGAAAGGCAAGGGTACCCCCCATCCCAAATAAATAATGCAAAACAACAACAACCCTATAATGGGGTTGTCCTATCTCGGAGTCATCTTGAAAATGCACAACAGCAATGGCTGTCACTGGCTACTATTCCAGATGGCTATTCAGTGTTTGCTGCAGTTATTGATATGTTGTTTTTGTTGCTGTGTGCCATCAAGTAGTTTCTGACTTATGGTGACCTACTAAGGCAAACCTATCCCTCTGGAAATTCTAGGCCGCTCATTTTAACCTGAGCACTTAGGATATTTGTGAATTATTTGTTGTCATTGTGCATCATCCTATCGTTTCTGACTTACAGTGACCCTATCATTGGATTTTCTTGGATAGATTTGCCTTTTCCTTCCTCTGAGGCTGAGAGAGCATGACCTGCCCAAGGTCACCCAGTGGTTCGAACCCTGGTCTCCAGAGTCATAACCGCTACAACAACCTGGCTCTCTTACTTGATGTATAATAATGCACCAGTCAAGGGCTGCTGTTGCATTCCTACACAGCAGAGCCAGCCAAGCGTCCTTTGCACATTGTGCTTTCCACTCAGTTAGCCCTGCATCCTCTTAGCAACAGGGATAAATTGCAACAGGGAGACATTTCAGGTGCTTCCTGTAGGAAGGAAAAATGAAATGCACAAATGCAGGATGGGAAACATTGGCTTGAAAGCAGGACATGTGAAAAGGATCTAGGGGTCTTAGTGGACCACCAGCTACGCACGAGTCAACGGTGTGATGCAGCGGCCAAAAAAGCCAATGCAATTCTGAGCTGCATCAACAAGATTAGAGAGTCCAAAGGCACCCCTTGGAAGACGCAGAATGCAAACGGCGGTGGTTTATTCCACATTCGGTGGAGCCTAATAACCTTGCTCCGCTTTTTATTTCCATGAGTGCCATTGAGAAGAAACTCGATATGTGCTTTGCGGCGCTTGTCCTTTCCCTGTTGCACACGTGCAAAGACACACACACAGAGACACTTGTGCATTTGGGCATGCATTTGTGCAATGCTTACCCTTCTTGCAGCTTCAGCAATTCCAAGGAGAGGCTCTTGGACCCAGCTAAGCCATTGCGGCAGCGGCTTCTTTGGTGCTCCTGGATCAGTTACAGCCTTGTGGGGCCCAGAGTTTCTATGGCAAAGGGTAACCTAATAGGGCAGTCATTAGCAGGGCAGCCTTTCTTCCCCGGAGCGCAAGGGCACAAGAAACCCACGGGACAGACAGACACAGCCATGGCCCTGCTTTCCCACTTAGGCCTAATCCGCACTGCAGAAATAATCCGTTTTGATACCGCTTTGACTGCCACGGCTCAATGCTATGGGGTTCTGAACTGAAGTATGTTGTGACCCCAAAGCTCTCTGCCTTAAATGTCTCACAAAGCTGCAAGGTCCGCAGCATCCGGCCACGGCAGTTAAAGCGGTGTCAACCTGGATTATTATTTCTGCAGTGCGGAGGCAGCCTCGGAAAGCTTTCAGCAATTTCGGAGATTATTTGGGAGAAATGGCAGACGCAGAGCAGAAACTGCCTTACACAAGGGATGCTTTCTCCTAACAAATATGGCACCCACAATCCCAAGAAAAAACCCTACAAATCCACCTATCTGTTAATGCTAGACAATGTAGTTGTTACATGGATTTGTAATTGGTTGACTGGCCGACCCCAAAGGCTGCTCAGCAATGGCTGTTCCTCCTCTTCATCATCCGATAAAGGAGTGACCATTGGGGTGTCCAGTGGGGCTCTGTCTCTCCTGGGCCCAGTTTGCTATGCAAGGCCTAGAAGGCATGCTTCTCAAATTTGCAGATGGCACCAAATTAGGCGGAATAGCTAATGACCCCCGGAGGAGAGGATTGAACCACCAGGAAGGGATGATGGGATCTGTAGTGCAAAAGCCATCTGTGGAGGTGGCACTAAACGGGCTCAAAAAGCAATATTTATATTATATATATATATATATATATAACACACACACACACATATGGAAACTTTTTACAGCAATGACTTATTGCAAAGAACAAAAAGAGAACAAATTGGTAATAACTGGTTTTAATGGTTCGGCTTTGAATAATCGAGAGAAGCTGAAGAAGAAAAAGAAGCAGAAGTTCTGAGAAAAACTGAATTTTAGATTATATTATAGCAGGTTAAGAAAAGGTGGAATTTGTCACACTTGTGTGTTGTTTTATGCAACTTTTGTGCATAAATAAACAAATAAAATTTGCAAAAAATGAACAAAAAACCTGGCAGGAAGAGATGGGGAAAGTTCCTTTTTTTGGACTGCAACTCCCAGAATCCCCCAAGAAACATGGCTCCCTTGAAGATTGCAACTCCCAGAATCCCCCAAAACGACCACCATCCTTTTGCAGTCCAAAAAAGCAACTTCTCCTAACTCTGATAGAAACAGAGAGCATGGACAAGTTACTTTTTTTTGGGGGGGGGGAGCAAAACTCCCAGAATCCACCAACATTGGAAAGAGCATGCATGTTGGTGGATACTGGGAGCTATAGTCCTAAAAAGTAACTTGGGGTCCAAGAGTAACGTCCTCGAATTACTTGAGGCAATAGAGAAGTAATTCAGCTCAGAACCCTAATTTGCATTTTCAGCCTCCGCGGAAGCCGATTGGCTACAGGGGCATGGGCGCGCGTGACGTCATGGCTCGGAGTCCGCCGCCCGCGTTACGCTCGCGTCGGCGTTGCCACGGCAACCGGGCTGAAGGAAGACGCTCTAGGACGCGCACCTCTCTCTGATCCCGACCCATTTCCGGCTCCTGAGCCATCATGGCGGCGCCCATGCTTGGAATCACTTGAGCAAAGAGTGGCCGGTTTGTTTGGTTCTGGGGCGCTGTTGACGCTGTTGCTAGGTAACCCCAGCTCCCCCATTTTCTTTGGAAGACCAGGGTTCGAATCAGCCATTGGGTGGCCTTGGGCGAGTCACACTCTCTCAGCCTCAGGGGAAGACCAGGGCAAACACTCTCTAAACAAATCCTGCCAAGAAAAGCCCAGAATATGGTCGCCATAGGATCACCATAAGTCGGAAACAACTTAAAGGAACCCAAGAACTTTAAACTTTCTAAGTAGCAGGGATGGTGCTATGGCACGCATTAGTTTCCTTAGAGAAAGAGTCTTCTTAATAAAGTACATTACAACAACACCCCAAATCCACAAAACACTGGCCCTTTTAATTGGCCAACCCAAGGTATCCCTGGTGTGTGGATTTGGGGTGTCATTGGGCTTCACTCTATGGCCAACATGGCTACCCCCAATAAGTCTTCTCAGTGATACCAAGGAAAGAGGAAAACCTTCCATGGCGTTAGCAGAGCAACGTAATCAGGACTGTCTTGTAGCACCATTGAGACTAACTGAAAGAAAGAAGATGGCAGCATGAGCTTTCCTAGACTAAAATCTACTTCCTCAGATGCATTCAGTAGAGCAGAAAGCCAGGGACAGACATATATGCCATTAGTGTGTGAGAATGTCAATTCAAATTCCAAATCCTTTTGTGTACAGAACACACTAATGACATATATATGTCTGTCCCTGGCTTTCCACGCCACTAAATGCATCTGTGGAAGTAGACTGAAGTCTAGGAAAGCTCCTGCTGCCAACTTCTTTCTTCCAGTTGGTTTCAAAGGTGCTACAAGATCTCTCTTCATACTGATTCTTCAAACAACACAGCTATATCTGAATAATCAGGACTGTTGTTACTGTGTGCCTTCAAGTTGTTTCTAACTTAAGGCGACCCTAAGGAGTTTTCTTGGCATGTTTCTTCAGAAGGGTTTGTCATTGCCTTGCCTTGAGGCTGAGAGAGTGTGACTTGCCTGAGGTCATCCAGTGGTTTTACATGGCTGAGCCAGGATTCATTAATAACTGCTAATAACTGTTGTTATTAAGAGACTTAAAAGAATCCAGCATCCCTTCACAGGATGCACTGCAGAAATAATCCAGTTTGATACCGCCTTAATGGCCATGGCTCCGTGCTGTGAAATTCTGTTAATTGTGGTTTTGTGAGATATTTAGCCTCTCTCAGAAGGCTCTGGTGCTGCAACAAACTACAAATCCCACAGGATGGAGCCATGGCAGTTAAAGCCATATCAAACTGCATTAATTCTGCAGTGCAAATACAGCCTGAGACAAACTGGAGAGAAGTAGGGCCTTTGCAGACTGCCAGAAATAATGCAGCTTTAGTCCACTTTAACTGCCCTGGCTCAGTGCTAAGGAATCATGGGAACTGTAGTTTATTGTGGCACCAGAGCTCTCTGACATAGAAGGCTCAATGTCTCAGGAAAAACTACAGTTCCCATGATTCCCTAGCACTGAGCCAGAGCAGTTAAAGTGGACTTAAGCTGCATTATTTCTGGCAGTCTGTAAAGGCCCGTAAATGTCTAGAGTAGGTTTTCATAGGCAGTCCACTGCATCAGTCAGTACAAATGCTAATTATCCTAGTTGGATGCCCTAAAACTGGATATGAACCTTGTCCCCATTTCATTACTGCTCACTTGCTTGTTGAACTGCAGTTCTCTAGGAAGCTATGATTTAATAAGCCAGGATATCCACACTGTGGCTGGGCAAGTGAAGAGAAGAGGGAAAGCTGACAGGAATGAGCAGCAAAAGGCTCCCGATTGTGACATACAGAATAGCCAATGTGAGATGGGTCTCATGCGTTACATGGATTGTTTTATGGATTGTCCTCTGAGCTCAGCACTCTGTATCTTTTGCAAGTAGAGAAGTGGAGGAGGACAGGCTCCTTATTGATGATGAACTGTTGTTCTGTTTTTACAGGGCAAGATGGATTTCCTCATTCTCTTCCTCCTTTATGTGGGTCTGGTTCTGCTGAGCTTCCTCCTTGTCTGTGTCTATTCTGGAAGGAAGCAAAGCTTCCCCTCAAGAATTTTCACTTGGATAACTCAGGTAAGAAATGTTAAAGCTGATTGTATCAGATTATACTCTCTCATCTGCCACTCTTGCTGGCTAGTCTCCCTTGTATTCCTGCTCTCCTCCCATGTGTGGCCCATGTATACTCCTCACAATCAAATGGAAAGGAAGGTTGGAGTTACTTTTACCATCGCCATTTCTAGCATGCTCACGGATCAGTTTTCATTCCACCATTCTCCCATTATGCTTGCACTTCCCAGCACTCGGTCTGCATGTCTCCCCTATTCTTGCATTTCTGTGTTGAAGATCAAAGCCATTTTGATGAAATGATGAGCCCAGTGTGGGTGGCATTCAGTTTTCAGGCTAGAAAATGGACATGTTTTTTGTGTGTCAAAGTTATTTCTGACTACAAGACAGTCAATTAGACAGGTTGCTTCATCTACTTTAGGACAACCCTTTAAATATTTCAGAGTGGGTTGTTGTTGTTGTTATGTGCCATCAGGTGAGCTTTGACTTATGGCATCCCTATGAATGAGGGACACCCCACACCCAAGAGGCCCTGGTATGAACCACCTTGCTCAGCTCCTTCAGACTCTGGACCATGGCTTTCTTTATTGAATCAATCCATCTGCAGTGTGGTCTTTTTCATGTCCTACTGCCTTCAGCTTTATTCAATGGCACAGTCTTTTCCAATTTATCATATCATCTCAAGATCTGTTCAAAGTATGGCAGCCTCAGTTCAGTCATTTTGGCTTCTATTCAAAGTTCTGGCTTTTCCATACCAGGAAAAAATCCCTACACATAGATGTTAGGGAGAAGTGATTCTGAACTAACCCCCTCGAGATGCCTAATTTCTTTATGGACAGAAGTTTTGGGGCGCTACAGTTTGAAGTATTCCAGCCCTGAACAGGATTCCATTTTCAGTTACAGTTTGCAAGTAGTAAACCATAATGTCAGTAACCAACCTGCTTAATTCTTCTGGTTTCAGGGCCAGTTTAGAATGATGTCCATCTTAGCACCTGTTTTGTCACCACAAGAGTACTTATAATTATTGATGGGCAGTTTTTGCTTTGTCTTTCCCCATCTTTTTTCTTTCTCTGAATGTCTCCTGCATTTTATCTTTCTTGATGCAGGTAATTTCATATATAATTCCAGCCCAAGTTCAAGGAGCTGCTCAGAGGGTGCTTCATGGACTCTTCCACACCCGGTATTGCTTGTCTATTGTTTCACTTGCTCCTCCATTCCTTCTTTCCTTCCTCTTGCTGGCACTCTTTGCAGAGCGTCCATGGGTGGACACCGCTGCTTTGCAGAATGGCTTGAAAAGTTTCACCCTCTCTCCTGATGGCTTGAATGAAAATACTCTAGATCCTTGTTGCATACTCTTGACTTGTTAGGAGAACAACAGTCCAAGAGTGCCAGTTTGCATGCCATACTAAGATTTTGATTTTGCTTAGTTTATCTACTCATTGCTGATGGAAGAAACCCAATAAGAACACTTGGGCAGTGGGACAAAACGTAAGACTGAAGACATGGCTGTAGTCTCTGATACTTCTTGCACATGCCTACTCTGAAGTAGGTCCCTTTGGCCTACTTTAATGGGACTTAATCCCAGGTAAGATTCAGATTGCAGCAGAGTGCACTTAAAGCAGAACAGTTTAGAGGACTTATTAGAAAATCCCAAATGAGAACAATAAATTGGGCCATTTGGGCTCATTTTTTATCTTGAGGACAACTGATTCTCACCTTGAAAGTGCTGTAGTTTCAATTTGAAAACATCAGCAGCCTCTTTTTCTGTGTTGCCTTCCTCTTCTTGCAGAAACAGTTTATTTATGGTCCTGCACTTGATCTTGGAGGCTTTGGTTTATGGCGAGTACACCTGGGAAGTCTTTGGCTACTGCAAGGAACTGGAGTTTGGCATTCCCTCACTCCTCCTGCCTTACCTCTTGCTGACTGTGAATGCCGTTGTCTTCATTCTCTGCTCCAAGACTGACCCTGGTAAGGTCACTTCTTTGCCTGAGATTGAACAATGGCCATCATGCTCAATAAAGCCTGTATTCACAAAAGGTGTGGTGGTAAGCCTGTGGCTGCATTATATGGTAACAGACTGCTCATGGGCATGGGTGAGTGAAGACTCCCGTTCCTCATTCAATCACTTCGCATATATCAAAGGCAGGGAACCTTGTTTACCTTGAAGGATGAATTTGGTTTTAAAGTTGGGCATATTTTGGCATCATGGTCTTAACTGAGGAACAAAGCCCATCCTGTGTCCCGATGATCATAGAATCATTGAGTTGGAAGAGACCACAAGGGCCATCCAGTCTAACCTCCTGCCATGCAGGAACTCACAATCAGAGCACCCCCAACAGGGGTGGTACACTGCTGGATTCAAAGTCAGATGATGATAAAAAAAAATCCAGCAACTGAAAAGACACAGACCTCCATGATGCCACTAGCAGAAATTTCCATCACTTGCTGCTTTTTGTCCTCAGGTACTGTAACCAAATCCAACCAGTCTCTGTTTCTCTCTGCCTATCCTTATGATGGTGTGATGTTTGAGAAGGGAGTCGAATGCTTGACCTGCAAAGTGAGGAAACCTGCCCGGTCAAAGCACTGCGGTAAGGCTGGGTCTTTGTTTCTTGAGTCAGTAGACCAAGGATGGGCAGTGTGGCCCTCCCAGGGATGGAGAGGGTGCAATTCTATCCCATCACATTGTGTTCTTGCGTTTTACTGAAGTATTTTAAACTCACATGTTGCGGTTACCTTTTTGTTCCTTGTTGGCAAGGGCTTGTTTCTTGAAAATCAAAGTGTTACCACCTTACTCTGGCTTCGCTTAGGTGTGTGCAATGGCTGTGTGCATCGTTTTGATCATCACTGTGTTTGGGTCAACAACTGCATTGGTGCTTTCAACGCCAGGTATTTCCTTGTCTACCTTCTCACCTTGACCGCCATGGCTGCTTCCATTGCAGTCTTAACAGCCGCCTTCTTCATCCAGGTGGTAAATCTGTCAAATCTGATGCTGGGATATTATACTGATGAACACGGACAAGAGCACCCAGTTGATGCCTTCTTCCTAATTCAGGTAAATGTTGATCAACAATTAATAGCAAATACCTTTGTTGACAGCTGTTGAATTCTGATGGAAACACCTCTATTGAGCCTGACTGTGATCCTAAGATCTTATTTCATTAAATCTGTACAGTGGTTTACTGAGCTTTGTATGCAGTGCTAGGAAAGCTGGAATAAATAATGCATATATAGTTTATGTTTTGGAAGCCAACTATTCCTGCTAATATATGGACACTAAATGGATGTTCTCTATAATCAAGAAGACTTGGCTGCAATATCTTGAGAAAGTTGTTTTATCATGTCTAGCTTTCTCCATCTCCTCTTGCTTAAGCCAAAGATAAGAAAACTATTATGATTATTTGAGGAACTACAGACTGGTTTATTTGAATAATTCTCATGTTTCTTTATTTATACCCTTGCTTTTTGAACTAAAGCTGGGTCTCAGTAATTCTAACTATTCCAAATAGTTCATTACATGTGCAGCTTTCCAGGTAAGGGAGAAAGTGGCATTAGTATACATGAAGCAGCCAAGGAAGGCTGGTTTAGACTGTGTGCTGCTTGACTCCATCTATACCTGCATTTTTCCCCCTCTTACTGCAGCACCTGTTCCTGACCTTCCCTAGAATTGTGTTCATGCTTGGCTTTGTCGTTGTTCTCTCGATTATATTGGCCGCCTATTTTTGCTTTACTCTGTACCTGGTCCTGACCAACCAAACAAGCAACGAGTGGTTCAAGTCAGCAAGACACAAGTGTTCCTGCTCACAGCCTTGCAGTGAGCACCGAAACTACAGAAACATTTACTCTAGAGGGGTCTGGAGCAATATAACTGAAATTGCAAAGCCTCTTATGAGTCCTGCAAAAAAGAGAAGATGAAGGTCTGTACTACCAAGAGACTATGTCCAGATCTTTCCAACAACAGTTCAATCTAAACATAAGGGACCTGGCAAAATGTAGCTCATACTCTGTGTCTTTTGGGGAGAAAAATGACAATTTCTTAAAGATTTCAGTTAGGAATAGGTCTCTTTTATTATATAAGACTGTGTTAAAAAATTATGCATTAAAAATTTACAATCTGAACTGTACAATATGCAGTTAAAAACCACATAGTTACAAAAGAAATGTACAGCTTGACTTTTCAGTAAGTTTCCAGAACTTTACTTCTCAAAATAATCTGTAATACTATGTCATAAAGCATATCCAAACCTTTCTTTAAGATTCATGTTCCTCACAAACAGCTTACATTCCATACTTGTTGGGGACCAGGGTATGAAAGGCAGGCAGCATCCCTCAGTAAGGAGCATACTCAAAGTTTCCCTGCAAATTTCTTCATGCCCTCCCTCCCCCTACTTTCCCCTCTAAACTAAGATAAAGTGCTTTGCTCCATTGTGGCCCGGCTTCAGCAAGCAGCAGCTTGGTGAGAAGTATTAAGAAGAACCAATTAGCCCCCCAGATGATGATGGACTGCAGCCTCCAGGCAACAGAGGCCACAATGAGGAACACTGGGAATTGCAGTCCAACAACATCAAGGGGCTTTATGATTCCCCCACAGGCTGCAAAGAGGTTATTTATTCATAGGCGCTTATTAAGACCGGCTCTCACCAGCAGGATGTGTGCAGCCACCCCAGCCTTTTCCACATACATACAGAAGCCCATGCATGCAGGAGCCCTGAATATGGCTCTCTCTTGGCTGTGGTCTCCCCACACCTGGAGGCAATGGGCAGCCCTAGACAATCACAGTTTCAATCTCTAGCTCCTCCTCCTGGGAGGCGATGACATACTCTCCTCGCGTGTGCTCCATTATTTCAATGTCTTCAGAGGCCACCATGGTCACTGTTGCCTCCTCAGCCTCGCATCCACCCTCTGTTGCCAGGACGGCTCTTTTGCCAATGGCAGAAGCCAGGGTCATCGCCACCTGCTCTGTCAGGCTCTCCGGAGTGGCGATGGCAATTGTGTCTGCATCAGTACTGTCAGAGGCCATGGCAGAACTTTCTGCCACAGTGACATTCTGGACAATTATTTGATGGCCGGAGCTTGCTTGATTCACAATCTGCTGGACAACTTTCATGATGTGACTGTCCACCTAAACGAGAAGGGAGAGACAGAATGCACATCAAGGATTCACATAAGCTCAAGCCTGAATTGCACTCACCAGCTCAGACCAGTGTAAGTTTTGTTTTGCAGCACATCTTAAGCATAAGCTCTCATGAGTCAGAGCCTGCCTCATGAAATGCTAACAGCTTTTATTCATGGAACAGAGAGAAGCAGCTGTAAATAATGGCAGCAAAAGACCAAGCAACAATTCTGCCACTTTGACATTCTGGATGATGATTTGATGGCTGGAGTTTGCTTGGCTCACAATCTGCTGGACAACTTTCTGCTACTAACATCACTGAAGAGCACATGCTTTGTATATACAGGGGCCCAGTCCCAGAAATTTCCAGACAAAAGGATCATGTAGTAGGTGATGGGGAAAGACTTTCCTCTGCCTAAGGCCACCTTGGAGAAGGACTGCTGTCAGTCAGAACAGACAATATTGAGCTAAATGGACAAAACCCATCTGCCCTGGTGTGAGGCTGTTTAGCATGCCTCCTCTCCCACAAGGGAAGCAGCACACAAAGAAAAGGGCACTCCTGAGCTACGATCATTTCTTTCTGATTTATTTTCATACACCAAAAGTCCACATCAAGCTCTTCTACAGATAATCCAAACAATATACCCAATTTGTGAAGTAACATTTAGAACCAAACCACCTGATTTCCTTGGCATAGGCAATATCTGCTTTAATCTATGAATTTGCCCCTTCCAGTATTTAATGACCCAAGAACAAAAAAATAGCAGGAGCATCCACCAAGAGCAATTTACCTCATGCCTTGTTCCTTCTATTATTTCAGCAGCTTCACTGGATTCCATGTCCTCTGTAGCAGTCTTTAAAAAAGAAAAAAAACACATACCCAAAGAGCAACGTGTTAGTTTGCGAGCAATATCCTCAGGATGCTTTCAGCTGACAAGATATGTCCCTGTCTGGAACTGCAAGCAACCCTACTCTACTTGCTTTGTATCTTCTATTCAAATTCAATTCAAAAAGGATGTGGACAAGCTGGAGTGTGTCCAGAGGAGGGCAACCAAAATGGTAGACTAGATGGCCCTTGGGGGTCCCTTCCAACTCTAGGATTCTGTGATTCTATTCTGTTCTGTCCACTAGAATGAATGCAACGAGTGGTTTCTGCTCCATTACACAACCAAGAAGCAGAAGGTTCCTACAGTCCTTGGCAAACCACCCCAAAATCTCTGCAATGTAGGTTCTATCCTGCTCAGTTACCTCAATGATATACTCTTGTGTATCTGCCACCACAGAAGAGAATTCCACTAGGACAGTAGGGGGATCTTCAGAAATGACTGTTGCAGCCAAGCTGTCCACTGATGGACCTTCCTCTGAGACTACCGCTTCTTCGGCTTCTTTCAAGGCAAGCAGGCACCCGCCTAGGCAAAGGCAGAGAAAGCCATAGGTCTGAAATCACTCAGTTGACAGCATACAGAAATGTCCAGCTAGTGCAACAGTACAGCATACAGAAATGTGTTACCTCTGCCATTAGGGCATGTCAAATCTGTGGCAAAAACAAAGGTAAACTAAACACACAGGCAAGGATTTTACACTGGGATTATGCAGTGTAAATATCCCCCTGGGTATGTGTTAATGGTGCTATGCAACTCTTCTGTGGAATGGCAGTGTTGCACAACTGAGCGCAACACCCCAACATGCAACCAAAATTCACATGCAAAGCCAAGGGACCTGTGTGCACAAAGACATCCCATGGACATCCCCACAACCGAGAAGTGAATGTGGATGTTGTCCAGTCAGAATCCTGTCCAGTCGCTTCCATAGGGGAACTTAACGTGAGCAGAAGACACCATCAGGATTCTAACCATACTCTTATTTTGGATTATTCTGATTTAATTAATCACAGGGAGGGGCAACTAAGCACATAAGGCACCAATGCACTCCACAGGGGCAAGTTCCATCCTCTCCTGCACTTGCTTCTCAACAGAACTTCTGGAGACTCTCTGCAAATACTGCCCAAATACTCCCCAAACACTGTGCCTCCTGAGCTACAAAGTTTCTTGTCACACTGCAGAGGAGTTACAGTGAGGTGTTGAGAGAGGCACATGAAACAAAGCCTCCCTGTTTTTTGCAAGCTGCAGGTGAGCCTGGGCACAGACCTGCTTTTGGAAGACAGGAGACTGCTACCTCACCTTTGGTCCTCAGGTGCCTGTTGAGAGTGCCATGCTCTGCAAAGCCACGTCCACACTTGTAGCACTTGAAGGGCTTCTCACCCGTATGGTGGCGAATGTGACGCACCAGGGAGCCCTTTTCCCGGAAACCCTGGCTGCAGAACTGACAGACATAGGGCTTCTCGTCCAAGTGTGTCCGGAAATGGACCTGCTGTGCATTCTGCAGAGAGAGGAAGACAGTGGAAGTGGTGGAACTCAGAGCAGAGCTGCATGTAGTTGGAGACTGTGAGAAGCCCTTCCTTGTCCAGAGAGACAGACTGTCTCTCACTATACAATTCTTTGACTGAAAATGTTTTTATGAGGTCAAGGCCTGCAAAAGTGTCCCTTCTACCAAGGGCACCCTTTAAACCATCTTCCTGGAACTGCATAACCACTGCATTTGAACCGTTTTATACTTACAGCCTTTTGAATTGTTAACAGCATTAATTAAAAGGATAACTATTAGCAGTTGAGGAGCAAGAAAACAAGGCTGGGCTCTGCCACTGTTGTCTGGTAGAGAAGTAATATTTCTTGAATGCCTGAGTAGGCTTGCCAACTGAATCTCACTTGCTGCACAGACTTGTGACAATTACACACCTGCTGTGTTGTTCTGTGCCAGAACTGGGTATCATTTCAGGTCTTGCCAAGCTAGTGCTGAACATTAGCACCTCTTATTGCTCTAAGGAAAATATGTTGTTGGTAAAGGATGCAGCAGGTGGCACACAGCAAAGAAGCCTTACAGCCCTTTCACTGATGGGGTCCAGCATTCCCTCACAGCCAAGGGTAAGAACTAACTCTACCCAGCTATCCCTGGCCAGCAACACAATTCCTCAGGATTGGCTGGAATGCCCGCCAGGGTGAGGCCAAAGGAAGATGGACTCCCAAGGGTTATATGGTGCAGAAGCAATCAAAGAAAATCAAAGACTGTAAGTCAGACTCATCTGATCCCCCACATAACTACAAGAAGTGTGCAAGCAGGTTAGCGAAAGAAGAAAATTCACTCCCCCAGACCATTCATTCCCAACTTTCAAATCTCTCCCAGCTTCAAACTGCCAAGTGAATGCAAAAGGATATCTAATCAAGTCACTAACACAAATTAATCCTTTCAGTATCACTAGACATTTTTTAACCTTTGACCATGATGCTGACACGAACTCTAAAGCCCATTAGAGTAAAATTAATTTAAATTATTTAAAGTTAAATAATTAAAGTGGTTATACCTCTCCCACTTGCTCTAAATAGGCAGGAAAAAGAAAGATCTTCCCCACTGCCATTCCCTTCTCCTTTTGTGTCATGTCTTTTTAGATTGTAAGCCTGAGGGCAGGGAACCTGTCTAATTAAACATTTGTAAGCCACTCTGAGAGCCTTTGTAGCTGAAGAGTGGGGTATAAATACTCCAAATAAATAATAAATTAGAGGGCCAGCTCACTACAGGTCTCCCTATCCATCTGACTGCTAGTAACCTCCCTGAGAACCAGGTAGATGAACAGGCTCCCCAGAACAGTGCAGGGCACTTAGGAGCAATCTGTTTCAGGGAGCGTTGAGGGCTTGTTCACATGCATTCTACATCAGGTCAATAGCATCCAAATCGCCATAGACAATGGGAGAGATAACCCCTCTCCCCCAAGGGGCAAGGGAGTGCCTACCTTTGTCTTGTATCTCTTGCCACACTTGGGGCAAGGGTATGGCCGCTCGTCTGAATGTACCCTCCGGTGACCCTTCACATGGGCAATCGTCTTGTAGAGCTTGCCACATTCCTCACAACGGAACCGCCGCTCATTTACGTGCACTTCCTGGTGTTTTTTCAGCAGGTAGCCTTTGGTGAATTCTTTGCCACACTCCTCGCAAGTAAAAGGCTTGTAATCTAGGAGAAAAGATATTTCACAAATGAGGGCAGAAGTCCAGGATTCTAACCACCTCAAGTGCAAGGCAGCAGCATGTCAAAGAAGGAACTGCCTTGAAACTCTCAGAATTTGTATGGCTCAGAAAAATTCTCTGTGGACAAGGGCATAGTACTGACTCTTACAGAAAGACTGCAAAAGCTAAATTTAAAATACCAGTCATAGGATCTTTAGCTGAACAATCTTCCATCCATGGCATTCAGCAGAAACACCACTCCTCAGTGTTTCAAAATATTTATGTCAGTATCACTAAGGCATTTGCTACAACTTGATCTGAAGCTTTCTGCTTTACAGTTCCCCACCATAATATGCAACAGTCTGAATGAGAAAAAGAGATTATTTCCTTATCTTGCATAGCCTGCCAATTAGTTATCACACTGTTACCCTGCCACATCCATCTGAGAAAGCAAATTGTTTGTAGAAAGCTCTATGGAAAACCAGCATTACCTAGATGCCCACTGATGTGGAGATCAAGGGAACTGTGCTCCCTGAAGGTTTCGCTGCAGTAAGGGCACACATGGCGTTTACATTCATCAGTCGCTTCTGCTTCTGGCTATGAAAGGAGAGGGTAAGCATAAGGACTTTCTGCAGGATCATGGAATGTGATGTGCAAGGTAGAAACACAAAGTCAAGGCAGGTTTTAAAAGTGGCACAGAAAGCAGGCCGGGTTCTAGTGTCTTGTGGAAGCACTGCATACCAACAAGCCTCCTTAGCTCCTGCAGGAGAAGCAGATGCAGGGCACGCCATTGCTGGGATGGGCACTTACCGTTTCTACTTGCTCCACCTTCACATACTGCTCCCCGCAGAGCTTCCTCGGTGCCTCCACCTCTTCGCTCTTTGGTTCCTCTCCAGCAGAAACACCATTGGCTTCATCCGAGTTGGCCCAGTCCTCCACGGAAACCCGTTCAATCACAAGCCCAGAGTTCCTCATGGCTTCTCTCAGCAAGTTCTCATTGTCATCGCCATCAGGAGGCACTTCCTCCAGGTTTGAAGGCTGATGGAAATACAAACATCTGTTAACAAAGACAGTAAAGCTCCTTTTTACAATGGCTTTTTACGCCAACAACCAATTCTCCCTTTCTAATATCTGTCTTCTTTACAACTATATTTCTGGTTTACCCCTTCCAAGTGGCCAGCCATTTTGTCTCTAGCAGAGACAACAGAAACAGAAACACAGATGTACCTCTGTGTACATGAAACCTTTGCAGTGTTTACCCAATAGGCAACACTAACCTCTTGGCTTAAGGCCTTTGCTTCTGAGATGGGGAGCTCCTGCATTTGGACGTGGACTTCATGAAGGACGTTGCCTTTTGCATCTGTCACAAGATGGATGACAGGCGGGGCCTCCACAGATGGAGTGGCAAGTGAAGGGGCAGCTTCTTCTGTGCCAGAGCTGTTGAGCTCTTCAAGGAAAGAAGGACACAGGACATGAGTCTTGCTTTGTCCCAATACCAGCCGGTTCCAGCTCCATCCCAGAATGAAAGACAGAGCAGGGAAAGTCAAGGAGCATTCCACTCACCCGTGGCTAACTCTTCTTTGCTGACAATGATTTCCTTGTTCATATTGAAGCGGATTTTCTCAGTGCAGGGAGTCAGGGACTTCAGGTGCCGTGTCAAGGCTCCTGATTCTCGGAAGCTTTTCCCACATTTCTTGCATTTGTAAGGACGCTCATCTGAACAGGTTGAGGAAAAAAAGCAGAGCCATGAAGGAAGGAAGCCATGAAGACCAACCAAGAAAACATTTGTTCCCAGACTCTTAAGTAAAGATAGCAAACAAGTTTGTTATGAGATTGGATCTCATGCTCTCATACATCACCCAGCTTTATTATCATATAGGCATAGCAAACAAACAGCAGCTGTTGCACAAGACAATTAGCTAAATATATGAATAAAGCACCAGAAAGAAGGGCTAAGAACTATACAGATGGTGAACATCTCAACCATTAGACTTAAGTTGAACAGCTGATTTCTGGCCCTCCTCATTGGGAGTCCCTTTTCTTGCCTACAGATGAGCCATTTTATTCCTTTTAACTCATTTACTGTACAGTGCTTACTGATGAGTCACTTCCTATCAAGCCTTGGCACCTATTTTACACCAAAGCAAGCCACTGCTCACCTGTATGGCGGCGATGGTGTCGGATCAGCGAACCTTTGGTCCTGAAAGATGTCCCACATAACTTACACTCGTAGTCCTTCCTGCTGCTATGAGTAATCATGTGAACTTTGAGGATGCTGGCCTACAGCAACAGAAAGCAAATGTCTGTGAAAGTGCCAGACACACCACAGTTCAGAATTTGGAATTTCAAGCTATAGAGCAATGTGCCCAGTTATTCTGTGTCACACACTGAGAGGCATTAATTACAGATAATATACTGAAGTTTCACAGAATTGTCTAATTGATCTAGCAAGCCAAAATCACTAAATTTAGGCTATCCTATTTTGGATATATTGTGAGATGACATGACTTAGAAAAGACAATAGTGCTCAGATAAGAGGAAGGCAATAGGAAAAGAGTGAGACCAAAACAAAGGTGGACTAACCAAGGAAGCCATGGTTGCTGCCCTCAGTCCTCAAGACCTGAGCAAGGTTGTTAATAGCAGGGTCTCTTGGAGATCTCTCATTCATAATCACCATACGTCAAAGCCAACCTCATGGCAATTAACAACATATATAAGCTGTGATACAAATCTCGATCATACCGTTTTAAATGTCTTGTGGCACAGCTCGCACACATAACGGCCTTCCTTATTAACCAACAGTTTAACTTTGATGAGCTCCAAGGAACCCGTTCCTTCTTCTTCTGGGCCTCCAGGACTGCCCTCTTCCTCTCCAACACCGCCATCAATGTGGCCATTGGAGCTTTCAAAGACATGGTCACCAGCTACAATGATTTCTTTGATGTGCTCACTATCTGAAGAGAAGATCCCAGGAGAGTTAAGTTCTTTACATTCAAGAGTTATGTTGTGTACATTGCCATAATTGGCCAAAAATGTTCTTTTACCAGTTACTTATCTTTAAGAGGAGCTTTCTTCCAATCCTGGTGTAGGAAGCAAAGAACCTCCCACCCACCAATAGTTTTGGACTGTAACTCCCAGCAGCCCTAGCCATTACAGCCAATGACGAGAACTGGAAGATGCTGTCCGCCATCATCTCACCCCATCATATCCCTGGGCTCCATTACTCAGGAACCTTTGATAACTGATTCTATCAAAATGTTCTCTGGATACCCAAGAACACAGCTTGCAATTTACTATATTACCACAGGTATACCTCAGTTAATGAAGCAAATGTGTTCCTAGCGATTAGGTCTTTAAGGGAAATTTTGGTACCAGAGCAGAAATAACAAGAAAAGAACAAGGATAGATTCTGATACCATAAAAAACAGTTCAACATCTTTCAGCAAACTTCTAAATCCAAAATTAATAATATGCACATGTGGAATGAAACAACCAGGTCACGTAAGCCTTACCAAAGTAAACAAAAATGTTTTGAGCCTTCTAGAGACCGCTTGGAGGCTTCTTCCAAAGTGCACCCACAGATAATATTTTTCTTTCACCAGCCTCCACTATTCTTATGACTTCCATTTTGGTGGCCAAACTTATAGACCTACAGGCTTATAGTTTTTTATTTGCTGGGGGAAGCTGGTGAGGGAGGTGTATCTGCTCTTCCCTTTTCTGTTTTGCTGTTCATGTTTGCTCAGAGATTCCAGAGGAAGCTGCCAATTACTTTTCTTGTTAAAGACAGGCACATACAGCAGGAACAGCCACATTTATTCAGATCTCAGGCTTTATTGCATTCTTTTACTGTAGGCACAATGCTGCAACCTGACACCAAAAGCCTGTGTTCCTCCAGCCCTGCTTTCCCATCCTCCCCAATGGCTAAACTGCTAAACAAAAAACCTTCCAGATAAAGAAAAAGAGAAAAGCGGGGTTAGACAAATTCTTTGTAAAAATGTTAATGTCAGATGCTTTGTTAACTGGGGTATTCTTGTCACACACACAACTTGCAAAAGGTGGCTTACTTACCTACAACTGTAGATGCATTGCTGATTTCTTCTGTTATTGGAGAAGCTTCAACAACTATATGAGTTACAGTTATTGGCTCTTCAATAGAGGAAATCACCTGAAACAGCAAAATGAGCTTTAATAAGTTAACATCATACCCTATGAAACCCCAGTAACTAAATTTATAAAACTTAAAATGCTCAGGAGCTTCTAAATCTGAATTGATCCACACTAGGACCACCCTTCCCTCACAGTCTTGACTTAAACCCTAGCAATCCTATCATCTCCTCACCTTTCCATTATGAAGCCTAAAAGTCCAGTCACCACCTATGAGCCCCCCCCCCACTCCTCACTCTTATCCCCAAATAAAAGAGCAATATTGTCACACTGTCCCCCCCCAAGATGAGCATCCCAGCAACCAGAGCTGGAGTGCAAGCCAAATCTAGACACTTCCTGCCTTCAGAAACTTGCCGGGGTTGCTACAGCTGTTGCTGGTATGGTTGCTATGTGTTGTTGTCTTTGGCAAAGCTTCTGCAACTTGTGTTGTACAAATTCTTCCAAGGAAGTGAACTCGGACTGGCAGCGGCCACACTTGTGCCGGTCATCTTCATCTGTGGTTCAAGGAGAAGGAAACAAACACGCCTTTAGAATCTGGGGTGTCTAACACAACTTCACAAAATGCAGAGTAGGTCCATGGCACAGTAGTTTGTTGGACCAAGGCTCTGGAGACCAGGGTTCAAATCCCCTCTACTCAGTCCTGGAAAACCCACTGGGTGACCTTG
Source organism: Phrynosoma blainvillii (assembly GCA_026167975.1). Lineage (NCBI taxonomy): Eukaryota > Metazoa > Chordata > Lepidosauria > Squamata > Phrynosomatidae > Phrynosoma > Phrynosoma blainvillii. Next base: position 983,289 of record JANUYF010000012.1, read on the forward strand.
GGCAAGTCTCACTCTCTCGGCTTCAGAGGAAAGCAAAGGCTTTGAAGAAATCTTGCTAAGAAAACCCCATGATAGGGTTGCCCTAGGGTCCCCATAAGTCGGAAACAACTTGAAGGAACACAACGACAACAATCCTGCCTTTGTACTTTCTTCTTTGACCTTCCTTGGTCATTGTTCCAAGTATATGTATCGATTATGAGAACCAGCTTTGTGTAGTGGTTGTATTATGACTCTGGAGACCAGGGTTCGATTCCCTGTTTGGCCATGAAAACCCACTGGGTGACCTTGGGCAAGTCCCACGCTCTTAGCCTCAGAGAAGGCAAAAGCAAACCTCCTCTGGACAAAAGCCTTGGTAAGAAAAGCCCTGAGGGTCACCTTAAAACCAACTTGACAACACACATGTATCTTCAAACTGGAGTGGACATCACACAACCTTCCCCTTGGGGTTGGACTGCAATGCCCATCAGCTGCAGCAGAGGTGTACATTTTATACATGCAACAAAGAGAAAGAGCAAGAATAGACATTAAGACAGAAGGCATTTCCAAAACAAGAACTGAATTAGATGAGATCCTCCTCCCGAAAGGAGAAAAAGACAAGAGGTGTCATTATAAACTATTCTTGAAATTAGAGACAGAAACAGAAGTGGCGAAAGAAACGATGACAAAATGGGGGCAGGCTATCGGACACAGGGTCCAACTGAAGAGCTGGCAGAGAAAAGGGTCCTAGTTTGGAATTAAGAGGTTTAGATCTCATGTTGTTTTGATGTATGTCACTTTGCATGTCGTGTGTGTTATGTATTATATGTTTTAATAAAAAATGAGCTGTTTTTTTTAAAAAAACATAAGAAACTGAAGGAAAAAACATAGGGCTTTACAACATAAAAAGGCTAAAAACATTAGCATTAAATATAAATCTGTTGTCACGTGGGGTTTCTGTTTACAAGGCTCCATTCAATTCCCCTAAGGCTACCGCGCATGCGCACAGGGCGCCGTAATGCTCCGAATAGAGGAGCGCAGAATGGAGGCCTTCAAGGCATTACCGTACTGACTCGAATAGGCGCGCACCCTCCTTCAACCGACAAGGCCTTGAACGGCCTCATCGGGGCCTGCGAAGCACGGAGGGCAGCCTGACGGACCGAGGGAAGCCGTTTTGACCCCTGATTCGGGGCGCTAATGAACCGGGAAGCGGAGCCACGGCCTCCCTTTCGCTCCCCCCCCTCAGAAACAGGCCCTTACCTTCTCCGTCGAAGGCCGCAGGGAGGCTGAGGAAGGCGGCGGCCTGGTTTCCGTGCTCCGTCCGGGCTTCCGAGGAGCGCTCCTGCTCCGACGCCCCTGCTGCCGTAAGCCCCGCCGGCCCAGCGCCCGTTGCCATCGCGGCCTCCATGTCGCAAGGCGCCGCAACCGCCAAGATGGCGGCTTTACGGCCGTGTCGTCATAACAACCGGGTGGGCCTGGCTAAAGCGATGACGTTTAAGGAGGAGCTCAGCCAATAGGAGGGCGGGTTGGGGATCCTCTCACCTCGGCTCACCTGAAGGAGGAGGAGGAAAGGGAGGAGGCGGAGACAGCGGGGTATGGCAGCCAATGAACGTGAGAGGCGGAACAGCTCAGCCAATGGGAGTGGGGGAATGGGAGGAGCTTGGTACCCAATAACACTTCACCAATGACGGAGACAGAGTCTTTAAGTCTGAGGTGAGGAGGAGGAGGAGGAGCAAGGGGAGGCGGGGCCAGCGGGGCCAGCGGGTATGGCAGCCGATGAACGCGCGAGACGGAACAGCTTAGCCAATGGGAGTGGGAATAGGAGGAGCTTCGTGTCCAATCGCCTCACCTCGAAGGAGTCTTTAAGTCTGAGGTGAGGCGACTTGTAGTAGCCTCTCTCCTCCAATGGCTTGCCTTGGAGGGCGGGACCCCGGCAGCGCCTCAGCCAATGGGCGTCGTCGGATTCCCTGAGGCGAACTGAGGCGGCGGTTTCGGCGCTCCTTCGCTCACGGTCAAGATGGCGGCGGCCGCGGTGCCAACGGGCGGGAAGCGGTGCCAGCGGCTGGAGCCGTCCTTAGCGCGGTCGGTGCTCTCCGAGGCGGAGGCGGTGCTCTTCGACTGCGACGGGGTGCTGTGGCGGGGCGAGGCGGCGGTGCCCGGCGCGGCGGAGGCCCTCCGTCTCCTGGAGGCCGGCCCCGGAAAGCCTCGCCTCCTGTGCTACGTGACGAACAACTCGTCGCGGACGCGGGAGGCCTACACGGAGAAGCTGCGGCGCCTGGGCTTCCCTCCCGCGCAGCCCCGGCAGGTCTTCGGCTCGGCCTACTGCGCCGCCCGCTACCTCCGCCGCGCTCTCCCCCCGGCCAAAGGCGGCGACTCTGACGGCCCCGCCGCATCGGTCTACGTCTTGGGCGGCCCGGCGCTGAGCGCGGAGCTGGAGGCGGCGGGGGTCTCCCACCTGGGCTGCGGCCCTTCCCCGGCTCCGGACTCGGCCCTCTTCGGCGCCCGCGCCCCGCTCGACCCGGCCGTCCGCGCCGTCCTGGTCGGCTACGACGAGCACTTCAGCTACGGCAAGCTCTGCCTGGCCCTCCGCTACCTCCTCCGCGGCGAAGGGTGCCTCCTGGTGGGCACCAACCGGGACCACCGGCTGCCCCTCGAGGGAGGAAGCGCCGTCCCCGGTAAGAGCCAGAGAGAGAAGGAAGGAGCCTGGCTTTTTGAGAGGATGTCTCTCGGACTACAGTTCCCAGAATCCCCTGAGGCCAAGGTGGCCAGATGTCCTCCTTTTCCAGGAGAAATTCCAAATGTCCTCCTTTTGGGGCTGGGAGAAAAAAAGAGCCCTGGCTTTGGTTGTGTTTTGAACTACAATTCCCAGAATTCCAAACCCCCTTAGAGAGGGAACCGGTGCCTAGTTGTGGCATTAATAGCTGTTGTTGCATGCCTTCAGATTATTGCCGACTTATGGCCGCCCTAAGCGATAGCAAGTACATTTCTATACCGCTTATTAGTGCACTTAAGCACTCCCTAAGTGGTTTACAATGCATAAGCCAATTCTCCTCAACAAGTTGGTCACTCATTTTAGCAACCTATGGATGGATGCGAGCCTGAGTCGAGCCTGAGCCCCTGGCTGGTACTGAACTCACAGCCTTGTGATTTTGTGAGTGAGTGGCTGCAGTAGACATTTAACCACTGTGCCACCAGGGCTCTTAAGGCAAACCTATCATGGGGTTTTCTTGGCCCAAAATCTCCCAATGGCCAAGGTGGGAATAGTCCAGCAGTCAAACTGGGAAAGTGGGTTTTCTTGTGGGCTACATTTCCCAGTGCTAGCAGCCAGCTGCAGAAGAAAAGTGTGGGGGCAATAGCAGTGGGAGGGTTAGAATTAGAGACTGCTGGAATTATTTGGAGAGACTGTACTGTTTTGATCTAGCCTGGGGGCACCCTACTAGCGACTAGGGCTGCATCCACATGGCAGAAATAAACTTTAACTACCATGTGCTGTGGAATTCTAGGGACGGTAGTTTTGTGAGATATTTAGCTTTCTCTGCCAGAAAGCTCTGGTGCCACAATAAACTTGGTCTTGAATTGTTCAGCAGTTGGGAATTTTTCTATGGTTTCCTGGCTGGATGTTGCTCATTCACCGCAGGCGTAGGGAGAGTGTGGGTTGCATGCTGCTCTCCTGAAGCCCCCCAGTAACAATCAAAGGTATTCTTGCCAATTTCCAGGCCATTTTCACTTAAAAACCAGCTGCGTGCGCAGTGGTTTATGTCTCTACTGCCACAAAACTACAAAAAAGTGGGGAAATTGGCCAAAGTGGAGGTCAGGAGTGGCATGGCACCTTCCAGTGCACTCTGACCATGATGGTAGAGCCTGCAGGGAGTTCATGGGGATGGAAATTGGCCCCAGTCCCATAACTTGAAAAGATTTGGCAGAGTCTGGAGAGAAATCTGGGTTTGCTTTGGTTCCTCATTGCTGTATCTGGCTCAGAGCTTGGCCTGCCAGTTGCTTAGTGTTTCTTTCTTTCCACAGGTACTGGCTGTCTGGTCAAAGCGGTGGAGACTGCAGCCGAGCGCGAAGCCTTCATCGTTGGCAAGCCGAGCCGTTACATCTTTGAGTGTGTGGCAAATGAGTTCAACATCAACCCTGCTCGCACTATCATGGTTGGTGACCGCCTGGACACAGACATCCTCATGGGCAACAACTGTGGCCTGACTACTCTTCTGACCCTCACGGGAGTCACCACCCTGGAAGAAGTGCAAGGCCACTTAGAGAGCAACTGTCCTGAGCGGAGAAACCTAGTCCCTGATTACTATGTTGATAGTATAGCTGACCTTCTTCCTGCCCTCCAGGATTAGAAAAGGGAAGTTTTCCAGATTTTAAAGGTATTTTCCCCTCCACCCTCAATGGCTTGAGGCTGGTAGTATCACCTCAGTCTGCTGCAGTGCACACAACTGCTGCTTGCAAGTTAATATGTTTTTCTGTGCGTAACATTCAATTTGAGTTCTCTGTTTTAAGAATGCACTTTGAAACAAAGAGGGAAGTGTGTTGTGTCAGTCAGAGTATCAAGTATGTCTTAAAAGGGACTGCAGTGCTAAGGAATCAGGGTAGAGTCTTGCTCAGCTTGGTCAAAGGGCATAGGGCAGGCTTCTGTTTATACCTTACACTGTGGTCTCTTTTTGTTTTGTTTTTTTAGCCCAGTCTTTGGAAATTCAGGGAAATGCACAGTTTGAGGGCCAGTGTTCTTTTCTACTCCTTGGAGCTTAACTTTAAGCTTGGTTTTAATGCTTCCTCAGGTTCGAGCTCTAGATAGCCTGATCCTGAGGCAATGTCAGAGAAAAGGAAGTCATTTGTATGTCAGGTTGTGTTGTTGTGGCCCTCTCCTCACTCTGCCATTTGCACTTGTTCAGTATGAAAACTATGGATGATTCTGTTGTTTCATGTATTTCTCTAAGAAAATAGGTGAATGTATATATTGACGGAAGGAGCTTCAGATGTCTATTTTAGATGTGAAATATAATATATTGAAAACAAGTTTTATTGATCAGGAGGGATGGAACTTTTGATTTCCGAAAGATCTCTCTCACCTCCTTCTATACATACCACACAGCATGACCTGCAGGGTTTAATACCCTTTTAAGGAAGAATACTTAAGATTTATTTCAGGATTTCCAAACAATAATTGTGCTTATTTGCTAAATGGCTAAACAAAAGCTGCCAGGCTCACCTTTGTTACACCCCTGAATATGTTCCCTGATGGCAGTATATCTTAGATGCAAATCACCTTGTAAAAGGTGTATCTTCAGTGTGGCTCCTCTGGCAAAAAATAGGTGCTCTGAAGCTGTTTTGGAGTCAGTACTGATAAAGCAACAACTGTAACTTGTCCAGTGCTTCCTGCTAAAATATTACTCTGATATTGGACCCAAGAAAAATCCCTTGCATATCTCTTCTAGTAAAAATGGAAAGTCACTATTCTGCTTTGCAGCTTTCTAGTTAATACAGTGAATTGCACTTTTCAGGTGCCTAGCTGCACTAGATGCCAAACCTCAGTTTTGCTCTTGCTGCGCTAGGTGCCAATGCCAAATACTGTAACATTGCAGACATAAGGATTTAAAACAGCAAACATCACACTTAACAACCAAGAGAAGACACTTTGTTTTTCAAGCACAGCCCAAGTAACTCTGACCTTACATGCAGATGACACTTCTGATACTGAAGATACTTGAAACTTGTTTGAGCCTGCCACTTTTTCGTAAAGCAATAATTGTGCTGTTCACAATGAAAAATACTCTGTATTTATAAATTAGTGCCGGCATCTGCTTGGAAGTACTAAAGGTGCATAATGATTCCACCCCACCCCTGCCCTTGTAGTCTGTCTCCTGACAGAAGTGTTTTTCTTTTTCACTTTATCAAACCTGCTTATAACCTTAAACATTCTTTTCCACTTTCAATAATGCAAACTGTTTGTGTTTGGACTGACTTGAAAATTACATGTTGTCCTTTTCCTGGGACTTCTGCTTATGCAATTCAGGGTGTATATTGAGGAATGTGTCAAGTAGGTGATAAATATTTAGACCCTGTCGGTGGTGGCTTAGACCTGCTTGCCACACAATGTAACCACCGTCTCTCTACTGTTCTCTGCCCTTGTTGTGAAACTGCACTGGTGAATGACCACGCAGTTTGTGTAAAACCATTAAGGAATATCAGTCCTATACTTGAGTCATATTAAACAGATGTCTCACTGGTTTTTTTTGTGTTTGTCATCTTTTCATTTTATGTCTCAGGAATTTCACAGGAATCAGCTGTGGTCTGCTCTTGTTGTAATGGCAATTAAATTTAAGCTAGGATTTTTAGAAATGGGGAAACCAGCAGAAAAGGCATAGTATGGAAAATCACTGCCCTCCTTCTCCTTTTGCACCCTGAAATCCTCCCTCAGTCTCTGCTTTGGGCAGACCATTATGTTCAGACTTATGCAACTCTCACCTGGACAGCCAGCAAAGTGTGGGAGGGGATTATACTACCCTTGGGAAGTCTGAAGCAAAGTCTTGAGTTTTAGGATTAGTCATAAATGACTAAATTCTTTGTGCCAGCACATGAGCAAAATTCTGCAAGAGTACCCTTGTTAGATCTTGCAGGGATGCTGGTGTTCCCACAGGGAAGGGACAGTTTTGGGCATACTTCAGCAAAACCATGAAGGAGTAGGAGATGTATCATCTTGGCAGAGGAGTCCGTACTTAAATTTGTTCCTTGCTTTTGAAATCTTTTTTCTACTCTGTCAGACCTGCCACTGTTTTCTTTAAATAGATAACTATTCCAAACAGCTAATTAATTTCCAGTAGTGAAACTTACTCTAACTTATTATAAGTCAACCTCATGTATAAATCGAAGGCAGGTTTTGGGGCCAAAATTATGGATTTTGATTGACCCATGGATAGGTCAAGGGTAAAATTTAGGGGTATGTATTAAAAGAGGTAAAGGACAAAACAAAGGAAAACCATGCCAAAGAATTTACAAAATCCCAACAGGCGTAACTATTTGTGCTTGTACTAAAGGCTGGTTGAATGACAGAATAGAAGGGGGGCAGTGCTTCCAGAGTAGATTAAACTTTTTTCTTTCACTAGGGGGTGGAATATATTATATATACATATATATTATATGAGGTAAAGTACAGTATTTACATTGACCCTTGGATAAGTTGATTCAAGTTTTTTGGGTCAATTTTGTAACCTAAATTTCTAGACTTATACATGAGTATATGCAGTATTAAGGGTATGAAAAGGGCAGTTCAGCCACAGTAGAGCAGAAGCAGAATGGGTGTCCTTCTGGCTGGGTCTTTGCCAGGAGGAAATGAGCCCAGGTTTAACCTTGAGGCACAAAGCACACAATATGCGTACTTGAATTCTAACGTCTGGGAATGTGGCATAAAAGCATTCCTCTCTCCCTTACCTCCTCATCCCCATTTTTTTCTCTTAATAGGCTTCATGCAACAAGTGTGAGCAGAGGCACTGTGATCTTTTGCCAGACGAAATAGCTTTGAACTAAAAGATGGCAGGTGCGCTTCAAAAAATGATGGGAAATGATGTTGACAAGCTGACCACTTAATCTTGCCCCACATCTTGGGGAAAAAACGTACTGTGGAAATTCCTTTGGGCCATTTCAAAATGCCATTGCAGAATGTGAGCTGGAGGGGTTTGGTTGAGTCTCCACTAGATGTGCTGGCAGAGATCTTAATGTGGTATTATTCTCTGCCTGACAGATGACAATAAGACACCTTGGTTTCTGCTTAGCTCTGCCTCTGCCACAGAAAAGGCTAAAAGCATTGCTTGTCTGTGCACCCTTTAATGTTAGAGGCTTAATATCTAGCACAAGGGGAGAGCGGATAGGAGGGGAAGGGAGATTGCTTCAGGCAGAAACAGGAAGAATGTGCAAATGTTTAAGTTGCATTAAATGGCAGTAAGTTATCGGCAGAGGAGGGAGGGAAGATGAGCAATATGCTTTCAGACAATGACCCCCAACCAACATGGCTAATGCTTTTCCAGGCTCTGATTATTAGAATTGGGTAGGATTCTTTTCCTACCATTTCTGAGGCAGTGTTGTTTTTATACCAGGCATATTTTAGTGGCATTTGCAGAGGGCTGTATTGAGGTCCTCACCACAGCTTTCAAAAACATCCAGTATCCTCCGGATGCTTAATGTTCTGTAGCATGTGGTGTGGTGAGGACCCCGATACATCCCTCTTCTGACTGTTGTCTGTTCAGTGAGGTTACAAGTATTAATTATTGGTGCAAAGAACCTAGACTTTATAAATTGCTGCCTTATACAAGTGATCAAAACACCACAGCTCTCTTGCCATTTGATTTTTCTTTTATTTAAGAAAACCTGTCATTATTACTTATTCTTCCAATTTAATTGGCAGAGAGCAAATTGTACTTTCTTCAGTGACTTTCCTCTGACATTCTTCTGACCAACTGAAGTTGACAGCGTCCATCAGAAATCATATTAATAAGACTTTTGAGCCTGGAGCATTCACTTCATTGATGGGCACTGACCAGATCTTGGTTTTGTTAGATGTTCTTGTTTTATAAAGTCATATCCTGTGTTCTGTTTCTCTCTTTTGGGAGGGAAGGAGAAGAATGAGGAAGTTAGTTTCCACTGATTTTTAAGTTGCATCTTAGGCCTTCAGATATTACAGATACTATGCAGAATTCAGAGGCATAGCCACATTAGTCTGGAAAATCAGTATGCAAAGGGATCTTATAGCACCTTTGAGGCTGAAAGAGAGAAGATGGTAACATGAGCTTTTGTAGACTTGAGCCTACTTCCTTCTCCCTGGGACCCTCCACCACCAAATACATCTGAGGAAGTTAGTTCAAGTCTACCAGAGCTCATGCTCCCAACTTTTCTCTTTCACTTAGTCTCAAAGGTCCTACAAGATCCCCTTGCATACTGATACTATGCAGACATCTTTAATTTGACTAGTCCATTTTATAGGTTTGGATAACCCATTCACACTGTCTTTACTGTTCATTTTGGAGAGTTGTAGTTTCATGCAACAAAAGTACACTAAGGATATCAGTTTCTGCTCTGGAAGCAGCTGAGGCAAGCCCAGTAAAAGGTATAGGACTGAGGAATCTTCCTGCCCTGTAACTGTTGCTAACATCTCATGATGGTGGGTTGGGATTGGGTGGGCTGCCACTCTTTCTTCCTTTGTGCCTGTGAAGGGTGTGTGTGTGTGTGTGTCTGGCCGTACTTAGGCTGATTGCCAGCCATGCTAAGGCCCTACACAAAGACCCAGTTTGTGTTCCTCATGAATGCACTGGCTGTCTGGAAAGGAAGGACAAGGGAAACATCAATGTACCCAGGGCAGCATCTCTCTGCAGCCCCCATTCCCTCCCACCTCTGAGGGAATCTAGGATTTCACCTCCACGTGTCTCTCTCTAAACTGAGGTGCCAAGGTGCGCCCTTTACCTGGCCCTTGTGGACAGATTCTCATGTTTCCAGCCAGATTCTGAGGGCTCTGATGATGCACAACTCCTGCATTGTCAGAAGACAGTTGAAGGAGCAAGGGTTGCAGCGGGAATGGAGGAGCAGACCGGGGGCCCCGCCACCCCCTCACCAGTAAGTACCTTGCTCTTCCCCCTCAAAAAACAAAAACCTATCTTGGCACCTGCAAGGTGTTTTTACTTTGGTCATCTGACCTCCCTGCTTCTTCTCCATCCCATCCCCACCCCCCATCCCCTGTTTTTAAGGAATAAGATGATGCACAGAGTTTGCAAGGTGTGGCTTCTCATTCCATATTAATGATCAGATATTATGGGCTTTCCTGGAAGAGGTGGCCTGAAAATGGGGACTTGATAGTACTGTGGAATATCTGATCAGAAACCTCTTCATTGCTCCAGTTTAATACCTTTCATGCTAGTCTTGTGTTCCTGGAGACTAAAGATTGCCAGGATTAAAAGGCTTAATTGGGGTCTTCTTTCACAGTCTGTGGAGCTTAGACATGTTGTAGGAAGTCGACTTTATTGGTGACTTACGTCTGAAGTCTTACTTTAGATACTGATATTAAACTAATAGCTTGTGCGTAGACATTATTGAGACCTGGATTCACAAACTAACAGATTGATTTTTATTTCCTTTCCGCTAAAGATTTCTGAATTTGTGTTCCAAAATGCTGTGAAATCAGGATATCCCTGTTTCTTGATCTATGTGCTGTCACATAATAACATGTCTTCCTGCGTGGCAGAGGGCTCCATGATTCTGTGAACCTGAACAACAAAATAAGTTATGTGTTTGTCATTTCTATGAAAAGGTGAATACGGTTACAGGATCCACAGAATGGCCGTAGATTGTGGTCAAAATTATTGATATGTATTTCATAGCTTGCCTTATGTTGTCCACCAATATTGAAATACTCAATCAGACAATTAGAAATTGGTCTTAATACCCTAAAGGCACCAGATCCCCTCTGATCATCTTGGAAACTAAGCAGGGTCAGCCCTGGTAAGTGCTTGGATGGAAGACTACCAACAAATACCAGGTACTGTAGGCTCTGTTTCAGAGGATTGAACAGGCAAAATCACCTCAGGATTCCTTGCCTAAGAAAACCCCATGAAATTCATGGTGTTTCCTTAAGTCAACAGGCAACGTGAAGGCACATATGCACAATTTTTTAAAATAATGTTGCCTATCACAAAAACTGCCTAGACCAGAGGTATAATTCATGTGGCTCTCCAGAATTTTGCATTATAGGCTGGTGCAGTCTATTAACATCTTGCAGCCCTTACTTTGTCCACTCCCAGAGTAGATAAACTTTCAGCTCTGTACCTCACATAAGTGTGGCTTCTAGACACATCAAGAACATCCACATTGAAAGGTTTGTCACGATAATTTGATTTTTATTTTCTAAAGCAGGTAATGGGGGGGAAAGGGAAAAGGGCAAAATTCTTAATACAATGCTTGTAGGCATCTGCCTCTATGGATGTGGTTTCTCTAACTGGTGAGTTTAACCTTGGCTCACAGGAGAGGGTCCCCCCAACAGAATCCAAAGCCCCCTCCAGAATATTTTGGGTCATCCTTTCTGTCATTCTGATCTGTGGAATTGTCTGCATCGCTGTGGCAACAGCTCTCAGCTTGATCCAAACTTCGGCCAAGGTAAGATTTTGGCTTCGTTCCTGATTTCATTTTACCATGCTGTATGTTACAGCTTTCCACTACTCCTGCAGAAACCAGTCGTAACTGTGAGGCTGGAGTCCTGTACTTATCTCCCTGGGAATAAGCCCCCCACTAAACTAAAGTGGAACTTTTGTATAACTGCATGTAGGAGATTTGTGCCATCAGAGACCTAGAAAAGAGCTTGAAGGAGCCCTTGGTTTTTCTGCCATTGTCTTTTAATAATAGAATAATCCAGTTAGTAATCCTTAATAGAGTTGGACCACAGCAGTCATTCTATTCAGTCAAGTGTGACATCCACATTTGTATTTCTGTTATTCTTGTGCCGTACCGCGCATTTCTAAATCTGCCTGTTGAGCTGCCCTAGTTATTTGCAGATCTCTGCTTTGAAGTAATGCAGCAAAGTTTTCTAGTTTCCAGTTGTCTAACAAATAAATAGAATATTTCTTGCATTGCGGCAGGGGTTACTGCTAATTGTTGTTTTCTGTATTGTTACTGAATAATTATTTGTTATCTTTTTAATGGTACTTTTCAGTATTTTTTTTTATGTCACCAGGAGGACTTGACTCTTAACAACAGCCTAAAATAATTGGAAGTAGAATGAATGAACTATTATACACCTCCCCCTCAATCCTACCACTCCAATTAGGCTGCTAAAATAGCTGAGTGGAAATTGGAAGTAGATTTTTGCATAAAAGACTGTAATCCTGGTAATGACCAAAAGATTTTGGGCTAAGGACAAACTCAGAAGCCCCCCTGCCCCCATCTCTTAATTCTTAGTGTATGTCTACCTCCCTTTGTCCCTATTTGGCACCTAAATCTGATTTGGGTTTTCAGGGAACTAGAATAAAACTACCCTGAACTACAGTTCCCAAGGTAATCAAGATTAATCCTCAATCTCCTCATCCCCCAAAATCAGGGTGTTTGGGGAGTTACAATTTAGGAAGGTGCTAAACAGAATTCTAACAGAATTCCAATACCCTCCAACTACAAATCCCAGGCTTCTGTAGGATGGAATCATGGCAGATAAGTAGTGTCAAAAGTGCTATTGCGGTGTAATGTAGACACTCTCAAAAAGCTGCAACTCCAGTTTTCAGTTTCACACACATACAAACATTGTTGATTTGACATATCTCTCCTCATATTCCCCTTTGAGGCATCTGTTTTTTGAGCCAATGAGTGGTCTAAGGAGCTTAAACCTCTTTCCTGTCTGTTGGTGTTCCATTCTCCCCTCGACTTGGTTTTAGCTTGCCTAAACCTCCAAGGACATTTAGGGTGAGGTTCTGCAGCCCTCAATCATCTGGGTGCTCTTTCCATGCTGCTCCTTCCAGTTTTCTAACAATGCACATCTTCACAGCCTCTTTTGCAGGTGGTCCGGCTAAACTCTCAGAACCAACCTGGGTCCCCAATGAACCAATCGGTCTTTGTCAACAAGTCCAAAAATACAGTTACTTATTATGTAACTTCACCAAGCAACCAAACTTCATCGGTCTTGTTTGACCGCAAGAACGTGAGTGTACCAGTTGAAGTTGCCTTTTCCAGTCATAAGGCGGGTTAGAGGGGAGCTAGACACAGGGTATGTGTATAACACAGAAGCATTTTGGATTTTGGAGAGTAGATTGCCTCAAATTCAACCTTAATCCTGAATCTACTAGATGGTCAAGATCAAACACCTTTTCTCTCAGCCTGTGCACAAGGGAAATTATACTGGCCTACCTTATAGAGTTTGTGAGAAGAAGAAGAGCAATGTATGCAAAGTATATTTTTTTTGCCTCCAAGTGAAATGATTATTAATGGAATATAATAAGTGAGTCAGGCATGATATAGTGGTTTGAGTGTTGGACCATGACTCTGGAAGCCAGGGTTAGAGTCCCTGCTCAGCCAAGGAAACCACTGGGTGACCTTGGGTGAGTCACATTATCTCAGCCTCACTGGAAGGCAGTGGAAAACCTCTGAACAAACCTTGCCAAGAAAACCCCATGATAGGTTTACTTTAGAGTCACCATAAGTTGGAAACAACCTGTAAGTCGTAAGTCGGAAAAGCACACAACAATAATATGAGAAAGCTGATGTGCCTTTCTGGCTGACAACAATAGAAATGGCATCCTTTATTTTTCCCCTAGTTCTCCCCAGTAAGTGCCAGAATTTAGGAGTAATGAGCTGTAAGAAATGTAGTTAACCCATAGGAAGTTGTAATTTTGGGGCAACTAGATTTCAAGGAGGCCACGTTTCAAAAATAAATATATTTATTTATTACTTCTTAAAATATTGACATCCCACCCCCTGTCTATAAACATTTCAGGGCGGCATACAATAAAAAGTAATGAAATGTAATATACAAACAAGAGGAATATTTTTAAAAGTAACAGAAAAATGTAATGAATGTGAACAAAGTTACTTTACCAGTGTATCAAAAATGTTTTTTTCTCTCTCAGCATTTTAGCAACATTCAGGGCATTTTAAGAGGCATTTTGAATATAGGGTGACTTTGAGGTCTCTCATTCTTAGGGTTGCCCTAAGTTGAAGCCAGCAAAAGGAAGAAGCCAGCAAAGGTCTAGGCTTGTCAAGTAATGAGGATCTTACTGGACTGTCATTCTGTGAAATCCTCACATTCACTGTTGTTTTTCCTGCAAAGGGCTACGTCTGCTACAAGCCCTCAGGACAAAGCAATTGCTACCTGCGGATGATGGACGCCTGGGACCGAGAGACTGTACAGATGTCCTTCAACCTGTCAGAGCACAGGGTGAGCAGCTGCAGGGACAGTAAGCGGCCTCTGTAGAATCCACCCTAATCCTCTTTCCCCCCTTGAGCTCTTTCCTTGTGATTTAGAAGCAGGCACTTCCTCTCTGGGAGCTAGGGGCCATAATCCCTACTCTGGGGCTAGCAGCTTTGAATAGCCTCAGAGAAGAATCATTCATAGGGGGTGCATTTAAAGGGCCAAGCTATGTATTACAGGTCACCCTCCTTCAAAGGGATCTTGCCAAGTAAACCCTAGGATAGCCTTTTAGTCAACTTGAAGGCACACAAAAACAACTGATATGCACCAGGTAGCATGTCATTAGTACTAGTAGGAATTCTTTCAGTGCTAAAAAACTACTGATTGTCACAGCAGAAGCTTGTTACTCCATGGCTTGCAAATCAGTTTGGTTTCTTTTGTGGTTGGCTGCTGTGACTGAAGAACCAGGAGGGTGTCGTGGTTTGAGTGTTGAACTCGGACTCTGGCACACCAGGGTTCAAATCACAGCTCAGCCAAGGCAAGTCATACTCTCTCAGCCTCAGAGGAAGGCTATGGTTTTAAATCCCCTCTCCCCAAACCAATCTTGCTGAGAGAACTCCATGATAATTTGACCTTAGGGTCCTTGTAAGTCACAGTTTTAAGGCACGCAACAACAAAAACATTTGACGGAAGGTTAAGACAGTTTGCCAGTCTGACTGCTCAGATCTCAAGCTGCCTAAATCCACCTTTCTCTAGGACATTAACATGATTTATATGTAATGTAAGGCTGAGCCTAGCAGCAGGTGTTAGTCAGGACTGCTAAATATAGTCTTGATGTGTGTAGAGGCAATGTATCTTTCTGGACAGCAGGAGTTTGTTCCTCATAACTGAAGAAAGGCCATCCCTGTTGTCACACCCTGAACTGACCTGCTGAAACTTGGGGGGGGGGGGGGGGGAGAGATGCCAGATTGGCTGGATTGATCCATCAAGGCATTTCTTCAAAGCTATCTTCCTGCTACTTCAAATGTTTGGCATTCACAAAGAGGCAGCAGGCATCACAAGCTGCCGCCAGCTCAAGCAAGCTTTTATTAATCCTTGGCATTCAGATGGGATGGGATTATGAGGCCCTGCAAATGTTCTGGCGCTGCAAGTCCCAATAGCCCTAACCAAATCAGCCGATTGCAAGGAATGGTGGGAGCTGGAGGGCTACATTATTCTTATCACTAGCATAGCCTCTCAGGTCCAGCTCTTTCTCCCAGAACCAAGATCCTGTTAGTTTAGGATACAATAGTGTTCAGAGTTGTAGTTTGTGGGGGGTACTTACAAATCCTCTGCTAGGGAGCTCTAGGCTACTTTCCTGAACTGCACCAATAGATGATCCTCCTAGAAGAGGACTGTAAGTACCTCTCCCCAAATACAAATCCCAGGATTCCATACGAAAGGAGGTTAAAGTGGTAAGGAAGTTCTGTATGTGTAATGTGGACAGACCCTTAGAGATGCCATACAGATTGAGCCTAGGACATATTGTGTACCTGCCATCAACTCTGAACACAACTTAGACCCTTTTTTCATCATGAGAGCTTGGAAAAGTTACCCTTTTGATTAGCGCTCCCAGAGTTCCCCCACCAGCCTGGCCAGTGCCCATGATGGCTGGGGAATTGTGAGAGCTGTAATCCAAAAAAGGTAATTTTCCCAAGCTGTGACTATAAGGGGGACATTTGTGCAATTGTGCAGTGCAGTACCATGTCACATCTAGGACAAGAGGTTCCCTCTCTGTCTAGGAGACAGTGCGATTGGCCAAGACAGGTGAGTTACTCCTTTCCCTTTTCTTGAAGAAATGTCAGAAGTCTAAAATGTCAAAGCACACACAGAGAGAAAATGCTGTGACTGGCTCATGGCAGTTCCAGGAAGGGCAAGCAAACAAAGATGCTTTTGTCAGCTGTTCCACAGCCCCAAAGTTTCTGAGTAATGATGTATAACAGCCTTTGAAACAAAACATTTAATGGCTTTTCCGTCAAGGATGAAGGCTGCGGTTTGATTTCGAAAAGACAGAAGGCCCTGTTTGCCAGGAATGTCAGAACAAACCCTAAAGCAGGATGGGGGGGCAAGTTGGCTTAACTGCTTCTGATTCCATTTAGTGGCTGGCTTTCCTTGCCAGCTTCTGCTCAAAGCTCCCCAAAAACTTGGAAAGCAGTAATGGTACAAAGCTGCCCATGTTTTGAGAGGCCCTTTCTGTCTCACCATCCTCACAGTCACATATAGTGGGAATTTGGGAGACAGGGCCTTCTCAGTGCCCCTGGGCTCTGCAACTCCCTTCCCAGAGAGGCTAACCTGGCAGCATCCTTGCTATCTTCCAGAAGCAGTTTAAAACCCTACTACTCTGGCAGGCATTTGAGAATTGATTTTTCAGAGGAAACAGTCATTGTATCATGTGCTGTATCATGAGCTTGGTTTATTGCTTTACAGCTTTTGTATGCCGTCAGTCTTTTTATATTTAACCTTTGCAAGCAGCCTTGAGTCCCAATTGGTGAGGGGAGGTGGGATATGAATAAAACAATAATAATTGACACATGATGAACTAAAAACAAGCATGCAGGGCTTCAATGCCATGTGAAGCAGCCACACTGTGCTTCCCTTTCCTTCCAAGGTGGGCCAGGGGCCCGTTCTCAACAGCAGGACCCAATATTACCGTGAGTTCCTGGAGATCATGCCGGGGAGGCAGGTGCGGCCAGAGGAAGCAGGGGAAGCCATCAGGACCCTGTGTGAACAAGCGCCCATCTACTGGGTCAAGAGGAAAGATGGTGAGTTGGCTTCAAGTTCTCAGGGGGAAGCCTTCTGGGGCAGCAGATTGTTGGAGCAGCTTTTTTAAAATTAAAAGAACAGCCATAGGGGATTTTTTCTCCCTCAGATCTTACTATGCAGCCTCTGCATTTTAAAAAATCCAGGTGCTCAGGCAGCACAAAGGAGCTTTTCTTACCCAAAAGTGCTCTCTCTTCCCCCCTTGTGCTCCTGTTCCCCTTGCAGGTCCTCCAAAACAGCGGCTGATCTACCTGTGTATCGACATCTGCTTTCCAAGCAACATCTGTGTGTCCATCTGTTTCTACTACCTTCCTGAGTGACCTTCCTGGGAATCTGATCTCCCCATTTGCCCCTGCTCTTCTGTACTTGAAATCCCCCAGGGTATATTTTTTGGTTCTTGAAAACACCTCCCTCTGCCTGTCTTGTGATCCAGGGGGTCTGGGCTTGAGCTGGAAGAGCAATGGCGCACACACACAGAGTTGTGTTTTTATTGCAGTTTTTATCTTTTTTTATTATCAGTATATACATTTTATTTACAAAGTGTTGCCTCCTCCTTGTAACCTGTAAATAACCATCCCTGTCTAACAGTAGCTGCATGAGGGTGTAGTAAAGGTGCCCTTAAGTCTGGGTCATATCTGCATTATTATGTAAAAGAAAATCTTGTGAGTATTTTTTAAAAAAACATTTTGTACAAGATAAGTTAATCCTGATGTGTGTCATATGAAATAAAAAAGTACAAAAAGAGGAAATGAGCCTGTGCAGCAAGTGAGAAAACACCAGTTCCTTCCTCTGTTTGCAAAGTTGCAAATACCAGGCTTGGAGAAAGTTCAGTTGTTGCTAAAGCAGAAGCAACCCTATTCAAGCATTAAAGATAAGGAACTCTGAACACATGCAAAAAAGAAGCAGGGTAATCCTAGTCACTCTCCAGGCACAGTGATAATCTTAGGAGCTCTGCATCATCTATCTACAATTGGATATCCTGAGGTGTGTTCCCCAACACCCCCCACCCCCCCGTTCCAGATTGTGTGGTGGTTACACAGGTGGAAAAGTCCCCTTTTCAACCTCTCATGAAAAGAGCAACAACAGAAGGGGTGAAGTTCTCCTTATCCCAAACACCTGAATAGGACCAGCTTCTCTTTGAACATTATGTAGGCCCAGCCTCTTGGCAAACTGATCCAACATGCAGCTAACTTAGTAGGGAAACCCAACTGTGCTGGTATCTCCTAGGAAAAAAACACTTTTCCTCCAAAATATGAACTCAAAATTTGCTTCTGAAGTATCAAGTAACACATATAAATATGACACGGACCAATGGAAGTGTTGGCTAAGGGACTCTCAAATGGAAACACCACAACAAGAGGGAACATTATTCCTTTTTTCTTATGAAGGAACACCATGCCCAAAGCAAAACCTTACAGTTGTTGCTAGTTCTGGCTCTTTTGGGGGGTCTCATTCCACATAAAAGGTATGGAAGTCAGCTGTCCTGCTGTGGCTGAAGGTTTGACTGGCATCTGTCTATTTGACCAGAGTGGTGGTGACAGAAAGTCCAATGGAGAATTCTTCAAGTACACACAGAAGGCACCTCAGCCCAAGACGCTGTCGTTGAAAGCAAGGCAGACAACAGCTTTCTGATGGCCGCTGTACTCCCTTTTGATCTCGCCCGTTTCCACACACCAGAGCCTGGCCAGGTTATCTGAGGAGGCTGGAGAGGAAACCAGAGAAAATCAACAAGGCTTGTGAGAGCTCCAGCTACTAACTTTTCCGAGCTCTGTTGCTAAAGGTAATATATATTTCAACATCCCCTGGATTCTCTACCTGATGGGAGACCTAAGTTGGCTCCCCTAAGGGTTGCACCTGCTTTCTCACCTGTGACAATGTACTGAGAGTCTCCTGAGAAAGCGCAGTCCCACATCCAGCCCCGGGAAGTTTCCCCAGGGTTGTTGCTCTTGATGCTCAGCTCTGTCATGAGAGAGAAATTGGACGTCCTCCAGATCTTGCACGTTTGGTCAGCAGAACAAGTAGCCAAAAGCCTGGAGTGGGTGGAAGCAAGTGTGAAGGGAAAGAGAAGAAGGCAAGAACCTAGAATTATTGCTCTAAGTATTTAACACACATTATTTTAAGTTACCTTCATTGCAGTAACTTCAACTTCCCACTTTCAAACAGAGTGTAAAGGGCAGGGAAAGCAACCCAGTTGTTGTAGGTTCTTGTTATCTCCTTCATAGAAGGTTTTCAAAACAGATGCTTCAGCTGTGGATTCTTGGCCTTGGGGATCCTTTCCAACCCAACATCTATGAAACATCCATATGGGGAAGACCTGGAATGCCGGGTGCTATCAGACCATGCATGCTGCAATCACCTTGCTTGAGACAAGAGCATCTTCCATCGGGAACCTTCCTGTCTTTCCCCACCATTTCTCCTGCCCTTTTTCCCCCTCACACACATGAAAAAAAATCTATCAAAAAGAGAAAGAAGGAGTAACTGCAAAATACCTGTGGGTCAGGTGTCAAAATCCATCCACCTTGAACTCCTCTCAGCAGAGCACACACAAGGTTACAACTTCAATCCCTATTTTACTCCTTTTTCATTCCTTCCACCAACTAACTACCTACCTATTTCCCAGTTAGATAAGTGACTCATCTAAGTTTCAAAGTGATTAACAAGAAAGATAATGAAAACAAAATGTCCTTTCTAAAAAGAACTACAAGGCCAAGTATGGCAGGAGTAAACACAGTATAAAACAGAATTGGAAAACAAGCATTAACCATGAAAAAAGCTGCTGAGAAATAAGCCTGATGTGCATCTCTGTCAGACCCTATTGGGGATTGTGTTTTAGGGAGCCAGACAGGTTTCTATGGCCTGCACATCTTGGGCATGGCCTGCTAAGCAAACCCAAGAGGAAAACCCTGGGTACAGTGCAGGTCACCCAGGGGGTTTCCATGGCTGAGTGTGGATTCGAACCCTGGTCTCCTAGTCAAGCACTTACACTATGCTGGCTCTCCCAGGCTAAAGATTTCCCCACACACACATACTTCATTCCAAGGGCAAGCAAATGGACAGAAAAGCCCAATGACTCTACTCACGTGGAATCTGGACTGAATTTGCACTGGAGAGTGTAGCGGTTGTGGGCAGGGATCTTGGTTTTTGGGATGAGCTGCGTCACCTCGTCTCCGATGCCACCGGTTAGATTCCACACATAACAGTTGCCCTGTGGGGGAAAAGGAAGGAAGGCAGCGTCTAAGAGGTCCGGTTCCTAGCACACACCAAAAGCTGGCAAAGGACAACCAAGCACCCAACAGCCCACCGAAACACGTACCGAACTGTTGACAGCAGCCATGTAGCTGGCATCCGGGTCAATGTGGACAGAGTTGACGGAGACTTCGGGTTCGGGGATGAGCTGCTCATTATGGTCCGTCTTCAGGTCCCAGATATGGATGGCTCCGCTCTGATCTCCGACAATAAGTTCAGCCTAAGAGAAGCACAAAAGGCTTTTATTTTGCCACACTCACACAGAAACACAACAGCTAGGAAGAGTACAAGGAAAGGGGAGAAAGAGCATCATTCCAAGCCAAGCCAAACATTCTCGATCTCATCTGGTTTCAGAGACGAGGCAGGGTGAGGCCATCAATCAATCAAAATGATTGGATGAGGCCACCAGCACCAAGGAAATCTCCAGCAAGGACTAAGAAAGGAATCCAGCCTGAAAGAAACCCTGGGAAAAGCCACAGTTGCTGCCAGTCAGAGCTGACAGCACTGGACAAGATAAGCCCAGGATATGATGAATAAAGGTGCCTTCCTTCTATGTCCTCATGTGATGTTAGAGCACACAAGTACCTGGTTGGGATGCAGGCAAACGCAGTTGATGGGCGCATTCACTTGGAAGATGCGCTGGCACTGAAGGTTGCGGGACCTGGAACACAGAACCAAAAGCAGGCTGTGTGAGGGGAAGGCACCAGAGAATAACAACTTTGTGCTCTTCAGTGAGCTCCAGGGGTTCATCTCACCTGGCATCACAGTCTCATCAAGAAACCAAGTTGCTATCAAGTCTCTCACTTCTTAGATCTTCTCCCATGTTCTATTATTTTCAAAAGAGGACATGGAAGCTGGCACTGAAACATGTTTGTGTTCCTACGCTGTGCCCAGGCTTTTTCTCGTGAGTTTGCTCAGTGGGCCATGCCCAAGATGTGCAGACCAGTCTCTTCTGGCAGGCCTAGTTATTATTGTTGTGTTCCTTCAAGTCGTTTCTGACATGTCAACCCTAAGGTGAACCTATCACAGGGTTTTCTTGGCAAGATTTGTACAGAGGAGGGTTGCCATTACTTGAGGCTGAGAAAGTGTGACTCACCCAAGGTCACCCAATGGGTGTCATGGCATATCCTAGTCTCCAAAGTTGTAGTTCAATGCTCAAACTACTACGCCACGCTGGCAGATGATTTTTAAATGATGAATGTTAAATTCTGAATTTTAAACGATGGTCTGATTGTTTTGGTGTTAGATGTTCTTTCAGAGGGATGTTGTGTGTTTTACTTGATGCTATGTGTTTGTAACTGATGTTATGAATTGTAATCTGGTGCCGTTCTTCTCCTCGCTCCATAGGGAGAAGCAGGTAAGATGACAAGGATGATGATAATTAAAGTGGTATGAAAGGGCTACAAACCTATCAATTTCTGCAATGTGATTCTGCTTTAACCACCATGGCTGCCTCCTGTGGAAGTCTGGGTTTTGTAGTTTGGGAATGCACTAGACTAGGGCTCAGGCTGAGAATTCTAACCATCCCTCCCTGAACTGTAAATCCCAGGATTCAGTAGGACTGACAGTTGAAAGGGAATCGTGGAGTTGTAATTGAGAAAGTCCCCATGAGACTAAGGTTGGTGAAATGAGCCAACAAGCCACACCTGAGGTCCCAGATTCGGGCCATGCAGTCTTCTCCCCCCGTGTACATCCAGCGTCCGTCTTCATGGAACCCGACGGAGGTGATGTTCTTGCTGACGCCGTCGTAGTTGATAACTGGGTTCGGGTTATTGGAGTTTAGGTCATACATTCGAATGTGTTGGTAGCCTGGAGGAAAGAGACCCTCTTAGTCCACAGGGACTTACTTGAAAGCACAGACTGGTGAGAGACAGGCTTTGCAAGTGGCAGCATCGTATGACCTCCAGACGGTTCAGGCAGCGATTTTACTTCTGAGGCAGACTAGGTAGCCGTTACCAGAAACAGATAATTATTCAGAAAGTGAACCATGAACAATTGTTAACGATTCATGAATGATTAATCTCTGTACCAATGATTTTCAGGAAAATGAAACCTCTTAAAACCTAAAGCAATATTTCCTGTTTGACAGTGTAGAACTACACCCTCGGAAAGTGATGGACTCTCCTTTGCTGAAGGATTTTAAGCAGAGCTTAAGATGCTTTTGTAAGTTTTTAAATTGCACTGTGTGTTTAGACCGTAAGCTGCTTTGAGCCCCAATTTGGGGGTGGGGTGGAAGTGGGGTACAAATATAGGAGCTCTGGTGGCACACTGGTTAAATGCCTGTACTGTAGAACGTTGTGAGTTCAATTCCAGGGCTTCGGAGTTGACTCAGCCTTCCAGCCTTTCATAGGTCAGCAAAACAAGTCCCAGCTTGTTGGGGGCCATTAGCTTACTGATTGTAAAGAGTTCACTATAAGCGGTATAGAAATGGAAATGCTATTGCTATACAAATAAACAGAATAATCATAAAACTACAGAGGTGAAGGTGACTTGAAGGCACATAACAACCCCGCAAACCGTGCTGCAGCCGTGCCCTGGGAGTAAGGGCCCTCTGCGCAGGGTGCACTTACCGGCAGCCGCGATCATGGTCCGGTCCGGGGTGATCTCTAGAGCATTGACCTGCTGCCAAAAGGGGTTAAGGAGCAGACAAAAACACCCCTGCCTGGCAATCCCCAAAATCCAAGGAAGGTTAGCAAAGCCCAAAGCCAGTCCCAGCTTCTTCATTCCAGTTGTGGGTTCTGCAAGACTGGCATCCAAACCTTTGCAGTCCTGGCTTCGTTCTCCAGGCCTGGCCTCCAAGGCATGCCAGCCCTGGGTTCTGCACCCAAGTCCTGGGCTTTCTAAAGGCATTCCCAATCATCCAAGGCATAGGCCAGCCCTGGGTTCTGCATGACTGCCTTCCGAGTCTTATCCAAGTCCAAAGGATACAGAGTCCTGGTGCTGGACGGTCCGGGTGCAAATCCCGCTGTGGGCCTGCCAGAACCGGACCGTGTGGTCGTAGCCGGCGGTGGCCAGGATGACGGGGTCGCTCCCCACGGTGCCCTGCGTGGTGTTCATGGCTCAGGCTGCTGAGGGGGGCAGGAAAACAGGGGAGAAGGTCCCATAAAGGCAGCAAATGGCACTCCCCACAGGATGGATCCACACTGCAGAAAGAATGCAGTCTGACACCACTTCAACTGCCACGGCTCCATCCTACAGGAATCCTGGGACTTGTAATCTTGCAAGGCACAACACAGAAATAAAGCAATGACACCACTTCATCCTATGGGAACCCTGGGATTTGTAGTTTGGTGAGGCCCCGGCATCCTTTGGCAGAGAAAGGCTACAGACATTGCAAAGCTACAAATCGTAGGATTCTGTAGGATCTGGGGTGCATCTGCACTGTTGAAAAATGATGCAGTTTTTATGCATTATTTCTTCAGTGTAGATGCACCCTAAATATGTCTCAAAACTACAGATCCCAGGATTCCCTAGGAGGGAGCTCCAGCCCTTACAGCGGTGTCAAGCTGCATTATTTCTGCAGTACAGATGCCCCCTGAGGCATAGAAGGCCATGGGGGGGGCGGGTACTGGGCCAATGCACAGCTCTTTCTCCCCATGTCTGCCTACCTTGCAGGGTTGTTGTGAGGACAGAGTAGGGAGGAAAGGGGCAGCCTTTGGTGCAATGGAGGAAAAGGCAAAGAATTAAAAAGGCAAGTGGTTAAAGATACAGAAATTGGGGAAGGAGGGGCTGGAATGGCCTCTTACCTTTCAGCTCCAAAAGAAGGGAAGGGAAGGAAAGCAGGCTGGGACTCAGCTGTCCAGTGCGCATGCGCACACCAGGTCCCTACCGGGAACAACGTGCGCCTGCGCAGGCAGGGAGAAACTGCGCAGGCGCACAAGAACTACAGCCAATGGCTGACTTTATAGACTGTATATCGAACCGACACACAACTTCCGGGTTCATTGTGGTGCTTGGATATGTTTGGGGTTTTTTTCCCTTTAGAGAAGGGGAGGAATGAGACCTGCTCAAAGAATATAATAATAATTAAGAATCCCAGAATGGAAAAGTTACTTTTAGGGACTACGACTCCTAGAATCCCCGCAGAAAGTCATTCCCTCCTTCCCAACCTGGCGCTGGAGGAGACATAGTTACTTTCCATGAAAAGTCTGAGGGTTTTTTTCCCCTATAAGTCTCCAGAGGTGCCTTTATTCGCTTCTGTTGCTGTATATATAGGATGAGAAGGAGGGGAAAGCGTGTCTCCAAATATCTAGATGAAAATTCACTCTGTACTTTTCCTACTTCTGTGGTCTCGCTTCTCAGCTTCAGCGCGGCCACAGCGCCACCTACTGGCAAGAAGAGGGAGGGAGAGAGACAGAGGCGCGCGTGCGCAGTGACTGCTCTGCCCAGGCTCCCAGCAGAAGTCAAAGGAAAATGGAAAAGTGCTTCAAGGGAAAGAAAGGCTCCTCTCCCTCCATTCATTTTATTTATCTATGCCAGGATGTGGAGTAAAATGCTTTTTAAAATAGTATATCTAGAGGTTGAGGGAAGTTTGTCCCCCTTTTTTGGGGGGGGACTACAATTCCCAGAATCCCCCAGTTTGATTGCTTGCTGGGGGATTCTGGAAATTGTAATCCCAAGAAAAGGATAAACTTCCCCAAGCTCTTAAAAACATCAGAGGCAATGAGGAGCTATAAACCTGCCACACTGCAGAAAAATAATGCATTTGGTGCATTAATTTAAATTAATTGAATTTAATGCAGAATTAATGCCTTGGGATCCTGGGATCTGTAGTTTGTTGGGGGACCAGATCTCTCTCTCTCTGACAGGGAAGGCTATGTCTCTCACAAAACTGCATTTCCCAGAATTCCATAGCATCCTGGGATTTGTAGTTTGGTGGTCTGCCAGAGAGCTCTGATGTTTCACCAAACTACAAATAATAATAATAATGATGATGATGATGATGATGATGATGATGATGATGATGATGATGATGCAGCCTCAAACTGGATTATTTCTGCAGTGCGGATGCGTGTCAGCCTCCTCCTGCCTGAAGCATTTATTCCTTGCATAAGAAGAGTCTGGCAGATCCTGAATTTTGTATGCAATTCTGGAGCTTTATCTGCGATTAATTCCCTTCTCCTCCGCATTTATCCTTTCCAAAGGCAGCTCTGCAAAAGAGAATAAAAGGGAATTATCTGCCAAATGTTGCTCCTGCTGCAATTCTGAAATGCTGGGTTTTATTAATTATTGCTTCCCGAGTTCCATGGAAAACATCTTCCCTATTTGCAGAGCACCATAATAATAATAATAATAATAATAATAATAATAATAATAATAATATTTATTTATACCCTGCTTAAATGAAGACAATCTGCCTTGCATCGCTCTTGACCAAGAAAGGGACTGTAGTTCCCATTTCCAAGGGCCTTAGAGGTAAAAACAGAAATGGATGGCAATATATATATATATATATTATTTTAGATTGGTGCACATAGGCCGAGTTCCAATCTCTTGCAGACTAGAAAAGAGGAAAACAAGAAAGTGTGGCAGCAGCACCTTTAAGACCAGCTGCTTTTTAATTAAGCATTGGCCCTTTTTGTGTGGATATAAACCCACTTCTTCAGGTGCGACTGCAGTTCCCATCAGCAAAGGCAGAGAGGTCAAAACATGCTGGGAAGTGCGGCAGCATTTGGTGGAAATGTTTGTTCTTGATGGAGAGACTGGAAGGACATTCAAAGAGAGGCCTTTTGCAAATGTAAGGCCGGGTTGGCAACGGTTGTGACTGCAATTCCCATCACCAAAGGCAGGAGGGGTAAGGGGTGCTGGGAGGTGCAGTCAATATCCAGAGGGAAGGATGCCTGATTCCCTTTGGTGGAAATGTGAGTTTTTAACTGAGGGATTGGATGTAAGCCCAGGTTGGCTGCTGTTGCGACTGCAATTCCCATCAGCAAAGGCAGAGAGAGGGGATTCTGGGAGGTGCAGTGGGACCTTGAAATTTGCAAAAATTTCGATTAAGGGAGATTAGACATCCCTCCTGCAGGTGAGCAAAGCCAGAGGATGGAAGGAGGGAGGGAGGCGGCGCTTCTTTCCTTGCGGACGCCCCGGCGCTGCCCCGCGTTCGTCCCGCGTCATCTTCCCCCTCCTCCTGGTCCTCCTGCCTTGCTCCGCCTTCGCCTCCGGAGCTGGAGCTGGAGGGCGATGCCTCTTCCTCGCCTCCTTGGCTCTTGGCTGGCCTCACCTGTCCGGCGCAGGTGAGGAGGGAGGGCCCAGGCAGGACAGGACAGGCCTGGACAGGACAGGCGGCAGGTAGGTAGGCAGGCAGGTAGGTAGGTAGGGAAGGCCCACAGGCGCCAGGGCAAGGCAAAGCAAGGCAAGGCAAGGCAGGGGCCCTGCCAAGCAGGTGGGACAGGTGAGGAGGGCTTACCTGCTTTGGCTCCTGGGGAGGGAGGGAGGGAAGAGGAGGAGGAGGAGGAGGCAGCAGACCTCCTTCATGCGGCAGAGAGAGAGAGAGAGAGAGAGAGAGAGAGAGAGAGAGGCCATAGCAGGCCATGCCTTGGAGGCTTGCAGAAACCACCAAAGGGATGGAGGGATGGAGCCAGGGCTGGCATGCCTTGGAGGACAGTCCTGCAGAATTAATGACTGGTAGGAACCCAGGGCAGGCATGCCTTGGAGGACAGTCCTGCAGAATTAATGACTGGTAGGAACCCAGGGCAGGCATGCCTTGGAGGACAGCCCTGCAGAAGCCAGGACTGGCATGCCTTGGGTGACTGGCATGGAGAGAGAACCCAGGACTGGTGAACCCAGCATGCTTGGGAGCCAGTCCTGCAAAGCCCAGCATGGCCATTCATTCCTTGGAGAACCCAGTCCTGATAGATACACCTTGAAAGGCAGTCCTGCAGAACCCAGGACTGGCGTGGCTTGGGTTCCAGTCCTGCAGAAGCCAGGGCTGGCACGTTTTGGATGCCGGTCCTGCAGGACTCCCCATTGCCACGAACCCAGGAACTGGCATGCCTTGGGTTCCAGTCCTGCAGAGCCCAGGATTGCCTGGAGAACCCGAGGCCTTGGAGGATGGCAAGGACTTGGATGCCGGTCCTGCAAAGCCCAGGGTTGCCATTCCTTGGGTGCCAGTCCTGCAGAACCCAAGCCTTGGAGAACCCAGGACTGGCATCCAAGCCTACCTGCAGGGAGGGTTTTGGGTTTTGGGGAGGGGGGGAATTTATGGAGGAGAAAGCAAAACAAAACAACACAGGACTTTGGCTGGAGCCTCTCTTTAGGCTTTTTACCTTCATCCTTTTTGCAGGGTGGGCCTCCTGGTTGGCATTGCTTTCCAAAAACAGCCACTCACCTGTTCATCTACCTGTAAAAATCTCTCTCTCTCTTGGATTGGTCCTTTGGGTGTCTAGCCTAAACCTGGGACCTTTAGAGGCTCTAAAAATGTTATTTTTCAGAAGGAACCAAAACCTACAGTAAAATGGACTACCTGATTCTAACTTTGGAACGCATATCGTTAACCTCTACTATTACTATCTTGATAATTGCATATGCATGTAGTTATGTCATGCATTTTCTTTTTCATTGATGGTGGGAGCCTGCCTTTCTTTGCAGGATCCACTGCACCATTCGCAGTTTTGCAAATCCAGCAGAGGGAAAGGTCAGTGGTGCCGGAGCATGTCCTTCTTTTGCTTCATGGTTCATCCATCCCTGCTTGGGAGGGTCTCAGCCCCCCCCTTGCACCCCAATTTTGGGGTCTCACCCCCACCCCCCACCCCCAAGGGCATTGCTCCCTATAGAGAAGGAGGAGAGCTGCCATGCCCATTGATTGGGGTGGGGGCTCTTGGTCTGGCAGCCAGGAGTGTGCAAATATTGCAGGAAAATGTTTTGCAAAGATTGTCAGCAGCGATTTTGCAAATGTTGCAAACCATATTCTGCAGAAGTGGCATCCGATGTTTTGCAAATAATGTCAACGGGATTTGCCAAGCTTCTTTTACCAATGCTGCAAACAGCTGGGGATGTTGCAAACCGTATTTTGCAAACTGTATTTGTCAGGCCTTGACAAAACATTTGTTTTTTCTTGATTTATGTATGTGTTTATTTATTTTTATAAATGGGAACCAAGGCGGCCCAGACCATGCATGAGTTAAAACAATATTTTTACAACTCGAATGATGCCACCAATATTTTGGAAATGATGCCAGAAATAATTTGCAAAGGTTACAAAAAATGCAAATGATTGATAATAGTGCTTTCCCTGTTTCCTGACTCTTTGTTTCTGTTTTCACTTTTGATTTTTGTGGATTTTTTAACAATGTTTTTTCTTTCATTGTTGTTTGTTGATTTCTGTTTCAACTTTTGACTTTTGTGGATTTTTTAACAATGGTTTTTTTTTTTATCCTTGTATCTTTATTTCTGTTTTAAGTTTTGACTTTTGTGGATTTTTTAACAATGTTTCTTCATTCATTGCTGTAGGTTTATTTCTGTTTTAACTTTTGGCTTTTGGGGATTTTTAATAATGTTTTTGTTAAAAATCGTTGTGGATAAAGGCAAAGTTTGAAGGCTGCATTCACACTGCAAAAATAATCCAGTTTAGCACCACTTTAACTGCCATGTGTCAGTGATATGGAATTCTGGGAATTGTAGTTTTTGGGAGACATTTAGCCTTCTGTGTCAGAGGTCTTTGGTGCCACAACAGACTACAAATCCCAGGATTTCATAGCATTGAGCCACGGCAGTTAGAGTGGTGTCAAACTGGATTAAGTCTGCAGTGCGGATGCAGCCAAAGAGAGCAGATGTTTGTGCGAGAGACATTATTAAAACCATACAAACCAGTTAAACCAGAATGAAATTGCTTTAAAGCTATCATGTGGATGCATTCCACAATATAATGTCTTTTATTGGATGCACCTTTTGAGATTAAAGCATACCTTTCGGCTTCTGCCTTTTCCAGCCGCCCAGAATAAAAGTGACTTTAAATCCAGGGGTCAATCTTAAGTGGATGACGGTGTTAATTATTACCTTCTGGGATGAGACTCTTTGGTTATTAAGGTTTTAAATCTGTGGCTCCAGAATATTTTTTATTTTCTGTTATGCAAAGTCCTTGCAAAGTCTTAAACCTGTGGCCCCAGAATATTTTTTATTTCTGTTATGCAAAGTCTTTGCAAGGTTTTAAATCTGTGGCCCCAGAATATTTTTTATTTCTGTTATGCAAAGTCCTTGCAAAGTCTTAAACCTGTGGCCCCAGAATATTTTTTATTTCTGTTATGCAAAGTCCTTGCAAGAGGTGACCCCCTGCGCTTGCAAATCACAACTTAATCTGAACACACCAAATAGGAAATTAAATCATTTTCTGCTTCTGTCTTACTAAGGGAAAGTGCTGGCATTCTTTGGAAGCTGCTGAGTTAAAGAAAAATCCAGATAACTCTTGTTTGCCTGGTTGGCTGCATTTATTCCCCCGCAAAGCCGTGATAAATCTGCTCTTTGGTCTCCTGGGTTTGCTGACCTTCAAGGGCCATCTCCCCAAAAGCTGCCTTTCCAGGGGTTTTGGCTGCTTTTTGCAGGAAAAAAGAGGCTTCCTCTTTGCAAAACTGGTTTTTACAAATAATTGCAAATATTTGAAATCATTTTTATTAAAAGGATGCAATGGGACCGGGTTTGAGATCCTCAGGAAAGGATGCATTTACACTGTAGAAATGATGCATTTTGACACCACTTTAACTGGCATGGCTCATTGCTATGAGAGTTGTAGTTTTGAGAGATATTTAGGGTGCATCTACGCTGTAGAAATGATGCAGAAATAAGGCCTCATCTGGAATTCAGGCAAGGTCTCTCTTATCCGAAATGCTTGGGAACAGAAGCATTTGGGATTTGGGGTTTGTTTGGATTTTGGAATATTTGCGTATGCATCATGAGACGTCTTGGTAATGAGGCCCAAGTCTAAACATGAAATTCATTTATATTTCATATACACCTTATGCACATAGCCCGAAGCTAGTTTTATATGCAATATTTTTAATAATTTTGTGCAAGAGACAAATTTTGTGTACATTGAACCATCAGAAAGCAAAGGGGTCACTCTCTCAGCCACCCATGTAGACGATTTTGGATTTTGGAATATTTATATATATATATATATACACACACACACACACACACATATATTCATAGGGAGATATCTTAGAGATGGCACCCAAGTCTAAATGTGAAATTGATTTATGTTTTGTCTACATGCAACAAAGTTTGCAAACACAGAACCATCAGAAAGCAAAAGTGTCACTCTCTCAGCCACCCATGTAGACAATTTTGGATTTTGGAATATTTTGAATTTTGGAATATTTCTATATTTATAATGAGATATCTTAGAGATGGCACCCAAGTCTAAATGTGAAATTAATTTTTGTTTCATCTATATGAAACAAAGTTTGCAAACACAGAACCACCAGAAAGCAAAGGGGTCACTCTCTCAGCCACCCATGTGGACAATTTTTGGAATATTTCAGATTCTGGAATTCTGCATAAAGGAGACTCAACTTGTACTGAGTTCAGTCCTGGGCCCTTTATTTTAAGAAGGAAATGGACAACTTGGTTCAGATTCAGAGAAGGGGAATGAGGATGATAAGAGGGATGGAGGATAAAATGTACAAGGAAAGGTTGAAGGAGTTGGGCACGTTCAGCTTTGTGGAGAGAAGACGGAGGGGCGGCATGGTTGCCTTCTTTCAATGTCACACAGAGACAAAGGAGGTTAGGACCAGATCTAATGGCTGGAAGTTACAAGAGGGTAGATTTTGGTTGAACATTAGAAGCAACGTCTTGATAGTAAGAGTGGTTCTGCAATGGAACCAGTTGCTTGGAGCAGCAGTGGGGTCTCCATCCGTCTCCGGACATCTTCCAAAACAGGCTGGACAGCTCCTTGCTGGGAATGCAGTAGTTCCCAAACTTTGGTCCTCCAGGTGCTTTGGACTTCAACCCCCGGACAGCTTGGTCAACGGCCAGGAATCCTGGGAGCTGGAGTCCAAAACATCTGGAAGACCAAAGTTTGGAAAACCACTGCACGATCCTGCATTGACTAAATCAGTGGTTCCCAAACTCTGGTCTTCCAAATGTTTTTGGATCTCAGCTGGCAGAATTCCTGACTGTTGTCCAAACTGGCTGGGGCTTCTGGGAAGTGAAGTCCGAAACATCTGGGGGACCAAAGTTTGGGAACCAGTGGACTAAATGGCTTTTGGGAACCCTTCCTACTCTGCAGTTCTGTGGTCCTCATCTTCTTAAGAGACCTTTTGGGTTGTTGTTGTTTCAAAAACCTTCTTGTTATGGATCGATAAAACCCAGGGCCCCAATTGCACCCCCATGGGATGGGATGCAGAGAGCAACCCATGGGATTGGGTAGGCTTACTCTGTCCTCCCCTGTTTACAATGCACCAAACCTCCCTAATTACTAGTGCACGCACGGTGCCATGGAAATGCCACGGAAACGTATCCCTGGATGTCACGTTGGCACCTTCCCTTCGTTCGCTCCTTCCTCCGAAACTGCAGAGATCCCAGGCCATGTTTGGGAAGTGTGAAAGTTGTCACTCTTTTGCACCCAGGACTCTGGAAATGACACAGGACTGTCATTGCAAGGAGGATGCTGGCTATCCTCATCCCAGAAATAAAACTCAGGTTGCTGAAATGCAGATGCCAAGGCAAAGATAGTCCGGGCCTTCTGTTATTGGATGCCATCTCCAAAATGTAGTGTTTTTGGCTTTTGAGATGAAAATATTTCCCCCACATCTTTACCCTTGCTTTTTTAAAAAAATATATTAGCAATTCTTGTTTTAAATATGTTTTAATTACTATGGTTTTAATAACCATTGGCTTTTCATTCTTCTTTAACTTCTGTAGAATAGGATTTGTAATGTAATATTTTGCATTTTTCATACCTTGTGACCTTCTTGCCACAAGAAGAAAAGTGCCACAGTTTCTCACTCCTTTCTTTGGAAAGAAAATTAGCAAAGACTTACATCTTTTTATTATCTGTTCTATTGTTGTTGTTGTTGTTGTTGTTGTTATATGTCTAAATAACAAAAGTCCAGCTGGCATCTAGTAGGGGTTGTGCATAGGATCAGGGTCTGGCTTAAGCCTTGCTGGGTGTTGGGTCTCATGGCCGTATCACACACCGCTCTTCGATTTTGCCCTTTTTTCGGCAGGGATGGCGCTCCATCGGAACCAGAAACTGAATCTCCTGCGGCTGGTGGTGCTTCTCACGGTCGTATTGGCGGGCATCAAGTTTTTCTTCCGGGACAGGTTAGTACACATGGATAAGTGTGCAAAACCAAGTCATAGTCCCACTCTCTTCTGCTTTGGTCAGACCTCACCTGGAATAATCCTGCATCCAGTTCTGGGCACCGCAATTCAAGAAGGATGCTGCAAAACTGGAGCGTGTCCAAAGAAGGGCAACCAAAATGGTGAAGGGTCTGGAAACCATGCCTTATGAGGAAAGACTTAGGGAGCTGGGTATGTTTAGCTTGCAGAAGAGAAGGTTAAGGGGTAATATGAAGGATTAAGAGCCAGCAATGTGATGCAGCAGCTAAAAAAGCCAGTGCAATTCCAGGCTGAATCAGTAAAAGTATAATGTCTGGATTGAGAGAAGAAAGAGGGCCACTCTATTCTGCTTTGGTCAGACCTCCCGTGGAATAATCCTGTGTCCATTTCTGGGCACCAAAAAGGATGTTGCCAGCTACCATTTTGAGCACCAGCTGTCCACCATCTACCATTTGTTCTGAAAAACCAGGAAAATCCTGGATTGAAGAGTCTGAAAAATGTCCGGGCCAGTTGTAGCAGCAAACTATAAATCCCAGAATGTAAATTGATGGCAATATATAAATAGCAACAACAATAATTTGCAATAAAACACTATTAAATGTCAAAATGTGTGGGGCATTTTTGGGGTAGGAGGAGTGTTCATAAGCTGCCCAATCTTGTCCCAGTTTTGTGGAAGAGAATGATGGCAACCCTAAACTTGCCTGGCCTCCCTCATCCTTGTTGTGTCTCTTTCGCACTTGCAGCTTCACTCTGGACCGGCACAAGGAGCCCAGCGGGAAGAACAACTTTTGGGGTGACCCCGGAGACCCCCAGGAATCTGTCAAGATCGGGGACCCATCCTTTGAGCTCTCGGACAGCAAGGGGGCAGCGGGCGCCAGGCCAGAGACGAAGAGGCAACTGCTTCAGGGTCTCAGCTTGACCCCCATGCGGCTGGTTCACCTGGACCTCAAGGGGGCAGCCCCCAAAGTAGCCTACCTGGAGCAGGTGAGATGCACCGTGACCACGGCTGAGAAATTTGGCACGTGGGCCCCAGAGCAACAGTAACAACCGTGCAGCCGTCCGGTTGCTGATGGACTGCAGCTCCCAGCAGCCTTTAGCCAGTCTAGCCAATGGTGAGGGATGATGGGAGGTGCAATGCAACAGCTACACATTTCTCACCCCTGATTAAAACCTGGAGAAACCAGCTATATTACCACTAAACATAACCCTGGTCTGGGAGCTCTGGTCAGTAAGTGGAGCAACAACTTCAGCTGTA
Organism: Phrynosoma blainvillii; assembly: GCA_026167975.1. Classification (NCBI taxonomy): domain Eukaryota; kingdom Metazoa; phylum Chordata; class Lepidosauria; order Squamata; family Phrynosomatidae; genus Phrynosoma; species Phrynosoma blainvillii. The sequence goes on from JANUYF010000012.1 coordinate 1,016,714, forward strand.
AAGTTATTGTGTGCCTTCAAGTCGTTTCTGACTTATGGCGACCCAAAGGCAAAAACCTATTGTGGGGTTTTCTTGTCAGGTGTCTTCAGAGGGGGTTTGCCAAAGCCATCCTCTGAAGCTGAGAGAGTGTAACTTGCCTAAGATCACCCAGTGGGTTTGCATGGCTGAGTTGGGAATTGAACCTTGGTCTCCAGAGTCCTAGTCCTAAGCTCACTTCCCTTGCAAAAAAAGTAAACATTATTTTTGGCCATTAAATTGCAAACTATTTATTTGAAAGATTTATATCCTGCCTTTCCCTGACAATAGGATTCATAATATGCCATTAAATTGCAAAAGGAACATTCTATTCAGGCAGTGGTTCCCAAACTTTGGTCCTCCAGATGTTTTGGACTTCAGCTTCCAGAACTCCTAAAAGTTGGCCAGGTTGGCTAGGGCTTCTGGGAGTTAAAGTCCAAAACACCTGGAGGATCAAAGTTTGGGAACCACTGCATTAAAGGGAAATAAATCTGACTTGAAAGCCCAGTCCCTCTCACCTGAAAAGAAAGGCACGAGCGTGCACACCTGCATGGCCCCCAAAGAGGTCAGAGATACCTGGTTTTGGGGGGGAAGGAGAACCGCCACTCACTTGGGAATTTGGCTGCTTATGGGGGGGAAGGATAGGGACCCCCACTGCCTTTCCTGGCTGCCTCTCCAGAGCAAATGTGGCCAGTTGGATCCATCCCCAGCAACTCTTTCTAGGTCCTGGACTGCATTTCAGAGTTGGCTTTGCTTTTTTGCAGATCTTCCCACTTTTCTCCAAACTGGGTGCCAATGGAGTCCTGATTGAGTATGAAGACATGTTTCCCTTCACAGGAGAGCTGGAAATCCTCAGATCTCCCTATGCTTACAGGTAAGGCAAGCACTAGCGGATAGGGAGAGAAAGGTACCAGGAGGGTGAGCAGAATAGGCAGCCCCAGACCTGGATGTGCCCCCCTGCAAAGGGAATGGAGACAAGAAGATTGGCATTCCACCCATTTTCCTCCCTTTCAGGGACCAGGCCACTTGCTCTGCCTCTGTTGATGGGCATGTATGCGCACATCCATCCAGGTTTCACGATCTGGGTCTCACGGGCACCTTTGAGCCTTGTAAGTTGTGCAACGTTCTTGCAAGTTTAGTCTTCTTAAAGCACAACACAAATCGTACCAATTCTGTGAAAGCCAATATTCTTTTATCATAAGGTAATATCACATAACATCGTAGTGTCACAATACGTATGCCCCAATGAGTCCGCAGTCAGTCCTTGCAGTAGAGGTAATCCATAGTCAAATCCTTGGTCCGTTTTGGTAGTTGCAAGTAGTCCAAGGCCACAGTTAGTCCATGCTTCCTTCCCTGCCTGTACCAAGAGACCCCTGCGATGGCTGGCACCAAGTCCTGAGCCAGTCCTAGGATCTGCTCTTGTCTCCTGACAGTGAAGAAGACATTGGGAAAGTCCTGGAGTTGGCTGAGCGGAACAAACTGGAGGTGATCCCGCTGGTGCAGACGTTTGGACACGTGGAGGTAAGCATCCACCAAACCTTTCCTACCATTCAAGTCCTTGCAATTCCTTTCCCCTGCTTCTCCAAAAAGGGAGTGGGGACAATGACATTTGTGGTTCGCTCTCAGGGCCTCCCCACTTGAGACCCATGATCCGACATTGGCGTGATGGGGTCCCACAGTGGGCACAGCCGATGGCACAAGAGCGGTGCTGGGAATTGGGTCTCTTTGTTATTGCTCTTGCATGCCTTCGAGTCGTTTCCAAATTATGGTGAACTTATTATGCCCTGATTAAGCAGTAGTTAAATGTCTGGACTGCAGATACAAGGTTATGAGTTCGAACCCAGGGCTCCAAAGTTGATTCAGGCTTCCATCCTTTCGTAGGTCGGTAAAATGAGTCCCCAGCTTGTTGGGGGCAATTGGCTGACAGATTGTAAACTGCTTAGAGAGCGCTGAGTTCACTGATAAGCAGCATAGAAATGTAAATGCAGTTGCTAAATGCTAAACGCTATGGTGACTTCTTGGCAAGAGGAGGTTTGCCATTGCCTTTCCCCATGGCTGAGAGAGTGTGACATGCCCAAGGTCACCTAATGGGTTTCCATGACTGAGTGGGGATTCAAACTCTGGTCTCCAGAGTCATAGTCCAATGCTCAAACCTCTGTGCTACGTTGGCTCTTCCCTCCTTTCTTTGGTTCTCTGCCACCTGGCAAATGGGCTTTGGAGTCCTTGTTGGCATGGCATCACTGCCAAACATTATCCGCTATCGAGTGAGATAGAAGGGGTTAGTTTGCATTAAGTGTCCTTGTCGGATACCTTTTGCATTCACTTTGTATTTCAAGGCTGAGAAAAGATATGAAGGCTGGGAACGGAAGAGAGGAGTGGATTTTAATCTGTTGTTAACATGTTTGCATACTTCCCGGGGATTGTCTGGGGAGAATGAGCTGTTCGGGGCCCCAATTTGGCTGCTGCAAAGAGAGCCAAAGGCTGGGATGCTTCTCTCTTGTAGACCACCTGCTGCATCACTGGCCACAAAGAAAGCAATGCCAGTGTCCAGCAGCAAAAGAACTCTTGGAGAGGTCTGGAACTGTCCCTGGTTCCGGAAGAGAGCAAGGGGAGCCAAAGATAACCAGTTTATTTTAGTTTAAAGCTCTTGGCTGCCAGCATCTAATCCTCAGAGACAATGCAGCCTTTTAGAAGGAGAGAACAGCATGCAAAAGCTGAGAAACCACCAAATAAAGTTGTTGAGGGAGGGAAATCTGGGGAAGCTCATCCAGAGCCAGGTTTGAACCCCAAAAGGGCCAAATTTTGCACCCTTAATTTACTCAATCCAAGTGCCCCTTTCTAAACCCCTGCCTTGGTCAAATCTCCACTGCAGAAATAATGCAGTTTGGCACCACTTTAATGACAATGGGTCAGTGCTACGGAATTCTGGAATCTATAGTTTGGTGAGCTATTTAGCCTTCTCTGTCAGGGAGCTCTGTTGCCACAAGAAACTACAAATCTCAGCATCCCATGCCATGAAGCCATGGCTGTTAAAGTGGTGTCAAAATGCATTCATTCTGCAGTGCAAATTAGACCTTGCTCTCTGCAAAATTGGCTTTGCATGCTTTTAAGTTCAAGAAAAAGAGATCTTAGATGAGCCGGTATTTATTTATAACACAACTTGACCACTGTGTGATTTTTGGATTGCAGGGAAATTTCACCACAAGGAGAGAAATCCCTGTTGAGTTTTTCCTCTCTGAGATTTTTTTGCAGTCATAAACGCACTTTTCATTTTGCCTTTGCTCATGTCAGCCCCATTTGCTATGGCTTTTTGATCACGCAAGGGTGGTGTTATAATAAGAACAAAAGCCACAGAGAAATAAAGCTAGGATTTCTCCCGTTAATGGAGTCCTTTCCTTGTTTGAAAAAAAATGGTTTGCCTAAAACTCTTGAAAAATGCATTAGGAAATGGGTGGGTGAGGATGCACAGCAGCTGTTTGGAAAAAGGACTTGTTCCCACCATGGGATTCTCCAAAAAGTCACTTTTTGAAACTCGTGTCAGACACTGAACAAGTTGCAAAGGGTGATGAAAAAGTGAAATCTTAGGGTAGATCTGTCGGCCTCTGGATGGGACTGAGTTCGCATCTGGGTGAATTGGCTGCCGATCAAACAAGCCAACGCGAAGTTTGCATGAAATTTGCCAACAGCTGCCAACATTTTTTGATCGCAAAGATACCGTACTGCCTGCAGAAAGAACGAATTGTTCATTTACTTCAAGCATTTCTTTATCATTTCTCACCCTGCCAGGGGCTCTGAGATGGTGTAGAACAGACAAAAACATTACAAACATTAGATAGAAAGGAGATTAGACACATTTAAAAAGAGGCAAAAACAATTAGTTTTAAAATAGAAATAAATAAGCTTAATTTAAATTAAAAAGATAGAAATTAAATTTCAGAAAATCCAAACACAGTTTAAACCATGGGGAGAGGATGGTAATAAATAAATATTATGATAATATTATGACTATTAAACTTTTTGAGGACCAGAGGCCATGCAGACCAACACAGTCTTAGCTGCGTACAGATTGAGTCTCCCTTATCTGGAATTCCAAAATCCAAAATATTCCAAAATTTCCCACATGTAGATGGCTGAGAGAGTGATGCCTTAGCTTCCTGAGGATTCGGTGTGCACAAACTTTGTTTCATAGACAAAATTATTTAAAATGTTATGTATAAAAATTACTTTGAAGCTATGTTTATGAGACGTATACAAAACAGAAATGAAATTGATGTTTGGACTTGGGTCCCACTTCCAAGATATTTCATAATGAATGTGCATATATTGCAAAATCCAAAAATAAAATGTGAAATCCCAAATATTTGTGGCTCCAAGCATTTTGGATAATGGGGACTCAACCTGTATTGGAAACTCAAAGGGAATGGAGTCAGCTTGACTCTCCTTGGGAAGGATTTCCATAACTATGGAAAAGACCCTGTTTTGTGCATTTGCCAATTTTTTTTGGGGGGGGGGATGGGATATATGCAGCGGCTGCTGATCTTAAATCTGGGGGAGACCCATAGCGAAGGAAGTGGTCTTTCAGATATCCTGGCCCCAAGGGGAATAGGAATTTGTAGGTCAGATCCCTTGGACTGAGCTTGCTGCAAAGCAAGCACTTTGGCCAGCAAAGGTGTGGGCAGCGGCAACCGAGTCTAAACTGATTTCAGAACTCTTTTTTCTTTGCAGAAACATGTTGTATCCCACCTCGAGCCTTGAGGAGAGGTGGGAAAGAAATAAAATGTATTATTATTATTATTATTATTATTATTATTATTAGGAGAGCAGCATCCTCTCAGCCACCCCCTAGGCTCCGGTATTTATTTCCCGAGGGTTACTCCTGAGGCTAGTGCTAGTCAGAGACCTTTCTTTCGGCAGGTGAGGGAGGGCAAAGTGCTTTTGGCATCCATGGTGCTTTTGGCATCAGAGCTGGTCAGTCCGGTTCCTGCCCCAAGGATGCTGGGCGCTGAGCAAACAACCTTTTAAGCCTTGCTTGGATTTATTTGCTAAAGATAAACTGGATTCTCTGGCCCTGAGTGAGAAAGAGGGGTGAGGCAAGCGCCAGTCTCTGAGCAGTTGCCCTCCAGCCTTTTTGCATTTCCACCAGTTAAAGAGTAAGGTGTGAGGAGCTTGACCTGTTTAACCTCTGGCTGCTCTTGCAAGGCGAAAGTGGGTGGACTGGGTTGCTTTTGGTGAGGGCCACTTGCTTGCATTCTTGCAGGAGAGCAAGGAAAGAGGGAAAGGTCCATGGATAAAAACAAAATTCTTGGCTTGTTTTGCATTTTTCATGGTGCTGAACGGCCACAAAAATGGCTATGCAGGACTAAAGGCTTGTCTGCACAATTAAAATATTTCTCATTCCAATAGAATGCAATCCAGTTTGAAGAAATTGGGGCTTTTTACGAGAGGAACCTCCATAAACTTCACTGGAAAAGGATTTGTGGTTTTTACCGGAGCATCTCCAAGTATCTGCAACAATGCATATCATCAAACGTTGGGCCGTCCATCCAGTTTGCATAGATTTTCATGGCTGTGCATTTTTGGCAGAGGAAGGGCAAACAGGTGCAAGTTTGCCCAGGAAAGTGAATGCAATTAAGTGTTGATGTGAATGTGCAAAAATTCGCAGCAATTCACATAATACACTTACGTTGCAAGGGAACGAGTAAATAAGTTCTCTTTTTAAAATGTGGACCAGTAACTGTGTGCAGCCTTGCTTGCAATGATGGAACAGTTCACACTCGCCTGCAAATTAGGGTGTATTGTGCAAATTGCTGCAAAGTTATGCACATTTGCATGTCTCAGGTCCATGACAGCAGATCTGCTCTGCATTTTAGTCTGAACTTTTTAAAAGGAGCTGTCTGGTGCACCAGAGCAATTTGGGGGGATAGGAATCAGCACCTTGGCTAACTCCTTTAGAGTTGAGACCAAAACCCAGGAGCGGACACACACAAGCCACCAGCCACTTTTCTTCTCCCCATGCTGGGTGTTAGAGTCCCCCATTTTTCCATCCCTGGCTCATCCCTCCTGCATCTCCTTCTCCGCAGTTCATCCTGAAGCATGACAAATACCGGCACTTGCGGGAGGTGGAGCGCTTCCCCAACAGCTTCAACCCCCACGTGCCGGAGACCCTGGCCGTCGTGAAGGCAGTCCTCACCCAGGTCCTCAAGAAGCACCGGAGGTCTCATTGGGTGCACATCGGGGCGGACGAGGTATGGGACGGAGGGGCCCCACAGCTCCGGACACAATCAACGGCCTTCCTTCCAATGTGTCACAACACTACTGCCCACAAACTGGTTGCCCTGGCTGGGGATGATGGGAATTGTAATGCAACATGTGTGGAAGTGCAGTTGCAGGTCTGTGCTTGTTCTGGTCTGGTCTGTGAGAGAATGGGGTACTGATTCCTCACATCAAAAACCACACTGTTTCTGAAGCGTCTTTGCAATTTGGGACTCATTCTGCATAAAGTCTGCATGTGGTTGCATAGGAAAAAGCGTTTTCTGCACAGGGAATAATATTTCTGCATAGTTATACAGTGGGACCTTATATCCTTGGCTGGGGTTTGGCTCCAGCATCACCCCCACCCCATGGATACCAATACCATTAAACACAATGGCAGAGCAAAATGGCATTCCATATATATTTTCAGAATTTATATTTTTAAAAAATATTTTCAAGCTGTGGATGGTTGAATCCGTGGATTAAAAAAAGGTCAGTGGATGTGGAGGGGCAAATGGATTGCCCTCTGTACAGAAAAAAATAATGCTGTTTTCTATGCAGAACTACCATATTTGAATTTTGCACACAACGAGTCCCAAATTGCAAAGATTCTCATCAGTCCAGGATTTGTCTCAGGATTTTTCAGCACTTGAAAAATGGGTGTGTGTGTTTGTGTTTGTGTTTTAATACCGTTTTGCAAATATTTTCAAATAGTCTTCCCATCCCTCATGTGCTCATGCATACACAAGTGTGCGTTCCCTTGTTCCTGGGTGCTTTTGCTGAAGGATTTCCTCCGGTGTCTGCGTCACTTTCCTCCGCAGGTCTTCCACTTAGGCGAAGGGATGGATTCCAAGAACTGGATGAGCCGCAACGCCGGAGACTTGGGCAAGATGTACCTGAACCACATCCGAGAAGTGGTCAGCTTTGTCGCCGGTCAGCCTGGGGGCTTCCAGGCCCTTCTCTGGGATGACATGCTGCGGAAGGTCAGCGTGGCCGCCATCCAAGGTGAGTTGCAAGATCAAGAGTTGAAAATCGTCTGCATCTTCTATTTATTATTTGTATTTTATTTAGTTATTGCATCTGCTCACTTGATAATGTCTTTATTTCAGACTCTGGCATCGCCAAACAAGCCTCCCCAATGCTGTGGTTCTATGCCCCAGACTTTGACACACAACAAATAGGTTTGGGGTTATTGTTGTTATTTTAATTCTTCTATTTTGGTTTCTTTCCCGAATGTGTACATTGCGATCATTTTAATTTATAAGCCGCCATGAGTCCTGTCTTTTTTTTGGGGGGGGGGGAGGAGGAGGAAGGTGAGGTATAAATAAAATTAATGATGATAATGGTAATTATGGTGATGATGGTGATATACTGTGATACACTGACATGTTTTTCAGGATGGCTCACAAAGCAAATAAAACGCAACTCAAAAAGCAATGCATGCCACGCCAAATGCCACCCTTGTGCAGCTTGCAAAAGCAAAATGCACCATCCTGCCAGGGCCTCTTCTGAATCTTGTACAGCACCATGGCATTCATGGGGATAATGGGCTTTTCCACACTACACCACTATAGCACTTCCATTGCACTTTAACTACCATGGCTGCATCCTGTGGAATCTTGGGATTTGCAGCTTCAAGAAGTATTTCAACCAGAGATTTCTAGTGCCTCCCTAATGTCCAAATCCCAGGATCCTGTAGGATGCAGCCATTGCATTTAAAGTGGAATCAAAATGCTATAATGGTGTAGTGTATTGTATCTCCCTCTTCTGTATTGACTATTTTGTTTTTATTTTGCATTATGTCTGCGTGTGTGTTTTTTGACTGTATTTTAATATTGCATTTTAGTATTTTACATTGGAATAGTTATGAATGTTTTATTGTAACTGCTTGTAAAGCATCATGTACATAGATGGCACTATATAAATAAATGGTAATGGTAATGGTAATGATAACAATCATGTGGAAGCCTCCTAAAACTCAGTGCCCTGCAAGTGGGCAAAGCTGTCATATTTGGTCACCTCCATCTTCTGCCATCTCTCCTCCTCCTCCTAGGAAAATACATTGCCAAGTACGCCGAGTGCGGTTTCAAAACCATCTGGTTTGCCAGCTCCTTCAAGGGCACCACTGGCCCATCCCAGGCTTGGCCACCCTTGAATACCCACCTGCAAAACCACCTGAGGTGGCTTAAGGTCATCCAGTCCCTGACCACCACTGCCCCCTCCGTCCGGTTCCAGGGCATCGCGGTCACCGGGTGGCAAAGGCAAGTTCAAGGGGCATGCTCACAGGGCAGCTGTAGGACTGGAACCCCAGACCTTCCAGAAACCCAAATAATCTCCCAACACAAATTGAGAAGGGATAGGGGAATAAGGGAAGCAGAGAGGACACCCCACCCTTGCATCTGAGATGCCACTTTGTCTGTCATTCAGAAATGCCTTTGAGTCCCCAGGCCCCGGAGATGTGGGTGGTTATTTGGGGTTAAAGGAAAGCACTCTTCTCATGCTCAGAGGCACTCTGTGCCTAATTCCTACACTCACATCTAAGCTTGAGTGCTTGGAGTGAAGCAGACAACATCTCTCAGTCCCAGCCGTTTCAGGCTGCAGGATTAATGCATTTTTGACACCGCTTTAACTGCCATGGCTCAAAGCTATGGAATCCTGGGATTTGGAGTTTGGTGAGATATTTATGCCTTCTCTGTCTGAGAGCTCTGGTGCCACAACAAACTGCAAATCCCAGGATTCGATAGCATGGCACCATGGCAGTTAAAGTGGTGTCACTTAGAATTCAGAGTACTAGTGGGGTATAGTTGGTTGAGTATTGGACTCTGGAGTTTGAATCCCCATTCAGCCATGGGAACCCACTGGGTGACCTTGGGCAGGTCACACTCTCTCAGCCTCAGAGGAAGGCAATTTGGCCAAAAAAATCACCACCACCCTCTCTGAACAAACCTTGTCAAGAAAAGGCTGCAATAGGTTCACCTTAGGACCGCCATAAGTCAGAAACGACTTGAAGGCACATGACAACAAGTCCTTCCCCAAACTACAAATCTCAGGATTCTGCAGAATGGAGCTGTGACAGTGAAAGGGGCATAGTACCACTATCTCCATAGTGCAGATGTGCTCAGAGGTGATTGTGGGAACTTCTCAGAGCCCAATCCTCCAAAAAGGGACAAAAGCAAAGGGCAGCCCTTGCAGGGAAGGAAGATGGGTGGGTTTCCCAGATAGGGTTTAGGACTGGGGTGGTTAGGGATGATTAGGGATTCTTCCCCATTCCCAAAAGCAAGGGCTCATTTCTCCCATTCCCCCATCCTTCCTCCTTCCCTTTCCCCCCAACTTCCCGCTGTCTCTTTCCCTTTTTCCCTCTCTGCAGATACGATCACTATTCGGCGCTGTGCGAGCTCCTTCCCGTGGGGATCCCATCCTTGGCCGTCTGTCTGCAGACCTTGGTGAATGGTGAGGGGCCCCGGATGGGCGATGGGTGGGAGGACGCCAGGAAATGTGGGGTGGGCTATGGGGGAACGGAAAAGCGTGGGGCTGGAGCATACAATTTGCAGATGCCTGATCCTGGAGATTGCTGCACGAGCCGCTAGGGATGAAATTGAGGTGGAATTGCAACCTAGGGTTCCTCTCCTTTTCCCACGACTCCATCACTCGTCTGTTACTGATCCGTCGTTGTACCCTTATTATGCCGCAGTATCGCATTGACGAGAGATACCTGTCCGTGTGAAATTGCAGAGATTTCTGCATGAAAAGCTAGTGGTGGAATTGAAGTGGAATTGCAACCTAGGATTCCCCTCCTTTTCGCATCATGTCGTCACTTATCCACTTATTTACTGCACAGTTTCACATTGACAGGTATCTCTTGTTCATGAGAAATTGCGTGATAATAACAGTGTGACAATGAATCAGTATTGTCAAATTGTTGAACATGCTCTTAAGTCTGTTTAATTTCTTCTTAAAATGGTTTTATAGCTCGATATGAAATATTTTGAATGATAAATAAATAAATAAATGAATGAATAAATAAATAAATAAATGAATAAATAAATAAATAAATAAATAAATAAATAAATGCCATCCTCTTGGTCCACCTAAGCCACAAGAGATTGGTGACTTGTATTATATATGTATATATAGAGGTGCCCCTCCGTTTTCATGGACCTTGAGTCTGCAGTTTTGGTCCTTTGTGGACCAGCAAGCCCCATTGATTAAAATGGCGTGTGCGCCTGTGTCATGTGCGCAGGGAAGCATGCAGCCATTCAAACCAATGGGGCTTGAATATCTATGATTTTCTGTTTTTGCAGAGGAGGGTCCAGAAGGGAGGGGCGACGGTAAATATATTTGCAAAATGGCTGTTCAGAAAACCTGGCCCAGCCTGTAAAAACTGATTGCTGTGGATTTGCTGGGCCAAATCTTCACTAACTTACCCATCATCCCCTTTGTCCTTTTCTCTTCCCATAGGGGGATTCACCGATGCAACCAAGAAGAAGGTTCTGGCCATGCTTGGCTTCCAAAACATAAATCTGGAGACGGGCACATGGTGCGTGTGTGTGTGTGTGTGTGTGTGTGTGTGTGTCTTCTTCCCAAATGTCAGCCTGGCTGTAAGGGGCTGTTTCGGGGTGTCTTCTTTGTACTACATTAGTGGGTAGGCAGCTATGGAGAGAGGCAAGGGCCAGTTTTTGACCCCCAACCTCCCTCCAGCATTTTGCACCAATGCACCTGATGCAACCAGAAGTGTTGTCTTCCAAGTTCTGTTTTGATTTTTGGCTTTTTCTGGTGGGAGTTAATGTTTTGGGGTATGTGAAGGTATGTGCAAACCCTTCTATGTTTTGCAACAGTTTTGACCCATTTTGAGCAATTTGGGATTGTTGTTATTGTTGTCGTGCACCTTCAAGTCATTTGTCCAACAAAGCAATCTGTTATACAAAGCATTCCAAAACAGGACAGTCTTCAGAGCAGGTCTGAAAAAAGGGGAAATTTTGGCCATGAAGGGCCCCCTCCGTTCTCAGCACTTTTCTCTAAAGGGATGGGGAAGGATGGGGCTATTTTGTCGGCCTCACATACTCTGTTTTTGTGTCTCCTTCTCTTCCCCAGCGAGGGCAATGGGGCCTTTCCTGGCTCAGATATCTACCGAATGGTTGAGCAAGTCAATGGCCAGCTGCGGGACTCTGTGGTCAAAGTCCTGGAAGAGGAGAGGTCAGTGCCATGAGGGAAAGAAAGGAGGAGCGGTTCTGTGGGAAACCCTTTTGCCCTGGGGTCATTTGTACCGGGGGGGGGGGGTCTATCTTTTACCCTAAAGTATGTCCTCACCTACTCTTGAGGATGCAGATGTTGTTGTTAACAGTCCTCAAGTCGGCCACACTGCAGAAACAATCCAGGTTGACACCACTTGAACTGCCATGGCTCAGTGCTGTGAAATTCTGGGAATTGTAGTTTGTTGTGGCACTAAAGCTCTCTGTCAAAGAAGGCTAAACATCTCACAAATCTACAGTTCCCATAATTCCATAGCATTGAACCACGGCAGTGAAAGCGGAGTCAAACTGCATTAATTCTGCAGCGTAGATCCAGACCCAGTTCTCTTCTCTTCCTTGAGAGGAGGAGACATTTCAGACAGACTGGACTGCGGCTGCAATACATAGGAAACAAAGCTGGTCCTTTCAATGAATTCCCAGCTCCCATTTGGGTTTTTTAAAATAAGTATTTTTAATTTAGAAGCTTCCCAGTTCCTGATGCAACTGGGAGAGTTTGGGCTGCAATGGAGAGGAAATCCCCTCTTTTGACCCGATCTGCACTTTTTTGCTCTCATCCGTTTGGGATTCTTGGTGGCTTAAATAGCGAGATCTGTATGTGTTGTGTGTTGTATCTTTCTCTTCCTGACCTGACAGCTCCATCAAGGGCTGGTTCAGCCCCTACCACCGGAAGCACCAGTTTGGAAACCCCCGTAACCTGGAGAGCTTCGGGAGCAAAGTCTTAAAGTGAGTCTTCCCAAGAGGTCATGAGGGGTAAGGTCTTCCCTCCGCCTTACAAAACAAAAAAGAAGTCTGCAAGAGTGAGAAAGCCTCAGCCTTGGATAGGGTTGTGTTGCAATCCATCTTTTTGCCAAAGGGTGTCATTCTTTGCTAATTTTGTTCTTGCAGGGAAACACCAAGTACTTTTAGCAATTGTCTTCCTGAGGCAAGAGAGTATTTGAAAACTGGACAGCTTCCCAAGACTATTCACAGTTCAGGACTTATCCTGCGCAAAATTTGCAGAGAAAAGAGCCTTTTCTGTGTAGAAAACCACCTTTTCTGCACAGAAATACTATTTTCCATGCAAAAATACAGTCCGCCCTCTGTATCCGTGGATTTTTTTATTCACAGATTTCAACTATGCACAGTTTGCAAATATTTAAAAAATATATCCATTGCAAAAAGCAAACCTTGATTTTGCCATTTTATATAAGGATCACCATTTTATTACGCTATTGTATATAAAGGGACTTCAACATCCACAGATTTTGGTTTCCATAGTGTATGGGGGTGTGGGTATTGGAACCAAACCCCAGCGGATACCAAGGACCCACTGTAAAATGCTGATTCCTGTACAGAAAATGCTGTAGTTGGGGATAAATTTGTCCATGGTACTTTTGCTGTATTCTCTGCAAAATTACACATTGCTAGTATCCCTCCGGATGGGTTGGGAGGAAAATGTTGGGGACAAAGAGGGTGGTAGCCCACATGCCCAAATTTTGGGGGCACCCGGTTGCCAAGCATCTGATCTTTGGACTCTGAACTGGATCTTCTCTCTCTTTTCCCCCATGCCAGAGTCCATGAGGACTGGGAGAGCCTCATCCAAACCCTTCGCTCGCACATGGAGGCTATTTATTTTCCTGACACGGTGGAGGAATGGATGGAGGAGAATGTCAACCCACACATGGATCGGTTGCGGGAATTTGTCCGAGACTTCAAGGAAACCATTCGACTCAATGCCCGGCCCAAGACACTATAGAGTCACAAAATACTGGTCCAGAGACAGGTGCCATGACTTCTCCTCTGTTGTTGTTCCTTGAACCTTTGGGGAGGGTTGTGACAAAACATAGGGGGCTCATAGCCTGCCCACCCCGACCCCCAATCCTGACAGAGGATGGTAGGGCAGAGTTTGGTTCCAAACATTGCCGCAATGGATCGGTGAAGACATTTCCCAGTTTCCACTGGGTCTGGTTGCCCCTCTGCTGGGAATTCAAGCAGTGTGAACCAGGTCTGGTGCTGGGCTGAATTCTCCCCCATTTTGAGGTGGGGAATCTGTGGGGCCACCTCACCTGTTCTTTTGGGAAGAACTGGAGAAATTCTAGGACTGAACCAGGGGATGGTGGACACGGAGGCAAGAGAACTAAGCAATGCACCCTCCTCTTCCTTCTTTTCAAACACAGTTTACCTGTTTCCATGAGCAGCGTCAGATTCTTCTCTGTGTCCATCTATGGTCACCGTTTCCCACCACGATGACCCTTTGGGAAGGTACTAAACTGGAACATAGTGGCATTTCAGGATCGGGGGAGAAGAACTGTTGCATTGTTCTAGGAGGGTATTATAGTGAAAAGTGTGTGTGTGTGTGTGTGTGTGTGTGTTGTTTGATGCAGTTGTGGCCAACAACTGCTATGTTCGCAGGGTGGTAAATCTGCTCTGGGCTTTTGTTTGAACTTTAAAAAGGTTTTCCAAAGTCCTGAACCCTTCTCCCCCCAAAAGGTTCCAAATCGCTTTGATAGCTCCTTGGAAATTCAGAATAAAACCCAGAACCCCGTTGATGTGGGAATCGCACTCTCCCAAACTGGTTAAAACAATGGTTAAAAGAAACAGAAGCTGCTGTTGCCATTTTGTTTTAGGTTAAGCCACCACCACTACATGCTCCTATATGAATCCCCCCTTTTTTTCTTTGCTTGAAATTTGGGGAGGGGGGTGTCCACTGTGCCACATCCTTCATCCACCTCCCATTCCTCCCACAGACAGGCACAGATGGGGAAATCACCCTGGTTTGTTGCAAAGACTATTCCTTGAGCCCAGCCTCTCTATGGTTTTTTGCAGAGATATCCAAAAAGATGCTTACAGCAAGCAAACAAAAAAAATAAAGGGAAGCAGGAAACACCCACCACCCAATAATATAAGAATGAATTAATCCTCCCTCTTCTTTGTTGGCCTTTGCCACGTCTGCCTGGGCATTTTGGGATGTGTAGCATCTCTCTCAAATGGTCCTTTCCCAAATTCCCACCTGGGGGAGAAAGGATGGGCATTGTGTGGTCCTGATCGCTCTTTTTTAAGAAAAATCAATTCCCTGACTCATCCCCTCGGGGGAAGAAAATCCATTTTTGACTCCAAATTGTCCTCTGGGGGCATGGGTTTATTTTACCATGTTTTTGCCCTTTTATAGCAGAAAGATTTGGCTGTAAATCACTTCTTGTTTTAGAAAAAAAAGCCATTTCCTGGGCCTACAGTAAAAGCATGGCAAAAATGCCCCTTGGAGGATGAGGGTAACTCTTCAAAAACAAAAATCAAATTTGACCCCTGAAGGGGCTGGGAGCCCAGAAGATGTCCCGGGGGGGGGGGGGGCACACGTTGCCTACGGAGCACATTTTGTCCATTTATCTAAACTGACCAAAGGTGACTTTTGGGTCATCTAAACGGTCACTACCAGGTGCCACTGACCCTACTAATATGGCCCATCGAGGGTTGGGAGGCACCAAAAATACTCTCGCCCCATGTTACAGGATGAAGCCATTTCCCGACTTTAAGAGAAGGACGTGCCGGGCAACTGTCTATCCAAAGGGGGATGAGAGCAAATCCAGCCTGTTGGAAGTGGCAGCCAAGGGCACACATCCATCTTCCCCTGCCGCTTTTAGTCATTGCAAATGTTTGCCCCTTTTAGGGCAGAAAAGGCCAAGGACCGAGCACCGCAGCTTTGGACCCATTTCTTTGGTGGGGCAGACTTGGTGGGCTTGTGGCATAACTGTTGTGGTCTACATTGGCCTATTGCAAAGTATGCTTTTGCAAAGCTGCTGCAAACTTTGGCCCTCTTGTGTTAGGGGATCCTCCTTGGCCTTGTTCCAAAATGTTGGACAAATTCAATAGATGCAATGTGGGTGCCAACTGCTTCCCTGGGTGCAAGAGGTCTGGTTCGCTGCTAGGATCTCCAAAAGGCTTCCTCTGTGCAGAATGAAGAAAAGGGGGTCAACCATACTCCCTGCACCCCCAAATATCTATGAAACTAACTTCTCCATTGGACATGTTGAGCATTGAAGCCCCCAGCTTGCTCACCTTCAGTTTCACCCGGTCTTTTTACTTTGGTGCTCATTCTCCCCCAAAATAAAGGCTCTTAGAGTCCATATGAAGAAAGAGGATACACTCTCCATTGTTGTGGATTCTGTGCTGCTGGCGTGGGGCAGTGATTGACAGCTGTCACTCCTCCCGTCTTGATCAGATTTCCATTTGTTGGCTGATGTGTTTTGGTTGGACGTAACCTCTTAAGTTATGTTGCTGTTTGGGGCTTTTTTGCGGGGTGGGGAGGTTCTTGGGTTGTTGTTGTTGTTCTTGTTTGCACGGAACAGATTGCTTCTGTGATGTAGATGATGATGAAGATAATAATAATAATAATAATAATAATAATAATAAACAATAAAGGTATTTTTCTTATAAAGCAATGGTGTGCGGTTCACCATTGGTGCCATGTAGTTGTGGGACTTGGCCTAAGTTTGGTAGGGACTCCCAAGACTGGCGTTGCTTTGACATCTGTCCTTGTAGACTTTGGTTCTTATTCTGGAAATGTATTTATGTAATTTGAGCTAGTGGTTTGAGTGTTGGACTAGGACTTTGGGAGACTAGGATTCGAATCCCTGCTCAGTCTTGGAAATGCCCTGGGGGACTTTAGATACATCACACACTCTCAGCCTCAGAGGAAGGCAAAGGCAAACCTCTTCTGAAGAAATCTTGCCAAGAAACCCCCATGATAGGTTTGCCTTAGAGTCTCCATAATCCAGAAACTACTTGAAGACACACAACAACAATATATTTAGCTTAATTTAACCTCTGGTTTTCTTCTTATATGGGACTTAAGGCAGCTTACAACAAGGTTAAAACAAATTTGAGCCAAAAACCCTGACAATAAGAAAGCCAAAACAACAGTTACCCAAGCAATCCTATTAAACAGCTTCAGAAGACAGAAAGCTGAAAACGCTTTGCTTCCTTTTATTTAGCTGCTTGTTTTCTCTACTCATAAAAACATATCAGCGGTTTCCCAGCTCTACCATACAGCAATAAAAACCACTTCAGAAAGAAAGGAGAACTGGAGAATAGAACAAAATGGCCATTAAAAATCACAGGATAAGGTAGGATTGTAGTTTCAGTTTTCAAAGGACAACTAGAATGAACGGCAAAGAAAGAAAGGAGGCTGTGGGATAAGACGAGAAGGATAAAATAGTCCATAAAATAAAACTCTCAGATCCATAGTTGAATAAAAGCAACCTGGGTGCCACAAAATCATGTACAAGATAGCAGAGCTTGAAAAAGTTCATTTTGGTTGGACTGCAGCTCCCAGCATCCTTCAGCCAAAAAAGGAGAGAGAGAGAAGCGATGAAGAAGATCAGTGGCTAACAAACTAAATTAATGATAAGGTTGGAGTGCCATACTTCTTTCCACAGATGTGTTGGACAACAAACTCCATCATCCCCAGCCAGCAATCAGACTGGGATTTATAGGGAGGAGAAATTGAAACTCCCCCAGAGGTCACTTTTTTTAAAGTGCCAATAACAAAACCCGCCACTTGGGGGCAACATTGTTCAACCGAATTATTCTATACCATTTTTCTCTCCCTAATAGTTTCTAATCTTAGCAGTTGATATAATTAGTGACAACTGGTGGCTTCCATGTCAGAGGAGTGAATCCGTTCCAGGCTTCCATCTAAATTTTTAGGCGGTCTTGAAAATGCTGGACCTATTTTTTTGTAAGCAGCCCCTGCTAGATGTAACAGCAGCATGACAAATTAAAAAATGTCCCCTCTCCAAAAGTGAATCCATTTTGCATTGGGAAATTTCTCTCTGGGGAGGGGAGGAAAGGCCTGGCTCCATCATGGAGGCGTAATAATCCTAGGTTTTGGGATGAGGAGTGATGGAGACTCAGCCTCCTGGTCTTCTCTGCTGGGAAATGGGAATTCGCTCATCTTTCATCCTTCGCCGCTGAGCCTTGCTTTCCTGCAGCGTGGGAAATGTTCATGCAGCAGCCTCCAACCAGGGAGAGGAATCTGGGTCACTCAACGGCTTTTAAGTCCTGAGAGAGAAGCCGTGTTCCTCCCGGGGCATCAGAAACAGCAGCAGCGAGGGAAGGAGGGAGGGAGGGAGGCCATATGAAGACCTACGTACGTACGGATGGATGGATGGAGGAATGGATGCAGCCATCACTGCTTTGTTGTTGTTCACTGCCCTTGACTTGATCTTGACCCATGGTGACCCTCTGGATGAGACCTCTCCAAGAAGACCCTCTGTCCTCCGCTGCTCTGCTTAATTCCTGCAAACCCTTAATAAATACCCAAAGTGACTTCCTTCACAGAGTCTCTCCATCTGTCTCTTCCTCCTTCCTTCCCTCCACCTTTCCCAGCATTATTGCATTTTCCAAAGAGTCCTATCTTCTCATGATGTGTCCAAAGTACAACAGCCTCAGTTTGGTCATCTTGGCTTCGAGGGATATCTCTGGCTTGATCTGCTCTAGGACCCCTTTGTTGGTCCTTTGGGCTCTCCATGGGATTCTCAGCACTTTTCTCCAGCCCCACATTGTCTCAAATGCATTGGTTTTCTTCCTATCCTCTTTCTTAACTGTCCAGCTCTCCCATCCATCCATGGTAACAGGGAATACGACGGCTTCTGTAATTCTAACTTTTGTGCTGAGTTGTATATCTTTGTATTTTAGGATCTTTTCTAGTTCTTTCATAGCCACCCTCCCCATTCTTAGTCTTCTTCTGACTGCAGTCCCCATTTCTATCAATGTTTGATCCCAAGTATGGGAATTCTTTGACTATTTATATTTCTTCATTGTCTAGGTTGAACTTGTGAAGGTCCTCGGTGGTCATTATTTTGGTTTTCTTTATGTTCATCAGTAAGCTTGCCTTTGCACTTTCTTTTTGGATCTTCCTTAGGAGGTGTTCCGGGTCTGTGAGGTTTTTTGCTAGTATTACGGTGTCATCTGCGTATCTCAGATGGTTGATATTTCTTCCTCCTATTTCACTCCTCCTCCTTCTGTCTCCAAGCCTGCTTTTCTCATAATATGTTTTGCATACAAGTTGAACAGATCCGATGAAAGGATGCAGCCTTGCCTGAGTCCTTTTCCAATTGGGAACCATTCTCTTTCTCTGTCTTCTCTTCTGACAGGAGCCTCTTGTCCTGAGTTCAGATTTCTCATCAGGAATATCAGATGTGTTGGCACTCCCATCATGTCTTTAAGGGCTGCTAGAGAAGGAGAAACCCTCAGTGAGGTTTATTGCAATCCCTTTGCCTTGGATGCACCACTTGGGAAATGAGTTTGAAGGCTAAGGCTGCATCCGCACTGCAGAAATAAATAATCCAGGTTGACACCACTTTAACTGCCATGGCTCAATACTGTGGAGTTATGGGAACCATCTGTTGTTGTGGCACCAGAGCTCTTTGACGGAGATGGCTAAATATTTCACAAATCTACACATCCCAATTTTCCATAAGCAATGAGCCATAACAGTTAAAGTGGTGTCAATCTGCATTACAGTATTTCTGCAGTGCCTGAATCATCACCATTTCCTCCTCCTCCTTTCCTCTGTGTGCTCTTTTTGAATCACAAAGAATAAAGTCATCAGAAGGATTAATAATAATAATAATAATAATAATAATAATAATATAGTAGTAGTAGTAGTAGTAGTAGTATTTCTTACCAGCCTCTCCCCATGGATCAGCCCTAATACAGTCAGCCCTCCATATCCGCTGATTCTTTATCCACAGATTCAATCATCCACAGCTTGGAAATATTTTTTAGGAAATGAATTCCAGAAAGCAAACCTTGATTTTGTCTTTTTACTTTGTCATTGTATTTAATGGGAGCTGGAGCATCCATGGATTTTGGTACTCACGGGGGGGGGGGGGGGGGTGTCTCCTGGAACCAAAAGCCGGCTAAGGGTACCATGAACCCATTGGAATAATAATCATCTCCCATTGCATTTAATGGGACCTTGAGCATCCATGGATTTTGATACCCATGGGTACGGTGTGTGTCCTGGAACCAAAACCCAGCCAAGGGTACCAAGGGCCCATTGTAATAATAATAATGATAGAATCATAGAGTTGGAAGAGACCACAAGGGCCATCCAGTCCAACCCCCTGCCATGCAGGAACTCCCAATCAAAGCATCCCTGACAGATCCCCCATTGTATAGCATCCCTGACAGATACCCCATTGTATTTAATGGGACTTGGAGCATCCATGGATTTTGGTACCCACAGGGTGCGTGTGTGTGTGTGTCCTGGAACCAAAACCCTACCAAGGGCCCATTGTACTGGGTGGTCTGTTTGGCATTTCTGCCCCGGCCCAGTTCTCTTGCCACTTGGATCCATGCCCAAAATGTCAAGCGCAACAAGTCCCCGGAGTGCTGAGCAAACACCTCTGTCCTTCCGCTCTTGTGGGCGCCTGCAGCTGCTGAAGCTGACCCCTTGTTCTCTAATAAGCCGGGAGCCCTTTGGATTAAGGGCTGGGAGGACAGATGCCACCATGCGTGAATGTTTGTTTGTCCTGGCATGGTTGGGAGATCGCAGACCGGCTAGCAGAGAGGATATCCCTTCAGGATGCTGGCAGATCCGCAGAGGGACACCGGACGCTACAGAGTCGAGCGGGAGGACCTAGAAATTCCTAAAGAGAACGAACTGATCAAATCCGTGAATAATCAAAGCTGCAAATGCGGAGGGATGTCTGTACAGTTTAGGTATTTCTTCTCCCAGCCTCTTTAGGCATGCAATGTACAAAAATGAGGCTGGAAGCTCTGTGGGGCAGAGACCACTTTTATTTATTGTTTTACCTTTCAGTTACAATAATGCTTGCCTTTTGCCACAGTGCAAAGCAATCTCTTAAGGATCTCCCGTCCAAGGATTAACCAGGCCTGGTCCTGCTTCCTGTTCCGAAAATAAGGTAATATCAAGTTAGCACGCAAGTCCAAAATCCCCGTCCTTGGAAATATGAAGGTGCTTTATACTGTGGTCCATCCAGACCAGTATGGCTAACCAGAGTAGCTCTACAGGGTTTCAGGCAGGAATCTTAGCTCTGATCTATTCCTTTCTGGGGAGTCTTCCATCCAAAGACTAACTTTGGCCTGACTCTGCTTAGCTTCTGAAATTAGAGATTTGGAAACCTTGTCCTACATACAGTCCCTTGGGCTCCATCAAGCCCTGTGCAGATATTGCTGAGTTTACAAAGCCGATGAGCTCCTGGGTGTGACTTCTTTCAGAGAAAATTTGGTACCAGAGGCAAAGAAAAGGAAGAGGCTCCTCCGCCGCAATAAAAGAAATGCAGGTCGGTATGCCTTCAGCAAACTTTTCCTCCAGATCCGCACATGCAAAATCAAACAACTAAGTCAGCCTTGCAGAAGGAAATAAAGACATTTTGGAAATATTGTTTAGGCATCCATAGAAAAGGATCATCCAAAGGAACCGAGGGGATGCAGACTCACAGCAAACAGAGGAGTGCTAGATGTGATTGTGAACAATTTTCAAGGACTCTAAGCCTCTGCAATGCTAAAAATTTAAGGATTAACAGAAGAATCCCATGGAGGCCCAAATTCTTCTTGGGGAGCAATGTCCTCATTTGTAGGTGCAGCATCACCATTCAGCATAAGGTTTCATATTGATTCCCAGTCTCCGGTCCTCCAGGTGTTTTGGACTTCAACTCCCAGAAGCCTCAGCCATCTTGGCCAATTGTCTGGGATTCTGGGAGCTGAAGTACAAAACATCTGGAGGACCAGAGATTGGGAACCACTATAGCACAATCAGTGTGTAACTCCCCATAAGATTTGCAATACGGAGCAAAAATGTCAGGTCTCAGCCAGCAAGACCCTTTAGAAATCATCACATGAAAAGAACTACACACAGGAACATGATTCTCCTATTGTTGCTCTCTTCTCCCCTTTCTGCCTCTATGCTTTTTTTAAATTTTATTTTGCCAGATGAAGAAATGTATGTGTTTTGAAAACTTGCACCGAGAACCGGGTGCCTTCTTGGTTGGCCTAACAGAGCGATGGTTGCAATAAGGGCTTTATTTGCCTGGTGGGAAATGCCTCTCTTCTCCCTCCTGCATTTGCGATCTCTGACAGGAGCGCTCATCTCTCCATCAGCATCTAATCATCTAATTGTTTGCTGCCCAGTGACCTTTCGGAGCCCACGAGCGTGATATTATGAAAGCGTGGAAGGGTCACCATCGTGGCGTCCGGGAAGGACCTAAGCCGGCAGACCGCCAGCCTTTCGTATGGGATGAGCAACAATCACACCCCATTGTGCGGCGGCCACAAATTCAGTAAGGTGCAAATTTAAGGCTCTCCGAGCGACTCCAGACATTGGTTTTCCTTTTGCTACCATTCCTCATTTCACTCTTAATGTTATTTTGATTTAAAGCAAGAATTGTCACACTTTGGCCCTCCAAGTTGGGTTGGACTTTGGCTCTCAGACTACAATCCAAATTCATTTTTTGCCTCCACCTGGAGAAGGCCTTCCTCTTTCCATATTTTGATGTACTTGCGCATTCCTTCCATTTTAAAAAGTCTGCTTCGCGCCAGCGTGCGGCCCTTGACCGCTTGCCTTTCCTGGGCAAAATATCACCTGCGTATAAAGCGATTTTATGGAGGTAATCATGAAGTTGGGCACCCGTGATATCGGGGTTAAGTCCAATTAGATTAGCTAGCGATTCTGCGGATAAGGCAAAGAAAAGAGGAGATAGCAGGCACTCTTGTTTGGTGCCATGGTGCAATCCCCACTTTTTCATAAAGGATGCTGGGCTTTTGTGGAGGAGGGACCGCTTTTTATTTATAGATAGAAGTCAGCTGTGGCTGGCCTTTACAAGGATGTCCTTCCATCTCTGTTTGCTATTTCCTCTCTGCCCACATTGTAGCAGGTGCAAATGCCAACCACGCTTCCCAGTTTAATGCACTGGGCAAGATCTGGGATGAAGGGAGCACACACTGGGCAACGGTTGGCAAGATATCCCTCCGTCGTCTTTAACATAAAAATCCTCCTTGTGCCATGCAGAAGGAACCGCTGCCTTGGTGATTTCAGCCAGCGCCTTGGCCTCAGACGTCAACTGGGAAGCCTCATGCTTCCGATCTATGCAATGGGTATAATCTCAGTTTTGCTTTCTCTACATCAAAAACAACGTATGCACGAAACGGTCGTATTTTTTGGACAGCCTGACAAATCTGACAAATCGTATGAGCCAGGGCTCAGTTCATCCTTCTTGTTCGATGCTAGCAAAGGGAAGCACTGTGGTTGTGTTTTAATTATAATATGAGGCTGTCCAAGGAGACCCTGGTTCGAATCCCAGATTCGGCATCAGGCACAGTGCATCCCGTTCCCCTCCAGCAACAGCCCTAAAAGGTAGCTTAGAAAGAGGAACTGTCAGTTGCATCTACACTGCAGAAATAATCCAGGTTGACACTATTTTAACTGTCATGGCCCAGTGCTATGGAATTCTGGGAACTAGACATTTAGCCTTTCTTTGTCAGTGCCCCAGAAAATTAAAATTCCCAAGATTCCATTGCATGAAGCCATGGCAGTTAAAATAGAGTCAACCTGGATTATTTCTGCAGTGCGGATGCGGCCGACAATTCTTCTTTCTTTGTCTCAGTCTGACCTACCTTACAGGGCTGTTGTAGGAGGGGAGTGGGAAAACTCTTACCCCTCTCCCTCTTTGGAGGAAAGGTGAGATAGGAGTGTAATGAAGCAAATGTCCAAGATTGAAGAAATAATGGCTGGAAAATAGAGTGGGACTTATGTCTTCCTAAGCGGTATCGCATGTGTGGGACACAGCATCGAGTCGTTTTGCAACATCTGTATTTGCATGGCGTTCCTGCATCTGTTGCGGTGGTTGATACACAACAACCCGACACACAAAGGGCACCAATGCCCATCAGGCACAAACCTCCTGGGAAGGGTTGGCACACACCAAAAGTGCCCAGTGTGCCTCCAAAATGCCCAAAGCGCACCAAAGCACCCTTGTCCAGATGTGCATCTTCATCTGTCACCAAGAAGGTTTTCTTGCACATCTGCAACATTCCTACAGATTTGTAAACTTCCGAAATGCAGACTGCGATGGAAGAATCTCGGCCGTTAAGAATAGCAACAACAAAATGCCGTGAAAAGGCATGTTTTCTTTAAATACTACTACTACTACTACTAATTGGTTTCGCAGCCTTCCAGGTACGTTGGAGTTTTGAACCCTTGGATTCTGTCCCAGAATCTGTGCAGTTTCCGCCGATAATAGGATCCAGGGATGCTTTTCGTACTTGTTCTTACTACTGAGACGGAGTGGCCTAGTGCTTTGAGCGATGGGACTATGACTCTGGAGACCAGGGTTCGAATCTCAGCTTGGCCATGGAACCCTACTGGGTACTCTTGGGGGAGTCCCACTCTCTCAGCCTCAGAGGAAGAATTCAAATCTAGAGCTGTGTTAGTCTGTAAAATCAGTATGCAAAGGGATCTTGCAGCACCGTTGGGCCTCATTGAAAGAAGTTGGCAGCATGCAATTTCCCACTTAAATCCAACGCATCTGAGGAAGTAGACTGAAGTCTAGGAAAGCTGCTGCTGCTGCCAACTTCTTTCTTTCTTTCTTTCTGTCTTTCTTTCTTTCTTTCTGACTCCACAGACTAACACGGCTACTATCCCTTTGAATTCTCTGAAGGATCTCTGCAAGATCTCTTTGCACAGCCTCAGAGGGAGGCAACCATCCATGGCCAAAGAAAGCCCAAGAAGAACCCCCCTCCCTCCCCAAGTCAGAAGGCGCACAGCCACCACCAAAAGATGGAGACCCCCCCCCCCAAAAAAAAAAGAAAGGACCTGTTTCCAAGGAAGGGGGGAGAGAGAGAGAGAGAGAGAGGAACGACATGGAAAGGCCAAACATCCCTGCTTGCCCGAGTGTCTCCAGGGGTCTGCAAGGGCAGGGCAGGCAAGGATGGTCCTGGGCGGCTCTCTGCATGCGCTCAGAGGCGCTCTGCACCTCCTTGGACCACGGGGGGGGGGGGGGGAGGAGGAGGAGGAGGAGGAGTTGGGGAAAGATCCCCTTCTTGCAGGTCCTTCCTTGCAGTCCTTCTTGCTCGGTGTGTGTTGTGTTGTGTTGTGTGTCTGGTGCTGCCTTGGTCCCTGGCCGGGGCTCCGGAGCCGCAGAGGAGGCCAGGAAGGAGGAGCCGCCCCAGAGCCAGAGCCAGAGCCAGAGCCAGAGCCAGAGCCAGAGGCTGCGGAGCCCCAGGCAAAGGCAGGCCCCCCAGCCTCCCTCTCCATCTCCATCTCCCCCTCTGGGCACCCATTGCGCACCGCCGCCGCTGCTGCAGCCGCCCTCGGCCTCCTCCTCCTCCTCCTCCTTCTTCGCCTGGATCCCTTCCCTGGAGAAGGATGCTCTGCCTCTGCCTCTGCTTCCTCCTCCTCCTCTGACCCCCTCCCTCCCTCCCTTTCCCTTCTTCCCTCCCTTCCTTCCTTCCTTCCTTCCTTCCTTCCTTCCTTCCTTCCTCCCTTCCTTCCCTCCTTCCTCCTTTGCTGGCCCGGCAGCCATGGGCAAGGACCAGGAGCTGATGCAGGCGGTCAAGGCGGAGGACCTGGGCGCCGTCCAGAAGCTGCTGCAGAGGCCCAAGCCGGGAAAGGCCAGTGAGTAGCCAGGAAGGAAGCCAGGAAGGAAGGGAGGAAAAAGGAAGGGAAAAGGAAGGAAGGAAGGAAGGCGCACAGGGACAGCCAGAGGGAAGGGGAGAGGGAGAGGGTCTCTTGCGGGTCCCCCCCCCCATCACCCCCCCCCAGGGACCCCTCCAGGAGAGGAGAGGAGAGGAGAGGAGGGCTTTGCAGGCAGGGACCCCCGCCGCCTCCTTCCTTCCTTCCTTCCTTCCCTCCTTCCTCCCTTCGCCTCCATCTTCTTCTCCTTGGGGAGGGAAAGGGAGGACGGGGGCTTCTCCTAGGGCTCCTCTGGGGCCAAACATGGCCGGAGATGCGGGGGGGGGGGGAGGGAGGGAGGGATGCCAGGCATTGCTGGGAAGGAAGCCTCGCCTGCAGACCCCCCAGGAGCCCCCCCCCCCGCCTTCGGTGGGCATCTTCCCTGGCAGACCCCCCCCCCCCCTCCCTCCCTGTGGGAACTGCTTTGGGGATGATGGATTGCCATTCAGGATCCACGCTGGAAGAAACCCAGTTTGGCACCCCTTTGGTTCCAGTCGTGGATGGAGACAGGCATGGAACCAGTCTTGGGGGGGGGCGGGGGGGGGCTCATGCCAGTTTAGAGCCGGGTCAAGAGTGGTTTGGAGCAGCTTTGGCTTGGAAGGCGCTTGGGACTGGCTTCCACAAGGGAAGGAGAGCCAGTCTGGCCCTGGGTTGGTTGCAGTTGCACATCCATGCAGGAATGGCACCGGTTTGGGGCTGGATCAGGAGTGGCTTGGTGCAGCTTTGGTTTGGGACTGGACTGCAATTCAGGATCTCTAATGGAAGGAGACCCAGGGTGGCTGCCCTGTGCATCCAGTTTGGGGCTGGTGCCGCTTTCGAGTCCGGCTTGGTGCAGCTTTGGTTTGGACCCAGCTTGGTGCTGGAGCAGAGAGACTGTTCTGGCCTTGGGTGGCAACCAAGGGGCCTTGGCATCTTTGTACTTGCAGGTCTGGTTTTTGGGAGGGCCCTCCTGCATGGCTCCTGAGGGCCCAGAGAGGATTGCCACACAGGGCTTGCCTTGGCATCCCAATTTCTGTCTGTGCAAAGTGTGAGGCTGGCAGTGGGCCGCAGCCAAGGAGCCAAGGGTTGGCGGCATGGAGTGGGAATCCTGCCCTCTCCTTCCTCCCTTTCCTCTTTGCCTGGCTCTGTCCATTCCTTTTGGGTGTGTGGCCTCGGGTCTGGCCTGCTTCGCTCTTGCCCACCGAGGGATGGATTGCAGCAACGTCTACGTTTTTCTGGAGAGAGTCAGTGCACATTTTGGAAATTTCCCCCCATTTGGATGTTATCCAGGGATTCCTGGCATGAGCCAAATGCTCAGTCTATCGGTCTGACTGTGTGGGTCGAAGGGGCATTGCTCTCCTAAAGCCCATCATCCTCTTTTCTGGGCCGTCGGAGGGGGACAGGGCATTCTTCGGTTTCCTAAGGAGGAGGTTAGGTGGCACACTAGAGATGTAATAGGCCCTGTTTGTGGTGACCCTTTGGCTCTCTGTCTGTGGTCAGCCAACCCTCGGACCCAGCAGCGGGCATCAGCCAGAGGTGCCCCATCTCCTGGACTTCCCCCATTGCCTGGAGGACACTGACCGCTGGTGGTTCCCATGTCAAGAGGGCAAGGAATCCAGGTCAGGTTTGGGTTGACAGCGCCTTTCCAGCCTGGATCAAAACCTGGAGTGGACTCACTGCCCCACTGGCATGGGACCCATCAGCCACCGCTGCTGGAAGCTCTGGGATTTGTGAAGGTTTTCATTAGGACTCATTGATACAGAAAATGTCCCCCATGGACTCTGGCAATGAAAAGGAGATGGTGGAGTTTGAGTCCTGGGAGCCAGATGTTCTGGGCAGAATATTTCTGGAAAGCACTTCCCACTTTGTCGCTGTCAAGTGAGGAATTTCAAGTCTCGGTCAGTTCCAAGCCCTAAGGTCACTCCAGCTTTCAGGAGTGGAAAAGCCTGGAAAAAGCCCTTTTGAAATCTAACAAATTTGGGTGCCTTAAGGGTGGCAGCAGCAGCAGCAGCAGCAACTTGGCTGGGAGACCAAACGGCTTCTTGCAAATTTTATTTATTATTTACTTATCCCTTTTCATACCCTGCCTTTCTCCCTCCAAGGAACCCAAGGCAGCTTCCAAAATTTAAAATACATCACAGAAGTTATTTTAAAAATAAATAACTATTTAAGAGATACAAGGCCAGATGGAAACCATCCCCACGGCTCCACAAGGGATCTTACATATAGGGGAGGCTCCTGTGGTTCTCTTTCCTGGAATATTTGCATTACAGGGTGAACTCTCTGTTAGTATGTACTTTCTTTTTAAAAATCTTTGGTAAGCTGCCTTGACTCCCAAACTGGGGAAAAGGCTGGGGGATGATGGGGATGATGATGATGATGATGATGATGCATCTATGTTCCTTCAAGTCACCTGTTGACTTATGGTGGCCCCATGAATTTCATAGGATTTTCTTAGGCAAGGAATTGTCAGAGGTGTTTTTTTCCAGTTCCTTCCTCTGAAACAGACCTTGCAGCACCTGGGATTCTTTGGTGGTCTCCCATTCAAGTACTAACCAGGGTTGGCTTTGCTTAGCTTCCAAGATCTGGCAGGAATCTGGTGCCTTTGGAGTATTTAGTCCTTGATCTGTATTGTACGCCTGTGTGCCTTCATGTGGTCTATCAACTGATGGCAACCCCATTAATTTCATAGGGTTTTCTTAGAGAAGGAATATTGAGAGGTGGCATCAGTAACAGCACCTTGAATTTGTTGTCAGTCTCTCATCCAAGTACTAACCAGGGCTGACCCTGCTTAGCCCCCAAGATCAGGACCATGCTAGCCTCCGATAGCCAATATTCTCATGCTTTTTAGGGTACTTTTGTTGTCGTGTGCCGTCAAGTCATTTCCGACTTATGGCAACCCTAAGGCTATATCATGGGTTTTTCTTAGCAACATTATTCAGAGGAGGTTTGCTATTGCCTTCCCCAGAGGCTGAGAACATGTGACTTGCCCAATTTAGGCCCTGTGTTTTATTCTGTGTGTCTGTGCCTTCAAGTCACCTGTCGACTTAGGGCCGCCCCATTCATTTTGTAGGGTTTTCTTAGTCAAGGAATCCTCGGAGGTAGTTATGCCAGTCTCTGAAATAGAACCTCCAGTGCCTGGTATTCCTTGGCGGTCGCCCATCCAAGGACTAACCAGGGCTGACCTGCTTAGTTTCCAAGACCAGGTGGGATCTGGGGCTTATAGGATATTGTGGCATTTTGGGTCTCTCTGCCATGTCTCCCTTCCTAGGCTCTCCCACCCATCCACCCCAAAAGTGAAAATGTGCAAGTGATGTACAGTTGCTTCTATTTGCAAAGAAGATGCAGCCATCCATGACTTTTAGGTTTTCTTAGGAGAGATGTTTTGGGGCCTTTGGGGTCTGAAAGGGTCCTGGGCTCCCCTTCCCCAACACAATGGCTTGGTTTTTAAGAATGAGTCGGAAGAGGAAAGCAAAACTCCCCTTGTGTGCATCATATTTAAAATTAATTTTGCAATTTCAACCTGGGGCCTCCAAGTTGCAGCCAGCAATTTTCGCCTGTCCTTGGAAGCCAGGCCAGCAATGGGTCTGTCTCCCTGCTGGACTTCTGCCCAAATTTGAAAACCACCGTTCGAGGCGTGGAAATTTGGCAGGAATATGGACATGACAACACCGAGCACAAATCCATCTTCTTGTGTTGTGTGTTAAACCCTGCTTGATTGCAGAGGCCAGCAGTTTCTTGTTGCGTGACTTTTCTGATTTATGGCAACCTTATATTGCAGGGTTTTCTCAGCAAGATTCGTTCCGTAGGGCTTTGCCTTTGCCTTCCTCTGAGGCTGAGAGAGCGTGACTTGGCCAAGATCATTCAGTGGGTTTCTATGGCACTGACTTATGGCAACCCTATCGCAGGGCTTTCTCAGCAAGATTTGGTCAGAGAGGGGTTTTTCTTTGCCTTCCTCTGAGGCTGAGAGAATGTGACTCGGCCAATGGGTTTCTGCGGCTCAGCAGAGATTCAAACCCTGGTCTCCAGAGTCATAATCCAACACTCAAACCACTACACCATAAAGTTGACTTGACAATAAATAACGACGACAACAACATGTTACGATACACTATCCTGGCTTTCACAATTCCTTAAGCATTTTGCCCTTCCTCTGAAGCTGAGACAGTGTGATTTGCCCAAAGTCACTCAATGGGTTTCTATGGCCAAACGGGGGTTCGAACCCTGCTCTCCCAGAGTTGTAGTCTATACCCTATAGATTTTTTTTTAATATTTTGTCTTTTAAAAATTATTGCAACCCTCCTTGAATCCTATTGTGGGAGAAAGGTGGGATATAAACACTGGAAATAAAATAAATAAAATACCATATATATATATATATATATATATATATATATATATATATATATGTATACACACACACACACACACACACACACACATATATATATATATATATATAATTTGAAATGTTTAGACTTCGGCTGTCATCCTGCACAATTTTTGTCCAAAAAGAGAAACAAGGAACAAGTGCAGAGTATTCCACTGAAATATTTCATGCAAAGTTGGAATTATTTTTGCAAACTTGGGCTTTTTTCCGATGATTGCCAGTTTGGGTCCCTTTCGCGTGAAAAGGAAATTGTAGGCCATCATTTCGTTTCATTTAACTCTATGCAAAACGATCAACCTCCCTCTGGGCATGGCTGGGTACATTTCTTCATAGGCATAAACACCTTCCAAGTATTGATTATCTTGCTGGCCTATTATTATTATTATTATTATTATTTAGAGGAGGGTTATTTTTCTGCAGAAAATTCCTCTTTGTGGCTTTATTGGGGATCTTGCATTCTTGCTAATTTTCTATTCCCTGCTTTTATGCATTTCTTCCCGCTCTTCATTTTGGGGTTGATCCCATCAAGGGGGGACTTCTTTCCTTTGGGAAAGTTTGCATACCATAATAAGAATACCTAAAATATTTTTTAAAAAATTATTTTTAAAATATGTTCAAGAGTTGTTGCCAGCTAGTATTAGAAATGTGGAGATTTGGGGGCCATGCTAGCATGGAATAGTGCTTTGAGAGTTGGTCTGTGCCTCTGGAGACCAGGGTTCGAATTCCAGCTCTGCCATGTGAACCCGTTGGGTGACCCTGGGTGAGTCACACTCTCTCAGCCTCGGGGGAAGGCCATGGGAAACCTCCTCTGAACAAATCTTGCCAAGAAAACCCTATGATAGGTTTACCTTAGGGTCTCCATAAGTTGGAAACGACTTGAAAGTACACAACAACAACAACAACAGTAGCAATGGAAAGAGAATATGTTTTTATTTTTGTCATTGACTTCCTGTCATGGAGGCTTCAACTAATGGGGGCCTTGTGAATAACACAAGAGACACCTTTGTGCACCAACTTTCCCACTCAGGTCTTGCAAAGCCAGGGCAACCGCTGAGGCTCCACTGATGGCTTCCATCTGTCATACAGTCTTTCCCTTTTCTTACTAAATTCCACTTTTATAGCATGATCATCTTTTCCAATGAGCCATGTCTTCCCATAATACATCCCAAGTAAACTTTTGCTATTTTAAATCAAGTTGGGTTTGATTTATGGCACCCCTGGAAATGAGAGACAGCCAAGAAACCCAGCTTTGTACAGCTCTGCTCAGGTCTTGCAAACTCAGGGCAAGCATGGCTTCCTTGATGGAATCGATACACCTTTCTTGTGGTCTCCTTTTTCCCCAGTGCCTTCCACTTCATGCAAGAAACCCAGCTCTGAACAGCTCTGCTCAGGTCTTGCAAAGTCAGGGCAAGCATGGTTTCCTTGATGGAACCATTCCACCTTTCTGGTGCTCTTTCTCTTCTCCCATGTGTTTCACTTTACCAAACTTTATCCTTTTTTCCCCAATGAATCCTATTATCTCATGATGTGTCCAAAGTACAGTAGCCCTCATGGAGTCATTTTGCCTAATAGGGAGAAATCTGGCAGAATTACCTCCTGTTTTGTTCTGTGCCACCAAGTCAACTTTGATGTATGGTAATCCCCAGAACAAGAGACCTGCTCAGGTCTTGCATTATATTTATTATTATTATTATTATTATTATTATTATTATTATTATTATTATCATTGCACATTCAGATCCGTGGCATCCTTGATGGAATCGATCCACCTGTCATGCAGCCTTCCTTGTTTCTTGCTGTTCTTCTTTGTGCCTTCAAGTCATTTCTGACTTAGGGCGACCTTATCCTGGGCATATTCTTGGCAAGACTTGTTCAGAGGAGGTTTGCCCTTGCCTTCCTCTGAGGTTGAGAGAATGTGACTTGCTCGAGGTCACCCAAAGGGTTTCATGGCTGAGCTGGGCATTGGAGCCTGGCCTCCTCCGGAGTCATAACCTCTATGCCATGCCAGCATTTTGCTTTCCACCTAAACTAGAAAGGCTCTTGCAAACCCAGGTCAGCTGTGGCTTCCTTGATGGACTGAATCGATGCACCTGTTGCATGGTCTCCCTCTTAAAACTCAGGCAGGCGCAAAGGGGAAGAGGGTATCTATCCTTTGGATAAGCTGGACTGGGGCAATGGGGGGCTTCATGGGGCATGGCCTACCCCTTGAACTGCGGCTGGAAGTGGACTGGCATCAACCATGGAGCCCCATCGCCTTGGAACCTGCTCCGGTCAGCAGCATTTTGCACCACCGGAGTTTCCAAGGGCAGCCCTGCAGAGACCCTGTTACGGCAGTCCAGACGTAAGGTAACCGAGGCATGTATCACTTTCCGAAAGATGACCTGGTGAGGGCTTGGGTTCTTCTTGCACCCCCAAAAGTTGTTTTTGCAGCCTTGGACTCCTTTAGATAGATGTCCTTTTGCCTTAAAATCGTGCCAGCTATTTCTCCTGAAAACCTCCAGCAGGAGAGGTCTTTTATTTTAACACAGAAAAATACCTATATCTTTGCAATCCCTGTTTTTCAGGTATCCAACTGCCCCAGCCATATTGGTTCCTCCTCTTGGTGGAATTTCTAGGGCCAGAAATGCATCCGCACTGTGGAAATAATGCAGTCTGGCATCGCTTTTAAGCTCCATCCTGTGGAATCTTCTTGGGATTTGTAGTTTCACAGGGTCTTTTGCCTGCTCTGCCCCAAGAGGGCTGGTGCCTCCCAAAACTGCAAATCCCAGGATTTTGTAGGATGGAGCCGTGAAAAGTGGATAAAGCTTTTTTTGGAGGAAAGGATGCCTAGGGAAGGGAAGGGAAGGGAAGGGCAGGACAGAGATTTGTAAAACCGATGAATGGTGCCCTGTGGCGGCATCTCCTCTCCTTTAACCAGGGCTGCAGAACAGACCTTGGGGTCATCCAATTAAAGTAAGCGGATTGGCATTCGGATCCAGACTCCGAAACGAATGCCTTCCCAAAGAGCATCATTAACGTGGTTGTGGGGCATTTGCAAGAGGGAGTCTCCTGTTTGCACCACATTTGCAAGAGATGAGATCAGAGCTTGGAAAAGGGGACTTAGTTTTGAAATGCCAGCTCCCAGCCTTGCAGGATTTTGGGAGATATAGTCCAAAAATTACAATATTTTCCATGCTGTGGTTAAGAGAGTCTTTGTGCTGGGACTGGCAAAAGCCAGGTTGAAATGCATCTCAAAATGAAACCTACCTCAAAGGTTTGTCCTGAGGATTGCAAAGGGCTTGTCTGCACAATTAAAATAAAAATACTCCTCATTCCAGTCAAATATAATGTGATCTGGCCACACACAATTTGCAGGAGTTTGGGCTTTTTGCTGGAGGTGTTGAAAAGCTTCTTAAACTCTGTAGGAAAAAGGTTTCTCAGTGTTTACAGTGTATCTGCAGAAATGCACATTATTGCATGTGTGCCAGCCATCTACTTTGCAGGGATTCACATGGCTCTGTGTATTATTATTATTATTATTATTATTATTATTATTATTATTATTATTATTATTAGGCCTTCTGGATGGCCATCTGTCACGGGGGGGTGCATTGATTTTGAGTTCCTGCATGGCAGAAGGGGGTTGGACTGGATGACCCTTGGGGTCTCTTCCAACTCTGTGATTCTGTGATTCTATTCTATGATGATGATGATGATGATGATTAGCAGTAGTAGTAGTAGTAGTATCCTGCTTTCCTCCCAAAATTGGAACTCGAAGCGGCATTTTCGGCAGAGGCAGGGTGAATAGATGCAAAATTGCACAGGAAAGTGACCCCCCTCCCATTAACCATCTAAGTGAATGGGTGAAAATGCACAGCCATTTCACATAATACATTTATGTGTACCCAAAAGAGGGAACAGTAGAATTGTATATAGAGTCCTGGATCTCCTTGGAGCAGAAAACAGAAATAAACCACAGGCTAACAAACCCTTTGACAAAGAATTTCATTTTCTAAAAAGGAAATGGTAGAATTATTTTTAAACAGCTGGCCATTCCTCTGTTCATCCTTGCCCTCTGCCTAGCTGGAGGCTTTTTAGCAGCATCAGCATTGGGAGGATGGAGAAACAAAGATATTTTTTTCATGCTGGGTTACAGCAATGCATTTGCAGCAAACCATGCCATAAATCTTGATCTGGGAAAGAGTGAGATTGTATTCTCCTTGATGCATGCTACTGCTGTTTGCATGCTTCAATGCAACATACCTTAAGTTAAAAGGTAGCTGTCTCCAAG
Organism: Phrynosoma blainvillii; assembly: GCA_026167975.1. Classification (NCBI taxonomy): domain Eukaryota; kingdom Metazoa; phylum Chordata; class Lepidosauria; order Squamata; family Phrynosomatidae; genus Phrynosoma; species Phrynosoma blainvillii. Next base: position 1,050,541 of record JANUYF010000012.1, read on the forward strand.
TTCCCTTACTGAGCATCCATGAGCACCAAAAATGGAAAGGAGGAGCACATAAGCTTTTTGCACCAGGTACTCCTAGCATGTTAAAAAAGCATAGATTAGGGCTAGATCCATGCTGTAGAAATGATGCAGTTTGACCCCACTTTATTCTCAAAGGCGGCAGGTGAACCCCAGCCTCTCTGGTTTTTAATGATTTGCTTTTAAAGATTTGTTTTTGTGGATCATTGGCTGACTTGATGTCTTGTTTCACCCAACTCCTGGTTTGCACAAAACAAGGATACCTTCATGGGGCCAACCAAGATGTACAATATACCTGATGCGAGCTTTCGAAGCTGCACTGACTTCTTCTTCGTCAGGCTAAGAATCATAGAAGAGAAAGAAACGATTTCTTCTGTATGATTTTAAACACCTTTGCCTGATGAAGAAGAAGCCAGCGGAGCTCTGAAAGCTTGCAATGTGTATTTTGTGCATTTTGGTTGGCCCCATAAAGGTATCCCTGTTTTGTGGATTTTGGGTGATGCTGTACTTTGCTATATGGCCAACACAGCTACTTCTGGATGTGAAGACAACTCCTGTTTTGCTTTTATTATGTTTATTACATAATAAAATGTTATTATTTATTATTGTTTAATCCACTTTTATTCTCAGCCACCTTGAGACTCGTGTAAAAATGTGGAATACAAGCCCTGGAGTCAGTCTGATCCATAATTGAACATTTAGGACCGATGATGGAGTCTCCCATCTTCAGCCTCATTCTGATCAATAAATACATCTTGCTGAAAGCAGAACCATGGGATCAATGGTTGATTGGTAAATCCCATTGATTCAATGGGTCTACTCTACTTTGGACGCCTTGGGGTGGACCTGATCCGTAACCCATCTCCCAAACAAAACACTTGGGATTCTTGTTTCTTTTGTGAATCAATTTTGATCCTTTAGGCTCATGTTGGTGCAGGACCGAATGGCAGCCTCTGGCCTGTGGTTTTTAAAATAGTGTTTTGGGTGCGTTTTGCATGGATCTTTTGGTGCGGAGCAAGCTTTAAGGATTGCCTAGAGTGACTTTGGTTTCACGAGAGTCGTGAGCAAAATGGTCAACACCGACCTGGGCAGCTCTGTGCAAATTTCCTGGAAATAAAACCAAGAGAAAAATAAACACGTCTTTCCCGGCGCGTGGGTTCCGGATTGGTCGCATCTGTGTACGCGATTTCTCGATTTCTCCTTCGCGCCGTTTCTCGGCTCTTGGCGATTCTCTCCGTCAAACGCGGTGCATCTTAAAAAGTGTCCCTGAGCTTTTGTTGTTGTTTTCCTCTGGTTTAATTATGCTGCCGTTTGGCCCTGTGTTCGATTTCAGACCATTCTCTTGCATTGATCTGTTTCATGCATTTTTAACTTTTATTTTCTGAACCTCAGTGGCTGCATCCACATTGCAGAAATAATCCAGTTTGAGACCCCTTTAACTGCCCTGGCTCGATGCTAGGGAATCCTGGGAATTGTAGTTTTGCAAGACATTTAGCCTTCTCTGCCAGAGAGCTCTGGGGCCACAACAAACTACAATTCCCAGGATTCCCTAGCATCGAGCCAGGGCAGTTAAAGGGGTCTCAAACTGGATTATTTCTGCAGTGCGGATGCAGCCTAGAAGACCTTTGGCACTGGCTAGCAGATGCCTTTTTCAAAGTATTTTGCCCTAAATGGGTCTTTTTGATGGTGGCATTGTCTTTGTGAAATGCTGTCTCCAGTTTGCCTGACACCCGTCCAAAATTATAATTTTGGTTTCAGATTAAGACTGTTTGATTTCATTCCCCCCACCACCGCCATAGTTTTTAAGGATTTTTTAATTGGTGCTTCAAGAGATCATTGCACTGTTATATCCCTTTGTTCCTAGATGTTAAAAACTTTGCTTCTTTTTTTAAGACGATGATGGTTTTACGCTGTTTTCTAACCATCTGACTTCATCACTGCCCTGTGGCCTCATCCATTACGCCAAGATTAGAAAATGGATTTGTTTCGGCAGCAGTGCACAGAATAATTGGCAGCACCGGGGTGGGGATGCTGGGCCTTGTAGTCCAGAAGAACCCCTTCCCTGTCCCTGGCCCTTTGACCGCTGGAGGGAATGAGATGCTGAGGATGCGAGAGGCTCTTGGTGGGCCTTGGCTCCCCGAATGGAGATGGGGCTGCAAGGGAAGTCACCACTAGGCTCTTTGGCACGGCTTTGCTCCGAAGTGCCCTCGCCTTGGCGCTTGATTCTTCCCTTTTAATTGTCTTAAAGCTCTCCTCAATCTCCTTAAACCTCTCCAAAGCAGCTTAAGCTATGATAGCTACAGCAGGAGCTGCCCTTACTTACGCCTGGTGATTATTTCCTGCTACTTTGTTGGCACGTAAAGCTCTCCTAAATATATATATATATATATATATATATATATATATATATATATATATATAAAATCTTAAAGGAGAGACTTAAGGAGCAATATTACATGGGGTTTCTTTCCTTTTCAAATAGAATCATAGAGTTGGAAGGGACCCCAAGAGGCCATCCAGTCCAACCCCATTCTGCCATACAGGAATATATAGGATCCTAGAATTGGAAGGGACCCCAAGAGGCCATCCAGTCCAACCCCATTCTGCCATACAGGAATATATAGGATCCTAGAATTGGAAGGGATCCCCAAGGGGCCATCCAGTCCAACCCCATTCTGCTATACAGGAATACTTTGCTGTGCTGGAGGGCTAAATTGCAGGATGCAGAAAAGTGATGGTTAAAGAGTCTCTACACAGAAGTAAACCAACAGCGACCAAGATACAGAAATTAGGAATTACCTGTTGCTAAATATAAGATGTAATGCACTGAATACAGCCGCTGTCTGGAAGAAAAGGAATATTTTCAAGGCTTGCTCTAGATGATCTTAGTGGTCTGAGTGTTGGACTAAGACTCTGGAGACCAGGATTTGAATCCCGGCTTGGCCATGGAAACCCACTGGGTGACTTTGGACAAGTCACACTCTCTCAGCCTTAGGGGAAGGCAATGGCAAACTTCCTCTGAACAAATCTTGCCAAAATAACCCCGTGATAGGTTTGCCTTAGGTTTGGCATAATTTGGAAATGACTTGAAGGTACACAACAACAGCAACACAGCAACAACAAAGTCGTTAAAAAGAAAACGGAGTAGGAAAGTTGGTTGGCATCTCCCCAAATCCTCCACCTGTCATGGTTGCTTTTGGGACTCTACCTCCCAGAATCCCCCAAGCCAGCATGGCCACCGGGAGATTCAGGGGGTTATGGTCCAAAAAAAGAAAAAAAAAGAGGAATGTTTCCAAATGCTGTATATTTTTGCAATATAGAAAAATAGCTGTATGTACTATTCTAGTATGAACTGTGCAGCTGTTGCTTTGAGGTCCATAACAAGTAAACCTATATATATATATATATATATATATATATATATATAAAGGCATGGGAAAACCCATGTTTGCTGTACCAGGAATGGAGATTAGGATCTGACATCTTCCTCTGGTCTTTGCCAAATGCAGAGGGCTGGAACAATGGCTGAAGAGCGGTGGACTAGATTTGGGTCCCCTCCGCTGAGAAAGCTGTTCTTGGCTCCAGCATCGTCTCCCATGGGAGAGATCAAGCCCTCTTTCCATCTTCCTAAAATGGATCCAGCGCAGAGGCAGCCAGCCGTCTTGGGTCCATTTCTGGGAGAAAGGTGGCATAGAAATGAAATGAGAACCAATCAATCTGTCAATAGAGGAGCAAGTGTTTGGAGCCCTTGCTCTAAGCCCAGGAAGCTTGGCTTTCTTGTTATGGTAGAGCCTCTTTCTTTGCATGCCCAAAGTCCTGGGTTCGATTCCCCAGCAGCGTAGCGTCCCAAATTTCCTCTTTGAAACCCTGGGGAGCAGCTGCCAGTCTCTTTGGAGGGACAGCAGCTTCCTCCATTTGTTTTGCATGTGAAATTCTGCACCGGGAGACTAAATCTGGCCCAGGCGCCTCTCTTTCTCTCGGTGATTCTGCATTTCTCCTCTGAGCCTCTGTTTCCAAACCTGTCATCTTCTCTTTCCTTCCATCTCTTTTCTCTTGTGGCTGTCAGTTAATTCTAGGTTCCCTGATTTCCATCGGATCAGTTTAATAACTCCCTTTTCCAGCAGACGACAGGAATGACATTTAATGAAAGCCAAGGAAGGCAAAGAATAAGGAGTGGAAGTGTGGAAACTGCAGGCCTTGCACCTTGCAGGCAAAGCGCACATAGCAAGGATGGGGCTTGAGTCCCATAGCTGGAGAAAGTCAAGATATAATTTAAATTAAATTAAATTAAATATTTATTTGGGAGAGGAAGTAAGGAAGGAGATGTCGGGATAACAGTGGAGTTAGTAGGTAGGCTTGTGGTGCTGGCCACTCTCCATGAAGATAAGAGTTGGAAGAGATCCCCAAAGGCAATCCAGGCAACCCCTTTCTGCCATGCAGGAATTCACAATCCTGGACAGATCATGCATGGGAAACATTGCTAGAAGTATGGGCTGCTTCTGACACACTGCAGAAGTAATCCAGTTTGGCACCACTTTAACTGCCGTGGCTCCATGCTGTGCAATCCTGGGATTTGTAGTTTGTGGTGGCCCCAGAAAAATCTGACAGGAAAAGCTGAATATTGCACAGAATTAGAAGTCCCAGGATGCCATAGCATGGAGCCGTGGCTGTTAAAGCGGTGTCAAACTGCATTAATTCTGCAGTGCGGCTGGCAGCCTGAGTGTATCTTCACTTGGTCGGATGGCTGGTGCGTGCTGGCATTTGCTGCTTTGCTTCAGGCAGCAGAGTCTTATGGGGCTGCAGGGGTACGTTTGTCCTAACAAGCTTGGAGAGGTCAAAGTCCTCCTTTTGGGGGTTCACGCCTGCTTTGGGCGTCTCTTTTTCCTGGAAGCCTGTCATCCTTTGCTCCGTTCCAAGTTCCATGATGGCTGGGAGCTGGACTGAGTCAGGCCAGGGAAAAACAGGGCTGCGATTGTGCCTTCATGGGCTTCTATGGGAGCCAAAAAGCCTCTCTTGCTGGGGCCAGGCGGAAGGAAACCTCGCCTAGGCCTTGTGCCATCGTCGGTGGTGCCTCCAGGCTGGAGAGCGTGACGGAGTCTTTTTCCAATACCGTACCACCCCATATCTGCCAGGGAGGGTTTGTGGCTTCCAGCGCTTCCTCTGCTCCTCGCACATGGAAGACCAGCAGCTCAGGGGACATGGCTCTTCTTTGCTTGCTGCTTTCGTGGGCCTACAAGTCGTTTCCAGCCTAAGGTGACCCTCTCAAGGGAGTTTCTTGGCAAAATTGGTTCAGAGAGGGGTTTGCCATTGCCATCCTCTGAGGCTGAGAGAGTGTGACTTGCCCAAAGTCATCGAAGGGGGTTCCCTGGTGGAGCGGAGATTCGTAACACGGTCTCCAGAGTCATAGTCCAAAATTCAAACCACGGCATCATGCTTTGATTAATGTGCATGCTCTTTTGGAAAATGTTATGTATTTTTAAACTGGTGTTCTGTGGTTTTAACTGGTGTTATGTGTCCTTCTGTATTATCTCCCCACCTCAATCAAATAATAATAATAATAATAATAATAATAATAAATAATGCAAGTTGAGTCTCCCTTATCCAGACTTATGAAGTACTCCAAAATTGTGCACATGGGTGGCTGAGACAGTGATACCTTTACTTTCTGACGGTTCAGTGTATGTTTTGTGTACAAAATTATTTAAAATATTGTGTAAAAGTATGGTAAGGCTATGGGAACAAGGTGTATATGAAACAAATGAATTTCTGTCTTTTGGACTTTGGCAAGATCTCTCATTAGGGATAGGCAAATGTTCCAAAATCTGAACAAAACTGAAATCCAATATACTTTGAGTCCCATGCATTTGGATAAGGAGACTGAATTTGTAATAATAATAGCAATAATAATAAAAATAGTACTGCTTTGATTTTCACCAACACCACAGCTGTGGCTGGAGCATGGTTGGGGAGACCGGGAAGAGCTTAAAATCCTTCCTCAGTTATACATTTCCCAGCTACAATGCTATTATGCATTTTTATATTGTAATTGTATATTTTATATTGTATTGTATATTGTTTTTTAATTTGTTTTGTTGAATTGTTTTGGGGGGTGAGTAGGGATGGGAATGAGGGATGGGAGTTGATTTGATGTAATCTATTTTGATGTTTTGAACTCTGTACGCCGCCCCGATTGCTTGGCACTCCCACCTGCAAATGTCTGAAAGAAGAGGATGCATCTACACTGACCTTTATCACCTTTGATACCACTTTAACTGCAAGACCCTTGCGTGTGCTGAGTACCTTCAAGTTGTTTCTGACTTTGTTCTTGTTTTGGGCCTTGGAGTCAACTTACGGCAACCCCAAGGGGTTTTCTTGGAAACCATAAGGTTTTCTTGGAAATATTTCTTGGAAATATTTGTTCAGAGGAGGTTTTCCATGGCCTTCCCTTGAGGATGAGAGAGTGTGACTTGCCCAAGGTCACCCAATAAGTTTCCATGGCTGAACTGGGATTCAAATCCTGGTCTCCAGAGTCAATAGTCCAACACTCAAACCGCTAAGCCACATTGGCTCTCCATTTCCAACTTATGGTGACCCTAAGGAGAACCTGTCATGGGTTTTTCTTGGCAGGATTTGTTCAGAGGAGGTTTGCCATGGCCTTCCCCTGAGGATGAGAGAATGTGACTTGCCCAGGGTCACCTAGTGTGTTTCCATGGCTGGACTGGGATTCAAATCCTGGTCTCCAATGTCGTGGGCCAACGCTCAACCCACTACACCATGTTGGCTCTTTGTTTCCAACTTATGGTGACTCTATAATAGGGTTTTCTTGGTAAGATTTGTTCAGGGGAGGATTGCCATTGCCATCCCCTGAAGCTGAGAGAGTGTGACTTGCCCAAGGTCACCCAATAAGTTTGCATGGCTGAACTGGGATTCAAACCCTGGTCTCCAGAGTCATAGTGCAACACTCAAATCACTACAAGATGCCCAATATTCCTTCAGTTTGGAGGCCTTGGAGGGTTGCAGAGGCCACAAATTGGGGACCCAAGAGCTGCCTGTGGCACATGGGCTTTACTTACGCTCAAACCACTATGCCACGCTGGCTCTCTTTTAACTGCAGGACCTGTTTAACTTTAATCCTTGGACCTGTCCTGTTGCCTTAGAGCTGTCAGTTCTGGATGACAGTGCCCAGATGGGCAGCCATTAGGGACCCTTGTAAACCTTCTCTGCCCCCGTTTTTGCAGTTGACCCCCTTGGCATTTCTCCTACGGCGGCGAAGGATTGCTCCAACAAAACCCATCTTTCCTCACAGCTCCTGTTTGGACAGCTTGCAAAGTTGTGAGTCAGGCTCCAAAAATATCGGAGGTCAGGGGCTTTGGGAGGGGAAGAAATAGGCCAAAGTTTTGGTTTTGCTGAAATGCATCTGCTTTGGAGTTTGCTTTTTGAGAGGTTTTGCAAGGAGCCAAAGCTTTCTGAGCGCTTCTCTTGCAGCCGTTGGCAGCCGATCCCTGCTGCGATGTTGTGGCAGGATGATAAATGTGTCGTTGTGTGTACTTTGGAAAGGGAAGGACATAGATCAGAGCACGTTTGCAGGATTGCAGGGAGACAGAGGAAGGAAGGTGAGAGGTGTACAGAGAGCAAAAGGAGTCATTGCTGTTCTGAGGTTTGGTCTACCCAAAAATGCACGCTTTGTGAATGCACCCGTTGCTTTCCTTTGCAAATTTGTGTGCCTTTGAAAACCCTTCCGCTCAGTTTGGCACCGTTGTCATAATGTGGGGATGCTTTGCAGAGCGTGTTGGAAAAGGAAATGGCCAACTCCCATCTTACTCTCGGTCAACAGAGACGGCCTTTGAGTTGGAGTTACTAAGGAGATTCGGGGATGTTGGTGGTGCCAATGGGAGCGGCATGAGCAAAGGGTCAAGAGGGAGTTTGGGATGGATGGGACCCAGGCTGCCTCTCCCCAAGTCTCTAACAGAGATGGGAGGAATACTATATTCAGAGTTATTGCAAAAGAATTGCTGCTGTTGTGTGCCTTCAAGTCATTCCTGACTCATGGCAACCCTAAGGTGAACCTGTTGCTCAAGTATTTGGAAACCCTGATGAAGAGAAACCTAGATGGGCGACAGTCTTCACAGTTCGAGGCTTAAGCTGCATCTGCACTGCAGAAATGATCCAGTTTGCTTTAACCGCCATGACTCAATGCTATGGAGTTCTGGGGATTGTAGTTTGCTGTGGCACCAGATCTCTCTTGACAGAGAAGGTGAAATATTTCACCAAACTACAATTCTCAGAATTCCATAGCATTGAGCCATGGCGGTTAAAGCGGTGTCAAACTGGATTGTTTCTGCGGTGAGGATGCAGCCCTACTCTGTGCAAACAATGCACATAGTTCTCTGGAACAGAAACCAGCACTTTCTGCACAGAAATAATATAACAACAACAGCAACAACAACAATAATCACCTTAGGATTATGGTCATCATGGGATGATGATGATGATGATGATGATGATGATGATGATGATGATGATGATGATGGTTTCTGTTCCAGGGATGATGATGGTGATGGTGAATGCAATGCTGAACCTTGTTGAGGTAGGGTTCAGCACAGTGGACGGTTCCTGTACAGTTTGGAGTAAAATCAGGAGCGGACCCACCTCTCTCTGACATAGTCTGGGCACAGTTCTTTCCAAAGTTTCTTTCAATTCCCGCTTCCTTGTCTGGGAGGAAGAAAAAGGCACGGTTACTCAAAGCGCGGAGGCTTTTGCAGCAGGAGGTAACAATCCTCCCTTTTTAAAAAATTCTCCACCCAGAAAGGTGTTGAATAATAGGGATAACGATAGGCCAAGACCCAGAAACAAACGTCCGGGTGTCTTTTGTGTCTGAACCGGCGTTGTTTGAAGGGGAAGGAGGAATGTAGGTCAGGCTCTGACGGCAGGAGAAAGCGCCTATAGTATAGCATCCTGGAAAGCAGAAACCTAGAAAAAGGTGGTGCAAGGTGTCCAGACGGAGGGAGCGTCCCTGTCTGATCAGGCAGCAGGAGAAGAGAGGGAACAATACACAAATACACACTCATGCACACACCAGCACCACAATTGAGGAACATCCCTGCAATGGATGGGTTTGGTAGACTCTGCTGTTGGCTTCCATTCCCAAAGGAAGGCGTACGTTCCATGCGCAGTCTCCGTAAACGCCCAACACAAACTTTAATTGTGGTTGTGGTGCATGGTGGGTTCCCCCCCCCCCCACACACACACACTGATGGTTTATGCATATATTTTTTAATATTGTTGTACCCTGCTGAGATTTTTATCGGCTGGTGTGCCTAGGATGATTTTCATGGGTTGCATTATGTTGTAATAGATGGTTTTTAATATGTTGCAAGCCACCTTGGAATGGGGAAACCCAGTCCCAAAATAACTAAAATGTCATGGCAGAGGACCATTTCTCCCCCGCCAATGGATGTCTTGTTTGTTGTTTCTGGGCATCCTTTCTCATCAAGATGAGAAAAACCTATGTGCATTTATTTATTTTTAACTCCTCTATGCCAGAGATAGAGAGAATACTTGCAGATTTTCTCATCTTTGCAGAGAAAACGTTGCACAGTTATATCATGATGTTTCCACTTTAACTGCCATGGTTCTGTCCTATGCAAACCTGAGTGTGCACTTTGGTGAGGCTCTAGAAGTCCCTGGTAGAGATATCTAAGCACCCTCCTGAACTACAAATCCCAGGGTTCCATAGGATTGAGCCATGGCAGTCTGAGATTGAAGTGTGATAGTTGTGCAAGTCTGAAAGGGCCCCCAAATACCCTAAAATAAAATAAAGCATGCTCCTCTAGCCTTCTGGGGTTACTATTCAGAAATGGTCCTTTCCATCGCTCTCCGTTGCTTCCCTTCTCCTCACTTCACTTTCCAAGCTGTGAGCGATTTGCAGATCTCTTTGCCTTGCCAGGAATTCCTGAAGGTGCCTTTTGCGAGCATTGGAAAGCTTTAAGGAGATAATTGGCTAATACATTATGGGTCAATCTATATTGCTGCCAAAGCAGGATCCCATTTGCAAAAGAGAAGAAAGGCTGCAGAACGGAGGATGGTCGGTCGATCATTGCACCTGGACGGCCCTGGATGCTTTCCATGCTGCTCACCTGCTGCTTTTGCTGCCATTTTTGATGGAGGTTGATGGAAATCGATGGGTGGGAGGAGAGCAGGAGGGAAGCTTGTGTCTAGTCAGGGGTGTAGCTACGGAGACAGGGCAAAATAAGGGCATTGCCCCCCATATAAACCACCTGCCGACTTTGGGGGAACAGATAGCGCCCCTCTATTCTGCTTTGGTCAGACCTCACCTTGAATCCTGTGTCCAGTTCTGGGCACCACAAGTCAAGAAGGATGTGGACAAGATGGAGCATGTCCAGAGGAGGTGGCCAAAATGTGAAAGGTCTGGAAACTACCAAGCCTATAAAGAACCGCTTGGGGAGATGGATAGGTTTGTCTTGGAAAAGAGAAGATTGAGTGGTGACCTGTGGCTGTGGTTGTGGTTGTGTGCCTTCAAGTCATTTCTGACTTATGGCGACCCATAGCTGTCTTTAAATATCTGAAGGAGGAGATGGAGATGCTGCTGCTTCAGCAACCAGGACACAAAGCAATGCCTTCAAATGACAAGAAAAGAGATTCCAGCAAAGAACTTTAATGTAAAAGCTGTCACAGTGGAATAGATTGCTTCTGAGGGTGATGGACTCTCCATCTTTGGAGGGCTTTTAATAGAAGTTGGATTGACATCTTTCAGGAGTAATTTTGTTGTGTATTCCTGCATGGTAAAGGGTTGGGGTAGATGACCTTTGGGGTCCCTTCCAAATCTGTGATTCTAGGATTTTATGAATGCCTGTTTTGATGATGATGATGATGATGATGATGATACATTTTTCGGATTACAAGCCCTCAAATCTCGTAACACCCATGCTGCCTTGTAGGGTTGCTGGAAACCATAACTTTTCCTAGGTCCGTTTTTCTTTCTCGTCATGCCCCTTCCATCTATTCCCCTCCCTTGCCAAAATTTGGATTGTAAATCTCTTGGATGGAGAAACCTATATTTTCTCTTTCTGCTTTAAAAAACAACCCTCTGCAAAGAACTATGGAGTAGCTAAATTCCTTGTTTTGGAAAAGGTTCCTCCTGACTCTTAACACTGAGAAAGGAAGGCTTTGGTGCTTTTCTGTGCAAAGCAACCATGTGCAAATTTTGCGCAGAAAGTAGTACCAAATGGAGAAGACTCTCAACAGTCCAGGATTCTTCTCACCGGGGTTTCTTGGTGCACCAGAAACATGTGTTTCAACCATTTTTCAAATATTTTTGGCATGGTCTTCCCATCCTTTATTCCAGGATGAGAAGAAGTGCGCCTTGCATTACTAGCCGAAAGGGAACATAAGCAGACAGATGTTGTGGGACTTGCAACTTAAAAAAAATATATCATATGAGATTTCAGAGTGGCATATGATCAAAACCATGCAAACAATTTTTTTAAAAAGTTCCAGATAAAACCAGTAACGTAATTTAAATAGCCGAGAAGCACGTTATACAAATCCCTGAGTTTAAAAAATTCAGGAAAATGAGTCCAATTTAAATGCTACAAGTTTATCCTACGAATCCTGGGAATGGATGTTGAAGAGGTTTGGATTTCTCAGCCTCAAACGTTTCCAAACTCCATTCAGTTTTTGAACCAGCTACTTCTGATTTAGCTGAGTTTTGTTTCTCTGCTATTTGGAATTTTTGACATTCCTGTCTGAACCTGGCCTTCAGCATCAGATCCGCCATTTCTTTTTCTGCAATGCAATTTGCCTCCTTTATCTCCAGCATTGCAGATGTGTGTGTGTGTGTGTGTGTGTGTGTGTGTTTTGGGGGGCACAGGCTCCCCATATGTCTCTGTCCAGCAGCCCCAGAATTGCCTTTGATAGTTTCCAGATGTGGATGGAAGTCACCTGGCTCCCTGCCATCTCTCTTTGCTGCTCCAAAAGGCTCAGGAATATATATATATATATATATATATATATATATATATATATATATATCTTTTCTGGCTCATGCTTAACACAGTTTAGCAGCTGCCCTCCCACGGCACGTTCCCTGTTTCCTGGCAGCTTTTCTCTCCTCTTCCGAAGCTGCTTCTGCCGCTATAGCCATTGCCCAGCTCTTTTGTTCAGAGCTATTCTGAAATCTTGCTTCGTCTCTGCAATTCCAAATGGAAAATAATGGAGGGAACAGATGTTTCTTTTCCCTGCTGATGACACCACAGAGAGCTATTGCAAAGAAGGAGCTGGATTTGGGGTCTGGGAAGTGGGTTCGAATTCTCACTCTGCAAAGAAAGCCCTGGGCTGGCTTGAATATTTGCAAATCTCCATTTTTTTTTTTGAGGGGGGGAGGTCCAGAATGGATCCCCCATGAAAATGGAGATCCGACTGTGTAATAAACATGGGGCTAAGTAGGGTCAGTACCTGGATGGGAGACAGACATGGAACCCCTCTCAGCCGCTCTGAGAGCCCTTGGGGCTGGAGAGCGGAGTATAAATACTCCAGATAAATAAATGAAGATATCCCTGGTGCTGTAGGCTGTATTTCAGAGGAAGGAATTGGCAAAACCACCTTTTGAGTCTTCCCGGCCTAAGAAAACCCTACAAAATTCATGGGGCCACCACAAGTCAACAAGGGACGTGATAGTCCCCCAAGCCTGCAAAGGTCAGAGAGGGCTGCTCTTCCTTTTCCTTCTTCTATGCTTCTCATCTCTTGAGCAATTTCAAATGCAGCAGTCCATCTCTCTAGCTTAAAAAGATTGCCTCCCTTCCTCTTCTTTTTGCCATAGGCAACGTTTCCCAGTCTCTACAACATTTCAAGTTTCCCAGTTATATGTCGCTGCAAACGTGTGTGTGTGCAAGGGAAAGACTTTGGGATCCAGGAGACAAGATAGAAATTATTTTTAGGAATAAATAAATAAAAGCTGGAGCTGCACCACATCAAGGTCTCATGAAGAAGTAATATTGGAAATTTGGGACTCCCAGATCTGCTTCTGCTGTGCCTCCAAATAATGATTTCTCCAGTCTCTGGCTATGGCGAAGGCCGCCTTTTATGCCCAATTATGAGAGCCAAATGGGGAATGGACTCTGACCAAGACACAAGAGAGCATCCTTTCCCTCTCTCCCTTTCTTTTCCCGGCTTGGCACTCCAGTGACCCTTGAATAACGCCAAAGGCTTGGCTCTCCGTTTCCGGAGCCGGCGGGACGTGACTCATCCTCCTTGCGGTGTCCATCGGCCGCGGCGTCAGGGCAGCCCTGCTGCTAAGGACAAGACGCAAAGGCCACACGTGGAAAGAGAAATGTGGACGGAGGTGTGCGAGAGAGAGTGACACAATGGTTTTGTTTAGGGCAGGGCGGTGTCAGGAAGGGGCACATGTTGAACCAAGATAGTCGTCCTAATATTTAGATGGACCCTCTGTCCTCCGCTGCTCTGCTTAATTCTTGCAAACCCTGAATTAATCCCCATAGGGACCTCCTTAATAATAGAGTCCCTCCATCTGGCAGCATGTGGCCTTCCTCTCTTCCTCCTTCCTTCCACTTTCCCAGCATTATTGTCCTTTCCAAAAAGTCCTCTCTTCTCATGATGTGTCCAAAGTACGAGAGCCTCAGTTTGGTCATCTTGGCTTCTTCTTCCAGGGAGGTGTCCGGCTTGATCTGCTCTAGGACCCCTTTGTTTGTCCTTTTGGCCGTCCATGGGATCCTCAGCATCTTCTCCAGAAACAGATTATCCCAAATACATTGGTTTTCTTCCTATCATCTTTCTTAACTGTCCAGCTCTCACATCCATCCATGGGAATAGAAAATATGATGGCTTGTATGATTGTGACTTTTGTGCTGAGTTGTATATCTTTGCATTTTAGGATATTTTCCAGTTCTTTCATAGCCACCCTCCCCATTCTTAGTCTTCTCCTGGTTTCCTGTTTAATATGGTCACTTTCAATATATAAAGAAATAAGGGGGAAAATGCACGTGAACAATAAAGGTTCATCTCAGATTCTACCTGGATTGTTTTCTCTGTCTGAATAAACCCAGAGAAGCCCCGGCGCTTTCCAAAGAGACCGTCCAGAAGTGGGAGAGAAAGGGAACGCACTGGACTGGCGTTGCCCCATTGATAGCCTTGGCCTCCTTCCCATCTCACTGTTCTGGCAAGAGAGGACTGAGCAAAGGGAGGGTTTGGGGAAAGGCAGCGGGAAATGACAGGATCCCTGGCTCAGAAAATGAGCGTTTCCAGAGCAAGCGGGGCTGCAAGGAGCCAGGAAGGAAAGAGCAGCCCTTCCCGGCCCTTCCATGCTGGCTTGCCTTTGGGCCAGCTCTGCTATTTGGAGCTGAGGGGACTGCCCTTGCGTCCAGAGTTCCCCTCTTGGCTTTCCTTGCCCCCGAGAGAGAGGGCCCTTTGAGAGCCCAAGAGGTCTGTTTTCCCTTTGGGAGACCAGCCTCTTTCCAAAGGAGAGGACTTTCTGCATGGCAGCATGTCTTGCACAGTAGCCTTTGCAAGAGGAGAGCCAAGAAACAGCCCCGGCCGGCCTGGTTGTTTCTGCGGCTCTCGTTCCAGCCCAGATTTTGGCTCCTTGCCTGGCCCTCGCAGAAGACGTCTTCCAGCATCTGCAGCTGCGGCCGGCCGGCCGGCCATATATCTGTCGGAGAGACATTTTATTTTCCCCTGCAGACTGCTCAGCTCTATGCTCTGCAGCCATAAAGCTCCTCTGATTAAGTTCTCCATTTGCTGCTTTTGCTATGGCCTTCCTGGACGGACGGTCCTCTGGCTTTTGACATTTCTCTCTGGCTCTCAGTCTCTCAAAGAACCAAGGGATTTCTAAGAGAGCCACTTGTCCCCGAATCCTCTTTTGCCCAAATCTGGCAGCTCTGCAGCCGGGGATGATGGGAAAGGGATCCTGCAGTCAACAAACTCTCTCTCATTCAATGGTCAAAAGTGATTGCAACTTCAGCTGCGCTTATTTCTTCAATGCATTTTTGGAAATAGGTCAGCTTGTGTCATTGTCTATGCCTAGCCCATGTTTGTTGCCTATGTATTTCCCCTTTCCTCTTTATCCCTTTCTGTTTGTTTGTTTCTGTCTTCGTAATGATACTTAACTGCATTATGCAAAGGAATTTTGTAGCACCTTTTGAGATTTAACTGTGCAAAATAAAAGTGCTACATTATATCCCTTTGCATATGGATATTCCAAACTGACATGGCTAGGTCTTTGAAAATGCAGCAATTTGAAAACAACCACAACCACAGAGTATGGTTGGAAACTGCCCAGGGGTTGGACTGGATGGTCCTTGGGGGTCCCTTCCAACTCTGTTTCTAAAGTGTGGCCTTGGGGCTGCATGGGGTTCCCCCAAAGCTGTCTTTTCACCCCTTGACCCCTTCCCTCCCCCTGAAAAAATGTCTGTCCTGGAAGCCTCCCAAAACAACAAATTATCTTGCAAAAGCATTGCAGTGTCCCACTGCCCTTTTGAACATGGGATGCCCATTTTGCAAAAACAGAAGGGGATTTCTGCCCGTTTCCAATATTTTTCCTTTAGGGGAATAAGTACATTTAGCAGCCTCTGTAGACTCTGGCAAATCTTGGGGCAAATAAATTAGCCCCTGGGCCAGGTGGCATTGCAATGCCCATCTTCTGGTGGTATAGGAAGCCGCCTTTGCAAGACTTCCAGGACCGGACAGGGAAGAAGCCAGAATTGCAGTTGGCCCCTCGGCCCTTATATACACACAGCTCCCTTTCCTTCCTTCCTTCCTTCCTTCCTTCCTTCCTTCCTTCCTTCCTTCCTTCCTTCCTCCATTGTTTTTGTGTTTTAACTCAGCCCAGAAGGCAGAAGTAGCTGCTCTCACCACTTTTGCAAAGATTTATAAAGGAAAGAGGAGGAACAGCCTTTTTCTAAAGGCCCATTAAGGATTCTGCGCTGCTGCTGCTGCTCCGAGGGAGAGAGACCTGCATTCCCTCCAGCCCTTGAAAACAGTCCTTTCTTTACAGCAAGATGCCAAGAGGCACATTACGAATCCAAGCCTTTCGATGCAAAGACATGGCGCACCACATTGGAGCAGATTACTCTGCCAGGATGAGGGTTGGAAGAATGGAAAGGAGGATGCAGGAAGGACACACAACCCAGAGAACACCAGGCTTTAAACTGAGAAAGGTCCTTGGACTCCAGGCAGGAGTCAATCAATCAATCAATCAATGAATCACTTTATTTATATCCCAACTTTTCCCTCAAAGGGACTCACACCAGCCAGCTTACAGAATAATAATAATAAAAAAACTGATTTATGAGTGAAATCACATGCAAGAAGTTAAGACTGACATAGTATTAAGCTGTTTATAGACATAAAAACCCATTGTATTGTATTGTGTTGTTGTTATAATTGGAATGTATGGTTTTAATCTGTATCGTATATCTGTAAGCCGCCTTGATGGATTAGGCAAAAGGCGGGATATAAGAAATTAATAATAATAATAATAATAATAATAATAATAAGTTGTTGTGTGCCTTCAAGTACATTCTGACTTATGGCGACCCTAAGGCGAATGTATCACAGGGATTTCTTGGCAAGGTGTGTTCAGAAGGGGTTTGCCATTGCCGTTTCCTGAGGCTGAGAGGGTGTGACTTGCCTAAGGTCACCCAGTGGTTTTCCATGGCCAAGCTAGGACTCGAACCCTGGTCCCCAGAGTCATAGTCCAATGCTGGAACTGCTGCATCGCATGGTTTGCTGAGAACTTGACTCTTCAAGGCTCAGTGTTGCAGCACCTGCCCCATGCTCTTCCTTGCAAATGGAAAAGCGGTTCTTTCTGGGCCTCCCTTGCAGTCTTTCTCCATCATGGCTTTCCAAAAGGAAGGAAATGGGCCAGAAGACCCTTCAGCCCCACTCACTGGTCCTGCTGGAGGTCCCTTTGGGGTTTTCTCTCCAAACAGTGAGGACAGCGAAGGGGATGCGACGACATCTCCAGCGGTCTTCCCACTTGGGGTCTTTCTCCTGCTCCTACTCCTCTTCTAACCTGCTTTGATCATGGATGGAAAATCCAACCATCACTCCTCCTCCTCCTCCTCCTTCTCCTCCTTTTTTGCAGCTGATCCCAGATCTCCTGGCCTCCGTTTGGTTTCGCAGGCAACCCGAACAGAAGGGGAAGCCTTTCTATTTTCTGTTGCCGTGGTTTTCCCTGCCAATTCGCAGTGTTTGCTGTCACCCCAGTCACCCCTCCTCTTTCCTTCAGTTCCCGTCATGAAAATATTCTTTTTTTAGGGGAGGAAAAGGAAAAAAGCACATGGAGCGTGTCTGGGAACCAAAATAGAAGCAGGTTACCAGCAGCGCGTGAAGAGGGCGGTGTTCAACGTTGTTTTCCCTGCCTTGTTCTTGGCACAGTCTTTACGACAACCTTAAAAGGTCGGCCGGCGTTATTGCTGCCCATCTTGCAAACATGCGAGTGTGCCGAAATGGTGATTTGGATCGGCACAGAGGTGACCCGGCTTGGCTTGAAGGCCTCTGCTCATCTTATTTGTGTGTTTGTGCATCTGTATCTATGTCTTTGTGTGTGTGTAGTGTGTGGTTGCTCAGAATTGAGAAGGGTGCACTCTGCCTATGCTCAGAAGCCCTCAAAGGGAAGAGGCCCTGGAGCATGTGCCAGCAAGAGAGACCGCAAGCCGCAACCCTTGGAATAACTCTCTCTATGGGAATGTCTTAAATTTGAATTGCACATTTGCAAGTCTCTTTGAAAGCCTTTTGGAAGCTGAGAAAGATGCATTATGCATCTCAAAAGCCCAATGGTGATGATGATGATGATGATGATGGTCCCAACAATAACATCCTCTCCACATCTGTGCTTTCAGAGCGATGGGAATTGCCAGAGGTGGATGATGCCTCATGTATAAGTAACGGGTGATGTCTTCACTTCAAGTTTTAGGGCTTGTCTACACAATTAAAATGCTCCTCATTTGAATAGATTGCAATCTGTCCACACACAATTCGGGGGAATTTGGGCTTTTTGCAGGGAGGGATGGAAAACTCCATAAACTCAGCTGAGAAAGGATTTGCGGTTTGTACCAGAGTATCCATGAGGCTGGATGAGCACCACCATCATGTGCGGACGTCTGTCTGTTTTGCATGGATTCACACGGCTGCACATTTTCGGCACAGGGAGGGCGAATAGATGCAGATTTGCGCAGGAAAGTAAAAACAATTAATGCAAATGTGCAAAAATCCACTGCAATTTGTGTAACGTACTTACATGTAGACTAGCCCCCCTAGGTTGGACTTTAAAGGAGCGATTTCAGATGCTGAACCTAATTTAGAGGGACTAGGGACGTTGTTCTGTGTTGTGCGCCTTCGAGTTGTTTTCGATTTATGGCGACCTATCATGGGGTTTTCTAGGCAAGATTTGTGTAGACAAAAGGAGGGTTCCCATTGCCTTCCCCTGAAGCTAAGAGACAGAGTGACTTGCCCAAGGTGGGTTTTATGGCTGAGCGGGGAATTGAATCCCAGTCTCCAGGGTTGCAGTCCGACACTCAGACCACTATGCCATGGGAGAGCATCTTCAAAGTTGGGACTAGAGTTTGGAACGGATGCACCACCCCGCTCTCTGCCAATATGGAAGGAGCCAGCGGTGGACAGCACTGACCTGGATGGAAAGGGGGTTGATTTGGGGCCGGCGGAGGAAACGTGTAAGAGGATTTGGATCCCGCTTGGCACAGGGGGATGGGGCGGCCGTAAGTGGGTCAGAGAAGATGCTCACTCCATTTTGGTCCTTCCAGAGATATGTGAGATGTGTGTGTGTTGAAACAAAGGTGGTTACCCACACTTCTCTCTCTTGTACCAAGGGACGGGGGCCTGGTCACTTGTCAGCCAATTCTGGACTCTGTCTGGGGTTGCCTTTATCCCTTTCTGGTCACCCAGTTTATAGTATTGGTTAAGCCAGAGAGGCCAAGGTTGGGGAGGCTGGCTCCCTCCTTCCTCTCATTATCCCAACAACTTCATTAGGAGATGAAAGTGCCAGGCTTTTGAGGCTGTGCTGTCGGGTTGGGTTTTCATATCCGGCCTCTTTAATTAATTTTACAATTGGCCCTCCGTATCCATGGATTCTTTGTCAAACATCCACGGCTTGAAAATATTTTTAAAAATGCAGTCGGCCTTCCATATCCATGGATTTCTTTTAAATCTGCGGATTCAAGTATCCACGGCTTGAAAACATTTTTAAAATATCTAAATTCCAAAAAGCAAACCTTGATTTTGCCATTTTATATAAGGGACGCCATTTCACCATGACATGGGAATTGAGGATCTATGGATTTTGGTATCCACAGGGAACCAAACCCCAGCAGATACCAAGGGCCCACTGTATATAAATTCCCTAAAGTAAACCTTGATTTTGCCATTTAATGTAAAGGACTCCATTTTACTTTGTTGTTGTTGTTGTTGTTGTGTGCCTTCAAGTTGTTTCCGATTTATAGGGACCCTTTTAGGGTGAACTTTCAGTCCCCAAAGTGCCAAGCTCTCTTTCTGCAATGATTGATGCAAGACCTTGGATGCTTCATTTACAGTTTGGATTAAAACTCAGAGCATATTCTTCTTCTTCTCACAAACACTGCTCAGCCTTCACCCAATAAATATGGCAGTAATATTTTTAAAAGTACACATTGTCCTGGTGATGTCTTTATTTGGCCAGTCGAAAGGCATAAAAAGCCTTGAAGCCCATTGACTTCGTCCTCAGGAAAAGATGGTAAAAGAATTTAAAAATCCTGTAGGGAAAATAAAATTCTTTTTAAAAAAAATCCTGTAGGGAAAGAAGAGTGTTCAAGTTTGAGGTGTGAATCTTGCATAAGATATTTGCAGAGAGTGGTTTTGAGGATGAGTCGATGGACAGAGAGGCTTCTTGGAGGCTGAATTCAGAGGCAGTGAAAATGTTATTCTGCAATGATAGCAAGAAAGCCACTTCTCTTGCAACTTGACTTGTTTCTCTCATCTGCAAGGCCTGATGCCTCTTCCTGGCTGGAATACGGTCAGAAGCTTCTTCGCTGTCTGGAAACTCATACATTTTTGTCTTTGTAAGAGGTAAAAGTATTGCAAAGAGAGAATATTTGGGTCAAGGTGAAAAGCCAAGGTGGTCTGTAGCAGTAAGAAGAAAGGGCTGCAGGGCTGGGGCATTGTAATTTCCTGCCAAGGTGGTCCTCCCTGGCACAAGGCATGGCATTGCCCAGCAGAAAGAGAGGGCGGCAAGCTTAGCCCTGGGTGGATGATGGGGGATGGAGTCTCTTGGCACGTTTTCCTGTGCAGTTTCCTCTCCCCTCCCCTTGGCACCATGGGCATCCTGGCATCCCTGCTGGGAGGAAATAGGTGCCACTTCCAGGGCCAAGTGGTCACTTCCGACAGTAAGAGAGTAACTTCTCTTGCAGTCCAGCCTGCTCCTCTCTTTTGCAAGGCCTGATACCTCTTCCTGGGCAGAACCTTCTGTGCTGTCTGGAGATGCATTTTAGTTTTTTGCAAGAGGTACAAGTATGCCGAAGAAAAACATTTTGGCTCGAGGTGAAAAGCAGTCAGAGGAAAAGGCTGCAGGGCTTGGGCGTCGTTTCCTGCCAAGGTGGTCCTGCTTGGCCCAAGGCACAGCATTGCCCAGCATGGTCAGAGAGAGGGGCCGGCAAGCTTAGCCCTGGATGGTCGATGGTAGATGTGGTCTCTCGGCACCGTAGTCTCTTGCATAGTTTCCTCTCCCTCCCTTGGCATCCTGGCATCCTTCTCAGGGTGGGAAATAGGTGCCACTTCCAGGGCAAAGCTGTCACTTCTGTGCTTCCCTTGTGTGCTTGTGGTGAGAAAGACCCTTCCTGACAGCTCTCTTGGGCTCCCATCCGGCCGGCGAGCGTTTGCCTGCAGCAGACGGTTTCTCGGCTGTCTCTGTCGGTAGCAGATGCCTGCCTGCCTGCCTGCCTGCCTGCCTGCCTGCCTCCTCTTTGCCCCCCTTCTTTGTGCGTGTGCATGTGTGTGTATACGCACACAGCACACACTCATGCAGTCCCTGCTTTGGAAGATGAGGCTTCTGTGCAGAGCTTGCAAAGGGAGGCTGTCTTGATGGAGCATCCCTCTGTCCCCACCTTCCTCTCTTCTCTTCCATGCGCTCGATCCAGGAACAAACAAGGAGAGAAAAAGAGATGTGGGGAGCCATTTTCTACAGCAGGACAATCATGCAAAGGTGGCTGTCAGAAACAACCATCCATCCATCCATCCAGCCAGGATTGCACCCTTGTGAGTCAAAGCATTGCTGCAAGTACCATCAGCAGATGGGCACTTTGGAGACTTACTCTATTAAACAATGCATCACCCACCTGCCAGTCTGCAGTCTTGCAAAGTGATTGAATGCAGACACTCTGCAGTGCATGGGCAAAACAACCACAGACCTACCTGCCTTTAAGCTTCAGGAACCACAAGTCTGCAATCCTGAGCCATAACCAGAGGCCAAGCATTTAACTCTGGGCATCTCTGTTTGGTACTGAGATGCCATCTTCTTCGGGCATTTTAGCTATAAGGGAGACAACATTCTGGGTTCCTAGACTTAGGACCCAAATACCACATGGCCTCGACCGAGACACTGTGGTTTCCAAACCTTAGTTCTCCAGGTGTTTTGGACTTCAGCTCCCAGAATTCCTGACTGTTGGCCTAGCTGGTAGAGGGTTCTGGGAGTTGAAGTCCAAAAGACCTGGATGACTAAGGTTTGGGAACCCCTGAGATACCATCACCCAGTGAACAGTGTTGGAAACTGTGTCCTAAGTGGCCATTTTGGATGCATCTCAAGACATTTTGAGCAACTGAAGAAGGCAAAAGCATTCTGCTTGATTTTTATTTTTTATTTTATATAGATTTAGTGCTTAACTGTATCGCTGAGAGAAGTGCTGTTGGTTTGCTTTTTTATATGCTATGAGCAAGTGTGGCATACTGGTTTGCATGCTGGAGTATGACTCTGGAGACCAGGGTTAGAATCCCATGTTTGCCATGGAAACTCACTGGGTGACCTTGGGCAAGTCACACTCTCTCAGCCTCAGAGGATGGCGATAGCAAACCCCCTCTGAAGAAGGAAACCCGTGATAGGTTTGCCTTAGGATCACCATAAGTCGGAAGTGACTTGAAGGCACACAACAGCAACAATAACAACGATATTATCTATAATTTTTATACACACAAGTGAAAGCTGGTGACCATTGTACCACCCAGTATGCTCCAACTATTCTCTGATTTTGGAAGCAAACCAGGGTCAGGTCTGGTTGGTTCTTGGATGGAAGACCCCCGTAGATGGTCTACTTTACGAGTAGGCAACCTTTTCCCTTTAAGGGCCGAGGGACTTCAACTCCCAGAATCCCAGGAGCTATTGGCCAACATGGGACTATTGGCCAACATGGCTGAGGCTTCTGGGAGCTGAAGTCCCTCGGCCCTTAAAGGGGGAAAGGTTGCCTACCCCGGTCTACTTATTGAAGGGCAGCTTTCTAGATTCTCAGTCTCACCTCCGTTTGGAAGTAGGGATGGGTCTGGTGAGTTTTTGGATGGGAGACCACTGGGAGGGACGATACCAGGGATGATCTCCACATCTTCCAGCAAGGAAGAAGTACGTAGTGCTGGAAAGCCCAAGCGCCTGCCAGTCAGAGTTGACCATACTGAGCCTAGATGGGCCATAAAGGGTCAGACTCAGCGCAAGGCAGCTTCTTAGAGCCCCCAAATTTGGAAGTGAAGCAGAACCAGGCTTAGTATTTCATAGGATTGTAGAAGCCAGCCTGTGAGAGGGGCATTTGGCCCCTTTTGAATCTCCCCCCCAGTTGGCATGTTGCATGCATGTGCCAGGTGTGTGTTCTTTGCACGTTTGCACAATGCCACTCTGAACATGGCAGCACCGAAGCCTTTGGAGAGTTGCAGCCTGCTCAGTTAATAACCGGTTTCGTTAACCGCTTGAACACTCGATGTGTTTTTTGCTGGCTTAAGAGAAGGAAAACAGCAGCATGGCCTCCTCTCTTTCTCTCTCTCTCCAAGTGTTTTGCATGCTGGCAATTATTTCAGGGCCTGAGTGGGAGAGTGTTTGTTTAGCATCTTTCTCTGAGCCTTTTAATACGGCGGGCGGGGAAGGAAAAGGCAGAAGGAATTGCAGGAATGGCAGATTAACCAAAGCGCCTCTGTCGGTTCTGGAAGAGGATCGTATACATATTTTCAAGCCATGGATGGTTGAATCCGTGGATAAAGAATTCGTGGATAGGGAGGTCCGAATGTGCAACTGCCGACGTGACCAGGAACTGCGATGGCATAATGCTCCAAGGCATTTCTAGCCAAAGTGTCCATCATCAGCATTGCATATGTGTCATGGACATAGGTGCCCACTTGGGCCGCAGAAGGCTAATTGTGCTGAGCATATGCTCAAAATGGGCTCCTTGGCCGCCTTTGCCCAGTTCTGGCATCTCTCTCTGGCATGGAGCTCTGACTCCACAGCTTGGCAGCGTCTATCTGAGTAGAGAGTGCAGTCTCTTTGCCTCTCCCTTCTCAAGAGAGGACTCTGCTGGGTGATAGGCATCAGTTCCTGGTTAGTGTCTGGTGCGGAAGGATGTTCTGGGACTAAAGCGGGGCAGACGCCTCTCTGGGTCACAGCGGTAGGATTCAAAGACGTAGCCATGTTAGTCTGTAGGATCGCTATGGAGGGAGATCTTGTAGCATCCTTTGAGACTCACTGAAAGAAAGGAGTTGGCAGCATGAGCTTTCCTAGACTTAAATCTACTTCCTCAGATGATGATGATGATGATTCAAAAATATAGCCAAAGGTGCTACAAGATCTCCCTCCATAATGATCCTACAGGCTAACATGGCTATGTCTTTGAAATCATCATCGTCGTCATCATCATCATCATCATCATCATCATCATCATCATCATCATCCGAGGAAGTAGACTGAAGTCTCCCAAAGCTTATTCTGCCAACTTCTTTCTTTAGTTAGTCTCAAAGGGGCTACAAGATCTCTCTACATAATATATTAGGTTATTCTGTGTCTTCAGACAAGATCAAGACAATATAAGAGATGAAATGAATTACCAGTAGTGTAATTTATTCTATATGGAAGGTGGAAGATATGGAAGTCAGGAAGAAGAAATTTTGGCAAGTAAACAAAGAAGCAAGATACAAAAATATGAAAAATAATAATTATTTACTTACTGTGGACATTTTGTTTTTTGGGTTTTTTGGGGTTTTGTTTTTGTTTTCCCCCACATACTTAAATTTATTTGTCACACATGTTGTACAATAAAATAAATTCTTACAATATTATTATGAGTCATATTTATTGTGATATGGACATGGTTAATTTCCATAACATTATGGTTTATTACTTAAAAAGACATACAGCATAAAACACACAACATAAACAACTACATACAAACCCATTCAAGCCCAAATCTATAAACTTTGTATTTAAATTAATATCTAAAAAAGATATACATGTCAAAATCAATAACAAAAGCAATGAAACTACACAATCAAATCTCTTGCATTAATACATACCAATTCTTTACTTGTCTGTTTTCTATTCTATCCATTCCTTCTTCCCACCTTTCACCTTCTCCAGTATCACCCCATTATTTTATCTTCTTTACTCCTGCACTTTCTTTCTTTCTTTCTTTCCCTCTCTCTTCCACCTCTCATACCACCATTCTTCCTTCCTTCCTTCCTTCCTATCAACGTCTTACCCCCCTCCATACCTTCTCTACCCATCCTCATACCTTCAACACTTACTTTTACTGTCTTCACTAATCCTACACCTTCTATTTTCCCTACCATTTCAGTCTTATATTCTGTGTTTAAATCTTCCATTCTTCCAAGAATAAAAATATTTTTTTAAAAAAAAAGAGAGAGAGAGAGAATGGTAAAGGAGGTCGGTCTCCAAAGGAGGTTCTTGGAGACCCCCTGCCCAAAACTGCCTTAGCACCTTGTGCATAGTGCCATTAAAGTTTGGGCTAAAACCCGGAGCAGGTTCTGCCATCCCAATGTGGGCACCATCATCCCCTTTGGATCCAACCCTTTCTATGAAACCGATGTTTTGTTCCTCCTTTTTGGTGATGATGCCAATGGGGAATGGGGTGAGCATCTCTCCAGGGGACTGACATCCCTGATTTGGTTGTGGCTTTTTGGGAAAAAGAACCCCTTTGGGGCTTTAAAATGCTGGATAATTAGTAGCTGCTTGTAGGGAATTTCACACACCGAATCATCATCATCATCATCATCATCTATTGCTCGCTCCCTTGCTCACGTCTTGCATTTTACAAAAACCAAAACCCTGTGAGTGTCTTTCTCCTTCCTTCCTTCCTTCCTTCCTCCTACACACATTTGGAGAGAGACATGTCTCTGCACACAAATACACATACACACACGTACACTTCTTCCCCAGCATTAATGTTTATTAGGCATTCCCCTTGTTAGATTATGAGCCGATAAAGGCGCACAACTGGGATGTGGCAGGTTTTTAAAGATGCATCAAAAGGAGATTTTCCCCAGCGTTGATGGCTTGTTATGTTTCCGCATCAGGTCCGTTTGCCAGCTCTCCTCTCTGAGGCTGAGAGGGAATAATTGCAATGCCTCCTCGCATTGCTCATGGAGGGGAGGCTATTTTTAGGCTCCAGATCCATGGCAAATTGTGGCCCATGCTGCAGAGGCAATGATGGGGATCGGGTGGGGGGCTTCCAAAAACTCTTAAGGGGTGGTGGGTGGTTGGGAGGGAGGGAGATGGCTTGGAAGAGCGGTGCTGAAGACAACGTGGCATAGTGGTTTGAGTGCTGGACTAGGACTCTGGAGACCATCTCAGCCACCTTGGGCAAGTCACACTCTCTCAGCCTCAAGGAAGGCAGTAGCAAGTCTCCTCTGGACAACTCTGGCCAAGAAAACCCCAGGAAAGGTTTGCCTTAGGGTTGCCATAAGTTGGAAATGACTTGAAGACACACAAAAGGGGGAAAGAGAGCATGTAAATTATTATTATTATTATTATTATTATTATTATTAAGTGGGGAACAAGGTCTCCCACTTGCTCACATCAGAGTTCGCCTTGGAGTCTTGGCTTCTGAGCCACATATTCCAAGAAGATGCAGAAACAGCTTGGAAGGAGTCCAGAGAAAGGTGACCAAGATGGTCAAAGGTCTGCAAACCTGCAAGCCTTTAGAGCAGGGATTCCCAAACTTTGGTCCTCCAGGTGTTTTGGACTTCAACTCCCAGAAGCCCCTAGCCAACTTGGCCAACAGTCAGGAATCTGAGAGCTGAAGTCCAAAACATCAAGAGGACCAAAGTTTGGGAACCGGGGCTTTAGAGGAAGGACCGAAGGAGCTGGGGATGTTTAGCTTGGAGAAGAGAAGACTGAGAGGTGACATGATGGCCATCTTTCCATCTCCCATGTCTGAAATTCCAAAATCTGTATTACTCCAAAAACCCAAACTCGTTTTCATCGGTGGCTGATGTAGTGACACCTTTGCTTTCTGACAGTTCAATGTACACAAACGTTGCTTCATGCACAAAATTATTTAAACTTTGTGTGGTGTGTGCTTTGCTGCCAACTCTTGGGTCAGTTGGCAGTAGCCATGGCTAGTTTGCAAGTCCGGCTCTCCATGTACCTCTTTCTTTTTTGGGGCTTCTCCTGGTCATGCCAGGGTCCCTGTTGCTGTCAGCCATCATTGCATGCAAAAGGTGGAGGTGACCATTTCTCTCTCTGCAAAAGGGATGCCTCTGGGCATCCCAAAGGCTGTCTGGGCGCTTGAGGAGGGCTGCCCCCAAACCGCCTCATTCCACCTGAGGCCCTTCCTTCCTTCCAGCCCCTCCAGCCCTTTATCTGGTCGTCTTATCTGCTTCTTTAATGTCATCCCATCCTCAAGCACAGCGGCACAGGGATAAGATCAGAGCAGGCATCTCTGCTGCTGAGAGGCAGAGTAGTGCATCTTGGGAGATGATGCTCTGGGAGGAGGAGGAGGAGGAGCATTGGATCCCATCGATCGTGGGATCCCATGTGACCTCAAAAAAGGAGCAACTCCTACATTGGCCAACTGGCCAGAAGCCATGTACCTCTGGTCCTGCTTTTTTTTGGGGGGGGGGAGGAGAGGGAGTCTGTGAGATTCTGCAGCCTTGGGTACCTTTATAGGAGCAGAGTGCATTATCTGCATAGTCCCTGCATTTCTTTATCTGATGTGGCTGATCATCATCATCATCATCATCATCATCATCATCCTCTTCATCCTCATATGAACTGAATGTATTGCATAGCTCCTACATGTGGCTGCCCTTCTTATTCTTGTTATGAATCATTCTCATATGAACTGAACATGTTGACATAGTCCCTACATTCCTTCATCTGATGTGGTTGATATCATCATCATCGTTGTTGTTGCATAGTTCCTATATTTCTTTATCAGACGTAGCTGCCATTATTATTATTATTATTATTATTTCATCCTTATGTGAGCAGAATGTATTTGCATAGTTCCTATATTTCTTTATCAGACGTAACTGCCATTATTATTATTATTATTATTATTTCTTCCTTATGTGAGCAGAATGTATTTGCATAGTTCCTATATTTCGTTATCAGATGTGGCTGCCATTATTATTATTATTATTATTATTATATCCTTATGTGAGCTGATTGTATTTGCAAAGTTTCTACATTCCTTTGTCTGATGCAGTTGCCATTATTATTATTATTATTATTATTATTATTAATATTATTATTATTATTAAACATCCTCATATGAACTGAACATATTTGCATAGCTCCTACATTCCCTTATCAGAAGTGGTTATTATTATTATTATTATTATTATTATTATTATTATTATTTATTTATTTATTTATTTATTTCATCCTTACACGAGCTGAACATATTTGCAATAGTTCCTACATTTCTTTTCA
Organism: Phrynosoma blainvillii; assembly: GCA_026167975.1. NCBI lineage: Eukaryota > Metazoa > Chordata > Lepidosauria > Squamata > Phrynosomatidae > Phrynosoma > Phrynosoma blainvillii. Next base: position 1,078,496 of record JANUYF010000012.1, read on the forward strand.
GATGTGGCTGCCATTCTTATTCTTATTCTTATTTTCTTCTTCATCACCATAGAGCCTTTTCTCTCTGGGACTTGAGATGACAGCCTTAAATGAAAACAAATACAACAATAGAGTTAAAACATACAAAAGGTCAACCATAAATTGGAGTTAACCTTTACGGACGTTAAGAAGAATTTAAAGCATGTAGTTCAAATGAATCAAAAGCATTTGTCAAAAAACAGGGCAGTGTATCCAAAACTTTTTCCTTAACAAAGTACAACAGTGGTCCAAAACACACTGCAGAAATAATCCGGTTTCATACCGCTTGAACTGCCCTGGCTCAGCGCTAGGGAATCCTGGGAATTGTAGTTTATTGTGGCCCTAGAGCTCTCTGGCAGAAAAGGCTAATTGTCCCAGAAAACTACAGTTCCCAGGATTCCCTCGCATTGAATCAGGGCAGTTAAAGCAGTCTCAAAGTGGATTATTTTTGCAGTGTGTCTTGGACCTTAATGTATTTTTCTGACTAGCCAAAACCCATGAACGCTGAGGTCCCATTATAGACAATGGCATTCCCTTATCTAGAAAACGGCAAAATCAAGCTTTCCTGTTTGGAATTTAACAATATTTTCAAACCATGGATGCTTGAGTCTGTGGATAAAGAAGAATCCATGGATAGAAAGTGCAAACTGTATTCTTGGTTTCCTAATTTATAACAAAGTTCATTCATTAGCATTTTAATGTTTTGGTGAGGAGAAGCAGCCAACTGTAATATAGAGGATCACCTATTCCTTGCAAAGGATTATTTCTTATTTCTGCAGTGCGTTTTGTACCAAAATCCATATTCCACAAAATAGTGATACCTTTAATCAGCCAACCAAAATGCACAAAATCCACGATGCAGCTTTTTCTTTTCTTTCACCGCATTCAATTGTCTTATCATCATTGCAATCATAATAAATAATAATAATACAATAATAATAATAAAATTTATTTTTATCCCACCCCTCTGTGCAACGCAACAGGGGCGGTTTACAGCATTAAAATATACATTAAATTATATTTTTACATTAAAATATAACGTCATCCTCGGCTGGCATTCTGCTTGGGGCTTGTATCTTTGTAAATGGCCTCGCGTGTTCGTAAAACTAAACGGAGTCCGTATCCGTCTAGGTGGGGATGCTGTGATGTTGCAATGTGCGGACATCCCTCGTGCATCGGTGTGCTGAAGTGTGTCATGGCCTGGTGCACAATACGCACCAATGCACACCCGGCCACCCACCGGTGTGCATCCAGACATTGGATGTGGAAGCGCTGGAGCAAAACAGGAGCATCATCCCATGGCTATGGGATGTGCATCGCAATTGCCCCATGTGCATCGGAGCACTCTTTGCTTTTGCACATCTCCGCAATTTGGGATATTGTTACATTTCTGCAATGTAGCTACAGGTTCATGAGATGATGAAATGGATAGTAGACCCTCGGTAGCTTCTGGGTTTGGTTCCAATTATTATTATTACTATTATTATTTGCATAGCTAATAATACTCACACACATACGCCCCAGATACCAAAGTCCATGGATGCTCAAGTCCCATTAAATACAATGGCGTCGTAAAACGGTATGCAGAGAGATCTTGTGGCACCTTTGAGACTTTCTTTCAGTTACAAGATCTCCCTACATACTGATTCTACAGACTAACAAATCTTTGACTTCTATGTCATAAAAGGATGTCCCTTAAAGAGCAAGAGCAAGGTTTGCTCTCTCTTTTTTGGGAGGAATTTATATATATATATTTTTTTTAAATTTTCAAGCCATGGATGGTCGGCCCTCGTAAATCCTTATTTGTAGCCAAGGTGATCGGATGCCACAACCCCAAAGGAGGACCAGGCACCGCACAATGTAGGACGGCCGAGAAAAATGGAGGGACGTGACCAAAGCAATGCTCAAAACACTCATGGAATTAGAAATTCCTGCTTCTTAGTCATGCTCACAATGGAGGACATTTTGGAATGCCTCCTGGACAAAAGGTTGAAATGTAGGCTGTGTCCTGGAAAAGGAGGGCATCTGGTCAGCCTGTTTATAGCCCTGTTTTGTTTCAGAACAGGAACTCAAGGCAGTTTATGGGTTGAAATCCATGCAGTATTCTTAAAATGCACAAAAGGCCACCATCAGTCAGTCCCTTTGCTTTTGCACTCATGGTGAGATCGGGTTGCAACCTGTGGCAGTCTATAGTTTCCATATTGCTGAGGAGTAGTGAATCTGTTCTATGAAACACCAGCCACAAGCCATTGCTGGTTAATTTGGGATATGTAGTTCCCTGCATCCAGCCCTCCGTGGCTCTGATGCCGGCTCTAACCACTTGCAGCCGTTATCTTTTCTTTCTCATTTCAAAAGATTCTCTGTTGCTTCTCTCCTTTCTCATGCTTTGCTGCTGCGATGGAGCATTTTGCTGAGAAAGGACTTGTCTAGACAATCAATATAATCCTGGTCGAATATGGGTAGAATCTGCCTTGTCTGCATGCAAATTGAACACACCAAGCTTAGTTTTTGTGGGTTTTTGGGGCTGTGTGGCCATGTTCTGGAAGAGTTTCTTTCTGACGTTTCGCCAGCATCTGCGGCTGGCATCTTCAGGGAATACTGGAATACTGGAAACTGTGGATGCTGGCCATGAAAGCCTTTGACTTCACACCCAACGTACTTTTTTTGGGGGGGGGCTGCTAAAAAAACCCCAAAAATGAGGCTATATGATCCTGGGATTTGCATTGTGGGCTGCATTTGTTGAACCTGTTTTGAATACGTCGCATCGTTGACTCCCATCTTTATTCGCAGGGCTGACACTTGCTGGCAGCAGAACTTGCAGAATGAGGAAAAATATATAGTGTGCACAATAAATCAGAGATGTGTGGCTGAAGTTATTAACAGAGATTATTGACATTGCAAAATACAAGGTGTAGACTAGAATGATGATGAGAACCCAAGCAAAAAGCGGTGCTTGCGGGGTCCTTTTTTGCACCCTTCCCAGCCACGTTGGCCATTTTGTGTGCCTCTTTTTCATGCCCATCGCCGCGCCATGCTCTGCAGATCCTTGGCTAAGCAGGCGCCTTCCTCTCCAGTTGTGCTCCTTCTGCTGTCAAGAAGACGGATGGTTGTTCTCTGCCCTTAACCTTGTTATGGGAGCTTTATTTCTTCTCCTCTTGCTCCTGGGGAAGGAGCAAATGCGAAACCCGATGGCTCTGCTGCTGCTGCTGCTGCTCTCTGGCAGGAAGGAAGGAAGGAAGGAGGCATCGGACATCCTGAGCGCATCCGCAAATGGACCTCGGTGGCCAGGGGGTCCTCAGGGGTCCTCGCTTCCCAGGGATAGTCCTCAATTATAGATAGCACTGTGATTGCACTCTAGCTGCCATGGTGGCATCCTGGGATTTGCAGATTAGGGAGGAGGACGTAGGCTTCTCAACCAGGGTGCTCCAGTGGCTCTCCAAACTACAAATCCCAGGATTTTCCAGAACCATAAAGTGGTGTCAAACTCTGTTAGTTCTGCAGTGTGGCAGCAGCCCAAGAGTCCCAAAAACTTTGATGAAAACTGAGAAGGCATCCTAACTCTTGCTTGGTCCTCTCACGTTTCCTTTTCTCTCTTTTCCTGCTTCCACAGAGCTCCTGGGATCAACCAAGAGAGTGAATGTTAATTTCCAAGACACCGACGGGTGAGTAGATAATAATCGATGGCTATCCGTAAGGAGTTGGGGGCATTAAATGGGAGCCGTCCTATCTGGATGAATGGATGGCCATTCAGCAAGGGCAGTTTGCAGACACCCTGTGTGTGTTTTCCTGGCAATCTCTCCAGCTTTTCTAAAGAGAAAAGTCTTTTGCTAGCCTTCAAAGATGTAGCCATGTTAGTCTGTAGAATCAGAGATGTAGAGATGTTGTAGCACCTTTGAGAATCACTGAAAGAAAGATGTTGGCAGTGTGAGCTTTCCTAGACTTCAGTCTACTTCCTCAGATGCATTTGGTGGAATGGAAGCCAGGGACAGACTTATATTTGCCCTGGGTGTGTGTGAGAATGTCGATTTCCATTGCCAAACTGGATGTGCCACTTCACTTTAATACACAAAAGCTAGTTCCCAATGCCTTTGTTCACAAACAACCATCGCTAAAACTGGACTTGCCACTTCATTTCCATACAGAAAGGATTTTGCATTCAAATTGACATTCTCACACATCTAGAGCATATATAAGTCTGCCCCTGGCTTACCACTCCACCAAATGCATCTGAGGAAGTAGACTGAAGTCTAGGAAAGCTCATGCTGCCAACTTCTTTCTTGCAGTTATTCTCAAAGGTGCCACAAGATCTCTCTACATACTTTTGCTAGCCTTATGGGCATTGGTGTCTCTATAGGGCAGACTTTCTCCTCTCCCCATAGACCCCTATGAGCTGTGCCCCCATCACAGCAAGGAGCAAATGCTTCTGCTTTCCTCTACAGTCCCTCTCAAAATGGCGGCAGGAAGTGACAGCCTTCCTGTCACCATTTTGAGAGGGACTGCAGAAGAAAACAGAGATAGTGTATGGGAGGGGGGTAGTGCAGGGTTTCTTGGGGTGTTTGTGCAAGTGGGGTGAGGATATTTTCATGTGTTTTCAGGCATCTAGAGGGGCCTTTTGCATAGTTTGGGGGCAAAAATTGCATCATAAAAATAAAATTATCTAGAGGGTTAGAGGACTGGCGTGCTAGAACCCAACCTGGGGTCATCCACTGAAGCCAAAGTCCATCCCCACCATTGAGGAGGTATGGAGATTCAGGACAGCCAAAAGGAAGTGCCTCGGGCAGCGGGTTGGAATAGATGACCTTTGGGAACCCTTCCAGTTGGACTGTACGATTCAATCACAACAGTGTGTAGTTAAGCTATATTAACATTTTCCAGAAGGCTTTTCTTTCCTTGCCATGCGCTGTCCTCCATCCCTTAAAGAAAGCAAGAGGCAAAAAGAAGGCCAACAACTCTGCAAAGCATCCTTTGCCTCCCTTTCTTCCTATTGAGTAACTTTTTGTTTTCTGGAGACCAGAGATTGTCTGAGACTTAAAAAGCTTTGTCGTCGTGGTCTTCGCCTTCTTCTTCCCTGAGATCAAGGAAAAGGGCTTTGGCTAATAGGGGAATAAACGAACGACGGGCGCCGGCCTTTTGCTTTTCCTTCCCTTTCCAAATGTCCAAGTAGGTTATCCAGCAGCGGGGACCGCCTGAAGCCACTGTGGAGACGATGGAGAGGATCTCTTTCTGTGATCCTCCTCCGTTGGCCGCCGCCGCTAATGATTGCCCATTGGAAGCCAACATGCTTTCTTTGCAGCTTTCAAGATCTCTTGCTTTAACGAAACAGAAGAACAGTCTCTCTTCTTTCAAGACTGCCCACGCAGGCTCCTTGGAACACAGATGAATCCTTGCTGAAAGATTTGGAGACATGGAAAGGGGCTGGAGAGAAAGGCTGGCTTCCGTCCGAGAGGAGTTTAGCAAGCAAGCGCTTTGGGGGTGTCTGCCGCAGCGTAACAGAAAGTGCTCACCCCAGGCTGTGCGGTCCCTTTGGAGGCAGGATGGAAAGGAGAGGAATGAGTGAGGCATGGTGGCCTCTCGCCCCATGAAATGATTATTGCATCGTCTTACCTTCTGGATTTCCTCCCAAAACTAGGACTTGGAGTGGCTTGTGCAAATTGGAACAGATAAAAGTCGCGTCCAAAAATTTTATTTATTATTATTTATCTCATTTGTATGCCACCTTTCTCCCCAAAGGGACCCACGGTGGCTCACGGGTAAAAAGCATATCAAAACCCATTACAATAAAAACACAAAAACATTTAAAATCGTCTAAAAACCATATAAAACCACATAAAATAGACAAAAGCTAAAAGGCACAACCAACATACACACACAAGCCATCCTAGCATGATTATATTAAAATGCCTGCTTGAACAAATAAATACATGTAAAAGTACCTCTAAAGTTCGTGTTAAAAATGTAATTAAAAGTATCTGTAGAACTGAAACTGTTTAAAACCAATCCTTTGAAAGAGGAAAGATAAAAAAAATACTGTATCAGTTTGATTCTGTTTCAGTGTTCACTTTTGTATTTTTAAATTTTATTTTATTTTATTTTTTGGTAACTTGTAAGCTGCTTTGAGTTCCAGCTTTGGAAAAGGGAGCAGGATATAAGTAAATATAACAACAACAACAACAACAACAGGCTGCTGCCATGCTGCAGAATTCATGCAGTTTGACTCTGCTTAAACTATCGTGTAGAATCTTGGGATTTGTAGTTGCGGTACCAGAGCTCTCTGACAGATGGCTAAATAGCTCACCAAACTATAAATCCCAGCAGTCCATAGCATGGCAGTTAAAGTGGTGTCAAACTGGATTATGTCTGCAGTGCAGATGCAGTCTCAGTGATGTGAAAGAGCCCCTGCAATCAGTTCCTAAGCAGAAATAGGTCAGTTGTCTAACTGGGCAACTTTGGCCCCAGGACCCTTTTGGGGGAGGCATGCACAGACTCCCCCAAATTCCAAAAAATAAGGCAGAGCAATCCTGAAAATGCCTCAAGTGCTGGTTTCCAAGAGAGGCTCTTCTGCCATAGCAGCCAGGAAAAGAAAATGAATGCCAGGGAGTCGAGGGGCATTGAGGGCCACATGTGGCCCTGGGGTAGGATGACCAGATGTCCTCACCACAAAGGAGGACCTGACCCCACCGAATGGAAGACATTCAAGAAAAATTGAGGACATGACAAGAAGTAAAAGCTTAAAACACTCCTATGAATATGCATTCATGTGTCCTTGTCATGCTCCAAACGGAGGGCATTTTGAAATTCCTCTTGGAAATGTAGGATTGTGTCCTGGAAAAGGAGGGCATGTGGTCACCCTGCCCTGGGGGATTGGATTGGATTGGATTGCAGGACCAGAGGCTCCCCATTTTCTCAACTGGAAACCTTCCTGCATTGTCCATGTTGCCTTTGGGGACAGAAGTGGCGGGGAAGGCTCCAAAGTTTGCTTTCCAAAGCCTTTTCCTGGAAAGAGTCCCAGAGGTGGGTTGGTGGGGAATGTCAGGACTGCAAAGCCCCTCGTCCACGTCCCTGCCTTTTCCCCTCCCTCCTTCTGCTCTAAATTGGGGCATTCCTGAGCAGTTAAGGACTCCTTTTCTCTCCTCTGGTTTATATCTCTGGAGGAGGAGAAGGCCAATTCGGGGCTTTTATGGGAATGTTTGGAGACCAGGCAGCCTCTGGGTCTCTTCCCAAATATGCCGCCTTCCAGGCCTGATTTATGGACCCCCGCAACCCCCTCCTCCTCCTCCTCCTCCTCCTCCTCCTCCTCCCTGCATGCTTGACCGATGCATGGGGTGGAATTGTGCATTTGGGTGCAAAAAAAGCCCCTTTGGACAAAATTCTGGACAGTTTCCTTCCAGGCCCATGTAGGAAGGCGCCAACCTCCCTGCTTGCAGTGAGCTAGCAAGTCAGGGAGAGAGCTACCTACCCATTGCTCAGAAAAGTCCCCAGTCCCAGAAAGTGGGTGAGTTCAAAGGACCCGTGAGAATCGTGGCCTCCAAGGGTCAGTGATGGCTGAGGGATAGAAAGGGTCAGTGACGGCTCCTGTCCCCCCCGCCGGAGCAAACTCAGGCTGGAGGAGAGATCCACGGAGGAGATGGCTAGAGAGAGCGGCTCCCAGGGCTTGCTGGGTGGTGATGCCTCTGCTTTGTCCCAATCCTTCCAGGTTCTCCGCCTTGCACCATGCGGCCCTCAATGGCAACACGGAGCTCATCTCGCTGCTGCTGGAGGCCCAGGCCGCGGTGGACATCAAGGATAATAAAGGCAAGTGTGGCTCCTAGGTCTTGGACGAGAGGAGACCCATAAACAGGGCCTGCAAACGGTCTCATCCTTGACAAGAAAAAGGGACCATTCACACAACTCAATTCCAGCACTACGATTCCACTTGAACTGCCCTGGTTCAGTCCTGTGCAAATCTGGGATTTGCAGTTTTAGGGAGCAGTGCTTGGAATTATCAGCCGGAGAGCTCTGGTGTCCCACCAAGCTACAAACGTACAAGATTTTCATAGCGGGCAGCCATGGCAGGTCAAGTGGAATCGAAGGGTGCATCTACACTGTAAAAATAGTGCAGTTTGACATTAGTTTCAAGTGCTGCTATGCCATCCTCTGGAAACCTGGGATCTGTTGTTTTACAAGGTCTTTAGCTTTCTTTGCCAAAAAGTGAGGGTACCTCCCCAGACGACAAATCCCAGGATTTTGTTGGATGCAGCCATGGCAGTTGAAGTAGCATCAAACTGCATTATTTCCATGGTGCAGATGCACCCAGGTCTTTACCTTGGAAACTGCTAAAACAAAATTCACAACAATAATACAACTAATGTATTCTTATCCTGCCTTTATCCTGGTTTGTGTTATGACTAACCTTAGTTTGTGCAAACTACATTGCCCTATACTCAGAGAAACTGTGGTTTGTTCCAGGCTACATGCAGACCTATCAGATGCCCTTTCCCCATTTTTGGGAGCTCTCCCCTCCTTTTGCATTGCACCATACAACTCCCAGGAATGAAATGCACTGTCTGTGGTGGCACTCAGTCCGAACTGCTGTGTCTTTTCTCCTGAATGTGTGTCCCTCCCTCTCTTGCAGGGATGCGCCCTTTGCATTACGCCGCCTGGCAGGGAAAGAAGGAGCCAATGAAATTGGTCCTGAAGGCCGGGTCATCGGTCAATGTCCAGTCCGACGAAGGGCAGATCCCTTTGCATCTGGCAGCTCAGCATGGGCACTACGATGTGGTAAGTGGCATGGAGGGGAGAAGGAGGGGGTCCTATTGTATATGGACATAGTGCCCACCTAACCCCCAACTCCCCTCCCAACCCAAGGAAGGATGCATAAGGTGTCCTCAGATCTTGCAAAGGAAAATGATGGGTAGCAGAGTAAAGGTGTAAAGAGTACTCACAAATGTTCTAGTCCTCAGTGAGAACGGTATCTCAGCACATTAAGAACATAGACAACTGCTAAAGCAGGGATTCCCAAAACTCTAGCCTTCCAGATGTTTTGGACTTCAGCTCCCAGAATCCCTGACTCTTGACCAAGATGGCTATATTTTCAAAATATAGTTGAAGTCCAAAACACGTGAAAGCTGCTTTGGGTCCCAGTCTTGGGTTGGAAATGAATTTGTGCAAAAGACTTGGCTGTGCATCCTGTTGCTGTTCCTGACAGGAGTAGAGTCATGGCATCAATTGTACTCCATTGAAATCCAACCGTGGATTTCATGGGTCTACTCTAGTTGTGAGTTCATGAATTAGACTTGGAAAAAGAGAGGGAGGGGGGGTCAGAGGCATGGGGTCCCAATTTTGGCCTGTGGTCCTCATGGGTCTTGGCCTGTGTGCTTTGGCGCATGGCAGCCGTGCCAGGCATTATCCACACAATCTCTGAGTCTTGCATTTCTCTTTGTGCTTCTTCCTCCAAATCCTACAGTCTGAGATGCTCCTTCAGCATCAGTCCAATCCCTGCATCCTGGACAACTCCGGAAAGACGCCGCTGGACCTGGCTTGTGAGTTTGGCCGCGTTGGGGTAAGTCTGGTCCACCGGCCCCTATGGGAAAACTGGCGTGGCGAGAGGTCAGAGGGGTGGCTTTCTCATGACGGTCTTCCGTGAGTTATGGTGGGTAGTCAGTTTCTGTATTTATTTTGAGAAACCATTTCAATACTGCAAGGGGAGGACCGTGGCTTGGCTCAAACTGGCTGGGGGATTCTGGGAGTTGTAGTCCAGAAATGTAGGTTTGGTTGAAGGAACGTGAGAAGGTTTGGGATGCCTTTAAAAGGCCCTGGAGTCACGCAGGCGTCAACGTGATTTAGGGACATATAATGCCCAGAAAGTCCTTTAGGAAGACAGCCTTGGCTCCATCCTCTTTATGGTGCCCTTCCATCGTCTCCGTCTCTCGCTTGGCTCTGCAGGTGGTGCAGCTGCTCCTGAACAGCAACATGTGTGCGGCGCTTTTGGAACCCAAGCCCGGAGACATCACCGACCCCAATGGCACCAGCCCCTTGCACCTGGCAGCCAAGAATGGGCACATCGACATCATCCGGTACGTTCCAGCTCCTTCAGCCACTTTGCAGAGATGTTGAACATCACCCTCCATTGCCTTCCAGTGGCTGGTGGATGATGGGCATTGTAGAGACACCTAGTGTGGTATACTGGTTTGAGTACTGCATTATGACTCTGGTGGAGACCAGGGTTCAAATCCCCCCCTCTAGACCATATATATATCCCCTCTAGACCATATATACTTTTATTTTACGATGGTCCTAGGCCAGTATAAATTCATTGCAAGTCTATCCACCTGATCTCTGTAATTGTAATCTAAAGGCTAATAGTACCATCTGATATGGCCTCCCAGATGTTGAAGATGATGACCAAACTTGGTATATGATTGGGTATTGGATTTTATTATATGGATTGTAGGTTTTTATTATTGTCATGGTTTTATATATTGCATTTTTGTACATTTTTTTATATTTTTGCTGTAATCCCGCCTCGATCCGCAGGGAGAGGCAGGAAAATACAAATAAAAACTATTATTATTATTATTATTTTTGAACATGCAAAAATAATCCTCGACCCACTCTTGGGTTGAAGGGATTTTCCTCCATGGGTTTGTTGGCTGCTTTCCTGTTGCTTGCTTCCTTCCCCAGACTCACACTTTTCCTCTTGACATCTTGACAACCGCTGTGCTTTGCTTTTGCAAGCGTTGCTTCCCTTTCCTGCAGAGGATTGTCTGAAGCCTCCCAGCCCCCTTCACTTGTTGCCAGTGCATTAATGGCTGAAATGTCCAGTCTCCGTCCATTTCTCGTCTCGGGAGGAGAGCAAGAGGAGGAAGGGAGGGCGGGAAGGGGGAAACGTAGATCTCTGGCTGTCAGGGATGGATGCAAACGTCTCCTCTGCTCCGTCAACGCCATTCCCATCCTCCGGCAGAGAATTCACTTAGCCAAGCCACTTCTTGCATCTCGGCAGATGCTCATCTTGGGCTCTGGTCCTCTCTTCCGCGCCGGATCAGCTCCCCGTGGGTTTGACAGCATGCAAAGATGTCATCTTGCTGTAGAAAATTTGCTGCGCCACCTCCAAGACCCCCTTTTTCCTCCCCTTTCCCTTGCAACTTATGCATTCAATGCAGCAATGCACTGCCCTCCCCTCCCAATGGTTTTGCAGATAGACCTTGCACTGAGCAACAGGTATGGATGGGTTTTTAAAAAGTAACTTCCCTAGCTCTGCCCAAATCTCCATGGGCGTCTTGTGCCTCCTGTTGAATTTTCCCCTGTCCTCCACAACAGGCAGGGTGACCAGATTGTCCTCACCACAAAGGAGGACAAGGTACCGAAAAGTGTAGGGCATTCAAGGAAAAAAAATTAGGACATAAAGGTTAAAAACACTCATATAATTGTAAGTTCATGCCTCTTAGTCATGCCCAAAATGGAGGATGTTTTGAAATTCTTCCTGGAGAGGAGGATGAAATGGTGGACATGTCCTGGAAAAGGAGGATGTGTCTGGTCATCCTGTATATATGTGCAAACAGGATCCGTCCATAAATTCAAGAAAAATGTAGGTCATTACAAAATAAAAGATAAAAGCACTCATATAAATGTAAATTCATGCTTCTTAGTCATGCTCAGAATAGAGGACATTTTGAAATTCCTCCTGGACAGAAGGCTGAAATGGAGGGCATGTCCTGGAAAAGGAGGATGGGTCTGGTCCCCCTGTCTAGAGGGAAATCAGAGACATCCCTGCTTAGCAAACGAGGACCGAAATCATAGAATCACAGAATTGGAAGAGACCCCAAGGGCCATCCAGTCCAATGCCATTCTGCCATACAGGAATACATAGGCTCCTAGAGTTGGAAGAGACCCCAAGAGGCCATCCAGTCCAACCCCATTCTGCCATACAGGAATATATAGGATCCTAGAATTGGAAGGGACCCCAAGAGGCCATCCAGTCCAACCCCCTTCTGCCATGCAGGAACTCACAATCAAATGCTTGGTTTCTTCTTCTGGTTTCATGTTTCTCTTTCTGTCCACCTTCTCCCTTCTTTGTCCACAGCCTCTTGCTCCAAGCCGGGATCGACATCAACCGGCAAACCAAGGCTGGCACCGCTTTGCACGAAGCAGCCTTGTGCGGCAAGACGGATGTGGTGCGGCTCCTCCTGGATGTAAGTGCCCACCTCACCCCCATCTTTTGCTCCAGTATGAAAGGCTGGGTGGCCCATGGCTTGGACCAGTAGGAGCCACTTTTAACGGAGATGCCCACATGAAATGGTAACCCCTGGGGCTCCCATCTTCATTGTCATTAGCATCACTCCTGAGGTTTCACGGGGGTATGGTTCTCACTGCAAGCCAGGGATGGGAAAAGCAAGTCAGGGATGGGAAAAGTTTACTACTGGCAGGGATTGGGGGTCCTCAGAGAAGGCCCTGTCTCCCTCTTGCCTCCTTCCTTCCTTCCTTCCTTCCTTCCTTCCTTCCTTCCTCTGATGGAGGTGCAAGGCAGGTTTGCAAAGGAGAAGGTGGTCCTTCAGGTCTCCTCCATCCAAAGTCCTTAGAGGTTACTATCTCTGCCCCTTGGACCAATTCTCTCTTCCCGCCGCATGTGTTTTGCAGAGCGGGATCAACGCTCACATCCGGAACACCTACAGCCAGACGGCGCTGGACATTGTCAACCAGTTTACGGCCACTCAAGCCAGCAAGGAGATCAAGCAGATGCTGCGAGGTGAGCCCCTCGCGGGGGATGCAAACCTTGGCTCATTTTGTTCTAGCACAGACACACAGGTTACAATACCAAAGCTTTCTCCTTGCTGAGATCAATTGCAAGAGTTGGCTGTGGGTTTGTTTGGATGGTATTTCATATTTGGGGGACTTTTTGCACCCCAGTTTTGCGAAGGCTTGGAGCAGCGAGTGTGGGGCAGGGAGGGTTGCCAAAAGAGTTTTGCAAATTTATTTCTCCTGCAAAAGGTTTAAGAGGCAATTGTTCCCCCCCCCCCCCCACTTTTGGCACAAACTTTTACAGATTTTGCAAAAGTGTTTTTGTTTGGAAAATATCACCCTTTCCCTATTTTGGGTTTGTTTGTTTGTTTCCTATTGTTGCTGCTTTAGGGTCACCATAAATCAGAAACACTTGATGGGTATGGGGTCTTTTTTTTAATATGTGGGGAGGATCTTCTTTGAAACAGTGGCACCTGTCAGAAAGTCCTCCAAAATCAGCTTCACACAAATGGAAGGTGAGTTGTCTTAGGCCGCTCAGTTGTCGTTCTGCAAAATGGGAATCATCCCAACGTCTTTTGCAGGGACATCACCAAATAAAAGCTAGAAACACTAATCTAAATACAAACTTGTGCTTCTTGGTCATGCTCAAAATGGAGGACATTTTGCAATTACTCCTGGACAGAAGACGTGTCCTGGAAAAGGAAGACGTGCCTGGTCAGCCTGCCTTTCAATGACCAAAAAAAGACATGAATGTTGAAAATAATGACAATAATGGTTCATGACACTTCCACGGTGCTCTGTCTCCCTCTGCTGTTTCTAAAGCCAAACCGTAGAGTTGTACATGAGCGGTGCTGCTTTTTCCAAGAGCTCAGGTTGCATTGCATCCACTGTCTGAATGATTGCCACAAGGGTCCCTGGGTTGTTATCCCCATTTTGCAGATGGGAGTAACTGAGGCTTAAGGGAATAGCAGCTTTCTTAAGGCCATCCAGTCCAGTCCCCTTTTGCCATGAAGATGACGACACAATCCAAGCCCTCACTGTTGGCTATCCAGCCTTTGCTTAAAAACCTCCAAAGAAGGAGAACCCACCACTTTCCAAGGCAGCATATTATTCCACTGTCAAACAGCTATTACTGTCAGGAAGGTCTTCCTAATATTTAGGTGGAATCTTTTTTCTTGTAGTTTGCATCCATTGCTCCGTGTCCTAGGGGCACTATAGACCGGCCAAAAGGGCTGGCCTAGGGGTGGGGTCGGGGGGTGGTGGTGACCGCACACTGACCACCCCAACTCCATCCCAATGCCTCCATCATGTCAACCACGCAAACAGATGGTGGGCGGTGTCAGGGCACTCCCTTGGCGCAGCATTCACGCGCGCTGCGCAAAAGGAGCACCAAAAAGCCACTGCCACCGCAGCAAGGCAGCTTTTTGCTGCTCAAAAAAGGAGAGGCATTTGCCAGCAACAAACTTGCTCCATCTTCAATATGACCACCCTTCGAATATTTAAACATGGCTATCATTTAACCTCTTCACCTTCTCTTCTCCAGGATATACATACCCTGGAGTTCCTCCTCTTAAGGCATGCTTTCCAGACCTTCCACCATTTTGGTCTCCCTCCTCTGGACACGATCCTCCTTGTCTCAGTCCCATCTGAAACTACAGATCCAAGGATGGGGCCATGATGGTTGAACATGTATCTGGCTCCTCTTGACTGTGTAGCGCAGATGCTCCCTACCAGCATTGCTTCCATTTAGACTTAGGCTTCGGTAATCTCTTTCTTTAGCTGATTCTTTAGCTAAACACCATCTCCGTTTCCTTCTCCTCTTTCTGCCTAGATGCTTCAGCTGCTCTGCAAGTCAGGGCTGTCAAGGATTATTGCAACAACTACGACCTGACCAGCCTCAATGTGAAAGCTGGAGACATCATTACGGTGAGCCACTTCAGTTGCCTCTTCCATCCTCTACAACATTGGGCAGGAGAATCACACCAAAACAACAGAGAAGTCCTATCTCCCTCTGGGGACTTTGCCCAGAGGTTGGAAATAATACGTTGAAATTAATGGCCACAGTTCCCTATCATGGGTCTCCATTGCATAAATTTGCACATACTTGCAGCAGAAGTGCTGCAGGATCTTCCCAGGGACACTTCCTAACCAGTCTCTCCATGCACCAACTCTTAAGACCCAAGATGTTATCGTTCAGGGGGTTGCCAACATTTCGGACAGGCTTAGAGCCTCGCAATTTGGGACACAAAGCGCAAACTCAGGATTTGCCAACTGCCTTGCTTCCTTGACCGCCCCACGGATGGACGATGGGATGTCGGTCAAGGCTCTCTCATGGTTGCTTCTGGCCCTTTGCTTTGTGGTCTCCCACCCACTTCTGTTCTGGCCTCCCACCAGGTTTTGGAGCAACATGCTGATGGCCGATGGAAAGGCTGCATCCACGACAACCGGACCGGGAATGACCGCGTTGGCTATTTCCCATCCAGCCTCGTGGAGGCGATCAGCAAACGCACAGGCAAGTCTTTCCTTTTTTAACAATGGAGTTTCCACCTTACCTAATTTTCCTTTGCAGTTCTCAAGTCCCATCGGCTTTTCTCCCTATCACCATTTTCCTGGACTTCCTTCCCATTTCGGCTGTCTCTGCTCCAGTGGAAGCCATGTCAGTGGGATGCTGAATCCATTCTAGGTTTTATCCAGGCCTTGACATTCCTGAACACTTTCAGCATCATGGAGAACTTCATGAAAGCTGCCCGAAACCTGGAATGGATTCACCACCCGACTAACATGGGACCCACAAGCCACTGCTGCTCTGCTTTGTACTCAGAGCAAACAAATATTAAATATTTGCATGGATAGTTTGTGCCAGTGCCCCATGGAGTAGCGTAAGTAGTTTGGAATAGATTAATTATTTGCACGTCTCACGAAGGGGAAGGAGGCACACCTTGGCCATTGCTTAGGTTACAACCATGACCGTGGAGTTTGTTTTGGGAACATGGGAAATGTGTCAGATTGAGGAACACAAGACTCAGCTTATTTTGTTCTAGCACAGATAAAGTTTACAAAACAAAGGTTTTTACCTTGCCAAGATCAATTGCAAGAGTTGCTGTGGGTTTGTTTGGATGATATTTCATATTTTGGGGACTCTTGCGTCACATTTTTGCAGAGGATTTTTTTTTTTTTTTTTTTTTGGTGGGGGAGTTTACAAAAAAAATATGTTTTGCAAATTTATTTTCTCTGCAAAAGGTTTTAGGCAAGAATTTTCCCCCTTGCTTTTTTTTCCGCACAAATTTTACAGATTTTGCAAAACTGTTTTTGTGCATAAAAATTACCCTTTTTTTTTGTTGCTGTTGCTGCTGCCTTAGGGTCAACATAAGTCAGAAATTACTTGAACAGTGTTTGTGATGATTTGTGAGAACAGGGGCTATTCAGTTCTCAGAAATTTCTGGAGTTCCAGATGGTACTCTTTATAGAAAAGGACCTTTGAGTTTTAGAAGGAAGACCAATTGGTGATAAGGCCGAAATGTGCTGGGCATCACATTATTGCATGCTATTTTTCATATGTAGTGCTTTGAGCATTAGAGTGTTACTCTGGAAACCAGGGTTTGAATCCCAGCTTGGCCATGTAAACTCACTGGGATGACCTTGGGCAAGTCACACTCTCTCAGCCTCAGGGAAGGCAATGGCAAACCCCTTCTGAAGAAACTTGCCAAGAAAACCCCATGATAAGTTTGCCTTAGGGTCTCCACAAGTTGGAAGCAACTTGAAGGCACACAACAACAAACAACAACATTTTTTGCACGCACCAGGCCCATTGGGAAGGAGCCCTAAATCTTGCACAGTGTCGGGAGAAGCCAAATCTTTGCATTCCCAATTGTACAGGGTTGCAGCACCACTTGAGTTTTGCTCTTACCTTGACGGAGGAGGAACAACATGCCGGCAGGTTGCAAACTTGCAGCAAAATCAAATTGATGGCAAATGGGGTCGAGGGTTTGCCAACCTGGCTTGTTGATATTCTTGTTCCACTTTGACAAGGTTGGATGCTTTGCGATTAAACTCCCCCGGGATATTGATTCTCTTTCTCCGGCACACATCTTTCTTTACAGCTGCTCACCTGGAAAGGGAAACCGTGCATAGATTATGCCATTAAAATTCAGTTAAAATCCAACTCCAAACTTTGAAGAGGCGATCAATACTGAAACCTTGAAGCGACTTTGGAGGCAGATTAGTTTTCTGCCAGAGAAGGAGGTTGCGGGGATCGAATGTCTTTTGCACAAAGCGGCCACACCAAAAAGTGTGCATGCCTTGCACGTCCCACCATCCACTTCTCTTTCACTTTCCAAAAGTGGAGACAAAAGAGTCATGCATACAGAGAGGGACCATAAAAGCATCTTGGGTTTTGTTTTTTCTTTTAGGTTTTAATTGTGTTTTAAACTGTTGCAGCTTTGTGCTTTTAACAAAACGGCCAGAATCCTCTATCACAGTCTGCATTATCTAACTTTACATACACTTAGTTGTGTAGCAGAGGTACAGAAAAATCCTGTTTTTATTGCAAAATTGCAAAGGTATGTAACAGGATTCTCGCAAGTGTCTCGATGCACACTGGGCACTCCATAAAACAAGACTGGTGTGCATTTGTTTCATTGTGCGTCCATCCTGTTGTGTATCGGAGACTCTTTGCTGTGCAATAAAACATAGTTTAGTAACAGGATTCTGGACAATGTTTTTATTTGTTTTTAAACTTTTGTATGAGGTTTTAGCTGTACTTTGCCTAAATTTGTTGTAAAAAGAAAGGTGGGGTATTAATACAGTTGGCCCTCTGTATCCACAATTTTTTTTTCAAGCATCCATGGCTTGGAAATATTTTAAAAATACATAAATTCTAAAAAAAGCAAAGCTTGATTTTTGCCATTTTATGTAAGAGATGACATGTTATTTTGTCACAGTATATCATGGGACTTGAGCATCCATGAATTTTGGCATCTACGGGGGATCCTGGAACCAAACCCCAGCGGATACCATGGGCTCATTGTAATAGTAATAATAATAATAATAATAATAATAACCCATTGTATATAATGGGACTTGAGCATCCACAGATTTTGGGCATCCACAGAGGGTCCTGGAACCAAACCCTAATGGATACCGAGGGGCCACTAAATTTATTAAATCTTTGACCTGGAGACCAACAAGTCTTCCTTACAAACCCAAAGGTCTTACCAAAAGAAGGGAGAGAGAGCATTAGTTACAAGACAGAAATGCTTCCAGCTCTAAAAAATGATAGACATTAAGCCACTTAATACCCAAAGTATATGCCTTTCTGTACAAGATGTCCCAGTTTTTGAAAACAAGCCTGTCAGCTAGGGGAAGACCTGTTAGCCCCATGGTGCAAGATGGAGGCTGAGAAGGAGCCATTGGCTGACGGGTGCCTTACTGAGTCCGTGGCAGGAGCAAGGTTGGCCTGCTGGTTGGGGACGATGGGTGTTGTAATGCAACCCACTGGCTCAATTTCTCCTTAGTCTCTGCTCTTCAGCCTCATTGCCAACATTGCTGGACACAGCCATGGCTGAAGGCTCCTGTGCCACAATGGAGTGGTAGATCTGCTTCAGGTTTCAGGCCATAGCAGTGATCCCCAAACTCTGGCCTTCCAAGTATTTTGGACTTCAACTCCCAGAAGCCCCAGCCATCTTGGCCAATCGTATGGCATTCTGGGAACTGGAAACACCTGGAAGGCCAGAGTTTGGGAGTCACTGCTTTAGAGGAGTCACCAGTCTGGAGCTGTTGTCCCAGTTTTGAACCCTTTGGAGAGATCCTTGGACTCCAGCATGGGAAGAGTCCTCCCCAGTCTCTGCCTCGGTTCCTCCTGTTTCACGTTGCCTTTTCTTGTTGTGTTTCCGTTTGTCAGGTTCATGGGACGCAGGGCAGGTCCACGCCATCTCCCTCCCGGCTGGCGGGGTCTCAGTGGTGCCCAACGGCCATCCCTCCTTCTCCTTCTCCTCCTCCTTCTCCTCCACCATCACCACCATCATCTCCTCCTCCTCCTCCTCCTCCCCCCATCATGTCCTGCCTCCGCCTCCACCGAACCCCCATCAGCCGCTTTTCAGTTCCTTCGGCTACCGCCGGCTCCCCCATGGCGCCGTGGAAGGGCCGGGCGCCAACCCAGGTAGTCCGTCCATTGCTCGCTTCGTTTTGATTTGTGCATTTTGGTTTTGATTTCTTTATTTACCATCGTTTGTTGCGCTTCCAGTTTTCCCTTGGCTTGCTTGCTTGCTTGCATACCTTTCCATCCCCATCCCATGATTTCCCCATTTCCCCTCCTCATGCAATAAGTATTGTGCGCAGGTATTTTGAGACCCACTGGGTGACCTTGGGCAAAGTCACACACTCTCAGCCTTAGGGGAAGGCAATGGCACACCTCCTCTCAACAAATCTTGCCAAGAAATCCCCAGAATAGGTTTGCTGGAGGGTCTCCATAAGTCGGAAATGACTTGAAGACACACAACATACATACCCATATTTAAAGAAGGAGGGTGCAAGCAACATTATCATCGCCGTCCATTGATTTAGCACTGATATACCACCGTTGATTCCTCGCTCAGTCATGAAACCCACTGGGTGAGCTTGGGCAAGTCACACTCTCTCAGCCGCAGGGGAATGCTATGGCAAACCTCCTCTAAGCAAATCCTGCCAAGAAAACCCAATGATAGGTTCTCCTTGGAGTTGCCTTAAGTTGGAAACCAACTCGAAGGTGCGTAGCAACAACAACAAATGATGCAAGCCCAAATATTTTGCACAAATGAATTGTGCAACAACAAAATACCTCCATCTGTTGATATAGCATAGATCCAGCATAGGATAGTGGTTTGAAAACTGGACCAGGACTCTGGGAATCCGCACTGGGTGCTAGAAACCCGCTGTGTGACCCTGGGCAAGTCTCATACTCTCAGCTTCAAAAGAAGGCCAAGGCAAATGCCTTGCGAAGAAATCTTGCCAAGAAAACCCCGTATGGTGCAAACGGTGGGTCCAATGGTACCTGTGTCCCTGGGCAGGTGTGTACTGAGATGTTTGAAGGTGCTGCAAGACAGGTGAGATTGAGAAAGAGAGCAGCCAGGCAAAGCAAGGCTGGGGGAAATGGTGTCCCTCCATATGATGTTGGACTCCAGGTCCCATCAGTCCCAGCCAGCCGGGCCCAGGGGTTGGGAGGTGGAGTCCAGCAAGATTGGGAGGGTTGTTTTTTTCCCTGTTTAAGAAAACAGGAGGTGTAGTGGTTTGAGCATTGGACTATGACTCTGGAGAGCAGGGTTCGAATCCCCACTTGGCCATGGAAATCCATTGGGTGACATGGGGCATCACACATTCTCAGCCTCAGAGGATGGCAATGTCAAATCCCCTCTGAAGAACCTTGTCAAGAAAACCCCATAATAATAGGGTCACTTTAGGGTCACCATTAAGTCCAAAATGACTTGCAGGCACACATGGGCAGGTCACACTCTCTCAGCCTCAGAGGATGACAATGGCAAAAACCCCTCTGAAGAAACTTGCCACATCGTAGGTTCTCCATAGGGTCACCATAAGTGAGAAACAACTTGGAGGCACACAACAAGAAGAAGACAGGTGTGTTTGGGGTGGCCCAGGGTCTCAACCCAGAGAGGGAAGGTCAAGAAAGTGAGAAGAGAAAGGCAGAGTGGGTCAAGACCAGAAAGTGGTGGACCAGATGCCCCGAGGAATGGACAGTGATGGATGGTCAGCTCCCATGTCGGTGGGCCAAGGAATCCATTCCAGGTTTGGGCTGGCTTTCCGGGACCTTTCCAAGGTGCTGAACCTCTTAGGAAATGGGTTTCAGCACCATGAACAGCTCCTTTTCCAAGGCTGGGATGTAATCTGGAATGGATTCACCACTTGCTGGCATGGGATCAAGGAACCCCACAGAAGGAGGGACGGAAGAAGGGGCCTTTGGCAACTCTGTGCTTGAACGCGGGGATGATAAATGGCACAGCATGGGGTCTTTTGGATGGGGCACCATGCAGGATTGAGACCAAGGAAGCTCAGGCCTTCCCCAGCAAGGTCGGCTTCTCCGTCTTTCCTTCCCTGCCATGGAACAGCAATGGCAATGGATGGCTCCCATGTCCAAGGAAGCGATGGATTCTGGGTGGCTCCCTTAAAGTTTGGACTCAAACCCAGAAAAGGCTCACCATTCCTGCTAACGTAGAAGCCCCCCGCTGCAGTCTCGGGGGGATGGATTGCGGCTGGGGACGGAGATGGCCGCTCTTCCCAGAACGCGCACACGCAATATCTACCACCTTGTTTCATCTGGTCTCTCTCTCTTCTCTCTTTGCTGGGGTGGCAATGGTTGTCTTTTGCCCCCCAAGGTTCCCGAGGGTCCGACGCCAGTCCGTCCCACTTGTCCCCATCCTCGGGCAGCTCTGCGACCACACTGGCCCCGGCCGAAGAGATCTGGGTGCTTCGCAAACCCTATGCAGGTAAGAGAGGCGCCTGATCGGTCAGTCTTGGGTCAGTCTGGGCTCAGCGGTTGTTGCGTTGGGTGCATATCCCGAATGCACACACTTTGCAAGGGCAGAGTCTTGCTAATATGAGGCTCCAGGGCAGCTTTCTCCATTGGTATAATGCAGGATTCCCCCAAAAGGACCAGAGGCAGGCTGGGCTTAACACAAGCATTAGAGACAGGGAAGCTCAGAAGAGAAAACTAGGAAAAAAATTGGAGGGGGGGGAGACTTTTTCCACATTTCCCCCCAAAGCATTCCCCCCCCCCCAAGAAATGTTTAAAAATGGTTTATGGAATATTTTCTTTTAGAACAATGAATATTGGCCAGTATTTTCTATCAGCTGTTTATCTGAATATAGAATTCAGAGACATAGCTGTGAAGTAGCTAAGTATACCAAGTATACATCATCATCATCATCATCACCATCACAATTTTTCTGTCCTTCCTTTTTCCCAGCTTTGGGACTCAAAGCACCTTTCAGTAGTTAAAAAACATTGTTGAAAATCCATAAATGCTATACAAAAGTTAAAACACAACTAGATGATAAGAAAAAAATTAAAGCCAGGTTAAAACATACATTAAAATACATGAAATATGGGCTTTATATCACCACTCATCAAATGCCTTTCAAAATAGAAAAGTCTTTTCTAAGTAATACTACGTTTACACTGCATAAATAGTGCAGTTTGACACCGCTTTAAGTGCTGTAGCTCCATGCTATGGAATCCTGGGATTTGTAGTTTTGCAAGCCTTCTGTGCTAAAGAAGGCTGGTGCCTCACCAAACTTCAAATCCCAGGATTCTGTAGGATGGAACCATGGCAGTTAAAAGTGGGGTCAAACTGCATTATTTCTGGAGTGTAGATGCCCCCTAGGTCATCCTCTCCTGGTCCAACTGGTGTGCTCTGGTCACCAACAAAATGGACCTCCTTCTGCCTGTGCAACTAAGGCCCAGAAAAGTAGGGGTTTTATGGGGGGGGTG
Source organism: Phrynosoma blainvillii (assembly GCA_026167975.1). Classification (NCBI taxonomy): domain Eukaryota; kingdom Metazoa; phylum Chordata; class Lepidosauria; order Squamata; family Phrynosomatidae; genus Phrynosoma; species Phrynosoma blainvillii. The sequence continues at coordinate 1,100,706 of JANUYF010000012.1, forward strand.
GTTAAGATCTTGGCAATAGGGTCAGCGTTGTGGGTGTCTGTCTCCCCAGGACTGCACCTGGACTCACCTTGCACCCAGGGCCACCGTCTGCCCCCCGTGGCCTCTAACCCTCCCTCCCTTCTCCTTCGGCAGGTGGTGACCGCAGCAGTGTGGGCAGCACTGGAAGCGTGGCCAGTGGCCGGAGCTCAGGAAGCGGCCAGAGCACCGGAAGCGGTGGCCACGCGGCCCTCCACCCAGGCGCTGAAGGAGTCAAGGTGAGCCAAGCTACCACTTTCTGGATAGGTTCCACCCTGGGGTTTGTGTGTGCCTCTGAGCATACTCAGAGTGTCATGGTCAGAACCAAGGGCAACCTCAGCATCTCGGATTAATCTGCCCAAAAATGGAGGATGCTTGTCACAGGCCTGTATTTTGCTGGTTTTGTTCTTAGTTCAGATGGTATGGAGGCCTGTGACTACCATCTTCAATTCCTCCCTCTGGCCCTATATGCTTTTTAACACCTTGCCTGATGAAGAAACCAGTGGAGCTTCAGAAGCTTGCAACGTATATATTGTGCATTTTGGTCGGCCCCATAACAGTATCGCTGTTTTGTGGATTTTGGATGATACTGTATGTTTCAACATGTTTTTGGATATGCAAATGCCTGAATCGCCCTTCCTTAACACTTTTGCCTGATGAAGAAACCAGTGGAGCTTTGAAAGCTTGCAACACGTATAGTGTGCATTTTGGTAGGCCTGGCCTGCTTAGCTTTCAAAATCAGCATTGAGCGGGTTCAGGGTGGCAATGCTTGGCTTGGCATTCATTGCCTGGGTGACGCTGCCCCTTTCTGCCCGCAGTCTGTGTCGGCACCACTCTCCTTGCACCGGTCAGCTTGGCAAGTGACCAGGCTCTCATTCCATTCCTGGGAAAACTGGGCCAAAAGGAAGCCAAGGCTCTTCCTCTCCCTTCCCTTCCCTTCCCTCCTCCAAAACCCCATTCCAGAAGCCTCTCTTAAGCCTTTGCACACTGGCAGGGCTGTGCCCCGAATGCCCAACGAGGCAGGGCTGCCGTGTGCCCCATCGGCCGGCCGTACCTGAGCAGCAGCAGCAGCAGCAGCATTGTGCCCCTTTGCCACCAACAGAGCCAGTGTGGGACCCAATGCTTGGCTCCCAATGCCACCTTCCTGGAAGCTTTGTGCATTTGTGTGTGTGCATCCTTTTCCCTGCTCTGCCTCCGTCCGCCTTTTCCTCACTGACAGCAGTCTGTTCCTTCTCTCCCCACCATTTCTCAGCTTCTGGCAACGGTCCTCTCCCAGAAGGCGTCTGTGCAAGAATCCTCCGCCGCCGCGGGTGACGGGCCTGCCAAAGCAGCAGCGGAGACGCCCACAGGTGCGTGGAAGCTCCTTGCGCCGGGCTTTTTCGCTCTTCTCCTCCGGTCCCAACGGCCGGAGCTGTCCTTATTTCCTTGACCAGCTGCTTCTCCTGAGATCGGGGGACCTTCGGGACAGCTTAAAATGACCCTTCCTTTTTGCTGCTGCCATGCCTTCGCTTGCTTCGGTTAGTACAGAGATTTGGGGGCAGAGGGGAGAGAGTGGGGGAAATGGGGGTGGGGGGGGAGAGAAAAACCTCTATCCTGGGGAGGGACAGAAATAGGGGACCCTGCCTTCCCACCCTCCCAAAATCCACCAACCTGGCTCTCTTCCACTTTCCGTCAAAGGAACCATCTGGCTTCCGGAAGGCATAGATCTGTTTATTGCCAACGGGTCTTCTTTTGCATTCTCCACTCCAAATCAAAGTGTCTGTATTTTCCCCTTGGCTCCATCCTTTGGAGCCTGAGTTTGGGGTGCCCCAACCTTTCCAAGATGTCTGTTTATATTCCTTTTGGGTCCACATTGGGTCTTGTCTGAGCGCCATAGTCTTCTTGGAGGGATCCTCTCTTTGCCTGGGAGGGAAGGAAGCTGTCTACCGCCGCCACCATCATCCCCAACTCCACCACCCATGTTTCCCTTTCCCCCGCGATGGAAGGGATGAAGAGCTTGGTGGCAGAAAGCCTTGAGAGATCTCCAGAGCTGGGAGGGGTGGAAGCGAGAGAAGTTGGGGGCGTAGGAATGGCAGATGGTGATCTCTTGGTATTCCTGCGTCTTCGAGGCAAAACTGTGTGTCTGTTCTCATGAAGGTCTCGATCTGGTGTGCTGAAATGCGTGGTTTGGGGGATGGGGGTGGAGGGAGAACATTGCAGGTTTGGTTTATGCACAAATCTCTCCTCTCCACCATTGCAAGATCGCCGCCTTGGCCATACCTGAGATCTGTTCAGTTCAACTCCTGTCTTTCAGGATGGTTCAGATCCTGGCTTGCTGGCTGGCTGGCTGGCTGGCTGGCTAGCTTGCAGAATTGGCCAGGCCTCCAACATCTTTCAGCCTTGAGCCTTTGGATGCAGATAGGGAAAAGAGGGCTGCTCACTCTCCTGGATCTGGTAGCCCAAAGAGGGATGCAAGGAGGGCCATCTTGAGGTGCAAAGACAGCATCCCAGCCCTTCTTTCTCTGTCTGTAAGATGTCGGAGGCCTGGCCAGTTCAGATTCCTGATCCAGATGGGCATCTTGCTGGCTGGCTTGAGAGTTAGGGGGTCGGTTGCCAGCCGGTCACGCATGTCAGAGAACGTCAAGGTCACCTTGGCTGCCATCTTGGCCAGGTCCCACCTGGGTCCTGCTGTGAGCATCTGCCAGGTGGCTCTGTGCATTTGCAATATTGGCATAAAAAGACCGGCCATTCCTTTCAAGAAGGCTGGAGGCTCCCATGTTGTTGCAGGGAAAGAATTGGCTTCTGCAGTTTTAAAGGAGCTGTCCAAAGTGCTGAACGCATTTGGGCAGGGGTCAAGTCTCACACTTTAGATAACGCCTTTAAGTTTCAAAGTAAAACCTGGAGCAGACTGACTGCCCTGTTGACATGGAAGCCACTAGCCACCACTGCTTCTGGATCAGTCTTTTCTGCCATTTTAGGGGCGCCCACTTGGCTGTCCACTGCCATGGCGGTGTCAAGGAAGCAAGCATCTCCCCTTGTCTGGGAGCTTGTGCTATCCAGCAGTCGGTAGGTCTGGTTCGATGGTTGCTCCCAAGACTAATGTCCCAGGTAGCCATCGGCAAGTCCTTGTGGCCCCGTTCCCGTTTTGGGCAAGGCCTGGGGTGCCTCCTCGCCTTCCCTGTTCTTGCATCCTCTTGCCTTTGGCTCAAGCATTTGGAAAGCATACAAACATATCCACAGGTCTGTCAATTTGATACCACTTTAGCAGTCATGGTTCCAACATACGAAATCCTGGGATATATCGTTTCCCAGAATTTGGAAGCCTGTGCTACTTGGCACTGGTCCCCTCCCTTGCATTATAGTTCTTAGTAACTCAAAACTATAAATCCCTGGATTCTGCATTACAATGGCACCATGCGGATGCAATCGTGTGATGTAGTTCCAGTCTGACTTTCAAGGATCCCTGGAAGCTTCTGGTTGTGTGTGCCCAAGGCGCCTTCCCCTCACCTTGCTTGTTTTGTGCCAGGTTCTTCTCGGACCCCGAGTCTCGGCAGCTCCTCCTTCCAGAGCCAGCCTTATGGTGAACAACAGCAGCTGAAGAAAGTGGAGCCCATGTCCGAGGGCAAGGTAAGTTTGGGGCACCTTCTCCATGAGTTTGGACAGCATGAACTACAAGGACTGCATCTGTTCTGCAGAAATAATAAATACTTTAACTGCCGTGGCTCCATGTCGTGGAATCCTGGCATTTGTCGTTTGTTGTGGCACCAGACAAGGAAAGCTATATATCTCACAAAACTACAAATCCCAGGATTCCATAGCATGGAACAGTTTAAGTGACTTTGACTTAAATATCTAGCTCTTCCTCTTCCAAAGACGCAAATAGTGATAATTAGAGAACCTAAATGCCCTAATGGTACCAGTTTACCGTCTGATCTGTGAAGCTAAGCAGGGTCAGCCCTGGTTATTCCTTGGAGAATATGGGAGACCGCCAACGAATACCAGGTGCTGGAGGCTCTGTTTCAGAGGAAGGAACTGGCAAAAACCACCCCTGAGTATGTGTTGCCTAGGAAAACCCTGTGAAAAATGAACGGGGTCACCCTAAGTTGGCAGCCGACCTGAAGGTACGTAAGTAGAGAGAGGATAAGAGCTCCATCTTCTCCCTGCAGAGCTCAGAGGCTGTCTATCAATGGCTTTGCAAGTTCCAGCTGCAACTCTATGCCTCCAACTTCATCAACGCGGGCTATGACATTCCCACCATCAGCCGGATGACTCCTGAGGTGAGGACCACCGAGGAACGGAGGAGGTGGGTGGTGGGTTTCAGGACTCTTGGTCAAGAAACTACATTGATTCAGCATAGTGCAAATATCCATGGGGGGAGTCACAATGCAACCCTCCTACTGAATACCACACAGTGCGATCTATGGGAGAGGATGCATGCATATCGCTGTGGTCGCCTCACTGCAAAATGCACAGGAGACGGTGTACAACGCACAAGGATCAGTGCGCATTGAAGCACTGTCCTAGGTGGATTGTTGCAAATCTGTCCCATCACCCTTAGATGACCAGGTCCATCCTGCATTGTCCAAGGCAGTCACTCCATGGACGCAGCACAACTTCCATTTCATTTCATTTCTGTGCCGCCTTTCTCCCAGAAAGGGACCCAAGAAAGGGCTGACGGATAAAAAACGCCTGCATTTCTCATATAGTCCATTTTTTGTCTCAATCTTATTATATGGCAATATAGGTCCAGAGTTCAGGAACACTACTTTGTTGTCTGTGTCAATTTTGTAATGCCTAATAAGCAACCGAGCAAATTATCTGTAACTTTACTCTTCTGTCTGGCTGCTGGGAGTTATGTTGGGGCTTCGAGGCTTTGGCAGTGACTCTTTTTAGCTCCCGGCGTTTCTCTTTTTGCAACTTTGCTGCTTTTGTGGCACCCGGCAGAAGTGGTTGTTGTTGTGTTTCCCATAGGATCTGACAGCCATCGGAGTCACTAAACCAGGACACAGGAAGAAGATTGCCTCGGAGATCAACAACCTCAATATTTCTGAATGGCTCCCAGAATACAAGCCGGTAAACCTACTTTCCCTCCCAGGTTTTGCATCTTCACTGCAGAAATAATGAAGTTTGAGACCACTTTAATTGCAGAATCCTGGGATTTGTAGCTTGTAGGGGCACTAGCATTCTCTGACTAAATATCTCTCTACAAATCCCAGAATGCCATAGCATGGAACCATGGCAGTTAAAGCGGTATCGAACTGCATTATTGTTATCCCAATGTGATTCCTTTTTTTTTTTCTTATACCAGCACCAAATTCCAGAGTATTGCAACAAGGGACCTTTGCTTTTGGGTTGCTTACGTACCAGGCTTTTTAAACGTTGCTGAGAAAATTGCATTGCAGAATTAGCACTGTGGTGCAGCAAAGCACTTAACGTAGCATTTATGCCCTTCCTAATTGCTAGGTTCCATTTCTACCCATTTTGCTCAGAAGTGACTCCCACTCAGCAGGGTCTCCGCAATGTTAATTAAAACCTTCCTTTTCTCGCTGCCTGTTGGGTTTGCATTGCAGAAGTGCCTCTCAAAGGAGCCTTGATGCTGCTGTTCCCACAGGGTCAGGGAAGCAGAGAAAGGAGATTTTAATTACTAGTTCCTTCTTTATTTTATCTCTTGCCCAGCTACATATCCCAGGAGTCTGTCAAATGAAACCATGGCTGCTAAACTGGCATCAAACCACTATAGCTATATACAGTCACACCTCCGTTCTCGCGGACTTGAAGTCCACGGTTTTGCATATTCACAGAGGGGCGACCTCTGTTAAAATCAATGATGAATAAAATAAATATTTGCAAATCTCTGTTTTCATGGTGTGTGGGTGGGTCCGGAACAGATCCTCCATGAAAACGTAGGACCGACTGTAGTATAGGTTGGTGTGGATAATGCTCCCAAGATAATTTTTGTTGATCCCAAAGGTTAAAGAAAAATATTGCAAAAAGAGAAAAGTCCCCAAATGCCCTCCAGGCTTCTGCTCATTTCCACTTAAAATGTTCTGGGGAGCCAAAAATCTTGTCCAAAATGCCCTGACATCCCTTCCATTGCTTTTGGGTCCAAAAAATAATAGCATTCGTTGTTGGTCCACAATGGACGATGGCACTGCCATTGCGTCTTGACTGGAGAGGAAACGCTAGAAATTATGGCTACATCTGCACCGCAGAAATGATGCAGTTTGTATGCTTTCCAAATGCTTGAGCCTGCTTTAACTATCATGGCTTAATGCTATGTAATTCTGGGATTTGCAGTTTGTTGTGACACCAGAGCTCTCTGACAGAGAAGGCCAAAACTAAATCACACAAAACTAAAAATCCCAGGCGTCCGTAGCATTCAGCCATGGAAGTTAAAGTGGTGCCAAACTGCATTATTTCTGCAGTGCAGATGCAGCCTTAGTGTGAAAGAAGTATGGACCGTGCAGAGAACACAGAAAGCCAGCCATGTACTCTGAATTATCCAGAAGGGGATATTTAGGATGGATGGGCAATTTCACACCAAGATGTTAGCTATATGGCAGCAATTTTTATGTTTTTGAGGGCGATGCAGCAGCCCAAACCAAGAAAAGCAAGGAAAGACACAAATCCAGAGGGCTACCTTTTCAGGAATGCTGTGGCTTGGGAAATCTCGGTCTTAAAAACCAAAAATAAGGCAAAAGTTTGTTCTCTCGTTCCCTCCCCAGGCTAACCTGGCGCTCTGGCTCTCCATGATCGGACTGGCCCAGTATTACAAGGTCTTGGTGGAAAATGGCTACGAGAACATCGATTTCATCACTGACATCACTTGGGAGGACCTGCAGGAGATCGGCATCACTAAGCTGGGTGAGAAGAGACAAAGGCCGGGGGGACTCACCGACACTGGGTTGGTTTCGTGTGGGCCAAAGCAAAGGGCCGGGGGAGGCATAAGGAAGGAAAAGTGGGCTCTGGTTGGCAAGGACTCTTCCATGAAAGGCTTAGCCCAAGCCACCCTTTCTCAACATTTTCATCCTGGAGGAACCCTTGAAAATGTTCAGGTCTCAGGGAATGCCTGCATAAAAATTATTGTTATCTACATATACATACATATATACATGTGTGTGTGTGTGTGTGTGTGTGTGTGTACACACAGAGGTGCCCCTCCATTTTTGTGGACTTGTGAGTCCACGTCTCTCGTCCGTTTGCTGGTGGTAAATGGAGGAGGACAAAATGGGGTTCTGTGCCACCATTCAAGGCAATGGGGCTTGAATATTGGAGATTTTGAGGGGGTCCGGAACGGATCTCCTGTGAAAACAGAGGGGCAACTGTGTATATATATATATATATATATATATATATATATATGTGTGTGTGTGTGTATACACATACATACACACACATACACAGTCAGCCTTCCATAGCCATGGATTTCCTATCCACAGATTCCAGCATCCACAGCTTGAAAATACTTTAAAAACATATAAATTCCCAAATGCAAACCTTGATTTTATCATTTTATATAAGAGACACCCTTTTACCATGCATTTAATGGGACTTGAGCATCCACAGATTTTGGTATCCACAGGGGATCCTGGAACCAAACCTCAGCAGATGCCAAGGGCCCACTGTACACGCACGCATATAACATATATATATATATATATGCACACGCATGCACACATGCACACACACACACACACATATTCTCTCTCATCCCTCCCAATTTGTGGTGGATCTGTTCCGGACCCCCCCCCCCCCCATGAATCAGAAATACTGCAAATACTGAAGTACCATAGGATATAATGGCTGCGGGTGCACACACTATTTTGTCCCTTGGCACTTGCTGTCCGCGAAAGACCAAGGGATGCGAACAGCAAGTCTGCAAATGGTGAGGGATGAGTGTGTATAAGTATGTGTGTGTGTGTGTGTATATATATATATATATATATATACACACACACACACACACACACACACACACATGAACATAAGCGTGTGTGTGTGTGCGTGTGTGTATCTATATCTATATTTCCCATTTTGGTCTCTCATGGTCAGTGCATGCCTCCAACAGGATCCTAGCCTATATGGAATGCTTTGGCTCCAAGACCTCGACATACACCCACCATTTTCCATTTTTAGATGCCTGTTGAAAAGTCGCCTATTTTTGCAAGCTGTCCCTGTGTTCTCCAACCTGCCATCTGTTTCATGGACAACCAGTGTTGGCACAAATCCAGCCGTGGGTCTTACTTGGAGCGATGCTGTGCACTTGGTGACTCAGTGGGTCTAATTCTAGCCAGCATGGGAACATGGATTCGGGTCGCTGCATTTTAACTCTGCATCTTCTTTTATGCAGCCACTCACTGTTGTACTTGTGCATTGCGCCTGATCGAAGCAGTTTATAGTTGTGTGCAAATAAGATTTTATATATATATATATCAGGGGTAGGCAACCTAAGGCCCGGGGGCAGGATGCGGCCCCCTCAGGACTTTGGACTGGCCCCATGCCGGTCCTGCCGCCGCTGCCGCCCCCCGCCATGATGATATTGATCATTGTTGTTATTACTTGTTCTTGGGGTTTTCTTGGCAAAATCTCCACAGGCGTTTTGCCATGGCTTTTCTGGGCTGAGAGAGTGTGCATGCATATTTTTTTAATTTTAAATTTTTTAAATTTTAAATTTTATTTATTTATTTATTTATTTATGGTGCTTTGGCCTCCCAATTGTCTGAGGGGCAGCAACCCAGCCCTTGGCTCAAAAAGGTTGCCTATAATTTTTATTTGTTATATAATTTGAATATATAAAAATTTAAAAATGTTGCTCAAACAGGGTTTAACCTGGATGAGAGCAGAACCTACTGGGCATTGGTCGAAATCAGTTCATTGCAGGTGATGCTTGGCTGGAAAATGGATTCTTCCTCTATCTAGGAGCCAAATGTTAGGCTCACAATGGCCAAGTTGACTGCTCACCTAGATCAGAGGTGGACAAATTTGTGACCTCTGGGGTGTCAAAAATGTTTTTCCACCCTCCAAAATGGTCCCCAAAGCCTTCTAAGGGGTTACAGAGGGCACTTTCACCACATTTTGAAGCATCCAGGGCCCCCAGGTATTCAGAAAAATGTACCCCAAAATGCCCCTCAAGGTGGTTTTGGGGGCATTTCCACCATGATCAGGGTCCACCTCGGTTGAATGAGAGACCCAAGAGGGGACTTTTTTTAGGAACAGGAAGTGAACAGGAATTATCTTCTGCTCACCTCTTGTTTAAAAATGGCCTCTCCTGGGCCTAAAATGGAGCAGGTATAGAAGGATATGTGCCTCTCCAAGGTCTCCTTGGGGCGAATGCAGGCCCCCTACTCTTCCGCAGTTGCCCACCTCCATCTTAGATGAAGCTCAGAACCAACCAAAGCAAAACCATGGCGGACGATAAGGCTTACGACCCAAAGGCCATCCCAAGGTGAAAAACGTGCTTTTCTGCTAATAGACTCAGCCCTTCTGCCCCATGTCTCCTCTTAGGTCATCAGAAAAAGCTGATGTTGGCAGTGAAGAAGCTAGCAGAGATCCAAAAGGCCGAATACATCAAGTACGAGTCGGGGACCTTGAAGAAGAAGGGGGCGCCCCAATCTCTGGACACGATGACCATCGAATCATCTCAGCAGGAAGCGGCCGAGTGCCAATCGCCCAAGATGACCACTTTCCAGGACAGTGAGCTGAGCAATGAACTGCAAGTGGCCATGACCGGCACCGGTGAGGAAGGGACAGAGAAGCAGGGCAACCATGTGGGCCATTTCCGCGAAGGGGCAGCCTACCGCCACCCGTCTCGTCTCACCCATGAGAACAGTCTGAGCGGGAGAGCGAAACACATAAGTAGCTCCCAAGAGCTGCTGGGAGACGGACCCAAGCCTTCCAGCAGCACCATGTCCAAGAGCCAGGAGTACCTGGTGGAGGATGGGAAAGAGAGTCCGGCCACCTTGCCCAAGGAAGTGCGGACCCTCCGTCACGGTCACAGCATCAAGAGAGCGAGTGTGCCGCCAGTGCCCGGCAAACCCCGGCAATCGTTTCCCCCATCCACCGGCCACTACACCCCTCCACAGACCCCCACCAAACCCCGTCCCTCCTCGCCGCAGGCTCTTGGTATGCCACATGCCACAGCCAAGGTAAAACCAACGCCCCAGTTGTTGCCACAGTCGGACCGCCCCATGTCTCCTCGCTCGCTGCCTCAGTCCCCCACGCACCGTGGCTTCGCATATGTCATACCACAGCCCATGGAGGGAGACGGTCATACCACAGGGCCCTTGGCGCAGGCAGTGCCGGTGCTGCCGGTCTCTGTGCCGGTGCTGTGCTTGCCTCCCCAAGCCGCAGAAAGTGAAGAGGAAGGAGGCCGGCCGAAGAAGAGGGCGCACAGCCTTAACCGTTACGCTGTGTCTGACAGTGAGCAGGAGAGGGACGAGTTACTGGTGCCGGACGCTGGGCCCTATGCCACGGTGCAGCGACGGGTTGGGCGCAGCCACTCGGTGCGAGCCCAGTCAGGAGGCGATAAGAATGTCAACCGCAGCCAATCCTTTGCTGTTCGGCCAAAGAAGAAGGGGCCTCCACCACCGCCACCCAAGCGCTCCAGTTCGGCCATTTCCAGCACCAACATGACAGATGATTTCACCAAGGATGGGGAAGAAGGGCAAGAGCCCTCTCAGGAGCAACAGCAGCAGAGACGTGCCAGTGATTTTGGGGGCACTGTGGATACTGGCAGTGCCGGGAGCGTGAAGAGCATTGCCGCCATGTTGGAAATGTCATCCATTGGCGGCGGAGTCAGAGGCCTTGCTCTCCAAAAGCCCCCCGGAGCTGGGAAGGGTCCCGACAGTTACTACCTGCAACCTGGGGCAGCCCTGCACCCGGCCAGTCCAGAACACTCTCGTGTCGCGACTGTCCTGGCCACCGTCAAGCACAAAGATGCCATTGGGCCAGATGGCGAGGTGGTCAACCGTCGCCGCACAATCAGTGGCCCTGTTACGGGGCTAGCGGCCGCTGCTCGCCGAGAACGTTCTGAAAACATAAAGTCCGACGTATCCAAAGAGGGTGGCCCTGTGGAGCGTTTGAGGGCAGAACATGGTGGAGGGCCCCCACAGAACAGTGCTGGGGAGAACATTCCCTTTGCCGAGGAGGGCAACCTGACGATCAAGCAGCGTCCCCGGCAGATGGGCGTAGCCAAGCCCGAAGGTGGCGAGGCCTTGTCTCTGGCCCACCGGCATGGTGACCTCTCCAAAGTGGAGGCCAGTGCCACACTCAAGAGAAGGATCCGTGCAAAGCAGAGCCAACAGGATGGCGTCAAGTTTATCCTCACTGAGTCAGACACAGTGAAAAGGAGGCCAAAGTTGAAAGACAAGGAGCAGGAGCCAGCCCCACTCTCGGTCTACCAGAATGGCACCACCACCGTCAAACGCCGTCCGGCCTCAGAAACAAGTGGAGTGGAGGTTGTGTCCCCTGCAGAGCAGCAAGAGAGATATGACTATGCCACCACACAGCCCCCTCCAGAAGGTGAACCCAAGAAGATGGTCAAACCACCCGTTTCACCCAAGCCTGTCCTACCCCAGAAAGTCTCGGGACCACCCACACCGACCTCCAAAAAGGCCCCAATTCCTGGCCCGGGCAGTCCAGGTAAGTGTGTCTTCCTGGGCCAAAAGTATGGAAAATGCAGGGATGGGCAGCTTCAGAGGACCTGGGAAAGATTTTATGGCCCAACCCATCTCTCTGCCCTTCCCCAAACGTGGTCCAGCAGCCATGGACCACATCCTGGGCACTTGGAGATCACTGGGGAGTCCGTGGACTGGGCAGTGGGACTGGCCTACCTAACAGTTTTGAACTTGGGGGATTCTCCCTTAGCCAGGTTTCCTGGGGAGGCTCTGGAACACCTTGCTGATTTTCTCAATAATGTCAGAATCAGAAGAGATCAGAAAGTCCTCAGCACCTTGACTAGGATTATGGATCAAGTGAGCAGAACATTATGCATATGGTTCTGTGACTCCCTCCCCATCTGCCAAGCCTTGGAGCCTGTTGGTGGTGGAGGGAGAAAGAAGAGGAGACTCAGAAAAGGAAAAAGTGACTGGTCTTGGCTGTGGAGGAAAAAAAATGAGGGCACTCTCCTTGTGGAGCGTTGCCGCTTCCCCTTGCAGACAAGGACAGCCATGTCCTCCACCTCTGAGTTAGTTGCTTCCCTTCCTACACTGAAGAGTAAGCTGCATCATAGCTCACTCTGTGCAGGTTTTGACAGTTGATGGGGAGACTTTGGATAGGGCACAAGGGGCTAAAGAATATGAATAAGCCCTCTGCGCCTTGTGCAGAAAAGAGAAGAAAACATATGCATGTGAAATGCTTCAAGTCCCTATGTTAGAGGGCTTTCCATGCAGTAGTAACATACATAACCCCCCCCCCAAAAAAAGAGAGGTAAAGGAGTGACAATGCTCTCTTCTCTTACAGAAGTAAAGCGTGTTCATGGGACTCCACCGCCCGTCTCTCCTAAACCTACGCCACCCCCGACTGCCCCTAAACCCAAGGTCCATGCGGCCCTTCAGTCTGCGAGTGCCAGCTCCACGCCTGCCCCGTCACCTGCCAAGCAGCTAGTCCCCACCATCAAGCCTTCGAGCACGCCGCCCTCGCTCTGCTCCAGCCCAGCGAAGCCCTTGTCCCCTGGCAGGGCTCCCTCTCAGACAGTGCCGGTCAAGCCCCCTCGCTCCTCCATGGCTGGCCCTTCTGTGGAGAGCGTCAGCACAGAGAGTGTGCATCAGAAGCTGGAGGAGACCAGCGCTTCCCTTGCTGCTGCTCTGCAAGCGGTGGAGGAGAAGATCAAGCAGGAGGATGGGCAAACAGCAGAGTAAGGAGCATGGCGGGTCAATAGGGAGATCAAAACCTTGCTTATGAAGAGGAGAGTCTGCTGGTGCAAGAGGCATTGGGTGGGAGTCAGCAAATGGTGGAGGGCTGGTTGGGTTTCATGCATGGATGGAGTACACTTCTTAGATTCTCAGTAATGCTTCTTATGGATGAGATCCTGCCTTGGGAAAGGTGGATCATGTAGCTGCTAGTCCTCCCTCCAAAAAACTTCACCCTGCAAGAAGCACGGTCTCCCCATCACAACCATTTCTGTGCTGTCAGAGAGCAGGGGGATGAACCAAGAGGCATCCAGTGTGTGTTTCTTGCACGGAGATGTACATTGGCTTATTTTAACCGCAGGTTATGGGAGCTATAGGAAAAGCATTGATAGCAAAAGAGGGTGGTGTGGAGGATTGGTGGAAGACCAAAAGCCAGTGATGTCTTTCTCTTTGCTCCTCCTCAGCTCCGCTGCAGAATCCAAGAGCACGGTCAGCATTCTGGATGACATCGGCAGCATGTTTGACGACCTGGCTGACCAGTTGGACGCCATGTTGGAATGAGAGCTGGCCAACAATCCCAGCCAACCTCAGGATCTGCCAAGGGCACAAGGGCACAATCATCTCCATGAAAGATCTTCCCTTCTCCCTTCCCCTCCCATCTTTTGAGGTTTGCACAATGAAGATAAGATTACCTCAGGATTGTGCTGAAACAAACTTGAGATGCTTGGGAAAGGTTTTCCTTGCGACCAGTTTTGCGGAAGCAGAGAACAATACCAACAACCACAAAAAAGAGAGGATCTCTCGTATCTTCCCAAACACCTGTTGACCTTGGAGAATACTGCAATTTTCCTTCCTGAAAATGAAGTTAAAAGGCCAACGCGCCTCATTATGGGCAGGAGCTTCCATATCTGTGAGACGAATGCAAGCGTCCAGACTTTCCTCCAGGCAGACCTGCTCCACTCAAGTCAAACTTGCTTCTCCTCCTCCTCCATTTAATTTGGAAAGTATTTCCTCTATTCCCCTTCCCTCTTTCCAAATGAGTTCCCCCCTCCTTACCCCACAGGTATTAACAGTCCAAAAATATGTTATCGAAAATGTGTGGCACAAAAATAAGTATTAGTCTTTCTCTGGTTCTTCCTGTTTTCCGTTGGGGTTGAAATTTTGTCTTGGTGAACAACTCTTGCCTTCTGTGTTGGTCCTGTTCCTTGACTGAGCACTGCTGTTCTCTCCCGTGCGGCCGCTGCCCCTGTTCCGGCGCCCGTCTGCCCCTCATCGGGAAACGCTGGAAGCGCGAGGCGAGACGGGGCTGGGAACGCCCGAGGGAAGCCATGGAGTCCCCGGAGGCTTTCGGCTAGCTGCATGCTTCGTTTCTTTGTCCCAAAGGTGTTCGTCTGCTCCTGGTGATGATGAAGCTGTGACTGTGAGACGTTTTTGTTCTGTTGATGAATTCCATTCGAGATATAAGCTCCTTTCCTCCCTCCTCGGTTTGTTTCCTTGGAAAGCACCATCCCAGGTGGGGCGGTTGTAGAAGCCTTGGTACGTTTGCATGATCGATAACAGTGTTGAAAAGTGAAAAGGAAAAATCAAACCAATTAGAAACATCCTGGCCAAAATTCCATTGTAAATATCCCCAGGTGGCTTCTGTAGCTGCCAAAGAAGAATATTTATTCCAATTCCTTTCTTTGCCCCCTTCCCTTAAATATATATATATATCTATATATGTATATCTATATTTCTCTAGGCAAAGGGCAGTTCTGAGCATGAGGGACTTACGTTGCACTTTCTCTTGGCTTCAAAGCACTTGCTTCCAAAGAGTTTGTCCCCGACTGAACAAATCCTTAGCAATGGTTCCTGGGAGGATGAGGAATGAGGACAGAGTTCAGTAAGCAGGGGACAGACATGGCAATAGGTAGTGGTCTCAATTTTGTGGAAACTGATGATTGTGAAGCAGCAGCGTTGGGTATTCTAGCAGGGGTTTAGCGGAAGGGGAACTCCCTCCCTTTGCATTCTTGATATTCCAAAAGCAAAGTTCAGTTCTGTCCCAGCAGATTGTGCCAAGAGCAAGTCAATTGCAGCCATTAGCTGGGATGAGGTTTGAATCTTGGACTCTTGACATCCATCTCAGTTGCATTTTATTACCCTACTAGATCTTGGGATGCTTGTCCTGCTGTACAACTCAGGGGGGGGGGGGTCTTGCTAGTCATCAGTTTAAGAAAATATACAAGAAGAGGGTGATGAACCTGGGGATGGCAGGTTTTGGCTGTTGTAGTTTGTGTTATGTATGCCCCAGAAAAGGGTGGTGTTACAACACAATCAGATTTCTGTGCACTGAAGGAATGAAAAGCGCTCCAAAGATTGTACACCATTTCTCTAGTGGCGCACGGACTTTGCAGTATCCTCAATCCACAAGAGGGTTTGCTTTTTGGAGAGAAGGGACAGTCACAGCAGACTCCACAGTGTGGAACATTGTCTCTTGCTGTGTATGGCTCTCTTGCAAGGTTGAGGTGCTCCATTACAGCGGAGGGTTTAAAGGGAGGAGGTTTCAAATAGACGGGTTCTCGGGTTCCCAAGAGCAGCACTGCGTTCCTCTTCAGAGAGGCAGCCTGCAGAATGTAATGACGGCCCAGCGGATTATCCTTGCCCTGCACCCTCCCAAATAATTTTTCCTTTCCCTCTCTTTGGTTGCGGTAGGATGTCCAAACTCTGCAAGTAGTTTTGGAAGGAGAGGAAGCGTCTGAATGTCAAAACACCACGGGAGCATCAGATCCACTTTCTCTGTTAGCTGTTACGTATGATGTGTATGAGGTCTTCTGAGCTTCCTTGGCTGCCTTTTCCTGGGCTTGTACCATTCTTAAATGAGCACAATCGGGGTTTCCCCCAAAATGGAATACCCATTCTCTCATCTTCCAGCTGAATTCTCTCTGCTTTTCTTAAACATCGCCTACTCCTGTTCCTTCTTTCATTCCTGGCAATGTGAATCTCCCCTACAAGAGCAACTCTATATGTTGATCTTGATGGAGATAACACATTTTACCATGAGGAGTAGTAGCTTCACAAGAAGCACAGATCATACCAGATGGTGCTTCAGCACTGATGTTGACTTGCTTTCATGCACATATCGCTAAAAAACCCAGGTGTGTCCTCCGTTCTTGCCAGGAGGGAAGCATAAAGCTGAGTTGCATTGTCTATTTGGATTTGAAACTGCTCATAGGCATTCTTAAACCTTTGACGGGTATATCGAGGTTCATTGTGATTATCAGTCCTTAAAAGGAGAATTTTGGGGAGTAGCACCCCAGTGTTTTTGACAGGTGCATTTCTGATTAATATCTACCCTAGACTGATCTTAGAAGTGTCTTCAATCTGTTGCATTTTATCTGAACTCTGTGAGAATGCTGCCTCTTTGTTAGGATGGCCTCACACCTCCAAAAGAACTTCAGTCGCGTCTCAAAGACCTTCCATAAATCACATTGTCATGGTACTTGTTGGAATTATTTCCGCTTTTTCTGCATCTTCTTGGCCAGAGGTGACCGAGCCAGAGACCGAGTCAAGAGTTTCATCCCAAACATTGCCTCTGATAGCATCACCCCTTGTTTTAAGTGTTACTCTGCTATTTTACATTCATCCTCTGTAGTAGTGTTTACATTTCACTCAACCGTATGAAACCTGTGGGGTTTCAGACGTTTTCAGTAATGGGAAATTCGGGGGTGGGGGGAGGAATCTCTTCTCTCCCGCTCTTCTTTCCATTGCTCCTTGTTGCTGCTAACAGAGCGAAATGATAATCCTTTCCAAATACCATTTCCTTGTATTCTGTCTTTTCCTCCATCATGGTGTTAGCAACAGGAGACATCGAAGAGTGAAGGAAAATGGTTTCTCCAAGTCTTGGTTGCCAAGTCCTTCCAAGGAGCTCCTTGAGTTGGTGATGATTCCTTAGGCAATTATATTCTCCTTACTAATTGAGAAGAGAGCCAGCATGGCATAATGGTTTCAGCATAGGACTCTGGAGAATGGGTTTGATTCTGCACTTGACCATGAAAACCCACCAAGTGTGACTTTGGGTGAGTCACACCCTCTCAGCTCCAGAAAATCTTGTGATAGGTCCACCTTAGGGTTGCCATAAGTCGGAAACGACTTGAAGGCACGCAACAACAACACAACCGATTGAGCCCATGTGATGACAGTCCCATCCCTATGTCTGAAAACATGAGCTTCTGTGGTTCCACCGTCTCTCCATAGTCATCTTTTCTTTAAATACCACTGCAGTCTCAAACATTCTTCTTCGTTCTCCTCTTTTTCTCATAAAAAAGGTTCACAACAACAACAAAAATGAGATTAAAGAAAAAATAAAAGAAAGCAGGAGTCGGTGCCCACCTTGGTTTGGGATATGATGTCATGGATTCCAATCCATCGGTTCAGACCAACATTTCAGGAGAACTTTTGGTTGCCCTTCTGACCATCAAACTCTTTTGAAACCCTCTCAATGTTGCTGCCAGTGTTTGTTACTTACACTGACTATAATTAGTGACCAGGCTGAAAAAAAGTATTGTTGGGTTTTGTTGTTGTCCATGTGGATGGTCTCCTCTTGAAACAGCCATGTTTTATGAATGTTCTTACGTGTGAAAGCAAAATCAAACTCTTTTTCCTTTGGTGGGTGATTAAAAGGACGGAAAAAAATAAGCTATATAAAGGAGTATTAATTTATTGTCAGAAATTATTTAAGATGGAATTCCCCCTATCCCCAGAGATAATTAACAAAAGGAAAAAAAAGGAAAGGATTTTAATATATATTAAAAAAAAGATTTTAAAATATTATCTTCAATTGTATATTAAAACAGTTTTAAGAAAGAACTGGAGTTTAGCTTGACTATTAGACTTACAATAAGCTGTGTGTCTTTGTGGTGAGATCATTTAAAAGAGTAGCACAATGTTTTTAAAAAGGTACCGTTTCTTCTTGTTTTCAAAGTGTACAGAAAACATGATGTTTTTGTTATATATGGGAATATCTTTTTTCCGTTTGTCATTTTCCTTTTTACGGTTTTCACGAAAAAAATCAAAGGACGTGCCTTGTTTTATGAACTCTTATGTTGAATCTCATCTCTGACAAGTATGTGTTCCTTTTGGTGCGTTTTATTTTTTACGTTGAGGTGTGTGTGTGTGTGTGTGTGCCCACATGTGTGCGTGTGTTACGTCTGCATTTAAATGCATGTGTGTGGAAGTACTTCCGTCTATGCGCAGCTGTATATTTGATGTACAAAAATGGGAGTCAGTCCAGTTTTAAAAAATGGCTTTTAAGTCTGGGCCGCAATCTCGCCTGGTTCCCTGGCGCCGCGGTGGTTTTCCAGACCCAGATGCCGCATTGTGTGACTGAGGGCACACACTCTTTTCTCGATAGGTTTGTCTTTGCTGATCTCCAAAACGCGTCTGGCACAACTTTGAGATTTCTTAATTAAAAAATAAATAAATACAGAGACAACATAAAGATACCTGTTGTAAAGAGAAACAAAATGTATCTTTAAAAAATATTCCAAGATTCTAATGCTGGATATATACATATTATATATATATTATATATTTTTATTATTAAGTTATGAAAACTGTATTGTATTCCCATCCTATCAGAGCTATGCATCTTGCCGCCAATCTCCTTTTCTTGCTTTGTGCGTCCCACCTGTATTATTATTATTATTATTATTATTTGATGGCTTCTGTGGTACTGTAAAGAATTTTGCTCTTATTTAAAAAAAAGAAGTGTCTGGCTATAAATATTTAAAGTGGGGGGAGGAAGGGGAGGGTACTACTACATACATGACATCAACTCTAAAATATTTTTTTGTCACTGAGGTTAGAGATAGAAAAATGCCACCTCAAGGACATTTCCAGGAGGCACTAAGGCTGCCTGTTTAGGCTGATGTTTCCAGTACAGGTTGGTAATGCGGTTGTCGTGTTTATGGCTGTTGGTGCTTACTAATAAGCTTCCGAATAGAAGGGACTGTTCTGCTGGAAACAGAGATGGTGCACTGGCACAGGTGGGTGTTCAGACTGGGTCTTCTTCTCACTGCGTTGTCACTGTCTGGGTAGTTGCACCTTTCCCGTTTTCACAGATCAGTTAGCAAGAGTGTTTTTGGGATGGAAAAGAAAGTCAAGCAGTCCTGTCTTTTGTTACTGGAGGAGTGGCACGCTCCCTTTCCATTGTTACTCTTCCCCTTGGTTGCAGTGTCCCCTACCTACATGCCCTCTCTATACTTCATCTCTTCACTGGTACAAGTGAGGGAAGGTAGGAGAGACACCATGCATTAACCTTCTTCCTTTCTCTCCCAAAAGCCATAGGCGGGTCTCCTGCTGTCATTTGAGTCAGCACCAATCTCCACAGGTGGCACCAACTTCGGCACTCAGCTATAGCATATTTGATTTCTGGAGTGGGGAATCCTCTTTTGAACCAGCACCCACTTTTTGGTCAGACAATTCTGGGCAGAACTACGCACGAAGTCTAAAAGGGAAGAGTCAGCCCAAGCATGTAGGTATCCAATAAGCATGGATGTTTCATTTTGGTTCTTGTTCTATACCAACCCATTTCTTGGTAGTAGCTGAACTGTACATATCTACCCTTTCTTTGAGTAGTTCAGGTTGAAGTCCTGTTAGTGACAGATACATACTTTATGTGTGCTTATATCTTGTTCTGAACAGGACACAAAGGACTGTTTTCTAGGTCCATGCACTCTATCCAATTCTTCTCCAATCAGACAGCTGCCAAATGCTGGTAGTACTTCTGGTTTAGCAACAGAGAAGAAGGGTGACCTAGGAGGAAGCAGCAGCTGTTCTCGGCTGCAAAGGGAAGAGAAAGAAGGGCACCCTCCATCCCTGGGTACGCAGATGGAGGATGCCCTCTCTTCTTTCCCCCTTGAGTATTACAGGCTGGAATCCTATCAGGACATTCTCTGTATGTATATCTTTATTTTCAAATAAGATGCAAGGAGCTTATCCCTTTATGCCCTGTCCAAAACTTGTTCCCTGGCAGCTGTCAAGCCTTGTGTAGCCACTGCTATGGTGGAGGGGTAGGGAGGTAAGTAAAGCAGAAGGGACTCCCTCTCATCCTTGCTGCAGGTCGCTAGTGAGAAAGAGGAACAAGATTGCACCTTTCAGAAATAACCAACCAAGCCTGACGTTTTTTTGTAACAACAACAAGGTGTGTTTTTTTTCTAATTCACTTAGCTGATCATTTAGGCAGCTAAATCTTCCTCCAGAACAAACAGCTTGTAAAGTACACTGTGGGTAACAGTGGGAGGCTAGAGGCCCAGATTAGACCCCCCCTCCCCCAGAGACCTTAAGAGGGCTGCACTCCACTGCCTAAAAATGGTCTCCAAATGTACCCCAGTACCTTCTAGCAGGTGCAGGGGGCATTGTCACATCTTTTTAGCCTCCCTGGGCCATTTTAGGTCTAGGAGGCCTTTTAAAACACAAGTATCTCATTCATTTCCAGTTTTAAAAAATGCCTCTCTGGTCCTAAAATGGCCCACCCACCCAATGTAGGGACAATGTAGGGTAAAATTTGACCCTGGGAGCTACAAGTTGGCCGTACTTTGGCCACCCATGATTTAGTGGGACAACAGTCTGTATGTGTATAAGTTTAATGGGTGTCTCCATAAATTTATGGTGGGAAGGGATGTAGGCTGGGCCAATTAACGAGGGATAGTACCCCTTTGGTGCAACTCTCTGCGGGTCTATCAATAAGTCATTCTTGCCTAAAACAATGGACCATTTTTATTGTCAAGGAAGAAATAATCCAAATCTATATCACAATTTTAAAAACAGTAGAAAATGTCAGTAAAAACACAACAGTGGGCTCTCCCTGTCTTTACCATGGCGGCTGTCATGACATGATGATGGCTGTGGGTGGGTGGATGGCCTTGTGGTACCTGGAGTGAAATGGGAAAGGGTATTTGTGACGTAAAAATCGTACCTGGTTACACGAGAAGAAAAACCATTCTTTTTTTATCGTTGGTGGTGGGCACAAACAAAAGAGCTTAGCAGATAAATTAAATACCAGGACCGAGAAGGGGTCCCCTCTCGCATACTTGGCTCTGGCATTGCTGTTTGCGAGGTGCACAGTGGGTGTTTGTGCTGTCCAACTCAGTCCCATATTACGCCAAAGCTGCTGCCTGAGACCCACGCGCTTCATCTGCCGACACAGAGAAAAAGCCTTCGGTGTCTTTGCAGCTCTGAAGGTATCCAGATGGAATTCCCCTCACACAGTGTTCTGGGAAAGAAACCACGTCAGATCAGCTTTCTCACCAGTCCAAACAGTCCTGCGGGACGTGGAGTGGGCATTTGGCCTGCTGCGGTAACTGGTGGCAGTGCTGAGGTATGTGGGCAGTGAAGCTCTCTCTCACAGCTGGCGGATCATGGGAGGGCTTCAGGGAGAAGGGAAGCAGAGCATCGAGTGTGTGGCGCTGGAGTGATATTTGGTAGTCCCGCGTTCCAAGAGCGAGTAGCTGCACCCATTAACATGTCCAAACCTGCAGCAAGAAGAGGAGTTGGTAGAGCCCAAATGGAAGAAGCATCACCTGTCACAGGCCCAAGTCCCCCTCTCCAACAGCTATGTTTCAGTAAATACAGAGCTAGAGATCAGATTACAAGGGTAGGTGGGAAGGAATACGGGCAATGTGAAGTCAAAGGCTTTCACAGCCGGCATCCATAGGTTTTTGTGGGTTTTTCGGGCTGTGAGGCTGTGTTCTAGAAGAATGTATTCCTGATGTTTTGTCCAACCACAGATGCAGGCGAAACATCAGAAATACATTCTTCTGGAACACAACCTGAAAAACCCACAAAAAGCTATAATATGGGCAATATTTCGCCAACATATCTACCAGGGGCTGCTAAGAAAGCGCCCCACAGCAGAGCTACACTATTTGTGACCCACTGAGCCAGGTGCAATATCCCCAGCCCCACAGTGCAATGAAAATGCTCAGACCTCCAAGTGCTCCACATCATTACTTCTTCCTCTGTCTATCTGACAAGTGATACCAAAGATAGAAGAGAGAAACTAACAAAGTACTGAGATATGGTATGTTAGCTAAATACTACATATCTCAAATAAATGTAACCATCACTTAAACATGATACTGAATTATATTTTACAGTGACACCATGTAGCTAACAGTGAAAACCATTAAATACCCATACAAAATATTAAGTAAAACAGAGTTTCTCAATTAAAGTCCAAATGTTATCCCAAGTCCTTCCGGCCTCTGTTGCAGAAAACAGGTAATTGTAAATGGAGGCTCGTGGACTAAATTTCACAGATGGTAAGTAATGTTCTCTTTAGTCTTCACAGGTTGTTATATCAATGATGAATAACAAGCAAGTGGCAAATAAATGAATACTGTGGAAGAAAAAAATTCTGGTAGCCAATGCTTCTGACAATAAAACAAAACATTCTGGTAGCACAATCTTTCTGGTAAGTAGCAAGATGACTACCTCCGGAGTTTTTATACAAAAAAACTTGTCTTGCTACTTGCTACCGTAAAGATTGTGCTACCAGAATGTTTTGCTTTACTATCAGAAGCATCAGCTACTCTGAAGACTAAACAGAACATTACTTACCATCTGTGAAATTTAGTCCACGAGCTTCCATTTACAACTACCTGTTTTTTGCAACAGAGGCCAGAAGGTCTTGGGATAACATTTGGACTTTAATTGAGAAACTCTGTTTTACTTAATATTTTATATGGATATGCTACATGGTGTCACTGTAAAATATAATTCAGTATCATGTTTAAGTGGTGGTTTCATTTATTTGGGATATATAGTATTTAGTTAACATACCATATCTCAGTACTTTTTAGTTTCTCCCTTCTATCTTTGGTAGGTTGTTCTATCTACCAAGTGACACAGCACCATTAAGCAAAACATTAGCAACCTATGCAAGCAGACAACAGAAAATATTATTTCTTATGCTGGAAAAAATCTGTACTTTGGCACTTAATGTTTGCAAAATTCACACATATGTATAGAAAACAGCATTTTCTGTGCACGAAACAGATTTTTCAACACAGGAATTAATAGTTCTGTGTAGAAAGATCATTTTCTGTACACAAAAGACTGTTTCCTGCCAAACAACTACATGTGATTTTTGCACAGATTAAAAGTTTCAAATTGCAAATAGCCTTTCTAAACTCTGTGGTTTTTGAAGACATTCTCACAGCAGAAAAAACACTTTCTAAAATTACTCATTACTTCCTTTGTGAAGACACTTGGGTTGCATCCGCACTGCGGAGATAGTGAAGGTTGTCACCACTTTAGCTGCCCTGGTTCAATGCTAGGGAATTCTGGTAACTGCAGCTTTGTGAGACATTTAGCCTACAGTTCCCCGAATTCTAAAGCACTGAGTCATGGCAGTGAAAGTGGTGCCAACCTGGATTATTTCTGCTGTGTGGATGAAGCCTTAGTAAACAAATACATCCCTCTTTCCCTTCCATGATCCGAACTCCCCACCCTATGGTTTACCTTAACTGTGCTGTCAACAGCACCGGAGAACAAGCGACCTCTGGAGACGGCCAATGCAGTGACACTGCCCTGATGGCGCAACAGGGTCTGCGTGCAGATCATGTTATCCATGCTCCATACCTGGAAATGGAAGAACACAAGCCAGGGTGAAGGAGGAGATACTGAATAGGGCCCAGGGCCAGTGGGAACAGACTATGCACCTCCCAGGTGAGAAATCTAATAAGCCTGTGTAGTTCAGGCAATCTTGGGGACCAAACCAAGTTTTGCTCAAAGAACAAGCCCAACAGTCCCGCTGCCATTCAAATATACTGCACACGGAGACACAGGCAGACAAGATTTGGTTGTGAAAGGGCCTTTGGCTGGCTAAGGCAGGCAGCTCTAGCAGGTATGTGAGCTTAGCTGAAAGGTTAAGAGGCTTCAAACTCAGCCATACAACTGAGGAAAAGAGCAACTGAGGAAAAGAGCAACCTCTATGCTACCCAGCTTCTGAGACACTGTTTTGACCTACACTAATATAACGTGATCCAAAAAAAGGAATTGAAATATTAATAAAAATGTCCACTAATGCCCCTTCCCTTCCCATAGCCACCCCTTAGAATAGATAACCCAGTAACAAGTGGCACCTCACATACCCGCAAGGACCGGTCATACGAAGCACTAAAGACTTTGGTTTGGTCAGGCGTGGAGATGACGGCCAGGGCATATACGGTGCCCACGTGTCCTGTCAGTGTGCGCACCTGCTCTTTTGACTCAATGTCCCATACCTGTAGCCAGAAAGATGCAGAGCAAGAATGAGGAAGTGGAACTGCAAATACTCAAATTTTATGGGGCTTGCTCCTTGGCAATTTCCCTTCTACTTCTTTTCAGAAGGTAACTGCAGTCTTTTGTTCACTCTAAAATTCATTTCTAAACTGTTTCACTTCTTTCTGAAGCCATTTTAGTGACTATTAAAAAAGTAAGAAATAATTTAAAGCGAAATAAAGAGATTGCATCATCATTAATTTGGCCGTGCTGTTCTCGTCATCATTTATATCCTGCTTTCCCCCCACAAGATTAGGACACAAGAGACCTTACACATTAGAAAGATAAAAACTAACAAAAAGTAAAACATGCCCTTTTAGAAACATTTTAAAAAGTTAAATACAGTTTAAAACAATACAGCACTTACGGCTCTTTTGTTCAATTTAAAAAGCCTATCTGAATTTTTAAAAAAAACTCAACTTCTTTTCAGGGCTGCACTTTGATTTTTGCCCAGAAATGAACTGGCATGGGGGGGGGGGGGTATTGGATGATCCCTGTAGCTAAACCCACGTAACCCCTTAGGATCAACTGATGTTTCTGAACACTCTTCAACGGCAGTCCCACATAGAGTGCATTACTGTCATCCAAACAGGATGTAACCAGGGCATGAATCACCATAGCTATATTGCAAAGGAATGAAGGGAGAGAAATCAAATTGCTTCAGAGTGGCAGGATGAAATAAAACAGAGGGAGAGAGGACTAATGGAAAAGAACTTTGGACTCCTCTCAGTAATGCTGGCATGTGGAATAACCCAGTACCTAGTGGTCAGCTCAGAATTGTCTTCCAAGCCCTCCTGAACACAGCAAACGTCTTGACTCCCACAGTCCTCTGTCCCTCATTTAGTCCACTGGGGTTGCTAACAATTCCCTCTGCCCTTCCACCATTCAAATGGGAAATGCACAACCCACAACAACTTTCACATCTGTGACTTGAGCCTCACCCATCCTTACATGAATGAGATTCTCATAGGTGCCACAGACAATGTGGTGGTTGGTGACCGCAATGGAGTAGACGCTCCCACCTGACGTCTGGAGGACATGCACACACTCCAAGTTCCGGATGTCCCAGATCTAGAGTGATTTATTTTTTTAAAAAGGGAAAGATGGTCATTCCTAGACTCAAAACAGTAACAAGTTAATGAGTTACATACTGGATGCATGGCCTGGAGCAGCCAATAACTACTAGGAGGAATTGTGAAGTGCACCTACCTTGATTGTTTGGTAGGAGCCACTGTACAGGTGATTCTGGGATGCCACAAGGGCACGGACCCAGTGATTAAGGCCTGTCAGCTCCTTTTTCAGCTTCAGCTCAGTGCCCACAATGTCCCAGACCTGAGGGGCAGAAAAATAAACTTTTTAGTAAAGACAAGCACAACATCAATGGCATTCCTCTCTTCAGAGACAATGAACATCCCTCTATTTCACCATCCCCCCATGTATCAAATGGTAGGAGAGCCTCTCACAGGGATGCAGGAATTGGTTCTAGTCATCTCAAGGAAGTAAGCAAAACTATACAGAAAGAAAAGCTGAGTCTGCATGTTAACTGGGAAAGCTCAGGTTAAGAGACCCACTGGGTCTGGAAACTCACTGGGTGACTGTGTGCCAGTCGCCACCACTGAAGTGTAATCTACCACACAAGCTTGTACAAGGATTAAACGGAGGAAGAGAGCCATACATTTTGCCCCAAAGGTACTGAAGAGGAAGAGTAGTAGATAAATGTAGTAAATAATCAAATAGGGGATGGGTATTAAATGCTATGAACGGTGAATGAATGGCACAAATTTCACCATGAGATTTCAACGAGACAGCCATGTTAAACTGCTTCAGTGTAAAAGGGGAAAGGGGAACAATTAATCTATTGGCTCCTTTAATGCTAACTGATGCATATTAGCAAGCTCTTTCAAGGATTTCAATCCACGTCTTCAGATGCACTTATGGGAGTGCAGAATTCAAGCCACAGGTATTTACACAGTTGTCCATATTAATTTACACAATCCCTTTAATGTTTATTATGGAAACTATGAAGAAGGGATGCAAGGATTCCATCTTCTCCTCCCCTCTCGATTGCCCTCCCCAACTCTTACCTTGATGGCTTTTAAGGAACCACTGAACAGCATGTTGTGCGAAGAGACCAGTGTGCACACAGGATTGTCATGTGCCCGGATGGTGTTAACCTTCTGTAAGGTTTGAATATCCCAGACCTGCAAAAAGGAAATTATACAAAATAATGGGGAGGGGGCATGTAAAATGGTTGTTGATTGTAAGACTTTCCACAGACTCCCCCCCCCCCCCCCCCCGGATTAATGACTACTTACAATGATGGTGCAGTCAGCAGAACCACTGTACAACTTGTTCCTGGGAAAACAGAAAGGAAAGAAGACCTTCAGTTGGTGATGGGGTGGGAGTTCTAAGACACCAGTTAGAGAAGGAAGGGCACAGGCTTGGCCTGGATGCCAGTGGCCTGTAAGGGTCACCTCTAGGCAACCAGGAAGGGACTTTGCAGTAACTTGAAACCCAAGTTGCACCAATCTTCTGAGATGGTCTGGCTAGGGTTTTACCAAAAGAAATTTAAAAATGCACAATGTAATATAGAGCTTGAATGACTTCTAGGACCGTTATACAAAAAGTTCTAGGGCAGCTTTCTTTTTCTTTTTTTAAAAAATACCAATTAGCCCTCTCCCCCATTAAGATAAATGTGAAATAACACACACCAAGCAAATTTGCGCTCTGCCTGCCAGACGTATAATTCAGTTTTTCCCAGCACGCTGTTTTAACCCATGTTTTAAAACGATATGAGTTTGTTTGAAATATCATAGATACTACCTGATGCTCAGCTTAGTCAATTATGAAAAATGGAATGTTATGAAAAAAAGCCCTATGAAAACTACTCTTTGTCAGTAGTAAATACCTGTCTCCCCTTCAATTCCACTAAGAGCAGAAGTGGAAAATGGGAAGGGGGGGGGGAGTATTAGGGAGGAATGAATGCCCTGACTCACCCTTGGATGCAGAGTGCCAGGACAATTCCATCATGGCCTTCCAAGGTCTTTTGGCACTTGTACGTGGTACAGGTATCCCACACCTAACAGGAAACAGAAGTGCCATGTGACTGTGCTGAAGAGCTGCCAGGAAGTCAGACAGGAAGTAGGGTGACAGGCCAGAGCTGGGAATGCAGGAAGCAGCTTGCCTGTCATCTGTGCACCTGCTTTCCCATCTTTTAGGACAAGACACTCATCCAGAAAAGGAAATGAATGGGCAGATTTTCCCAGGCAGTAAGGAACAAAGAAATGCAACCACAGTCTGTTGCCATCAAATCAGATGGCAGGGAACTAGCTTTGAGGGGGAAAGAACAGCGCCCATTTAGGTGGCAGAGGAGACAACTACACTGCCTTTCTTTGGCTCATAAAGAAAGCTTTGCAATTGCACCTTCAGAAGGAGGTACTATTATTATTGTTACTGTTGTTACCATTATTATTGTCATTATTAAGATTCTGCACTTTTTCCCAGTCTGGCACTCAAGGCAGCTGACAAGAGTTGAAAGAACTTTGCTGGAAAATATACCAAATGCAAAGCCTTACAATATAATTAAACTATCTAGGAAATTCAAACCAGTTATAAAACACAGCTGTTAAAAACAACCAAATAAAACCAGATAGCAACACAATTTTGCAAGGCCCAGTCCTCATAAGCAGTCAGTCTTCAAAAACCATCTTAACCTGTTTGCAGAAAGATGGCAAGGGGGATACTAGTCTAATATCTCTGGAAAGGGAGTCCCAGAGCCTGGGAGAAGCCATCAAGAAGGTCTTCTTCCATGTTTTCATTAGAGGTAACGGTGAAGATGGTGGGAGAGAAGGAAGGCCCTCTGCAGAAGCACAGGCAGGCTGATAGGTGAGAAAGCCCTTCAAATAACCTGAACTTGAGCCACACAGGACATTTAAAGGTACTTAGAAATAAACTAGCAGCCAGTGGAGCTGTTGCAACAAGGGAGCTGTGTGCTCCCTGAAGCCAACCCCAGCTAGCAATAGGGCTCTTTGGATGAAGTGACCCATCCCTGTCCTGAGAAAGTGTCTTCCAGCCTTACTTCTCCTTTACCTTCCGCAGAATCTGAATCCTCTTTCCATTTGGGCCCAAGCACCCTGTGAAGGCTACAGGCAATGGGAGCAAATGGGATTCAGTTTTAAGCTTTCCAGCTAGAGCTGAGAATGGTTTGCTGCAGACTCTTACCTTAATAGTTTTGTCCGAAGATCCACTGAAGAGCAAGTCCCCGATGGAGTAGACGCACAGACACCAGACAGGGCCCTGGTGCCCCACAAAGGTGCCTTTGCACTTGAAGATTTGCTGGGGATCGTATGCTGCAAAGAGGGGGAAAGAGAAGGTATGTCATTGTGAGAGCAGCACCGTGCCAAGGAGCTGGGACAGTGCTCTTCTAGGAAAGTTAATTACAGATCCCCAAAGCAGCATGAAGCTAGCTTCATCAATATGACTGCCTCTGAACAAGATGCATATCCCCTCCAAAACTGCAGATTGGGTTGAGGATGCTGTTGAGTTATTCATTAACCTGAGTGCGGTATTGCTGGATTGGACCAAGGATTAATCCAGTCCACTTCCCTTCGCTGGCTGTGACTGGCTAAATCTTAGTGGGAGACCCACATGTATGGTGTGAAGGCAAATCTTACTGGGAGACCCACTGTCTGTTCCACAGCAACATGCCGTCGCTGAACAAGGACACTCCATTTAGCTACTGGGGCTCATAACTAGTGAGAGACCTATGGGCCAAGAATTGGTCAAATTCCATATCCATCTCATCTCACTTGGGGGAATGGATTCCCCTGGGAAATGCTTATGGCTTAGCAGCAGACCTGCAACAGGCTCCAAATTCAACTTCTACCATCTTCAAGTAGGACCTGGAAAGATCTTTCTCTGAAAGCTCAGGGAGTGGATCTCTGTGACAGTAGATCAGAGACAGGTCCCAGCACTGTGGGATTCCAACTTCCCATCAGCCTCAACTAGCATCCTTCGATGTTCTACAATATCAACCTATAGAAAGAAACACCCAGATACTCACAGCCCAAGATCCCCATGTTCAGCCGAGCGTTGATATGGGACAACTCATCCTAAAGAGACAAAGCATGTTAGAGGCAGAACAGCCATAATCTTGGATGTGATGCAAACACAATGTTGGGGGTGGAAAAGACTGCTTAGTTGTTCCTGAACTGCAGACTTCCAATATTAATCCTCTAGGGCAGTGCTTCTTAAGCTATCTGATGTGAGGGACAAGCATTCCCCACCTACAATGTGCCAGGGACTGGTACCATATTTGTGCTACAAGTGTCCCTTTCTTTCTTGGAAGTTCATGGACTGATAGAAGCTGGTTCAGGGACTGGCACTGGTCCACAGACTATCAGTTTTAGTAGCATTGCTCTCTAGTTGCTGCTATACTGAGTTTTGTTTGCTATATTGCTATGCTTAAGTTGTTATTTTGAGTCTGCAGCCTTCTCACACTGGTTACTCTTTATCCACTGGACTGTTAATGTGAACCCAGATTAACATCATCCCAGACAGCAGGCAAGAGTCTCCATCACTCTATGCCAGGGGTGGGCAACTGTGGCATTTCAGTTCCCTGTGGAGTACGCCACTCCAAGGGATACAAGCAATTGTGCCATGGCCCTGGCATGTATGGGCAAGGGAGGGATTCCTTCCCTACTGCAACACTGGCCCACCACACACATGGGGTTTGCAGAGGAAATTACTCCAAAAGTGGCACCACTCACATTGAGCATGGAGGCATCTCTCCGGAACTCCATCAGGTCTTCACTCAGCTTGCTCTGGTTTTCATCAAGTACATCTGAACAGGAACAATTGGGAGAAGAGGGCTCTTGGTTTCTGAACGCAAAATTCAAGCAGGTCAAATTCCTCCTGGTCCAAGAAACAGCCCCAACCTGTTTCAGGTCTCCAGCATTTTAAATATCACACTGAGCTGCAAATGGTGTAATGGCACATAGGCTGCATCTGCACTGCAGAAATAATGCCGTTTGATAGTGCTTTAACTGCCATGGCTCCATGCTATGTAAGCCTGGGATTTGTAGTTTGCCAGGGCTCTCTGACAGAGAAAGCTACATTTCTCACAAAACTACACACCCCAGAATCCTATAGCATTGAGCCATGGCAAATGAAGTGGTGTCAAACTGCATTATTTCTGCAGTGCAGATGCAGGCAAAGTCTTGTTATCAGCCATACAATCTCAAGGCCTAAAATTCATTCCTGTCACCACAAAGTCACTTACATTTACTATTTATACCAGAGCCCCCATCATAACCTGATACTTTGGGAGCAACTCGCTTCTTAGATGGTGTTTAGATAAGCTGTCTTCTGATGGCCTCAGTGCCAAATCAACCAATTTGAGGATTCAAAAAACCAACTGGTCTACCTTGCAGGGCTAATCTAAGTATTGTGATAAGTCTCTCCAACATTCCATTGTCACCAGTCTGGATCTCATCTTTCCTCAAGGTGATGTACTTTGGTCCCCCTGCCCGCAAAAGAATGTGTCTCCACCCTGTAAGGTAGGCCATGCTGAGAATACAACTGGCCCAAAGTCACACACAGCAAGCTTCCTGAGTAACTGAAACCTGACCAGATCTTAGGCCTCACCAACCTCACAAAGCCACCACTGCCATAAACTGGCCTAGGTCACTCAGGACACTCCTGAAGCTATCCTTTTTGCAACTTGTGCCTAAAAAGAGTGCCAGGCTTAAGGTGGACTTAAAAATTGAAAACTCTCTTCTACAAAACATGAGTTGTGATTGTGACCTGCAGAAATTGACCAGTTGCCCACCTCTACAGCTCTCCTGCCGTTATGTGGAAAACACATCTAGCCTTTTCCTCTGGAGACTCACCAAATTTCAACTCAAGGTTCTTCTCTAGCTGGTCAATCTTTTCTGAAAGCTTGCCCAGCATCGACCGCAGGAAGGCAATTTCCTGGTCCTTCTGGGCCATGGCCACCTGCATCTCATGGAAGCGGTCGTCTGTCTGCTGGAGGAACTCTTTGAGGCCCTCAAATTTGCACATTTCCAAGTGAGTCTCATAGGTGTCCTGGTTTCCTATGAATGTACACCTGAAGAATGGGAGAGAAGTCATCAGATGGAAGACTGCTTCAGGGGATCATATTTTGGGCTGGGCTCAGAGACCAGTGTGAAAGGAAAGCTTCAGGAATCTGT
Source organism: Phrynosoma blainvillii (assembly GCA_026167975.1). NCBI lineage: Eukaryota > Metazoa > Chordata > Lepidosauria > Squamata > Phrynosomatidae > Phrynosoma > Phrynosoma blainvillii. Next base: position 1,132,060 of record JANUYF010000012.1, read on the forward strand.
TTTGTTTGATGGTGGAGAAGAGGTAAAGCAGTGTCTCACCCTCCCTTTGGTTTGACTGACCCATTTCTTTCTCTCAGTAGTGGGTGCAACACATTGTGAGGGGGATAGAAAAATAGGGCCTTCTCTGCTATTTTTGTCTACTTTGATAGCTTTGTTATATTTTACAAAGATAAAGGAGACATGTCTCAGGATGTAAAAGAAGGGTGTTTTGCCCCAAACTCTAACAACAGACCTAAGATCATCTTTGTGGCATCTTGAGATATGTCTCCATTATCCATCAGGAATTCCACTGAATGTTTTCCAGTTTTTGCTTTCTTTGTTACATGTTAGCAACTTGAAATTACAAAAGTTGGCATTGGGGGGGGGGGGGGACTTGGCTCTTTTAGGGTATTATTACCATAAAAGTAATGGGTGGGGAATCTGTAAACCAGATGCAGGGGGTTTGCAGCCCTCCAGATGTTGAGAAACCAACTCCTAACAGCTCAGCCAGCATGGCCAATGGTCAAAGATGCTGAGAGTTGTAGTCCCAACAAGCTCTGGAGGGCCACAAGCATCAAATTATCTTTAAAATCAGTAGGAGGAGACAATAGTCAGGCAGAAGCTCAGTGATACGTGATAGGGAAAGGCTGGGAAACTAATCTTCAGTGTGGGAATAGGGATATTCTGAGCTAAGCTGCAGATTTTATCGGGACCATTATGGAAGGGGCGGATTTGTGCTTACCCGTATTTGGAATGGGGGCATTTGATGTGTTCGCACTCCTTCAGGTGGGCCTCCAGGTTCATCTTGAGAAGCGGTGGGCAGCTGGGATTGTTGGGGCAACGCACCGGCCTGTAGTCACAGCTGCCCTCATGGTCCCTAGACAAGGAGGATGGAGCACCATCAGAGAAGTCAAAGAAATGTCATTCCCCCACCCCAAGTTACTCTTCATTTATTGTTTATTTAATTCATAATTCAGCATTCTCTCAATATGGGATTCACAGTGTAAGTTAAAAGCAAAATGCAATTATAACAAAGTAGAATACACTTTTTAAAATAAAAAAGCGGTGACCCTGTAATGGGGTTTTCTTGGCCAGTTTCATTCCAAGGAGATTTCTTGTAACCCATGGGCTTTTTAAGAAATAAGTTTTTGACCACTGTAAAGCATGCAGGATTTTGTCTCTTTTCAGTCTTCCACTGTGAAAACGTGGGTGTTTTCTGTTTTTGTTCTGAAGTTGCAAAGAACAGTAAGAAGGGGTTGCCACCCTATCTCCCATGGAAGACACACACATCAGCCACAAAGATGAGGGAATAAAGAGGCAAGCACAGGTTCCCTCTCTCGGGAAGATGTTTAACCCTATTTACTTACTTCCTGGCACTCAGTTTAATGGTGAAGGGGCACCCATGGGGGTCCACCTCAAAGGTCGAAGGCTTGCCGCTAGCAGTGGGCCGGCAGCCGTACTTGCAGTGGATGAAGAGTTCCCCAATTTGCTCTGCCACGGCAATGTTGTTGACTACCACAGTCAGTTTGGCATTGTCTACTGGGCACTTCTCTGCAAGAAGAAACACACCGGTCTTCATCATGCTGCTTATAATGTAAGGCGAAAGCAACATAAGAAGAAATTTAAAACTGTGTCATGGAGCATGAGTGCATATGAGTTGCCACCTTGAATTTCTGTATTATTGAGAAAGGCAGGATATAAGAAAATACTACTAATAATACTAATAATAATAATAAGTGTGAGTGATGGCTACTCATTCCTCTAGAAGTATACTACAATGCTGTAATAGAGATTTTTGTGGTCGGGGGGGGGGGGGGGAACCCTGCCCATCAACTTAACCCTGCAAGATACCACTCACCTACCATTTAAGAAAGGCATTTTTTATCAAAACAACCACAGAATTAATTCTGCTTCCAAATTTTGTATTAGATTTAAAAAAAAAAAGAAACAGGAAAGATGGCAGGAAAGAAGGAACAGCTGTACATACTAAAGCCAGATGAAAATGATACTGAAAAGGTTTTCAAGTACCTACCAGAGGTTAAGGCACATCTCCTGCAAAATGTGTGCTGTGAAGAAAACAGAGTTTTCTATTTAATTGTTTGTTAACTTCAAAAATATAGATTGGACTTTGTTTTAAATTATTTTTTCACCTTTCAAAATGAATTAGGTAACCTTTTCTGAACAATACTGGCTTTTTAGGCTCATAGGGGCGAAACAGACAGGCAAAATAAGCAGGTTTCAGGCCGGCTTAAAGGCGGGGCATTTAGATGATGCATGCTTTGAAGCCAGCCAGAAAGTGCCCTCTAGTCTTATAGGGAGAAAAGCTGCTTCAAAAAGAAGCTGCTTTTTACGCTTCTTCCCGGAAAGTGCGTACCTCTGCACGTGCGTATAAATGCAGTGTGGTTCTGAAGGGGCACACCTTCCAAACCCTAGCCTTAACTGTGCATTACTTTTATGGCTTCGGAAAAGGAAGCTTCAAGACACCTTTTCCTGCCCATCTGCTTCGCCCCAATGTACCCTCCTTTTGGGATTTTATTTTGACCATAACAAAAGGGAAGTTTGTGGCCTCCGTTAAAGTGGAAAGGAGTTGACGACTGGCCCATGGAAAGACTACAAGAACTATACATCACAACATTGCCATGCTTGTGAGGAGTTCAGATCAGATGCCCCCCCCGAACCTTTCACAAAGTAGTAGTTGTCTTCTATTTATTTTACTTTCAATACTCTTAGTAGATCTGGCAGTGTGCAATTAACATTGGCACAGACTCAACATGATAAGCTCAGCTATCTCCAATGCTTGGCACACTCATCAGTATTTTGGCGGTTGCATGAACTTTCTGTCTTAATCAGAATGCATTGGCAAGTGGAGGGGGAAGGGTGGGGCATGATAAAGTGTGCCCACATTTAAGATACTTTTGAGAGCCTGCCACCTACACCAAAGAAAACACCGGAGTAACAATTTCAGGATATAAAACAGTGAGATAGGAGGAGGGGGTCACCCACTGAGTTTTTAGTCAATATTCAGTCTGCTTGCTTTGCTTTGCAAGGCATGAATGCAGGCTGAGATTATCATCTCCCACTTCCCTTTCCTGGCCTGTACAGCTGTAAAAAGCTCTCGACAGAGATTCCAAAACAGAGGCTGGAAATCAAGCCAGCCTGCTTCCTACAGCAATTCCCATCTCCCTCGCAGGATGAGCAAAAAGCATGGGATGGCTGAAATAGCCCTGCAAAGAGAGTAGAACCGAAAGAGACTTTTTGCCTGCTGTTGGAGGAGGTACACATCTCCTGGTTTTCCAGCAGCTCTTTGCAGCAACTTATTCCTTTTTCAGGAGCCAGTGCGGCTCTAAAGGGGCATACTTTCCAAACCCATTCTTTCAATATCTCAAAACTGCTTGAGTGTTGGCCTAGTACTCTAGGAGGCCAGGGTTCAAATCCCCTCTTGGCCATGGAAGCCCACTGAGTAAGTCACACTCTCTCAGCCGCAAAGGATGGCAAACTTCCTCTTGCCAAGAAAATCCCAGACACCTGAAGGTTACCATGAGTCAGAAATGACTCGAAGGCACCACCACCACCACCACAACAAATCCCTCCCCACTAAACACAATGAAATCTTCCTCTGCTAAATCAGGTTGATAGTTCACTTAGCCCAACACAGTCTCCTGAAGGTGGCTTTAGCTTTCTGAGATCTGTGGCAGAGAAAGGACTTTTCCAGCACTGGGACTAGAAGATCCTTCTTAACTAGGGATGACATTTAAAATGTGCTTTACTAGTGAATGTCTCCTGTGCCAATGGGATAGAGCAGGGAGGAGTCTAGATGGGACTGATATTAGCCCTCATGCAGAACTCCTGTGGATTCTGCACAGGATAAGCTCCTGGGGAATTCTTCACTCTTTCACAGCAAAGAAGTTGTAGCTGAGCTTGGTCAACTCTTGGAGAAGATAATTCAATACTAGGCAGTAACTGAACAGTTGCAAAATCAAAAGAGCTTCTTATCCTTCCCCACACAACTGGTTAAAAATTCCACCAAAACGTTAGAAACAACATCTTGACTGCAAAGGCTACTCAGCACTACAACAGAATGCCTTGGTGGGTGGTGGGCTCTCCTTCTTTGCCGGTCTTGAAACAAAGGATGGATGACCATCTCTCAAGTGTGCTTCAGTTGTCTATTCCTGCATGATAGAATGGGGTTGGAATAGGGGTCCCTTGCAAGTTAATGATTCTATGACATTCCTTACCCCACAGGTTGTGATCACTGGATCTTTAAACACACTGCAACACAATTGGCAGCAGAGTTTCACTGATGGCTGCTCAGCAAACACCAACGGCTCCTACAGGTTGGGAGTGGGGGGAATATAAGAAACCAGAAAGTCAAGGCAAAATAGAAATCTGAAGGCTGCTCAAATGTAGCAAAAATTCCACAAGGCAGATGGTGAGGTCTGGGATCACAAGAGCCAAAGGCAGCAAGTAATAAGCAGAAAATAGAGTCCAACATGAGGCAAGGCTTTGCTCAGAGTTGGAATCCATCTGCAAACAGTAGAAAGGTTTATATTTGCCGATATAAATGAGCCTTTTGCTGCCTGCAACTGAAGCCAAGAAGAGGCTGCCTTCCAAGAATATGAGACAGAGATTACAAAGACTTGCATACCAGTGTTACTGCTAATTAGCAGTTTTAAATACCTGACATGTTGCAAGCTATCTGTATCTCCTCAGAGATAAGGCAGGAAACAAACATTACACAGAGAAACAAGTAAATAAACAGGTAAATTCATAAACATTATATCCTGGATTTGACTGGCATGTGTATCTGCAGGCATCCACACAAGAATGTGCAAGAGGAAGTCACTGAGATAAGATGACTTCTTTCTGACCTCTATACTGGGACAAACAGGATTTTGTGGGAACCCCTTCCTACAAGGTGATGGCAAACAAAGTTTGTTTTTTTCTTCATGGAGGGCAAGTTGTAAAATAGTTTAAATGACAGAGTTGCCTTTCTACTTTCTGGCCATTCATAAAGACCCCGATACCTTTATGATTTCTCTTATGGAAGATTCCCCACCCCACAACCCCCAAATACCTACTGGCTCCTCCTCTTCCTCATGGAGAGAGAAAGTTGAACGCAGGGACATGTTGGACTCTGAATGCAATGAGCGGACGGAGATGGCCGAGTCGGAAAGACGTGGAGTGTTGATTGGTGGCTGAAGAAGAAGAGAGAAAGAGAAATGGGGGGTACTTTCATCTGTATATTGCAAACATAATGCAGGGTTCTCCTTACATCTGTGATGCTCAGCAGCTGGCCCTGGGTCCAAGTGCTGCTTCTAAAAACTGTGTAAAAGGTCTTCCAACAACCTAAGGTACCTCTGCTGAGCAATGAAACTGCAGAAGGTATAAAGAGCTCTCCCCCGCCCAATAGTAGGTTTTCTTCATAAAACACAACACATATTCAAGGACTGTATAACCTTGATACCAATCCCATATGAACTTTACTGTGTCAATAAAAGCTGAATTCTGTAATCTGACTTAAATTATAGGAACTAGTCTATGTGATGTCATTGCTCTGGCTAATTCATTCTGCAATTTTAAATATCGTAAGAATATTCTGATTCTGTAAGTCACAGGCAGGTGATACCCAGCACTCCCAACCACCTACTTTGCTGTATGTTGCATATCTGTAATTTTCCCCCCAGGTATCTATTTTGCATTCTAATTTTTCACCAAGAATCCCTGCATATTTTCAAAGAACAAAGAAGACATCACTCTGCCCCGCCCCCATCTCTTTCCCCCTCCCACACCAAACTGGAATCCAAAAAAGGTTGAATTCAGTCTTTTTCTGCACTTCTACAGAATCCTACACAGAGTCCTTATTCCTTGTGCTGAACTGAAACTGAGCTCCCTCTACAGTTGACAGCTCTTGTGGAGGGGGAAGACAAGAAGTCAGCAGAACTCCACACAAGACTCCAAGAGACTAGAAAGACTCTGCACAACAGTTTTCACAACAGCAGCTTCTTCACAATTTAGAAGCAAAAAAAAAAAAAGGTAACTATGCAAAATTCAGAGAAGTCTGGGACCTTAGCAAATGGGGTGGGGTGAGGGAGAGACAAAGCCCAAAGTTGCTGCAGTTGTTTTTAATAACCTGAGCAGAAGGGTGAACAGTTCTCAGAATGCTCTCCATTTTTATTTTATGCAATTTAAGCCCTTGCACTATTTTCCTGCACTTTACAAGGCTGCATGCTAAAGGTAGAAAACTACAGCTGCAAGATAAAGTTAGAAAAACTGCAGACAAGATGTGACTATTGCAACACACTTCCTAATATGTAAGCACCTCCATTTTGGTACACCTGACGTTTCTACATTTAAGCTCACCTACCCAACATGGACCTTCTGGCTACTGTGTCCAGAAGTGCCACTTCCCCACTATGATCCCTTACCGAAAGCTTAGCATGCTCCTCTCACGGACTCTACTGTTTCTGAGAGGACTTGCTGTACTGTTGCCTTCCTTGCCTCTGCCAAATCTCTTTGCGTAGATGGCTGGAGACTTCCTCCTATTCAATTCACTCTGAGTTCTGCTTCATGGCTTCCTGTTTGGGGGTGGGGAGGGAGGAGAACCAGCTGGGCATTGTGCCCACCAATCATCAAGCCAGCCTAGCCTTCATGCTTTCTGAAACTGGCTGAAAAAGGGATGCTGCCCAGAGAATCACTCTCACTCACTCACACACACACACACACACAGCCCTCAATTTTTAATGCAACACAACTCATGCAATGCTGGAGACAGTCGTTTGAGGGAAGGGTTAAGAGGATGTTGCTTTGGTACTGCACTGTTGAGATTAATTTGGACTCTACACATAATAAATATGGCACTCATAAAATGAACCAAAATAACCCTTATGAAATAGCCAGAGAGAGAAATCCTCAAAGGCTGAATAACACTTCTCTGGCCCTTCCAATAACAGAAGATCATTATGCTGAGGGCCAATGATAGCCTACTTTCAAAAAAGACACCTTGTCAAAGCTTGTTACCATCAACCCAGCTTCACAGGAATCAAGTAAAACCTAACAGTAGATTTTTAAACACAGATATATTACAGTAAAACAGTATAAAATTATTACACAGCATAAAAAGTGAAAAATAACATCCTCCCATAAGAAGCCTCTCTGCGAGTAATTATACATTAACAGTCTGTTAGAAAAGAAAGGTCTTTGTCTGGTGGTGAAAAGAAAGCTAGGAGGAGACCAGCCTAGTCTCCAGTGGAAGGGAGTTCCACAGGGTGGGAGCAGCGCTGAGGTGGCTTTGTTTCATGTCCTCACCAAGGAAGCCTGTGATGGTGGCAGGATGGACAGAAAGCCCTTAAGACTCAAGCACAGTGCTTCCCTAACTTGGTCATCCAGGTACTTTGGACTTTCAACTCCCAGAAGTCTCAGCTAGCTCGATCAACAGTCTGGAATTCTGGGAGCTGAAGACCAAAGTTTGGGAACTACTGCTCTAATAATAATAATAATTAAAAAAATATTTATATACCACCCTTTGGTAATCCAATCAGGGCGGTTAACAACATTAAAAATAATACAAAAACAATATACTCTTCCCCCCCCTTAAAAAGCCATTAAATCAATTACATATTAAAACAACAGATTAAAATTACAACAACAATTAGCAGGTTCATACAGGGAAATAGGGTCTTTCAGATAATCTAGACCTAAGCTGTATAGGGCTTTATAGGTCATGACCAGCACTTTCATTTCTGCCTAGAAACAAATTGGTAGCTGGTGAAGCTTTTTAAACAAGAGATTATATGTTCCCTGTTATTGGTCCCCATCATCACTCTGCACTCATTTTGGACCTGCTGAAGTTTCCAGTTTCCAAAGGCAGCCCCATGTAGAGTTCACTACAGTAGTCCAAACAGGATGTAATCAAGGCATGTGTTACCACAGTCCAATATGGCTTCTCAAAGCACTGGCACATTTTCTGCAACTGTGAGCTCCTCCCTTCGAGGCACATACCATGCTATCATCCTCATCGCGTGGGGAATAGGTGAGGGTGCTGGAGGAAGAAGGCGTCCGACGATGTTTTTGGAATGTACTGCTTCCATCCGCTAGGAAGAGGAGGAGGAGGACAAAACCATCAGATATTCTACAACCGAATAGGTTCCCCTTTCTATTAGCAACTTCCCCTTTCCCAGTTGAGGAGCTCTGAAACACATCCAACCATCCACACAAAAGGTGGGGGGAGGAAATAGAAACCATTCCCTAATCTCCCCCACAGTTTTTTTTTAATTAAATAACCTTTTAACTAAACAAACAAAATGCCAGGGATGCCGTTATATGACCACCATTATAGAATGCTTGCTCTTTATCCTTCAACTAGTTCTCTTTGGCTCCATCTACACTAAAGCATTAATGCAGTTTCACACTGCTTTTAACTGCCATGGTTCAATACTATAGAATCCTGGGATTTGTAGGTTTGGGAAAATTGGCCTTCTCTGTCAGAGAGCTCTGGTGCCAGAGCAAACTACAAATCCCAGGATCCCTTCCAGACTATGTGATGATAGGAGCTAGAGATTGCTCAGCAACTGACCTTTGGTGATGGTGGTCACGGCAGCATAAGTTGGCCCAAAGGTTGTCTCCATTCTTGTCTGAAACAAAAAGCAAACATTACATTATGCAGTGGAGCCTCCATGGATGGTAAACCCTGTTGCCCCCAATGTAAAAATCTTCACAGTTCGAGACTTCTTCGGCACAACATCTGCATGTGATTGCTTTGTGCAGAAAACAGCATTTTCTGCATAGAAAATAGCATTTCTACCCAAATATTATTTTCTGTACAGAAAATGTAAGTGGGGATTTATTCTGTGTAAAATTGGCACATGGTTGATTTGCATGGAAAACAGTATTTTCTGTGCAGGAAACAACATTTTCTGCACAGGAAGTGCTGCACGCTACATGCATTTTCTACACATACAAAATGCTGTTTTCTGTGAAGAAAATGCTGTTTTGCCCAGAATAAGTCCAGAATTGCAAGAAGACTTTGAAAAATGCATGGTTTTTGAAGACCTTCCTGCAGTGGAAAAGGTCTGGCCCTTGGCCCACTGCCAAATGTGCCACTGCTGCCACCAGCCACTCTACCACCAAGAACAACTGCCATGCTTTTCCTCTTTCCCCTCAAACTCCTGCCCCAAGTGTTAAAAGCACTACTGCTTTTATCTACTTCCATCATCACTATTCAGAAACCCCCATGAAATACTCTGTTCTGTAGTCTCATGGGGCTGCATGGTGCAGGAGGACATTCTGTCACCCTCTCGCACCAGAGCTGCCATAGCAGAATTTTGGTTCTATTGGTGGTAGCAATTTGAACAGCAGTTTGCGGTCATTGTCATCTGTGAAAGGCTAAAGGGAAGCAAATGAACCTCAAGAACAGTGATTCCCAAACTTTGGTCTTCCAGGTGTTTTGGACTTCAACTATCAGAATTCCCAGCTAGCTTAGCCAATAGCATGGAAGTGTGGGAACTGAAGTCCAAAACATCTGGAGGACCAAAGTTTGGGAACCACTGCTCGAGAAGTTGTTCACTTCCAGTCTATGGAGACAGGGGCCAGGACTTTCAACACCCTCCCCATCCCATCCCCATCTCTTACCCCGTTATTGTTTTCTGAGGAAGGGCTGGTCGTTGTACCACTGGGGAAACGATTGTAGCGGGTGTTCTTGTTGGCGCTCATAATCTAGTCCCACATTTGAAGGTCACAAAAGCCACCTCTGTAACAGACAGAAAGGTTTAGTCAAAAATGTATGTCCACCAAAAATAGGTCTTAAGAGGGAAGGGCTGGTTCAATACATTTTGCTGCTCAAAGGCAGTCTATTCTACTGTTGAACAGTTCTTACAATAAAGAAGCTCTTCCTAGTGTTTATGTGGAATCTCTTTTCTTGTTGAGGGCTTTCCATCCCAGGGCGTAATTTAGACTAGGAACTAAAAAACAAAGGGATAAGGGCTGCTGGACCAGTCTAGCGAGAACTACATGGACCAGCACACAATCCTTAAGAGTGGTCATGCAGATGAGCAAGATCTGCCTCAGTAATCCACACAAAACTTGTTCACACTGACATGCAAAGAGGGTGGCAATTCATTTTATCCGTCCTGCATCCTAAGCATGTACTGGTGAAGATCTCCACTCTGGATTAGCAAATAGAAACAGTCAACCACATCACTTCAAACGTCACTGACCACATGTTGCAAAGTCTACTCCAAAATACTCATCACAAAACCACAATGTGGGAAGACATCATATCAAATGCTAGTTTAATCCATGTCCTACAGAAATGATGATGACAACAACAGACTACTGAAGGAATGCATCTGTCCAACAGTGAGAAGCTGTCTTGGACTTATGCAACATTGCACCTCAATGTGTATTTTTCACCCCATCTTCATGAAAGAGATTCCCCAAATATGACTGCCCCCTACACATTGCCTTTTGAAAATAATCTGAATGTGCTGGTGAACAAGACTCTCTACTCCAGGCTTCTAAATATATACTATCTAGTCACCAGGAAGGAACAATGATTCCCCCCCCCCCCCCAAAATAATCAAGAAGGAATATTTTTGTCAAATAGAACAGATTTGGGGCCCATAAATGGCTATCACAGCTACAAGTGCAGACGTGAGCCTGTGGATTTATGTACTTAAAGGCTGCCCAGTCTTTTCCCTCCTTTATAAAAATCTGTTCTGCTCCAAGTACATTATTCTCCTCTCATTTCCTTTGTTGAAAGTCTGCTTACTCAGAAAAACAAACAAATAATTGCAACACTCTGACATAAAGCAGAGTTACTGGCAATAAAAGGGGAAAACACAGACACACACATACACACAAGGCTCTCAGCTTCCCGTTCTGTGCTTAGTTAGAGACAGTATAGAGGCTTGGACACTGCTGTGGAAGACAGCCTTTGGAGTCTGCATAAAGGCATGGTGCAAAAAGTGAACAACAGCCATGACGCACAGGGACTCACTATGTGATGTCAAAGAGAGAGAGAGAGAGAGAGCACTAATTAAGTGCCACTCCTTTTTAATACGGGCTTGTAAACAGGCACTCACCTGGTTACCTGTTGAAGTAAGATACACTTCTGGGTGATCTGGCAGGAAAACTTTTGACTGAAGTTGCCTTTCTTTTTTTAGGATGAAACTGAATAACACAGAAGAAACTTTGGTGGACTTATCTACACTAGGTTAACATCCCTTGGAGGTGAATAAGGACGTGAAAGACTTGTACAGAACTATATAGGAAGCAACAGAAGGGGGAAGGAAGGAAGGAAGGAAGGAAGATGACTCTCCTGTGTTTATGGTGGGGTTATGCTTTGCTGAGGAAACTAATAGATGGGTATGATGTACAATGAGCTGTCCTAAATACCCTCAAGGCACCAGACCCCATTTGATCTTCGACGCAAAGGAGGGTCAGCATTGGTTAGTATTTAGATGGGAGACTGCCATGAAGTCTCCCTCCCTTACAAATGATGATACTCAGACATGTATGCCTTAACAGAGGAAAGGTAGAGGAGGCTACAACCCCATCAGTGAGCATAGAATGGCTTTGTTATTGCAATATGGGCTGAGTAATCTCAAAAGTGATGGAAGTAGGCAAGGGTCATTTAAAGAGAAACTCAAAGGTGTCCTCCGGGGTCTTACAGAGCAGGGACAGGTCAACCTTTTGGATACCGATCAGCTAGGGCAGAATCAGGTTCCTAAATACCATCTTCAATTTTCCTTTATCAAAAAATGTTTAATCCCATGACCAGGGGCTCTCAGGCTACCAAATCAAATGTGAAAATGCCTGACCTGTATAAAATTGAATGGCATTTTAGATTTCCAGCTCCCCAGGCACATAAAAAACACAGGAATTCCCCCCCCCCCGGCCTGTTAGGATGTACCTAATCCGTGTTACGTGAGCTGGAAAGGATGGGAAATACAGTAATCTACTTCTGACCACCCTAAATGCAAATATCTAATCCAAGTTAAGTCAACTCAACTCCCACTGCAGTGGAATCAGCTTACAGCTATTTTCTAACAGATCTCTGCACACATGGTGGAAAAATCCCAGACACAATACCTAGCCAACTAGAAAGTTTTACTTTTCAGGAAGAGCTTAAGAAGCCAAACATTGTCATAAAAATGGAAACGGATCCCCAGCATCTTGCTTTTTGGCCTCTGCTTGTGGACTTTCCAGAAACAAATGGTTTTGCCACTGTTGGAAACATGATACCAGACATCATGAGCCCTTGAGCTGGTCCAGCAGGGCTTTTGCTGGATTCTTATGGATGCAGCCACCTGAGAATCTTCTACCCTGCGCAGCCGAAGCAGCTCCACATATCTGGCAGGAATCTGGCACATGCATTTCATAGTAGTGGCATGCTGTGCATGGCATGTGCAACACCTCACAAGCCTGTGGATGCATACCAGGTGGCTGCCGACCTACTTGGTGATTAAGGATATGGATCTGTTTTCCATACTTTACGTGTCTGCTCCTGGTAATACATCCATATCAGGCAACCTATGAAACTGCTAAGCATGTCCACACTGGATACACCTGGGGTGACTATAAGTTGGGCCCTGACGATCACTTGGCAATTGGTGCCCCATCATTTAGGACCCGTGATGAACCCCTTTTGCCTTCTCCCAAAATGCTACCCTTTATCACTCAAAGGCAGCAAAAGCAGAGGAGGAAGAGATTGCTGGGCCTTTCGCAACTATGCCTATCTGAGCCTTGTGCTTTTTACAAGATTAAGTGCAACGCACGTTCCCTACCTTTGTTTGTTTTAGCTGGTGTGAGAATGCGGAAAAGAGTCTTGGTACTTCACGAACAGGGGCAGAACTGACTGGCTTCAAAGTCCTCAGGAAGAAAAGCTCCCAGAAAATCAACTCAACTTTCTAGCTTCCCATACCCAACTCTGCAGTAAGACAGTAAGACAGTTTCGTTAGTCTGGATGTCAGAAACCAGAGAAAGTCAACCAGCAAAATCTCTTAACATTCACACAAAATCCACTAAGTGAGACAGCAAAACACAGCAACCCTGGCAGATTATTTCCAGTCTGCTCTGCAGCAAAACAAGACAGCTGGTTGAGAGTGCGTTATAATACATTTCTACATTCCTTTGCAGCCACAACCACCATGGCATTCAAATAAATCTGAGTACAGAAGAGCAGAGGACCAGAAGAAAGTTAACACCAGTCTGAACTAGGAAACCACAGGTCATCTCTGTCCTCAGGCAACAGGAATCCAGAATATTATTCCTGCCCTGTGCTAAATTGATACGAACAGAAACCTAAATGTTTATGGACACTATGGGGAGTCTATGTTAATGAATATGGTTTTAAAGTTCGGAAAATAAAGTTTACCACGCTATCTATAACAAGCTGGAGCTGAGGCAGCTTTCCAATGGGCACAACTCATTTCAGTTCTCAATGATCTAGCCAGATCCCCAAATCCACTTCAGGGAGCCACTGATGGGAACCCACGTAGCCACGCACTTTCCCCAGGAAGGAAGTCCAACAGACAGGGGAAGTCCTTTACCTCTTAAGACACAGCAGAAAAATGCCAAAGGGAAGTCCAGGGATCTCAGGCACTTTCAAAATGTCTCTGCTACATGTCTGGCCGGCCTCTGCGTAGAAAGTGATGTAAACAGAAAGGCATGCAGAAGAGGAGGCGAGATGCAAATTACCGTAATGGCAAAAATCACCCCCACAACTCAGCCAATGGCAGGATCCAGCTGAGCAAGGAAGCCCTCCCTTCCTCAAAGAAGGAGAGATCCCTGAGCCGGAAATTAAACCGCATCCAATGAGGATGAATAATGAGATTTTAACCAACACACGGAAGAGATTCCTCAGACCTTTGTAATTTAAGACTTTGTGCAACTTGTGGTGGGTTTGCAAAATGCATTTGCCTCAAACCAAAGCAGTCTACTGTTAGGAAAAAAAAAAGTGGTACAAGAAATATCATACAACTGAAATTCCTTACAAGGAATCCTTTATATTACAGTTGGCTGCTTCTCCTCACCAAAACATTAACATGCCAAGGAATAAACTTGGGGCCTTTACAGACTGTCAGAAATAATGCAGCTTGAGGCCACTTTAACTGTCCTGGCTCAGTGCTAAGGAATCACAATTGTAGTTTTTTGTGGCACCAGATCTCTCTGACAGAGAAGGCTCAATGTCTCAGAAAAAAAAAATACAATTCCCATGATTCCCTAGCACTGAGCCAGGACAGTTAAAGTGGCCTCAAGCTGCATTATTTCTGGCAGTCTGGAAAGGACCTTAGTTATAAATTAGGAAACCAAGAATACAGTCTGCACTCTCTATCCATGGATTCTTCTTTATCCACAGACTCAAGCATCCATGGTTTGAAAATATTGTTAAATTCCAAACAGGAAAGCTTGATTTTGCCATTTTCTAGATAAGGGAATGCCATTGTCTATAATGGGACTTCAGCATTCATGGGTTTTTTGTGTCCATGGGGAGTCCTGGAACCAAATCTCAGTGGATACCAACTGTATTTTCAACCTACTGAAAACATCTGCTATTACTGTGTTGCCCTAACACAGGGGTAGGCAACCTATCCCCTTTAAGGGCCGAGGGACTTCAGCTCCCAGAAGCCTCAGCCATGTTAGCCAATAGTCCCATGTTGGCCAATAGCTCCTGGGATTCTGGGAGCTGAAGTCCCTTGGCCCTTAAAGGGGACAGGTTGCCTACCCCTGCCCTAACAGATAAGGTGAGCCCTTTCACTGGGTAAACCATTTGCAGAGGAAATATCCATAGGCCCTGTTGGTTTTAGGAAAAGCTCCAGTGTGTTTCCTCCTTAAGTATCTAAATTTTCCGCCAGGCTAGTCAGAAAAATACATGAAGGTCCAAAACACACGGCAGAAATAATATACTTTGAGAGCGCTTTAACTGCCCTGACTCAATGCTAGGGAATTCTGGGAACTGTGGTTTTCTGGGACAATTAGCTTTCTCTGCCAGAGAGCTCTGGGGCCACAATAAACTACAATTCCCAGGATTCCTTAGCACTGAGCCAGGGCAGTTAGAGCAGTCTCAAACTGGATTATTTCCGCAGTGTGCTTTGGACCTAAGTTTTCCAGCTTCAGACTTATATGAACAAGTCTTCAGACAAAACAGTTTAATGGAGTTGCTCCTAAAAGTTTCTTACTGTTGTGGTTTATTTAAACAGCATTCATCCATATAAACAGAAAGAAAGAGAGATAATAGGGTCCTCCTTGTGCAGTCAAAGGCAGTACCTAATAAATGTTGGCCTCTTTGTACTACCAGAATGTGCCATTAAAGATGGTTAATAAAATGTATGCAATATTTATATGTTACTTTTTGAACATTCATGGCACTTCAAGCACAGCATATCCATAAAGCTGCTACCAGTCAATAAATAAGCAAAAAACACTGAGCTAGACAGACCAAGGGCCTGACCTAAAATATAGCAATGGCTTACATTCACATTACCTCAGTTATTCTTATACTTACTCCTGCCTTTCCTCCAGTGTTCACACTCACAATTACTGTGCTATTATTCTGCTTTAACTGCCACAATTATGTGTGTATTGCCAAAGATGAAGGATGGTGGGAGTGGTAGTCCAAAAATTCCCCCCCCCCCCGAAGTGTCCAGGTTTGCAACTTTTGCTCCCTCTAGAAGTTAAGGGGGAGGAAAGAACTACAACTCCCAGCAGCCTTAGCCAGAACAGCCTAAGATGGGGTTGCAGTCTAACATCATTTTTGGGCCTATCTGCACCTTGGCTCGAAGCACTGGCAGAGATGGCACTGATGAGTCCCAGCACCCCTTTCTAGCACAGACAATGGTGAGGCATGATAGGAGTTGCAGTCCAACAACACCTGGAAACAAGGACAGCCTGATGCACCCCTGACCTAGCTCAAAACAACGGCCTGACAGGTGCTTAGCCTATAACTCCCAGCAGCCCCTTCCTAGTCCAACCCATGGTGAGGAATTCTGGGAACTGGAGTACTGCCCACCCACCGCCAGGCTCTAAAACAGCAAGGACTACAATTACCAGCATCCACTACCATCCTAGCATAACCCAACAACGAGGAATGCTAGGAGTTGCAGTCCAACAACTTCTGTATGCAGGGATGGCCCTGCCCACCACCCCCTGGCAACAGAAGCCTACAATTCCCAGCAGCCCCTTGCCAGATACTCAGTGGCCAAGAATGTTGGGAGTTGCAGTCCAACACCATCTGGAAGCATGGATGGCTGGGCCCACTCCCCTTCTCAAAGCAATAGGAGCCTACAACTTCCAGCAGCCCCTTGCAAACACACCCAGTGGCCAGGGATGCTGGGTGCTGCAGTTGGGATGGGCCAACCCAATGGGAGCCTACATCTCCCAGCAGCCCCTTACAAGCATAATCAGTGGCCAGGGATGCTGAGAGTTGCAGTATAACACCAACTGGAAGCTGAAAGGGCCCTGCCATCCCCCTATCTCGAAACAATGGGAGCCTACAACTACTAGCAGCCACTTGCAAGCATACCCAGTGGCCACGGATGCTGGGAGCTGCAGTCCAACACCATCTGGAAGCAGGAGAAGAGCAGCAATGGGATCCTACAACTCCCAGCATCCCCTTGCCAACACACCTAGTGACCAAGGATGCTAAGAACTGCAGTCCAACAACACCTGCAAACTGGGGGAGGGCAGCCCACCCGCTAGCTCAAAGCAATGGGAGCCCACAGCTCCCAGCAGTCCCTTGCAAGCATACCCAGTGGCCGGGGATGCTGGGAGCTGGAGTCCAAGAGCACTCAGAGAGGGCCTCAGGATGAGTGCCAGGCCTCCAGAAAGGCTGCTTTGAATGAAGGTGAGGCCCCGCCCCCTCACCCTCTGGCCCCGCCCCCCGCGCTCACCTGAGGGTCGCAGCTGAGCAGAAAACGGAGGAGCGACGCGCCGAGGAAGAAGACGCAGCAGCGGCAAAGGGCCTGCTGGCCCGCCATGCGCGGCTCCCCGGCTCATGGCGGCCACTGCTCGCCGCCTTCGCCGTCCGAAGACCCTGGTCGCCGCCGTTTCCGTCGCCGCCTCCTCACAAAAACCCAGTACCTGCGGTCGGAAGCGGCTTTACGTCACTTCCTCCTCAGGCCTACAAATCCTTTTCTCTCCCTCCGCTGCTGGGACTCGTAGTTCTTTTCTGTTCCCGGCCCAAGGCTTTCCTATAAGGCCGCCGCAGCCTCAGGTCTACAATTCCCATGAGGCCCCGCTCTGCGGGCCTCCTCACCAACCCTCTTTTGATTGGTCCCTGCTGTCCGAGTCTATCTAGCCCCATCTCTCTATGATACTCTGCGAACGCTGTTTCCTCACTCACTCCTCCCACCCCCCGCCCGCTAGGAATGGCGCTGGCGGTTCAACCAATCAGAGGCGACGGAGTAGTGTGGAGCGGCGATCATGCTGACCAATAGAAAGAGATGATTTCAAAGGTTGTGGAAGATCATTGGTTAAAAGGTGAGGGGCGGGGCATTTGCAGATATAGAGCACTGTGGTTGGCTACCGAATCTGATCAATAGGGAAGCAGCCTGAGGTTATAAAAGGCGTTGAAGCGAGCCGTTTCTTTCTTTTTGTCTTGAAGGAGCCGTTGAGGTAAGCTGTCTTTGGTTCAGGAGGGACCGAAATAATAAATATAGGAATAATAAATAAAGTAATATAAAAAAACATAATAAGTATAAGGATAAAGAAAATTATAATATAAAAATAATAAGAATGATGTAGATTTTTTATGGTCTGCAGATTCAGTGTTCTATTAATTTTATTAATAAATGATTACTAAATATTATAAATATTACTAAATATTATAGATATTAGTTGGGGCCAGTTCAGGAGGAGCCAAAATAATAAATATAAGAATAATAAATACAGTAATATTTAAAAACATAATGACTAGGTAAACCAAATAAAAGTATAATACAAAAATGGTAAGAATGATGCGGAAAACATAAGAATGAATAAATAAAAGTATACGATAAAAATGATGCAGATTTTTCATTATGGTCTGCAGATTCAGTGTTCTATTTTATTAATAAATGATTACTAATATAAACGTTAATAATAAATATAAGAATAATAAATACAGTAATATTTAAAAACATAATATAAGATTAAATAAATAAAAAAGTATAATATAAAAAAAGAATGATGCAGATTTTTCATTATAGTTTGCAGATTCAGTGTTCTATTAATTTTATTAATAAATGATTGCTAAATATTATAAATATTATTATAAATATTCTGCCTATCTGGGAGTTGAAGTCCAAAACACCTGGGAGACCAAAGTTTGGGAACCGGTGATTCTGCACCAACGGTTCCCAAATTTTGTCCTCTCCCAGATGTTTTGGACTTAATCTCCCAGAATTCCTGAGTGTGGACCAAGCTGGCTGGGGCTTCTGGGAGCTGAAGTCCAAAACGCCTGGAAGACCAAAGTTTGGGAGCCGTTGGTGTAGATGCACCCTTGGGTTTGGTAGATCCAGGTTTATTGTCCTCTCTAAGCCATAAATTCATTTGGGGCATGTTTTATTTATTTAAAGTTAATTTTATTTGTAAGCTGCCTTGATTACCACGGCAAAAGGCGGGATATAAAAATAAATTATTATTATTATTTTACTAGGGCTCGCCATCCATGTGACCTTGAGTCCGCAGATGGTGTGTCTGCGGATGGCATGTGCGCACTGTATACTCATGGATAAGTGTAGAAATTTTAGTCAAAAACTTGCCCCCAATAAGCCTGAGTTGATTTATCCAGGGGTCAATCCCAAGTACTATACTTAGTAAGTAAATAAATGAAGATATGTATAAATAAGCGTGTCTGCTTGGAAAAATAAATATGAATACAGAAGGATACCCGTAAAAATACAGTTATAAATGGATTATCCAAAAGTCAAACGTATTAACAAAATAATTCAGGACTTGGATGTTTGGAAGTCTGTTTTTTATTTAATTGTATTTGTTTATGTCGCTTGTTTTTCATTGTCAAGTCGCAATTTTAATTTTGTATGAAATTTAATAAAGATTTTTTTTTAAAGTAAGTACAGTCGCTCCTCCGTTTTCGTGGACTTCAAGTCAGCATCCCTCGCTCATTCGCGGGTGGCAAATGGAGGGGGGCCAAATGGGGTGCGCGCCCATGGACGCCTGCGGGCATGCGCCGCCATTCAAGCCTATAGGGCTTGAATATTTCTGGTTTTCCGTTTCTGGGGGGAGGGGGCTGGTCCGGAACGGATGCCTGCGAAAACGCAGGGCAGTTTTACTATATATATATATATATATATATATATATATATATATATATATATGGAGGTATTGTAAAGTAACAATAATCACCCAGAAGTTGCTATGGTATATTGATGAAATTTTGTCAGTGCCATCATTGGTCCCTAAGTCCATGATGTTGAGAAAATCGGCTCATTGCGTCCCTTTATTTTTGTGACAGGTTGTACCAGAAGTGACCAAAGTGTAAGATGGAGAAGATTGAGGCTCGCAGCGTGATAAAGTTCCTGCATTTGAAGGGTAATAGTGCCCGGCAGATTCATGATGAGATGAGGGTAGTTTATGGAAACGATTGCCCATCTTATGACACTATTGTGAGGTGGAAAAGGAATTTCAAAACTGGTCACATGTCCCTCGCAGACGAGCCGAGACCTGGAAGACCATCATTGACAGATGATGTGGCCACAGTGAAGAAAGTGGAGTGTTTAATCCTGGAAGACAGACGAGCAACCATCCAAATGATCATGAATGAAACTGGTCTCAGTTATGGGAGCGTGTGGAAAATTATTCATGATGAACTGCACATGTCTAAGGTGTCTGCACAATGGGTTCCTCGTTTGCTAACCCCTTTCCAGAAACAAACACGGTGTGACTTTTCAAGACAGATGTTGATGCTGCTGGACCAGGACGAAGAGGATTTTTTTGGTCGTCTGGTAACTATGGATGAATTTTGGATCTATCAGTATGATCCAGACATCAAAACCATGAGCTTGGAGTGCGAGCATGCCGATTCCCCTTCCCCCAAAAAGGCAAAGGTGCAAAAATCAGCAGGGAAGGTCATGCTCTCAGTTTTTTGGGACTGTCGTGGAGTCATTCTCACAGATTACCTTGCAGAGGGACAAACCATCACTGGCACATACTACATCAATCTTCTGGACAAGTTGCAAGATGCTCTGGAAACGAAACGCAGCGGTATGCTTTCCAGAGGCATTCGTCTCCTAGCTGACAATGCACCAGCTCACTCATCTCAAGTTGCAGTTAATAAAGCAAGCGCATGTGGCTTTGAGATCTTGCAGCACCCGCCTTATTCTCCTGACCTCACACCAAGTGACTTTTTCTTGTTCCCAGAAATAAAAAATCCATCGCGGGGTTGCCAATTTGAAAACACAGATGACGTCATTCATGAAGTGGAAGAGTGGTTTAAGGTGCAGTCTGCAGACTTCTACAATAATGGTATTCGGCGGCTCAAGAAACGCTGGGAAAAATGTGTAAATCTGGATGGTGACTACGTAGAAAAAAGTTAACTACAAATCAAAACAAACTTTCTATCAATTTTTTTAAAGGTAATAATTAAAACTGTACAATACCCCTCTGTATGTGTGTGTGTGTGTGTGTGTGTGTATATATATATATATATATATATAGTTTTAAAGAGTTTTAAATTTTAATATTATTTTTATTGTTTGAATTGTTTGTTTTTTTAAACTCTTGTGTGTGTATTACACTTATATATGCTAAGCACTATGTTAGGACTGTAAGTAAGTCTGCTGTGAATATTTGTTCCTATAGCATTATTTTAACATTTAAATATTATTTATTATTTACAGTAGGTTTGCTATGAACGTTCGTTTTATGGTGCTATTTTGACACGTTTCATATATATTTTGTGTTGCCTAATGGCCTGTTGGCTGAAATAAAGGTACGGTTGTTGTCACAAACAGTTGAACCTGCTGGAATTTTGTAAGTTATTTGGCATTGTTTTCCTTTACTTCATCCTTTAGATCCTTTGTTATATGCTCCTAAACACATGCCCCTAAGTTTTACCCTTGACTTAGCCATGGGTCATATCAAACACCCAAAAAATCTGACTTATATAAGAAGTCACAGTCCAGTATATACAGTAAATCCTATAAATAAATCAGTCCTGCCCCCCTCCCAACCCCCCCCCCCCAAGCTGCCTGTAAACTGGAGTCCTTTTTGCAGAAAAGCTTGTTTCCTTTGGCATTTTCTATGAGATGCTCCTGGCTTTTTTCACCCTCTCAGCATTGTTTGCCTTTATTTCTTTTCCAGATGTGTTTTCTGGCACCAGATTATACAAAGCCCACTTTCTCAAAGGTAAGCATAAGGTGTGATTTATTTATTTGTTTATTGCCAGCGAAGGGTGAGGACCTTCTCTGGACCCTCTTTTTTAACTCCCAAGAACCAGCCAGTGATGAGCACTTGTATTTTTCTGACACCTCGTCTGAAAACTGCGCTTGCAGTTAACTGATTATGGACATAAACTGAGGCTTGGTGACAAGTTGAATCAGGAGAATTCCCTGATGAACTGCTAGTGTTTGTGCTTATTTCAAAAACAAAGAGGCTTAATTGGCACTAACGTTCTCCCTCCCCCCCCCCTTTTTTTTTTTTTTTTTTTTTTTCTTTTCAGGGACACAAGAGGACAGGCTTAGTTGGAACTGAACCATGGAACGGTGGGTGAAACATAGAAGTATTGCATTGGAAGGGATCATAGGGGTCATCTAGTCCACTTGAGAAATCTACAGCATCCCTTATAGATGGCCATCCAACTTCTGTTCAAAATTTTCCAACAAAAGAAAGTCTGTGGCAGGATTCATGGGAGGATCACGGAACCCCAGCTGGCCATGGTAAATTGAGGTTTAATCGAATTCACAGCAGTGGAGTTGGCACAGTTTTAAAGTCCCCATCTGAGATTACAGTTAAGAGCCAAGTCCTACTGGAGCACATAAAAGCCAGCTCTTGATTTGACACTTAAATTCTAACATATTATTTCTAAGTGGGGTGTGTGGGAACCCCTTCTGAAAGGGAGCACACCAGTGTACAGAAGTGTAGGATGTGTTAAGTGTTTCCCTGGTGTGGCTGTTACAAGCCCCTGTGCCTCTTGTAATTTTCATGTTAAAAATTTTGGCACATAGGTGAATTTCTGCTTCTCCCACCCGCCTGGCCAAAGGAATCTAACTTGCCTTCGGTTGGCAGGAATCCCAACACAGAGAACTAGTCATTTCCACTCAGTTGTTTTGACCCAGAATGGCTCTGTTCAGCCATGAACCATGCTAAGGAATAGTCACCGGTGAGAAGTTACTTCTGTGAATAGGTCTGTTGATGACTCTGGTGTTTCAAATGAAGCCTTTACTTTAGTAGGTGTTTGTCAAATGCTCTGCTGTTTTCGACAGCTTCTCCGGTGCTTGGTGCATGAGCTGCTTACAGCTGTGCTCCAAGGCCCCAGATCTGGGGTAATAATGTGCTAAAGCAAAGTTGCTTTAGAAGAGACTTAATGCTCCTGGAAGTTTCAGTGAGTGTCATTTCTTGTTTGGAGGGTCCTCAGCTGCAAACTGCATCTGATCCAGAAGCTGCATTGTGTAACAGTAAGAAATCTTGGGTTGTTTTGGAAGGAAGAAAATAAATAAAATAAAGTTATCTTGTTTCCTGTTTGCCTGCTTTGTTAAGTCTGTATGTGTTTAAAGTAGACACTTGCCAACTAATGGGTCTGCTCTTAAGATTTTTCTACAGAACTTTAACGCCACATTAAATCTAGCAGTGCTGGATAATAGGCTACATACCATGGGACTCAGCATGATACTGGTTTTTTAATTTAGGACTCCAGGAGCCATGGATTCAAATCCCAGCTCAGCCATGAAAACCCACTGCAAAAAGAAACCACCTCAAAATGCATCTTGGAGAGCCAGCATGGCCATGTCACACTTTCAGCCTCTGAAATCTACAGACAAAAAACCCCAACACAACCCTGCAAGATCACTTGAAGGCACCCAACAATAATAAACGGTGGAGGTGGTAATCATGTACCCCTCTTGCTGTTATTGAACTGCAACTCCCAGCATTTCTCACCACTGGCAATGCAGGCTCAGAGCTGTTCTCCAGAGATGGTGCGGTGTTTCTTTAACAAGTGGCTGGTGTGAGCGAAGGAGGCTTGTAAGTTCTTTGCTTTCCGAAGAATCTTGGCACTTGAGAAACGGGAAAGCATAGTTTTAAAAAATCTTTTTATTAAGAGGAACAAAAAAAGCTATAAACAGAGCCAGCAGTTTAGTAGTACATAAATAACACTGAAGGTGCTTAGGAGTTGTTTAGGCCTCTATTGCCAGGTGGCAGTAGAAGCCCATGTAGAAAAACCAGGTTCCTCCCGGCTGAGAAAGGCTAGTCCCTGCTCTCCTCATCCATGCCACCTTACCGTAAAATCGGAGTTGCAGAAGCAAAGCTGGAGATGGTGGGGCTTTGGGATCAGGAACCCAGCAGGCAGAGTTTGCCCCCCTGGGATACAAAACCTGACCCAATTCCCACATGAGATGCAGCACATTACTGGTTTCCCCCTGGCAAAGTGGATGTCCAGGTGATTTTAAGAAAGCTATGAACACGCAACATGCACACTGGCTCTGAGACAATCTTAGAAAACAGTTGAGTTGTTGAGTAGCTATAAGAAAATCCAGCCTGAGGCCACGGTGAGGAAAGGAGTAACCATTTTAAATGAAAGTGTTCAGTTGTTACACACACAGAGAGGAAACCCACACATCAGGAAGAAAGCCTATTGTCATAACTTAAGCATTTACTGAAATATACATTGAGCACTTCTGAGTGTGCAAAGCACTTGGAATACATTCTCAGTTGCTCCTTACAACAGCGCCGTAAGGTAATGCTTGTATTTCTTCCCTTTGTTGGAGGGCTTGAGAGGTCAAAACAGTTTAACGCAGGTAACCATGTTAAGGTTTACTCAACGGCAATCGAACCGGAAGCCTCCAGGCTACACTTTAAACTCGGTCCCCAAAAGGAAATGGTGCACAAACCAGAGTAACAAAAGTCCTGCTTTTGGGAACCACCCTCCAGGAAAGTAAAAGATTTTATCTCAAAACACCTTCCTGCTGCTCTAGTCTACTCATTGCCCATTTTGCCTTATTCTGCTTCCAGCACCATTTTCAAACATCTGAATTTTCCCCCCTACAAGACATTGAAACTTTCAAAAGAGAGACTCTCTGTATCCAAGAACAACCACAGGAGATGCACAAAAAGAATGCTTAGAGAACTGAGCGGTGCAAGATGTATTAACTTTAAAAATAAAATTGTCTTAAATATACCCAAAAAAGGAGCTTTCTTTGTATTGCACATCGCTACAAAAAGAGGAGCGGGGCAAAGAATTCAAACATGCCCAAAGTGTTTGGGCTGAAGGATGAACCCTCTCAAAAGTGCCACCACCCAGAAAAACCAAGCCTTAAAACGGCTGGGATATTTGCTTCTATCCCACCGACTGAGCATAGCCAGCCAAAATGCAGCAAAAGAACCAGTGATTTTTCCCTCTTCCTTGCCTGGATCATGGGGAAAACTGTTTGGCACACACACATTTCACAATGTCAAGCTGAGCTTCCTGGCCCTGACCCTAAAAAAAAAGTTAAAGGACAGCAACTGCCATCTTTGGGAATTTCTTTTTTCTTATGATGGGAGTGCAAATCCCAAAACGCTTGCTGGCCAATATAGACCAACACGAAAGACTACAAAAGGGACGCGGTGCCTGATCCACTAGAGAGCTTGCCTGGTGTGGTTGCAGCTCAAACAAATGGAAAGTGTGCCGTTGCACACTCGTTTTGAGTAAAAACCCCATTTATTTTCGGACCAACCATGCCTGTGGGGCCTTCGGCAAACTAAGATGGTTCAAGCACCAGGGTTGGCCCAATTTCATCTTATTTCATTCATTCATCTCTTTATCTCCTCCGTCTTTTATAGATCCTCGTGGGTTTTTTTTAAAGCAGCTTAGCCACTACTACCTGGCTGCTCAGAACAACGCCTGCAAGCCCCTACCTGCTTCCCCATGTCCCATTTTTCACCTGGACGAAACGGACAAGACACAAAGAAAGAGACACGTAGTTTCCGCAGGGAGGAAGAGGAGGAGAAGAAGAAGGGGGAACGAGTGGCACAGACATCGACGCAGCTGGGACGCTGGTTGTGAGTCTCTGTACATGGCGCACGGCCCAAAGAGCGGGGCAAGATCCCACCTGGTTTTACCCTCGACAGCAGCCTGCGCCTTTCACCTCCTTCTTGACGTAGTCGTGGAGTTTAAAACGGGGCTCGTGGGGCAGTTTCATGGATCTGTGCTTCAGCTCCCTGCAAGAATACAACGCAAGGTCTTGCAAAGCTATACATTCAACAGGTCTTGCAAAGCTAGACATCCCAGCCACCACTGTTTGTTTTAAGGTTTAACTTATTGAGTTGATTTAGTTTGATATTTTAATTATTCTACAAGTTTAATTCGAGTTTTATGGGGTGGGTGGGCTAGGGATTGGGGGGGACAGAATTGTTTTAACTGTTGTCTTGTTTTAATTTGTACGCCGCCTCGATTGCTTTGCAGAGGGGCGGGTTAAAAATAAATTATTATTATTATTATTATTATTATTATTATTAAAAGCCTAGCCCTGCTGCTCTGGAAAATCACTGCAAGTTTTTGACCCCAGACTAATAATACCGACATGCGTATCAGTGTTGCAGGTAGAGCTTATTCTTTGCCAAACCTGCTCAAGACTACAGGGAAATTAATAATAATAATAATAATAATAATAATAATAATAATAATGATAATAATATATATATATATCCCGCCCCTCTGCAAAGCAATCGGGGCGGCTTACAAGATTAAAATTTCCATACAGATATATTAATACAATCTAAACTGAACATAAAAATCCCAAATATCTGTATCGGTCCTTTCTGGAATATCAACAATACAAAAGCTGTGATCAGAACCTTTCTTGCTAAGGCTCAGTTCGATTGGGAAATGGTAGTTTCTATGATCTTTCCACCTGTCTTCACACTCATCGACAAAGAGGCCTGGAGCTGGATCTCTTGCCATATTCCTAGGCTGAGTTATTTTACTCTTGAGCATTTGTAAGAGAAAGGATGTTTGTACTGTCTAAAGAAGTCTGTTCAGTCTTGTATGAAGCTAAAAACAAACAAACACCTCTCAGGTCTCTCTCCAAAACAGCCTTATTGATGTAGTTTCAGCCCAAATGTGTTTGGTCAGTAAATAATAAATTGACTAGTCCAAATAAGAAAAAAGAAAACCAGTCTGCAAAGGGATCTTGCAGCAGATTTGAGATCAACTGAAAGAGAGAAATTGGTATCATTGAGCTTTCCTAGATTTGAGTCTAAGAAAGCTCATGCTACCAATTTTCTCTCTTTCACTTATCTCAAAGGAACTGCAACATCTTTTTGCCTATAAATAGCTGTTAAGAATTGTTTTGCTTTCAGGTTACGGACCTGGCTCTAATGCCTCTCATTCATGGAAACTCTTTGCTCTGACCATGGGCAAGTCACACTCTCTCAGCCTTCAAGGAAGACACTGGTAAACCGTCTCCATAAATCTGTCCAAGAAAACCCTAAGAAAAGGTTGCCATGTCAGAACCAGTGTGGTTTCCTTTCCAAAAATATCCTTTCCTAGTGTTTAAGTGTTGGACTCGGACTCTGGGAGAACAGGGTTTGAATCTCTCCGCTCATCCATAGAAACTCATTGGGTCGCTTTGGGCAAGTCACACACTCTCAGCCTCAAAGGAAGGCAAAGGGGATAAACCTCAGAGGAAATCTTGGAAAGAAAAGCCTAGATTTTAGGTGTGCCATAAGCTGGAAATGTCTTGATGGCAGACAGCAACAAAGACCGGACGGTGGTGATGGTGGCCCAAAATGCTAACATGGGTGGATTTTATTAAATTTATGTCTTGATACTCTGCACACACACACAAGGATTTATCAGTAGTGAAACTGAAATAAAAGCAAATACAACTAGATTAAAAAGCACATTAATAAAAGAATAGTGGCATTCAATCCATTAAGATGAATACCCCAAACCCTCTTTGTGGGCTTTTCAGGTGAGAATCCAAGTGTAGGTGATGCAAAAACCTTTTCTTAGGGTTTTCTTGGGCAGACTTGAAAAGTTGATAACCATAAAGCATATAAAAATACAATGGATTTTGCACCACAATCTATTCCATCTTCCCATTTGCATCAAAGAAAATATATTTAAAGCTTTCATTAAAGCGGTAGGTACATAGGAACGCCAGCTTCAGTCACAACTTATTGCAGGTAAGAATGCAATAGCTAGGCTTGCAAACCACAGGAAAGGAGTAACAGTCGCATGCCTGGTTTGGAAAAACAAGTGGTTGCAAATCTTTTTAAAAGAATGAAGGAAACATCTTACTTGGCAATGGCTGTGAAGGCTAAGTCAACATTCAAGCCGCTCTTGGCGCTGGTCTCCATGAAGGGCACTCCGTATTCCTTAACAGACACACAAAAAAGGGTATTTAATGCCCACTGTTTCCCCCAGGTTGCCACTTTTCAGGCCAGGGAAGGCAAAGTGTGGCCCAAAGGTAGATTTTGGAGTCCCTAAAAACTCCCCAAACCTATATATAGGATATATATATATATATATATATATGTATATAGGTTTGGGGAGTTTTGATACAGATATAGATATAGGTATGGGTATAGGTATAGGTAGATTTTCAGGCTAATTCTGGTTGCAATCTATTTCCCCATCCACCCAAATCCCCTCCAAAACCCAAAAAATCAGCTGAAATTAAGCCAAAATGGCAGCTGGAAGTGATGCAATGTTACTTCCAGCATCTTGAAACGCAATGGTGTTACCCCAGAGATTTATACCATTTATTCCTATTGCTATTGTATATACTCATGTATAAGTCTAGAAATTTAGATTAAAAAATTGACCCAAAAAACCTGAGTTGACTTATCCACGGATCAATGGAAGTATTGTACTTTAAGTCATATAATATATATGAGCACAAATAATTATGTCTGCTGGAATTTTGTTAAGTTCTTTGGCATTGTTTTCCTTTGCTTCGTCCTTTACATCCTTCATTACATGCCCCTAAGTTTTACCCTCGACTTATCCATGGCTCATATCAAAAATCCATAATTTTGGCCCCCAAACCTGCCCTCCATTTACACATGAAGTCGACTTATAGTCAAGTATATACAATAGTTCCTATTATCCCTATTCTCAGTTGCCCACCAAGGATTTAGGAGGGCATCTAAGGCGGGCATTGCTGCTGAATTCGGGTTATGAAGGGAGGCCAGGAAAGTCAAATGCATTCAGGGATTTTGTGTGAAACTTCTCCATGGATGAATGCAAAATCCTCGCTGGCCCTTTCTCCGACTGGAGCCAGAAAACCAATGGCTGAAGGATAAGCCAACACTTCCATATCTTGCATTGACTCAGCGGCTCCAACTTGGTTGGAACTAACCATAGGAATAAGCCAAAGTGTTTAGAAAATAGTGCTACGTGATTCCAGCTCCCGACATTTTGTACAGGATCCTTTGGAAATATTGCAATAAGGACTAGCCTATCTATCCAAGATTATTCATTATTGCAAGGGGCAGCATTATTTCTCTAGCTAGCCAAGTAAAAAACCATTACGTACAGAAGGAGAGGAGCAGTGTGGTGTAGTGGGTTGAGTGTTGGACTAGGACTCTTGGAGACCAGGGTTCGAATCTCCCTTAGCCATGGAATCTCCCTGCTTTACCTTGGACAAGTCCTATTTTCTAAGACTCAGAAGATGACAACTTCAAACCTCCTCTGAATCAATCTTGCCAAGACAATCCCATGGATTGCTTAACTTAAGGATCATCTTGGTCCAAAGCACCCTGCAGAAATAGTCCTGTCTGAGACAGCTTTAACTGCCCTGGCTCAGTGCTTGGGAGTCCTGGGATTTGTAGTTTGTTGTGGCACCAGAGCTCTCTAACAGAGAAGGCTAAACGTCTCACAAAAGTAGTTCCCAGAATTCCCTAGCATTGATCCAGGGCAGTGATGGTGGTCTCAGAGTGGATTATTTCTGCAGTGTACAGGACACATAACAACATGCAGAAATGCAATATTGCAAGAAACAAAGGAGATGAAGCAATCTTGGCAGGTTTGGCTCCGTGACTTCAGCAGGAATACAAAATAATGCTCTGTGGGCCTGAGTTCTGCAAATACATCTAAATGCAAAGAGGGAGAGCAAGGGAGCAGACAGAGCGGTGTCGGGAATGGAGAGGAACAGGAACAGATGTAGATTACATTTTTGAAAAGGAAATCGATGGGCCTGTTTCCAGTTGTGTCCTTGGAGAGGTGTGAGCACACAGCCGGAACAGCTTGCACAAATTAAGTTTCCCTTGCAGCAGAATCTCCATTCGCTTGCATTTATTAAAGTCCACGCAGTCCTAGCAGCCGTCCCTTTTCAGAGCCAATGCAAGGGTGGCCATCTCATCTCATCTCATGCAACCCTTTTTATTTGCACCAAGTTGGTCGCACAACTGTTCTGCGCAAACCGCCTGTGCAATGCCACTAAGTGAGGATTTTCACTCTCTGGGCATTGCATGACATGCAGACGCATTGCAACTACATTACACGGGATGCCAGAACAATGCAGAAGACTGTATACCTTGGCTAATTTCTCCCCGTCTTCTCGTTTTATCACTCGTTCCTGGGTTGAGTCCACCTGGAAGCAACAAGATGGCAACCACAGTTTAGAACCCAGGACCATTTTGGGAGGACTTTGTGGTTTGATCTACTCAGCAACCTGTGGCATCTTCAGGTTCAGGTGGGCAGGACATTGAAATTAGGATGAATCTGTATCACATCTGGTGGAAATGTCCCTATGCTTAAAAATACTGGTCTTCATAATACAGTCTTAGAAATTTTGAAGATCAATTTCACATTACATCCTGAAATGTATTTGTAACTTAATGTGTTACACATGCTAGAAGGAAAAAATTAAAAGCACAACAAACTCTTATTATATATAATAACATCTGCGTGCATAGTCTACGCTAGAATCTGTTATTTGTTTATTTGTATTTTATTTTAAGTGTGTTTTAAATTGTTCATTGTTTAATGGTATTTTAAGGGGTAGGTGGGATTGTGGGATATGAAGTGCATTTTTAATGTTGTAAGCTGCCCCGGTTGCATTATGCAGAGGGGCAGGATTATTATTATTATTATTATTATTTGGAAAAACCAAATTATCTGTACTGTTGAAGATTGGTTCCATAAGCTTTAAACGATACATAAGGATAAACTAACAAAGATGCTCAAAGGTGACAAATTTTCTGATCTAGAAGATGAATGGACTGAAATAATACTGTTTAGGAAATTAAGATGGGGAGACTCTGGAACACAGTATCTAGGAAAGTGAGCATACTGGAAAAACAAACATAGATAAATAGATTAAAAACAAATATACTACATTATGGAAATTAAAAAAGATTTTTAAAATAGAGAAAAAACTACAAACATGAAAGAAAGAAAGAAAGAAAGAAAAAAAGAAAGAAAGAAAGATGTCAGCAACAAACCAGTTTGATGGGAAGAGGAAGTCAACTTTATGTTTTGTTTTTAGTTTGGAATTAAATAGGTTAGGTGCCATGCTGTCTGTCTATTTGTGGGTATGTGGCTTTGTAAGTTAATGTTTGATATATGTTATAACTGTTATAATTGTTATATGTTTAATAACAGATTAAGTTTGAGGGGAAAAGAAGAAATTAGGATGAATCTGGACCCCTCCACTCCCCTCTTCCTCTTACATATATTATCATGTATTGTTGTTATCTACTGTATTGGTTTGTTTTAACATGTAAGCCACTTTGATTGCTATTATAGTAGAAAAGTGGGATACAAATAAGAGATTTATTTATTTATTTGCAAATGGCTCCCATTTGTGCCAAGCAAAGTCCGGCAGATTCTCTCCCGGAGCAAAAGTGGGGCAACTTACCTTGTTCCCCAACAACATAAGGACCGCGTCTTGCTTTGCGTATTCGTGGATTTCTGTCAGCCAAGCCTAGGAAAGGAAAAGAGAGAGGAGAAAGAGTTAAGTACGGGAGCAAAAAACCGATATATTGCATTGACAGTGTGTAGAAGAAGCAGCAACACAGTGTGAGCTTGGAGAACATATTTTGCAGAAATACCTTGGCAGAAAGACCCAGTCTCTCAACGCCGACAGAAACAGCTCCGAAGGCGCGAGAGATAACATGGCATCACACCTCTCCAAGAGGAAAAAGGGTTCCCATTTGCTTTCAAAAAGATGCAAAGCTGTTGTGTCCCTGGATTTAATCCTCTCGATAAATGGAGGCATCAGAGACTTCTGCGTATAGGATTAGTAAGAGGCGGATGATTCTGCCGTGTCCAGAATCCCCATTTAGCTACTCATTGCAATGGGAAAGGCACAGCCAAAACATAAAATAATTGTAATTCTAGGATCATATTTGCTTTTTTAGCTGCCACATCACACTGTTGGCTCACGTTCAGCTTGTGGTCTACTAAGACTCCTAGATCCCTTTTGCATTTACTGTTGGCAAGCCAACTGTCCCCCATCCTGGATCTGTGCATTTCTGTTAAGAGATCTATTTGGAGAGGGAGATTGCTTAGAGAGAGATGTCCAGTTCTTGAACCTACTTTTAGTTTAAGAAATGTTTCTCGGTTTTTTATGCATTTAATCTCTCAAGTCCCAACTGAATCAGGATCAGAGAAAAAAAGGTGCCAAGGGACCTAAAAAGAGTTCCAGGAGGAGCATTAAAAAGACGCAGAGTTGGTAGACTTCATTAGCATCCAAATCTGGCAGCGGCCGATCATTTCCCGGCTCCTTCCATCCAATTTAGAGGCAGGAGAGAAAGAAATTAGAGATGGTTAAAGTGGCTTCACAGTTTCATCTTTCTCCAACCGGCTGCACCAGTTTACCAGCTATTTATTTCTTCCCCTTTCCAGCCGGGCAATTTGCACCCAGCGCCAATCTGCAGTTTGTATTTAATTTTTCCTCCACCATTTTTTGCATCACAAAGGCCAAGGAACAGGATTCCTAGCGTTGCAAACTCTTCTGTCTTGAAGGATGAGCTTTTTGGGAGATGAAGAAGGGAGAGAGGTCCAAAGAAAAATAACTTTGGGTGGAAAACACTATATCAAAAATGTTATTTGCAAGGTACAGTTTTAGGCCAAGCTAGGAATAGCATTAAATGCAATTGTTGCACCCAACGTACTTGGTATGCCTCAGTTAATAATATATTCTGGGACATTTCTCCTTCTTTAGCAGAAAATTTGGAAGCAGAGACAGAAACAGCATGGAAAGTGTAAGGATAGGTTCCCGCAAAAAAAGAATAGCAGACTTCCATGTTGTGCTACTGTTTTGATCCGAAACTAACAATTAGGAACATTAGAAATGAAACGGGATCGTTATAAGCCTTGCATAAAAGTAAAGGAAAAAAATTCTGAACCCAGCAAACCAGCACAGATTGAGGGTCCATCTACACTGTAGAAATAACACAGTTTGGCACCACTTATGAAATCCTAGGGTTTGCAGTTTTGCAAGGTCTTTTGCCTTCTCTGCCAAAGATTGCAGGTAGGTTCCCCTCAAAAATACAAACCCACAGGTTCCTGTTGGACGGAGCCAGGGCAGTTAAAGTGGTGTCAAACTGCATGACTTCTACAGTGTGGATGCACCCTGAGTCAGTTTAGGGTACAGTAGTGATGCGTTACAGTCAGTCCTCCATATCCATGGTTTGAAAATATTTAAAAATATATATACATTCCAAATAGCAAACCTTCTTGATTTTGCCATTTTGTATACGGGACACCATTTTACTCTGCCACTGTATTTAATGGGACTTGAGCATCCATGGATTTTGGTACCAAAGTGGGATCCTGGAACCACATCCCAGTGGATACCAAGGGCTAATAATAATAATAATAATAATAATAATAACCCATTGTATATAATGGGACTTGAGCATCCACAGATTTTGGTACCAAAGTGGGGTCCTGGGACCAAACCCCAGCGGATAACAAGGGCATAATAATAATAATAATAATAACAACAACAACAACAACAACCCATTGTATTTAATGGGACTTAAGCATCCATGGATTTTGGTACCCAAGGGGGATCCTGGAACCAAACCCCCGTGGATACCAAGGGCTAATAATAATAATAATAATAGCCCATTTTATATAATGGGACTTGAGCATCCATGGATTTTAGTAACTGGAGGGGGATCTTGGAACCAAACCCCAGCAGATCCCAAGAGCCCCCACTGTATTTTTCTTATCAGCTGAGCAGTGTATCTGTTCCTGGTTTTGGTCCAAACTTTAACAGAACTGCCAAAAGTGTTAGACCCTTATTTCTTCCTCCAAAAACTAGGCACCATGGACAGCTCCTTTAAAATTTGGAATAAAATCCAGAATAGCCGGGTGTGCCGAGCATGTTTCCAAATCCCAAATCCTGGAGGCGAGTCGTAAGGGGGGAGTCCCCATTTCTTGCAGACTTTCCAGCTGTACTGGATGGATGGATCTCTTTTGCAAGAAGGACGTCGGAGCAAACAAGGACTTTGTGTGCGGATTTTGCAAAGCCATGCTCTTTGCTGATATGGCCCTGACAGTCACAGACACTGCTTGAAATTCTGCTTGAAGCTGATATGGGAAGGAAATTCAGAGCGGCAGTTTATCAATCTGTCACCACTTGCTCCAGAGACGCAGACGGGCCTCTCATAAAAGGACAGTTTATTACAGATTAAGGTCTGCACATAAAACACCTCCTTGCTGGGCTTCAGAGGACTCCCTGCCTGCCTGTAAAAGGTGGACTCTGGATCCTTTCCCGTGAAAAGCAAGCAATAAAGCAATGCTCAGCTGCAAGAAAAGATGGACAAGGAAGAGACCAGAGTGCGAAACACAGGAAACAGAAGAAGAAACAGCTGGCTATGATTGCTTCCATATATATGTATGTGGATGTCTGTATGGACCTGTTTTGGGTTCTAGACAAAACTTTGCAAGAGTTTCCAAACTTCAGGACTCCATCCCCCAAAATCAAGGATAGCTCTGTCAAAAGTTTGGATTAAAACCTGAAGTGGATTCATTGCCCCAGCGACTTGGAAGCCGCCCTCCGCCACCGCTCCGGTCTTTTTAATCATCTTTCTTGACTTCTTCCTCCAAATATGACTATTTTTTTATTATTATTATTATTATTATTATTATTATTATTATTGCTCCAAAACAGGCATCGAGAACCAAAATCCATTCTGTCAAATAAGATCAGGACGGAAATGGAGCTCCTGTTCCTTGGGATGCATCTCCACTGCAGAAACAATGCAGTTTGAGACCGCTTTCACTGCCGTGGCTCAATGTCATGGGGAATTCTGGGATTTGTAGTTTGTTGTGGCACCAGAGCTCTCTGAGAGAGAAGGCTCAGCATCTCACGAAACTACCAATCCCATAATTAAATTTGATGGGGTTGAATTTTCTGCAGTGCAGATGCAACCAAGGAAATATAAAAAAAAACGAGGGAGAGGTTGGTAGATGGAAGAGACAGAGGAAGGAAGGGAGAGGAGTAAATTTAAATTCCCAAAAATTTGGGGAAAGCCTTGGATGAGCAGATGTCTAATTCTTTGTTAGTATCTGAACAGAGCATTAAATTGCTGTAATTATTAGTCCCTCTGTAAAACACTGAATGTTATAGCAACAAACACAGACGCCGGATGCTGCTGGAGGATCTGCACAATGCAAGGCCAGCCAAGGATCGGTACAACGATATTACAACAACAACAACAACAACAACAACAATAATTACAATGGGTCCTTGGTATGTGCAGGGGTTTGGTTCCAGGACTCTCTGTGGATACCAAAATCTGTAGATGCTCAGGTCTAATTCAATACAATGTAATAATAATAATAATAATAATAATAATAATAATAATAATAGGCCCTGGTATGTGCAGGTGTTTGGTTCCAGGACCCTCTGTGTA
Source organism: Phrynosoma blainvillii (assembly GCA_026167975.1). Lineage (NCBI taxonomy): Eukaryota > Metazoa > Chordata > Lepidosauria > Squamata > Phrynosomatidae > Phrynosoma > Phrynosoma blainvillii. The sequence continues at coordinate 1,167,049 of JANUYF010000012.1, forward strand.
TACCAAAATCTATGGATGCTCAAGTCTAATTAAATACAATCTAATAACAATGACGACAACAACAACAACAACAACAACGGGCCCTTGGTATCTGCATGAGTTTGGTTCCAGGACCTCCTGTGGATACCAAAATCTGTGGATGCTCAAGCCTAATTAAATACAATGTTGTTGTTGTTGTTGTTGTTGTTGTTGTTGTTGTTGTTACAATGGGCCCTTGGGTTTGGTTCCAGGATTCCCTATGGATACCAAAATCTATGGCTGCTCAAGTCCTATTAAACATAATGGCACAGTGAAATGGCATTCCTTATAGAAAATGGCAAAATCAAGATTGGCTTTTTGGAATTTATATATTTTTGAGTATTTTCAAGCTGGGGATGGTTGAACCTATGATCAAGAATCTGTGGATAGAGAGGGCCATTTAAAACAAGACAATTTCGTCAAAGCCGGTGAGCAGCCTTCGTAAAAATAGAAAGGATGCAGGGAAAGGAAACCCAGCTCTCCTTTTCTCAGGAAACTCTGAGCAAGTCCTACGTCTCAGAGATGCTCAAAGGAGGGATGCTTTAGCTTCAGCAAAAGCCAAGAGGATCAATGGAAAGAACTACTGTGCAAATGTAAACTGCTCCATCATGCAAGGAGAGTAATTACGGCTGCAGAAAGGGCAGGATATTGGATTTGGAAGGGGAACCGTCGGCTCCGGAGAGGGAACTATTCCCAATGGGTTTTCCGTAGATGACCAGGGCAAGGTGCAAGCTTCTGAGTGATAATAATAATGTCAGTTCTTTAGTCGGAGATGAAATACGTGGCTGGTGACCTTTCTGTAATGTTTTGGAGGCCTCGCCTAGCTAGAGTCAAATGAAACAAAGCCACTGGCATTGCAAACATTATTAGCTGTCATTGCAATGCAGCAGCCAAAATGGAAAAAACAAAGAAAGTTTCCCCATGTCTGTCCCTGTCGATGCAACTTAATCGGTGGTTGATCTCCAGACAAGATGCAGGAGACCTTGCACAGGTTGGGTCTCCCTTATCCGAAATGCTTGGCGCCAGCTGAGTTTGGGATTTGGGAATGAATACTTGTATTCTTGGAGATGGGACTCAAATCTAAACACAAAATGCATTTATGTTTCATGCATACCTGATACACAGAGCCTGAAGGTAATTTCATACATTTTTTAAAATAATTTTGTGTATGGAAAAAGTTTGTGTACACTGAAGCATCAGAAAGCAAAGGTGTCACTCTCTCAGCCACCCACGTGGACCATTTTGGATTTGGGAATATTTCGGAGTTTGGAATATTTGCATGGAAATGGGATCCAAGTCTGCACACAAAACTCATTTATACACACGTAGCCTGAAGGTAATTAATTCTACACAATATTTTTGTGCATGCAACAAAGTCAGTGTACACTGAACCCTCAGAAAGCAAAGGTGCCACTCTCTCAGCCACCTTTGAACATAAGAGCCATGAATGCTGTTTTGGGCTAAATGGGGAAAGGCAAAGTATAAAAGTAATTAAATTGTACTCATCATTCCTCTTCCCCAAGAAAGATCCTGAAGAGCTGAAACACATTGCAGAAACAATCCCAGTTTGAGATTGCTTTAACTGTCTTGGCTGAATGCTAGGGAATTCTGGGAACTGTAGTTTTCTGGGACAATTAGCCTTCTCTGTCAGAGAGAGCTCTGGGGCCACAATAAACTACCATTCCAAGGATTCCCTAGCATGAGCCAGGGGCAGTTAAAGCGGTCTCAATCTGGATTATTTCTGCAATGCGTTCTGGACCTAAGATTGCAAACTTTGCTTTGCAATCACATCACCACTCACTATTATTCTGCTTAAACCTCTTCTGGCTGCAAAATCTGGGTCACAGATTTTGTAAGATGCTCCACTTTCCCCAATGTGTCAGCCCCAAACAGTGCATCAAGAAGATGAACAGAATCCAGGGAGTTTGGGGATCTGCAGCAGCAGACTGAATGGCTTGCTCTGTTTCGCACTCAGAGCTTGGCGTGTAGGAAAGAAAAGAAGCCAGAAGAAGGGCTCCTGATTGTTTGGGTTATTTTTCCTCCTAATTTCTGCCTCTTTCGTTGGCCAACTCCTCTAGGCATACATCCCCCTTATATATATATCTTTCTTTCATGTTTGGGTGTATCTTGATTATAAGCTAAAACAAGACTATAAGCAAACATATAATTCAAGATTGCAATTACAGTTATTAATTTATAATATATTTCCAAACATAGTTCTTTAGATCTACTCCTTGCCTTATAACGCTTAACTGGCTCTTGACTGTCTTTTGTTAATGTTCAAATATATACTCATTCTCTCATCACTCTCATATAATACACTTACACATATTAATTTAGCTTTGTTGTTCTTCACCTTTTATATAAATATTGCATCATTGGCTGCCATTCCTTTTCTATCATATCCAAAGATTTATTATTTATTAAATCTGTTAAACTCTCGGACTTTAATAAACCAGTCTTCAATATGGAGGCAGCCTTTCGTTTTCCATTTCCTTTGGAATGTGGCATTTGGAAATGTGGAAAACATCATAACTATCTTCACTCCATGTTCTCCTGCTAGCTTTAGCTGACATTTTAGCCGATTTATTGAGATCATTTTGTAATTGATTTTACTCTATATTTTAACTGTTTTGGTTAATGTTGGGATTTAGGGGTTGGGAAAGGGTTAGGGTTTTTATGTAACTTTTATACTATTGTTTTCTTATTGTATTATTTTATTTTTATGCTTGTAACCCGTCTTGATTCCCTTTGTAAATAGACGGGCTAGAAATAAATCATATCATCATCATCATCATCATCATCATCACACGACCACAGATTTCCAAAGGGTTATCATGGGGGAAAGTGTACTAAGAAATGAGGCCAAACTGATATTCTTTCAGCCTTAAACTGGTGCAATTGTGGAAGGACAGGAGGCTGATGTGATGAAGTCCCTAATGCCAGAGTGCAATAAATCCCAGTAATCCTCAACATTGGTTCTGTTTGTTCGCGCTTCTCAACCACCCAAAAACAGACTTACTTGGATGTTGTCAAAGGACGCTCTGTTTGTGACGTCGTAGAGCAGGAGCAAAGCTGAAGAGAAAGGGGAGAAGAGGAGAAGACAAGTTAGTTGGTGCTAAAAATCATCCACTCGTGTCAGGATGCCATTTAGAGACTAAATCCAGCTGTTAGGCACCACTGGACTGGACCCCACTGACCGCCCTGAGACCAGATGTTCCTCTCCATCAGAAGGAGTTCTTGCAATGTGAAGCCATCTAAGTAGTCTGTCTGCCTGTGTCCATTTGTATGGTTGACCTCTCGCAGCCATCCCTGGAAGGAATTGGTGGACTAGGCCAGAGGAGGGCACTTACTCCTTGCACTAAGCGCTAAGCGCAGCCTTACAAGGCGGACGGAGGTTAGTTTTCACGTTGTGGGTAAATATCAGCGGGCTGAAAAAGAAGCAATTGGAGGGATTGCTCTGGAGGGATAATCCCTAAGCAAACACAAAGCAAGCCGTGAAGGGCTTATTAAATGGAGTCGTATTTCTATAGCTCTAGAGCCTTACCGCATTAAAAATAAATCTGGCAGGCAAACCGAGAGAAGCACGTCTATCTTTCTGTCTTCGCATGATGGATGAAGCACTCTCATTCTCATCCAGTTGTAAAAGCATGGGAGAGGGTGGTAAAAGCAGCTCTTTTGCCAAATGGATTTTTCCAGCTTGGCAAAAAGGGACACTTTTACAACCCTCTCCCAAAATACTGGAAACCACCAAGCCCTATGAGGAGCAACTTAAGGAGTTGGGGATGTTTGCCCTGGAGAAGAGAAGGTAAAAGGTGATATGATAGCCATGTTTAAATATTGGAAGGGATGTCATGCAAGAGCTCCAGAGAATAGGACCTGGATCAGTGGGTTCAAATTACAGGAAAAGAGACATCATTAGGAAGAGCTTCCCAATGGTAAGAGCTGTTCGACAGTGGAAGACACTGCATCGAAGTGCATCAGAGTCTCCCTCTTTCGAGGCTTGTTTTGTTTTGTTTTGTGCATCCCTGAATGGCAGGATGGCCATCTGAGCTTTGATGGTGTATTCCTGCATGGCAGAATTGGGTTGGCCTTTGGGGTCCCTTCCAATGCTAGGATTCTATGATGCTATGAAAAGTGATGGAGCCCCCAGATTGGAGCTGGGTGCTTTCTTTCACCTTGTTCCATTCAACATAGGAAAGAAATGAGTGCCAGGTCTTACCGTGGGCATCCCGGTAGTAAGCGTGGGTGACGCTACGGAACCGCTCCTGGCCGGCAGTATCCCAGATCTGAAAAGGTCAATCAGCAGAAAAGAAAATGCATTAAAAATGATCACCGATTCCCCAGTCTCCCAGATGTTGCCGCTGCTGTTGTTGTTGTTGGGTGCCTTCAAGTTGTTTCCAACTTATGGCAACTCTTAAGGCAAAGCTATCATAGGGTCTTCTGGAGGACATTTGAATGGTGTGCTGTGCAAGTCAATAGAAAGATAGATAGATAGATAGATAAGTCTTTGAATTAATTTAATGTTTTAATTTCATAAACTGTTTGTCTTTTAAATAACTTTTATACAGTGGTATACCCTTGATATCTGCTGGGGTCTGTTTCTAGGACCCCCGTCCCACAGATACCAAAATTGTGGATGCTCAAGTTCCACTAAATACAATGACATCGTAAAATGCTGTCTCAGATATAAAATAGTAAAATTAAGGTTTGGAATTTATAATTTTAAGAAACAGCTTCAAGCCATGGATGGTTGAATCTGTGGACAAAGAATCCGTGGATACGGAGAGCTGACCGTACTTTTATGGACTTTTTGGTATAGTTTTGGATTGGTATTGTTTAAAAATATGCTGTATGCAGCTTTGAGTCCCACTATTGGGAGAAAGGCAGGCTATACACAACAACAACGACACTTAATACACATTAGGCAGTAAATTAATTCTTGACTGTTTTGCAGTTTAAATGGATTTCATGGCACGCTGGTTTAAGAACCCTGGATGGAAAGTGGCATAGAAATATTGTAATAAATAAATAAACTGTGATAATTCTGAGAAAGGAAGGGGAAGGCATTGGTTTTTGTGGCCATGAATGAATGGGAACGCCAGCAATCTCCTCCATTGTCCCGGCTGGAGAGGCGAAGAAGGGTCTGATCAATTAGAAAGATGATTAATTCTTGCAGCCGGCCGAAGAAAGCTGATAGAGATGGTAACAGAGGAGAAGTGGCATGACAAATGCTTCTCTCAAGGCGGTCTGTGCCTTTCCTCACCGCGGCAGAAAACCAAAGTCGATCCCCATTTGACTTAGCAAAAGGTTGGCAGAAAGCAGCCTTAACAAAAGAAAATCCATCAGACGAGACAGTTGCAATAGCTGCCTTATAATTAGGTTTATCCACCTTTAATAGAGAGAGACAGGGAGTGACCAGACATCCTCCTTTTCCAGGACCTGCCCTCCATTTCTACCTTCAGTCCAGGAGGTATTCCAAAATGTCCTCCATTTTGAGCATGGCTACGAAGCAAGAATTTATATTTATGTGAGTGCTTTTAGCTTTTATTTGGTAATAAACTATTACAACTATTTAATACTTCTTTAGCATCAGTGTGTTCCTAAAAGCAACCTCTCCTCCAAGTGCAACGCAACAGACAACATCACAAAAGGGAGTCTGTCCTTACCTGCAGCTTGACTTTCACACCATCGACATTCAACACTTTATTCTGGAAGAGAAGGAAAGAGAGGATATGAATCAGGGCAGGATCCAGAAAACCATCACCAAGACCCCATTTCTGACTTATGGCAACCCTATCATGGGGTTTTCTTGCCAAGTTTCTTCAGAGGGTGTTTGCCATTGCCAGTCTCTGAGGCTGAGAAAGTGTGATGAGGCTGAGAGAGTGTGACTTGCCCAAAGTCACCCTAAGGCCTTAGGTTTGCCTTAGGGTCATCACAAGCCGGAAACGACTTGAAGCCACACAACGACAAGAAGCTTTGGAGGGTTGTTGCCGCCTGGTTATGTATTTCTCTAGTTCAGAGTTGAGAATGGGGCAGACCTCCAGATGGACTGCAACTCCCAGCAGCCCCACAGCTGGGAAGAGAAATGATGAGGAGTGCTGGGAGTTGTAGTCCAACAACAATATAATCTGGAGAGCGGCATGATTTTCCACCTCAAGTGAAGAAGGAAGCCAACCAGGGTTTACAGAGCTTGGGAAAGTTACTTTGGAGGATATCAGCTCGGAGGTGGGGAGAGTTCTGGGTGCTGTGGTCCCCCAAAGTAACTTCTCCAAGCTCAGCTACAGACAGCCTCAAACAGGTACTCACCTACGGGACGACACACGACACAGATGGGGACACAGGTACTGAGCCTTGCTGCAAACCAAGATGCCAACCCTGCCCACGCATTTATCTGGGAAATGTCACCCCAAGACCTAAGGGCATCATCACCCACAATATTAGGGGCTTTGTGCCATCCTATGTCCGCAATGCCCTCTGCATTGGGCAAACAGGCCAGTCCCTGCGCCAGAGGATAAAGGGACATAAATCAGACATTAGGAACGGGGATACACAAAAACCAGTGGCAGAACATTTCAGTCTCCCTTTTGGCGTTCCATCTCAGACCTCAGAACAGCGGTCCTTGAACAAAAGGACTACAAAGGTAGACGGAAAGAGAAACAGCAGAATTGGAACTTATCTACAAACTGCATAAACCCTCAGCAATGGATTGAACAAAGACCACGGGTTTCTTACTGGCTACACAGACTTCAACACTATCGGACCCCATCCTCCTACATTCCTCCATTTCTCTCTCCACAGACTAGTCCCATTGCCAAACTGGATCGGCCAGCTCATCCCCAGGCACCAAGACCAGTTTCCTATGCCTTTGTGCACTAACAACCATGGTTTAGACTGGACCTGGACCTCCGTCCTTCCAAGGGGCTAAAATGAGTTTGCAGTTGTCAACCACTTAGAGGCTGCATAGCATGGTATGAAGAGGCATATAAATGAAGTTGCTATTGCTGTTGCTATTGCTATTGCTGTCTCCATCTCCATACAAAAAGGATTTGTCATTTGAATTGACATCCTCACCTATATCTCTGTCTGTGCCTGGCCTCCACTCCAGCAAATGCATCTGAGGAAGTAGACCAAAGTCTAGGAAAGCTCCTCATGCTACCAATTTCTTCCTTCCTTCCTTTCTTTCTTTCTTTCTTTCTTTCTTTCTAGATCTCTTCTACGTACTTTCTCCAGGCCCTGTAGGATGCAGAGTCCAGTTGGTCACCCTCTTGGCCACTCATCCCCAACAACTGGGCTGCAAGAGAGGCATCCTTGCAAACGGAGAAGATGACCCCTCTCTCGAAATGCTCCCACTTGCTGAGAAATCCCTTTTTTAGAAACACAGGCACCAGGGAAAGGCTCTCAACCGAGAGACATCAAAGTCTTCCCTTTGGGAGAGAGAGGCCAAGCCTTAGAAGTTAATTCAAAGCCCTGTCAAAAATCTCAGGCTAACGAAGGCTGCTGCCATTAAAAGGGGGCTTCAGTCTCAGATGTCACTCTCTGTAAACACTTGCAAAGCAAGAGGGATGCCAGTATAGGAGCAATGCATCCAGAGGACAGGAAAGGGAATTTTTGGGGTGGGGTGGGGGAGGAGGTGTTGCAACTCCCAGAATCCTGCAAGGCCAGGTGCAAGGGGATTCTGGGACCTGGGGCTTTTCCAAGTTCTGCTCTTTAGAAAGAAAGGTAGACGGGGAAATGGCAAATCCTGTCTTGCTGACGGCAGCCCCAAGGCGAAGGCTACATCTGCACTGCAGAACTGATGCAGTTTGACGCTACTTTAATTGCCATGGCTCCATGCTATGGAACCCTGGGATCTGTAGTTTGTTGTGGCCCCAGAGATTGCTGACACCGAAAGCTAAAGATCTCGCCAAACTACAAATCCCAGAATTCCACCGCATTGAGCTTTATAATTCAAGATGTGAGTGTGTGCGTCTCTGACAGTGGATTTTTAACCATGGAGCTAGGTGTCAGCTTGTAGTTTTTGAGTATGTTTATACTGCTTTTACACTGTAACTGCTGGATCTGGAAACATGGATCTGTAACTTCTTTTTAACTTTCAACTGCAACAAGTGGAGATCCTATGCTTTTGGGATTGTTAAAGATGTAATCTCTCATGACTGAACTGGTTAAGTTCATCACAATGGATTTTACTTAGCTATCTTATTTTTCTTTTATATGCATTAATAAACTATACTTTTGGACTTTACGATGTGTCTTCTTGGCTGAGGAGGACAGGATTGCCTGAAGAAGAGAAGCTGAGGCAGTTGATGGTAAGAAATACAAAGTGACTGTGGATCACAGCAGCCAGCTTGACCTTCAGATTCTGCTGGGTGTCAAAGAGCATCACTGCAACACCCATCATGTGTATATACCAGGAACCCCAAGTTGAGGTATCTGTTGGTCCGTTTGGGGGATTGGCTGCAAAATGTGTGTTGCAAAACATTACAAATCAACTGCAAAACTTTGGATTGGCTGCAAAATGTGTGTTGCAAAACATTACAAATCAACTGCAAAACTTTGGATTGGCTGCAAAATGTGTGTTGCAAAACATTACAAATCAACTGCAAAACTTTGGATTGGCTGCAAAATGTGTGTTGCAAAACATTACAAATCAACTGCAAAACTTTGGCACAGGTTTGGAGCGAATCGGGTAATGCTGGGTTTTGGAGCGTATTCTAGGAACTCCTAGATAAGGTATCTGTTTCTCAGTTTGGGAGGGACTGCAAAATGTGTGGGAGATTGTTGCAAAATGCTGCAAAACAATGGCAAAACTTTGGCACAGGTTTGGAGAGGGTTCCAAATTTCAGGGTTTGCAGTTAAACAATTGCAACGGGTCTTTAGGTCTGACTAGTTGCTGCATGTGGTGGTAATGGAAGAGCCATGATTTTTCCAATCTGGTCTATTCCTCTTTAATGCACATTGGGAAGCTTGGACCGCACCAGTTTGGGGAGACTTGCTCCAAGCCTTGTGGCTTTCCATGGACTGGCTGCAAAATTTATCCATTCATGCTCAAACTCAGGTGCAAGTTCCAGATTCTGGTTCGATGGCCCTCCGGCAAGGAATTAATGAGTCCTATTTGCCAGTAGATGCAGCAGAAAGACTGGAGTGGGATCTGGTTCTAGCCAGCCCTGAGTTTCACAGTCCAAGTAGAGCTGGGCTTTTTTTTTTGGAACAGTGGAATATTTTTATCAGGCATGATGTTAACATGCAAATCCAGCCACTGATCCTCAGAGAAAGAGACTCCATAATCCCAAACTCCCTCTGGATCACAATTTGCTACTCAAAATATTCAAAGGGAAGAAGGATTAGAAACTCAGAACAATGGGCTTTATCCATCCTGAGAGGCTGCTCTTACCCTTTGCAGATTAACGGACCATTATGGAAAGGCTGGTTGAGTTTGGGGTGTTGGGTTCTAAGTCCAGGAGGTGGCAGGGAATCAGCGACCTAAAGTTTGGGAAGGGCTCAAGAGGATTCCTGGATGTCTGCAAAGCGGCTGAGTGGCTTTTGATGAAGGATGCTAAGCTAAACTCTGACCTAAGTGCTGAATTATACCATGCCATACTCTGCTCTGAAGCCTTGGCCTTGGTGCTGAAAGGTCAGAACTTGGCAAGTTATTTTTTGGATGGAATTAATCCCCAGAGTCATCACATCGCTTGGCAAAAGAACCCATTTTCATACTCACAGCAAGAAGAGTACCTTGCACTACTTGTTGGAAAAAGTTAGGATTGATAAGTGAGTGGCTTGAAAGGTAAGGAATTATGATGGAAATGGCCTGTAGAAATTGCTTTAGAAGTAACTTTAGAGGACAGGACTCATTACACCAACAAAATAACTTATTTTACAACCATTACAGTTGGTCCTCTGTATCCATGGATTCTTTATGCACTGGTTCAACTACACACACACACACACACATTCATATATATATATATATATATATATTCCAAAAAGCAAAGCTTGATTTTGTCATTAAATATAATATAAAGACCATCATTTCACTGTGCCATTGTGTTTAATGGAACCTGAGCATCTACGGATTCTGGTATCCACAGGGGACCAGAAAGGAAATGTCATAAAAGAGCATCTTCATGAGGCTAGTTATGATACTAGTATTATAATTTCCTTCCCTCCACCATTTATATGGCCACTCACTCACCCAGGCCTTAGGCAATATCTTTCCCCTTGCCTTTGTCCCTCAATGACCATTGTTAAAACTGAACTTGTTGTCTCCTACCATACTCACAAGTTTTGCATTTCTATGATTATTCATACACTAGGATTATAAAGGTCCTTCCTGGGTACCAGTTCACTCCATGCACCTAAGGAAGTAGCTCAAGCCTATGAAAGCTGATGCTACAACTTCTTTCACACAGTTAGACTCAAGGATGCTACAAAATCCCTTTGCATCCTGAAAATAAAAGCATTCTTCCTGGGCACCAGTCTACAAAAGGTCATGCTACAACTTCCTTTGCAAAAGTCTATGAAAGCTCATGCTACAACTTCTTTTACACAGTTAGTCTCACAGATGCTACAAAATCCCTTTGCATTCTGGTAATAAAGCTCCTTCCTGGGCACCAGTCTACAAAAGGTCATGCTACGATTTCCTTTACAAAAGTCTACAAAAGCTCATGCTACAACTTCTTTCACAGAGTTAGTCTCAAGGATGCTACAAAATCCCTTTGCATTCTGATAATAAATGCATTCTTCTTGGGCACCAGTCTACAAAAGGTCATGCTACAACTTCCTTTGCAAAAGTCTACAACTTCGTTTGCACAGTTAAGTCTCAAAGCTGCTGCAATATTGATATTCCAGATTAACATGGCTAGGTGTCTGAATTATTTTTGAAATGTCACTCAGTTCCTTCAATATTACTGCCCCACTCCAAAGTAAGTCATTACAAGTGCTTATGTTACTTGTAACCTGTTACTTCCAAGGTGGCTGCAGCCTTAACCCCAGTTTGTGATCACTACTAACGGATTAGAGCAAGGCTCCCTCAGTCAGGATCTTCTTTTAATGTGTCTTTGAGTCTAGCCTTGGTTTGCCGATCCCTGGCTCCTGCCTCACAAGAGGACCATTATTTTGCAGGATCAAATCTTTCCTTCCACCTTTGATGCTTTGAGACTTTGGAAAGGAGGAGAGAGCTATTGGAAAGGGGACTACAAAGGGATATCTTGCCTTAAAAGTCATCATCAGACAGTGAGAGAGAAAGAGTGCCAACGCTGAACCAAGAGCCAGACAGCTTGAAAAAGATCCAAGTGCCAACCTTGCTCATGAAGAAAGCAGGCAGACCAAGGAGATCTAACAGGAACAGGGAAGCAATGAAGCAAAGATGCTGTCCCTGGGTACCAAGCATGTCAAGGGCTGCTGAACTGGAAAGATGCTGTATCCAAAACATGCTCACTGCTGGGCACATACTGTCTGTCCGGAGCTCAGAAAAGCCATAGGAGACCTCAGCATAGCAATAGTAATAATAATAATGATGGTGATGGAGATGGAGATGATGTTTATTTATACAGTGGATCCTTGGTATTCATTAGGATTTGGTTTCAGGAGTCCCTGTGGATAACAAAATCAATGCACGCTCAAATCCCATTACATGCAATCGCAGAGTAAAATGGTGTCCCTGATATAAAAGAAAACAATCAAAGTTTAATATGAAGTCAAAGGTTTTCACAGCTGGCATCCATAGGTTTTTGTGGGTTTTTCGGGCTGTGAGGCCGTGTTCTAGAAGAATGTATTCCTGACATTTCACCTGCATCAGTGGCTGGCATCTTCAGAGAATGCTGGCATGGAGGTGTGTGGGGTATATATACTGTGTGACCCTTTGTTGAGAGGATTATAGTATATATATATACACACCCCACACACCTCCATGCCAGCATTCTCTGAAGATGCCAACCACTGACGCAGGTGAAATGTCAGGAATACATTCTTCTAGAACACAGTCCCACAGCCCGAAAAAAACCCACAAAAGCTTACAATCAAGGTTTGTTTGTTTTTTTGGAATGTATATGTTTTTGTTTTAATATTTCAAGCCATGGATGTGGATCTGTGAATATAAAGGGCTGACTGTAATGCCCTTTCAACCAAAGGGCAGAAAATCTATATATAATAAAAAAAATGATAAAACACAACACTATAAAATGCTAAAATACTCTCCTTGGGAGTGTGTTCCATTGTCAAAGAGCTCTTACTGTCAGGAAGTTCTTCCTAATGTTGAGCTGGAATCTCTTTTCCTCTAGTTTGCATCCATTGCTCCATGTCTTATTCTCTGGAGCATCAGAAAACAAGCTTGCTCCATCCTTCAAATATTTAAATAGGGCTATCCTATCACCCCTTAACCTTCTCTTCTCCAGGCTAAACATACCCAGCAATTCCCTAAGTCTCTCCTTATAGGGCTTTATGGTTTCCAGTCCTTTCACCATTTTGGTGACCCTCCTCTGGACACACTCCAGCTTTTCCACAACCCTTTTGAATTGGACACAGTTCTTCCAGGTGAGGCCTGACCAAAGCAGAATAGAGTGGCACTATGACTTCCCTCCATCTAGACACTCTACTTCTGTTGATGATGCAGCCTAGGATCCCTTTGGTCTTTTTAGCTGCAGCATCATGCTGTTGGCTCATGTTCAACTTGTTGGACCATGCTGCCCTGAACGATTTTGGCATCCGCGCTAACAATCCACCAGGGGCCCTCCTCCAAAACACCCATCAATTACCGCCTGCCATCCAGGCAATGGTCCGGCTTTTCATTTGATACGGCGAACAAATGCAATCTGCTCCGAGGAGAAAAGCACGGGCTCAGTCAGATTCATTATCTGTGTCAGCGGCAAAGCACATTCCCCCCGGACGGATGTGCTTTCATCAGAGATCAAGTGAAATTCATGTCTGAACAATGCCAAGACAAGGAGAAAAAGCTCTTCCTCCTGGGCTATCTGGGAGACAAGCCATGATGTGGTTAGAAACAGAAATGGTGCAAGAGCACCAGCCAATGATCTGGGTTGTGTCTGCACCACACACTTATATCAGTTCAATACCATTTTAGCTGCTGTGGCTCCATCCTAAGCATCTCTAGTGCAACAGTTCTCAATTTTTGGCTGAACAGAGGTTCGAACCCCAGTCTCAGGAGTCATAGTTCAATACTCAAACCACTACACCACACTGTCTCTCTCTGTTTGTTTTACTTACAAGTGGTCAAATGCAATCTCTGGGCCCCAAATAGTCTTTTTCTTGATGTGAAATAGCCTCTTTGGAAAAAAAAAAGATGTGGTGCAGCTCCCAGCATCCCTCACCATCAGCTATACTTGCTGAAGCCTGCTAGGAGTTGCAATGTAGTGGTATCTGGAGAAGGGCATGGTTCCTCTCCTTAGAGAGGAGCCAGAAAACTTTCCAACAGAGGAAGGAGAGCACAGGATATTAAGAAAATGCCAAAGGACTGCCTCCAAACCCTTGACGGACCAGATTCAAACTCTTCCGGCAGCCAGAGGTTTCCTCCTCCAAGGCTGCAAAGTTTGTGCAACAGAAAGGTTTTGGGGGAAGATGGGAGCCACCTCCATTTGACCCAGCAGTGGTTAGCAGTGCCCAAGTCATCAGGGCAGAGAATCCACTGCAGGTTTAACCCAAACTCTAAGGGAGATACTCCAACTCTGCTCTCAGGATCGGTTCAGCACCTTGGAGAACTCCTCCAAAGGTACTCCAAGGCTGGAGCACCTTTGGAGCCCTGCCACCAGCTGCTGCTGTGCAGAAGGCCCTTTGCTTTGCTGGACAGAAGCAGTACACAAGGCAGTTATTTCTGCAAGAACCATGCATGCACCACCACCATCGAGTACTACATCTTCTGAGCCACAAGTAGAGGAACAAGGAAGGCTCAGCAAGGGAGGGATGGATGGATGGATGGATGGATGGATGGATGGAAAGAGCAGCAGCAGAGACAGCAGCAACTCTGCCTCTCTTGCACCCAGCAGCTCCCTGCAGAGTTTCTCTCTCTGGGGCATCCTGCGCTTTTTCTCCTTCCATCCCTCCTTCTCAGCAAGGGCCCAGAGAACAAGGACTGGGGAAGAAGCTTTCAATTACGGCACCCAACCTCTCCAAAAGAAGTCCTACGGGTGCTCTTGGAGACAAGACAGGCTGCCTGCAGAATATCAACTAAACTCTACCCCCAGGAAGGGAGGGAGGGAGGGACGAAGGAAGGAAGGAAGGAAGGAAGGAAGGAAAAAAGGAGGGGGGGAAGAAAGGAAAGAAGGAAGAAACAAGGAAGAAACAAGGGAGGAAGGAGGGAGGGAGGAAAAAAGGGAAGGAGCAAAGAAGGAAGGGGGAGGGAGGGGGAGAGAAGAAAGAAAGAAAGAAAGAAAGAAAGAAAGAAAGAAAGGAGGGAGAGAGGAAGGAAGGAAGGAAGGAAGGAAGGAAGGAAGGAAGGAAGGAAGGAAAAAGGAGGGGTAAAAGGAGGGAGGGAGGGAGGGAGGGAGGGAGGAAGGAAGGAAGGAAGGAAGGAAGGAAGGAAGGAAGGGAAAAGGAGGGAGGGAGGAAAGGAAAAAGGACGGAGGGCGGGAAGAAAAGAAGGAAGGAAGAAACAAGGAAGGAAGGCAGGAGGGAGGAAAAAAGAAGGGAAGGAGCAAAGAAGGGAGGAAGGGAGGGAGGGAGTTTGCCATGGTCTTCCTCTGAGGCTGAGAGAGTGTGACTCCTAGCCCAACACTCAGACCACTATACCATGCTGGCTATATTCGAATGACAGATGGTTTTTCAGGCAATTCCTGGTGACAGCTGCAGCATTTTATTCTCACCTTTGAGTGAGTTTTCTTTTTATTTCCAAGATACGGTATATAAAAATATTTGTTTTACTTTTCCAAAATAGTTATAGTACCTCCATTTTGCATTTTGCATTATAACTCTTCTGAAAAATTAAATATTACATTAAGAGCTGCTTTGGGTCCCTACGTGGGAGAAGAATTGGAAAATAAGTAAATAAAATTCAGAGAGGAGTAAATTACAATCCCAAGACATTGCAGAAACAGACCAAAACAAAGGAAGAAGCGAACACAGGGGCAACAGCAACCTGCAAAATAATGGAGTTATATTGTGAGAATTCCTGCTTCTTTCAACCAATGTGGGAGACAAATGATTTTTATTTAAAATCAATGCATATTAAACATTTGAGCTGTGATTTAGCTGCCTTTTTCTGCACAGAGCCATCTACAAAGGCCTAATTCCAATTCACAAAGGGCTAATTCCAAAACGATATGTAACTATGAATCTTCCTCTTAAAAACATTTTAAACCCAATTTCTATTTAATTCAGTATTCAGCCAGCAATTAATTTGAGCAAGTCATATTCTTCCAGTCTCAAAGGAAGGCAAAGATTATATAGTGGTATATAATGGTAATGATAATAATGCAAATGTTTTGATAAAATAATGATATAGTACAAATGAATTGGTGCAAAACAACTAAAGAAAAAATGCCTCACCTTGCAGGCTTCTCTCATCTATTGTATATAACTCTGTTTTGTAATTACTTTCTACTGAAGTTATTATTTCACCTTTTTATTGTTTATGGATGTTTGATGCACAATAAAAATAACAGTTGGAAGGCAATAGTAAACCTCAACAGAAAAATAATTCCTAAGAAAACCCAAGGAGAGGACTGCCATATGTCCCTATATTGGGAGAAAGGCAAAATATAAGTAAATAAATAAATAAATAAATAAATAATTCAATAAGGACTAGCAACCTAACCAAGATTATCCATCACTGGCTATTCATACATGAGGCAATGCTATCTGTCCTTTGGCTGGCAAATTAAAAAGCATTACATGCAACAAAAAAGCGAACTAGTATGGGTGACCTTGGGCAAGTCACACTCTCTCAGCCCCTGGGAAATTGATGCCAAGAAAACCCTATGAAAGGATTGTCATAATTCAGAGTTGACTTGAAATCACATAACAACAGCAGCAGCAACGACAACAAATTAATCTATATGCTGGGTAGATATCCTTTCTCTCGACAGAATGAAATCCCGGATCCAATTGTCAGTAACTTAATACCTAGGGAAATCTTGTCACTTTCCACATGCTTCACAACTATCTTCCTCTCTGTGGAAATAGATAGCAAAGTGCATTTTGTAAGAAAAGAAAGCAAGATTGCTTTGTGCGTCTGTTGTGTGCATGCAGCAGGAGGGCCAGATTGCTAATAAATTGATTTTTCCGATTGATAGCCATCCTTGAAATTTCACTGCTCCTTCCCATCTTTTTTTAAAAACAAAACCATCCTTCACAAAAACAGGGAACAGGAGGAAAAAAGAGATGAGGAGGCAACAGGCTAAATTTACACTGCTTGCCGGAGGGGGAAAATGGTGATTGGAAAGGTTTAAAAATACCTTTAAAAACCAAGTGCCTGAGCTAGAAGAATCGAATGCATTGCGCTAATGGGAAATGGATTTCAAAAGATAACAATTATTTATGGTGTTCTTGTTCTAAGTGAGAAAGAGGGAAGAAGAGAGTGAGGAATATTTTACAAAAGTTCCATCCATCCCTTTATTTATAATGCTTTCACCCCTTGAAATAAATTCCATTTTATATTTGGGAAGTGTGGCTGGGTTGATTCCAAAGGTAACTTCTTCTCTGAAGAACCATACAGCCATTAGACCAAGACCAGGATGCTTAGGACTTTTGCAAGGTTCTCATTAAGTTCCATGTTTCTGACCTTTGAGCAAGCGAAGCCAAAGAGCTATTCTTTTGTTTTTCCCAATCTAAAGGGAGAGATCCTTTAGGTCTGGAAATTCATCAAGCAACTAGACAGAATGGAGAGCACAAAGGTTCATTTTTTTTTGGGAGGGGGGGGGGAAGCAACTGAAGGAGTCAGGCAGGTTTAGCCCAAAGAAGAGCAGACAGAAAGATGGAGGATGGAACTGATGGAAAATGGAAGATGCAACTGGTGGAATCTACACTGGAGAAATAATGCAGTCTGACACCACTTTAACCGGCATGACTCCACCGGGATTTGTCATTTTGTGAGGCACCAGCAGTCTTTGAGAGGGAAGGTGAAAGACCTTGCAAAACTACAAATCCCAGTATTGCATAGGATGGAGCTACAGCACTTCAAGTGGTGCATTATTTCTACAGTGTAGATGCACCTTCCGATGCTGGCGGACTCTCCTTCACGGGAGGTTTTTCAACAGAGGTTGGATTGCCACCATTCAAGGATGCGCTAGCTCTGGATTCCCACATTTGCAGGGAACTGGACCCTTGAGTTGCCTTCCAAACCCGAGGAACCTATCCATAATTCTTCTATTCTTCTCTTGACTCCTTGCAAAGACACAGAAACTCAGCATCCCCACCAAAACAGCAACAATCCCTCCTCTCCAGTGTGCAGAGACCAACAAAACCCTTGCTTCATTGCCATTCACCAACTTGCAGCTCTCGCTTTCCTGCTCACATGCTGTGCAGAAAACAAGCGCTACCGCGATAAGCGAGGAAAGGCAATCAGACTCCATCCGCATTGCCAGCCAGAGATGATTATTAGACGGCAGCTCCGTTCTGCAGAATTTATTTTGGCTCGCTGCCTTTCTTCCCCTTTGCGTCTCTTGGGCCCAGCCCTGCTCCTGCCATCCCTTCTTCCCCTGCTGTGGCATCGGTCTACCTGGGCAGATGCTCTTCAATTCTGCAAAAGCTTCTGGGATGAGCTATCTTTGTTGAAGAGGAGAGCCATTTTGCCGGTCTCCAAAATGGGTGCATCTGGCCATTTCTTAATTCTGCAAAAGCCACCTCAAGGGAGGAAAAAGAGGTGCATTTGCTTGGCGTGATGCCAGAATGGACCCATCGAGAAAATGGTAGTCATCTGTTTCCTACATGGAGAATGGAGCTGCTGCTTTCTAAATATTAAAGGTACTACTGAAACAGGAGAGGTAGGTAGGTAGGTAGGTAGGTAGTGTGGGGCAGCGTGGCGCCTTGAGTGGTTTGAGCACTGGACTATGACTCTGGAGACCAAGGTTTTGCCCACCTCTGGTATAACAATTTTGCCAAAGGAAAAACAGCCCAAAGTACCAGTACACTTTGGCAAGGAAGGTGAAAAACCTTGTAAACTACAAATCCCAGCATTACATAGGATGGAGCTACAGCACCTCAAGTGGAGTCAAACTGCATTATTTCTACAGTGTAGATGCACCCTGATGGTGCATTAAAAAGGTAAAAATCCCAGTATTGCATAGTAGTATTTGCACAAGGCCAGGAAAATCTGGTGCAGGAGTGGAGAGGGAGGAGGACAATTCTCCTGGGTCTGGAAGCCATTCCATCCCAGCTGCCTCTTCCACACAATGCAGTAGTTGTATGCTTTGTACTATACGCACACTTTCCTCCCCAAAGCCCAAAGCCTTGCCTTCTCCCATTGAAAAGCCTCCCTTCCATTGTTGCTTGGGAACAGAAGTGTGCAGACAATCCACAGGCGTGCCAACACCTCCAAAGCAATTTGTGCAAGAATGGGAAGGCGGCAGGTGCACCAGAGAAAGCAGAGAGGAACGAAAGGGCTGGAGGAGGCAACACCATCAACAAAGGCGCCAGAGAAGAAGCTTCGGCAATGGCAGCGGAGATAGAGCGCGAAGGGCAACCAAACAGCAATTCTGTTGGATTGCCACCTTGACCCAGAGATCTGTGCAAAGAAGGAATCTCATCCAATGCAGATGCCTTGCAACATGGGGCCCTTTCACGGACAACCCTATTTTATCCAGCCAATAGCCCTATGACAGCACTTTATCCAAGAAATCCATAGCATGGAGCCACAACAATTAAAGTGGTGCCAAACTGCATTAATTCTGCAGTGTAGATGGAGCCATCGTCCATTCTTTGTTGGTGTTGTTGCTGCATGCCTTCACGTTGTTTGTGACTTATGGTGACCCTAAGGTTACCCTATCATGGGGTTTTCTTGGCAAGGTTTTTCAGAGGGGGGTTGCCATTGCCATCCTCTGAGGCTAAGAGAATATGACTTGCCCAAGGTCACCCAATGGGTTTACATGGCTGAGCTGGGATTCAAACCCTGGTCTCCAGAGTCATAATCCAATGCTCAAACCACTACACAACACAGCCCTTTTTGTCTATTCTAGCTGTGCCTAAGGACCAGATTTTATAGATCAAAGAATCATAGACTCAAGGAATCCTAGAGTTGGAAGAGACCCCCAAGGGTCATCCAGTCTAGCCCACTTTTGCCATGCAAACCCTCCTTGTGAGAGATGGCCATCTGTTTAAAAACCTCCAAAGAAGGAGACTCCACCACCCTCCGAGGCCATAAAGCTTCCTGTTTCCATGTCCAGGCCATTTTATTGCTTCTTTTTCTTTTAAAAAGAGGAAAAATCATTGCTAGAGAATAAGCAGAAAACAGTGTTAATTAACCCACCGAAACATCTCTCTTCATTGCCCTCCTATGTCATTTTCTGTTCCCAAAAGCAAGAAGAGGTCAGGTACTAACCTTTGGCTCTCTGGCAGCATTGATTTTCAGCTGCAGCAGCACTCAAAAGTGCTATTTTGCTATCAAAATGTAAAAGAGGAAACCTAATGAGAGATTTTTTAAAAAATCCTGTGATAAAAGCACCTCTGCCTGCTCTCCAGGAAGAGAAACTCATTTTGGGAGCATTCATAAATACTGTTCTCCAGCAACCCTGACCTCCATCTCCATCCGAATTTGTCAGACAGTTGTAAAAAGGCTGACCTTACAAGGAGGAGACGTCCAACTTGCAGACAGCAGAGCTTTGCAAATTCCCAAAAGAGAGGACCGGGCCAAAGTTGCATTTCATTCAGGAGCTTGGAAGGCAGTGGGATAGCCACAAATTAGCTCTGAAAAACTCAGAGATGAAAAGACACACACCCCCCAAATAGTAATAGTACTGGACCAGAATTTTGTTACCATCGGGGGACTATAACAACCAGAATCCTGCAGCTGGTGGGGGAAATTCCAGACACCCAAAATTAACTTGTATGCAAAGGGATCTGGTAGCACTTTTGAGACCATCCTAAAGATGGAAATTGGTACC
Organism: Phrynosoma blainvillii; assembly: GCA_026167975.1. Lineage (NCBI taxonomy): Eukaryota > Metazoa > Chordata > Lepidosauria > Squamata > Phrynosomatidae > Phrynosoma > Phrynosoma blainvillii. Next base: position 1,187,115 of record JANUYF010000012.1, read on the forward strand.
ATGAGCTTTCATAGACTTGAGTCTGCTTCCTCAGATAGATTTGGAAGAAGGCTCAAGTCTTTCTTCAAAAGCTCATGCCACCAGCTTCTTTCTTTCATTTAGTCTCAAAGGTGCTTCAAGAGCCCTCTGCAAACTGATTTTCTGCAGACTGATTCTCTGACTGATTAATAAATGATTGGATTGGACTGATTTTCCAGACTAACACAGCTGTGTCTTTGGATTCTACCATTTCTGAATATTGTTAAAACAGGAATGTCAACCCAGAAAGCAGAGTAAATTTGCAAGCTGGGGACTCTGCCAAGGCAGGTGGACAAATGGACAGAGAAACAGAGAGAGGAAAAAGAGGTGAGACGATAGGCAAACAAGCAAGGGCAGAGTCTGTCCCCCATTTCTGCAAAGAACAAAACTTGCACACAAGGACAGAGAAGGTCAGCAATGACCCAGGGTCTGCGGAAAGCCCAGAACATCTGGATGTGTCCAGCTTGTGAGCAAATATCTAGGAGACAAGATAGAGGGGCTACAAAGTTAGTCTTGGTATGAAGAAAATAGACGGGTCAACACTTTTTCCTTGGCTTGTAATTGTTGTTGTGTGCCTTGAGGCTGTTTCTGACTTAGGGCAACACTAAGGTAAACTCTATCATGGGGTTTTCAGTAAGATTTGTTCACAGAGGGTTTGCTTCCCTTTGCTTTCCTCTGAGGCTGAGAGAGTGGGACTTACCCAAAGTCACCCAGTAGGTTTCCATGGCTAAGTGTGAATTTGAACCCTGGTCTCCCATACCCATACAATCCTAGAGTTGAAAGAGATCCCAAAGGGTCATCCAGTCCAGTCCCCTTCTGCCATGCAAGAAGAGGCCATCCAAGCCTTCCCTGTGACAGATGACCATCCAGCTTCTGCTTAAAAACCTCCAAAGAAGGAGACTCCACCATCTTCCACCGCCAAACAGCTCTTCCTGTCAGGAAATCCCTCCTAATTTTTAGGTGGAACCTCTTTTCCTGTAGTGTGCATGCTATTCTCTGGAGCAGCAGAAAACAAGCTTGCTCCCTCCTCAAGATGACCTCCCTTCAAATATTTAAACAGGGCTATCATATCACCTCTCTGTCTTCTCTTCTCCAGGCTAAACATACCCAGCGTTTCCCTAAGTCGTTCCTCATAGAGATTCATGGTTTCCAGACCCTTCACCATTTTGGTCACCCACCTGTGAACAATTATCCGCCAAAGCCTCCAAAGAAGGAGCCCACCAGTGCAATCCTAATGTTTACTCAGAGTCCCTTTCCTGCAGTTTGCATCCATTGAGGCTCCATTGTGTCCTATTCTCTGGAGCAGCAGAAAACAAGCTTGCTCCATCCTCAACATGTCATCCCTTCAAATACTTAAAGAGGGCTATCTATCATATCACCTCTTAACCTTCTCTTCTCCAAGATAAACATACCCACCTCCCTAAGCTGCTCCTCACAGGACTTTATGGTTTCCAGACCCTTCACCATTTTGGCCTCCTTCCTCTGGACATTGTTCCAGCTTCTCAATGTCCTTTTTAAATTGTTCTACGCAGAACTGGACACAGGATTATTCCAAGTGAGGTCTGGCCAAAGCAGAAGAGAGTGGCCCTATGACCATTCTTGATCTAGTCCAATATTCAGACCCTTCCCTATACTGGCAAAGGGGCTTGTAATACTAGAACCCAATGGGAGAGGTCACCCAATGAGGCTGAATGGCCAGACATTCAGGGCAGACAGAAGGAAAGATTTCTTTGCACAGACAAGTCATGTAGATTTAAACACTGGAACTCACTGCCAACTTGGATGGTTGCAAAAAGGAATTCAGAGAAATTAAAGACATCAGTGGCTACTAGTAAAGATGGCTATAAAGCCATCTCATCGGATGCATTATATCTCTCATTGACAAGGCAAAAATAACGAGCAGGCAAGACTTACCTAATTTTAGAATGGATTATGAAGACCCTGACATTTTTAACGTTCATCCCCCGGGGCAATCCCAACAGGCTTCCATTTTGAGTAAGGACAGCATGGCTGACTGTATCACCTCCCCTGGGTTTTAATTGAATTACCTCTACCTAGGCAATGCAGACAGCGCCAGGATTTGTGCGTTAACAAGCCTTCCCTGTAAACCTCAGCACTTTCCTAGGCTTTGCAAGCAAATTTCACCTCCTTAGCAATGAAAACCAAGGACGCCGCTGGAGCAATTTAAAAGCCTGCTAGATTGCATTTGCTCCGAAACCTCTTTAGAGAAACACAAAGATCCTTTGTGTTGGGACACCAAGGATGCACCGTGACCAGACAAAGAAATGCTAATAGCTAAGAAGCACCACCAGCAAGGATGAGTTTATTAAAGAGAGGATGCTAACTGAGGGCCAGTTTAATACTAAGGTTAATTCCAAATGGCCACATCTCCAGTGCCAAGGGTCAAGGGATGCCTTGGCAAGAGCAAAAGTGGTGATTTATCTTGGAGAAGAAAAGAGGACTCCAGATGGGATCCATGTGGCATCAGCAGACAGTTGCAGCTGGGAGGTGATCAAATGCCTGGAAGGAATGTTTATCCCCATAATGATTGCCTATAATCATTATCATTATCATTTCTACCCCTTTCTCTCTCTTTCCCTCTCTTGGGCACTGAGAGACCCAGCTGACCTTCTGCAACAGATAAGGAAGGCTTGGAAATTTGGAACTGTTTGCTTGGAGTCAAGGCTGCTTTTGCTTTAATGTAAGACAATAATCTATATTGGTTACGGTTCCATAAGACAGACGTCTTCCAAGGCCATATGATGGTGACACCTTTCATGGCTGAGTGGGGGAATCGAACCCAGGTCTCCAAAGTCGTAGTCCAATACTCAAACGCCTGGGGCTGAGAGAGTGCGACTTGCTCAAGAGCATCCATACTCTTCTCCAGTCGAACGGATCTCCAAGGAGCAAATTGGTTTGGAGCAGCTTCCAAGCCACTCTGTGTGTCATTTCCCCAGCATTTCTTGTTTTGTTTAAATTAAGGTGTTGTTGTTTTAAAGCCAATATGATATAGTGGTTTGTGTGTTGGGCTCTGTGATTTGTGTTTTTTTAAAAATGCTCAAGTGGAGTAACTTGTGAGCTTCCATTTATTTTTGGTTTTGTGGCTGGTTAGATTTGTAGCTTCTCTAAATCAACTGCAGAGCTAATTTTTGTCCCTGCATCCCACTGACCTTTTAGTGACCATATATATATGGAATTCCATATATATATATATATATATGTCACTAAAAGGTCAGTGGGATGCAGGGACAAAAATATATATATCAGATTTTTAATTCTGCTTGCATCCTTTGCTTTTTGCAAACCCAAGACACTGGAAGGAACAGAGTTTTTAGGAAGAATGCAGAATTTATGAAGGTGAGACAGACTTAATATGGACTGAAGAGAAGCTAATGGTTTTGCAGAGAGGTGAAGTCAGGTTAAGAGAGAAATTGTTATGCATGGTAGATAAACATCCCAGGTCCAATTTTGGCTCTTGCAAAAAGCTTCTGCAGCCCAAACCATCACCTCCGTGTCCATCTTTTCTACGGAGACGGTCATCTTTGTCCGACCTGGAATGCAAAAAAACATTACTGACGGGTAAGAGCAGGTACACCACGCTAGCAAAGGAGCAGATGAATGATGGCATTATTAAGCCATGCTTATTAAATTTTCCGGAAGAGCTAGAAAACGGTTTGTTAAAAATTCATTTGTTGCCCTACTTCATTGCATATTTCAGCAGCGATTTAAAAATCCGTTATTTTTATCATTAAAAGGCCTGTGGGATGCGGGGACAAAAATTAGCTCCTGCGCCGTCTGCAGTTGCTTTAGAGACACTAAAAATCTGATCAGCAACAAAACCAAAAATAAATGGAAGCACACGAATTACTGCGGTTGGGTTGCATGTTGTTGAGGTTTGAACAAAATGTCAGAATTGGCCTTTCCTTGGTACAGAGAGTAGGCAGTACATAGTGATGTGGTGGGGATCTATCTATCTATCATTAAATAAATATATTTTCCATAGAGAGTAGGCAATACATAGTGATGTGATGGGGATCTATCTATCTATCTATCTATCTATCTATCTATCTATCTATCTATCATTAAATAAATATATTTTCCATATCTGCAATAACCATTTATGGAAAATATATTTGTTTAATAATAGATAGATACATATACATGCTGCAGTAAACATTTATCGAAAATGCTAAACCAATGCACCAATTAAAAACAGTGACAAAGTATCTGAACAACAATAAAAGTAACAACTTAGTAGATGGAGAAGTAAAAGTATAGCAAAGAACATCAACTCACAATAGATAGGACACAAGATTTAGATCCTTGAAAATTAAAATGGTACCAAACTGCATCATTTCTGCAGTGCAAAAATGGTTGCCTCAAAGCCCAGGTTGCCTCAAAGGTGCCATTTTCTCTGTGTCCGTGTGTTTTGTTTATTATTTTGAATATCAGTTTTTAAGAGGATGCCACACTGTGCATCCATCCATGTCTTGATACTGAAGTCTTTCGGATCTTTGCATCCCTTAGAAAATTCACTTCTTGCAGATCCAGCATTGGGATTAAATATTGGTTCCAATCAGGGAAGTGGGCAGAACAAATTCCAGGCAGATGTTAAACCCTTTGAGTGTGCAGAAAACTGCAGATCCCTTTGGGAGACAAGCTGCAATGGAGATCTCCTCAATGCACAAATCTTGCCAAGAAAATCCCATGATGGCTTTGCTTTAGGGTCGCCGTAAGTCAGAAATGACTTGAAAAGCGCACAACAACAATGGCAGGGAAGATATACCTGGAAAGTGTGTATGCTGAGCCTAGTCAAAAGTTAGGAAGCCGAACAAAATGATGCCTGTGTTGACCGTGCTTTGAAGTTCCTTCCCGGAGCTGGCGTAAGCAATAAATACACTGAATGAACAACGTTAATGGAGATTGTCTTAATTTGTAGAGACATATTGCAGATTCAGGCTGTCCTTGGCATCTGGTTGGCAATCCCTCCTTCCCAACTGCATAATAATAATAATGTACTTAAAGAATGCTTCCCCGATTGAAGGTTGGGAAATTTCACTTTCTCTCTTCCTTCCCTCTTTGCTATTTAGAGTAAATGGGATTTTAGATAGCATAGACCTCCTGCATGTCAAACCCTGCTATCTTCCCCTATTTAAAACCTTCCATTTGCTGAGTAACAGCTAGCATTGAAATTGTTGTTGTGTGCCTTCAAGTTGTTTCTGACTTATGGAGACCCTAAGGAGAACCTATCCTAGCGTTTTCTTGGCAAGCTTTGTTCAGAGGAGGTTTGCCATTGCTGACCCAAGGCTGAGAGAGTGTGACTTTGCCCAAGGCCATCCAGTGGGTTTCATGGCTGAGCAGGGATTCGAACCCTCATCTCCAGAGTCACAGCCCAACATTCAAACCACTAGTCCTGACTAAAGGAGACCCATAGCATCACTTGTATTTTCCACCCTGGCTCTCAGCATTGAATTAAATGGCAATAAATACCATTTATAGCCCAGTAAACAAATCGTATGATTCAGGTAACTTGCTTTTTGGAAGTTACTCTCCCACAGATTCTTCTCTCCCAATTGGGTCCACATCTCCTTCTTTCCACATCAGAAAGATGGCGAAACCTAAACGATGGTGAGACTTTTCTCCTTTTACCTGACTCTATCCATTAGTTAGAGTTCAAAGATATAGCCGCGTTAGTCTGTAGAATCAGTATGCAGGGAGAGCTTGTAGTATCTTTGAGACTAACTAAAGAAAGAAGTTGGCAGCATGAGTCTACTTCCTCAGATGCATTTGGTGCATCCTCTACTTCCTTCGATGCATCTGAGGAAGAAGACGAATGAGTCTACGAAAGCTCATGCTGCCAACTTCTTTCTTTCAGTTAGTCTCAAAGATATTCATTAGCTAGTTAAGATGTAGGCTCCTATGGACATGTAAACTTTCCATTAATTGCAAGCTACCTGTCTTGCTCAGTAGACTGGGACACATTTTTCCATGGAAGCTAAACCCTAGCTGGCTTAACTTTGATATTTCAATATTTTATTTCCTAACCAAAGGTTGATGATGATGCCTTTGGAAACTTGAAATCGCCCAACACTGACGAGGAGAACCCAGTCTCCCCAGTCCGGTTCAGCCCTGGCCTTTTGCTTTCTTTGCCATCATCCTGCTTTGCAAAATTAATGAGGTCTGCAAATATTAGCAACCCAGGAGACTTTCCTCCTGTTCATCTCAGGGTCCATTGGTGCTTCGCTTGCTGTTCTTTGAGATTCTAATTGGATTTAAGGATCTTTATTTTATTTTATTTTTTAGGTTTTAATTTTTTTTAAAAAAAAAATTGGTTTGTTTGTTTGCAAACCAGATGTAGGGTAGCTATCATTAGGCGAAATCCCAGCGCTCCCATCTTGGCTGTTAATTGAACGCTTCTGGGCACACAGGATTATATCATCACTTCCACCCATAGTCCTGGTTGCTTAGGTTGCTTCTTTTTGGACTACAGATCCCTATGCTGGAGGGAGGGGGGATTCTGGGAACTGTAGTCCAAAATTTTTTATTTTCCCCCTCCCAGGCGCTGCTGGAGAGTTAATGACTTCTTTTCTTGCTTTTGGAAAAGTATTCTGCTCAGGTTTGGAGACTGATGTGATGGGATCTGGGGACATAACACAACCGTCACAGGATCCTCAAGGGGCCCCAAGGGCCATCTGGGGTGCAGAAATAAGGCAGTTTGACACCACTTTAAATACTGTAGACCCATCCTGTGGAATCCTGGGATATGCAATTTTGCAAGGTCTTTAGACTTCTCTGCCAAAGGATGCTCTCACAAAACTACAAATCCCATGGTTCTGTATGATGGAGCCATTATAGTTCAAGTGGTATCCAACTGCATTATTTCTACAGTGTAGATGCACTCCCAGCCTTGTAAGAAAGGCAGGATATAATAAATAAAGATAAGGTAAGTAAGTAAGGTAGGACATGATTTGTTTCCCATTTTTTATTTATTAGAAAGTACCTATTATAGTAACATATTTTATCTCATCAATTTCAAATATATATATATATATATATTATATTATATTATATACAGTTGACTCCCCATGTACATCCAGTTTGTATTCAACTATTCACATCTTATTCTTATTGTCTTCACTTTAAATATAATAATTAACAGATCCTCTGTGTGCTATACCAACAACTTATATATTTCTGGTAATTTCTACTAGATTCTTAAATGAATCTTGTACAAAATTAAACTTCCCTTCTTACAATATTGCAATATTGGGGTCCAGTCTGGTAGGACATGATTTGACCGTCTTTTCTAAGGGAAAAACTTTACCTTTTACCTTTAAGTAAGTCTGGATTGGACAGATGTCTCTTTTTCTCATGGCTTCTCAGCATTCAGACCAAGAGAAAGAGTCTTGAGAGAAATCCCCACTGATGGGAAATTGGATTGAAATCTCAGACCATGAAATGGCTTTTGGATGAAGTGACCAGTGGAAGTTACCAAAAAAGAAAAAGAAGGACATGGAGAATGCAACAAGCACCAAAGAAAGGACCAGATGCACTGTGTCAAAAGTCCCAAATTACCATCCTGACACCATTTCTGACTTTTTTCAAAGAGAGAAATTGCTTGAACTAAAAAACCGGGCAATGTAGTACATAGGGTTGCAGAAAAGTTCTCAGCCTGACCAAGAAAGGAATGACCCAGAGCCACAAAACTTAGATGCAATTCCACATATTCATGCCAAAGTTTGCACATCCCTTCTCAAGTTTCTCTAACCCTTCCTCCCAAAAATGGGGATGTTGGTTACTGGAGTACCGCTCTGCTCCTGCTATCACCTCTGAAGCATGTGAACATTTCCTTATTTTTAAGGTCTGGAAACACGAAATAATCAGATGGAGCAAGATTTGGTGAATAGGGTGATGGTCTATATGCACTCAGTTCTTCTAAACACTCATCGACTTGTCTTGCAAAAAGAGAATTATCTACCGGTAGTTGTTTCTCCTTTTTCCCTGGACAGACTACAACATCTGTCCAGCTGGCATTCTCCCATCTCTTTCAACTGCTCACAAAAATATCTGCATTGCGGTTTGGGTAATTGCATTTATTTAAACCTTAACCGACTGCATAAATATTTGAATGCGCACGGTCACAGAGAGTGACCCGCTCTGCAACCGAGCAGATGTTCAGTCAACAGAAAATGGGTTTAGAAACAGGACACTGGCTTGACCATCACACCTGGAGAGACAGATGCCAAGGTCAAAGAAGCTCCCGTTTTTTGCAAGCAAGCACTGGACTGCACAAAGCTTTGGCCCTACTGGTTTGGGATAATGGGTGTTGCAGTCCAACATCTGCAGAAGGCACTAAGTGGCAGAGGGGAGGTTGCCTTCTCTTCCTTCTTCTGCAATATTTTGGGCATGTGAGGCCCAGAGCAATTTTCATTTCATCCTGGGACAGATGTTTCCGCACGGCAGCTTGGTTGCTTGACAGGTATCTTTGCAAAATTCCTTTAAATTCAAATTTGTATCCGCCTTCTCCTCAAGGCTCCCTTTGAATTATATATAGCCCCATCTCTCTTGAAGCATTCGCTGGAAAAACAAACTGCAGAAATGCATTCGGGATGAGGAGGAAAAGAGGAAGAGGCAAACGGAGAATTGCAAAAACACTGTCCCCCACAAAATGCATGGATGGAGAAGGAGAGTGCATCTGCAGAACACCATTATACCATTTTGATCCTGCTTTAACTGTCCTGGGATGTGTAGTTTAAGGAGGTGCTGAAAGGTCTCTGCTAGAGAGCTCTACTTCATTGCCCCAAACTACAGTTCCCAAAATACATTGGGCCCTTGGTATCCACTAAGTCTTGGTTCCAGGATTCTGAAGGATGGAGCCATGACAGTTAAAGCGGCATCAAACCGCGTTGTTTCTACAGTGTCGACGCATCCCTAGTTGCGCGTGAAAGGCGAAAAGAGGCTTCTGTCTGCTAAAATGGGAGATGCTTCAATGCCGGAGTGGAGTATGCAAACTTACAAGAGACACCATTCCACTTTGGTAGGCTTTGCCCACTTAGCAGCCAAGGCAAACACTTGATTTAAGCACAAAAGCACTCTTCTCCTTCTAGCATCCTTTTAGCTCAAGGTTTAGTGAGGAGAGGCAGAGTAAACTGGAGATTACTCCTCGGAAGCTGTGTGCAACCTCGCTTCAGCGCCTTAGAAATTTGCTCCGCCAAAAAAGGCTGCCGCGATCATAGGCTCAAGCGGCGCAAGGTGGGGGAATTTAATTCCCTTCTTTCTTGGAGTTGTCTCTTGATTTGCAAAGTGGAGGCTGATGCACAAAAAGTGGGGCTGTGGGCATCCCAAAATGCCTGGCATGGGAGACACAAGCATTTGCAAGATGAAAGAATGGGGGGCACTGAGCTGGACCAAGGGAATGGCAATAAAGGAGGCGGATGTGTGTCTCTCTGTGTGTCTCTAAACGTTGGGGATCTCGGAGTGAGAATTGCTCCTTTATTAAGGTTTATCTACACTCCTCTCCACAAAGTCCTGCTCCACAGCTTGGCCATGGTGGAGTGGGGATGCTGGGCTTTAGCAGCCATGCTAAACCTCTGGCAAATTCAACAGGAGACTCGGTAAGACTATTGCAACGCGCTCCGTCAGAAAGTGTTTAGAAGCTGCAGCAAATGCAAAATGGGGCAGCCGGATGGTTGTCGGTTGTGCATCCTTTAGAGAGCGCAGAATACCAGTCTTTCAAGAACTGCACTGGCTTCTCATTGGCTTCCAGGCTCAATTCAAGGAGCTGTTTTTGACCTTGTTGTTGCTGTTACTTGCCTTGGAGTCAATCTGGACCCATGGTGACCCTGTAGATCAGGGGTAGGCAACCTTTCCCCTTTAAGGGCCGAGGGACTTCAGCTCCCAGAATCCCAGGAGCTATTGGCCAACATGGGACTATTGGCCAACATGGCTGAGGCTTCTGGGAGCTGAAGTCCCTTGGCCCTTAAAGGGGAAAAAGGTTGCCTACCCCTGCTGTAGATGGACATCCCCAAGACCCCTGTCCTCCGTTGCTCTACTTAGGTCCTCTGCGTTCATACCTGTGATCTCCTTAACAGAGTCAGTCCATCTAACATGCGGTCTTCCTCTCTTTCTCCTACCTTCTAGCTTTCCTAGCATTATAATCTTTTCTAATGATTAATGCCCTCTCATGATGTGTCCAAAGCCTCCGTTTGGTCATCTTGGCTTCCAGGGAAATGTCTAGCTTAATCTGTTCCATTGGTTTGTCTTTTGGGCCATCCACAGTATCCTCAGCACCACATCTTGAATTAATTTATTTTCTTCCTATCCGCTTTCTTCACTGTCCAGCTCTCACATCCTTCCATGGTAATAGGGAATACAACGGCTTATACGATTCTAACTTTTGCACTCAGTTGTATATCTCTGATCTTTAGGATTTTCTCTAGTTCCTTTGACCTACAAAGCCCTAAACAGCTTGGGGTCAAGATATGTGAAACACTACCTCCTCCCTTATGAGCCTGCCTCTGCCATTCACATTGCTGTTGTTGTTGTTGTTGTTGTTGTTGTTGTTGTGTGCCTTGAAGTCATTTCCGACTTTCTCCACCACTGTTTTACAGATAAAAACCAGGACATGGGTGGCATGCAATATGAAAGTGTGGCCAAGGTGGTAAATGTTAGGAAGGAGGAAGGAGAGACAAGCTAGGAGAGGCTGCAGCAGTTTGCTTTTGCCCAAACCAACTGGGAAGGGCAAGATTTTGCCCCCTCTTCTCCGCTTCCTTTTTACTGAGTTAAATGAGTGCAAACTACTTTTGCAGTTTGAGTTTAGTTTGCAGCAAGTGAAGTAAACTGAGGACAAAAGGGGGAATTTGGAGGGAGGACAGAGAAACTGGGACATTTTAAAAGCATCTGAAAAAGTGGGAAGGTAGAGGATTAATTGGGGCTGTGGACAGTTGTATGGTTATGTATTGTTTTGATATGAAGCTTCTGGACTGGTGGCCAGTGAAGGATATGAACCTCCTACAAGTACAGGACCTGGAAAGCTGAGCTGGAGAGTAAAACTTCTAGGAACTAGATTCCTCTCTGGCCGCAACATTTCCTCGCCTGTTATTTTGGGGTATCATTAAATGGCAATGTGGAGAACTGCAGCAGTAATTTTAGAAATAAATAAATAAAGTGCATTCTGGGTACCAAGGAGGAAAGCGGAAGCCACTGTGCAGTTAATTACTGGCAATTATTTGACTCTGACTTCCCAAAGTACTGTCAAGAGGCTAATATGTACCAGTTCTGCAAACCTCATTAGCACCGCAGGAGCAACAACATTAGACTGCAGAGGATGACGTCGGGGGTTGTTGCTTTTAGAAACAAATACAAACAAATATAGGATATCCAAAGGAAATATATATATATATATATATATATATATATGAAGGAGGAAACTACAGAAGTTCCAAAGTGGAGATAATTTTTTAAACTGAGTTGAGGCCCAAAGGTTGGATATATAGTATTAGGGGAAAATGGCTTGCATCTTGAGTATTGGTTGTCACTTTTAACACTGTACGGAAAGTGAAACAGCTGAATCCACAAACTCCAATCCATCAACAATGAGTTGAACAGAGACAATGGCTTCCTGGCACATTTCTTGTTGCATGTCTCCAAGTCATTTCTGACTCATGGTGACCCTAAGGCAACCCTATCATGGGGTTTCCTTGGCAGGATTTGTTCAGAGGAGGTGTGCCATAGCCTTCCTCTGAGGCTGAGAGTGTGTGACTTGCCCAAGGTAACCCAGCCGAACCCTCATCTCCAGACTCATAGTCCAACACTCAAACCACTATGCCACCCTGGCTCTCCTGGCACATTATGCATATTATAACCCTGGTTAAGACCCCAACCTCATGAGGACCAGTTTCTGACATCTCCTTTCTGGTTCCCAGTCTGCATATTCCACACTCCACAGCTCCTTCAGCCATTCCTATGGACCTCTACCTGCCCTGGCCCCAGGAGACATCTTTCCTCCTGCCTTCGTCTGCCAATGACCACAGTTAAAACTAAACTTGTCACCTCTTCCCCTCATGCCCACAAGTTTTGCATTTCTATGACTATTCATACAGTTGGACTATCAAGGTCCTTCCTGGGCACCAGTTCCCAACCTTTGGATACTCAGCCACCATTGCCTACATTCAAGATCCTCAGTTGGAGGGTGCCAAACTTCATTAACATTTGCAGAGAGACAAATTGTTCCGTCTGAAATTAATTCCAGCCAACAGACGACCCCCCCCCCCAGCCCACTAAGATGGCAGCAAGGGAGCCCTCATCCATCACCCTTTTGGAAAGAGCCCAAAATGAGGTTGGTGGAAGTCTTAAGGGAAGGCGGAGGCGGAGAGATATTACACCCCAAGGGAAGATATTCTTTTTAATCACACTTCTTGTAAACCAACAAACAACTTGTGTACGTTGTTGGAACCATTAATGCAAGATGGCTAAAGGAATGGGAAAAAATCTCAAGCAGAGGAAGGAAGGAAGGAAGGAAGGAAGGAGAAAGCAAGGAGAAGGTAGAAAGAATGGGGAGGAAGGATGAAAATGGGAAGGATTGGGAAAAACAAAGAAAAACATAATAATTTCTCCATAAAGTACATCACTATTTATACAGGGCTGTAAATTCTATGTCCCTCAGAGGTTGTTGGACTGCAGATTCCATCATGTCTTGCTAACATGGCCAATGCTGAGGAATGCTGGGACCTGTAATCCAATAACTTTTGGAGGGCTGACTATGATAATGTTGTTGTTGTTGTTGTTGTTGTTGTGTGTTTTCAAATCGTTTCCAACTGATGGCAATCCTATCACAGGCTTTTCTTGGCAAGCTTTCTTCAGAGGGGGTTTGACACTGCCATCCTATGAGGCTGAGAGAGTGTGACTTGCCCGAGGTCACCCAGTGGGTTTACATGGCCAAGCAGGAATTACTGCAATTACCAGCCCTGATTTATGAATTACAAGACGAGTCTCCCTTTATCTGAAAAGCTTGGGACCAGAAGCATTTTGGATTCTGGATTTAATTTTTTTAATTTTGTTTGGATTTTAGAATGTCTTTATTTGCATAGACATGCACCATGAGATGACCTTAGAGATGGGACCCAAGTCTAAAAACACAAAATCCATGGATGCTTCATATACACCCTACACACATAATCTGAAGGCAATGTTATACACAATATCTTTAAATCATTTTGTGCAAATTTTGTGTGCATTGAACCATCCGAAGGCTACTTTCCCCATTGTCCAGCCTTGGCTACCCAAATAAAGTTCTCCATGGACTCCTTCTACCATCAAGAAAGTTCAACTTCCATTCCTTGGTCGACTGCCGACTGCTGCATTTAATAAAAAGCCGACATGGCTCAAGTCCAAAGGAAAGGCAATTATTAATCCGGCGACCTTTCCAAAAGCCAGTAAGTGGAATGATTCGTGGGAAGAGGGCTGGCTATGGAGGTGAGGGGCAGATAAGCCGGCCTTCTTAATCACTTTGCTCAAAGCCCTAAGATAAATCAATGCAAACTTTCTAGAGCGGTGGAAATGTCCCCTGGAACTCTGTTCGTATAATCCTTCTCTGTTATAATCCCCAAAAGATCATAATTTCCCTTCTTAGAAGCCTGGAATTACAGATATCCAGCCTGAAGAACCATGTATTTGGTCCAGTTAAACCCAAATCTTTTGCAAACATCATCAAAATGTACTCAAAGGTACTTTAATATAACATCGTAATAGTGGTTTGGTCATTGGACGATGACTCTGGAGACCAGAGTTAGATACCCAGTTTGGCCATGAAACCCACTGGGTGACCTTGGGCAAGTCACACTCTCTCATCCTTTGTTCCTCTAGAGGAGTGATTGCCAACCTTTGGTCCTCCAGATGTTTTGGACTTCAGCTCCCAGAATTCCTGACTCTTGGCCAAGCCAGCTGGGGCTCCTGGGAGTTGAAGTCCAAGACACCTGGAGAACCTACCTTTGGAAACTGCTGCTCCAGAAGAGTGATTCCCAATGTTTGGTGCTCCAGATGTTTTGGACTTCAGATCCCAGAATTTCTGACTGCTGGCCAAACTGGCTGGGGCTTCTGGGACTTGAAGTCCAAAACACATGGAAGAGCAAAGTTTGGGAATCACTGCAAGTTTAGAGGTGGGTGGAGGACTTTAAACCCCAAGAAGGCCCACCTTCCCTAACCAAAGGCCAAGGATTCTGAGAAATGAAGTCCAAAACATCAAGACAGCCAAAGCTTGAGCACCAAACAAGAGGCAGACAGATGGTGCATCCAGACCATGGCCCTAATCGGAAGACGTTGCATGGAGATTAAAAACAGCACCTGATGTAGCGATGCGGATGCGATGTTGGTGTCGGTGGAGGGGTTTATTTTTTAATTTTTTAGTGCTGCATTATTTATAGAGTCTGTGCAGAAACCTGGCATCTTGGCACTGCACAGACAGTGTGACAACAGCTCCTCGCAAACATATGGTCTCCTCTGAGGGCTCTTTTTCTTCCCTTTCTCACCGCCGATCAGAGCAAGGCTTCTCTGTCATAACAAAAGGCACCCAGAGGCTCCGAAAAAGAAGACGGAGCAGCTTGGCTCACATGCCATCCTGAACCAGGCAGCAGACAGAGTCTGCAGGGCAAAAATGCCAGCAAGCAAAAGGGTAGGAAAGGATCCCTAGCAGAGAAACAGAGGGAAGAAGAGCTGGTGGCAATGGGGATGATGTTGACTTCTCTCTCCAGACCTGAGCTGCTGCATCAAAGCCATGGAAAAGGAAGAGGAGAATCTGAGTGGCAGGAGGAAAATCCATCCCAACATGTGTAGTTGTTCTTCTTGTGTGCCTTCAAGTCCTTTCTGACTTACGGCGACTCTAAGGTGACCCTATCATGGGGTTTTCTTGGCAAGATTGGTTCAGAGGAGGTTTGCCATGGCCTTCCCCTGAGGCTGAGAGAGTGTGACTTGCCTAAATCTCCAATTGCTTTTTCTCCTCTTTGGTTTGTAACATCTTGCCTGATGAAGAAGAAGAAGCCAGTGGAGCTTCGAAAGCTTGCAACAAGTGTATTGTGCATTTTGGTTGGCCAATAAAGGTATCACAGTTTGGTGGATTTTTGTTTGAATCCCCTCGATCTAGACACTGTACTTCCATTGATGCAATCTACAATCACACTGACTTTTTAAACAATTGCTAAAACACTCTTGGCACAACTCTGCAGTGAACAGTCTAACTAGGCAGCAGCCCCAGACAAGAAAGGAGCCCACTTCTACTACCGTGTTTCCCCAAAAATAAGACATACCCATATAATAAGCCTTAGCAGGATTTGTAACCATTTCTACAATATAAGCCATACCCCGAAAATAAGACATAGGGCTGATGCAGACGGCCAAGAAGGGGCAGCTTTTCTGGGTCGCTCCTGGGAGTGGCGGATCGGGGCTGCGGCAACCACACGCCATGGCCCCGATCCTCCTTTTTGCCTCCCCCAAAAGAGCAGCTCAAAGGGCCGCTCCTTTTGGGGGTGTTAAAAAGCCGGCCTAAGAGCCGCGGTGGTGGCTCAAAGGGCCACCCCCAAAAGTTGCATCCCTTTAAGCCGCTCTTTTGGGGGCGGTAAAAAGGAGGATGGCCGTGCGGCATCCGGACGGCATTGGGATGGAGTCGGAGTGGCCGGCGTGCGGCTGTCCCATCCCAACTTCACCCCCAGGCTGGCCCTTTGTGCCAGTCTGCATCGACCCTAAGACATCCCCTGAAAATAAGCCATAGTGTGTCTTCTTGAGGAAAAATAAATATAAGACAGTGCCTTATTTTCAGGGAGACACGGTCGCTTCTGCCTTGCCCAGAAAGTCATTTGCTGCCGCAAGTAGCTCCGAAGGGGGCAAGCATCTATCATCCCGCAAGCGCTGATTTATGTATTTATTCCCTGAGCCAGTTCTACATTTGCACATAGCAGCTATAAATACATACACAGAATACTTATTACCAAAAGAAAAATGTAAGAAAACTCCCAGCTCTGTCAAGCAATAGGTAAAATTTGGGGGAAGGAGTTGGGAGCCGATCCTCTCCCGGAGACTTTTACGTAACTCTTTCTGGAAGGAGCAACAGGAATTCTTCACCACTTCCAAAAACTGGACCCCAAAATTGAACGGCAAAAGAGCCCCACAAGCTATGGAGCCAAATGTCCAGAGGTAACTTGAAGGCACAGACATGCTCACACAATTCCTGATTCAAGAGTTACATTTTTCAGCAGGACTTTTGAGAATTGAACACTGTCCTTCAGGCAGCATTTGGATTTTATGGATTGCACAGACATTGGTCAGCATGGTGGCTTAAAAGGGTGATTAGACAAATTCCCGGACACAACATCTATCGTGACAATGACCTAAATGAAACCTGAAGCAGTTTGCCCTTGAGTCTCATCTGATTTTAATTTATTGATTGATTTCATTTGCTTTTGCTTTTGCAAACTAAGCCAGGTCAAGCCTGGCTTGGAGAGGAGATCATTCGGGATTTCCAGACTGGGCTAGGAAAGAATCCTGCCTTGAATCCTTGGAGCGAATCAGGTCAGATAGGACAACACTGGTCTCTCTGGATCCCAAGGAGCCTGCGTCTGCAACTTGAACCCAGGTTTTCTACACCCAAGCGCAATTCCTTGCCCCTTCGGCAAGACTGACCACCCTTTGTCACAACACTGGCAGGCAGGAGCCACAGGGGCTGCATCCACACTGCAGAATTAATGCAGTTTGACACTGCTTTAAATGCCGCGGCTCAGTGCAATGGAATCCTGGGAATTGTAGTTTTGCAAGGCATCTAGCCTTCTCTGCCAGAGAGCTCTGGGACCACAGCAAACTACAAATCCCAGGATTCCACAGCATGGAGCCACGACAGTGAAAGCAATGTCAGGCTGCATTATTTCTGCAGTGCAGAGGTACAGCTTTGGTTTCAATGCCTATATGTTTTTAATTGTAATCTTTTTCATGCATAAGCTGGCTTGAGACCCAGTCTTGGGGAAAAGGCAGAAGATGATGATGATGATGATGATGATGATGATGATGGAGGAGGAGAAGGAGGAGACTGATGTTATTGTTGTCTACCCCTGGTCTTACTCATCAAAAAGTGATCAAGAAGCTATCCAACGTGCTGAACGATAGATATCCCTAAATAGGTCTTAGCACCTTGGATAGCAAACCTTTAAAGCAAGGCATGGGTTCCCTGACCCACAGAGCATGCCTACCCTATTGCAAGAGAGAGAAGGTAGCATCCTTGGTGCCCCCCTTGCAACCCAGATTTGCCACATTTCCCAGCCTTGTAAACAACTCATTATCAGGATGCAAATCAGGAGACCCACACGCCACCCTGCAAGCTGTGTACGCACCTGAGCTTCTTTTTATTCCTTGTTTGTTCTCCCAGACAAAAATCCCTTTTTGTCAAACCCCCCCCCCCAAAAAAAAAGACAACCCAAACAGCCTGTGCCTAAATGAGGCCCCTTTGGAAACCGAGATGAGGAGAAGCAAAGACAGAAATGCATGTGGGGAAGGGAGAGCGATCCATAATTCACAAGGCCATGTGGCTCCGGAGAGGAAAAGGAAAAGCAGACTCATTTATTTCCAAATCCCACCTTTCCCCCAAAGGGACAAACACAGAGTCTGACAAGAAAAAGAGGCCAAGAGTGGATATTTTTATTTTTTATTTCTTGCAATTTTAATCCTGACTGCAAAACTCTCCTTGCCAGAGCAACCAGACCAATTTTCCAGCACCTTGAAAGGAGTCCAATACAAGCATGCACATGATATTAGATAATATTAGTTTTTGACCCTCTCAGTGCAGAGAGTGGCAGCAATTTTGGAGTGCCAAGGGATTAAACAAAACGCCTCAACATGACTTTTCCCTTCCATTGATGCCACTATAAAGTCCGTCAGGAACCAAGTTCAGGAACGTAGGCTTCAATGGCTAAAACTCAGCAAACCTTTCTTCAGTAACTATAGATCCAGCCCAGAGACATTCATGCCCAGAACTAAACAGCGAGCGTTAACATTGCCTAAGTAAACTGTGAACATTTGCAAAACCACAGTGGGCTGAATTCGCATTTGTTACAATTAATAAACCCTTTTGCCCTTCTCATTCTCATACTGCCCCTTCTTTGTTGTTCCTTTTCACAGGCTTGAATGGTACCTGCCTTCCCTTCAGCATTATGCAGATGAAATTGCCATCTCTTTGCAACCGCTGTATCGACTGGAAAATAACCCATCGCATAACCCTTCAAATATTTTAGGGCAGGAAAGGTGCATTTGCAACTCCTGACAGCCACAAGACCTGGATTCACTGGGAACTGAGCACCAAAGTCCACATTATGGGAAAACATGGGAACGATAAATGCTAAAAACATCACTCTTGGGCTCCACTTTTCCTAGGAGAAGTGACCAAAGCAAGCAGGAGGATAAGAGGGGAAAGCAGTGAAACAGAAGCATCACAAGATCCCATTGAGACTGTCAATTTCTCTAGGCAGCAAAGTGTTCTGTTTAAGGTAAGGAAAAGGAACAGACAGAGAGAAAACCAGATGGGTTCCAGGTCATACGTGGCATTTCACCCAAAGCGCAAGCATGGTCCGATCAGTCCAAGGTCCAAACCCCAAAAACAGTCCTAAACAGGGTCCAAAACCCAATAAGGAAAGGATAATCCAAGGAACATGCCCTACGTCTACAGATCCACAAAGCCAGTTATATGGGGAAAGGTTGCATACAGGCAGGATAGGAATAAAGATATAATAATAGTAACGACAGCAATAACAACAATATTAGTAGTAGTAGTAGAGCCAGCATGGCATGGTGGTTTGAGCACTGGATTATGACTCTAGAGACCAGGGTTCAATTCCCAGCTTGGCCATGGAAACCCACTGGGTGACCTTGGGCGAGTCACACACTCTCAGCCTCAGGGGAAGGCCATGGCAAACCTCCTCTGAACAAATCTTGCCAAGAAAACCCATGATGGGGTCACCTTGGGGTTGGCCTAAGTCAGAAACAACACGAAGGCAGACAACAACTACAAACAATAGTAATAATATTAGTTGCTGCTGTTGTTACTATTATTATTGCTATTATCACCATCATCTACAGCAGTCTCACGCACCCACCGCACTCTGTAAAGCAAAATGTCTTCCTTTATATAATCCAATGAACAAAATAATCCAATAAACTCAAAATATCCCATTTGTGTGTGTATATCTCTTAGGTATGCACAAACTGTCCTAACATGGGAGAGAGTTGGTTGGACCGGTTCCTCTCCAGAGGAAGACAAAATTAAGAGCTTTGCATCCTCTTAGCAAGGAACCGAAGCAAGCAAGCAAGCAAGGGCTCTGCGTCTCCCGAGCGGCAAGAGGAACGCCGAGAGATGGCAGTGCCATCCTCTTCGCACTCGCAAGGAACCGGATGCCCGGCGTCTGTTCTTCGCTTGCGTGATTTCGCCTTGCTGCGAAGAACAGGCGCCAGGAAGCGCCGATCAAAACTGTTGGACTCGGATGGAACACGGCCACCCACTTCAGCGGCAGCAGCAGCATCTCATTAGGAAGGAAGGCGCCTGCTGCCCAACGCGCCAGGCAACCAAAGAATGGTTCCAAGAGAAATCTCACACCTTCCGTCCTCCTCCTCGTGTTAGAGCAAATCGCGTGAATCATCTACGCCAGAGAAGCCAACCAGGCCTGCCATCCATAGCTATAGGCAGCAGCAGCAGCAGCAGGATCTTTCGGGGTAAAGGAGGTTCAGGGAAGCCAATGGGGTCCCTTCGATTGGGAAGATCTCCTGCACAGCAGCTCTTCTGCAAAAGCACAGCAGCCACCCCAGTTTGCTTCTACGGGGCTTGCAGAAATGTTCATCCAAATAATAATAAGAAGAAGAACCTCCTGTTTCTGTTTGACCATGGAAAGGACTGACTCAGAAAGTGGCAGACACTCCATCTTCAGAAGGCTTTAGACAGAGGTTGGATGGGCATCTTTCAGGAGTGCTTTAGTGGTCTCTTCCTGTATAGCAGAACGGGGTTGGACTATATGACCCTTGGGGTCCCTCTAAGACTCTAGGATTCCAAGCTATAGGATCATAGATTCATACAGCTGGAGGGGCGATCCCATCCAACCCATTTCTGCCATGCAGGAAGGCATAAGCAAAGTCTACTGTGCCCTTTAGCTAAATGGGCTCACAACACAACAAAATGTGGGGGGAAATTGGACGGCGGGGGGGGGGGGGTTGAATACTTCTTCAAGGCTTTGGATGCAGGAGTGGTTCCAGCTGGTCTATGCCCCATATCAGTTCAGTGCAAAGCGGTGAGAGATCTGGGTTAGAAAACCAACAACATCCCCATAACACTTGCAGAGCAAAAGGGGCATTTTGCCCACCGGCTCCATTCAGCTTTGCCAACCTGGTGCCAACCATAGGCCCATAATGGCTCCATGCGCCTTCCAAAACCCCTCCAGGGAAATAAAAAGAGTATCAGCCCATTGCACAGAAGATGAATAGAAAGTAGCACCTACCACAGAGAGAGAAAGAGAGCATGCAAGCGGGAAAACAAAGAAAGCAAGGAACAGGCTGGTCATAAAAATGTTAACTGGAAGGAGACAAAAGCACCCTGTAACCGCGATATTCTTTCTACCTTCCCCTCTGAGTTTGCAGCTTGCAGGACTCAACCTCTGTGGATTCATTATAGGAGAAAAAAGAAAGGCTGAATTTTCATGAATGCTAATGTCCGGACCACACGCTACCAAAATGTCAAGATACGGTTTAATTAAAGTTCCCGGCTTTGATCCTTTTGAAGTTCCTCCATAAACAGAGCCAGGTATGCCTTTCCATAGAATGACAGGACAAGGCGGTTATTCACCAGCGGATTTACCAAAAGAGCCTTGAGAATCGTGGAGATTTCTAAGGTTGCATCCGCATTGCAGAAATGATCCAGTTTGACACTGCTTTAATGGCCATACGATGAAATCCTGGGATTTGTAAACCCTACATTGCATAGTGGCTTGAGTGCTGGACTCTGAAGACCAGGTTTGATTCCTGGTTCAGGTATGAAACCCACTGGGTGACAGGGCCTGGGCAAGTCACACTCTCTCAGCCTCAGGGGAAGGCAATGTCAAACCTCCTCTGAACAAATCTTGCCAAGAAAACCTCCATTGTGGGAGAAAGGCAAGATATAAATCCTTGAAATAAATAAATAAAATAAATATGACAGATTGACTGCCTTAGGATCACCGTAACTTGGAAAGAACTTCAAGGCATACAGCAACAACAAGTGGCACTAGAGCTCTCTGACGGAGGAGGCTCATTGTCTCCCAAAACTACAATTCCCAGGATTCCATGGTCCTGAGCCATGGCGGTTAAAGCGGTGTCAAACTGGATTATTTCTGCACTGTGGCTGCAACCTAAAAGAGCGGTTTTCTTCCCCTTTCTTGCTACCCCAAGAGGCTGTAAGCACCGCAGGGAGGCATTAAAGAGGAACAAATTCATCTTCTCCTGGCACACGGCGTCCTGCGCCGCGAAGGACGGCTAATGACTGGAAACTGGACTCAGTGCCTTGAGATGGAAGCATGCCACAAAATACGAAGAAAGGTCAGATTTGCACCTGTGTAAAAAGACCAGGCAGCGTGCCAAGCAATTGGAATTAGTTGCCAAGCTAGTTTCCTGGCACGGAGGAAGACATCTGCTAATTCGTTATTTCCCGTTAAATGATCTTTTTCCCCTCCCCAATTTAACGCGACATGAGCTTTTAGCTTTGCATCTGCTGCCGCATGGATTTTTGCACACTGTCGATGTTTAATTTCTAAAAACCTGATGGAGCAGCACTGAGAAGATGGCACTGGTTCTTCTTTTCAAGGATCCTTCCTTTCCTTCCCTCTCTTCCCTGCACACAAAATGGCTCTCTTGCTTTTATCGTTCCGAGGCCAACAAAGCCGCCTTCCATTCAACGGCAAGAAGAAATGCAAGGAAGAGAAATGATTAACACAGAATCTTAAGACCACAAGGACCACCTATTCCAACCCCCTGCCATGCAGGAATACACAACTAAAGCACTCCTGAAGATGTTATTTTATCCTCGCAAGATTCAAGGGAATAGAACAGGCTGCCAAGTGAACCATGGAGGACATTTGAGATAACAGGACCTGGTGGCCATCAAAGCAGACAAACTGTGCTCCAGGTAGATTGCCTCCTGTACCTAAAACATCCTGTCCCCATTATGAATATGGCAGGCCCCGTGGATACCAAAATCCGTGGATACTCAAGTCCCATTAAATACAGCGGCATAGTAAAATTGGCCTCTATAAAATGGCCAAAACAAAGTTTACTTTTTGGAATTTATAATATTTTTTTTTGGGGGGGGGGGAACATATTTTCAAGCTGTGGGTGCTTAAATCCATGCTTAAACAATCCATGGATACAGAGGGTCAACACACACGCACGCACACACACAACAGCAACAAACTGTTGAAATTTGGAGCGTGCGCTGAATTGCAAGACACACAAAGGTCTGCTGCCAAAAGCACAGCTCTTTCCAAATTTCGGGAGGGGGCCATGAACAGCCAAGCCTGCTATTTTCCTGCCAAAAGCCTCCTTGACTTAAAGGAATGAGTGGCACACAAAAGATCACCCAGCCTCCAGAGCTGTCAAACTCTGCACTAAGCGTGACTTTATAGGAAAATGTGGGATCTTTTTTATTTTATTTTTGCAAGGAAAAAAAACCTAAGGGGGAAAGTAGCACACAACTTTTATTTCCTTTTCTGCAAAGTTAGCAGAGCAAATGAGAGCTCTGCATCTTCCTCCTCCTCCTCCCAATCAATCTGGTATCCTTTGCTTGGATCCGCAAGGATGGCTTGAATTTATGTCTGGGGAAGAGTGTCTCTCTGGATGTATTTGCACTGCAAAAATAATACAGTTTGACACCACTTTAATTGCCATGGGTCCGTGCTGGGGTCTGTAGTTTAGTGAGACAGTTTGCCTTTTCTGTCAGAGAGCTCTGGTGCCACAACAAACTACAAATCCCAAAATCCCATCGCATGGAGCCATGGTAGCTAAAGCAGTGTTGAACTGCATTAATTCTGCAGTACAGATGCAACCACGGTCTCACCATCCTTATAGATACTGATCTGGTGGAAACACCCCAATCCAGACCATTTACAACCATCTCCAACCCAGTGCTTTCCCAGTATGTGTTGAAGTACGACTTGCACCATCCCCAGCCAGCATGGGGATGATGGAAGGTGTTGTCCAGTCTTAATTCTGCAGTACAGATGCTACCAGTCTCACCATCCTCATAGATAGAGATCTGGTGGAAATACCCCCAATCCAGACCATTTACAACCATCTCTAACCCAGTGCTAGTATGTGTTGAAGTACGACTTGCACCATCCCCAGCCAGCATGGGGATGATGGAAGGTGTTGTCCAACCTATCTGATAGGAACCTAGTTGGAAAACTTTGATCTTTGCTTGCCCTGGAGATGGCAATCTGCCTTTCCATTTAATGTTATTGTGTAAAGCATCACCGTACTTTGAAAGGACAGTATAAAACAAACCATTATGAGGGTCAGAATAAAAGATGGCCACTTTCCGCATTACATCCCTCACTAATCACATTCAGGGTTTCATTTTGGAAACCCACCAGAAGCCGGAGAGATGCAGAGAACAAAACGGCCCCTTTGGAAACCCAGGGAATGGAAATGCAGACCTTTGCAAAAGGTGTTGCTGCCGCCGCCGCTGCTGCTGCTGCTGCATTTCTCTTGGTACAGGTGAGTCAATAAGGCATCGTCTAATTAAAGAATGAATCATAATTAAAAATTCACCCTTCCAAATGCTCTGCAGCACCTAAGGGAAGAAGAAGATCGCTGCGACCCAAATCGACGAGCCAATGATTGCAAAAGCAAAAACGAAGTGATGGGAAAATAAAGGTTTATAGAGATCATTTGGCACTGATCACAGCTTTTGTTTCATTTCCAGAAATGTGTGAGTGTGCGTCCTTAAGTCGCCTGTTGTCTTATGGAGGACCGGATGAATTTCACAGGGTTTTCTTAAGCAAGGAAGAGGGTTTGCAGAAGATAAAGCTAGCTTGCGTTGTGTTGCTCCAAAGACTAGAACAAGAACCAATGGATTCAAACGACAAGAAAAACATGTGTGTTTGTGTGCCTTCAGGTCTCCTGTTGACTTATAGCAACCTCATACGTTTCATAGGGTTTTCTTTGTTGTTGCTATTGTGGTTGCTGTTGTTGTTGTGTGCCTTCAAGTCATTTCTGACTGAAGGTGAACCTGTGTGTTGCATGCTGTTTGCCTTCAAATCGTTTCCAAGACTTATTATGGTGACCCTATGACATGGTTTTCTTGGCAAGTTTCATCAGAAGTGGTTTGCCATTGCCATCCACTGAGGCTGAGAGAGTGTGACTTGCCCAAAGTCACCCAATGGGTTTTCACATCCGAGCCTAGATTTGAACTCTGGTCCCCAGAGTCGTAGTACAACCTTCAAACCACTATGCCACGCTGGCTTCTCATAAAACCACATTAGAAATAATTCAAATCTTTCCTTTCTTTTTTCCCTCCCTCCTTTATAATTTTTTCTTTTTCTTGTTTGCTTTAAACCCGCAGCGCAAACCAAAAGCTTCACGTGGAATAAAGCTGCGCGGCATTTGTCCTCCAAGTCCCTCGCTTGTACCAACTCTGTGCAATGTACTTAAATGGTTGCTATAGAGATGCCGAGGTAAGCAAAGATTAAAATGGAGAAAAAGAAAGAAAGAAAGAAAGAAAGAAAGAAGAGCCTCCCATCTTGCCAGCGTGGCATTTGAGCTGGATGCCAAGGACAGGACGGCAGAGAGACGTAGGGCACCTGAGCAATGAGAAGAGGAGCTTTTGAATGCAAAGGCCTGTTATGTCGAGAGCTTTAGTACAGCTTTAAGTCTACAAGGAAGACATTGATAATAAAGATTGTCCATGTTGTTGTTGCTGTTGTTGTTGTGCGCCTTCCAAGTCGTTTCCAACTGATGGCAACCCTCGTGCAAACCGATCATGAGGTTTTCTTAGCAAATTTCCTCAGAGGTGGTTTGCCTTTGCCATCCTCATAAATCTCCTAGGTGTGAATGTCCTGCTTTGCAGCTCCTAAACCTGGCCTTTTTGATTTGCAAATGGTTGTAAATGCAGATGTGACTCTTTTTGGAGTGCTCTCTTGGAGCTCATGGGGATGAAGGCTCCTTCCAGCTTAGGGCTATAACAGAGACCCAAAGGGGTCTTTATATCAAACCAATCATCGTAACAAAACTTTCCCCCCCAAACCTTATTTTCTGTCCCTGCCAAAATTTATGCAGAACAATGAAAAGGGGGGAAAAGAGAGAGACCAGACGCGGCTATCCAAAATGTGGGATGCAAGCATGTTCAGAAGAAGATGATGATGATGATGATGATGATGATGATGATGATGGTCACAGAGGGAGAGCCAAAGAAAAGATTACAGCTTGCTGGAAGAAGTTTCAGCTCTTAGGCAAATTGGCTGCTGGTTTCTTAAAAGCCTTGCCACCTTTTCTTCCTTTTATTTTCCTCCAGGCGTTAATTTGGTGCTCAGCCGAGGCTAAAAATACCCCTGTTTCTCTCTTAGACAGATAAAGGTTGGATGAATGATGCTACTCTCCTTTGGAAATGGGATTACTCAACACGGCGAGACGTGGGAAGCCAAATCCCACGTGCGGCTGGAGACTGTGCCTGGCACAGACGGACGAGGACATTCGGATTTCGTCTCCCTCCTCCCCGGCTGGACCTCTCCGTCTCAAAACTGGGGGAAAGAAGTAACAGAGGGATGGTCCCTTCACCCTAAAACTACAGACCACCATCACCACTCTCTGATTTCACACAGAATGGGGTCAGATTGGATGACTCTTGGGGTCTCTTCCAACTCTTACAATTCGACGGTTGCATTTCAGGTTGATTTCAGGAAGGCATTAGCCCACCTTTGGGACCTCACAGCACCTCTCCCTCACCATCACCCACATTTTCCTTCTTTCTTTCCTAATTTTTATTGAAAGGAATGTAAGTTAAAATTGAACAGAACGGAAAATTTACAGACAGTAACAAAATACACCGTGAGCCAGCACGGAGTAGGGGTTTAAGCATTATTAAACTATGACTCTGGAGACCAAGGTTCGATTCCCAGCTTGGCCATGAACCCCTCTGGGAGACCTTGAGCAAGTCACACACTCTCAGCCTCAGGGAAGGCCATGGCAAATCTTCTCTGAACAAGCCAAATAACAAGATAGGATTGCCATAAGTCATAAACAACTTGAGGGTACACAACACATCCATACTCACCAACAAAATGTGCAATACAGCTTGAGTCTCCCTTATCCGAAATGTTTGGGATCAAAAGTGTTTTCCCCCAATCCGGACCCCCAAGGGTTTGCAAAATCTGAAGTGGGCCTCTGGTTTTGTTTCGAGAAAGAGGGCATAACCCCTTAGAAGCCTCATGATTTTTAGGCTGTCCTGGACTTTCCCATCTCCTATGCCCCCAAATTCTCACTGAAAAACAAACATTTCCGCTCCAGAAGTGGAGATTCTCTTTTAATTCAAGGCACAGCCCTCTTGGATTTCCTTTTGCCCAGAGAGTTTGCAAAATCTGAAGTGAGTCTCTGGTTTTGTTTTGAGGAAGGGATGGCATAGACCCTATAAGCCCCAAACTGTCCTTGTGTTTCCTTTTTCCCAGAGGGTTTTGCAAAATCTGAACTAAGGCTCTGGTTTTGTTTCAAGGAAGGGGTGGCATAGACCCCTAGAAGCCCCAAACTGTCCTGTGAAACTCTGAAGCTTCCTCATCCCTGGTTTAAAGAATAAGGGAGACGTAGCACCACCATGGATCCTTATGGTTAAAGACGGGGGATATTAAGGAAACCTGGGGTGGGTGCGATGGTTGGAAAGGGGATAGACGTCCAGGCCAAAAAACAAGGATCTGGTAGCCACCATGTTGAGTCAAACTCCTTGGGAGGCTGGTCTATATCTGCATATCTGTTTTGCTCTGTTTCGTTTCTTTCCAATCCAAGAGTCTCTAATTATCCATTCCTGTGACCCGCTCAGAGAACTGTGACAGGAGAAGCTATAAATAATCCATAAACTTGCATTGAATAAAAAGAGAAGTTCTCTGGCGAGGGCCCATCCCGCCCGAGAAACGCCTCTGCAAAATGACCAAACCCGCCTCCGTTTCCAAGGATGATGATTATTTTCCTTGCAATCACATGCAGAGACAGAAGGGCTGCAATCCATCTCATGCACATGCAAGAAACCTTTCCAAGACTGTCATGCCACCCTTCGCTCTTCTAGGTTGCAAAGTTTGCAGGAGGTAAACAACCGCTCGATTTTTACACCTGCAGTTTTCGTAGAAATGGTGGGTACCGAGCCCCTGAATGGACATGCACCTGCATCGGTTATTTGGAAGCAGACGAGCAAAATGTCCTGCTGCCCCTTTCCCATTCCCCATCTCAAGCTCTTCAAGTTTCCAAGAGGCTCAGTTCTCTGGTCCATCTTGCAAACAAAGAACCCAAATCTTTAAACCGTGTTTTTCATTTGGCGCTGG
Organism: Phrynosoma blainvillii; assembly: GCA_026167975.1. Taxonomy (NCBI): domain Eukaryota; kingdom Metazoa; phylum Chordata; class Lepidosauria; order Squamata; family Phrynosomatidae; genus Phrynosoma; species Phrynosoma blainvillii. The sequence goes on from JANUYF010000012.1 coordinate 1,214,696, forward strand.
AACGACAGCAATAGAGACGCCAGTTGGACTCCAAAAAGGAGAGTATTCTGTAACTGGGGTGTCCCTGAAGAGAAGGCCCTGCGGATGGCTTCCATGGCAGTGAATCCATTCTGGGTTTTAGTCCAAACACTGAAGGAACTATCCAAGGTGCTGAAACATACATTCAAGACATCAGCACTTTGGCTATCTCCTTTAAAGGTGAGACTAAAACCCAGATCCAATTCACCATTCCCATGCATGGTGTAGTGGCTTGAGTGTTGGATGATGACTCTAGAGACTGGAGTTTGATTCCCAGTTTAGCCATGGAAACCCACTTGGTGACCATGGGCAAGTCACACTCTCTCAGCCTCAAGGGAAGGCAATGGCAAACCTTCTCTGAATAAATCTTGCCAAGAAAACCCCATGATAGGTTCGCTTTAGGGTCGCCATAAATTGGAGGAGGGGGAATGACTTGAAGGCACACAACAACAACTAATATGGAAGTCACCAGCTAAAAGTGGAATACGTGTGTGTTTGTGTAGAGACACAACTATCTGTGTGTATCTCTCTCTCTCTCTCTCTCTCACACACACACACACACACACACTCAACCTTTTATCTGGTTTAAAAGCAAATTGAATAAACGGATCAATTTTGGTTCCTCTCCCCTAGGGTTTTAATTCTTTTCTCCCCAAATAAAATGCCTCTTTTTGTAATCAAACAGGATTTCATCCCCCCTCGGTAATTAAATGCTTTAATTCCTGCTAATTGGCATGCCCACTAAAAATAAAATATAGTGCACCAGTTTCAAGTGTCATAGCAATTATCTTTACTGAACTGAATTGTTTTGTGGCCTTGGTTAAGAGGAATAAAAAGTGTACTAATTGCAGACTGCACAGGATTGGGGCGGCACTCGGAAGGAAGAGTGTGCGTTTAGCTTCAGATTGTGATAATATTTTACTATTTCATCCTCACAAGTGTGGAAAATAATATTTTTAACAGTTTCCTCCCTGCCACGGAGAGAAGAAATATTTCTAAGCAGTTCTCATCTGGCGTTGACACATCCTGAAGGGTTTTGCAAAGGAATATTGGGACTTTTGCATGAGAATTTTGAGGTTTTCTGCACACACGAAACTTTCCACTGTTTACAGGTGGGTGTTTATTTTGTGCGAGACTGCTGGGTTTTGCACAGAAAAGAACAAATGCACAACAAAATTCTGGCACAAAGTTCTTACACTGAAAACAACAGTCTTGCCTGACAAAAACGTGTGTCAACATTTGGTGCAAGGTTGCTGGGTTTTGCACCAGAAGGTTTTTGTTGTGCAAGACAATAATGCTTAGCAAAGTAGAAGGCAATGGGAAGATTGTATTACAGGTAGAGAGATTCAATCAAGGAAGGAAAATTGTGCAAGATTGTTGGGTTTTGTGTAAAAAGACAACAACCCACGCTCTGACATGGAAACCACACACAGCTTTTTGGAAACAGTATTTTTTGCATGCATGCAAAAATGTGACTCCCCCCCCCCCAATGCAAGAAGGCAATTTTTCTATGCAGAATAATCCTCCAAAATGCATGCATACATCTCTGCATGAAATTCTCACTGTGGTTTTGTTCTTCCCAACCAGTTTTCCTGAGTGTTGGGAAATCCATTTTTTAACTAGGAAACACATGATGGGAAATATGCTCTTTCAATCCTAAATGCAGATGCTATCAGCTGATCACATTTGAACAGGTAACAAACAAACAGGAATATCACATCAACAGTTGAATTCCTGAAAAAATCCTGATAGACTTGTGCCCACTGAGTTTTGGAACAAGCAAGCAACTCTGGAAACAGATGATGTACTCAACAGACCGCTCCAAAAGAAAGAGAGAGCAGCTTTATCTCTGGGGGGAAAATTGGGTTTTGCAGGTTTCATATTGCTTCAATATATTTATATTGCTTTTGACCGATTAGAGTAAGGACTATGTGTCCAAAGCTGGATGCGCATCTTTCCGGAGTGCTTTCCTTGCAGATGAAAAGGGGTTGGATTAGATGGCCCTTGGCATCCCCTACAACTCTATGTTTCTGTGATATGTCCAAAGTATGACAGTTTAGTCATATTCTTCTTCAATTTCATCATTTTTGGTCTCTGTCCATGGTATCTGCAGAGCTCTCCTTCAGCACCATGGTTCCTTCCTTTCCTCTCAACTTTCTTCCCCATCCAACTTTCTCAACATAAGGGCACCATAACTCAAAAGTGGAAGGCAAGTAAGGAAAGAGAAAGATTGCACGACAGATCGGTGGACCATCAAGGATGATGCCACAGCTGCCCTCACTTTGCAAGACCTAAGTGGCACTGTTAACAACTTCTGTATGAAGGAGAAGGCAGTAGCAAATGAGAGAGACTGCTCTATGGGTGAATGGACTCCATCAATGAAGCCACAGCTGAGTTTGCAAGACCTGAGCAGGGCTGTTCAGAACAGGAGCTCTTGGAGGCCTCGCATTCATGGGTTGAAGTTGACTTATGGTACAAAACAGCAGCAACAGAGATAGAGCAAGCTCAGAAAAACATCTGGAAGATGCCAGCCAACATTTTAGCTTTGCCTATTGTGGTTTAAACATTGGACTACGACTCTGGAGATCAGGGCTCGATTTCCACTCGTCCCTGAAACCCACTGAGTGACGTTGGGCAAGTCACACTCTCTCAGCCTCAGGGGAAGGCAGTGACAAACCCCCTCTGAAGAAACTTGTCAAGAAAATCCCAAGCCTTAGGGTTGCTGCCATAAGTTGGAGACAACTTGAAGGTGTACAACAAACACATGCACACACATATGCCAGAATGAAATCCAGCATGATGTAGTCACTGCAGTGGTTTGAGCATTGGACTACAGCTCTGGAGTTCAGTGTTGGGTTCCCTGTTCAGCCATGGACGTCTACTGGGTGACTTGGGTGAGTCACACCCTCTCAGCCCCAGAAAACTCTATGATAGGGCAGCCATAAGTGGGGAATGCCTTGAAGGCACCCAGTGAATGTGCCATCCTACCTCCCAGCCTGTCACCCCTTTCTCTGCAAGACATACAAGAGCAAAGGGGTGCCAATCCTGGGGACCCTTTTGCACCATCGCCAGGTGCCCATCCTTTTGCAGACGAGCATCAAGGACCGTTTCCATGGAGATGCTGCTGATGAACACAGAGCATCATTACCCTAACGACAGCCGCCCTCCTTTCTTTGCCATTGCAATCAAATGCTTTTAGCTGTCATCTGCACAGAGAAAGAAGAAGAGAAAGAAAGAGAGAGAGGCAGAGGGTTCTTCTGAAAAGGATGCAACAGGGCTGCAAGAGGCAACCAGTTTGGATAATTCATCCCTGACAGCCCCCCATTTGCAAGTCGGCTCTTAAACACAGAAGAGACCAAAATCAAGGAAGATGGATCTCGCCAGAGTCATTAGCCCTGACGGCAAAGCTCAGGCAATCTCCATATTCAGAGAGAGTTATGCCTCCGATTAGCAGGGGCCAAGGTGGGCTATCCATCTGTCTGGCTACTGAATGTTAAAAGGGGGAGAGGGGCTTGGTCTAAGCTATCAAGAGCAGAGCCACATTGCATGTCGGCGGGCAATGTCATCCATTTCAGAAACCATTGGACACCATCAGAGGCAAGCAAAACCAAACATAGAATCCTAGAGTTGGAAGGGACCCCCAAGGGTCATCCAATCCAACCTCATTCTGCCATGCAGGAAGACACAATTAAAGCACCTCCCTGTGACAGATGACCATCCAGCTTCTCTTTAAAAACCTCCAAAGGAGGAGAATCCATCACCCTCCGAGGCAGCATTGTCCACTGTTGAACAGCTCTTACCGTTAGGATGTTCTTCCTAATGTTTTGGTGGAATTACCTTTCTTGTAAGTTCATAAAATCCTAGAGTCATCAAGGGGTCATCCAGACCAACCCCATTGTACCATGTAGGAAGACACTGGGAGAGATGGCCATCCAGGATCTGCTTAAAAAGAGCCTTTGAAGAAGGAGACTCCACAACCCTCCATTGAGGAAGCAGTGTCTTCCACCATCCAACTTCTCTTACCCTCAGGAAGTTCTTCCTAATGCAGAGGTGAAATCTCTTTTCAGATATAGATAGATAGATAGATAGACAGATGACAGACAGACTTTGCTCTGGCAATGGATTTAAAGAGTCATGCAGATTCAGGTACTGAAAGCGATATAGAATCATAGAGTTGGAAGGGACCCCAAGGGCCATCCAATCCAACCCCATTCTACCATGCAGAAATACACAACCAAAGCCCTCCCTGGGACAGATGTCCATTCATCCTCTGTTTAAAAAACCCCCCAAAGAAAGAGAGTCCACCACCCTCCACTCTTGGACAGCTCTCACAGTCCAAAAAGTTCTTCCTAATGTTCAGGTGGAATCTCTTTTCTTATCATTTGAATTAAATGTGGTGCAATAAACGAATGCCGAGTATTAGTCGTTTAGAAATTTTGCACTGTGAGGGCTGAATGCTTCAAAGAGCAAGGGCTGTTGGCGTTCTTAACCAACAAATGAGGGCAACAGATTAATTTTTAACAGAGCACATCCAAGCTGAGAGACTCCCCTTCCGGGGGTACGCATGCGCTCCTTTTATGCGCTCCCTTTCCCGTTCTCTTATCTCCATAATGATCCAGTTAGACAGAGCTTTTAGCAAAGAGGCCAGAAGGGGCGGCGGGTGGGAAGCAATCCAACATTGCATTTAGTGGTAAATACCTTCTTCTCTTTATATTGCAAAGTGCCGCTCTTAAGAAGATTGTGTTATTGTATATCACGCTACCACCATAATTTGCTGCCGTTGGTTTATGATTTATGATTGCTTTCTGTTTAGGAGAGATGGCTATTCAGGTTCATGCACGGCCGACTAATGGGGAAAACATTTCCCAGAGAGCAGAGAAGGGGAAAACACACAAGGAGAACACCTTTCATCCCCTCTTTTTGGAAATGAAGGGAAATAATAATAATAATAATAATAATAATAATAATAATAAATTTATATCCCACCCCTCTGCAAAGAAATGGTCCCCTGCCATCTCTCGCCATCAAAGTTGGAGGTTATTTCTTGCTATCGAGGAACAGAAACAAACAGAAAGGTGTCCCTGCCCCAAGGAGCTTACAGGGATCATTGCAACTGAGCTTCCTTGACTTGGAAGACTGAACAAAACAAGGAACTGTAGATGCAGTTAGTTTCTGCAAAGGATGCAGGCCAAAGCCCAGCATTGGTAGGACATCCAGCCCTTTTGCACTAGAGAATTATATGGCTTAGGGAGCTGTATAGGTTTGTGGAAGAGAAGGCAAAGAGGGGACATAATGTCCAGGCTTAAATATTGGAAAGGATGTCCTATTGAGGATGGAGCAAGCTTGCTTTCTGCACAGAGATTCCCAAATTCTGGTCCTTCCAATATTTAGGACTACAGCTCCCAGATGTTTCAGCCGTCTTGGCCAATGGTCTGGGATTCTGGGAGCCGAAGTCCAAAACATCTGGAAGGCCAGAGTTTGGAAATCACTGGACTAGGACATGGAGCAATGGATGCAAACTCCAGGAAAAGAGGTTCTACCTCAACATTAGGAAGAAGTTCCTGATGGAAAGGGCTGTTCGACAGTGGGATAAGTTGCCTTGGATCTAGTGGAGTCTCCTTCTTTGGAGGCTGTCTTTAAACAGAGGCTGGATAGCCATCTTTGCGGGGGGGGGGGGGTTTGCTTTGATTGAGAGTTCCTGCATGGCAGAGCGGGGTTGGACTGGATGGCCCTTGGCCTCCCTTCCAACTCTATGATTCTATGGAATAAAATAAGTAATAACAAAAGGGGCTACCCCAAAACTCACACAACACCAGCAAAACACTACACAATTATAGCAAAATGATTCCACTTTAACTGCCATGTTTCCCTCCCAGGGAATCCTGGGATTGGTAGTTTGGTAGAGGAGCTCGCTCCCTCCCTCCCTCCCTCTCTCTTCCTAAATGGCCAGTCCAAGGATTCCTGGGAATAGAACCATGACAGTTATAGTGCTATAACTCTGCAGTGTGGATGGACCCCTGGACACTGATCCAGCCTGAACAGGTTGTTATTATGTGCCTTCAAACCATTTCTGACTTATGGCAACCCTAAAGTGAACCTATCAGGGGTTTTCTTGGCATATTGCTCGGAGGGAGGTTTGCCTTCCTTTGAGGCTGAGAGCGTGTGACGTACCCAAGGTCACCCAGTGGGTTTCCATGGCTAAGCAGGGATTCGAACCCTGGTCTCCAGAGTCATAGTCCAGCTCAAACCATGGCACCACTTCTGCGCCTCTGCATAAAAATGTAGTTTTCTGCATGCGCTGGACTCTGATCCGACTTCCCAGTCTCTCTCCAAAAGGTGGTCTCTAACCGCCAAGATGGTTAATTATTTATATGGAAGCATCCATATGGCACCTGCGGACCTTTCACGGGATTAAATAAGAAGTCAATCTCTTGTTTAAGAGACAAGGAGAAAAATGGGAGCTGCCAAGAATGAAAAACCAGCCCTTGCTTGGATGAAAAGCAACCACAAAAGAGATTAACCAATTCCACAGACTGATTTCCACACATTGTTCAATTATTTTGACCTTTTAAAACTTGGCTTTTTAAGCTGTATTGGTGCTGCTTTTAGGATTGCAAGAAGTTATTCACTTGGTTTATGCCACGGTGAGCTTCAGGAAAGCCGGGCCAGAAATACTTTAAATACAAATAAATGAAATTATTAAATTAGTTATTGATCATCCATCTGAGCCAAAGGAATTTCCAAGAGAGTTTGCTAATACTCAAGGGATCAAGGGAGAGAAATAAACATACACAGGAGTCAGGACAATTTTAATAGGCTTTGGTTCAAACGCTTTATACCTTTATATATTAATTTTATTAAAATATTTCCATCTCAGGATCTCAGGGCAGCAAAGAGGCATAAATATTTTGGGCACATCTAAGATCTTGGACAAAATGCCCCAAACAGATTTGACCTTCTCTCTCTTTCCTTTTTGAAATACATCCCCCTTTTTCCCTGCAAATTTAACACTCTTCTTCCTATCAACTTTAAACTTTTATAGACAGATTTTTAAACATTCCTCCAGCACATCTGTCCTCCCTCTCCCTTCAAAAGATGCATCCACACTGCAGAAATAATCCAGTTTGACCCCACTTTAACTGCCATGGCTCCATGTGACAGAATCCTGGGATTTGTAGTTTGTTGTGGCACCAGCGTTCTCTGACAGAGAAGGGCAAACATCTCACAAAACTACAATTCCCCAAATTCCATATCGTTGAGCCATGGCAGTTAAAAGTGGGGTCAAACTGGATTATTTCTGCAGTGCGGATGCAGCCCCAAACAGCTAAACTGAAACACTAAACTAAAACAGAAAGCGCAAGACAACTAATACATTAAGCGTTAACTAAAGCACAAAAGGATTGTGATGCCCCCAGTCCAAACTGGAATGAGAGGAGGAAATCCAAAAATCAGAAATATATTCTTCTGCCATTACAGAATCGAGGAAATAAATGTACTGAGGCTACTAGTAATACATTAAACATTAACTAAAACATAGGACTGTAATGCCTCCCAATCCAAACTGTAATGAGGGGGTGAAATCCAAACTCAGAAAATATATTCTTCTCCCATTACCATTACCCCAAATTATTACTGGCCATTGCATTTCTAAATAGAGTTTCTGCAAAGCAAAACCAGGAAGCATACAGAAATTCCTTCAGCCTTGTAGAAAACAAGGCGGCATTGTTCAAAAAGGAAGGAAGCCCCTTGATTTGATTGTAATTCTGCCACATGGGAAGTCTGCAAGGAAGAGGGCCGTGCCTGTCACAACACAACTACAAAGCCCTTGAGGCTTGATCGTGGAACCTGGGTCCCAAAAGCTGCCCGAGACAAAGCCAATCCCCACCAAAGGAAGACTGGAAGGCCGTTCTGATCTGCAAACCGAAACGTCTTCCCTCTTGCTTCACATCTCCTTCTGGCCATTCAAGGGAAACCTAGGCTGCATCAATAGAAGTATAGCGTCCGGATCAAGGGAAAGTCATAGGGCCGCTCTCTTCTGCTTTGGTCAGGCCTCCTCACCTGCGATAATCCTGTGTCCAGTTCTGGGCACCAACAATTCAAAAGGGATGCTGAGAACCTGGAACTGTGTCCAGAGAAGGGAAACCAAAATGGTGAAGGGTCTGGAAACCATGAAGCCCTAATAGGAGAGCCTTAGGGAATTGCTGGGTATGTTTAGCCTGGAGAAGAGAAGGCTAAGAGGTGATATGATAGCCTTGTGGTCCAACAAGTTGAGCATGAGCCAACAGTGTGATGCTGCAGCTAAAAAGGCCAATGTGATCCTAGGGGGCATCAATAGAAGTAGAGTGTCCAGATGGAGGGAAGTCATAGTGCCACTCTATTCTGCTTTGGTCAAGCCTCATCTGGAATAACTGTGTCCAATTCAAAAAGGATATGGAAAAGCTGGAGTGTGTCCAGAGGAGGGTCACCAAAATGGTGAAAGGTCTGGAAGCCCTATAAGCCCTATAAGGAGAGACTTAAGGAATTGCTGGGTATGTTTAGCCTGGAGAAGAGAAGGTTAAGAGCTGAAATGATAGCCTTGTATCATCTTCTTGAGAATCTATTTGCATTGGAGATGTTTAAAAAAATGACACAATTAGAAAGCTGAAACTAACAAAATGAATTCCAGGAGGGAGAAAAGTAAGGTACTACACTTAGGCAGAAAACATGGATATAAGATGAGGGGAGGATTCCTGGCTTAACAACAGTATACGCAAAAGGGATCTAGGAGTCCTAGTAGACCATGAATCAACACTGTGATGCGGCAGCTAAAAAGGCCAATGTGATTCTAGGCTGCATCAGTAGAAGAATGGTGTCTCAATCGAGGGAAGTAGGAGTACCATTCTATTCTGCTTTGGTCAAATCTTACCTAGAATAACCCTGTGTCCAGTTCTGGGCACCGCAATTCAAAAAGGATGTTGAGAAGGTGGAGCGTGTTGAGAGGAGAGCAACCGAAATAGTGGAAGATCTTGAAACTATGAAGCCCTATGCGGAGAGACTTGGGTATGTATAGCCTGGAGAAGAGAAGGTTAAGAGGGGATAGGATAGCCTTGTATAAGTATTCCACCTAAACATTAGGAGGAACCTCTTAACAGTTAGAGCTGTTTGACAGTGGAACATGTTTCCTTGGAGTTTGGTGGAGTCTCCTTCTTTGGAGGTCTTTAAACAGAGGCTGGATGGCCATCTGTCATAGGGGATGCCTTGATTGAGAGTTCCTGCATGGCAGAAAGGGGTTGGACTGGATGGCCCCTTAGGATCTCTTCCAACTCTATGATTAGGTAATACAACGGCTTGAAGTCCCTCAAGCCCCCAAACTACTAGAGGGTTTCACTCTGGATTAGATGGCCTCTGAGGCTCCCTTCCAACTCTTTCAGATTCTACAAGTCCCGCCATTAAAGCAAAGGAGATCCAGGAGGCTCAACCGAGATAAGAAAGTGCCACCGCCTTTAAAAAGCTGGGGTTAATTCCTAGCAGGCTTTTAAAAGATTTCTGCAAAGAGTTTGCAAGAATCGCAATGTCCTAAGCCTCCTTAAGCAAAGACTTACAGCTGCCAACTGATGCAAAACCCGACGGGAATTTATCTTCAACCTCTCCCTCCCTGAAGGCACCGCTTTCTAAAAATACATCCAGATTTCCTAAGGGTCTTGGTATTAAAGAATAAAAATGCAAAGTTTTTAACTTGGCAAATGGAAATGGGGAGCGCTGGTCATTAACCTACATTTTTGGTTGCTCCCTTTTCATCCAGTTAGCCATTATTTTCCAGCATATCCTCAAAGATATGAGGAGAAATGTCTCACCTGTATGCAAAAGATTGGCTCCTTCCTCACCTAGAGGCAATCCTTGCTTACGATGGGCGACCAAGCAAATGGCAGATGTTGCAACGTACATTGAAACAGGCATATAATCCTACAATATATATATATATATATATATATATATATATATATATTTTAGGTCTCTTACTCCATTGCTGACCCAGAAGGCCTTACCAGCCAAGTTTCTATACATGAGACAGACTGCATAATTTTTCCTTTTAAAGCACCTTAACCACAGGGATTAGACTTTCAAATGAAGGTTCGTTTACCTTCCAGGTAGGAATAAACTGACTTTAAAATCTGTTTCTCTCTTCCCCCCCCCCCCAATAACTTCATTGCCTCCCCTTTTCTCTTTGCTGCCTTTGACATTTTTGACATTACAGTGAGTCACCTCCGAAATAGTTACTGAACACACAAAAAAGTGCCTAATTTCTCTCTGGAGGAGGAAGAGGGCTGGAAACCTTTGCATTTCATAAAGAGCTGCCTGCCAGAGGTTTGGTACCTAGATTGGAAGGTTAAACAAAAACAATAAGAAGAAGGGGAATGATGTTGTACAAAAGGGCTTCTTAGGTCTGTAACCTGCTATTTCCATCAATTTCGGCCCATGATACTGGGACCACCAGTATTAAGTGACATATGGGTTTCTGTTGTGACTCCAGGGCCAGGCAGAAAGTCTTACCGGCTGTGGGTCTATCTTCTTGAGAATCTATTTGCATTGGAGATGTTTAAAAACGACAAGATTAGAAAGCCAAAACTAACAAAATGAATTCCAGGAGGGAGACATCTAAAGTCAGAAAAAAATGAAACTCGTGGATATAAGATGGGGGGGGGGAGAGATACCTGGGTTAACAACAGTATACGCAAAAGGGATCTAGGAGTCCTAGTAGACTATGAGTCAACACTGTGATGCGGCAGCTAAAAAGGCCAATGCGATTCTAGGCTGCATCAGTAGAAGAATGGTGTCTCAATTGAGGGAAGTAGGAGTACCATTCTATTCTGCTTTGGTCAAACCTCACCTAGAATAACCCTGTGTCCAGTTCTGGGCACCGCAATTCAAAAAGGATGTTGAGAAGGTGGAGCGTGTCGAGAGGAGAGCAACCGAAATAGTGGAAGATCTTGAAACTATGAAGCCCTATGTGGAGAGACTTAGGGAGTTGGGTATATTTAGCCTGGAGAAAAGAAGGTTAAGAGGGGATAGGATAGCCTTGTATAAGTATTAGAAGGGATGCAATATTGAGGATGGAGCAAGCTTGTTTTCTGCTGCTCCAGAGAATAGGACATAGAGCAATGGATTCAAACTACAGGAAAAGAGATTCCACCTCCTGACATTAAGAGCTGTTTGAGAGTGGAAGATGGTCCTTTGAAGAGTGGTGGAGCCTCCTTCTTTGGAGGTTTTTAAACAGAGGCTGGATGGCCATCTGTCCCAGGGAAGGCTTGGATAGGATCTTCCTGCATGGCAGAAAGGGGATGGATTGGATGGTCCTTGGGGGTCTCTTCCATCTCTATGATTCTATGAAGCAGCCAGTTTCTAGACCTCGTGTCTCTGAGAATATGTTTATGTTATGTATGCATAAGAGGAATGCTGGATGAAACTTCAAAAATCAAGATGGCAGAGTAAGATCTCCGGGAAGTTTTTTCTTCCCTGCCAATGTTCTGCAGACTAATGATGCAAAATAAGAGGGCATTCTGCACAATTTATACAAGTTACAGGATTTGGGTAGACGGCATGCAAGATGGGAGTTTCTTGAAAGGCAGCTGAAAGGTTGAGGGAGATGGACTAAATGACTTTGGAGGTCCCTTCCCACTCTAGGGTTTGTGGATGAGGATGGAGGAGAACTGCGTTACCGGAAAGAAAGAGACAGTCCTTCCCTTTGGAAGGAGCTTTGGAAAGGAAGGCAGTTGCAAGAAGCCAAAGGAACCAAAGTCACTGGATGTCATTAAGGGAGCTAATTAGCATCGGAGGCTACAAATGAGGCTGCTGTTATTCTTGGCGGAGGGAGACCTAGTCTTCCCTGCATACTTTCAATTCTCAGGAGAGGGTTCGTTATTGCAATTACAGTTCAACCTTTCTCTGGCAGATACAAAGCAGAGAGGTGTCCCTGCAAGAAAGAGGCTTGCAAGGAGCAGACAAGCAAACAACCGGGGCATTCATGCTCCTGTCATCCTGGCCCAAAATATTGATAGGGGCCTCCAAGGAGGAATCCCAAATGGACTGACAAAACATCCACACAAAATTGCCATAGATAGGATTAAGAGCGCACACAGCTTAGAATAAGATTATCCACCAATCCCTCACAGATGTCTGGCTTCTAGGAGAGAATCTGAATCATTGATGGTCCAAACCTCCAGTTCGTAACATCTGGTAGACTGTGAAACCAACACCACCATCACCAACATCTGGAGAAGAAGACTCAAGTCTACAAAAGTTCATGCTACAACTTCTTTTGCACAGTTAGCCCTATGCCTTCAGTGCATGCCATCGTTCTACTTGAAAGGAAGATATAATAATACTTTTCCTATGTGCCAAAGACTTTGCATTTGTGAGTCAGGGGCAGCAGAGGACATCCACCGCTATCTTTTGCAATGCCTTCTCTCTATGGCCCCTAGACAAAGGTTTCTTAATCATATTCTCCACTGACCTCCCCTTGAGCAGATTTGTATCTTATTGGTGGGCAACAATGCATATATTGCCCCGATGGTTGCAAAATTTGCCGTAGCCGCAAGTAAGTTAAGATCTGGGCACCAAAATCATTTATAAGAATTACATGGAGGTGATGAGGAGACATGGTACCCGATCCAGGAGGCTTTTAATTTAATCTGTATTAATGATGACTTAATATAATGCTTGCATTTGTATATTTTTGTATCACTTGCTTGTTACCTGTTTTCTATTTTAAATGTATTAATATCCTCGTAGTTTGTTTGTATTTTACCTGAATGGTATTGAATTGTGATGGCTAATAGCTTTTAGCAATAAACAAACTCGGAAGTCTTGCACAGTTAGTCTCAAAGGTGCTTTAAGATCCCTCGGCAGACTCATTTTCCAGGATAACATGGCTAGGTCTTTGAATTATAACAACAGCAGGCAGGCAAACTAGAAACCCTAGAAAAACCAAAAGTCTGGGCTCATATGGAGACCCTCGGTGCACTGCAGAAACTCTTGGAGAACTATCATTTCCCACTATTTCATGGTGACAAAACTACCCTCCTTTTCTTGCACATTAATTTAACACGCACCTAGCTTTGCACACCTGAATTGCACTAGGATGTCTTCAGTTCTTTAATTTGCATTGGATTATATTCTTCTCACCCAGTTTGGGTCAAGAGTAGAAATCACACCAGAGATCAAGCCAAAAATCAGAACCAGGGAGAGCACCATCTACAACTAATGCATGAGAAAGGAATATAGCTTATCCTCAGAAACCAGGGGAGGGTGAAGAGCGTTTGTGTACAGAGGTATGCCCTCCCCAAATTTCAAAAGTCCAAATTTCAGCACCTGGCAGAGCTTGGAAATATTGCTTTTTTCTGTCCTGCAATTCCCAAAATCCCTTACCCAGTAGGGCCAGGGACTTTGGAAGCTGTAGTCCAAACAATTAGCTTTTCCAAACCCTGCTCCCAAGTGCTTACGCTAGGAGTGTACAAGCAAAAGCAACCCAGCAAAGCTTCCAAAATACACTTTTTAAAACACTTATAGCAATAACCACTGGACTCCAGAGTCCCTTCTCCATGGCTAGTCCCACCAGGACCAATTTCGGACTTTCTCCTCATCTCCAAACATGTCCTTGCGGTCATGAAGGCTAGGGACGTGTTTGGAATTCAGAAAAGAAGCCGAAGCTGAAAATAATATGATTTCAGACTCGGTTTGCTAGGCAGGCTGATTTAACACAGATTCTAAACCTTGCAAATTATTTTTTAAAAGGCCTGTGCAGAATAAGACGGAGAGCATCTTTCTGCCAAGGGTTGGATCTCATCTTTATTCTAAGAATGCTTCTTAGTTATCCAGATGCTTGTAGGTGTCTTTGCAAATTAGTTATTCTGAGAGTGCATTTGGCGTTTCAATGTCTATCCTATTAAATCAGGGAGGAACGCAATTTGATTCCTTTCCTGCATTCTTTGCACTGAATAATTCAGTTTTGTAGGGGCAGAAAGTCATGCAATGCCCAGATGGCAATTCAAAGGTAGGAGTTGGTGTGTGGGTTTTCGGGTTGTTTCCGATTTATGGAGACCCTAAAGTGACCCTATCACGGGATTTTCTTGGCAAGGTTTGTTCAGAGGGGTTTTGCCTTGGCCTTCCTCTGAGGCTGAGAGAGTGTGACTTGCCCAAAGTCACCCAGTGGATTTTCATGGTTGAGCAAGATTCGAACCCCGGTCAACCCCAGAGTCATAATCCAGTGCTTGAACCATTGGAGTCATAATCCAATGCTCTGTTTTTCCTTCTGCACTGCAGGCTGTCCTTCCAAAACGGATGAAAGATGAATCTCTCTGAACTCATTTGCAGCTAGATCTGTGCAATCAGAGACCGGCTGCAAAGGAAGAAAGGAGCTGCTCTTTGGCTGCATCCTTGCTGGAGAAAGTTTAATCACTGATACCGAGAATCCTCTAGAGATAAAGCTATTCTAGATTTTTAATTGCTGGCCTTGGACTTCAAAGTCTGTTTATTCTTCTGACCTGTTGCTCTGAGGCTCTTTCTGGGGTCACTTCTCTTCTTCCCAGTCCTGGCAACAAGCTATGCAAGTAATTTCTATAACGGTGGCAGCAATCTAGGAATTGTTGTCCTCCTCATGAGTCCACACTGCAAAATAATCCAGTTTGACACCGCTTTAACTGCCTTAGCTCAATGCTAGGGGATTCTGTAGTTTTGTGAAACATTTATTTAGCCTTTTCTGTCAGAGAGCTCTGGTGCCACAATAAAATATAATTCCCACCAAATGCATCTGAGGAAGTAGACTGAAGTCTAGGAAAGCTCATGCTGCCAATTTTTTTCTTTCATTTAGTCTCAAAGGTGCTACAAGACCTCTCTACATATAATTCCCAAGATTTCCTAGCAATGAACCAGTTAAAACAGTGTCAAACTGGACTATTTCTGCAGTGTGGATTGGACCATGGTCTTATTCTGCAAGGCAGCATATGGTGCCATGGGATCTTGGATAAAGTTTGCATGGAAAAGAGGAAAACAACAACTGTAGGCTCACCAGTGGAAAGCATTTTCTGGATGAAAATTGCAGAAGCTGAGAATCTGGAAATCTGGAGAGAACTTTAAAGAACATCACCAAAAGGGATTGCTTTGCAAATCTCAAAAGTGTTGTTGCCCAGAAGCCCTCTTATTCCCCTTATTCCAAATAGGCTTCTCTTTATCCCAAATAGGATTTCCCTTATTTCAAACAGGATTGTCCTTATTCCAAATAAGCTTGCCTGTGTTCAAATAGGCTTGCCCATGTTTAAACAGGCTTTGCCCTTATTCCAAATAGGCTTCCTCTAGGTTTCCCTTTATTCCAAACAGGTTTGCCCTTATTCCAAATAGGCTTTCTCTTGTTCTGAAAGGGACTGCAGAGGACAATAGAAGTGCCTGGAAATGGTTCTGGGATGCCCGCAAGGGGGGATTGTAAGCATTTTTGTGTGTTTTTCTATGTCTAGAAGGTCTGTCTGAATGGTTTGGGGGCAAAAATTGCCCCAAATGTATGCCAATTGTTTAAAATTTTGAGAAAGTAGGAGCCTGGTGAGGGTTTCAGGTGGGATCCAGGGGACCACATGCACCACACGGGCCAAAGTTTCCTCCTTCCAGGGATAAGACCTCGGTTATCCAGTTTGCAAAAATGCAACTGTTTCCAAACACCTTCCCAGGTTTGGTGGTAATTCTCACTCGTGACAGGTAAGGCGTTACTCACAAAGGCAAATAATGGAAGCAATTGTTTTTCCCCTCTTCCAAAATCAAAGAGTTGTACTTTATGTCTGCAGCTCAGAAGCAAGGAGGGGAAGGGATGCTAATTTCTTTCCCTTTTCATTATGCAAGGAATCAAGCACAGTTTAAACCTTGTCAGCTTATTGATGTTTTAATTAAGGCCCAGGCATAGCCCTATAAGCTTAATTTTCCCCGACAGAAAGGAGGGGGGGGACACAACTTTGAGAGTCCCAAAGAAGGTGACAGTTTTGTTATAGGAAGAAAACCAATTAAACCTGAGACGCTCCGGCAGATGAAAACCTCTCTTGCAAAATCCCAAGGAAAGATCCATCTGTTCTGAAAAATCCTGTAGCAAAGGACGGGTAATTATGGCTGGCCCATCAATAAGAAAACCTCGCAGGGACACAGAAAGCTTTCCAAATCCCAGGAAAAGCTTCCGGGGGCCATTGCAATCGCCATTAAGACAAGAACAAACATGGGAAGAGGACAAATTTAAGCGCAGTCAGTCACACTTGGGACGGAGCTTGGCAGCCTTCTCCAAATTTGAAAAGATAAATGGAATGAAAAATATCAGACATCAGAAACTCCTTCTCTGCAGGGAGAATCATTGCAAAGCCATTCATGCAAGAAACAGATACACACAAGGCTTTAAACTGTTTCCAAACCTATTAAATTGTTTTAATGTGCTTTTAACAATGTTTCTATCGTTTCCAAGCTTTACATTGATTGCAAACTGTCTTTACTTGTATGTCATTGGTATCTATCAATCCTAAAGTGTATATATACATACAGATTTGCCTTCATCTGAGGCTCCCAACCTTTGTTCCTCCAAATGTTTGGGACTTCAGTTCCCATCATTCATCTGAGGCTGAGAGTGTGTGACTTGCCCAAAGTGACCAAGTGGGTTCTGAAGGCCGAGTGGAGATTCGAACCCTGGTCTCCCAGAGTCCTGTTCCAACACTGAAGCCGCTACACCACACTAACTCTCAATTGTTATATGCCACGATGTTGACTCTGACCTCTTGCAACCCTCTCCTGGGCTTTTCTTGGCAAGATTTATTCTCCAGAATAGTTTTGCCATGGCCTTCCTCTGAGGCTGAGAGAGTGTGACTTGCCCAAGGTGACCCAATGGTTTCCAGGGCTGAGCAAAGGATTCAAACCCTGGTCTCCAGAGTCCTAGTCCAAAATTCATACACATTGTATAGCAATCCCATCTTAGAGTTTTCTTGGCAATATTAATGTAAAGGTTTGCCATTGCCTTTCTCTGAGAGAGTGAGACTTGTTCAGGACCATCCCTGAGGGAGGATTTGAACCCGTCTCCTGCTCCTTCAAGGATGCACATGGAAGGAAATCCTTGTCCCCTATCCCCACCCCAAAAAATCCTGCAAAGGAATCTGGAAATCCATTGATCCTGAGAAAAAGGCTTTCTTAAAACGATGCTAAATGGTCTAGGCTAAGGCAATGGTTCTCCACCTTTGGTCCTGCATTTGTTTTGGACTTCAGCTTCCAAAAGCCCCATGCAACTTGGCCAACATCCAGGAATGATGGGAGATGAAGTCCCAAACATGTGGAGGACTAAAGGTTGGGAGCCACTGATTTGGACCATCATTAGAAACTCATAAGTCTCACTGTAGGGGAAAGGTGGGATCTAACAATAAAGTTTGCACAAAATCCCAACATTTTTGCATGCAAAACGGGGGACTGTCCTCAAAATACCTGCATTTCTAAGGGCTTCCTGCAAAGTAAATGTTTTTGGGGTTTTTAGTTGTGCATCAGAGTGAACAGAGGCCTCTTTAGCAATCTCTCTTTAGCAAAGACGAGACAAGAAAGTAACCAATTAAAATCAATTATGGTATGGATTAAATTGGACATGTTTCCAACACAAGGGTCTCTCTTAATTGAATCCTTTTCCTAATGAAAGCGAAGGACTTAAACAGGAATGTCGGGATTTCTTTCTCTCTAGGATCGAGTTATTAATTAAACCAGCCACAGAGTTAAATAAAACTATTACTTTGGCTAATTGCTTTGACACCCAAAAGGAAAGCCTGGCTGTCTCGGATTTTCCCCAGACGTAAATGCAGTGTAATTTGATTTTTTTAAAACTTTATTAATGATTACTTTAATCCATTAACGCTCTCTCAGCCTCAGAGGGTGGCCATGGCAAACCCCCCTCTGAAGAAACATGGCAAGAAAACCCCAGGATAGGTTCACCTTAGAGTTGCCATAAGTCGGAAGTGACTTGAAGGCACACAACAGCATGTTCCTAAGAGATCATCTCAGAGGACAGACCAGGGCAGTGATGGCAAACCTTTTACAGACCGGATGCCCAAACTGCAACCCAAAGTCCACCTATTTAGTGCCGTGTCCCTCTGGATTTCTAGCAACTGACTTTGTGCTTTGGCGATGGCACGCGTGCCCACAGAGAGGGCTCTGAGTGCCCCCTTTGGCATGTGTGCCATAGGTTCACCACCACTGGACTATGGCAAATGTGAACCAAGCCACATTCTGCCATTAAAATGTTGTTGTTGTCATTGTTAACTGCCTTGCGTCGGTCTTGACCCATGGTGACCCTAGGGATGAGATATCTCCAAGTCCGTCCTCTGCTGCTCTGCCCAGCTCCTGCAAACTCATATTCATGGTCTCTTTAATAAAATCCTTCCATCTGTCCTGTGGCCTTCCTCTCTTTCTCCTTCCCTCCATCTTTCCTAGCATTATTGTCTTTTCCAAAGAGTCCTCTCTTCTCATGATGTGTCCAAAGTACAACGGCCTCAGTTTGGCCATCTTGGCTTCTTCCAGGGAGGTGTCCGGCTTGATCTGCTCTAGGACCCCTTTGTTTGTCCTTTTGGCCATCCATGGGATCCTCAGCACTCTTCTCCAGAACCACATTATCTCAAATGCATTGGTTTTCCTCTTATCTTCTTTCTTCACTGTCCAGCTCTCCCATCCATCCATGGAAATAAGGAATACGAATAGGCTACTAAACGAAAACTGACCCTTTTTTAAAATGCACAACAGTTTTCCAGAGCATGTATTTCCCCTCCTTGCACACACTTTTCAAGATCCAGCTGCTGCTTTGCTGCAGAGAGAAAACCAAACGGAGCAAAGAAAACACCAGCGATAATGGCAGAATGGGGTTGGACTGGATGGCCCTTGGGGTCTCTTCCAGCTCTATGATTCTCTGATGCAACCAAGGTGGCTGGCCAAAAGACATTTCAAATCCTGCCCCATGCTGACCACCAACTTCTTTGGCATTTGAAACAGACTCGAATCTCACCAAAATGGGGGAAAGAAAAAAAATCTTCCAAGAGGAATGAAGGCTCTGGAGAGCTACCAAGAGGGAAAACAAAAAGACAGCCCAAATGTTTGGGGGGAGTGTGTGTGTGCAGAAAAAGCAGACTGTTAAGAAAAGGAAATGTCATGTTCTTTCGCTCAGTGGCTCCAAGAACACTCTGCACCGACTCACCTAGAAGCTGATGAGAAGCTGACAAGGTCATGCTGTTCGCTGTGGGTGGGATCGGGGACTCGGCATGTTCTCAGGACCTGTTTGATTTATAAAAATGTATGGCTTTATTCAGACCGTGTTCAGTCCGAATGCACAAAAGACAGAAGAAGAACGGTGCAGTGTTTTGGGTTGCTTTTTTAAAAAAGCAAGGAGGGAAAAACTCAAAAGGACAACAGCAATCCAAACCACAGACTTAATAGAACAATTCTCTTTATCACTGTAATGCATAGAATTGGAAATGCACCCAAAGGATAGAATCATAGAATCATAGAGTTGGAAGAGACTCCAAAGGCCATCCAGTCCAACCCCATTTCTGCCATGCAGGGACTCAAAATCAAAGCATCCCTGACAGATGACCATCCAGCCTCTGTTTAAAGACCTCCATACCTAGTCCAGCCTACTGAAAGGCACCCCCATGGTGTTGCACACTCTCTCAGCCTCAGAGGAAGTCAATGGCAAATCTTCTCCAAATAAATCTTGGTAAGAAAGCCCATGGAGGGGAGTTTTCAAAGAAGTAGTCAAGTCAGTTTCTTGCAGAATAAAGAGGAGGAAGAGAAGTGGAAGTGGAAGTGGGGGGGGGGGGGGAAGAAGTGTGGCAACACCTTTAAGACTAAATGGTTTTTATTTTTGCATGAGATTTCATGGATACAAACCCATTTCTTTGGATGCTTACAGAATGATAATCGATGCTCAGGTATAAAGCATTGTTGTGGGGTGGAATGCAAAGGGATCCAGAAGGATGCAGATCATGGCCATTGCCCTACATTTTCAGAGGGAAGCATATAGAGATTCAGGCTGAATCTGCACTGCAGAAATAATACAGTTTGACACTGATTTAACTACCATGGCTCCATCTTATGGGACTGGTAGTTTGTTGTGGCACCAGAGCTCTGAGAGAAAAAGTTTAAAAGTTCACAGAGTTACAAATCCCAGAATTCCATAGCATTGAACCACCATGGCCGTTAAAGGAGTGTCAAACTGCATTATTTCTGCAGTACAGATGCAGCCTCAGACTTTTATGTCTTTACATTGGTCAGTTAGTGCTGATTTTTGAGAGCAATACATCCACTTCCTAGGCTGGGAGAATCATCATGAGCCCAAGGAAATGTTGCAAGAAGAGCCCACTTTGCCAGCCTCTTGCATTGCTTCCCCCTCTTTCTCACAGACGCACATGGTTTATAACAACACATAGAGAGATATGCACTTATAATGACCACAGTGCAGCACAACTAGGGCTCTCCTTATTTCTCCGACCACCGTGCATTGCCACTTTTCAAAAGCAGGCAGACTTGTCCTTCGAAACCGCTCACAAGGCTTGGCTTTTCAGTGCAACGGTTGCACCATTTCTATCCGACTCTGCAAAAAATTGCAAATGCAACCCAAAGTCCAGAAAAGAAGCATTCAAAAATGCATTTCTGGTAGCAGTCATTGACAGAGGCCTCCCATTCAGAGTCTGGCATGACTGCTGGGCAAGAGGCCACACTGGATCCCAAAGGATCCCTCCAGATATCGCATCACTGCCCCTCTTAGCAGCAGCAGCACTACTGGGGTGGGCAGTGCCTTGGAATCTGGCATGGCTGCTGGGCAAGCGGTCAAGCCAGGCCCTCAACAGGTCTTCCGGAGGGCATGGCACCAACCCCTCAGTAGTGGCCACTGATGCAGGGGGACATGCCTTCCATTTAGGTCTGCTGCAACTGCTGGGCAAGCAGCCACCCCAGACCCCAAATGGGTCCTCTGGAGGCCGCAGTGGTCTGGCCGGTCAGCGATGGTCAGCCAGCCAGCCAGGGGGGAGGAAGGGAGGGAGAGGTAGTCCACTTCCACCACCTGCAGCCCTTTCCAGGACCCACACCGGGTGACACCAACCTCAGGGACGCCATGGATTCAAAGCCTTCCCATCCCTCCCATGATCCCCAGCTTTATTTTCCAAAACGCCAGTGCCAAGGACTAACAATGCCATGGGGCAGAGGGAAAGGGCCGATGCTAGCCCACGTAAAAACAAACCAAAGCTGCGCAAGAGATCAACTATTTGTTTCAATAAGACTTCTTGCAAGAATATTGCAGAAAGGCAGCCCTGTGCTAGGACCGAAACTTTGACGGAGGAAAAACACAGCGCTAGAAGACACTCATCTTTAAAACATCAAGAGCTGGAGAGAACAGGAATAAAAGGCGGCTCTTCTCCGGTCGTCCACCCAAACTGCCTAGCTGGAGCAAAACAAAATATATTTTGATTGAAGTCCCTCATCTCTGAACACATAAAAACAAAGATTTTTGTTTGCTTCTTCCTTTCATGCAACAGGTTTGCAACAACTCCTCCATGACCATATGCCAACAACTCTGTTGTGAGATTTGCAAAAACACAAGGCCATGCCAACAACTGTTTCTTTTTTTAAAAAAGCGTAAGGGAAAATGTCCGTCTAATCAGAAAATGCAGGAAATCAATGCAAAAGAACAGGAGATTCATGTGCTCTTATCTTATCTATCATCAACCCCGGGGCATTTTTGAAGACATGGTGACTGAGTCCCCTTCTCCGTCCAAAAAGCTCATCAGTAGATGCTTGTCCTGTACATATAATCCTGACTTTCAGACACTGCTGAAAACAAACAAACCTGAAATGAGAATATCAGCAGAGAGCTGCAAATACATTTACTCACATCAGTATCCTAGCCATTTTTATTATCCTGCCCACCAAAACAGAAATTACCCGAATTAAAAAGCAGACAAATCCCAACAACTCTTATCAAAGCTTAGCAAAACTGACTAAAAGATGCAGCCAATCTGGGACTGCAGAGGAGACAGGTTTGGGGATTTATTTATTATTTCTGCTTTGCACTAACTTGAAGGAGGCACTAAAACAGCAGAGGGGATCAAGTTGTTCCCCAATTCAATAGCATGCATCCTTTTATCTCTGCTTGGTGTCCAAAAGCCAGGACCGGGTGTCCATTTGGGCACCCACCTCTTACTTTTTAACAAAATGCCTTGGCAGCCCATCATTGGCATGTAGTTTCTGAAACTCTTGAATTGAAACTGCAACTGAAAGCTTTGGTGCTTATGTAAAAGGTGTCCTTTGTTACTCCTACAGTAACAAAGTCACTGGTTTCCACCAACATCACAAAAACCAACAAGATAGGAAGAGGAAAAAGTCACCCACTTTGACCTCTGACAGTCTGAAGCCATCACAAGACGGACATTTTGGGGGCTGCAACAAGGTAGGCCATGCAGAAAGGACAATTTTAAGAGAGATTGAATAAGTGGGACAGACACAGATGACCCACAGAGCATGAAGATCTTCTCCTGCCCAAACCACAAGAAAACAGTAAAATAATAATAATAATAATAATAATAATAATAATAATAAGTCTCAGTAATTTGTAAGCTGTCTTGAATTCTAGTACAGTGGGGGCCCTTGGTATCTGCTGGGGTTTGGTTTCAGGATCACTCAGATACACCAAAATCCAACAATATTCAAGTACCATTATATACAGTGGTGTTTTTATGATGGTGTCCTTTATATAAAATGGCAAAATCAAGGTTGGCTTTTGGGAATTTTTAAAAAATATATTTTCAAGCAAGGGATGGTTGAATCTGTGGGTACAGACTCTGTTGAAATGAAGGGCTGCCTGTATTGCAAAAAGAGCAGGATATAAATGAACAAAAGGATGATGTTGATCATCATCAACATCAACATGCAGCCTTTCCTCCCAATACTAGGATTCATAAAATGGCTTACAAATTGTTAAAACCAATGCAGGTTAAAACAAACCAATTAAATCAGTTATTATTTGTCACTATTTATAACAAATAAATAACAAACCATCAGTTGCTATTTTAAAAAAGACTAAATATTCTACAGAATTAAAACTATTTAATACTTTTTTAAAAATAATACACACACACACACACACACACACACATATATATATATATATATATATATATATATATATATAATAATTTTTATTTAATACCCCGCCCCTCTGAGCACAATCTCAACAAAACAGCATACTATATTGCAATCAATTCCTACAAGCCTTTTGGAATTGGAAAGTTTTGACTTGGAAGGAGAGCCATGCCAGCCTTTGTAATAAAGTGGGAGTACCAAATCCTGGGAGCAGCCACTAAGAAGACCCTGTTTCCATTATTCCCACCAAATGTTCCTGGGAAGGAGAGAAGGCGCTCTCCCAAAAATCTTAAGAGCTGGAACAGGGCCACATAGGAAGACACAGTGGTTCAAATAGCTTGAACCCAAGTCATATAGGGGTTTATATAGGTCATAACCAGCACTTTAAACTGTGCCCAGAAATGGACTGGCAACCAACGGAGCTCTTGCAATAGCCAATGTGCAAGAACATTGCTATGATCGTTTCACAAAGGTTGGTCAGGAGAATGTGTGGGTTTTTCTTCCTAAGCCAAGGAGCAAGAAAACTCACTTTGCTATGACCAAAGCCAAAGAACGGAGCCCGCCATCGCTCCTTACCCGGAAATCGATCCCCACCGTCGAGATGAAGCTCCCGGCTAGGAAAGCGCCGTCCTTAAACCGAACCAAAAGGCAGGTTTTGCCAACTCCGGAGTCACCGACCAGCATCACCTAAGAGGAGAGGAATAGGTGTGAGGAAAGGGAAAGAAATTACCATTGGCAAATATTTCTGGTGCCATTTGCTCATCTTAATATATTTTAAGATGAGATTCAGCATATGTCTGGCATATAATTGCACCTCCACAGTTATGTTTCCTGCAAAAAACCCGCACAACTTTTAAGTGAGACAGCCTCCTCAACATTGCAATGTCCATGTTGCTAGAGAGCAGGAGGATCAGGGGAGAGGCACCCAGCTCTTTTGCTGTTGCTGCGTGATTTGCAAAAAGGAGGCAAAGGCAAACCGTCTCCCCTGGTTTTTACATTGCTCCCAAAAAGCATTGCAGAAGAACAGAGCAGGAAGCCCCGCGGCGGTTGGAGGCTCCCGTGTCAGTGGGGCAGTGGATCCGTGCCAGGTTTTGGCTGGCTTTAAAGGAGCTGTCGAAGCTGCCTTAAAACCTGGAGTGGATTCAGTGTCTCACTGGCACGGAAGGCACCAGCCAGCACTGAATAAAAGGCCGAGGGGCCATAAATGTTATTTGCTATTACAAGAGTCCCAGTGCTATACCCCTCTATCCCAAATCCAGTGTGGGAGAATCCCTCGACCCATTTCTGAACCGCAACTGGAACGACTTCTCTCTCTGCCATAAACCTATATTGGGAGAAGCTGGATCAATTTACGTTCCCCCAGGACAACCCTTCAACAAGGGACTCACGAGTCCAGCATCCTGCCCATGAGTTGCAAGCTTTAATCCTATCAACCCCAGAGATATTCCTCATCCTGGATATATGCATACTAGGAACCTAGCAGATTTAAATAGCAAAAGTCCTTTGGAGGATGCACAAAATCCCAGCTAACTCCACCTCCTGCATGCTTGCAACTGGGTTCCAAAAAGTGTGGGATCCGAGCCCCTCGTACACAAACCGTGCGAATGCAACAAATAAATGCTTTTCTTGAAAGCAGAAATCGTTGTTTTGCTAGATTCAGAGGCAATAAACCGCACAGAACAGATGCTGTCTTGGATAACAGATGCTAATTGTGCATTAGCTGCCTTATTTGTTGTCAGGATTATCTGCATTGTTTATGGCCACCGTTAAATATACAACTGTCATCTTCTGAATCCAATTTCTTCCCAATCCATGCCACTTCATACAAACCACAGACACTGGGCATCGATACCACAGGCTCCAAGTTGAGCATCTTGCATCTGGGGAAGTGGAGTGTCATCCACGGCCGCAGAAATAGTCCGGTTTGGCACCACTTTAACTTCCACGAACCAATATTATGGAATAATGGGATCTGTAGTTTTGGGAGATATTTAGCCTTCCTTGTCAGAGCACTCTGGGGCCACAGCAAACTACAATTCCCAGAAGGAAAGCAGGGCAGTTAAAGTGGTGTCAAACCGGATTATTTCTGCACTGCCACAAAACCTCATGAACATATAAATATGTTAGCCTTAAAAGGTAAGTATATATTCCAACAAAAGCAAAATAGGAGATAAACTAGCAAGTGTATCCTCTCTCCTCCAATTCTTGGGGGGGGGGGGGCTGGGGGGTCTCAAGGGCTGATGTGGGGTGGCCCTTGGTATTGCCTGGGGAACGTCCCTGCCTCTTGGGCATCCCCCAAAAGTAGGGGAGAAAAATAGGGGATCACACCCCCCCCAAAATAAATTATCAGGGCTGTTCTTTCTCCCCCCATTTCTTGGGGGGGGGGGGTGTCTGTGCCTGCCTGTCTATCCCCAGGGGCCCCATCCAAGCCCTAGGGAAACTTCCCCCCATACTTGGGCTACCTCCAAATATAGGGGGAGGGAGACAAGGGGGTCACACTACCCCCCCCTCCCAAAAAAAAAAAAAGGTTAGCAGGGTTGTTCTCTCTCCATCCGATTCTGGGGGGGGGGGGGATGCCTGTCTACCTCCAGGGTCTCAGCCCTGGGAAAACCTCCTCCTCTTGGGCTCCCCCCAAAGATGGTGGGCAAAGAACAGGGGGTCACAATTCCCCCCCCCCAATAAATCGCACAAGTTATTCTCTCTCTCTCTCTTCCTCCACTTTTGGGGGGCTCTGCATGTCTGTCCCCCCCATTCCAGGGGCTGAGGTGGGGTGTCCCTGGCAAAGCCTCCCCACTCTTGGGCTGCCCCCCCCCAAAAAAAGGCACTGGGAAAGAAAAGGGGGCCACACTCTTGCCCCCCCCCCCCATACAGCTAGCAAGTCTCTTCTCTCTCCCTCCCTTTCTGGGGTCTCTGCATCCCTGTCCCCCCCCCCCCACAAGCTCTTGGCATTTTAAGAGAGAGAAAGTTGGGGGCATAAGAAGGAGGGGGCCCAGTGCCCCCCAGTCAGTCAGTCAGTCTCTCTCCGACTCTGGGGGTCCCCTCTATCCTTAGGGACTTTTGGGGGGGGGAGAGAAGAACAGGGGGTGCCAGTGTCGTCGTTCCCCCCCCCCCCATGAACCTAGTCCTTCTCTCTCCCTCCCATTCTGGGGGTCTCTGCCCCGCTATCCCTTGGGGTCCCCCCCCCTCTGTCTCACCTTGAAGGCCAGGTCGTAGAACTCGCTGCTGGCGCTGAGGGAGGGTCTTCCCAGGAGGGGGCCCCCGTTGGCCGAGGGGGGGCTCTCCGCCTTGCTCCCCCCGGGGGGGGCCCTCCGGCGGACCTCAGCAACGGCCCCAGGAGGACCGGGAGGACCAGGAGGACCGGGAGGAGGACCGGGAGGAGGACCGGGAGGAGGCGGCAGGGCCGAGGAGGGCGAGGAGGGGGCGCCCCCAGACCCCTTCCCCTTGGGGCTCTTCTTGCGGGACATGGCACCCCCAGGCACCCCTCAGCCAGACCGGCTTCACTGTGGGCGTTGCAGCCTCGAGGAGACGCCCAGACCCCGGCACCCAAAGCATCCCCCCCCCCAAAAAAAGAAAGACCCCCAGACCCCCCAACGCCCGCCAAAGGGACACGCGCTCCCACGACGGCTCCGGCTCCGGCTCCGCCCGGCAAGGTCCTTCCCAGCGCAGCCACTAGGGGCGCCCGAGGGAGGAGACCAGGGACCCCCCCCCCGAGGAGGAGGAGGAGGAGGAGGAGGAGGAGAGGCACCCCCCTCCCTCTTTAAAAGGCTTCTGCCTCCAACAACAGAAGCAGCAGCCTTTACATCTTCAGCCTTCTTCCTTCCTTCCTTCCCTTCCTTCCTTTCTTCCTCCATCCATCCCTCCATCCCCTTTCTTTCTCCCTCTCTTCCTTTCTTCCTTCCTTCCTTCTCTCTCTTTCCTTCCTGTCTTCCTTTCTTCCTCCTTCCTTCTTCCTTCCTTCCTTCCTTTCTTCCTTCCTTCCTTTCTTTCCTTCATTCTTCCCTCCCTCCCTCCCTCCTTCCTTCCTTCTTTCTCTCTCTTTCCTCCCTTTTTTCTTTCTTTCCTCCCTCCTCCCTCCCTTTCCTTCCTTCCTTCCATCCTTCCCTCCTCCCTTTCTTTCTTTCTTTCCTTCCTTTCTCTCCCCTCTTTGATTTTTATCCCCTTTCCCTGATGAAGAATCCAGTGGAACTTGGAAGCCTTGCATCATGCATTCTGTGCGTTTCTCTTGTTGTTGTTGTTGTTGTTGTTGTTTCTAAATCAAGGCTGCGTTCGGTGTGTTTTGCCTAATGCTGTTGTTGTTTGCCTTCAAGACATTTCTGACTTATGGCAACCCTAAGGCGGCGAACCTATCTTGGGGTCTTCTTGGCCAGACTTGTTCAGACAAGGTTTGCCATTGCCTTTCCCTGAGGCTGAGAGAGTGTGACTTGCCCAGGGCCGGTCACCCAGTGGGTTTCCATGGCCAAACTGGGAATCAAACCCCGATCTCCAGAGTCTTAGTGTAACACTCAAACCACTACACCACACTGCCTTAGTGACCATGGAGGATCTACTACATAGATTCAACCTGGAGAATGAGGACATTTGCAGAGTTCCCATACCTTGGATCCGAATGGAGACTGCGGTCAAGGAATAAGGCCAGGGATAGGAAGGGCAGCCATGGAAGAACTGGACAAGAGCCTCAAATGATAGGAGTGCCCAAGCCATTGCATTCCCCATCCCCAAAGCGAACTGGACCTGGAGTCCAGAGGATGGTGGCCAGGTGAGCTGAGTGACCAGTGATGGCCTCCTGGCCAGGTGTTCCTCATCATGGACCACAAGGGGCCTCTGGTCCAAGGGTCTTTCCGCTTGCTCTCCTTGAACCAGACTTGGAGTGGACACAAGTCTTCCATATTCCCAAAAATAAAAATAAAAGTGAGAGTGCTCCACTCTGGCATCTCTTCTAAAAAAGGACAGACCCCATAAAAGGGGGCTTGTGGCCACTCTGTAAATAAACAATATGCGGAGGCAACGGCCTTCCCTTCGTCTTGGTCCTCAGCATCCCATTCTCAGAGGTACACTGCACCTGGAAGTGGAAGCTCTACACATGCAGGACACTTGAACAGTTCGCTAATAGACCTTCAAATAGAGGACTGCTCTCTGCTTTTTTAAAAAGAGGGGGACACAATCACCCTAAAGTTGGGAGGACTGAGCCCTAATAATGTCCCAAAGAGAGTCAATGTGGTATAGTGGTTTGAGCATTGGACTACGGTCCTGGAGATCAAAGTTCAATTCCCCACTTAAGTATAAAGACCCACTGGGTGACTTTGGGCAAGTCACGCTTTCTCAGCCTCAGAAGAAACTTGCCCAAGAAAACCTTAGGGTCTCCCTAAATCAGAAATGACCTGAAGGCGCACAACAACAACAACAACAACAACAGTGTCCCAAGTTCCAGGGCTGTTGTGTGGATGTGTGTTGTGGTCATCATGCATTTTCAAAATGTGCCACTAGGGGGCAATCTGACCCCTCTCCTTGGATGGACAAAGGCTGGTCCAATTCTGAATTTTCCAAAAGCCTGGAAAAATCACATTTATATGCACACAGTTACTTAGGAGTAACTTCTTTGGAATGCAGCAGGAGTTACTTCAGAATAGAAAGAACTGTGCAGCGCAATGCAATTCCGGAGTCTCTATTTTTTAAAACATTATAATAGTTTAATTGTCACTTTTGTAAGTTTTTAATTGTACTGTGCCTTTAGACTGTAAGCCGCTTTGAGTCTAAATTTTGGGGGGAAAGCAGGATATAAATAAATAAATATAATAATAATAATAATAATCCCCAGACCTCAAATTTAACTCCCTAAAATTAAAGCCAACATGATGTAGTGATCTGATCATTGAGCTATGACTCTGGAGACCTGGGTTCGAATCCCTGCCCAGCCATGGAAACCCACTGAGTGACCTTGGGCAAGTCACACTCTCTCAGCCTCTGAGTGTGGCAACGGCAACCCTCCCTCTGAACAAATCTTGCCAAGAAAACCCCATCAGATAGGTTCGCTCCAGGGTCTGAAATGACCTGAAGTCACAAAACAACAACATATACCGTACTTAAAGGGTCCTATATATATATATATATATATATATATAAATTTCTTTCTCAGGTTTTTAAAATTTAAAACACATAAAATTAGGCATGCATTCTCCCTCTTTCTCTCTGATCAAAAATTAATGCTTCATTACCTATTACAAAAATTCGTTGAAGTTCCTCCCACTCACTATTAAAAAAATGAAATCTTGCCATTCAGGCTTGATTTATTATTAATACGTTTCTTTGCATAAACATGAACCTTAAACATCCTGACGTTGACTTCAATGAATATGATATTGACTGTCCACCCAAGAGAGCTTTATTCGCTGCGCTATCTGCTGGGATCATGTCCAGTCCTTGGATTATAAGAGCGTTTAATTTCTTTCCTCATTGACCAGTGTGCATTTAATGGCCCCTTTCTTCAATTTAATCAGGAAACCAAGATGCCAATTGTTTTTAAATATGAAGTTTTGGGGCGCACAGGGGACCCTAAAAAGGAAGGGTTGGGAGGATGCATGAGGTCTGTTTGGAGAAGAGCAGAAAGGCAGAGCCAAAATTCATGATATCCAGGAATTATAATTTTCTAACTAAATACCAGATGAAGGTATTGATTTTGGTTCACCTAGCCATGCATTTCTCTGCAAAATGACCAGAGTGTCCATATTCATAAGTTATAGGATGCATACAATTCTGTCTTTAGGAAGGGACCACAATTAAAAATGCAATGTGTGTGTGTGTGCATATATATATATATATATATATATGCATGTTTGTGTGTGTTTGTGTATTGGCAAATGTTCGGTCTATATAAAAGGCCCACAAATTTAATCTCTTATGTTATTAAAAAATCTTTACTATTGTAAGGCTTATAATAAGGGACACCTGACAACCCTATGCAAGCAGGATGCAGGATTTGGGTTGTCCTTTCTGACACCAATGAAAACTGAATTTCCATCGAAACGCTTAAAAGAGTAATTGCAAGCTCAGAGGTAATGAGTCTTGTGTAACAAAGTTGCCTGTAACTTGTAACTTTTGGGAAGTGACCGACAGAGTAACAATGTTCCATTTCAAAAAGCAACTTCCAAACTGCAACACTGACTCTTTCCAGTTACTTTCAATAGCTATTTTAAGGGGCATTTCTCAAAGGGCCTTTTGATAAGTATCTTATAGCAACAACAAGCATCAGATGAAGGTGAACAAAGTGAAACTTCATCCAGACATCAGATCTGGCCATTGCCTTGGAAGATTGTTTGGAAACTTCAGTTGGACCCCAAAAGTTGCAGTCTCTACTGCAGCTCCCAGCATTGGCTACAGTCTAGGGATGATGGGATGTGCAGTCCAACATCATCTGGTGGAGGAACATGCCATTCCCAACCCAGGTTGGCATAACCCTCGGTCGCACTATCTTGAATGCAGATTCTTGACCTTGGGCCTTTGCAGACTGCTAGAAATAGTGCAAATTGAGTCCATTTTAACTGCCCTGGCTCAGTGCTAGGGAATCATGGGAATTGTATTTTTTTATTTTTTTTTTGGAGACATTAAGCCTTCTCTGTTAGAGAGCTCTGGTGCCACAATAAACTACAGTTCCCATGATTCCCTAGCACTGTCAGGGCAGTTAAAGTGGACTCAATTTGCACTATTTCTAGCAGTCTGCAAAGGCCCTGAATTTCTCAAGAATCTGCCATGCTTATGCATTAGGAAAACTTTTAGGTGCCTTTTTGGTAAAACATGCTACATACAGTCCCTTTTTAAAAAATTACCTTTGTTGGAGGTGAAACAGTCCATTGACTCTCTCTTTAGGATTCCCCTAATGCAACTGAAATGCCATATCTTACATTCAGAAAACATATCTGGGGCATCCATGTTGGCCATATTGCAAAGTACAATAACACCCAAAATCCAAGCAACTTCTGAGAATGATGGTACTTTAAAAGAGAATGCATACTCTGCCCTCCGCTATTTTAATAAAGAACACGGCAGTGAGCGAAACAGTCATTTGCATTCCATCAACAAATGGCAATCCCAATTAATTCTCTGCCTTCCCAATTTTCAGATGCTTTTTAAAATATCCCAGTTTCTCTCTCCTCCTCCTCTTCTATCCTCAGCTGACTTCCATTGCTGCAAACTGAGTTCAAAATGAAAAAGGAATTTGCACCCCATCAATTCATCAGCAAGGAAAGGAAAGGAAAGGAAAGGAGAAGAGAGGAAGGGACTGGACCTTGCCCTTCCCAGTAGATTCAAGCAAAAGCAAACTGCTGCAGCTTCTCTTAACTTGTGTCTCATTCATAACTGTTGCCATCTTGGCCACACTCCGACCTTGCTTGGACACACGCGTTTCCCTGTTTCCATCTGCAAAATGCTGGCAGGTATGAGGATGCTTGCCAGTGGGTTGCATCCGCTAAATGAATATAACACGATATTTTCCAGAGCCATTTTTCTGTCTTACATTATTTAACAACATTGCTGTTATTCTTGAGTGCACCACTGGCCGGGATGTTCCTGTGATTTAAAGTGATGTTTGGCAATTTCATAGTATAATGTGAACATGGCCTGCGTCGTGTTTGATCTTCGTTGTCTATGGATATCTTTGTTTTATATATTTCTTCTTTGGATTGTGTTGGGTCTTTAACATCGCCATTCGGAGCATCCTCTTGGTGGAACAGTTTGTTCTAAGTGAGACAAATCTACTTCGGAGGAGACGCAGATGCGCAAGCGGAGCCCATGACAATATTTACGCCGCCTTTTGAGCGGGAGACGGATGCTTTTAACAACCTAGATTTGCATTATTTAGTGTTCTTATGAGTCTTTTTCATACTACACACTCACAACACTTGGGTGCCACTCTAAATGCCATGTCTGCATTTTGCAGAACGGTAGGATTTGTTTTGTAAGGTCAGCGTGGTGCAGTGGTTTGAGAATTGGACTATGACTTTGATTGGGAGTTCCTGCATGGCAGGGGGTTGGACTGGATGGCCCTTGTGGTCTCTTCCAACTCTATGATTCTATGATTTTATGATTCTATGACGCTGGGGACCAGGGTTCGAATCCCTGCCCAGCCATGGAAATCCATTGGGTGACCTTTAGGCAAGTCACACTCTCTCAGCCTCAGAGGAGGGCGATGGCAAACCTTCTCTGAACAAATCTGGTCAAGAAAACCTTATGATCGGTTCACCTTGGGGTTCTCATAAGTCAGAAACATGAAGGCACTCAATTGCAAGCCACTTTTGGAAATGCAGAATTTCCATGAATGAAGCAGCAGAAGTAAATGAACCCTGCCTTCCCACTCTCTTTCGTTCCTCCCATCCTAGCATCTTCGGGATAATATTTGTAATTATTCCTTTTCAAGTAAAAAACAGAGTTTTCTGTCCGTCAGGGTATTCCAATGGGAAGAATTTGTGAAATTTTTGTGCAATTCCCCCCCCTCCAGATATTCAAACACCTCAAAGTTTTGCAGAGGTATTATTGTGTGGGAGGAGGGGGCATAGTAAATTTTTGTTTCCCCAAAATGTTCTGTGCAAAGCAAGGATTCCTGAGCAGAAAACATTTTTTTGTGTGTGTGCAAAATTAAAAACAAACGAACACATGTTTGTCTCCACAGAATAATTTCTCTGAAACAGTTTGGGACATTCAAATATGGGAGAATACCGATGCGCATTCGTTTTTGTTTGTTTTCCTAGTAGTGTGAGGGAAGCTGCCATAATTACAATCGTCCCTCTGTATCCATAGAGAATTTATCCACGGATTCAACCATCCACAGCTTGAAAATATGCAAAATAATAATAATAATATTTTAAAAAATAAATAAATTTCAAAATGCAAACCTTGACTTTGCCATTTCATTTCAGTGATGCCCTTTTACTTTCCCACTGTATTTAATGGGGCTTGAGCAAATCTAGGGCTTTTGGTACCCAAGGGAGGCTTTCCTTCCTAAGTCCAGGGCCTCCCAAAATGTCCTCCCAGGGCGCTGAATGGCAACAAGAGCGCCTTCTGCCTCCTTCCATGAACTGTCCCTGAAGGGATGCCCAGGGCTACTTTGCTCCATCTTCTGGGAATGTGCTCCTTGGCCTCCTCCCTCCCTTTTCCCTCAGGAGAAATGAGCTGGGCTGGACATGATTGACAGGGAGGCCCCTGACCTGAAAGGGGACCCCATTTTTTTTTGGGGGGGGGTGCTGGGCATGCTGGGGCCACGGGGGGAAGGGAGACGTGGACCCTCCCTGTCTGGGGCCTGGGGCCCTTGAGCTTGCCCTAAGGACCAAGGGGCAAGGAGGTCGAGGGGGGGGGCCTGGGTCCCTCAGTCCAGGGGCACAGGGGGGGGCATCTGTCCAGGGGAGCCCAGGCTCATCCTCGGGGTTCAGGGGAGCCTTGGCCCAAGGGCTTTCTTCCAAGGGCCCAGGGCTCTGGCCCTCAGGGCTTCCTAGGTCCAGCCAGGGGTCCAGCAATGGCCCAGGAGGCGGTGGGGGGGGGGTCAGCCTGGGGGTCCTTGGCTGGCCTGAGCCTCCTCCCTCCCTCCTTTCCTCCCTCCTTTCCTCCTTCCTTTCTTTCTTTCGGAGGGTGGGCTCTGCCGCCGCCGCCTGGAAGGAATGGGCCTGGCCTCCTGCTCCTGCTCCTGGTCTTTTTCCTGGGGAGGAAGGGAGGGAGGGAGGAGGCCGGGCTTCTGCTCCGGGGGTCGTGGTGGTGGTGGTGGTGGCGGTGGTGGCGGTGGTCGGCGGCCATGCGCGAGGGCCATGCCGGCGGGGGCCAAGGGGCGTCGGGGCTGCTGCCGCTGCCGCTGCGCCTGGAGCTGCTGCTGCTGCTGCCTGGTCTGGTGCCTGCTGGGCGGCGGAGGGCTGGCCCTGGCCCTGGCCAGAGGCACCGGAGGAGGCACCGGAGGACCCTGCCAGCCCTGCCCGGCCCCCTGCAGCTGCCCCCCGGGATGCCGCGTGGAGTGCGCCGGGAAGGGGCTCCAGCGGCCCCCGGGGAGGACCCCCGCCCAGACACGGGCCCTGTGAGTCCCCAGGGAAGGGAAGGGAGAGGGAGACTGGGACCCCCTCCCACTAGGAAGGCATAGGGGCGAAGGCGAGGGGGGCAAGGGAAGGGAAGGGAAGGGGGTTAGAGATGGAGGCCCCAAGAAGGGAGGGGAGGTCGAGATTGGGGGGGGGGAAGGGGGGAGGCTGGGATCCCCAAGAAGAGAAGAGGGACGCTGGGAACACACACACACCCCAAAGAAGGAAAGAAAAGGTCGGGACCCCCAAGAAGGGAAGGAAGGGGGGAGGGGTTAGACATGAATGCCCCAAGAAGGGAGGGGAGGGGTAGGCTGGGACCCCCATGCCCCCCCCAGGGGGGAAAAAGGGATAGACTGGGATCCTCCCCCCCCCCCACACACACACACAAGGAAGGGAAGATTAGGATCCCCAAGAAGAGAAGGAAGGGAGGGACACTGGGAACCCACCCCCCCCACAAAGAGAAGGAAAGAGAAGATTGGGACCCCCCCCCAACAAAGGAAAATAGGGTTCACTGAGACCCCCCCCCACTAAGACCAGGACACCCCCCCCCCAGAAGGGAGGGAATGTGTGGACTGAGGCACCCCCCCCCCCCTTTTAGCCTAAAACTTGTGGGATTACAGAGGAGGAAGGCAAGCTTTGCAAGTACACAAAACTCTTCCTTTTTTGCCGAAAATATTCTGAAGTGACATCTCGCATCTCAAATAATTGGGAGCATCCGAGAAAACTTTTCTGCTCCTTTCTCTGCCTGGCGAAAAGTTCTTTGCAATGGAAAGGCTTGCATGACCCTTGAAGGTGTTCAGATGGCCTAAAGTGGATAGTTGCATTTCCATCCAAAAAGTGGGCCTTTCCTTTCCTTTCCTTTCCTTTCCTTTCCTTTCTTTGGTGAAGAATATCAACACAATCGAGGTTTCACTGCATCGCTTCATTTTGGACCGTAGTCAAAACAAACTTTGAATTAATTGGGTTTCCTTTCCTGGTAAACTTCTTTACTTTGGATGTGTTGCTCAGACACAGTTATCATTATCATTATCATTATCATTATTATTTACATTCATTTAGTGAATACAAACAGCAATAACTTTTCTGGGACCAACCCCAAAACATAAACTACATTATGCAAGCTTTCAAAGCTTCACTGGCTTCTTCATCAAGCAAAGCGTGAAGGATTTTATGCTTTGGAGTTGGCCTAAAAATGGCATTGCTCTTTATGGACTTTGGATTTTGTTGTACAGGCTGAGCATCCCTTCTCCAAAATCCTTGGAACCAGGAGTGTTTGGGATTTGGGATATATATATATATATATATATATGATTTTGGAATACTTGTATTTGCATATGTGTACAAGATGAGATATCCTGGAAATGCAACCCAAGTCTAAATACAAAATTCATTGATGTTTCATGGACATCTTTTGCAAAGTAATTTTATATGCAATAATATTGTGCATGAAACAAAGTTTGTGGACACTGAACCACGAGAAAGCAGAGGTGTCACTGTCTCAGCCACCCAAGTTTTGGTTTTGGGAATATCTTGGATTTTGGAATTCCAGATAAGTTAGAATCAAACTGGGTTTTGCTGGATGGACAACACGGTTAGTTAGCCCTGAATATATTTCCCCCGAATACAAACAGTGTCGCTGGCTCTAAACAAAGTCATTTGGAGATCCTATAAATGACCATTTTTATATTGGTCCTTTCTAAGCTGAAAACTGCACCATTGACCGCTGCTTGCAATAGTGCAATCCTTGTCCTGGCAGCGTTATAAATGGAATTACTGGCGGCCTAAATCCTTGCATTTCCTAATAATTGCAACAACATTTTCTCTGGTGCTTTTTTGACATTTCTGGTATGTTCTTTGCATTTGAATGCTTGCACTCGGGTAGAAAAGAGATGAGATTTGTTGGTCTCCTTTTTAATGGTTTGCTTTTCAAACTGCTTTTGACTTTATATCGATATTTGAATTGCCTTTGAAACTTGTCAGCTGTATGTGCTTTAGCTTTTGTAAGCTGCCTTTGGGTCCCAGAAAGGGAGAAAGGGGAAATTTCAATAAATATTATAATATATCATCATCATAACACCAATGGAGCCCCCAATTTTAAACGGACTTCTGAGGAAGAAAGTTCAAGTATTAGGAAGCCCATGTTGCCCATTTCTCTCTTTCATTTAGTCTCAAGATCCCTTTGCAGACCGTTTTTTCAGACTAACACAGCAATGACTGCATCTGCGCTGCATAAATAATCCAATTCCAAGACATTGACTGCATCTGCATGCAGAAATAATCCAGTTTGACACCACTTTAATTGCCATGGCTCAATGCTTTGGAATACTGGGATTTGTAGTTTGTTGCGGCACCAGAGCTCTCTGACAGAGAAGGTTATATATCTCACAAAACTTCAAATCCCAGGATTCCATAGCACTGAGCCATGGCAATTAAAGTGGTGTCAAGCTGGATTATTTCTGCAGTGTGGATACAGTCAATGTCTTGGAATTCTATTCTTGTTGTTATATTTGTTTCCATCCTGCCTTTCACTCCAGTTCAGGATTCAAAGCAGCTTACAACAAATTTTTAACCGTGTATCTTTAAAAATCCAGAGGATACAAAAGTTGCAATGAGATTAAACAGCCCAAAAAATGAAAACATGTGTCCATAAACACTCAGATAGCCGCATACCAACACAATAACTAGCAAGATTCGGCACATTATTTTGGTGGGGCTGGCTTTATATAGTCAATTATTAAATGCCTATTTAAACAGAAAAGTCTTTATTTGTCTGCAGAAAGAAAGTAGGAAGTTTCAAAGCCAGGGAGCAACCACTGAGAAGGCCCCTACTCCCAAATTCCCATTATTTATATATATATATATATATATATATATACACACACTGCGATTTTTTCCACCATGTGGGGTTTAGAAAATTCACCCAAAAAAGTCAGCACCCATCACAGTTACAGAGCAATCAAATAATGCTAACAAAACTTCTTGTATACTTACAAAACTGTATTACAAGCTTGGATATATATTACATTACAGAAGCCCAAAATTATTTTGGTATCATGTGATAATCCAATAGAACAATTACAAGAATATATAAACAAATACAACAATGAAAGCAATTTGTTATATTGTATTATCAATGATTGTAAATATATATATATGGGGCTTCTGTAATGTATATCCAAGCTTGTAATATAGATTTATAAGTATACAAAAAGGTTTGTTAGTGTTACTCTGTTGCTCTGTGAGCTGGAATTTAGAAGACCGCCTGAGGCCCAAAAGACACCACAGAAATATAATATAATCCAGTTTGAGACTGCTTTAACTGCCCTGGCTCAATGCTAGGGAATCCTGGGACTAGGATGGTGGAGGTGGTGTGGTTTGAGCTTTGGACGAGGACTCCAGTTTGCATCCCAGTTCGGTCAAGTAAACCTGCAGGGTAACCATGACCGAGTCACACACTCTCAGCCTCTTTGAACAAATCCTGCCAAGAAAACCCCATGATAGTTTTGCCTTAGGGTGGCCATAAGTCGGACATCGTCTTGAAGGCATGCAACAGCAAACAACTCTAGTACCTTGACTTCTGGTTATATCTCCTTTCCTTCTCTAATTTGTGTGGATTTTGGGGATTCCCGGATTCTCTGGGAAATTGTCGTGCAGCCCTCAAGCTTTTTGCAAATGCATTCTGGGATGGGAGGACATGTTTCCTGGGTTTTTGGAGAAAGTGGACTGAGAAAAGCTCTTCTGGAGGAGACCTGTCCAATCTAGCACCTTTATTCCCACGTTGGCTGTGTTGCGGTTGTGTGTCTTCAAGTCATTTCTGACCTATGGTGACCCTAGGGTCAGTGTGGTGTAGCGGTTCGAGTGTTGGACTATGGCTCTGGAGACTCCCACTGGGTGACTTTGGGCAAGTCACACTCTCTCAGCCTCAGGAGAAGGCAATGGAAAACCTGCTTTGAACAAGTCTTGCCAAGAAAGCCCCATGACAGGTTCGCCTTTGGGTTGCCACAAGTCGGAAACCACTCAAAGACACACAACAACAACAACCAGGCCGACCCTATCGCCGCCTTTTCTTGGAAAGCTTTGCTGAGAGGAGGTTTGCCTTTGCCTCCTCCCTCTGAGGCTGAGAGAGTGAGTCCCAATTTTGGGGGACAGGTCGGCTATAAATAAATAATAGCAACAGAAACCACAACTTCGGTGTTGTTTGTGAATAGTGACGCTCAAGGGGAATCTTGTCTAGAAGGGAAGAACTGATTTGTTGGTGAATTTTACAGGATCGGCAGAGAAATATATTCAGTTTTCCCTTTGTAGGGGATTGAGACACCCCCAAAAATAGATGGATGGGAGATTTAGGGTAATTGCAGAAGACGAGCTTCTCTGTGTGTGTTAGTGTAAATGCACACATTAATAAATGTATGCATACGGAGTTTATTTTGATTATCTTTTCAAGCTGCGGAAGATATAATATAATTGTTCGAGAGGAATGCTAATGCCCCACAGACGCAGCAGCGGAAAGTATGGAAACAATCAAGTAAACAGCTGGAAATACCAAGGAGGGGATGCTTGCCTTGTGCGCATGGGATGGGAGCATCCTTTTCCAAAAATGCATGCTGTTTGTGTGTTGTATTGTGTGTGTGTGTGAGAAAGAGAGAAAGAGAGAGGCATTATTTAATTTGGAAGCATCTAGGTAGGCAATCCACACCTTCTGTGACATTAAAGATAGCTGTTTCTGGGTTGTTCCTATTTGCTCTTGCTCTACACTTGCAGAAGAATTTGACAACGTTGTGTTACAAGCTGCAAATTATGTCATCACAAAACACTGGGAAAGAGGCCATTTGTGTTCCTCAGACTGGCCAGAGGATAGCAAGAAAAGGAAGGATGAACGAACCAGATGCAGCATTGAATTCATCCGTGAAATACGGAGGTTGCTTGGGATAAATAAACCGTCCTATAGATGGGTTTCCTTTTGCTGGCTCTTGGAAGAAGGGCTGGGATTATATTCCCTCCTCAATGCAACGGGACTTCTGGGAACAGCATAGGTGCAAATGCAGCTGCAATTGCAATGTATGGAATTCTGGGAATTGCATAGACAGAGGTCCAAAACACACTGCAGAAATAATCCAGTTTGAGACCGCTTTAACTGCCCTGGCTCAATGCTAAGGAATTCTGGGAATTGGTGAGAGATTCTCTGTCTCTGATGCCACAATAATCTGCAGTTCCCAGGATTCCATAGCATTGAGCCAGGACAGTTAAAGCGGTCTCAAACTGGGTTATTTCTGCAGTGTGGATGCAGCCAGAGAGATTTGTGTGAAGCAGGGTTTTCTTGCAAGGGCTTATGGTCTGGCTAATGCTGGCAGGAGACAGAGACTTAAGATGGCTGGCTGGTTTGAGAAGCTTCTCTTTATTTATTTACTGTTGAGATGCACATTTCAGAATTGCTAGCGTGATTCTTTACTCCCCAAACCTTGAGTTGTGTAGCTTTGCTGAGCATAGTGTGCAAATAACAAGTTTGTATCCCAAACATAAGGGGGTATGTGTGTATTCTGCAATGGGCCTCACAAAATGTATAATGAAATATCTTAGAGATGGGACCCAAGTCTAAACACAAAATTCATTTATGCTTCATATACATAACTGGAAAGTAATTTTATGCATGTAATATTTCTGGGCATGTAAACAAAGTTTGTGTACACAAAATAATCAGAAAGCAAAAGTGTCTCTCTCTCTCGGCCACCTGTGCGGACAATTTTGCATTTTGGAGCATTTCAGAATCCCAGAAAAGGAACGCTCAACCTGTAGATGATGCACAACAGCAACACGCAACTGCAACACACGGTACACAAAATGTACAATTGCAAAGGCACAAAGGGACATGCTGTTGGTGCAACTCTGCTTCTGATGCTATCCAGAAAATACATTTGTTGCATAGTGATTTTGCGGAGACTATTTCACTCTCCATAGGCGACTGGATGAACAACTTAGTTGTTGTTGTTGTTGTGTCATTTCTCAGTTATGACAACCCTAAGGCCAACCTATCATAGGGTTTTCTTGGCAAGTTTCTTCAGAAGGGGGTTGCCATTCTCTTCCTTTGAGGCTGAGA